>OX336394.1:61905101-63337241 GCA_946902985.2 Meconema thalassinum | reverse complement strand
CATGCGAATGTGGGGCGGATGTGTATAACAGTCGTGCGAATGCGGGGCGAATGTGTATAACAGTCGTGCGAATGCGGGGCGGATGTGTATAACAGTCGTGCGAATGTGGGGCGAATGTGTATAACAGTCGTGCGAATGTGGGGCGAATGTGTATAACAGTCGTGCGAATGTGGGGCGGATGTGTATAACAGTTGTGCGAATGCGGGGCGGATGTGTATAACAGTTGTGCGAATGCGGGGCGAATGTGTATAACAGTCGTGCGAATGCGGGGCGAATGTGTATAACAGTCGTACGAATGTGGGGCGGATGTGTATAACAGTTGTGCGAATGCGGGGCGGATGTGTATAACAGTTGTGCGAATGCGGAGCGAATGCGGATAACAGTCGTGCGAATGCGGGGCGGATGCGGATAACAGTTGTGCGAATGCGGGGCGGATGTGTATGACAGTTGTGCGAATGCGGATAACAGTCGTGCGAATGCGGGGCGGATGCGGATAACAGTTGTGCGAATGCGGGGCGGATGTGTATAACAGTTGTGCGAATGCGGGGCGGATGCGGATAACAGTTGTGCGAATGCGGGGTGAGTGCGGATAACAGTCGTGCTAATACGGGGCGGATGCGGATAACAGTTGTGCGAATGCGGGGCGGATGTGTATAACAGTTGTGCGAATGCGGGGTGAGTGCGGATAACAGTCGTGCTAATACGGGGCGGATGTGGATAACAGTCGTGCGAATGAGGGGGGGGGATGCGGATAAGAGTCTTGCGAATCCGGGGCGTTTGCAGATAACAGTCGTCCAAATGCGGGGCGGATGCGGATAACGACTTGTTTAACCACGCAGGGCTCTAACTATAACCCACCCACCATCCCAAATATGAACACGACTTATATAGATGAAATTCCAGCTGTTCATAATGTTTAATTTTGGGCTTATGCCGTGTTTTATTATATTAAAATTCGACGCGTTTCGAAAGAAACCATGTCTTTCTTCGTCAGGAATAATCTGGAATACGACAAATGATTGCTAAGAGAAAGCAACAAAGAACATATAGAAGGTGCCCAAAGACGGGCGCCATTATAGACCCATGTTAGGGACAACGGAAAGCAGCAATGAATTACTTTCTCAGGGTTCTGATAATAGGTAGCCAGGATTCACTGAGATTGTAGCCGGTGTCGCGGTTGAAATTATCAGGGTGTTTACGTATTTCAACCGCCTCCCTGATGATTCTGGGACGATACTGCTTTATACGGGCAAGAACATCCACTCCTTGGAACATGACATCTTGGCCAGGTGTTAATGCATGATCGGCAACAGCTGATTTATCAGGTTGAATGAGCCTGATACATCTATTATGTTCCTTAATGCGAGTGCATATTGTTCTCGAAGTCTGCCCGATGTAAACCTTGCCACAAGTACAGGGAACTCTGTAGATACCCGGTTGTTGCAATTTAGGCAAACTGTCCTTAGTTGGTCGCAGGAGTTGCCTAATCTTAACAGAAGTTCCAAATACAGTCCGTATGTTGTACCGACGTAGGATTTTAGCAATACGATCCGTCGTGTTATGTATGTACGGTAGGTAAGCAGTTCCTCTTACATCTCTTTTCTCAACTGACGTCCTATTATTATCTGTTGGTTTCAGAAGCGTAGATATCAAAGCCTTGCTATATCCGTTGCTCTCAAAGGTGGTTCTCAAGGTATTAATTTCTTCTTGTAAAGAAGACACTTCACAAATCCTCCTAGCCCTGGCAGTTAGAGTTGTAATGATACCATGTTTCTGGGCAGGGTGATGGTGAGAACTTGCGTGGAGATATCTATTGGTGTGTGTTGGCTTACGAAAAACGCGGTGTCCTAAAGATCCATCCTCTTTCTTGGTGACGAGAACATCTAAAAAAGGTATTTTGCCGTCAGATTCCTTTTCCATGGTGAAACAAATAGAAGGGTGCTGGAGATTAAGGTGATCCAGGAAATGGCTAAGATTTTCCTCACCTTCCGTCCAAACATCGAACGTGTCATCCACATAACGCCACCAGATCTTCGGTTTGAAAGGGGCCGACGACAAATCTTTCTCTTCAAAGTTCTCCATGAAGAAATTAGCCACAACAGGAGAGAGAGGACTACCCATGGCCACACCATCTGTCTGCTCATAAAAATTCCTATTCCATAGAAAAGGAAGGAAGCTTGTAGTTCAACGTGACCGTTAATCTCGCGATCATAAGCTACGGGACCTCCTTTTTACGTGGAGTCCGAACCACAGGACATGGCATTTCACATCGAAAATCTCACATGCATTGACCGGGAATCGAACCCGGTCCGCCTTGGTGAGAGGCATACAGCTTGACCACTGCGCCACCACGCCCCTTATTCCATAGAAAGTAGGAGGAGGTCATGCAGTGATAAAAAAAAGTCTTGTGATGTCTTCAGGAAACAAGCCATTAATGAGAGACATAACAACATCAATAGGTACTCTCGAAAACAGAGACACCACGTCGAGACTCACTAGGATATCACCCGGCTGAAGTGTTATAGCTTTCAACTTTTCCACGAAGTGTGTGGAATCCTTAATGTACGAAGGCGTGTTACCCAGAAGCGGCTGAAGTAGTCTACCTAAGTATTTGGAAAGGGCGTATGTAGGAGAACCAATCGTACTAACAATAGGTCTAAGAGGAACATCTTCCTTATGTATTTTAGGAAGACCATAGAGTCTCGGAGGAATAGCATCCCCGGGAAGGAGAGTCTTCGCTGCATCCGCTGGAATAGAAGATTGCTTGATCAATTTGACGGTGGCATTTGAGTAGCGAGTAGTAGGATCACGACTATTAATCCTATATACAGGATCTCATAACAAAGACGAGATTTTGGAATCATTATCAACCTTATCCAACACCACTGTCGCGTTACCCTTGTCAGTGGGGAGAACGATAATATCAGAATTGTCCCTTAGATCTTTAAGTGTCCGGCTTTCGCCTTGTTTTAAGTTGGTGCTAGATGGCTTAGCGGTCTTGAGAACTCTGGAACGTTCTTGTCTGGATTCCTCGGCCTCTTCAGGTGTGACTTCGAGAGGACTTCGAGAACAATATGCACTCGCATTAAGGAACATAATAGATGTATCAGGCTCATTCAACCTGATAAATCAGCTGTTGCCGATCATGCATTAACACCTGGCCATGATGTCATGTTCCAAGGAGTGGATATTCTTGCCCGTAAAAAGCAATATCGTCCCAGAATCATCAGGGAGGCGGTTGAAATACGTAAACACGCAGATAATTTCAACCGCGACACCGGCTACAATCTCAGTGAATCCTGGCTACCTATTATCAGAACCCTGAGAAAGTAATTCATTGCTGCTTTCCATTGTCCCTAACATGGGGCTATAATGGCGTCCATCTTTGGGCACCTTCTATATGTTCTTTGTTGCTTTCTCTTAGCAATCATTTGTCGTATTCCAGATTATTCCTGACGAAGAAAGACATGGTTTCTTTCGAAACGCGTCGAATTTTAATATAATAAAACACGGCATAAGCCCAAAATTCAACATTATGAATTGTAACACGGGCCGTGAAAGTCTAAATGATAATAAATTCCAGCTGACTCGGCCTTTTTTTAGCAACATGTACAGTAGCGCCATTCCCACGCATTCGGTACTATTTCTTATCCAGTATCGTAAAACAAACGAGCAAGTCAAGTTAATGTGGAAGTGCGCTAAGTTTTATTACAGTGGTAAATACTGTGCTACATACTGATACGTGCTACCCCTAGTAGCAAGTTCCTTAATTGGATCACAGTAGGTAAAGCACAACACAAATGGTCCTTTAAAGATATATTAGTTTTATTGCAGATCACAAATATACACCACACAATAGGAACAATGAGTCTCACTTCATAAAAGACTACTAGTCACTATTAGCCTACTTTCCACTTGTAGAGAACACTCACCCTTTCACTTGGTCATGCAGTTAATCCTTCCGTAATTAGTCCCGTGACCTCGGTAGATATAACCACAATTCTTCCTCTTGTACACAAGCCACAGTCTGTCACTCACTGTTCTTGAATACACACTGTTTCGCAATTCGCACGTCACCGTAACACGTCTATCGCACTGGTAAAATCACACTCACTCGTCCCCTGGCCAGGGTTGCCCTTATATATCGGGGCAGACGACTCACAGATGTTTCTAGAGTAGAGCAGGGTTCACAGCTACTCTCAGACCTTTTTCGAGAATTCCAATACTAGGCGGGCCACGAACTTTCTGGGCCATGTCTCAGTTCTTGCCGGCCCGTTACGTAAGGCACTGGTAACACACGGAGAGGGATAGCCTGGGACGGCCTGAGCCACGAACGAGGCAACGAAGCTGTCTGCACTCGTAACAATACAAAACAAACCTAACCTGGGGCTTACAGACCAGACTCCTTTGATTGTAGTGCAATCAGTAGTTTTTGTCCAGACAGTCGTCTAACCAAGTAGCTTGCCACGGTGAGTGAGTGGTTATCATATCGGACTACCTTCCTCAATCTTGCAAGTTCACTCCTGGCCGCTGTAAGTGAATTTTGAAAGTCGGAAGAAATCACGGCACGCATGTCATACGTTGTTAGCATGTTAAGGAACCCATTTTAATTCAGTAGGCCATGTTCATAATGGCAAAATTAATCTCGGGATTTTCCGCCAACACAAAGTTCCTCATTTCTCCACTAGAAAGCGCTATAGTGTCAAGGAGCTTAGATATGTAACCTCTTTGACTTTCATAGCGCTCCAAAGAACAACAAAATTCGCCATGCAAGCTGCCTTCTGGGCGCAAATAACAAACCTTGCACACGGCACCCGAGGCCATACAATATTATTATTATTATTACTATTATTATTTTTAATTTCTAACGAAGTAGCGACCAATGATTTCGTCCAGACCATTGGTTTCGTCCAGAAAGTAGTCTAACCAAGTGGCGACCAATGGTTTCGTCCAGACAGTAGTCTAACCTAGTAGCGACCAATGGGTTCGTCCAGACCAATGGTTTCTTCCAGACAGTCGTCTAATCAAGTAGCAACCAATGGTTTCGCCCAGACCAATGGTTTATTCCCGACAGTCATCTTACCAGGTAGCGACCAATGATTTCGTCCAGACCAATGGTTTCGTCCAGACAGTAGTCTAAGTGCGACCATTAGTTTCGTCCAGACAGTAGTCTAACCTTGCAGCGACCAATGGTTTCGTCCATACAGTCGTCTAACCAAGAAGCGACCAATGGTTTCGTCCAGAAACTTATTTTAGTTCTGGTTTATTTTGTATAGGCTACACCCATTTTAGTTGTGTATTTTGTATCGGCCATGTTGGCAACAATGATAGGACGTGGGAATACTCGAGAGGGGGTTAACATCACAGAAGTGACAAAGAGGAACTCTGACATTCTACGGATCGGAGCGTGGAATGTTAGAAGTCTGCTAGGAAATGGAAGGTTAGAAAACTTAGAAAGGGAAATGGATAGGTTGAGGTTGGATTTGGTTGGGATTAGTGAAATGCGCTGGCAGGAAGAACAGGACTTTTGGTCAGGAGACTATAGGGTCATTAGCACTAAATCAAACAATGGCCAAGCAGGGGTTGGCCTCATATTGAGTAGGAAACTTGGACAGCGGGTGGAATATTATGAGCAATATAGTGAACGGATTATTGTAGCAAAAATAAATACTAAACCTACCTGCACCACAGTGGTACAAGTCTATATGCCTACCAGTCAAGCTGATGATGAGGATGTTGAAAAGGTCTACGAAGAAATAGACGAAATTCTGAGGTATATCAAGGGTGATGAAAATGTTATAGTAATGGGAGATTGGAATGCTGTGGTAGGAAAAGGGAGAGAAGGGAAGATAGTAGGAGATTTCGGATTAGGTGAAAGGAATGATCGAGGAAGCAGGCTGGTAGAATTCTGCACTGAGCATGAGTTGGTCATAGCTAACACCTTATTCAATAACCACAATAGAAGAATATACACATGGATGAGACCAGGAGATACAGGGCGTTACCAAATCGACTTCATTATGGTCAAGCAGAGGTTTCGAAACCAGATTTTGGATTGTAAAACATATCCTGGTGCTGACATAAACTCTGACCACAATCTGGTTGTAATGGAATGCAGATTAAAGTTGAAGAAACTGAAGAAAAGTCAAAAGCCAAAAAGGTGGGCAATAGACAGACTGAAAGAGAAGGATGTAAACGAAAGATTCAAGAAGAGTATAAAGGAAGGACTAATGAAAAACCCTAAACAAACTTCAATTGCAGACGAATGGGCACTTTTGAGGAATGAAATAACAAAATCCGCAGAAGAAAACATTGGTAGGAAAGAGAGAATAGGTAGAAAACCGTGGATCACTCAGGATATACTCGAATTGATGGATGAAAGGCGGAAGCACAAGAATGTAAGAGATGAAAAGGGGAAAGCAGAATACAGACGTCTGAGAAATGAGGTTAACAAGAAGTGCAAGGAAGCGAAAGAAGAATGGTTGAAAGAGAAATGTGCTGGCATAGAAAATTGTCTGAAATTAGGAAAAGTAGACACAGCTTATCGAAGGATTAAGAATATTTTTGGGGAAAAGAAGACTAAGTGCTGTAATATTAAGGACACAAATGGAAAGCCTCTAACAGATAGGGGAGAAAAGGTTGAGAGATGGAAAGCTTACATAGAGAGTTTGTATAAGGGAAAGGAGATTGAGAATCATGTAATGGAAAGGGAGGAGGAAATTGATGAGGATGCGAAAGGAGATTTAATATTGAGATCAGAATTTGATAGAGCTTTGGAAGACTTAAGCTGGAACAAAGCACCAGGCATAGATGATATACCGATTGAGTTGCTACGCTGCATAGGAGAGGAAGGTCTGATCAGGTTATTTCACTTGGTGTGTAGGATTTATGAGACAGGTGAGGTACCCCCTGATTTCAAGAAGAATGTAATCATCCCCATACCAAAGAAATTGGGAGCTGACAGATGTGAAGATTATCGTACAATCAGCTTGATTACTCATGCTTCAAAGATCCTGTCTAGAATAATTTACAAGAGGATTGAGAGCCAGATAGAAACGGAGTTGGGTGAAGACCAGTTTGGTTTCAGGAGAAATGTAGGAACAAGGGAAGCTGTACTAAGTCTTAGGTTGATTTTGGAAGGTAGAATAAGGAAAGATAAGAGAACGTTCATGGCTTTTGTAGACTTAGAAAAGGCTTTTGATAACGTTGATTGGACTAAATTGTTTGACATTTTGAAATCGATTGGAATAAAGTACAGGGTTAGGAGGGTGATATACAATCTATACAGAAACCAGACAGCAGTCATTCGAGTTGAAGGACATGAGAGAGAAGCTGGTATTCAGAAAGGTGTAAGGCAAGGCTGCAACTTATCACCCATACTTTTCAATCTTTACATTGAACAAGCAATGAAGGAAATTAGAGAAAAATTTAAAGTGGGAGTGAAGATTCAAGGAGAAATAATTTCAACTCTGAGATTTGCTGATGACATCGTCATCTTGGCCAACAAGCCTGAGGATTTGAATGAGTTTTTGAATGGTATGGACTCCGTCTTACGGAAAGAATTCATGATGAAAATTAATAAATATAAAACAAAAATACTGGAATGCAGCCGAAATAAATCAGAAACCTCTATGGAGATCAAATTTGCAGGTGAAAAGCTGAAGGAAGTAGGAGATTTCTGTTACTTAGGAAGCAGAATAACCAGTGATGGACGAAGCAAAGAGGATATAAAAAGTAGGTTGGCTCAGGCAAGAAAAGCATTTCTACAAAAAAGGAATCTGCTGACATCGAATATAGATTTAGGTATTAGGAAGTCATTTTTGAAAGCCTTTGTCTGGAGCGTGGCGCTCTGTGGAAGTGAAACTTGGACTTTGGTGCAGCAGAAAAGAGGAGAATTGAAGCATTTGAAATGTGGTGCTACAGGAGAATGATGAAGATCAGATGGGTAGATAGGGTTACAAACAAAGAGGTATTAAGACGAGTGGGAGAGGAGAGATGTTTCTGGCGACTGCTAATGAAGAGAAGAGATAGGTTGGTAGGACACATACTAAGACACCCAGGAATAGCAAGCTTAGTTATGGAAGGAAGGGCCGAGGACAAGAACTGTAGGGGTAGACCAAGGTTAGAATATGTTAAACAGATTGCCTCTGATGTAGGGTGTGGTAGCTATGTAGAGATGAAACGATTAGCTCAGGACAGGGAGGCATGGAGAGCTGCATCAAACCAGTCAAAAGACTGAAGACTCAAACAACACAACATGACGTCAATGTGTGCGCCTCGAACATTTATTTACGTAATAAAACAAACATTTCCGGAGCAGCAGTGACAATTGAGAGTAGTTTGAATTTCTATATATATATATACCCGTGTGGTCCGCCAGCCCCTTATTTTTTTGGAGGAAGGCAACCCAACTAACGCGTATATCACAGTCATCCTAAAAAACATTAGTACCTGTTCCTTTACGTCCATTGTACAACTTTACCGTTGAGTACATCCTCGCGAATATAGTAGAAATTAATAGTGGCAGTTTTCTCTCAATGACCTCAAATATAATGCATGATTGAAACGATTAGAGCTCCGAATAACACATGCTTACGTTTTGACAGGAAGTGTCTACGAATAGATTCAATGCGTGTCAGCAATATACCATGTTTCTCGGTAGCTATGGTGGCTAAATCAAGAGTAGCGTCAACGAAGTCGCATTGTAGTAGGTTCGAATCTTGAACTAGTACTTTTTTTTTTTTTGCTTAATGTCGTTTATTGTGGATGTATTATGGACGCATATCTATCTGTTCCAACGAGTGATTTTTTATTTGGTCCTCAAAAGGAACGTGCTTATCCGATGGTACGCAGCCAGATTGGACGACGACATAATGATCTGTAGAACGAAAGCAAGGTATCCTGTATATTCAAGGTAGCAAGTGTTCGAAATTTTGACCGCCTTTGTTTAAAGGAAAACTCCGACTCACTCAGACGACCCACATAACAAATAAATAAATACATCAGACCCCCTCTACTCATTTGGACCACCCGAGGCTATAATTTCTTTCAACGGCGTCTGTGCGAAAAGCGCTTGCTATACACTTAGAGAAATAATTAGTTAGTTAGTTAGTGAGGTTTTAAGGGGCGGAACTACGAGGTCATCTGCCCCAAACCTACAGTAAATACAGATAATTATGGCATTATTTGTTTTACGTCCCTTTTAACTGCTCTGGCTTTTAGATACGCTGGGGTGCTGGGATTTTGCTCGGAAGGGAATCTTCAACGTGCCAGTAAATCTTCTGACACGGCTCCCTCGCATTTGCGCACCCTCAAATGCCAGCTGACTGCGCCAGGAAACGAACCTGCAACCTTAGGCACAGCAAGCGAGAACGTTACCGCTGAGCCTCGCAGCAAGCCAGTAATTACAGAACGTGTCATATTATTATAAATATTGAACTATTCAAATTCTAATTATCACGAATAGAGTCGCCTCCGTTGCGTAGTAGTCAGCGTGATTAGCTGCCACCCCGGACGTCCTGGGTTCGATTCCCGGCTTTGCCATGAAATTTGAAAAGTGGTATGAGGACTCGGACGGGGTCTACTCAGTCTCGGGTGGACCAAATAAATAGAGGGGGTTCGATTCCCACCTCAGCCATCCTCAAAGTGGTTTTCCGTGGTTTCCCACTTCGCCTTCGGGCAAATGCCGGGATGTTACCTACCGTACGGCCACGGCCGCCTCATTACCTCTTCCTTGCCTATCCCTCCCTATCCTCCCCACCTTTCCCATCCCTCAAGATGTCCCTGTTCGCTTTGCAGGTGAGGCCACCTGGGCGAGGTGCTGATTCCACCTCCCCAGTTGTATCCCCAGACGAGATGTTTCAAGCACCAGGTCACTGCCCGTAGAGGCGGTAATGATGGGATCCCTCGCTGAGTCCGTGGGAAAACCTAACCTGGAGGGTAAAATCGACTAAAAAAATATTAATTATAACGAATAGTATCCATCCATGGTTTAGAACAGTATTTTTTTTAAATTTTATTTAGTCAATTACCCTCTAGGTTGGTGGTTCCCACGGACTCAGCGAGGGAACTCACCACTACCGCCTCGATGGGCAGTGTCCTGGAGCTTGGAACATCTGGTCGGGAGGGATACAACTGGGGAGATGTGTTCAGCACTTCGCCAAGGCGGCCTCACCTGCAAAGCGAACAGGGGCCTCATGAGGGATGGGAAGGGATGGAAGATTGGGATGGATAGGCTAGGAAGAGGGAAGGAGGTGGCCGTGGCCTTACAGTAGGTACTGCCCCCGTAATTGAATTATATAGGGACCACGGTGGCTATTTTGGAAAATATAGCGAAAGTTATGGCTGTCATAGTTATGACGTGGGTAGTCATGACGTAAGCACGGATGACGCAGACGTTATGCAAGCAGGCTACTTGAGCTGAGATTCTCAGTGACGTCAGCATTTATTCGAGAAGGATCCAAGATCTACGACGCAGTCGCGAGAAACGTGGAATTCTGCTGAGGAAGAAATTATGCTATTGGAGGGGAGACTTAAACCACTGAACGATAGTCTAAAGGAAGACGGAGATTGCTGAAACTATGGTATTTCTATTACTTTTTGGAATGCAGAATTGTGGAAATCCATTTGCAGTAAAGGCATTGTTCTGGAATTTTGGTGAAATTTATTTTCAGTTTTTGAATTATGAAAATCCGTCATGTATTGACGAAGTTGGAACTTCTAGCGATGACGCAGTAACGCGCGATGGAAGGGATAGATACGCCCCTCATGAAGTTCATAAAAGGCCTTGCGCAGAAGAGAGGAGCCTCATTCTCAGATTATAAATCAATCGTCAGATTTTCAAATAAGCATTTCAGTGAAACGTCGAGTGAATCAGTAGTGAAAAAGTCGTCTTTGTAACGCGTGGCGAAGCCACTAGTCGAACATACAAGCAGTGCAGGTTTACTGTGAAGTAAATCTAGGTGAAGTTGAAACGACACTTATAACGCTTCTACAAGATTAGCTGTGAACAGTTAGCGGTCGCTTATAAGCTAATTCTCTTGTGCATTACTACAGTAAGGACTGTAGAAAAACTGAACAATTTCGAGGAAGTATTTTGGAAGTTATTGACAATATTAGACGACTGACAAAAGTGATTTTCTCGCCACAGAAGAAACACTTTGTATAGCCAGACTCAACGCTACGGCTGACAGGGCTAGTGAAATAGGGAGACTTCAGATTGCTTTTGTGACACAACACTGCAGTATAATGGAGCAATTTAATAAGGCAGTTTGTTCTTCTAATACTTCAACCGAAGAGCAAATGGAAGGCTAAAGGACTTAATGCAATTGGGACATATTTCAACGGAGTAAGATAGCGACATGGAACTTCGCTAATTGCTATTCCATACAAGCGAGCATGTGGTAAATAACCGTCTACACCCATGTTTCGTGAGTAAAGGCTGAATACTATCAAACAGCAATAGAAATGACTTCATACTTTTTGAATATGAATATTTCTTCGGAAATTCATACAAAAACTTCATGGCGATTTTCAACTGGAACTTCAGGGATTTTTCAAGAGAGGTCAGGGTTGTCCCGACTCACAAAGAAGATTATTGCCGGATGGATGTCGTTCGTCTTCGTGGAGCAGTTCAATTCTCCGATGGTGCTGTTTCTGGTTTCGAGGATGGAGCTCAGCTTTAACTTGGTGAATTGGATCCATCAACAGTCTTCTTTGGGGAATTTTCCTCTGGAACGTCAATCGGCAGATAAGGTAGTCGTGAACGTTTATTGTATTTGAGTTTCTTAGCAATGTTTGAGCAACTATTTTTCCCATATTTTTGTCCTCATGTATATTTTGCCCGATATTCTTGTTTGAGATTCCTATTCTCAGTACACCTTGATGAGTTATACCTTTTTCGACGTTTTATTAAGACATTGTTATGTCATGGGCATAGTTAAATGATTTTGAATCAGTTGAGACTGATATTTAGATTTTTCAGTAATTTGCTTATTTTTGTAGTCACGATATGACTGTAAGTTAATGATTTTTATGGCAGATTTAAATTCAGACAGCGTGTCACTTTATTAAAGTAATTCTACCCCAGTTTAATTACTTTGACCAATTTTCTGTCATCATCAAGAAGGAAGAACATTTAAATGATTTTAGAGCGTTAAAATCCAGTACGTTGTCGACGATCTTGGAAATACTAGTCATTATTTGAATTGATTGCAACACAGACATTTATCGTCAGTCATGAACGACCATTGCATCTTAGGCAATTTTGTGAAAGATGAACATTAATTATGAATTATTGAATGCATTAAATTCGTGAAACTTGTGTTAGGTTTTTCTCATATAGAGATTTATATAACGATGTTTGCATTCCCCAGTCTAATTGGATTCTATTCGACTATTTGCTGTTAGTCGCACTTTGTTTGATGATAGTATTTTTATACTACAATTCTTTTAAGATGTTAATCTTAAATTTCGATAGACCAGACAGGCGTATATAAGCGTATTCACTATTAAATTTGTTTGTGATTGGCAAATTTTTATTTCATTTCGATTCATGAATGAAATCCACGAAGTTTAAATGACAACAGTTTTGAAACAATTATTGATATAAGAATTTTTAAGTGGAACTATGAATGTATAATCGATAGTGCAGCGGACATGTTGAAAGTCGCTGACGTATAATGCCCTTAAATAAATGAAGGAGATTCCCACAGTAATTAATGATGATAAAGATTGTATTAGGGGAGTTTTTTGTAAATGCTGTGGATGATTTTAATGCCATATAGATTAATATATGATGAATTTTGGGCTATTCTGAATGCAGTTTGTGCATCATTTTGTAAGCGAAGTATTTTCCGCTAGAGTGTATTGTCATAGTTCGTTGAAAATTTATCAAGTGAATTTACTGTTATAATTAACAAGAGTTTGAAAGAATTTGAGATAAGATTTTGAATAGAGATTACCGTCACAAATAATTAAATTTATTACAACCTTTATTAAACCAGATTGTGACATTTACATGTATAACTAACCTTCATTGGTCGATTATATTAAACACGATTATGAATTTACCAACCGAATAAAACATGTGGTTCAATGTATTTCTTAAATTATTAATTTAAATAATTTAAATGTTGATATTGTAAATAATAAATGTAAATATCTTTGACAATAATGTGGAACGAAAGTAATGTTAAAGGCGTGTTCAAAAATTTTGTAATTATTTTCGACAATATTATAAACAATTTCTAATTGTTATAAATAATTTATGTGATTTTGTTATAAACATTTAAGAGTGTGTTTTATACTCTAAACTATGCTTTTTAAACATTTGGATGATAACTTAACAAGTTTAAGTAATGTTAAAATAATCCAGTGGGATGGAAGTTAAACATTTGAAAGATTTGCGTCAATATGTATGAGTTGTCTTGTAGACATTTAAAGCTTTAAAAGGAGCTGAATTCTTACGTAAGTGTGGCGTGAGGAGTGCGCCCCATTTGACAGGTGTGAGCCAGGTTAAAGAGTAGACCAGCTGGCTCGACATCTGGTTACAAGCAGGCGAGGTCGATACTCCGGCCTTGTGCCTATTTATACAAGTGCAATGTTTATTAAAAGAAACCAAATGCTCTATATATGTCGTACCCTGACTTCCTCATCCAATCCAAATGTGTTATAAAATGTTACGTTATTTTGAGCTCATGGGAGCTAACAGATTGTTTGATAAATTTGCAAGTCCTTTAGGAGGACGTAGTCAGATTGACATGGGCTACTGATAGCCACGTTTATTTTGTTGAGTTGTGAAAATCATACTCTTTATTTTGAAAATAAAGCTTTTGTACAGTTCAAAGTTCTCGTCTTCGGTCTGGTTCATTTTTAAATGTCATGGTGAAGGTTATTGTGAGAGCATACTTTAAGGATCCTGTTGTCAACCCAATCCCCGAGATATTTATAAGAGGTAAGTAAAAGTAAGTATGTAACCCCGTCTATTTTGGTGTGTTCCACAATAATTTTTCTTGGTAACTTCTGTGTTCAAACCTCGGTAGTATCTGTCAGTGCCATTTTCATTGATGTAGCTGAGCTGGTGCGATTGATTGTTGGCAATCCGATTGAGGGGGCGGATATCTGACAGCCTACTATCCGGGTAAACGGGGACAGAAGGATTGGCGCACCTAAAACGTTGGGGCTCGATTCAACATAACTGGATCACCAGGTTGAACGCCAGTAGGATTGACAAACCTAAAAAAGTGTGGTTCGATTAGACTCAAATAAAGAGGTTGATTCTTTGTTAGATGTCTTGGCCAATTGTAGAATTTAAGAGTGTGATTATATAGGAATTAAATGTTGTATTGTAGTAGGAAAATTACACTCAGAAAAGATCAGATCTTATACAACTTGAGAAAGGTTAAATGGGCTGGAAACTTAGAAAAATCGCCTATGATCTGGAATCTTATTTTATTTGACCGGCTTATGACATTTCAGTCATATTAAAGATAAAATTAAATTATTTGGATTGTTAATGTAAAATTATTTGTGTTAGGATATTTTAAAATGAGCCAGGGAAATTTGAACATGTGCTTGAGTTTGTTTCAACATGAAGTGTCTTCGAAAGTTAATTATAAGGTAGTTATAAGTTAGATTTAAGACAGAAAATTGATCAAAATTATATATGGTGAAAAGTGTTGCTCAAATGTTGTTATTTTGCTCTTTTGATGTATGTGCCTACAGCAGTCTAATTTTTGAATAATATTGTAATGGCAGATGAAAGTTTGAAGATGATGTTAGCGGAGATGTCTGCTAACTTAGAAAAGAGTATGAAGCAGATGATGGATGAAAGTTTGAAGGGTCTCCAGACCAGTTCTGCTAACTTAGAGGATAATATGTCGCGTTTACAGATTAATACCCAAGGAATTGAGAATACTGTAACTGACATGCGCTCAGACATGTCCAATGTTAAAATAGATGTATCTAATATGCATAAAGATGTTGCTAATGTGCATAAAGACCTTACAATGTTGAATTTAGATGTTGCTAATGTCCGTAGTGATATTTCTTGTGCTAGGGCTGAGGTAGTTGTTGTCAAAAATGATGTTGCGACTGTCCAAGACAAGGTTGAGGAAGTCCAAAGAGGAATCCAAAATGTTAAAACTGATGTGTCCAATGTTCAGGTTGATATTAATAACATTCATTCGGATGTAAACGAGATTCAAAGTGACATAAATAAAATTCAAGTAGAGGTCAACACAGTTTTCGTAGATGTTGCTAAAGTCCAAACTGATGTAAATAAAGTCAGGGAAGAGATAGAAAATTCGAAAACTCTTTGTACACGTAATATAAGTGCATTAACGACTAGGCTAGTTGATGAGTCAGTTAGAACGACAGCGTCTTTAGAAGGTTTAAAGTTTGATGTAGAGGTCATGAGAACCCAAGTATTAGACCATAATAAAGTATTGAAAGAGGATATTGAATTAGACATAGCAGAAATGTTAACGGCAAATGTAGCAATATGGAAAGAAGAGTGGATTAGGTCAAGTGGGGAACATGTAACCCAAATTCAGGATCGTATTGAAAGGAAACTTGCCAGTACTCAAATTGATATTAACAATGAAGTAGTACAGATTAGGAAAGATTTAAGCGTCAGGATGGATTCGCTATCCGAAAGACAAGTTGAAGATAGGACAAAATTAGATCAGGATGTGCAAACATTAAAATCTGCATTAGAGGAACAGATTCATAAAGTTGTCTCTGATGTGAATGAAACGGCGAGTAAACTACAGAATTTGAAGTTAGGAGAGGCTAATTTAATGGAGACCTACAAAGAAGAGTTAATCAAGAAAGTATTAACGGAAATCACTGACAAGGATACAGTAGGCTTGGCTTGCGAAACTAGTAGGAATTATGCCAGAAGATATAACCTAGATCCAGAAGAGAGAGACGTGACTCCTGAAGAACGTATATCCAGATTCAGGGAGGAAGATGACGAGAGGAATATGGAACCTGAGTGGAACTATCGTGATAGTGGGAAAAACTACCCGGATTCATATCCGAGGAACGTAACGGTCATCAGGAATTTTGAAGATAAACCGCAAAAATTCAGTAACACGGATAGTTTGACACCTATCGAATATGTAAGGAACCTCAAAGATTATTTCATCGAAGCTCACATTCCCAGAGAGAGGGAGATGAAGATAGTGGAGAGATATTTGATTGGAGGACCCCTCGAATGGTTTCGCGCATTTAGATACACATTCAGTAACTTTGACGAGTTTGCAGAGGCATTAATCAAACGATTTTGGTCCATAGAAGCGCAGAATTCGTTAAGAGCGGAGGTGTATTCAAGAAAATACTCCGGTACACTTCCAACGCGGTACGCTGATTTCTTTACGAGTCAATTATCCCGCTTGAGATTCTTACAACCCCCATTGTCCACGGAGCAACTTATTGATGCGATTTCTCGTATGCTGCCAGTTGAGGTGAGAAGACTAATAATTTCGTCCAACATCAGGGATTTAACCAGCATGGATGAATTACTGAGGAGGTTAGACTACACAAGTCCAATGCCTAACGTGGTGCAGAATGGTCAAAGGCAGGAGTATAAAGAAATAAATACTGTATATATGGACCAAGTCCAACAAACTGACAAGCCAGATCAGGAGAAAACTGACAATGTAGGTCCTCACAGGAATAATCAGTTTCGAAATAACAGATCGCAAGGTTACCGACCGTATCAACAGAGGAGAGGCTGGAACTATAACCGAGGAAATTATAATGGAAGAGGCAGATATTATAACAATAATGGTTATAACCGGAATTATAACAGGAATAACCAGAGCCAAAACAAAAATCAGAATCCTCAAGGTCAGGTTATGACACCCGATCAGTATCAGGAAAGAGAGAAGGAAAGCCAGCAATACCTGAAAAAATTACGGGAAAAAGAAGCAGACAACCAAAAGAAAAGGCAGGATGTTGTAATCGATCCTGGGCCTTCTACGAGCCAGCAGAATTTTGAGGTCGGTAACACAAAAAAAAACGCCGATTTCTCAACGTCAGTGAGAACCTGTAAATACATTGCCACACCACACCTGATTACGATTAATGAGATATATGAAGTGACTGATGAAGATTTGCTAGAAGAGAGGGGTATCGTTAAAGAGGAAAGACCATGTGCCTTACCTATTATTTCTGTACGGATAGATGGACAACAGTATAAAGCCCTGATGGATACTGGTGCAATTATCTCCATCATTTCAGAGGAATGTTACCAAAGTCTGCTAAGAGGAGAGAACATGACAGTTCTACCTGTTTCTACCGTCAAAGTGAGAGGGATATTCCAAGATAAGGCAGTGAAGTGCAAGATTCAAGTGTTATTGAACTTTGAGATCAATGGAAGGAATTATGAACAGATCTTCATTGTGGTGAGCAAGATCAATTTTGATATGGTGCTTGGAATCGATTTTATATCGAAGGTCGGAGCTATTATTGACATGAAGAACAGAAGTATTAGCTTTAATGATGGGTACATAATCACAGAAGAGATAGAAGAACAGGACGTGAAATACAGTCTGGAAATAGACCTTAGGGAAGAAATTTTGAATACTATAGTTAATGAAGTGGAAAATTTAGCAGAAATACCCAGTAGAAAAACTGAAGGATTTGAAGAAATTCAGGGGGAATTTGAGCATCTGATAAAGGAATTCCAAGATATTTTCGATGAAAAGCCAGGATTGATTAAGGATTATAAATACAAGATAAGGCTGACAGATGAAACCCCTTACCAGAAGAGAATATACCCCATTCCTGAGAAATACTATCAAGAAGTACGAGGGTAATCAGTACCTGTTGGTTACCGTGGATGTTTTCTCAAAATTTGTTACAATGAGTCCCATGCAGAAAGCAAACACAAGGAACGTAGTAAGCAGACTGGAAAATGCTGTATTTCCTAAAGCTGGTATACCAGAATATCTACTGTCAGATCATGGAACGCAGTTTACGTCCGTGGAATTTGCAGCGGATATGGAAAGGCTTGGCATTAAGCACTTATTTTCAAGCGTGCGTTACCCAGAATCGAATTCCTCAGAAAGATATATGGCTGAATTTTCGAAATTCTGTTGAATTTTCTGTCCAAACGATCATTCTGGTTGGGTGAGATTTGTACCCCTTATAGAGGAATGTCTGAACTCTACAGTGCAGGAGAGCACAGGAGAAGTGCCAATGCGACTTCATCTTGGAAGAAACCCAGAAAGGCCGTGGGATAATCTTTTCAACCACATTCCTAGAGATCCCGACTTAGGAAGGCAGCAGAGGATTGACAAGGCGAAGGAACAACTCCAGAAAGCAGCAGAGAAACGATTGAAAAGAGTAGCTGGAAAACGCTTTGGTGCACCCTTACAAGTTGGAAATCTTGTATTGTTACGCAGACCTGTCAAGGCTGATATGAGCAAGAAAATATACCCCAAATTTGGAAATGTATTCATGGGGCCGTTCAGGATTACGAACGCCTATGGAAACAACTGCTATGAACTCTACGATGATGAGAATAATGTCATTTACGGCAAGTTCAATGCTGGAAATTTAAAAAGATACTATCCTAGAGTAAGCCAGTAATAATTCAATTTCGTGTTCAAGAGAGTTGAGGTACTTGTAACACTGAGTTTAAAAACAATTTGCAACTGTTTTTAAAACGTGGTGGGAGGAGAATGCCCCCGTAATTGAATTATATAGGGACCACGGTGGCTATTTTGGAAAATATAGCGAAAGTTATGGCTGTCATAGTTATGACGTGGGTAGTCATGACGTAAGCACGGATGACGCAGACGTTATGCAAGCAGGCTACTTGAGCTGAGATTCTCAGTGACGTCAGAATTTATTCGAGAAGGATCCAAGATCTACGACGCAGTCGCGAGAAACGTGGAATTCTGCTGAGGAAGAAATTATGCTATTGGAGGGGAGACTTAAACCAATGAACGACAGTCTAAAGGAAGACGGAGATTGCTGAAACTATGGTATTTCTATTACTTTTTGGAATGCAGAATTGTGGAAATCCATTTGCAGTAAGGGCATTGTTCTGGAATTTTGGTGAAATTTATTTTCAGTTTTTGAATTATGAAAATCCGTCATGTATTGACGAAGTTGGAACTTCTAGCGATGACGCAGTAACGCGCGATGGAAGGGATAGATACGCCCCTCATGAAGTTCATAAACGGCCTTGCGCAGAAGAGAGGAGCCTCATTCTCAGATTATAAATCAATCGTCAGATTTTCAAATAAGCATTTCAGTGAAACGTCGAGTGAATCAGTAGTGAAAAAGTCGTCTTTGTAACGCGTGGCGAAGCCACTAGTCGAACATACAAGCAGTGCAGGTTTACTGTGAAGTAAATCTAGGTGAAGTTGAAACGACACTTATAACGCTTCTACAAGATTAGCTGTGAACAGTTAGCGGTCGCTTATAAGCTAATTCTCTTGTGCATTACTACAGTAAGGACTGTAGAAAAGCTGAACAATTTCGAGGAAGTATTTTGGAAGTTATTGACAATATTAGACGACTGACAAAAGTGATTTTCTCGCCACAGAAGAAACACTTTGTATAGCCAGACTCAACGCTACGGCTGACAGGGCTAGTGAAATAGGGAGACTTCAGATTGCTTTTGTGACACAACACTGCAGTATAATGGAGCAATTTAATAAGGCAGTTTGTTCTTCTAATACTTCAACCGAAGAGCAAATGGAAGGCTAAAGGACTTAATGCAATTGGGACATATTTCAACGGAGTAAGATAGCGACATGGAACTTCGCTAATTGCTATTCCATACAAGCGAGCATGTGGTAAATAACCATCTACACCCATGTTTCGTGAGTAAAGGCTGAATACTATCAAACAGCAATAGAAATGACTTCATACTTTTTGAATATGAATATTTCTTCGGAAATTCATACAAAAACTTCATGGCGATTTTCAACTGGAACTTCAGGGATTTTTCAAGAGAGGTCAGGGTTGTCCCGACTCACAAAGAAGATTATTGCCGGATGGATGTCGTTCGTCTTCGTGAAGCAGTTCAATTCTCCGATGGTGCTGTTTCTGGTTTCGAGGATGGAGCTCAGCTTTAACTTGGTGAATTGGATCCGTCAACAGTCTTCTTTGGGGAATTTTCCTCTGGAACGTCAATCGGCAGATAAGGTAGTCGTGAACGTTTATTGTATTTGAGTTTCTTAGCAATGTTTGAGCAACTATTTTTCCCATATTTTTGTCCTCATGTATATTTTGCCCGATATTCTTGTTTGAGATTCCTATTCTCAGTACACCTTGATGAGTTATACCTTTTTCGACGTTTTATTAAGACATTGTTATGTCATGGGCATAGTTAAATGATTTTGAATCAGTTGAGACTGATATTTAGATTTTTCAGTAATTTGCTTATTTTTGTAGTCACGATATGACTGTAAGTTAATGATTTTTATGGCAGATTTAAATTCAGACAGCGTGTCACTTTATTAAAGTAATTCTACCCCAGTTTAATTACTTTGACCAATTTTCTGTCATCATCAAGAAGGAAGAACATTTAAATGATTTTAGAGCGTTAAAATCCAGTACGTTGTCGACGATCTTGGAAATACTAGTCGTTATTTGAATTGATTGCAACACAGACATTTATCGTCAGTCATGAACGACCATTGCATCTTAGGCAATTTTGTGAAAGATGAACATTAATTATGAATTATTGAATGCATTAAATTCGTGAAACTTGTGTTAGGTTTTTCTCATATAGAGATTTATATAACGATGTTTGCATTCCCCAGTCTAATTGGATTCTATTCGACTATTTGCTGTTAGTCGCACTTTGTTTGATGATAGTATTTTTATACTACAATTCTTTTAAGATGTTAATCTTAAATTTCGATAGACCAGACAGGCGTATATAAGCGTATTCACTATTAAATTTGTTTGTGATTGGCAAATTTTTATTTCATTTCGATTCATGAATGAAATCCACGAAGTTTAAATGACAACAGTTTTGAAACAATTATTGATATAAGAATTTTTAAGTGGAACTATGAATGTATAATCGATAGTGCAGCGGACATGTTGAAAGTCGCTGACGTATAATGCCCTTAAATAAATGAAGGAGATTCCCACAGTAATTAATGATGATAAAGATTGTATTAGGGGAGTTTTTTGTAAATGCTGTGGATGATTTTAATGCCATATAGATTAATATATGATGAATTTTGGGCTATTCTGAATGCAGTTTGTGCATCATTTTGTAAGCGAAGTATTTTCCGCTAGAGTGTATTGTCATAGTTCGTTGAAAATTTATCAAGTGAATTTACTGTTATAATTAACAAGAGTTTGAAAGAATTTGAGATAAGATTTTGAATAGAGATTACCGTCACAAATAATTAAATTTATTACAACCTTTATTAAACCAGATTGTGACATTTACATGTATAACTAACCTTCATTGGTCGATTATATTAAACACGATTATGAATTTACCAACCGAATAAAACATGTGGTTCAATGTATTTCTTAAATTATTAATTTAAATAATTTAAATGTTGATATTGTAAATAATAAATGTAAATATCTTTGACAATAATGTGGAACGAAAGTAATGTTAAAGGCGTGTTCAAAAATTTTGTAATTATTTTCGACAATATTATAAACAATTTCTAATTGTTATAAATAATTTATGTGATTTTGTTATAAACATTTAAGAGTGTGTTTTATACTCTAAACTATGCTTTTTAAACATTTGGATGATAACTTAACAAGTTTAAGTAATGTTAAAATAATCCAGTGGGATGGAAGTTAAACATTTGAAAGATTTGCGTCAATATGTATGAGTTGTCTTGTAGACATTTAAAGCTTTAAAAGGAGCTGAATTCTTACGTAAGTGTGGCGTGAGGAGTGCGCCCCATTTGACAGGTGTGAGCCAGGTTAAAGAGTAGACCAGCTGGCTCGACATCTGGTTACAAGCAGGCGAGGTTGATACTCCGGCCTTGTGCCTATTTATACAAGTGCAATGTTTATTAAAAGAAACCAAATGCTCTATATATGTCGTACCCTGACTTCCTCATCCAATCCAAATGTGTTATAAAATGTTACGTTATTTTGAGCTCATGGGAGCTAACAGATTGTTTGATAAATTTGCAAGTCCTTTAGGAGGACGTAGTCAGATTGACATGGGCTACTGATAGCCACGTTTATTTTGTTGAGTTGTGAAAATCATACTCTTTATTTTGAAAATAAAGCTTTTGTACAGTTCAAAGTTCTCGTCTTCGGTCTGGTTCATTTTTAAATGTCATGGTGAAGGTTATTGTGAGAGCATACTTTAAGGATCCTGTTGTCAACCCAATCCCCGAGATATTTATAAGAGGTAAGTAAAAGTAAGTATGTAACCCCGTCTATTTTGGAGTGTTCCACAATAATTTTTCTTGGTAACTTCTGTGTTCAAACCTCGGTAGTATCTGTCAGTGCCAGTTTCATTGATGTAGCTGAGCTGGTGCGATTGATTGTTGGCAATCCGATTGAGGGGGCGGATATCTGACAGCCTACTATCCGGGTAAACGGGGACAGTACCATCCCGGCAATTGCCCGAAGACGAAGTGGGAAACCACGGAAAACCAATTCGAGGATGGCTGAGGTGGGAATCGAACCCCCTCTACTCATTTGGGCCACCCGAGGCTGAGTAGACACCGTTCCAGTCCTCATACCACTTTTCAAATTTCGTGGCAGAGCCAGGAATCGAACCCAGGACCTCCGGGGCGGCAGCTAACCATGCTGACCGCTACGCTACGGAGGCGACATGGTTTAGAACAGTATTTAGGGAAAATAACCATTTAAATGAGACAAGAAAATAACTTTCCCTATCGTCTTCGTGGATAAGGTGAACGAAACCAAGTTGAAATCTTGCTGTAGGGTATAATAAAATAGTTAAAAAGAATTTAAAAATTCTGCCGTTGGATGGTCTTGAACCCGGGATCTTCGGATGAGCGAGCGGGCGCAATAACACTTGCACACATTTCCAACACACTCCGGAGTTTTTTTTTTTGCTCTTCTTATTAACGCTTATGGTAAAATATTCAATTATTACAGTTAGATCTTAAATATTGATTGGAATGCATTCGTTCAGTACCTGGCAGGTTTTCTAATTTACTTAAAGCAATTTTCGCGACCGCTTTGCGTTAATAAGGCGAAAGAACAGCAACTAATGCCCTCAAACGACAGCCCTTCGGTTTTATTTCATACAACTTAGCGTCCAAAATGACAGCGAGTGATACACTTCGGTCAGACAAGCAGGTGTACTGACGAAGAGAACAGAATTATACAGGATTTTGTACCAGCGATCACACCAGCTTCCTTGCCAGCGAGTGTCGTGTGATACGGGCCTAATGATATGCTAAGACTTTTTGTTAAAATTTAATAACAAAACAAGATGTTCGGTAAAGAACGTATAGCCTACTTTCTCCTAAATACATGGGTATGGTTATAACCCTTTGTCCTTTTCAAGGAGTATAATTGAATGTTGGTTATAGTAGCTTCTTGAAATACAACGTGCTTTACGGATATTATACATGAATATGATGTGCCCTTTGCTAGTGCTACCTCTGTAAAAAAATCATTCAATTCGGTTTCACCGTGTTTGAATTGATAGGGGGAATCAATTTGCACACAAACATGGCCACTATCTGCACATTATTGGTCTGATGACCTTGTAGTGTGGTCAACAGATTCTCTATACATAAAGGTATGTTGTTGCAAAATTTGGTAGGGATCAGATTATTAGGTTGGTCATAATTTGATTCAAGCTCTTAACATTAGGATGGCCGCCATTACGTTTTCGTCAATATGGCGGCGATATAAAACATGACACTGGAGTGCCCTTTGCCAGTGCTACCTCTGTACCAAATTTCGTTCAATTCGGTTACACCGTGTTTAATTGATAGGGGGAATCAATTTGCACACATACATGACTGCCATCTGCAAACTAATGGGCTGATGACCTTGTAGTTCAGTCAAACTAAGCTCGCCATACAAGTATACGTTGTTGCAAAATTTGGTAGAGATAGGATGATTAAGTTAGTCGTAATTTGATTTAAGCTTTGAACATTTGGGTGGCCACCATTACGTTTCCGTCAAGATGGTGGCGATATAAAACATGACACTGAGGTGTTCTGTGCTAGTGCTACCTCTGTACCAAATTTCGTTCAATTCGGTTTCACCGTGTTTGAATTGATAGGGGGAATCGATTTGCATACATACTTGGCCGCCATATACAAACTGTTGGGCTGAAGATCTTGTAGTTTGGTCACAATATGCTTCCCACATAAAGGTCTGTTGTTGCAAGATTTGGTGGAGATCAGATTATTAGGTTGGTCGTAATTTGATTCAAGCTCTTAACAATAGGATGGCCGCCATTACGTTTTCGTCAAGATGGCGGTGATATAAAACATTACACTGAGGTGTCCTTTACTAGTGCTACCTCTGTACCAAATATCGTTCAATTCGGTATCACCGTGTTTGAATTGATAGGGGGAATCGATTTGCACACATACATGGCCACCATCTGCAAACTATTGGTCTGATTACCTTGTAGTGTAGTCAAAAGACGCTCGCCATATAAATATATGTTGTTGCAAAATTTGGTAGAGATCGGATGATTAGGTTATTCGCAATTTGATTTAAGCTTTGAACATTTGGGTGGCCACCATTTGGTGTATTCTTTGAATACACGGTACCTGAGATATAATTTTTATTGCTCTTTGCACGTTCATTTCTTCCTTTCTCTTTGTCAATCACCAACAGTGATCTTTTGTTTTCTCCTTGATAAGCAAATCTCTCATGTCTTCATAAGTCTGTTCTAGATATATAACTTCTGTGACCCACCTAGCGTCACCTCGCAGCGAATCCCTGAAGCTCCTCAACTCTTCCTGGTGCTAGAGGACTTACTTATCCATTTGGCCACCAGATCCTGTTACCATCGTCAGCTATTTTCTCTTGGAGCAAGAGGACTACGTCCACTTCTTTACTCACCATGCTGCGCTAGTATCAACTGTTATCAACTCTTAGAAGACCGGCTCAGCAAGAGAAGATAATTTTTTTGTTTTCAAGTTGGCAATGTTTATATGTTCTCATTTTGTCTCCTACCCCCCACTCTTTCCCCTTTTCTTGGTCCCTGCGTGCTCCGTTGAGCTGCTCTCACTTCTCAGTCTGCAGTTGACTCGTTCAGTCAAAGCTCCGCTCGAGCTTGCCTCCTCAAACCAAGAGGCTCACCCTCTTTTACGCCATGTTGGCTAAGTAATCATCAACGGAAACTTCGACTTCAACATGAAATCAAGATAAGTACCATTTTAAAAGTTTTAACCTCTTCTTCATGGTTTTAACTTCCACGTGCTTTTAATTATAATTTATAGACAGTGTGAAATTATTTACTTTGGGGCAATAATCATTCTTCGTGGGATTTGCCATGTTGAGCTTTTGCTTGTATAAGCCAACCTTACTAAAAAAGAGCTTTTCTTAAGCTATTCAAACGAGAAATCCTCTCGCTACGTGGGATATTATCTAATACCCGCTGTCTATAATTATAAAGCTAGTTCCTCCGTTGGATTTTCTCAACCCCATTTTCTGCTAAGGTCGTTCTGGAACCTTCGAGATCTTGTTCTCTATCTGCGAGTCTTGCCGTCAAGTATTGTTCACGAACTTGTGAAAATGCTAGTTAAAATGAGGAATCTTCCTTACAAATTTTTGCAATAGCTAACTTTTCTCCACCGCTGGAACCTCTGGAACATTCTATGGCGCATTTAATTGTAAATCACAACTTTTTCATGAAATAGACTCTCACCTATATAGTGCAATCAGTTATTTCCATAATTGCAATAACTTTTTTTCTCATAAACTTCAGTGTTTCTATAGTGAACTTTGCATCCATCTTCATAGACTACAGTGATAAACAGTGCTTGCTCCACGTTTCTACCGCGTCGCGATCGTCCGGTTATATTAAATACGGCCATAAACATTGATCATATATCCCAATGATCTTTCCTCAACCTTCTACTAACAACCATTATTAATAAAATTGAAACTTTTCTATAAGGTGTCACTCACGAGGTGCCCTTCCAACTTTGCTAGTTTAACATTAATTAAATTCTGCATAATTGCTTGTGTGATACAAGTTTTAAATTCACGTTGTTCCTTTCCCATAATAAGGGAAAACAATTCTCTAAACTCTTGAGCGAGTCATGTTCAGGTTTCACGAAATGGAAACTGTCCCATTTGGCGAGTGATTCCTGCTCAAACTTGGGAAGTCTAGAACTTTCCCTTTCACTTTCTTCAGGTTTCACAGTAAGTGACCTGCCCTCTTTGTATAATTCTCATATATTAATTCTGTATAAATATAAGAAGTTGTAGGAACTTCTATCTTATTTTTCATGTTGTTATTATTGTTATTTTCAAAGTTGTCACTTTCTCTAGAACATTCTCTCCAGAATTTCTTAAGGTGCACTTTTTGTACTCCAATTCACGTTCAAGCTTTAATTATTTCATTGCTCATTTGTTTAAATCTTATAAAGATTTTAGAAACATGTAAGGTTTGAAACCTTGTAAATTGTCAATTGCCTGGAGCAACCGTTTAATGTTGAGAGGTCTGCGACCCTATTTGTTAAAAAGTTCAAATGAACTATGTTTATTAAAATTATATTGCATAATTGTTAATTTCCTCAAACTTTTTCTAATTGTAAAATAAACAAATCTTTTCCCTTCGCTTTTTCATTTACGAATATAAAGTTTAGGCAAAATCCTGTCTTCCTTGACTCTCCTCACTCAATGATATTAAAATCATTAATAGAGCTTTCACCATTTGTTGCATTTGAGCAAGAACTCTTAATTTTCACCTCACTAAAGTTCTTCTTAGCGTTAATAGCTAATTCTAATTGGCCAGTAAGGCAAGTAAAGCTCGCTAAGCCAGCTACCTGCTTGTGGAGACCCTCTCCGAAAACTTATGGTCAATTTTCTAAAAAATAAGTGTTTCTTTTTGTCTAAACTTTTAGCCGGCTCCTCGCTGAGTAAAAGTTTAGCCATATTCCAATGCAACCATTGGTTCATTTACCAAGATTACCCAATAAGGCATAATCTTTTATCATTTTCCTTTTTAGAGACACTTGGTCGCCCTTACAGGAACTCCATAATTTTGGAAATTGAAAATACCAAGCTTGAGTTAAATCATTGGCATTCTTCGAATTACTTTGTAAAACCTAATTTCTTTGAGAAGACATACAGTAAATTTGTTCCTCTCAGTCTTGCCAGACCAGCACTCTTCCCCATAGTAGTTTTATATATGCTTGGGAGGGATTATACGAAAGCCACTCTCTTGCAAACAGCCCAAGTTCTATCTGTGTTTCTCGTCAGCTTAGACCAAGTCCTTACTCATTTTAGGTATCCGAAAGAGGATTTTCGGTGGCAACCACCTTTAAGTGTGTTTAAAACTAAACTTATTAATTTTGTGGGACTCTCCTCCTATTTTTCTATCCTTCTTTTCCAATCCAAAATCTACTTCCTTCTCTTAATCATCTTCCCTTGGTGGGTGGGTTATTACTCAGCCAATAAACTACCCACCATTACGTTTCCGTCAAGATGGCTGCGATATAAAACATGACACTGAGGTGCCCTTTGCTAGTTCTACCTCTGTACCAAATTTCGTTCAATTCGGTTTCACCGTGTTCGAATTGATAGGGGGGGGGGGAGGGGCAGGCATTCAGAGTACACACACTCACACACACACAGACAGACGATTTTTTGCTAATAATACAATGGGAATTTCTACGGAATACGTATACTTCGATGCAAGCACTGGCGATCAGAATATCCTTCGATATGTTGTTGTTTTGTTTCATTTGAGGGCCTAGAACATTTAGCCATGTTTACTTGGGTGTGTGTGTGTGTGTAGAATTTGTCTGATAACCTGAGTTATTGCGGGCTTGTAATGATGTGTGTATTTGCAATTAAGGATTGGGAAGGAGGCGGCCGTGGCCTTAAGATAGAATCCGTCCCGGAATTTGGAAACCACGGAAAACCATTTCCAGGGTGGCTGAGGTGGGAATCGAACCCACTTCTTCTCATATTTTCTCCACGAGGCTATGTGTACCCAATTTCAGCCCTCAGACAAGTATTACATTTCTTGGCAGAGCTGGGAATCGAACCCGGACTTCCGGAGCAACACTTCGAGATGTTATGTTAATATTCATACCAGTTTTTAAATTTTCTGCCATAACAGGTCACGTGGTATAACGTACCAATTCGATCGTGTTCTCTTTATAAATCATCAAAATTCAACGAACTCTTCACAAAAATTCGTCGTAAGGCAATAAATGTGGCAATGTAGTTACATCCCGACTAAAATGGAATGTGGGCTTTCGTTCAAAAAAAGTATGCCTACTACTGGATTCGAAGCAGCATTCTACCCGCTCGCGCCCATCAAGTACGGTCAGGCTTTAACCTCGCAGCCACCAAGACATGGTAAATACCGCACGCTAAACGTGCTTTAGTTACTGTAGCCGTCCCACCTCAAACGTTTAAGTCCATCTCAAAGTCTTCAATCACGGTTTGTGGTGTTGATTTAACTTTCTACTATTACAGATCACGTGGCGTAAGCTATTAATTCGATCGTATTACGTGTATGTGTGTTATTTCAAGGAGCAGAAAGTCATATGTTAGTAGAATGGGCCGTAGTATTTGGCGGGGAAAAGTTTAAGGTCGGTTTTTCTTTGCTAGACCCATGACCGAATTACATTGCTGTCACACAGTCAGAGCGCAGAGCAATATCGACCATCGGGAGAAATGCTATGTTAGTTGGGTTTCATAAAACTAAATAATAAGGGGCGGCTGGACCACACTGTATATATATACATACATAAATTATATATAAACTTTTGAACTGACGGTGGTTTTGGGGTCTGGGGGATGTGAAACGCGAAGATATGTCGAAATTTTCCGGAAGTCGAAACATGGGACCCATTGCAATAGTTAGCTTTCTAATGAAATCTAACTAAAACCTTACCTTGGCAATCCAAATAGGTTATGTATATTCCCGAATGGATATACGCCCTTTCCAGAGAATGATTCCTCCTGGAGGACTTAAGGATTCAGCTACAGCTACCATCTACAAACGCATACAATACAGCGATAGCCAGACGAAGAAGAAAGCAAGAAGAAATCATTGAAGAATATTTCGGAACTGATGCTATGATAAAGAGAAATTGGACAAAAACAAACCAAACGCAGACGCATGCCACCATTAGGCTTGCCATACATGGTTTTCACCATACGTTATGCACAACCATAAAATTCCACCATGCAAATGATCAATGTACAGTACATGTGTATTGTGTGAGCAAAACTGTGAATATTATCATTTTATGTGGGGCAAAAAAAGTACAAAAACACTCAGTGACTATTACAAAGACAAAAGTAGGGAATAATCATGTCATGTTATGATATATAGTATTATGTTAATTTTACAATTTTGTAGCTAATGGTTTTTCAGCTGCAATAAAATTTATAAATATATAAAAACTTTATTTTTTTGGTGAAAAGAAAGCACTTTTTGAATTGGGTGAGTCTTTCAGCGGGAGTGTGAAATATTTACAGTCAGTTTAAAATCTATGCGCAGAATTTAGTCATGGGAGGATAGTCAGACTCTGAAGAGCTTAAAGCCACATTTAGGTTGAGTGAGCAAGCTCTTAGAGGGATGAGCCCAGATCAAGCAGGGAGAACAACTTGCTACTGAAGATGTATTCAACCAAACTTGGCAACAGTTTGCTATTTCACAGGACTTGGCGACGAGAGGAAGTTTAACTCGATATAGCATTTCTATCAAACAGCGTCAGCTAAGCGCCTTCCTTGCCAGATGTAATTTCCGCTGCCAAAACTCCTTCCATAAACAAATGCCTGAGCACAAATGGAGATATTAAAGTGACGTCAGCATGTGTACATTTAATCAGGGAGAAATTAATGAAGACTTGACATATTTTACACCCAATAAATTTCTGAGAGCCATAGAATAGCATTCCATTGCTCAATGAAAGGATCACAACCGATAAGATAACGAGACCACAAACGAACGCGCATTTTTGGAAGACAGAATAAAATACATTCTTTAACCTCTTTAGACCCAAGACAGAATTTATAGCCTAAGTATTTAGGTTCTGTCTTTCTTATTAAATAATGGCAAAAAAATCATACATATTTTAGGGCACAGGAAATCTCTACTTAGTATAAAACAAAGTCCCCGATTCTTGAATGTCACGGGAAATCTCGAGAACCACTAGATGGATTTTGATGCGTTTGATGCGGTTTTTACCATTCTGTAAAGGATATCACAAGGAAGGTTTCTGTTGAAAATAATTAATTTTTGATCAAAGGAAGCTAAGCAGTAACGATTTCAGTGACAAAGAAACCTGGCGTTCGTGAGCTTTATAAGCTTACGCTGGGCAAAGCATTAAAAATATCAATATACTATGAGGGTAAGAATTGTTCAGCATGAAATGTTCTAGAAAAAAATCCACGAGAGCATGTCTCTATCTCCAATACGTCGCCCACTAAAAGTATTTTTAGTTTGGACGGAAGGGGATTTACGTTTCATGAACCTCGCCATTCTTAAATTACGTCTGACAAGAATTTGTTGCACATGCATCTCCATGATAATATAATTAATAGTCCAGTCAGTGATTTTAACCCATCATGCCGAGACGTAAAACGGAGGTAGGTCGTAGTTCATTGCCATCGAAAGAAAGATACAGTCAGTCTGAGAGACTAGACTTTATATAATTTCAAATGACTCATGCTACAAATGATACACATGTTAGAAAGGATCAGGAGGACTCTTTCAACAGACTCCATTACCCATTAACTTAGGCTTCCCGCGCGGGGAAAGGAGAGCGGGAGGTGCACTCTGCTGCATGACGTCACGCACTCGCCGTCTCCGTGTCGCATAACGCCAGACCCCAGGAGTAAACTCAGACTCAACATACTCGATTACCCTTTAACTTAGGCTTCCCGCGCGGGGAACGGAGAGCGGGAGGTTCACTGTGCTGCATGACGTCACGCACTCGCCGTCTCAGTATCTCATAATGCCAGACTCCAGCAGTAAACTCAGACTCGGTGCATATGCACTTAACAACATGATGACGTCATACATGCCATAAGCGTAACGCATAACGGTAGACCACATCATAACGATGAAGTCGACAAGATCATTTGAAATTATAAGAAGCGCATATCACGTAATGCATTCATAACTGTTCCCGGGCGAAGCCGGGGCAGGTTGCTAATATTGTAATAAAGTATTAATATTACACACAACATTTACCGATCGGGACAGTTACGAGTGACAAGTCGCGACCATAGGACCTGACTATCTATGGACTGGAAAAACGAATGGGTTCGAATCCCTTAGTCAGACATTATTGAAATGGTTTTCCACGGTTAGTCGTCTTAAAATCCTAGCAAAACTGGGGCGGTATCTTCTAGCAGGCCACGACCGCTTCCTTCCAAATTCTTGCCCAGTTTGATTCATCTCCACACATTTTCATCTCTCAGTAACATCCCTGATGAGCTAAGTGATGGTAGAGTATCCGGCCGTAAAAACCATCCACCAGCATAGCACTCATCTCTTTGCTCCCACCAACGCCACAGAAATGAGAATATTAACCCGCGAGGACTGGCGCATGGGTATTTTTAACCCGAGGCTTAAATTAATAATGATTTATAGTTTCGTTTTGGTCAGCCCTTATTTCCTGTCGCTTACTGTACCTTCCTTCCTAGCCTTGAACTTCACCCTGCCAAAGAAACATGTCCATAGATTTTTGAACACTCAAGTTATTTCTATATTATTTACGGTCGGGTCAGATTTACCCAAGGCGCCAGTCCTCGCGTGACAATTTTCGGTTCACGTTAGTCGGGACAATCTGGGGTAAATCCAAATATTTTGATGCAGAACAATCTCATAGATCACGTTCTTGTTGATCCATGTTTAGGGTCTAGGGACATCTTGGTCATCAGCTCCTTTGTTTAAAAAAAACGAGATGACTGCTTTACCGCCATTATCAAGGTCAATCATACTGATACGAAAATTATTGTTATTCCTCTGCATGTTAATTTTGAAAAATATAAATAAACCTCATTTTATATTCGGAATAGTTCATAGAAAGACACCAGGTGTAAAATTACTTCATTAATATCCGTACGACTACGACAAAAAGGGAGCGACACACTATGGGTCCAAATGACCCGGGGCCAGTCCTTGTGTTATATTTTATCATGCCAGTATTCAAGGGTTAAGGGAGATAATGTCAGTTCTGAATTCACATAATACCAACAGCTGCTACCGAGAAGAAGAATATTAAAAAAACGTAACGAGCCTTACAGTAGTCGCATATGATGTGTAACATCTGACATGGAAGAAACCTCACGTGAAATTGTTGATACACCGGTATTTTATAATATTATTGGCACAAATATTAATTTATTGTAAAAGGGAGTCTTTTACAGATATTGCAGTTTATAATACGGAACTCATTTTATTCGATGTTTTGTAGTTTCCACCAACACTAGCCTAAATAAAGAATACGATATGGATCAACTAGATTAATAGACGCGACACCGCTCATAACCTTAAATTCCCTATAAATAGGCCAACTTGCGAGTAAATGCAATGAGCACAGCAGTAGATCATGAAAGGCTTGCCCAGTTCCCGGGCCTCTTGATTCACAGACCAACACGTAATTTCATATGGATTCTGTTAAAATGAGTCATATTGATATGATTAGCAGCAGAGTATCAAGAAGGCAGTGCGAGAACAATCAAGAAGGCAGTGCGAGAGTAGAAATATCAAGTAGGCAGTGAAGAAAAAAAGAGAGTCTTGGAATTGTGATGTATTATTAATGTGTAAATAATAAATATGTTTGTGTGTTGATGAATGTCCAGGAGGGATACGATCCAGCTGGCAGTGCGTCTTACACACTTCCGTCCGATCCACTTCCGTCCCAGTTTTCAAAATCACTCCCACAGACATATCCAGCAACCGAGTGGAAAGATGTTACACATCAAAAGTGAAGGTCCATATGTGAGTTACCTGGGTCTCGAGAGGTGATAGTAAATTACTATAAAGCAGACCAATGATATTAACGTCATCATTTTAAAATATTCCTCATTTACGTTTAAACTAACAGAAAATACCAATGACTTCTTCGTTTTTGAATGCTGATTTTTTGCTTTTCCGTATTTTTTGTTTTATAATTAAAATTAGGCTATTAGTGTTATTTAATATTTTGTTACCGGGTGAGTTAGCCGTGGTCGTTACGGCATGACTGCTGGCAGTCGCTCACATCCGGGAGGAGAGGAGGTTCAAATCCCCCCGCCGGCAACCTTGAAGATGGTCTTCTGTGGTTTCCCATCTTCCTTCCAGGCAAATGCCAGGGTTGGTCCCTAACTATAGGCCGCAGCCGCTACCTTCCAACTCCTCGTCCTTACAATCCAACTTCCCTCCCCAACGGTACTTGTAGCTCACCCATTGGGTGTCCGTCTCGAAGCAGCTACAAACCTGGCGAGCCGAACATGTCCTCGGACACTTCCGGCACGAAAAGCCATACGCTAAAAAAAAAATATTGTTTTATTAATTTTCGTTCTTTTTAAATTTAGGTGTCCACCTCTAAATTTTAAATTCCATTCCAAATTTGTATTCTTCAATCTGTGTTAAGAGGAGCAGATGGCCTCGCAGTTCCGCCAATTAAAAAATAGCTACTACTACTACTAAAATGCCAATGAGTACTTAATGATTTTATTATACCGTATGTCAATAACATTGAATTACGCCTAATAACATTAATTAATTATACTACTTTCAGACACGTTTGGCCCTCCTAAGTAACTGTTTTTTTTTAAGAAACCAATATAATTCCGATCAAATTATACTTGGCTCCTGCCTTTGAAAAATTAATAAAAAATATATCAAAATAGAAAATAGATCTGTAAAAAATATGGGCCTTAAAATGATAACATAAAATAATTTAGTTTGTATTTGATTTATTTATCGTATGGCTTATAATGCCGGGAGTTTCCGAGGACATGTTCGGCTCACCAGAGGTTGTAGCTGCTTCTAGCGGACACCCATAGGGTGAGCTACAAGTTCCGCTCAATTTCAAGTAGTTCCAACTTACGCTACCCGATGTCAATGATACCCAGTGGTGAACGTTGGAACTTTGATAGAGCGTTCCAACGAAATCTAACCTAGAAAATTAGCTTCACACAAGTTTAGTCTGTGGAAGGATCTTTTACTTGCCATAAATCTATGACATGGGACTGCCGCGTCGGCATTGCTTCGCCTCCGAAGGAAGGCATACAGAAGGATTTTAACGGTCTTAAAAATCCGACGACTTCGGCCGGGTTTGAACCCGCAATCTTGGGCACAGGAGTTCAGCATACTACCAACTATGCCACCGAAGCCGCTGAATCATTTATGGAAAATGACATATGAAGACTCCACGGAAAGAACGGGGTAAGTCCATTTTTTCGGAGATGAATGGTGCATTCTAATTTCAAATAAAGTGGAATTTCACCGAGATACAGAGGTTTCTATTTTTAGTGGAAACGGAAAGAACGATCCATATCCTCTCACTTTTTCACAATTTAACTTAAGATGTTATTTGTTTTACATGTACAGCACTCCCTTTATAAGAAGTACATTTGGCAATAAGGACTGTATTATGTATATTAAGGCTTTCATGGCCCGGATTATATAAATAATTCATGTTTTTTGGGCTAATGCCGTGTGTATTTAGATTAGAACCATACGTTTCGGAGAAATCTTGCCTCCTTTTTCAATGGAATCAAACAACGAGGCCTAAGAAAGTATATCAATGAGGTTACAAAAAATTACAAAAAATATGGATAAATTCCTCTGTTCGTCACCAGAGAGCAGCTGCCAGAAATTACTGTATGGACCATGGTAGAACGGCGGACACAATATTAAGTAAGGAGAAGAGAAAGGGGGTGGGGTGAAAATATAGAGACTCCTCGAAGAATGAGGATGTCCAAAAGAAAGAGAGGGGAGGGGGGGAGTTCGCCGTTGCCTGTATGACGTTAGGTATCGTTCGGATACACTTCCCTTTTGTTTATGTTTCCTTATATCCGTCTACCCCCACCCCCTGCCCCACCATTTTCTTTTGGACATCCTCATTCTTCGAGGAGTCTCTATATTTTCACCCCGGCCCCTTTACCTTCTTCTTACTACTCTGTCCTCCGTTCTACCATGGTCCATACAGTAATTTCTGGCAGATGCTCTCTGGTGACGAACCGAGGAATTTATCTATATTTTTGTAATTATTTGTAATCTCATTGATATACTTTCTTTGGCCACATTGTTTGATTCCATTGAAAAAGGAGGCAAGGTTTCTCCGAAACGTATGCTTCTAATCTAAATACACACGGTATTTGCCCAAAAAACATGAATTATTAATGAGAACTATATTGCTTACCCTTAATTGGGACGTTTTAAGTATTTATTTTTAGTGTTGAAAGTTTAAGTTTGCTCTTCTGAAAAATTCACAGAATGTGACTTACCCCGCTTTTCCCATGGATTCTTGATATCTAAATAGTTTGTGATTATAAATTACTATAAAACAGACTAAAAATGTTTTCATTAAAGAATATCCAGTGATCGTCAACTCCATAAGTCGAATATTATGCTCTTTGCATAGTGGAGCAATGGTTGGAATTTGTAGGTTTTTGTATGTATATTCCTGATGCAATGTCAATTTTGACGTGAATTGCCTTTCACAAACAACTGTTGTCTCGGATAGTATAATTATATGTATTTTGATATGTGCCAAGGTACTTGAAGAGAGAAAACAAAAAAGATACGAGCCTTACAGTAGTCGCCTATGATGTGTAACATCTGACATGTTATCCTACCTTGAAGTTGTTACCGTTTTTATTATCTTTGACATTCATCAACACACAAAATCTTTTTATTTTTTAGACTCCATAATACAAAACAATTCCAAGACTCTTTTTTTTTCACTGCCTACTTGATATTTCTACTCGCGCACTGCCTTCTTGATACTCTGCTGTTACAAAGTAATCCGTATGTGATAAACATTCCACATAGTACCACTGCCAGCTGGGTCACATCCCCGGATCACCTGCGATGCAACTGGCAGTGCGTCTTACACACTTCCATCCGATCCACTTCCCTCCCATTTTTTCAAAATCACTCCCACAAAAATATCCAGAAACATAGTGGAAAGATGTTACACATCAAAAAGGGAGGATATTTGTCTTGAATTTTATTGTACAGACGCCATGTGGGAGCGACACTGGACGGAGGCGAATCAAGAATTAAGGCATGTCATCACAAGTTTAGCGGTTCATGGATATCACCACACACTACTGTATGTTTGACGACACATTTCCATGTGTACTTTGTGTGATAGTAATAATAATAATAATAATTTCGTATGGCCTCGGGTGCCGGGTGTAAGCTTTGTTAATTGACGCCCAGAGGGCAAATTGCATGTCGAATTGTATCGTTCCTTGAAGCGCTATGAAAGTCAAGGAGATTATATATCTAAGCTCCTTGACACTATAGCGCTTTCTAGTAGAGAAATGAGGAACTTTATGTTGGCGGGAAATCCCAAGATTAATTTTGCCATAATGAACACGGCCTACTGAATTCAAATGGGTTCTTTAACATGCCAACATCGTATGACATGCGTAACGTGATTTTTGTCGCCTTTCAAAAATCTCTTATCACGGCCAGGAGCGTAGCTGCAAGCTTGGGGATGGCACTCCAACACGATAACCACTCACCCACCGTGGCAAGCTACTTTGTTTGAAGGATGTGAACGCTATCACATAAACGGATGCAGAAATAGGACAAGATAAGTGTTGGAGTATAGTAAAGATCTGTAGCCTAAGGAACCAACAGGAATTGTATTTTGGCCAACCGGCTGCAATTAAATGTATTATTTGATATGTGCTATTGTGTGTTTTGATTTTATTTTGTTGTTTTATGGGTGTGCGAGATGAGATAATGTTCCTCGGATAAGAATGAGACCACAAACGAACGCGCATTTTCTGAAGACTGAATAAAATACATTCTTTAAATAAAAATGAGTTGTCCACTGTTTTATACAAACATTCAATCGGGCTAGATGGAACAGTTAGCGTAGCATAGCGTCCTTACTATCCAATGGAATTCAACCAAATTTGCATTTGTACCTTAAGAGACAGAACTAAGAATATATTCAGAGTCACCAGGTCTGCCTACAGTAGTGCGCTATTAGGCTACACTATTTCAGGTATATTTCAAACAAATTAGGAATGTTAGTATTGCCAACTTAACATCGTCATTATTCTAGATATGTTATTGAGATTAATCATTGGCATGAACCTTGAATTTGAAGAAAAGTAGTCTCTTTACTTCGTCACGGAACTACTTGTTCCGTGGCCACGCCAACTCAGGTGCTTCGCGAGCACCGGCCGGCACCGACAAAAGCACCGGTGCTCTGCTGTAGCGCCGGTGGGGCGGGGGAAAGGTGAGTGAGGCAGACACAGCACTGTTGTGGTAGGAGAGAAACTGTAGTGGCAGTGCTTAGCGAGGCGAGAGTCGTGTTGTTGTTTGGTGAATGGGTCTGGGCTAATATGCACGCGTCACGTGGCGTACCGGTATGAAAACGAATAACAATAAAAAGAATAATGCCAATTTTGTGTACAGATAGAAATAATAGTTTTATTGCTCTCCTGATTTTGAACTAATTTTCAACATTCTTTGTTTATCTTTGACATCGCTTTGAAGGCACTAATTTTCCGATATTCGGAACATTCGTTTTGGCAGTTGCAATCCAAAGTATAGCTTCGAATGAAGCATCAGACAAACTTGACCTTGTTTTGTTAATATTCATAATTGAAAACATTTGTTCATAAACGAACATTGTTCCGAACATAGCAAGAAATTTCAGGGCAAGGGCATGATTCCTAGGGAATTCTTGTTCCTCAACGCCTTTATAAAATGAAATCAAATCACCATTGTAATGGTAAAAGCGGTCTGTCAAAATAGAACCGCACTGTAGGTTTATAAGCTCAACTGGAAGATTTGTTGAGGCATCATATACCGCCACTACACGGGGAGGAAAGAGGGGGCGAGGTGCGCCATGGCGCGAGATGGGCTCCATCTCGGCAACGCTGTACAGCTTTCCCCGGAGCGGCTAGCTGGTGAACCATGTCTTATTTCCCCGTACACATACAAACCAATATAAAATAAGTGAATTAATTTACGTATTTCACAGTCACACAGCATAACATTTTGATGAATAAGGATTACAACGCAACCAAGAACTATATTTTCCAACCACCCCGAGCCGAGAAAACGTTACCTTACCAAAATGATAACAACTTTGTTTCTTGGACACACAAAATTTTGAAATTAATAAACCAGTTATACAACATTTCAGTGTATATTGTGTTTAAATTTGGATTCGATCTTATGACGGTTTTCTTAGATAATAATTCTTAAATGTGATTCATGGTTGAAACACGCTAAAGAACGGGCACTTTTTTGTGTTCTAACTGCGATAAAAAATATTACAATATATATTAAAAATTCCAAATCTACATGAACTAACGTAAAATAGAACGACGAAAATGATGATTTTATTGGATTGTATGTAGGTCTATTGGTTACTTCACAAACAACCATCAAACTCGAGTTCACATAATATTTTGGTGGACACTAAGTGCTCGCATTGGCGTGGCCTGTCCTAGACGAACAATGGCAAACATGCCCGCTATCCAACTTTACCCGCACAACGCACTGACGCGAAGAGCACCACAGCAAAGCAAGGGGTGTGATCTCTTGACAGCTTTCAAAACTATAAGAAAATAGGAAACTCCCCTGATCTACTTTGTTTTTTATTTGAGCGACGTTCGTGTTTGTAGACCGGACTTCTGTCACACCTGATATTGCTGTGACAGGACCCGCCCTCACGTGTTTGAAATTCATTATGACGCGGCGTTGAAGTCGAGTTTTAATAAGCTGTAGCCATCAAAGAGCCAGTGTTAAATGGTGCAGGGAGATAGCTTTTTTTACACTGACGAAAGTTTTATTAAAACCTAACGGCAGACTGGACAATATCGTTAACTAGTTTACATGTGTGTCATCAAAAGCCAATACCACGCTACTGCATGTTACATTGTTTGAACAAGATCAGCATTTCCAATCAATGCATACACCATTTGCTTAAAACATTTTTCAACGATGAATGGCATTGGTGCATATCAATGCACAACCAAATGATGTACGCATGAATATGTAAAGGACGCGGTTGTCGGGCATTGAATAAGTAACATTTCTGGTCAGTTCACACCTATATCTTCATTTTGTAAGTTACCACTATTACGGAATTAAAAGGGTCCAATTATGATCCTCAGGAACCTTCTTCACGGATTAGCCTTTTGGGTGCGTACGCAGGATATCTTTTCGTAGGAGACTGAATAAAGAATGCTTCTAGTTTATCGTGACCGTTGATCTCGCGATCATGAGCCACGGGACCTCCTTTTTGAGGTGGAATCCAAACAACAGGACATGGCATTTAGGTAGATTTCATTAGAAAGCTAACTAGTGCAATGGGTCCCATGTTTCGACTTCCGGAAAATTTCGACATATCTTCGCGTTTCACATCCCCTAGACCCCAAAACCACCGTCAGTTCAAAAGTTTATATATAATTTATGTATGTATATATCTTTATATACACACATCAAAAAAAGTTTTGCATCGCCTCGGTTCCCAGATCTCCGGCATATAGACGTTGACTGTGTATATTGTATCCAAGATACAGTCCCTTTGACTGTTCATAGATGTCACTAAAACTGCTCAAAGATGTAAACAACCATGCATGAGCAGGGCCTATTAGACGGAGGGGGTACGACAGCCGATCAGTTCCAGTCATTCCACCAGGACGAAGGTACGCTGCTCATGTTGTCTGTAGTTCTACCATGCCTAGAAGGTCAATACCGCAGTTCGATCGCGTCCGCATTGTTACTTTGTGTCAAGAAGGGCTCTCAACAAGGGAAGTTTCCAGGCGTCTCAGAGTGAACCAAAGCGATGTTGTTCGGACATGGAGGAGGTACAGAGATACAGGAACTGTCGATGACAGGCCTCGCTCAGGCCGCCCAAGGGCTACTACTGTAGTGGATGACCGCTACTTACGGATTGCCGCTCGGAGGAACCCTGACAGCAATGCCACCATGTTGAATAATGCGTTTCGTTCAGCCACAGGACGTCGTGTTTCAACTCAAACTGTGCGCAATAGGCTGCATGATGCGCAACTTCACTCCCGACGTCCATGGCGAGGTCCAGCTTTGCAACCCCGACACCATGCAGCGCGGTACAGATGGGCCCAACAACATGCTGAATGGACCCCACGGAATTGGCATCACGTTCTCTTCACCGATGAGTGTCGCATATGCCTTCAACCAGACAATCGTCGGAGACGTGTTTGGAGGCACCCTGGTCAGGCTGAACGTCTTAGACACACTGTCCAGCGAGTGCAGCAAGGTGGTGGTTCCCTGATGTTTTGGGGTGGCATTATGTGGGGCCGACGTACGCCACTGGTGGTCATGGAAGGCTCCGAAACGGCTTTACGATACCTGAATGACATCCTCCGACCCATAGTGCAACCATATCGGCAGAATATTGGAGAGGCATTTGTCTTCATGGACGACAATTCTCGACCTCATCGTGCACATCTTGTGAATGCGTTCCTTCAAGATAACGACATCGCTCGACTACAGTGGCCAGCATGTTCGCCAGACATGAACCCTATCGAACATGCCTGGGATATGTTGAAAAGGGCTGTTTATGGACGTCTTGACCCACCAACCACTCTGAGAGATTTACACCGAATGGCGTTGAGGAGTGGGACAATTTGGACCAACAGTGTCTTGATGAACTTGTGGATAGTATGCCACGGCGAATACAGGCATGCATCAATGCAAGTGGACGTGCTACTGGGTATTAGAGGTAGTGGTGTGTACTGCAATCTGGACCACAAATGCTGAAAGTCTAGCTGTATGATGGTACAACATGCAATGTGTGGGTCTCATGAGCAATAAAACGAGCTGAAATGTTGTTTGTGTTGATCTCTATTCCCTTTGTATTTAACGGTTCCGGAACTCTTGGAACCGAGGTGATGCAAAACTTTTTTTGATGTGTGTAGTATGGTTGATTGTAGGATCAGAGACATTTTGTTCACAGGTTTCCTCACGAGGCTGAATGATTCCAGCACTCAGACCAGAATTCAATTTCATGGTAGAACCTGGAATCGAAATTCGACCTCAGGGTGTAGTGATGAAAATGTCTGACATATCGGGGAGACGACCTCGTGACTTTCGCCTATGCTCGCCGAGTTATAATAATTAAGCTCATCTGTAATTACAACCAACTGTGGACTTCATTGGAAGAATGGGATTATCACGATCTTACTTTATATATAGTTTGTATTTAATGTCATGTGCAATAGAAGATATACTAACCACCAGTGGCGGCTGGTAATAATTATCTTGTTGGAGCCAGCAAGTTCAAAATTTGGATTCAAATCGTTCAAACGTTGCAAGTATAGACACTGCATATTTTATTATATAGGCCTAAGTTTCAGAATCACAATATTTAACTGTGTAATTGTACAAGACTCACAATACAACTTTCACTTAATTTCAGCTGCCAAATTAACAAACCCGAGAATTTGTATCTACGTTCTTGTAGGCATAACTGTGTCGCCAAATTAAACCAACGAAACAAAGCGAAACGTACTGCAAAACGTCTGGATGGTTATATTATAAATAGAGAAATAACTATTCCTGTCACCAATATGAGTGTGAAGAAGTCGCTAATTATCTAACAAGAAAGAACTAAAAATATTGTATATATTCAATAGTTGCCAGATATAGTGACAAAGCAACCCTGGAGCTGCGTCCTCTGCATTGTGCTGCCATATGGTGGTTGAAATATTTCTTCAAACAATTCTAGCTTGCGCTTGCACATTGCACTCTGGTGAATGCGCCACATGCCTGTTGGCTCTACCTAGGGTAATCTGTGACCCAACACAACACAACACATGCAAAGCCAAGCCAAACTAGCCTTTATTGGTGTTGAGTCTTATTTTCGGAGGTCGAGCTCGTGTGGTCTGGCGTATGTCAGATCGCGCCCTCGTCACATGAATGCACAAGAAGATATGCTTGCCATTTCCTTGAAGTTTAAATTTAATAAATACTGTTATTGATAGGGCACATTGGTGGTGCCATGGCACACTGGCACTACCTCGCGGGCCGCCACAACATAGGTTGGTCATTAAACATTTGGTTTAATTTTGTGTGTGATATTGTACTGACAGAAACTGAGATTTTATTTATATAGACGCCCCAAATCTAATGAAGTCTAACTTAGCTTAGGTGAGAGGGTTGGCACTGTAAGATAGTTTAGGTTATGCTATTGTTGTTTGATGGGTTGGGACTGCGAAGTCATCTGCTCCGTGTCAAGTAAAAGTACAGGTTTTTCCTCACTGCGTATTATACTGTTACGTGCCACCCCCCTAGTGGCACTTTTGTTAACTGGATTACGGTGGGAAGAAGGCACAACACCAATTACTGCTTAAAGAAATAATTAACTTTATTGTGGCCAGAAAGATACACTCCTCAACAGCAAATACTAGCAATTATTACCTTACTCCAGTTTCCTCACGTCGAGAATACTTCTCCTTTCACTTGTCAACAGACCACAGTTAATCCTTTCGCTAATGAGTCCGGTCCCGTACGCTGGCTAGAAATAGCTGCACTAGGTCTGTCACTCACTGTTTTGCAACTCACCACAATGACCTCTCTCGCACTGAGTATGCACACTCGCTCAAAACACAGGCAGTCCCCTGTAAGCTCCTCACTCCCTTCGCTGTCAAGAGAATCAGCTTCAATAGGGGTTTCGCAAGTCACCACACTTCTGTCGCTCAGGATAAGCGCTCGCACTCGCTCGTAAAACACAACAACAACTGCTTGAGAGGTCGCACTTATATAGCAGGCCGGTGACTCAATAAATGCTTCTACATCCATCCAGGGTGTCACGGCTTCCCGATGTTTCCATCGCTGGCTCAGTCACGAATATTCTGGACCATCCCTTTGTCCTAGTAGCCCTGTCGCATAAGGCGTACGCATTACACGAGGCAGGGCACAGCCCAGCCCTGGGGCAGTTGTGACTCATGCGGCGAGCGATGACACAAACTCGCAGCCGTAACACCACCCCCTTCCTAAAAAGGCTGATCGTCCCGATCAATCATTGGTCCGTCTGTGTCCCTCCGTAGGCTGCCAGGCGATCTCGATGCACGATCTTCATCTTCGCCCTCGGACTCCACTGGATCCTGTAGATGGCATCGTTGATCCGTTTCACGACTCGGTACGGGCCCTCCGAGGACTTCTGCAGTTTGGGTGACAGGCCTTTCTTCCGTAATGAGTTGAAGAGCCAGACCAGGTCGCCCTCGTGGAATCCGCCGGCATCCGTCTGCTGGTCGTATCGGGTCTTCATTCGGTCGGTCTCGATCCGTAGTTTCCTCCTCGCGAACGCGTGCACGTCCTCCAGTTGGTCGACCAGTTCTTGACAATACTGGCTTACCGGGATCGGATCATTCCCAGGTCGGCCGAAGGCAAGATCGACAGGTAGACGGAGCTCCCTCCCAAACATGGCCCGGGCTGGTGTGCACCCGGTGGCTTCATGCACGGCGGCGCAGTAGGCCAGGAGAAATAGTGGAAGATGTTTGTCCCAATCCCTCTGGTGCTCGCTGACGACTATTCGGAGATGGTTCTCGATGGTGCGATTGAATCACTCTACCATCCCGTCGGACTGAGGGTGTAGCGGCGTTGTCCTTGTCGTCCGGATTCCCAGCAGCTGGCATAGGTTCTGGAACACCTGCGACTCAAAGTTCCTCCCTTGGTCGGAGTGCAGCTCCAGGGGTACTCCGTACCGGCTGACGAATTCCTTCACCAGGGTCTCTGCAATCGTCGCGGCTTCTTGGTTAGGGAGCGCATACGCCTCCGGCCATTTGGTAAAGTAGTCGCTGACGACTAATAGGTAGCGGTTCCCTGCCTCGCTTAACGGGAATGGCCCAGCAACATCGATGGCCACTCTCTCCATGGGGCCGCCCACGTTGTAGATTTTCAGTGGACCCCGTCGTCTTCGTCCTGGGCCCTTGCTGGCTGCACAATCGTGGCACCTCGCGCAGTGGTTCTCCACGTCTGTTCGGCATCCAATCCAGTAGAACCGCTCTCTCAGCTTCTCCAGGGTCTTCTTTATCCCTAGGTGTCCACCAGATGATCCTCCATGAACTTCCTTCAGGACTTCCTCCGTCATAGCCTTTGGAAAGACGACTTGCTCTCGACATGTCTTCCCGTCGGTACTCTCCCAAGTACGGCAGATGAGGCCATCCCTTACAATCAGCAAGTCCCACTGTGCCCAGTAGGACTTAAACTTTGGGCTGCAGTCACTCACAATGTTCCACCCGGGTCTGGGGACATAGTCCCTCTTCCATTCGGCAATCAGTCCCAGGTCATCATCTTCTGCTTGTGCCCGCGTGAAAGATTCGCGGCTCCAGCTCCCTTCAAGTTCCACGGTAGTCCTTCGGCACTGTATCCCGGTGTTCTCCTCCCTTCGGGCACAGAAGGTGCAGTCTTCGGGGCACGGTCTTCGTCACAGGGCGTCGGCGTTAGAATGCAGTTGGCCTTTCCTGTGCTGAATCTCAAAGTTGTACTGTTGAAGCCTCTCTAACCACCGCGCGAGTTGACACTCGGGCTGCTTGAAGTTCAGGAGCCACCGCAGGGATGCATGGTCGGTCCTGATGAGAAATTCTTGCCCGTACAGGTACTTGTGGAAGTGTTCAATGGTCTTCACGATGGCGAGCAGCTCCTTCCTGGTGACGCAGTAGTTCCTTTCTGGCTTTGACAAGGCCTTGCTGAAGTAGGCCACTACTCTCTCCTCGCCGTCCACTACTTGCGACAGGATTTCCCCTATGCCAAAGTCGCTGGCATCGGTATCGACGATGAACCTTGTTCCAGGTCTGGGGTAGGCCAGAATAGGCGCGGTGCACAGAGCCTGCTTGAGTTTTTCGAAGGCACTGTGGCATTCTGCTGTCCACGTGAAGAGTTGGTCCTTCTCAGTCAGTCGATGTAAAGGTTTGGCGATGTCGGCGAATCCTCTCACGAAGCGACGGTAGTAAGTGCAGAGTCCCAGGAATCTTCGTAGTTGGGACTTCTTCCCGCTTCTGGAAGAGCTGACACTTCTTGGGGCTCAACTTCAGCTGGGCAGCCCGTAGCTTCAACAAGATCTCCTTCAGGTTGCTGTAGTGCTCCTCGAAGCTTCTCCCCAGAACGATGACGTCGTCTAGGTAGACCAGGCAGGTCTTCCAGTGTAGTCCCCTCAGAATGGACTCCATTAGCCTTTCGAAGGTCGCAGGGGGGTTGCACAGACCGAATGGCATGACGGTGAACTGCCAGAGCCCACTGCCCACAGAGAACGCAGTTTTCTCGCGGTCCTTAGGGTGGACCTCCACCTGCCAGTAGCCACTCTTCAAATCCAAGGTGGAGAACCATCTCGACCCTGATATGGTGTCCAGGGTGTCGTCGATCCGGGGTAGAGGGTAGTTGTCCTTCTTCGTGACGTCATTCACCCGCCTGTAATCCACGCAGAACCTGGTGGAACCGTCCTTCTTCTTCACTAGCATGACCGGAGAACTCCAAGGACTATGTGATGGCTCGATCACCCCTTGCTCCTTCATCTCTTCTACCATCCGGTCGACTTCGGCTTGCTTGGCGAGCGGGACACGTCGGAATGGGGCCCTGATCGGTGTGCTGTCCCCAACGTCGATTCTGTGCTGAACCAAGCTTGTCCTGCCGAAGTCTTTGCTCCCCACGGAGAAGACGTCCTGGAATTCGCGTAGCAGGTCCTGAAGTTGGCGTGATTGTTCCTCGTCTAAATGGTCCTGGGATCCTTGGTACAGCTTCTGTAGTTCTTCTGGCAGTGTGCGTCTTCTTCGGTTGTCCGTCTGCAGGTGTCCGTCTGTCGTATCTGTGATGCGAGCAATCCAGGTAACGGGCTCGCAGACTCCTAGGTTGGTGTTCCGGTGAACCGTAATATCGTAGTCGTTCAGGTTGGACAGGCGGACGTACGGCCGGGACGTCGTGTTGATGAGAGTCTTGGCAACTAGCAATCCTTTTGTCTGGATGTCCTCATATTTTGGCTCGATGACAGCCGCCACTCCCTCAGCTGTTCCGTCGACAATTACGGCAGCGCTGACCTCCGTCCTGGCGGGAACGATGACGTCTTCTCTCAGCCTTACTCGTCGTGCGGTGATGGACTCGTGCGGAGGTTGCAAAGCAAGTTCCTAACCTCCGAAGTGCAGAGTGTTGGTACTCAGATCCAAGATGATGTTGTTCTGGTCCAGGAAGTCCAGTCCGATGATCACTTCATTTGATACGTCAGCCACAAGCACTGGATGTTTTATCGCCCGTCGACCAATGACGAACTCCAGTGATGCTTCGCCATGTACAGGTGCGGTCTCTCCGGTCGCGGTTATTAGCTGGAGGTTCCTTTGTGTGGGTTGTGCTCTCCACTTCGGAATCACGGTGGGACTGACGATGGTCCTCGATGCTCCCGTGTCGATTAGCATGGGCCAGCTCTCTCCGTTGACGACTCCGTCGACCATCAGGCTGCTATTGTCCCTCCGTAACTTCGTCACACGAACCTGGACTGCCGGGGCTTGACGACTGTCACAAGGCAACCTTTGCCCCCCAAGGCTGGCTAATATTCGTTTCCCTGGGTCGCGCGGTTTTCAGACGACTGATTTCCCGTCGGATACCCTCGGCGGCGGCGTTCACCGCAGTCCTTGCTCAGGTGGCCTTTCTTACCGCAGGTCCAGCAGGTCGGTAGTCCTCTTCCAGGCCGCCTCTCCGGTTGCCTTCCGGCTGTGTCGTTGCTGGTGGTGCCGCGACTATCGAAGAAACGGCTTAGCGCCTCCATTAATTCGTCGGCCAAGGGCTTGGTCTCGTTGGTTTTTACTGGTTCGTCGACGTCCACTTGACGCACCCGCGCGTGCATTCTGGATGCCTGTTTTGCCGTCTCGAACTCAAGTGCGTGGCTCAGCGCATTTGTCAGGGTATTATTGCGCGCGAGTCGCAGCGCCTGTTGAGTGTCCGAGTCCCGTAGCCCGTCGGTGAAAGTCTGCGTCGCTATCTGCTCCAGAAAGTCGGCCGGCGCTGTTGGGTAGGCGAGCCTTACGAGGCGTGCGATGTCCATCTCAAACTCCTGCAGGGTTTCCGCGTTCTTCTGTACCCGGGTCCGGAGCTGCATCTGGTAGGCCTGCTGAAGATGGCTATCTCCATATCGGGACTCCATATGGGCGATCAGTGAAGCGTAGTCCTGGGATCCAGTCGGGATGGCCTGAAGGACGTTAAGGGCGTCACCTCTCAGCGCTACAATGAGAGCTGTAGCCTTTTCTGTGTTGTTCCAGTTATTTATGGAACAGGCCGCCTCGAACTGACGTAAGTAGGTGCTCCTCGGGACCTTTCCGTCGAAGTTTGGGGGCGTCACTCTGCTATGTCCCGTTCCTGATATTCCCGGTGTAACGGTGGGCGGGCGTTGGCGCAGCTCGGCAACTTCCTCTCGTAGAGCGTTGAATTTCTCTTCCACCCCCGTCAGTGGGCGTTGGCGCAGCTCGGCAACTTCCTTTTGTAAGGCATTGAATTTTTCCTCCACCCCCATCAGCGGTCGTTGGCACAGCTCGGCAACTTCCACTTGTAAGGCGTTGAATTTCTCCTCCACCACCATCAGCGGTCGTTGGCACAGCTCGGCAACTTCCTCCTGCATGGCGTTGAATTTCTCCTCCACCCCCATCAGCGGGCGTTGGCGCAGCTCGGCAATTTCCACTTGTAAGGCGTCGAACTTCTTTTCCACTGCTGCGACTTCCTCACGTAGGCCCTGTTCTAATTTCCTTCGGCTCTCCCCTAATTTCGTCAGCAGACACTCTTCCAGATTTTTCTGGCCATCCAGAAATTTGGCGGTTAGGTCCTCTGCTAACTTATTCTGGCCGTCCTTCAGGTCCTCTGCTAGCTTATTCTGAAATTCTTCTAATTTTGAAGTTAGGTCCTCGGCTAAACTTTTCTGGCTGTCTTCCAATTTGGCAGTTAGCTCCTTGGTTAAATTCTTCTGGCCGTCCTCCATCTTGGTTTCCATGCCATTTAACTTTTCTAGTAATGCTGCCAATTGCGCCTCTATTTTAGTTTTTTGTCTTGTAAAGGGCATGCACTCACAGGAAAATTAGAGAAAATGACCTGCTCGGGTTTTGAAACCAGGACCGTCAGGTGTTGTGCTTGAGTTCGTAATCCGGCTTCTGACACCAGTTGTTACGTGCCACCCCCCTAGTGGCACTTTTGTTAACTGGATTACGGTGGGAAGAAGGCACAACACCAATTACTGCTTAATGAAATAATTAACTTTATTGTGGCCAGAATGATACACTCCTCAACAGCAAATACTAGCAATTATTACCTTACTCCAGTTTCCTCACGTCGAGAATACTTCTCCTTTCACTTGTCAACAGACCACAGTTAATCCTTTCGCTAATGAGTCCGGTCCCGTATGCTGGCTAGAAATAGCTGCACTAGGTCTGTCACTCACTGTTTTGCAACTTACCACAATGACCTCTCTCGCACTGAGTAAGCACACTCGCTCAAAACACAGGCAGTCCCCTGTAAGCTCCTCACTCCTTTCGCTGTCAAGAGAATCAGCTTCACTAGGGGTTTCGCAAGTCACCACAATTCTGTCGCTCAGGATAAGCGCTCGCACTCGCTCGTAGAACACAACAACAACTGCTTGACAGGTCGCACTTATATAGCAGGCCGGTGACTCAATAAATGCTTCTAGCTCCATCCAGGGTGTCATGGCTTCCCGAGGTTTCCATCGCTGGCTCAGTCACGAATATTCTGGACCATCCCTTTGTCCTAGTAGCCCTGTTGCATAAGGCGTACGCAATACACGAGGCAGGGCACAGCCCAGCCCTGGGGCAGTTGTGACTCATGCGGCGAGCGATGACACAAACTCGCAGCCGTAACAATACGCCTTTCTGCATTCTATTCACCTCGTTGCTTAGTGAATAGCATTCTGGGCTGTCACCGCATAGGCCCGGGTTCGATTCCCGGCTCTGCCATGGAATTAAATTCTGGTCTGAGGGCTGGAACTGGGTGCAACATTCAGTCTCGTGAGGCAAACACTGAGGAGAGACGGGTTCAATTCCTACCTTAGCCATCATGGAAGTGGTTTTCCGTGGTTTCCCAATTCTACACAAACTAGTACAGACAACACAGTTATTTATTTTAGTGCCGGGAGTGCCCGAGGACATGTTCGGCTCGCCAGAGCTTGTAGCTGCTTCAAGCGCACACCCATAGGGTGAGCTACAAGTTCCGTTCAATTTCAAGTAGTTCCAACATTCGCTAGCAGATGTCACTGACACCTAGTGGTGAACGTTGGAACTTTGATAGAGCGTTTCAATGAAATCTAACTTAGAAATTTAGCTTCACACAAGTTTAGTTAGTGGTAGGACCTTTTACATGCCATAAATCTATGACATGGGACCGCCGGCTTTACTTCCCCACTGAAGGAAGGCATACTGAAGGATTTTAACGCTATTAAGAAAAAGCCGACGACCTTGGCCGGGTTAGACCCCGCAATCTTGGGCACAGCAGTTCAGCAAGCTACCAACTACGCCTCAGTGACACAGGTTATCATATAAATTCTGAACACACCCATGGGGATGCATGACTACGATGTCGCAAAGCACTTAAAAGAATCAACATCAACAGCATCCTTTCTGAACTCACATGGAGCCTGGTTAGCAGGCACACAACCAAACCCGACCGAGCTAGAGATGGTGTTTGCATATCTCTAATCGTAACAAACAGTCCACACCAGTGGGTAATGATGCATGATTATTTTGAACAGTAACCGATAAACCCAACATAAAGGAGCAGATTTCAGACGAAAGAATACAAGAACTGGCAATGAGACATGAATTCAACACGCTCTTTGATTCTCAGTGAGCTCGATGATCAAGGCGCATGGATTTTCGCGTGGTCTTTGAGTTTCATTGTTATCTCAGAGCTCGTCTACTTCAAAGAGACATATGATCCGTGTAACGTCACATTTCCTGGGAGGTGTTCCTGTTATATTGGACCTGTTGCAATGCAAATTACTTGCGAGAGAATTCGAACTGCTTGCTTACCCGGCACCGTAGCCGGGCAATTACAGTCATGCGCCAAGGGAATTGATGTTACTTTCCAGTCATATACATAGATATTTGAAAGAATGTATGGAGTGGTTGAGGTGATGAAAGTGCGTGCGTGAGAGAGTTATTGAGATACTCTTAACTCAAAACTATTGCTTTTTGATAGCAGTATAGGGTCGATATGACTTGACGTAATTCCCGTTGCTCCTCTCGGAGCATAGGGCTTCCGTGAAACGCTTGCATCGGGTCATGTTGTTGGCCAACCTCTTTACCTCACTCCATTTATTTCCCATTTCCAGGCATTCTTCAGCAATCCGACTCCCTCTCTATACTCAGCGTCTTTCCCCAGTTGTCCAAAGCAAAGGAATGTGTTCCTATTTAGAGTTTGTATCTCTCCTTAATCTCCAAGAATGTCCAGCCTGTATGATTCCATCACCTTTGCCAACTGTCTCAATCTACTTCTTCTTCATCTTCTTCCTCTTCTTGGTCATAGTTCGATTTCGAACGTCGTCACCCTTCACGCAATTCTGTTAACAATACCTCGCCATACATCGCGGTCTTCTGCTGTGTGCATTAATTTCTGAAGTGGCAGGTTAGTCAGACTCTTTATCTGGTCAAGGTAACGGTCCAACTTCCCCCTGGATGATACACTTCTCAATGCCGTCTCGCCGGATGACATGGCCAAAAAATCTCAACATTTGCCTTTGAATGTTTAGGAGTAAGCGTGCTTTAGGAGCAATCCTTAGCACCTTCAGAATAGAGTCAATTGTTCTTCATGCTACCCACGATATTCGTAGCATTCTTCGATAACACGTTATCTCGAAGGATTCGATTCTCCTACGGCATGCAGCATTTATGGTCCAGGACTCAGAGCCATACGCGACGATAGGAAATACCAAAGCTTCTCTGCTTCCTTGGTGATATGATAATCTTTCCATATTCTTGTTAGACTAGACAGTGCTTTCTTAGACATACCTATTATTCCTTTAATTTCTCATTCACAGTTTCCCTTAGTGGAAATGCGAACTCCTAGGTAGACTATTTCTTCATTGAGATCGATATCTCCTATTAGCTGGAAGGGACGAGGTAATGCACGATGTCTATCCACTACCATCAAGTAACACTTGGTTCGGTTTTGTGTAAGGGCTGCTTCTTCACTGAACCTCTCAGTGCGTTCTAAAAGTTCGGCCAGCTCTTCCTCCGAACTACTCTCTATCCAAGTTCTGATGTTCCAAAATACAATCCTCGTTTCCCGTTTTATGCCGAAGGTTGTGAACTTATTTCCCGTCCGATTTCGTTTTACTACAGTTTCTTTAATAGTGGTTGAATTTAAGGCTGTGAGAGTTATTAGGTGGGGCTGCCCCCTAAAGCCTTCAAGCTTGCTGTTTTTTTTGTTGAGTTTGTCTCCCTTTGCCTTTGCAGGTCCCCCTACGACTGCAAGGCAGCAGTTTAGAGTGTTTGGTCCACGAGAGCTATTTTATTTCACTCAAGACTGCCGGTAAACCGGCGAGGCCACCGTATCCGCCACTTGGGATGCGCCACGTAGGAGTTCACTTCTCCTCCTGTTGCGACACCACAGCAAGTTCGTGGAGGGTGCATATGAGTTGGTTATGATTTTACCAAACCAATTTGGTAAATATATAACACTTTAAGTCGTACAGAGCTTTGAAGCCATTTCTTCAGTGTTGTCTCTTCGATAATTAATATTACTAATTTTCAGTCGGTCAACTCAATGTAATCCCAATTACTGGGATATGAGAAAAACAAGTAGTTCCGTGAAGAACTATATAGCCTATTTTCATATATCGTATATTAACATAATCAATATAAAAAAAAACAGTTTGATTGCTGTATGGAGAATGAGTCATACCGGTTACAAGACGCTGGCCTGTCAACAATGAAAGAGGACATTCGTCGCATAACGAACGTTTTACAGCACAAAGCACAGGCATAGTATCAGCTCACACAAGAAAACCAGCAACCTGCTACTAAGGTGTGAAGACTTTTAACAATATGCATAGACATATTTTAGCACTAAAATAGAAGCGAATGAGTGTGAGAGGAACTATATTGCAAAAACTAAGTGAATGAAGCCAAAGCAGATTAATACACTACACGCGCCAAAAAGAGGAGTAAAATATATCACAGTACGTAACTAGCAAATATAACAACATGCCACCCAAAACACAGCCCTCAACTAAAAACATAAAGCAAAAACAGAGAAAAAACAAAATATCAACCTCAGAAAGCTCGGGAGAAGAAGAACACACAAACAATGCAAAACCCCAAAGAGACGACATTAAAGGTATGTTTTCTGAAATACTATCAGAACTTAAAGATTTGAAAAAGCAAACTGAAGAGTTTAAACAAGAAACAAGAGAGGAAATTCAGTCCATGAGAAAGGAAATTAAAAAAAGAAATGAATACTGCGAAAGAGCAAATGAGTCATTAGAACAAGAAATCACTAACATAGACAACACAATACAAGAAAGGATAGAAACATTATCCAAAAGAATAAGTGACCTAAAAGAACAAAAAGAACAACAGGCGAGAAGAGAAAGGAGGAACAACATAGTGGTAAAAAGTAAAGAATTCACTAATGATGAAAGTAACAAAGACGAACTAAAGAACAAATTGAAGAAGATATTGGACACGATAGAAAAAGAAGTGACGGCAGAAAAATCAACCTACGTCGGTAAAGACAGAAACAATAGAGGTATAGTGAAAGTCAGTTTCACAAATTTTGCAGACAAACTAAAAATAATCCGAAACAAACACAAACTGAGAGGACAAGACATATTCATAGATGATGACCTCACAATAAAAGAAAGAGAAATCCAAGCATCACTCCGACAGAAAGCCAGGGAAGAAAGGGAAAAGGGTAATAACAATGTAAGAGTTGGATACCAGAAAATCCTGTTAAATGACCCGTGGATGCACTGGAAAGACTTAACCTCAAAAAACGGGGAAGAAGAAATCAACACAACACAACGATGAAACAACCTTCACACAAGGAAGAAGAACTCATACTTGGTACACTAAACGTTAGAACCTTAAGAACCCAAGATAAAGAAATAGAACTCGAAAACACACTCGAAAACGTAAGGTGCGATATATTAGGCCTCAGTGAAGTGAGGCAATACGGCGAAGACATAATAGAGAAAACAAATGGGGATGTCTTTAGCTTCATAGGGGAAACAAAAGGACAAAAAGGGGTAGGTTTTTTGATAAAAAAAAAGACATTTAAAACACAATATAAAAGAAATAAATGGAATCTCAGAAAGAATTATAGTATTATCCCTAAAATTAAATGACAACACATTCATAATAATTCAAGGCTATGCTCCCACAGATGCAAGTACGGAAGAAGAAATTGAAGACTTCTATATGCTCCTCGAAGACACACTAGCTGAGTACGAAGCACACACAACATTCATAATTGGAGACTTCAACAGCAAGGTAGGAAGAAAGGAATACGAAGAAGAAGAACCTATGGGCCTTCACGGATACGGAACAAGGAACGAAAGAGGAGAAAGACTAATACAGTTTGCACTGGGACAAAGACTTAAAATTGTGAACACATTTTACAAGAAAAACCCAGAAAGCAAATGGACATGGAAATCTCCGAATGGGAAAATCAAAAACGAAATAGACTTCATCCTAACCAATAGACTAACAGAGGTGAAAACATACAAGTGATAAATGGTCTGAAGTTTGACACAGACCACAGAATGGTTCGATTGAAAGTGAGAATAAAGAAGAAAAGGGGAGACTACTTCAACAACAAAACTACACATCCAGGATGCATAGACAGGGCGGAGCACTACAACAAAACTACACATCCAGGATGCATAGACAGGGCGGAGCACTACAACAAAACTACACATCCAGGATGCATAGACAGGGCGGAGCACTACAACAAAACTACACATCCAGGATGCATAGACAGGGCGGAACACTACAACAAAACTACACATCCAGGATGCATAGACAGGGCGGAGCACTACAACAAAACCTACGAGACTTCAACCAACAAACGGAGCAGCACGGCCAACAACACTATACAGAGCTCGTAAATTGCATATCCCGCGCAGCCAAACAATCGTCAACACCTGGAAACAGTATAAAAAATAGAATAAAACTTAAGGATAGCACCAAATGTTTGATCGAAGAAAGAGAACGCCTAAAATCACAAGCCATAGAAAACGAACACAAAAAGCTGGAATATGCGGAAGTCAATAAACAATCAAAAAGGGAAATCCGAAGAGATATCAGAGAACACAACACTAAAGTGGTCAAAGAAATCATGGATACCACAAAATCAATAAAGAAGATTAGAAAAGAATTAACTCCAGGCAAACATTGGATATTGGGAGTAAAAGACGACAACGAAAAGGACAAGCCTCAAGAGAAGAGATAATGACGCAAGCGACAGAGTTCTATAGAACACTATACTCAAGTAACTCTCAAAGATCCAACTTGCATCAGGACCAGAATACATCAGAAAACAACCTAGAGGAAGAAACACCTCCAATACTACCCAGTGAAGAAAGAGCAGCCATTCGACAAACGAAAACCGAAAAATGCCCAGGTGAAGATGGATTTTACAATGAATTTCTAAAATGGGGTGATGAAGACCTAATCCCAGTCATCACAACATTATTTAATACCATACTCACATCAGAAGACATACCAATGCAGTGGAAACAAAGCATTATCATACTTCTACACAAAAAGGGAGCCAAGGACGACATAAACAACTGCAGACCGATCAACCTAATTGTAAACCTCTACAAGCTATTTATGAAGATCCTAACCAATAGAATGACAAAGGCACTGGACGAACAGCAACCGATAGAGCAAGCAGGATTCAGAAAGAATTTCAGTACATCAGACCACTTGCAAACAATAAATCAACTCATGGAGAAAGTTCAGGAATTTAATCTAGAGGTGTATATAGCATTTGTGGATTACAACAAAGCATTTGACTCCGTAGAACAGGAAAGCGTCTTAGAAGCACTGGAAAAACAAGGCATCCCAAACAAATTCGTTAGACTCCTAGGCAAACTCTATGACGGTAACCAAGCCAGAATAAAGACAGAAAGAGAAGGATGTAACATCATGATAGAAAGGGGAGTAAAACAGGGAGACCCCCTCTCACCAAAATTATTCACCTGTTTGCTGGAAAATCAGTTTAGAAAACTAGACTGGGAAGAAAAATATGGCATCAGAATTGATGGGACAAGACTAACCCATTTACGGTTCGCAGGCGACATTGTTTTGGTGGCTGAATCAGCGAAAGAGCTGGAACAAATGATAAAAGAATTAGCCAAAACAAGTAAAGAATTGGGCCATACAATGAACCCGAAGAAAACGAAGCTGATGACCAATGCGTTAGAAGCCCCAATTAATGTGAACGGAGAAACACTGGAATATGTTGAAGAATATGTATATCTCGGTCAGAACATGTCATTTTCACGTCGTTCAGAGAAAGAGGTCAAACGAAGAATAGGACAAGCATGGAAGAGCTTTTGGTCCCTAAAGTTTATACTAGCTGACAAGACCCAAAAACTCACTTTAAAGGCTGAAGTTCTGGAAAAATGCGTTATACCGGTGTTACTATATGGTTGCCAAACTTGGGCATTAACATCGAAACAAAGACAAATGCTCCAGAGATGTCAACGGAAAATGGAAAGGAAGATACTTCATGTCTCATTGAGAGATAGAATACGGAACGAAGATTCAAGAAGGAGAACCGGCATGAAAGACGCTATGACATCAGCAGACCAGCTCAAATGGAGATGGGATGGACATGTAGCGAGATTAGATCCTAACCGATGGACGTACAAAATGACGATGTGGGACCCAAGAACAGGAAGACGAAACGTTGGGAGACAAAGAATCAGATGGGCAGACTGGTTCGTAAAATGGGGAGGAAAACAATGGACAAGAACAGCGAAGATGAGGCAGGAGTGGAAAGACCTAGGGAGACTCGCATGCAGTGACCAATAAAACAATGCATCAACTAGAAAGACACCGTTCAGTGGACATGCAGCAAAGCGGTACATATCTCTGGTGTGCAATAAAGGCTTCTCACAGAGCGGTGACCTCAAGAAGCACACTGTTGTTCATACTGGAGTGAAGTAATACACTTGTAGCACATGTGAGAAGTCATTTGCACGGAGGACAGAGCTAATGGAACATTTTGTCGTTCACTCAGGGATGAGACCGCATTGTCTCGCGCTCTAATTTGAGGAAACATCATCGTGTTCACTAGGGAAAATAACCTTACTGCATCACCTGTTACAAGGAATTCAAAAGGTTCGACTATCTTGCGAAACACTTGTTAATTCGTTCTGGGACCACATACGCACAACATAGTGAATGATTTGTGGGATGTTAAAGAACGTGTATAGGTATCTGCATCCAAACTAGATGTTAAAACTCCACCAGTAAGGTTTTGTATTGCATTTTAAAAAGACCTATTTGAAACGGTTCAATATACGTAGATTTTACTGACGAGTGATGACTTGGCAGTTCCTGTCATTGTTCAAGTGCTTAGACAGCGTAAGCTTTGTGCTTAGTGGCAATGGGAAGCTCCCAGATATTGGTTGATGGCTATTATGATTTCCGTAATACTAATGGATATTTGAGGCCTTGATATCGCCAGACTCAGAAATGAAGATTGTTGTAGCGAATGTTATGCCAGCGTAATATAATTTACTTAATCTTTAATCAGCTGCACATCTATATAGAAGGCCCAAGAAAGAATAACCCCGAATGCTCCTCAGGACTTGCTCACCTGATGAGTTAAAACTGAGCAATTCCCTGCAAATCAGGAGGCCATAGCCCTTATGGGATTTGTAAGGCTATTTATTTATTATTTATTTATTTAATAGACTCGTAGATATTGAGAAACGTCTAAATATTTAGGATGGTCGCCATGTTGGATTTTATATCTAGGTCTTAGTGTTAAGTACTATTACATGCATTGGTATAGGTGTAGTATTCAAACATCAATCGCATGATTAAGACACAAGAGGTAAAAACGAGATTTTAATATTTCGCACAGCTGCTTTCTTGTGGTTATGAAAATAATTGAAAAACATTAGATGGCAGTGGATTAAAATTGATATAAGCATTTACCGTACCAAGTTTCACTGCACTCGGATGCTTAAATCGCGAGATGCGTCCATTTTAAATATTTATAATTCGCGTCACCGCCATGTTGATTTGTACTCACCAGGTTCTTGAAAGTCCGATAGGTGAACTTATAATCATAGCCTCTATCATTACACAAAATTTCAGTTTGATCGCTGTAATAGATTCGTAGATATTCAGAAATGTCTAAATATGTCGGATGGTCGCCATGTTGGATTGGTATACGTATAGGCCATAGAGTTATATACCATTAAATGAAAATTGTTGCGTAGGTTCATTATTCCAACTTTTACTTCGATCGCATGATTACGACACAAGAAATAAAAACTTAATTTCAAAATTTCGTTAACCGCCATCTTGATTCGTACATCCGCCATCTTGAGGCTATGTAAACAATTGAACTAAATTAGATACCAGTGCATTACGATATGTATAAACATTTACTGTACCATATTTCACTGCGCTCAGATCGTGAAATCGCGAGAAAAATCTATTAAAATGTTTCAACTTCGCGTGGCCACCATGTTGGTTTTGTACTTTACAAGTTTTTGAAAGTTACATAAATTAACTTGTAGTAGTGTCGTTTATCTCTGTACAATATATCAGGGTGATATCAGTAATAGTTTCAGAGATATAGAATGACAGTGAAATATTTCGCACAGCCGCCATCTTGAGGCTAGGTAAACAATTGAACTAAATTAGATGCCAGTGCATTACAATGTGCATAAACTGCTGCTGTACAACGTTTAATTGCGTTTGGATGGTTAAATGGCGAGAAAAGTCTATATAAATGTTTCAACTTTGCTTGCCCGCCATGTTGGTTTTGTAGTTAACAGATTTTTGAAAATTACATAGGTGAACCTTTAGTAGTGCTCTTTATCACCGTACAAAATTTCAGCGTGATATCTGTAATAGTTTTGGAGATGTAGAATGCCAGTGAAATATTTTGCACAGCCATCATGTTGGATTGGTGAGACGTAATGAAATTTGAAGGGCTCGTTCGGGGTCAACCAAAATGGTGCTATGACCTTACCGAGTTTCATTGAAATAGGTCCATCTGTTTAGAAGTTATTAGGGGGACATACACACATACCCACACACATACACACGGACAAAAGGTGATCTGGCTAATAACCTGAAAAATATTACATGAGATTAATATAAACAAGATGTTCAGTAAGAACATATAGCCTACTTTCTCCTAAATGTATGAGTATAGTTATAACTCGTTGTTATTATCAAAGAGTATAATAGAATCATTTCTTGGTTGAAGACCTTAGAAACTATTTACCTCTACCAAACGCCACACCTAGAAAAAAAAACTGCTACCATCATTGAAGAAAGAAAGAAAGAAAGATAAGAAGTATCCCAAGAATGTTATGGATCTGGAGACATAATCGACCGGACTGGCTGCGTGGCTCAGCGGTAACGTTCTCGCTTGCAGGGCCCTAGGTTGCAGGTTCGTAACCTGGCGCAGTCAGCTGGTATTTGAGGGTGCACAAATGCGAGGGAGCCGTGTCAGTAGATTTACTGGCCCGTTAAAGATCCACTTCGGGCCAAAATTCCGGCACCCCGGCGTCTCTAAAAGCAGCAGTAGTTAAAAGGGACGTAAAACCAATAACATTATTATTATTATTATTATTATTATTATTACATAATCGACCTGCCGTGGGCAACATCCAACTTTGACTTGAGGCATGTCTTTACACGTCTGGCTGTGCATGGCTTTCACAACCCTAATTGAATTAACAAATCTTTCCATGACCCTACAGAGACGTGTGTATACAAACTATGTGGATATTTTCGATTGCTATTGTAACCTTTATGCATCTGTGATTGCATAAATTCTACATAATTATTTCAACAAGATTTTATTTTGCATATTAAGGCTTTCACGGCCCGGATTATTATATAAATAATTCATGCTTTTGGGCTAATGCCGTGTGTATTTTTAATTTAAACCATACGTTTCGGAGAAACCTTGCCTCCTTTTTCAATGGAAATAAACAATGTGGCCAAAGAAAGTATATCAATGAGATTACAAAAAATATAGATAAATTCCTCTGTTCGTCACCAGAGAGCAGCTGCCAGAAATAACTGTATGGACCATGGTGGAACGGCGGACAGAGTAGTACATTGTTTATTTCCATTGAAAAAGGAGGCAAGGTTTCTCCGAAACGTATGGTTTAAATTAAAAATACACACGGCATTAGCCCAAAAGCATGAATTATTTATATAAGATTTTATTTATGTTTCAAAGCTGATGTGAGAAAAGACGTTGCCTGTAGACCAGAGCACAACAAAGGGAGGCCCGTACGTGCTTTTCTGTAACTTTCACCTAGCGCGGGCAATGAAGATAGGAAGAGAAAGCCAACATCTGGTAGCCACATGCGCTCAGGCAACGCGAAACGGTATTTCAACCAAGCGGGTAAATACGAAAATTTCAACGATCACTCACTAGATAAACCCCGCCCATTTGAGAGAAATTGGAGCAGTAATTAAAATGCAGAAACAGGAATTACACCATCGTATAGGGGACAATCCCACCCTCTCAGATGTATCTTCAAAATTTAAATTGGATCATTCTGTGATTTTTGCCAGAATTAAAATGTTATCAGGGGGTGGATTTGAAACTACCAATAGCAGCGAGGGACGCGAGACGCGACCAAATCCCGCCGAAATTAAGGAACAATGAAGGGAATTACGGAGCTCATTACATAAGGATCCAACGATCGGATTTTGGATTAAAAAAAGAAGCAATAGAGACATTAGAAATGAGGACGTTCAAAGGAGCTAATTTGCATATTCATGCGAGTGTTATTATGGAAATAAATTCTAAAAGCTCCCCACTCCAAGTACCTCTACGAGAAATCATATAAATAATAGCTGGAGACGCAGCGAAAACAGTTCGTATCCGGGCGCTGCATGAGGCGTTAGCCCACGCCCGTAGCATTAAGAAAAGTAACAATTTTTACAAATTTTATAAGTAGAAGCAGTTCTATTTTTGACATTTGAATATCGCTAAGTATTCGCGAGTGCGAATTGGAACAGTATCATGAGTGTGCATACCGTGACAGTACGACACAGTTATATGATAGAGATAGCCGTACGTGCTATTAGTATCTAAGTCAGTGATATAGGAAGCTATTGAACTATCAGCTGAATTGAGTAGGTTGATGATAGCTGTAGGAGGTAGGAGCTACATACGCGAGAACCATGCATTGTGATAATAATAATAACAATTCACAGTTGACCTTTGCTTTGGTGAATTTCGGAAACCGTGTGTAAATTATCCTCCTTGCAAGATGAACCAATTGATCCAGAAGACTGATATCAAGGACCAGAGCACCACCTTCAGGATGTATACGAGATAAGTAGATATTGTATGGGGCATGTTTGCGATAGCGTATCCCATCATGGGAATCGGATAAGTTTATCTCGATCATAAGCAATTATGATAAAAATGGATATTTTGTGCACAGCAGGCATGTTTGTGTAGATTTGTGTATATTTGTCATATATGACTTTTTTGTGTGTTTTATAATGTAAAATTAGCATATGAGCATCAAATCTTGTTTAGATGTTTGAGGGTGTCAGTAACTTTGCTGAATGCACAATTAAGGGAATAATTGGGTTGATAGTGCTTACGCACGATATTAACGTAAAAGCTATTATTATTATTACTGAAATTATGTGAACAGTAAGTATGGTAATTGATAATCACACCAAGGTAACGCAAGGTAAGACAAAATGGCTGGATGATAATATAATATTCAGAAAAGGTTGAGAGTTGATCCTGGGTTGAGCTGAGATTAATAACGGAGGTGGTATTCCCGTGCTCTACGATGATATAAAATGGTAAGTGAATTTCAGGCGGAGGCGAAATTCCCGCGAGTCTACCATGATATAAATGGTAAGTGAATTTGAGGCGGAGGCGAAATTCCCGCAAGTCTACGATGATATAATTGGTAAGTGAAATGATTGAATGCATTGTCTGATGAGAGTGCGCTATAGCTCCGTCGGAAAGGTAACTGTATAGCTCGAACCCAAGGCAGTCATAGGGAGCAGGTATAAGACTGTGGCCAGCCGTCTGAATTCTGAAAGTAGCAGTGAAGGTTGTTGCCCGCCCTGCTGGTTATTATGGTGTGAGAATGTCTGTCACAAGGTCGAGGGACCACGTTGGATGGTATTGTTTTCTTTTGAGGGAAGGTAGTCTAGCTTCCCAGGGTTTGTTTCTTTTTGTGCCGCTTCAGGAAGCGACGTCTTGTAATATCATTTTGGGTGCATTCATTATAGTTGTTTGTTTATCAAGAGTAACGGGGCATCGGCCACCGAAGTGTGTTTATTTGATGTTTCATGTATTTCACTTGTTTGTTTTACCGTAATTAGCAGAGTCATGGCTCTGGGTGAATTAATTGTTTATAAGCTAGAACGTGCACACATGCCTGTGGCCTAGAATAAGTCTATTGCCTTCATTGTCTGACTCTTGTGAGGAATGATGATGATTGTACGAGAGAACATGTCCGAACCCCAGAAACCAATTTTGCAAGTTATAAACATGAGTGCGCATATTTTCTTGATAGAATGGCTGGGTTATTCAGGCCATAGTTTTGATGAATTAAGTCTGTTGACGTTTTATTTTTGAACTTGAAGCAGTGGACTGCAGTGAAATAAATTTGTTTTTATTTTCCTGGTTTCAGCCAGTGTGATTAATTTACCTTTTGCATTTTGATTTTGTTGATTAGAATAATTTCAGGGAGTATATTTTGTTGTTTTATTGTCTATGGATGGGAGTAAATGGGAGATGATGTTTTGTGAATAAAGTATTTTATATTAGGAGTTCTCTGACATACTGATTTTAAGTTAAGCCTCCTGTGATCCTTGACGATATTCCTAGGGTGTTTAGAGTAAGTTAGAGCCACCACCGGACAGGCCACTACCCGAGCTAGAGTCGGCATCCTAGAAAACATTGAAGGGTACACTATTTGCCTGAAATAAAAGTATTAATTAATAACCTGAACTAGCACCAACGGCTAGAATTCAGTTACTATGTGAAATCGTTTTGTTCTTTACTTCAAATAACATTTTCAAATAACGCACAATAGGCTGTTACAAACCCTTTAAAATAAAAAGTAAAAATGTATCGTAGTATCATCTTGTCATTCTTCAAATTTGATGCACATAGAATGCCAATGGTATACTAATCAATGGAGTCCCACGTAGACCTGTCGTGACATCTAGTGGAGAAGTATCGAACAATATAATCCTAACAGGGCGAGTGCATTCTAGCGGCCATAAGAATAAACTTTTCAATAAAATCTGGAAGTTAATAAGTAGGCCGGCGTGTAGTTACCTTTTTGGCTGCTAGATGTCTCGAGCAAATCTGCTGGCGAATTATGTTTTAATTAAATATATATTTTCCACCGTAATATGCAAAATATAACGCTTAATTTTAAAACATCTGAGTCATTACAAAAAAATAAATAAATAAAATTTCAAGCAAAAGACCCTAACTCTGATGGGGTTTGAACCATAGGCATATGAGTGATAGGCCAACGCTTTACCACGGAGCCAATTGTGCAAACGAACATCGTTCTATATAAAATGACTTAAAACTTGTTAGCAAATAATGATTATGACTAAACGATTTCATCGGTGGAGTATATTATTTATATATAAAGCATTTCATACAACGTTTATTTATTTTGTATCAGTACGCTATATTGCATGCAATACTCAATTTAATGAAATATACGCCAGGCACAAGATATCCGCTGCCATCTTGTCTTGTTACTGAGACGGCTCAGCTTTTTAAAATCACTTCTGCACTATAGTTTTATAAAATAAACTTTTATTTTCGAACGTGCCTCTTCCTTTAGAACAGTTAAAACGATTCTCGGCTCGATAATCGGAACTGGTGGGTCCCATGATATGGATTATAAAGTTTGCATAATTCGCACGGCCGCCATCCTGATATGGTACGGCGGATGACCTTGTAGTTTGGTCACAAGACGCGTCCTATATGAAGGTATGTTGTTACCAAATTTGGTAGAGATCGGATAATGTGGTTAGTCGTTATTTGATTTTACGTTTTGAACGTTTGAGTGGCCGCCATTCAGTTTTGGTAAAGATGGCAGCGATATAGAACATGACACTGTGGTGCCCTTTGCTTGTTCTACCTCTGTACCAAATTTCGTTCAATTGAGTTTCACCGTGATCGAATTGATATGGGGGGGGGACAGACATTCAGAGTACACACACTCACACAGACTTACACACAGACTCACACACACTCAGACAAAAAAACGAAAGTAGGCTAATATGTTTGATTGGACTACAGAAGAGGGAGAAAACTAAGGGATGACATGTTTCGCTCGTCAAACGAGCATCTTCAGATCAACATCAATGTTGTTTGAGTCTTCAGATTTTGACTAGTTTGATGCAGCTATCCATGTCTCCATGTATTGAGCTAATCGTTTCAACTCTAAATATTTACCACACCTTACACCCGAGGCAATGTGTTCAACATATTCTCACCTTGGTCTACTCCTACAGTTCTTGTCCTCGACCCTTCCTTCCAATCTCCAAGCTGAAACTGCGGAGCTGAAATCCAATCTGTTTGTCATATTGTGATCGAGTGCACCAAGAGAGCCTATATTGGAGAGTGCCGTGACTTCCTGAAAACTACACCAGAAACTCTTCATTACATAAGTCATATGGACTTATCTTTATAGTGGCTTGCCACGGTGGGTGAGTGGTTAACGTGTCAGACTACCAACCCCAAGCTTGCAGGTTCGTTCCTGGCCGTGGTAAGGGATTTTTGAAGGCGACAAAAGTCACGATATGCATGTCATACGTTTTTGGCATATTAAAGAACCCATTTGAATTCAGTAGACCGTGTTCATAATTACAAAATTTATCTCGGGATTTTCGGCCAACACAAAGTTCCTCCTTTCTCTACTAGATAGCGCTATAGTGTCAAGGAGTTTAGATATCTAACCTCGTTGAGTTTCATAGCGTTCCAAGGAACGACGAAATTCGACATGCAAGCTGCCCTCTGGGTGTCAATTAACAAAGCTTGCACCCGGCACCAGTCGCCATACGATATTATTATTATTATGAATTAATTAATCTTTTTAGTACTCTGCTCTCTATTTTATATACGATGATGTCATTTATATTTTACTGATGGGTATATGCCATACGATATATATATATCGCTCTCGACACCTTAGTACCCTGGCTAAGGAGATGAGAACTAAAAATTAACGTTAGTAAATGTTCTGCCACTCTGTTTGCAAAGAAACGTAAACACACTGAAGTCCAGGATCTCAACTTCTTCGGTGAAGCAATCAGATGGCAGTCAGCCACTAAATATCTAGGTGTCACGCTGGATCAAGGCCTTACTTTCGCTAAGGAGGTCACAGAGCACGCGAAACAAGCGAAAGGGATCCAAGCTCAGCTCTGGCCCTTACTCAAGTCCCAAGGAGCTCTAGATGACAAAAGCAAACTCCTTACCTACAAAACCATCATACGACCTATTATGGAATATGCCAGTCCAGCTTGGGGATTTGTAGCACCCTCCACCATCAACAATCTTCAAGTTGTTCAGAACCGTGCATTCCGAACAATCTCAGGCGCTCCCTGCTGGTATGTTCGCAATGCACAACTACATATAGATTACAACCTCGCTACCATCCAGGAGTGAATCCGAGGACAGGCAACTTAATTTTACCATACAGCTTCACAAAACCGCAACCCACTCATAAACAGATTGGGTGATTTATCGAGCCTGGGGGAACCGCCATATGCGCCCCCGTATACTTATTGAATAATCTATTACATGCTCCTATAGCACTTGAACTCAACATGCTATCTAGCACTTTTACTTTCACTTCAAATTTCCATATCTTCTCTCTTCGACTTTCTCTTTTGAACTACTACTTCTACTATCCGTTCTACCTTCTGTCTTCCTAATGCTTAAATGCACTAGGCCATATCCTGGCCAATTATACTCCCGGTAATCACCCAAGCCCCCACAATCAAATGCTGCAGGTCGAATCACTTTTTCAGAAATGACTCTTAAGGCCCCTTTGGGGCTGACAGGTCATACAGAACGCAACGTGCGTTGGCCAGGCCAGACCAGGCCATACGATAAATAAATAATAATCCGTTACTAAGTTTGCTATTGCTGGGTGTCTTAGTATGTGTCCTACCAACCTATCTCTTCTCTTCATTAGCAGTCACCAGAAACATCTCTCCTCTCCCACTCGTCTTAATACCTCTTCGTTTGTCACTCTATCATCATTCTCCTGTAACACTACATTTCAAATGCTTCTATTCTTATCTTTACTGCCGATCCAACACTCCAAGTTTCGCTTCCATATAGCGCCACGCTTCAAACACAGGCTTTAAAAAAAGGCTTCTATGACCCCTATGATTCCTGTATCTGCAAATTATGCAGAAAACCGTGCGCGCGATACAATATGCAGTCTTGCAGTAGAATAAATGTCTCAATGGCAGTTTCTGTGGCTTATATTCGAATGCTATTAATTTTGTTATTAACTGTGTTGACATAATTTTGTTAACTACTACGCAAAAAGTGTCCGCGATTGACTGTGACGGCTTCAAGGAAACGAAAAGTGTGTGACTTTAGAGCTGAAAGAACGTTCACCTCAAAATTTCATTCTGGGAAGCATGTGCCATCACAAGATATGTGCGACTGAGCTATTACAGCAGGTGAACGACGAGTGTGTTCGTATCACTTACGTGAAAGAACAAGCTCAATCAACAAGTACCGTATTGTTAAGACGCGTAACTGGTATTCTAATTGATTATTAAAGTGGAACATAAATTCCACAACATTAAGTTACTAAATGGAACATGTTCACATATGGCAATTTACCTGCAATAAATTCTTATAAAAATGACTTTCTAATAGCTAACTCTATATTTGATATCAACAGATTAATTATCTGTAGAAATGCTTTCCTGGCCTATGGTAACCTACTTTTTATATCCTCTTTGCTTCGTCCCGCTAGTTATTTCCAGTGTACCCCGTTCCAGCCATCAGACAAGAATTAAATTTCTTGGCATAGCGGGGAATCAAACCCGGACTTCAGGGATGTGAACCAAGAATGCTAGCCACTGCAACACGAGGCGGAACTTTTAAAAGGACTTGTGATAAATGAGAGTCACATCCCCAAACCCAGTGCCGGCTGGCGGATAATTATTGTTCTGGATGTTGCACTATTTTCATTAAGGGTCAGAGTGGAGGGGAGGGGGGAGGGGGTTTGGGAATGGAAAAGGTGGTAGGATAATAATAATAATAATAATAATAATAATAATAATAATATATTATCACGAGAACATCACATCGTCATCGGATTAAATGGATCAGTGTATAAGATAGTCTACATGAAAACCTTCACAAGAACAAAACAACTTACACTTTGTGAGTTATATACGAGGGCGAGAAAGAACCACGTTTTTCACAAGTACGCGCAAGGCTGTTGACGGAGCAACTCGGATGTCTCCGTCCGCGCCTCGGCTCAGTTGTTGCAATCAGCGGGCAACGACCAGCCGAGTTAACTGTTCGGATAGGGCTTACTAGGTCTAGCCATACCCTTCACGATTGAGATCTGGTCGGAGCTGGGGCCTTGCAACGACCAAACGGACGAGCGCTCCTAGAGCTCGAGCCAGCCGGGAAGGCGGTGCGCGGAACACAACGCTACCATTACGTCATGCCTCACTTCCATCCCACCAATCACAGTCAGTCTGTCTTGAGAATCTGAGCTAGTGTGTTGTCAGGAAAGCTAAGTGTACAGCAGCGTGAAAGAGACAGGCTCGATGAGCTAAGCGACGGTGTTGCCATACCGCACGAACTCGTGGCAGCAGCCTGCGGTGTGGGGACTGTGACATGGTGGACCTGTTGCAATAGTGGACATGTGTCTCTTCTCTCTCTGCACAAATCCCAGATAGCCTTCCGGGCTGACGCGAGCTCTAGACAGTTGGCGCGCTTCGCTTTCTCAGACAGTTCACAGTAACTTACTACAGAATATGATTTCCTGAATTATGAATTCCTGTACATATAAAAGGAAAAGTACAGCTTTTATTACTGCTTACGATTAACGGGTATTAGTCTTGCCTACTCTGCAGCGGAATACTGTGCTCCTGTATGGCTGGAAAGTGCACATGTGCGTAAAGTAAGTTGAATGAAACCATGCGCTGCATAACTGGTACTGTCAACCCCCACTTGAGGAGAAGGAAGCTCTGCTGAGAGAAGCAGAAGATCCGGTCATCTCCCTCATTACCAGTTCACCAGGAATTGTGTTACCCATTGCCACAACGACTTCGATCTAGGAGACCAGCAAGTGTATTGGCCGGCCGACTCTTGAGGGACAATTTTAACCTAAACAGGAGCTGGCAAGAAGAGTGGTCTAATTCAACACCATGAGATGAGATAAATCCAACTCGGAAAATGAACGGATTTGACCTCCCAAGAAAACTATGTTGTCGCCTCAACAGACTGAGAACTGGGCAAGAGCGCTGTAATTTCTTGCGCCATAAGTGGAGCTGGATGGATTTTCCAATGTGTGAATGCCGTGAAGAGGAGCAGACCATGGACCATGTTTCCTGCGCTGCCCTCTTCATGCCTACTCAGGAAGCCCCAGCGACCTGTCTCATCAATCAGAAAATGCTGCTGTGTGGCTGAAGAACTTGGACCTGGACTTATGAATTCCTTGTTGTACTCACCATACGATTAAATAAACTAACAAGAAGTTCCGTGAAGAACTATACAGCCTACTTTTCATGCCAATGATTTTTCTACAGTATATGAACCTATCTAGAATAATGACAAAATTAAGTTGGTAATATCGAAATATCAAATTAGTTCAAGATATACGTGGTATAATGTAGCCTAATAGAGCACTACAGTTGGCAGCCCTGGTGACTGAATATATTCTCAGTTCCATCTCTTAAGGTACAGAATACAAAATTTGGTTGAAGTCCAATGGACGTTACATGCAGTTAGACACTGGATCTATCAGCACGCGTAAAAGCATGTTGCCAACAATACGATGCGTGTGCTGGTCAGAAATAATCTGAAATATTATGATATCTTGTTGTGCCAATTTTGGATGAAATCCATTTGTTAGTATAGAAGTTACATGTATTTTAAAATTGGACATATCAGCAGGCATAGAATCATGTTGGCAGCACTGCCTTGTATTAATTACTCCAAATTAATCTACAATGTCAGATGCCATACGTGTGCAATGTATAGAGCTGTTGGCTTGCATACTTTCTGATATATTGATATTAGGGTAAAACAAATATGGACAGCATTTATTAACAGTTGGCAGCCCTGATTGATCTTAACAATACTTACAGTCATATCTGTTATGGTACACATAGCACACAGGAAATTTTGTTGAAATCCAACTGATAGTATAGAAGTTACATGTATTTAATAAAAATTGGTACTTTCAGAAGGCTTATAATCATGTTGGTAGAACTGACATATATAAGTTACTCCAAATTAATCTAAAATGTCAGAATATACGTGTGCATAGTTTAAAGCTGTTGGCTTGCATACTTTCTGATATATTGGTACTTGGAAAAAAAATAGAGAGAGCAATTATTAACAGTTGGCAGCCCTAGTGGCTCTTAAGAATACGCTCAGTCATATCTGTTTATGTACAGATATTACATACAAAATTTGGTTGAAATCCAATTGATAGTGTAGAAGTTATATGCATTTAAACATTGGACCTATCAGAAGGCTTAAAATTATTTTGGCAACAGTGTCATTATTGGCCTCCTGGAAATTAAACTGAAATAGTATTATCTGCATGTGTACCAATTTTGGAATAGCTCCCATGCATACCTTGCGAGATATCCAACATGGAGCTCAAATTTCTAGTGCGTTTTTTCAGCAGTTGGTAGCACTGACATCATTTTCAAATATGAACGTGAGATATTCCGGTGCACGTCTTTACTCATACTAAATTTGGTTTTGATTGCTGCAGCCGTTTAGGAGATGATAGGGGGGGACACACTCACAGCCAGACAGACAGTCAGACAGACACACATTTTCCCGGATCGATCTCATAAGTCTACTTTTTCCTCATTTTTGCAAAATGTGAAAAGTAGGCTAAAAATATTATTACGGTGTTAATAGCATTTCTTGAATTTATCTGGTCATTGAGCAACACTACAACCTTATTACCGGCCGCAACTGCCCATACCTGTTTTACGCTTGAAAAGACCTTCATGAACATGTGGTTATTTTTACTGGAATTCCATGTAGGACTTTGTACCATTCCCATTGAAGGGTAACATTGTGGAATGTGTGCTTGATTCTTATGACAGACTGTACTTGCCTTGGAGTTTCGCGTTAGTTTAAAATGCTTGTACAGTACGTAAAAAACACTACTTTGTGCACCTATGTTTGATCGAAGCTGACGTTGTTCGAGCAGCAAACACAATGAACGAGTGTCAAGCGCTCCTATTATTCTCCTGTTAGCTACATGCCAGTGAATCTTCCTCCGCCATCACTCTGTCACGTTGCGCAATACAATCAATTTGAAAGGAACAACACGCTGAAGCTGACTGGGGAGTCCCTCATTGTTAGAACATGCTAATCTTAAAGTTACCCGCCACGTGGCGTAGTGACTAGCGTTGTTATTGTTGATTCTTTTAGGGATTCATGTCCATGTCACTCCGTGTACTTGGCTTTGTAAATAATTTGTCTGATAACCTGCGTCACTGTGATGTCTGTACTAGTATTTGTATTTGTGATTGAGATAGGGATTGGGTAGGAAGCGGTTGTGGTCTTAAAGTAAGTACAATCCCAGCATTTGCCTGAAGTACAAGTGGAGGAAACCATGGAAGAACACTTCCAGGATGGCTGAAGTAGAAATTGAACCCGCCTCTTTTCATTAGCGGCTTCAGTGGCGTAGTTAGTAGCATGCTGAGCTTCTATGCCCAAGATCGCGAGTTCAAACCCGGCTGAAGTCGTCAGATTTTTTAAGAGCATTAAAAATCTCTCAGTATGCCTTCCTTCGGAGGGAAAGAACCTTCCACTAACTACTCTTGTGGAAGATAAAATTTGTAGGTTAGTTTGATAACGCTACATTAGTTCCAACGTTCGTTGCCAGGTGGTGACTGCGATGGCATTTAGTAGTAGCCACGTCCGCAGCTAGGTGTCGTGGACGATAGGATTTGGTAGCAAAAGTAGGAAGTACTTGAAAGAATTAATCGTCTGTAGTCCTTCTACCTGAATCACAGATGAAAATTCAAATCCACAGCCTGCTTCCAGTCTCCCAACGGGTCAGGAATGGAATGAATGAAACCCCCACCTAGCGGCGAGGATATGAACTGTGCCGGCTGCCGAAGCCTGACGCACTCCTCTGGGACAATGATTAAATGAATGACAGATGAAATGAAATGATAGTGGAGAGTGTGGCTGGAATGAAATGTTGACAGGGAAAACCGGAGTACCCGGAGAAAATCCTGTGTGCCTCCGTTTTGTCCAGCACAGATCTCACATGGAGTGACCGGGATTTGAACCACGGACCCAGCAGTGAGAGGTCGGCGTGCTGTCGCCTAAGCCACGGAGGCTCACCTGAATCACAGATGACACACACTAATACAGACACCACAATAAACACAGGTTATTAGACAGATTCTACACACACCCAAAGTACACGCGGCTACATTACCGCGTTGTCATAGCCCCTAAACTAAGGAACCAACCACCAACCAACCTCTTCTCAGCTTTTTCCTCACGAAACGGAGTGTACCCCGTTCCATCCCTCTAGCAAAAATTAATTTCTTGGTAGAGCCGGGAATCGATGGGAATTCACGTCACACCCTGCCGGAGACTCTGCTTTTCAACCTGTTGTTCAGAGAGGCTGCTATATTTCCTCCCACCCCGCATACAAAAAGTGCCCCCTCACAATACTTATTCTTGAGTTCGTACGCATTTTCTCATACATAATCATGGAATTTATTTAAATTGGCTATACTATTACATAAAAATTGGAACCAAAAAGGACAACATACATTTGAATTGTATAGGGTTTGCTGATGACCTAGCTCTTATGCCCAATAACATTCAGGAAACAAAACAAGAAATAAAGTCTTAACAGAAAATAGCTCAGAATATTGGATTGAAAATTTCATTTGAAGAAAAACTCATAGTATATTGGCTTTCACGACCCGTGAATTAAAACTCAGCAATTTTTCTAGGTTTATGCCGTGTCTTGTGTGGGGTTTTGCCTAAGACCACCAAGCTGGCTCATCAGCGGGCTCTTTGTGTCCACGCCCGTACCCCCACGGGAGTAGCTGATGAGCCAGCTAGGTGTTCCTAGGCAAAACCCCACACAAGACACGGCATAAACCTAGAAAAATTGCTGAGTATAAAAAAACAAGTAGTTCCGTGAAGAACTATACAGCCTATTTTCATATATCCTACTCATGTTAATTGCCTCTATCTGCATACAAAATTTCAGTTCGAAGGTTGTGATAGATTCGTAGATATTGAGAACCGTCTAAATATTTCAGATGGTCACCAGTTTCGATTTTGATTTATGTACTATTACATGAAGATTATTGTGAAGGCCAACGTGTGGTATTCAAACTTCAATCGCATGATTAGAATACAAGAAGTAAAAACGAGATTTTAAAATTTCGCACAGCTGCCATCTTGTGGTTATGAAAACAATTGAAATAAATTAAATGCCAGTGAATTAACATTTGTATGACCATTTAAACTGCAAAGTTTCACTGCACTCGGATGATTAAATCGCGAGAAACGTCTATTTAAATATTTATAAATCGCGTCGCCGCCATGTTGGATTTGTGATCGCCAGGTTACTGAAAGTCCTATAGGTGAACTTATGTTCATAGCTTCTATGAGCATAAAAAAAATCAGTTCTATTGCTGTAAAAGATTCGTAGATATTGAGAACTGTCTAAATATTTCGGATTCTCGCCATTTTGGATTGATATATGTATAGGCCATAGAGTTATGTGTCATTAAAGGAAAATTATTGCGTAGCTTCATTATTCAAACTTTCACTTCGATCGCATGATTACGACACAAGAAATAAAAACTTAATTTTAAAATTTCGCACAGCCGCCATCTTGAGGTTGTGTAAACAATTGAACTAAATTAGTTGCCGGTGAATTACAATATGTATAATCATTTACTGTACCACATTTCATTGCGCTCAGAGAGTTAAATCTCGAGAAAAGTCTATTAAACTGTTTCAAATTAGCTTGGCCGCCATGTTCATTTTGTACTTTACAGGTTTATGAAAGTTACATAGATTAACTTGTACCAGTGCCCTTTATCACCGTACACAATTTCAGGGTGATATTTGTAATAATTACGGAGATACTGAATGCTGGTGAAATATTTTGTACAGCCGCAATGTTGGATGGGTGAGACACAATAAAATTTCGAGGGCACGGTCAGGATCGGCCAGAATGGTGCTATGATATTACCGAGTTTCATTGAAATCGCTCCAGCCGTTTAGAAGTCATTAGGGGGGGGGCACACACACCATCACACACACACGCATACACAGACATACGGAGAAAAGGTGACCTCATAAGCCTTTTTTTTTTTTTTCATAAAATGAAAATAGGCTAAAAATATGTTAACTCAACTTCTGCTAGTAAATAAAATTGGGGATGGGAGGCCAAGAGATAAAAATCACGGGAAAGTTTAAATATTTAGGTGAAATAATCACCCACAACAAGGGAAAGTAGAATCGATAGACTGATTATAGCACAGCATGTAACCAAGAACACATACAGCATCAAAAAGTATTTCAATAGCAACCAAATTAAAACACTACAAAGAGGCAACCAGCCACACATTACCTATGCATGTGAAACAATATTCAAATCAACAAAATACCATTTCAATAGATCGAGTGCTCAATATAAAGAGGAGAATAGTGAGAACTTATTTAAATAAAAGCTCTCAAGTAGATGAAGTCTGGAGACCAGCCTCCAATAAAACAGTCTATAAAGAAATAGAACCAGTGACAAGCACTATGAAAAAGAAGCGAATATCTTTCTTGGGGCATCTAATAAGGTCACCAGACAATAGAATCAGTAGGAAAATAATAGAAATTTTTTGGAAGAGTAAGAGCAACATTAGGTGGATCACAGAACTTAAGGAAGACATAAGAGAGTTACATTTTGCAATAGAAGACTTAAAATACAAGACGGACGCACTAAATATATTGAAAGACCAACACACTACGCTACAGACGAAGATAAAAAAACTGAGGATAGGAAGAGTGATTCCAGAGGAAGAAAACATATTACGCTCATAGAGGATGAAAAAGTATTGGGTGGTTAATAATAAGAAAAACCTGAACCCTAAATCTGACCACAAAATTTAAATAATAATAGTCTAATAAAAAGAATAGTAATAATGGACATGCTTCATGCGCTGTGGATACATCAAGACTGGCAGGAAGCGCATGGACTTGTGTTATGACCTCCACCCAGTGACGTATTGGCTATCACCTCTCCAACCGTGCTCCGAATGTCACTGCTGAGTACTCAGCACTGAGTACTTAAGACGTAATTAATTAATTAATTAATGTACCACACATAATTTTGCAAAAAAAAGTATCTACTTAGTAGATCTCGGGTAATCTTGAGGACCACTGGATGGATTTTGATACGGGTTTCACCATTCTGTAAAGGATATCTTGAGGAAGGTTTCTGTTGAAAATAATTTATCTGTGATCAAAGAAAGCCAAGCAGTAACGATTTCTGTGAAAAAGTCGAAAAGAAAACCTGGTGTCCATGCGCTTTATAAGCTTACGCTGGGCAAACCGTAAATATATATAGGCTATACTATGAGCGTAAGAATTGTTCAGCATAAAACATTCTACAAAAAAGTCCGTGTGAGCATATCTCTATCTTCAATACATCGTCCACCATAAAAGTCCTTGCGTTTTCTTTTCATCCAACAATCTCCATTCATTTACTGAGGCGACAGTTTACGAGCTAGCTAGGGACGAGTCTATTGCCCCCAGTTACAGCCTAGCTAGCGGGCGAGCCTATTATCCCAGCTACAGCCAGCAGCAAACTGTCAAGTCGTGTTGAGTTAAGTCTTCAGAGAAGGGTGGTTGGGTTTGGAGTTTCCCTAGAAGTGCAACTCAGCTTTTCGTTCCGTAAAATACTCAGTCAAGTTAAGATTGGACGGAAGGGGAATTTGTGTTACATGCACCTCGCCATTCTTAAATTACGTCTGACAAGAATTCGTTGCTCATGCATCTCCATGATACTATAATCAATAGTCCAGTCAGTGATCTTAAACCATCATGCCGAGACGTAAAACGATTGGTCATAGTTCATTGATATCGAAAGAAAAAGCGCTTATCAAGGAATGCATTCTTAACTGTTCCCGGGCGAAGCCGGGGCGGGTTGCTATTAATGAATAAAATAAGGAATCTTCAAGTTAATTCATGTATAATATATAATTTATATAAAAAGTAATATTTAATAATGTTTAATGTAATATTACATATTTCACCTAATTTTATTACAGAAATATAATTATGCATGGCTTGTATGTTGATATGACATAAAATCCTAGCCCTATATATTACATACACTCAAGTACACGGTGCTAAATAACCATACTGTCCCAAGTCCCTCAAATGAAGCAAGAGCAAAGCGGACACTTTAACTCTGATCCACCGAACAAGCTATGTATGCTAATGAAGCTGTTCAAAACACTTGGTTTCCTGATAAGATGGTAAACTAATTTAGTTACGCCCTGTACATGCAGAAGTTGGCTCCATTAGAGCCTGCAAGACCGGGAATATTGTGTTCCCTTTATGTGACCTGGAAACCCGAACAGCGTCTGTTGTCTTCTTCTTGCGTTATATACACCACAGATGTCTGAGGTCTTCTTGCTGCTGCCCCACTCCTAACTTCTCTATGGTTAGAACAGTGTGATACGCAAGTGATTCTTCAGCGCTCTGCAAAATAGTACACACATTTACGTTTTACTCCTGATTAATAGTTGTTGTTTCAATTTAGGGCTAAGGACATCTTGGTCATCAATCCTATGAACCTAAGACGTATTTTTAGCCTATTTTCAATTTTGAAAAAATAGGCTTATGAGATCACCTTTTGTCCGTGTGTGTGTGCGTGTGTGTGTGTGATTTGTGTGTGTGTCCCCCCCCCCCCCTAATAAAATCGAAACGGCTGGAGCGATTTCAATGAAACTCGGTAAGTGCGTAGCACTATTCCCGGCGACCCCGGCCGTGCCCTTCAAATTTTGTTACGACTCACCAATCCAACATGGCGGCTGTGGGAAATATTTCACCAGCATTCAATATCTCCGAAACAATTACCGATATTAACCTGACAATTTGTATGTTGATAAAGGGAACTACTATAAGTTCACTTATGTGACCTTTGAAAACCTGGTAACAACAAAACCAACATGGCGGCCTAGCGAAGTTGCGACATTTAAATAGGCGTTTCTCGCGATTCAACCAACCAAACGCATGGAAACTTGGTACAGTATATGTTTATATACATTGTAATGCACCAACATCTAACTTCGTTCAATTGTTTACATAACCACAAGATGGCGGATGTGCGAAATATTTCACCGGCATTCTATATCTCTGAAACTACCTGAATTTTTTTACGGAGATAAAGGACACTACCGGAAGTCCATCTATAAGACTTTCAAAAACTGGTTAACTACAAAACGAACATGGTGGCCAAGCGAATTTGAAAATTTTAAATAGACCTTTCTCGCAATTTAATATTCCAAACGCACTGAAATCTGATACAGGAAATATTTATACACATTGTAATGCACTGGTATCTAATTTAGTTCAATTGTTTACATAACCTCAAGATGGCGGCTGTGCGAATTTTAAAATTAAGTTTTTATTTCTTGTGATGTAGTCATGCGATCGAAGTGAAAGTTTGAATAATGAACCTACGCGATAATTTTCCTTTAATGGTACATGACTCTATGGCCTATACATTTAACAATCCAACATGGCGGCCATCCGAAATATTTAGACGGCTCTGAATATCTACGAATCTATTATAGCAATCAAACTGAATTTTTTAATGTTCATAGGGGCTATGAACTTAAGTTCACCTATATGACTTTAAATAACCCGGTGATCACAAATCCAACATGGCGGCGACGCGAACTATAAATATTCACATGGACATTTCTCGCAATTTAACCATCCGAGTGCAGTGAAACTTGGTACAGTAAATCCTTTTACGAATGGTAATCCACTGGCATCTAATATATTTCAATTGTTTCCATAACCTCAAGATGGCAGATGTGCGAAATTTAAAAAATCTCCTTGTTACTTCTTGTGTCCTAATTATGCGATTGAATTTTGAATACTACACGTACACAATAATCTTCATGTAACAGTACATAACTCTAGGACCTACATATATAAAATCCAACATGGCGACCATCCGAAATATTTAGTCGGTTCTCAATATCTACATATCTATTACAGCAATCAAACTGAAATTGTGTATGTTGATAGTGCCAATTAACATAAGTAGGATATATGAAAATAGGCTGTATAGTTCTTCACGGAACTACTTGTTAAATTGTCTAATATAACCTGCGCTATTGTGTGAATGTAACAGTGTTATGTAAATTATCTCAGTGTAGCCTGGTTGGTTGGTTGGTTGGTTGGTTGGTTGGTTGGTTGGTTGGTTGGTTGGTTGGTTCTTAAGTTTAGGGGCTGCGACAATGCGGTCATGTAACCCCGTGTACTTTGGGTGTGTGTAGAATCTGTCTGTTAACCGGTGTTAATTGTGATGGCTGTATTAGTGTGTGTATCTGTTCTTTTTAATTCAAGTATGGACTGCAACTTTGATTTTTTCAAATAGTTCCTACTTTTGCCGCCGAAAGCCCCCGTCAACGACTACTAGGCCTAGTTCAGAACTTAGCTACTAGACGCCACCACAGTCGGCTCTTGGCAACGAACGTAGCAACCTAAGAGCGTTGTTTACATTCTTAACCTATACAATTTAGTTTCACACAGGTGTAATTAGTGGAAATTTCTTTAACATGCCATAAATCTAAGACATGGGACCGCCGGCTTTACTTCCTCTCCGAAGGAAGGCATACTGAGGGATTTTTAACGCTGTTAGAAAATCCGACGGCTTCGGCCGGGTTTGATCCCGCGATCTTGGGCATAGAAGCTCAGCATGCTACCGACTACGCCACCGAAGTCGCCACTCAGTGTATCCTCTACAATAGGTCAGTTGTAACTCTTCAGTCGGTCAACACTAATTTGCCCCACGACTGGGTGGAGTACAATCTTATTATATAACACGCTAAGCGCAGGCTGTTCCAGCCGAGCTGCTCACCAGTGAGCAGAGGAGTACTGGCCGCCTTGCGTGAGTAAACCTGCAACATGGGATACAGCTCTAGTGTGGGAGCTGCCATCACTGCGCGGTGGATACAACAAGACTGGCAGGAAGAGCATCGACTTGTGTTATGACCTTCGCTCCGTGACGTATTGGCTATCACTCCCAATCCCTCTCCAAACGTGCTCCGAGCATCACTGCTGAGTACTCCCGTGCTCGCATAGCCTACTCAAACTCGTGGATTTGGAACAGCCTGCGCTAAGGTGAATGTTTCACAAAACTCAAGCTCCTAAACCCGAGGGAGTTAGAAGGTGTCGATTGTACCAAAATCTTCCAAATCGTCTCAATAGTACAGGAAAAATCTTGCATTTCTTGATAAGTCAACGGAAATATATTTATTTATTTTATCATTTTAAATGATCTTGTCGATTTCGTCGTTACGCTGAGTTCTGGCGTTACGTTACGGTAACGGGACAAAATGTACCGAGAATGCACTGAGTTCTGTGACGTCATAGTACAGCTTGAACTTCCTCCTTTCCCCGCGTGCTCTGGTGAGCGTGACGTCATCCAGCCAGCTACCTGCTTTGACCTTGGTTTGCACTTGCTAACGGACTTTGAGTTCACGCAGTATTTGTAGCATTTAAAATGATATAAAATGTAGTCTTTCAGACCGACTATCAGTCTTTTTAAAGTGCTTTTAAACAAATAAACAAGACGATAGCCCCTGGCAGAAATGTGTCGCGTACAGCCAGCATAGCACTAGAACAGGGCGGGTAGTCTGTACACATTGGGCGCACATAACACATTATGCGAGAGTTCTCGCACAGGTCTGTTAGTGTATACAATTTCCTCTGGAAAAAATAGATATGTTAGATAGGATCACTATGATGTTGGGGAAATTTTAGAATTACACACTTTGACCTTCATGCAGTTATCATCAGATCGTGATCACTGTGTTGAGGTTTTAATGTATATACAAATATTATCTAACTACAAACAGTATAGTGCGTTTAGTCGTTAGTAGGCAAGCAACAGCGAAACAACTGTACAACCAACGACTCCGGATGTTGATACCGTAAAAAAGTTTAAAAAATGCATTTAAAACTTTCAAAAATTACTGAAATAAATGACCTAAAATTTCGAAAAATGCACTATAAAATGGAGAAAATGATCCTTTAATGATAAAATCACCAATATTTCAAAAATTCGAAAAATGCACTATAAAATTGAGAAAATGATCTTAAAATAATAAACTCAGCAATATTTCAAAAATGACATCTTGCTCAAAATGAAAAACGATTTCTAGCACTTTTTTTTTCGTGTGACCTCCTGAGAGGCCGAGTGCAGGTCTTTCTAGTCGACGCCGGTGAGCGACCTGCGCGCCTGGATGATGGATGGAATGGAAGAAGATGAATGAAACTGGGCAAGGATGTGGAAGGAATCGGCCGTGGCCTGTCAGAAGGTACCGTCCCAGCATTTGCCTGGTGTTGAAAATGGGGAAACCTCGGAAAACCATTTCAAGGACGGCCGACGGTGGGGCTCGAACCCACGCGTCTACCGAGTCAGCAGAGAGCTTGGCCCCATGACCTAACGCTGCGCTTTTAGAGAGCATAGCCACTGCTGTCGGTTTCTAGCACTTAACAATAGGTTTATGTTCACTTTAGTCTGAGTTGCACTGCACTACGAATGGCATTCTGATGTTGTCAAATGTAAATGATCTGCGGTTATCAGCTAACAAGTTTTTATATATCAAAAAGCTGTGTTCAATGATCGGAGCGTACTTGAAGTGAGGAAGGTCGTTTGCTACTAAATCCTCCTCAATCCCATCCATGCGGTAGTTTTCACCAGAAAGTATGTCTGAGATTTTGCATAATGTTTTATACCAGGTGTTTTTGCCCAGCAATTGTTTCAGTTATGATGCAATACCCGCAGCGATTTCGCCACGATTGTTGCTAAGACTCGTTTCCACCCGGTTGATTAAGGAAATGGAATCAAGATTTCAATATTTTGAATTATCTTGTATCGGCTACTAGCTTCTTCTTAACTCTGAGACACGTAACTCCCTCATATAAAGCTGTGACATGATTAAATCGAAAATCATTACCTCAAAAGGCCGATTTCTCTAAAATAAAACCAAAAAATCTACCAAACTTAAAAAATAGTACATTATGCAACGAGCCTATAATGGCAATACTTAAGACACAAGTATCTTTATAAAACGAGCGTACGCGAGTTTTATAATTTCCATACGAGTGCCTTAATTACCATTATAGGCGAGTTGCATACGACTGTTTATGTTCGACGATAATTATTATAACTATTTTATGTTCGAACAAAAATATCCATAAATATCTGTCGAGATTTCGCCAGTTTTATGTACTGAACAGACGTGCATGAGACGCAGAGTATGCCTTGTATTTGACCATGGCCATCTCGATTACTCTAATTTGACACTAGGACAGGCAGTGTGAATTACATTAGAAGGCCGCGGAACTCACCGCATCTAATTATCTAATTGGTCAAACAAATGTTTCTTGAGCTCTGATTGGTGGGAGAAACTGTTTCATAATGAAAAATAGAGTTATAATGAGCCTCATTATAGTACAGTTTTTTGACAGATAATAGTCAGGGTCGAACATAATAGTACATTATGCAACGAGCCTATAATGGCTATAATTAAGACACGAGTATCTTTATAAAACGAGCGTATGCGAGTTTTATAATTTCCATACGAGTGTCTTAATTACCATTATTTATTTATTTATTTATCGTATGGCTTTTAGTGCCGGGAGTGTCCGAGGACATGTTCGGCTCGCCTGAGTCTGTAGCTGCTTCCAGCGGATACCCTAAAGGGTGAGCTACAAGCTCCGTTCAATTTCAAGTAGTTCCAACTTTCGCCACCAGATATCAATGATACCTAGTGGTGAACGATGGAACTTTGATAGAGCGTTCTGACGAAATCTAACCTAACAAATTTTGCTTTACACAAGTTTAGTCTGTGAAAGGATTTTTTACATGCCATAAATCTATGACATGGGACCGCCGGCTTTACTTCCCCTCCGAAGGAAGGCATACTGAAGGATTTTTAACGCTCTTAAAAAATCCGACGACTTCGGCCGGGTTTGAACCCGCTATCTTGGGCATAGCAGTTCAGCATGCTACCGACTACGCCACCGAAGCATTATAGGCGAGTTGCATACGACTGTTTATGTTCGACGATAATTATAACTTTATTATATGTTTTAACATAAATATTCATAAATATCTGTTGAGATTGTCACTAGAATTTTGTGATCGGGTGCTGCGGTGGGTAGTATATCTCTCTTGTCCAAGCTCTCTGGACAACCGACGCATGCGCTCTGTGTGCTTCAATGCCATATGCGCAGATTGAGCGCCAATATTCAGTAAAAAACTCACCGAATGCGTTTGATTTGGAGATATTAAGGTACAGTGCTATTTCTTGTCTCATAATCACCAGTTTATTTACGCGAACATATGGACGGTGCACTTTCGGTAATTTATACAGACATGTTGGATTTTGAGCGCATGCGCGAAGGTATCCTTATCTAATTGGTCAAACAACTGTTTCTTGGGAGAAACTGTTTCATAATGAAAAATAGTGTTATAATGACCATCATTATGATACAGTTTTCAGACATATAACAGTCAGGGTCGAACATAAATGCTCTTAAAATGGAAAAATAGGAAAAAATGCAAAAAGTTGCAAAATAAAACTGACATATTTGAAGACAGGGTGGCCCGTCCGGAGTTGCTATGTACTTCAGCATTGTTTTAGACAGCTCAGTAAAAAGATGGCATGTCATCAACATCCGGGCTCTACTCATAAGTAACCATATTACATAAAAGAATGCAAGTGCCTGCTCTAATTTTATTTATTATATTGTGTTTATATACACGTGCATAATATTCATACGTAATGTAATTCACAAACTTTATAAAACAAACTAATCATGTATAACGAGATTCAAACTGCGAATTGTAATGTAAAGACCAACTAAACGCACTACACCTGCCGATAATCTTTCCCTCTTTACTGGTCTTGGATTTTCATCCCTCACATTCTCAGCATTCACCTTTTTAACCGAGCGAAGGGATACTCTAAGACAGTCAGCAAGTCGCTGGAACACCGGATATCACTTATCGCCAATTTTCTCGCCCTCTAACTTGAAGAAACAAATAGCACTCAAAATCATAGTAATCTCGCACTCCGTAAACTGGGTTCTAGGTGGCATTGTGAAGGTATCTATTCCGCAATAACCTGAGTGAAACTGGAAACTACACATTAAGACAATGCTAGATATACTAAGATAAACAGTGACTCGCTGATGTGTATAATATAAATACTTCCTTGATACATCTTAAGGGCAGAGTTGAACAGAGGATGTTGACACTGGCGAAGAATGCAATCCTTCCGTTATTCAAGGCCATTCATCCAAGGATGACAAAATATGTCTTTGATATAATTTATTTATTTTTATTGTTTTATTTTGTACTATCTAAATATTTAAAGATTGTTTCAATTAAATTGCTTCCTTTAATAAACACTCATAAAATAATTAAACAGACATGCTAATAAAATAACATATAATTTCCTTTTCTTATTCATTTTGATACGAACTTGTGAATTAATTAGTGTCGTGGTCGGAGATGAGATGCTATAAAATTATATGTGGTGGATGGTTTTTACGGCCGGATGCCCTTCCTGATACCAAACTCATGAGAGGAGTTAATGAGAGCTGAAATGAATGAAGATGAATATAACTGGGCAAGGGTTTGGAAAGAATCGACCGTGGCCTGTCAGCAGGTACCGTCCCAGCATTTGCCTGGAGTTAAAAATGGGGAAACTTGTGAATTAATTAGTATTTATTATTTATCGTATGGCATATATACACAAAAACAGGAAAGCAAGTACATTCAATTTTAATATCCAGTGTTCTTATCTAATCCAGAGCCTCTGTAGTGACCTCTAGAAAATCAAACCAAGCTCCAGGGTAGGCTCTTCCACTTCACTCCCTTACAATATGCTCGATGGTTTGAAGAGGAGCACCACAGTCACACTTGGGGGATTGTATATTTCCCCATTTGTAGAGAGACGCAGCACAGACTCCATGACCACAACGAATCCTGTTGAGGAAGGTCCACGTTCTTGGGAGATCAAACCTTGATTTAGATCTGAACAATGACCAGAGATATTCATCTGTTTTTAAGATCCATAGGGGTCGAATTTATGTTCTGTGAGCTTCTGAGCCAACTTAACTGGCGGATGGCTAAATTTCAACCGGTTCCTCTGAAGGTCAGGAATATTGGAGTAGATGGGCAAGTCAGGGTTCTCATGTATCTTGGAGTATTCTCTTAGCAGTGCTTGTGCTCTACGGAATGGAGGAAGCTTGATGTTGCTCAGGACAGGAAGCCAGTGGATATGGGTTGATCTTATTACACCTGAAATAATCCTCATTGTGTTGTAAAGCTGAGTATCCACAAGTTTCACTTGCCAGCTGTTGATCCACACAGGAGCACAATACTCTGCCGCAGAGAAAACTAAACCACGGGCAGAACATCTCAACGTAGTTGCAGCCCCCCAGGTTGTACCACATATTTTCTTGTAGGTACAGTACTACATTCCAAATGTTGTTACGACTCCTAATCTTTGCTGCTGTATTTACCAGATGTTGCCTGAAGGAGAGTGTCCGATCCAATGTTATACCTAAGTACTTTGGGTAGTTATTGTGTCAGAGGACCTTACCATTAAAATACTTTTGGAGAGTACAGCTTGCAATTTTGGGTTGGCCCACATGAACCCCTTTCGACAGCTCGCCACATGCCTATTTAGTATCTCTGGCTGCCCGCTGCGTCACCATTTAATGTCTCTGGTGACCCGTTGTCAGCCATTTACGTGGGCGCGGGACCGAATGACCGCCTTCATTCCATATCATTATTATTTCATATTATTCATTATTTGTTTGGTTATCTTCACCTTTGCTACGCGGGGCAAGGACTTGTCGGATCTAGGATTGATCCCGCTGAATCCTGAGACCCTGCTTCACTCCTGCGAGTAGGAGACTAACTCCCCGCCATGGAAGTTATACTTACTTATATGCTAAACTAAAGTCTAGTCGTAATTTGGTCGTCCCTTGGTTCCTCTCCTGAGTCCGGTGCGGAGTTGGCTATTTCTCCCCCCGTTCGTCAAAAGTCTCCCCAGCAGGTCTGGCTTCGATGCCCGTAGCACATGGTGAGTGTAACTTTTCTTTGTCCCGGGGGCAGGCTAGGCCTTCCGGGACTCCGACGTTTGCCCGTGCTAGGTCATCGGCGCTTCGACCTTACGTAGTTCGTCTCTTTGGTCTGGGTCATTGAGTTAACTGGGGTAGGGCTCATCATCGCCTTCCCCAGCTCTGCTCCTGTGTGGCGCCTCTGCCCTTCTGCTTACGCTGTCATCACCATTCAGCGTGTCTCAGATTCCTTTTTGTGTTAATTAATAATTTAAAAAAAAAATAGTGTACACTGTAAATAATTTACTGTGTAATAATGTAAAATTTTTCAAGTGTTCTGGGGTTGTAGAATCTTCTAAATGCATGGACTACTTTAGGTCTGTAGTCGCCATGTCAGATGTCTAGCGTTGATGCCTGGTGGATTTTCCTGGAGGCGTTAGTGGGTTTCCATGTCGTTGGGTACCTTGTTATTGGGATCGGAGGGGTGTTATTTGTTGAATAGGCTTAAAGCATGGTAGGAGAGGGTTGCGCATCTTTGGACTCCATGTTAATGGTGGCCTGGAGCCGGTGATGCTATCAGGATGTATTTACAGTGAGTGGACGGGGGTAGGTATTTCCCAGGTTTGCAAAAATTTTCAAAAAAGTGCCATGCAGGTTCAATAATAATAACCCAGGTGTGTGGCTAGGATATTCCATGCGTGCGGATGGATATGAGGCGTATCCGCTCTCATTTAAGGATAGGTATAGGTCGAGGTATAATAGTACTATGTCCCTTGCATGCGGGATTATTTAATAAGAAAATATTTGTTAGTTTAAGTTTGGCCGCATCTCTTTATATTGAGATGTGCATTACGCTTGCTATTCGTTCTGACACACCCCTAATACTCGGGTGTTAGCATTGAGAGCCAGGGCGTAGTGAGCCCTCTCTTTAAACGCATGAAGTCTATCAACCCCGAAGTATATTTTGTCATGTAGTTTAGCTGTTTTTATGTGTTTGTCTTGGCTAATGTTGTGAGTGACAAGGTTATGGAAGGAGGAAGAGTGGTATAATGGTAGCCCGTAGGTGGTGCCTTAGCCATCTTGCTGGCGCCATCCCTCTCTGCTCCTGTCATCCTCAGTTGGTCAATGTCTGTTTTCTATCCGCTCTTTGGGATAGTTAAATGCGGTGACGCTGTGACGTCACAATCTGGTCTTTCATCTGATGATGTTAAAGTAGCAAGTGAATTTGTAATGTGACTGGTCATGTCCTGATCGCCTATGATGGTTTTGGGATTAAAAAGTAAAAAGAGAAGTAGTTATTGGGGGGGGGGGTTGTTCCTTCAGAGCACCTGTCTGTATCCGCTCCTGATAAGTGAGCGCGTGTGGGAAGGACGTGGTCGTAATTGTGATTAGCGCAGCTGCGTGTGTGTGGCTGTGTTCCGCTACATCACACGGGTGGGTGGCCTGTTATCGGCTAAGTCCTATCGTGTGTCGCGTGGCTGAGTGTCGGACGGAGCGTGTGGCTTGTCAACATCTTTGTAGACATGTCCCTGTGGCCCTAAGATAAGTCCGGCCTATCGTGTCTGTACATTGCTAAATGTTATAACTGTTGTACCAGCGCTGAATCCTGTGTCAATGTATGCCATTATTATTGGTTTGTTTTTGTCATTTCATGGTCACTTCCGTTATAACAATAGTGTCTGTCGACGGCAGTGTTGCAATGCGGTGGAATCTGCAAGTCAGTGTTTTGTCATGTTTTGTTTTCCATGTGCTTGTGTACGGGATGTCTCTGACGTTACGTATGTCGGCTGCCGGAACGTGACTTTTGCCAATGTGCGAGTGTTGTCACTGTTTGGGATTCCGGGCGGGCCAGTGTGCTAATCTGTCCCGTTTTTGCTTACCGGTGTTGTGTATACATTGTTTTCCACAAGCCCTCTGCCTTGTGTAACTATGTGTAATCCATGTCTAGGAAGTCTATTGTGGTCCCCGTGGAGGCCTAGGATTTTCGGTACGTCCCCTTATTGGGAATTCCTGGGTCGCCCATGTCGAGGTAGGCTGTTGTGACAAGTACCTTGGAACGAATCTATGTTCCAGTATGTATGGTATAAGAACCTTCCTGTCACTAAAAACGTGTATCTGACCCCCTCATGTGCTTGTCTGGGGCCAATTTCAGTCTAATTGGGGAATCTGGATATTGGTTTTCCACGGCGTCCGATTTTTACTGGGTGTTCGGACCCTCGATCCCGTGTAATTCTCCGTGTTCTATGTCTGCGTTGTTTGTTGGGATTTGTGGGTCCCCAGTGTGGCTTTTGATTGTGTTTTTCGCGCCAAAAATACCGTTGGTTAGTTTGTTTTTGGCACGACTGTGTTGTGTGGTCGCGAGTTCGTACCCGCCTTGCTTTAAGGTCCTGGTGTTACAATTTTTTGTGCTGTATATACCATGGTACACGTATCGTGTATTTAAGGCACGCAGATGCAAAATACGCTTTGGCGTGAAAAATTTGGGTCTTTTGGAATGCCCCTAGTATTATAATTTTGAAAGTTATAGGGTTTTGAAGCTAGCGTAAATGATCGCGTGTACTACCTTCAGAGCTGGGAGCTGGTAGTAGGTTTGCGCCTGGTGAAGGCCGCGTGCCTATGCATGTGTTATCGCTGACCCGACGATAGTATTGGATTACAGTATTACATGGAAGTGTTTTGCCGGCTAGCTCTCTGGCCCAAGTGCCAGGCCTATGTGCGTATGCTTGCCAGCACGTTTTCGTACTATCTGCATGTACAGCGTGTCTTGGGTCCCTTGCAACGTGAAAGAACCTTCCCTTAACTACATGTTGTGTTCCCAAATGTTGTGCTATTGTAGGCGTGGGATGAATATATTCTTGTTAGTGGTACCAGATGTCATTATGCATGTGTGTCACTGGGCCGCTAGTCGCGTGTTTGGGGACTAGGTGTCTGATGTGGTTAAATTAATTTGTGTATGTGAATTCCCGTTAGTGTGACTGTCCCGTGTTATTCTATCCTCCAGTTGGAGAGTTACCCGACCTTGTATTCCTGGTATCCAGGAGGTTGCGGGTTCGAGACCGTCTTCGTTCAGGATAATTATTCCTGTTGCCTTTTAGGCTCGTGTCTCCGGGACAGTTCTGCCAAGAGTTAGGGTCGTATCCCGGTGCGGTCAGCGGGGTCCGAAGGCTATTTCTTGGCCTTCTTTTCCCGTCTGCCAGTGGGATCATTTCCCTTCCTTTTGACAGTGTTCCCGCCGTTACGTGTAGGTGTCGCTTTGCGGGAATGATATGCCTTCATACGGCGGGCGTGTATGGTGTCTTTGATGAGTTTTCGCCCATGGCGCACGCTGACTATGTAATTTAGGTCAGATACCTTCCTGCAGACTTTGAAGGGACCTGACCAGCGTGGCAGGAGGAACTCAGACACATTTTTCTTACGGGCGGAATTGGAGACCATAACCAATTGCCCGGGTGTGTATTCCACGGTCTTTCTCTGCCGATCGTACCGTCCTTTTTGTTTTTTCTGCGCCGCGGCTATGTTCTTTCTAGCGTCCATGCGAGCTATCTGCAAGTGCTCTAGCCGGGCGGCATTGTCCGGGTGAGTGTCCTGTGGGATACATATATTGTCTATGGGACTTCTGGGTGTGTACCCGTGCAACAAGAAGTGTGGAGAGTGTTTTGTGGCCGTGGATATGGAAGTGTTGTAGCTAAATGTAATGGGTTGCAGGTAATCATCCCAGTCTGTTCCTGTGTCCCCTGTGAATTTAGCTAGGGCCATTCCAATTATTTTATTCATACTTTCTGTTAGACCGTTGGTTTGTGGGGAAAAACTCGTGGTCGTATATGCCCTTATCCTGAGTACCTCCAAAAACTGTTGGAGCACTCTCGAGGTGAAAATGGTACCTCTATCGGATAGTAGGGTTTGGAATAGGCCATATCGTGTAACTATGTCGAATAAGAATTCGACTATGCTGTTTGTGTCTGCTTTGGGCACGGCCGTTGTTATCATGTACCGGGTGAGATACTCGGTGGCAACCAGTATGTATTTATTGCCTTTTTGAGGTGTCGTAATGGGGCCTTTAACGTCTATCCCGACTCTGTGAAATAGCTCTCCTACGGGAATTGGGTTGAGTAATCCATGAGGCTTGCCGGGCCTTGTTTTGAATCGCTGGCAAGTGTGACATGACTTTACGAAGGTGTCTCTGTCGGCCTTCATGTTTACCCAATAATACTTGTCCCGGATTCTAAGGTATGTTTTATGCGTACCCAAATGTGCCCCTGCCAGTGGGCTATTGTGGTGTCCGAACATGATATTCTCTTTCAATGACACCGGAACCGCTATAGGTGCATTATCGTGCATGGCTGTGGGCTTAAATTTCAGTACCCCGCCTTTGTCTAGGAAAAATCGCCGAGACAGCCGTGCTGTCTTGGAATGCACCTTATCCAAGTTTTTTAGTGCCATTAGAATCTGTTTCAAGCATAGATCACGTTCTTGCTTCTGCTTGATGTTAACCACCGTCAGGGCAAAAGTGGGCATGTCGTCCCATTCGTGGTCCTTACTGTCATCCGGGGGATCGGCTACTGGCAGCCTAGACAACCCATCTGCGTCTAGGTGTGTAGCGCCTTTCTTGTGTTTGACCACGAAGTTATATTCATACAGGCGGAATATAAACCTATTGAGCCGCGAATTTGGGTTTTTGAATTTGTCCCAAAAAAGCAAGCTCGCGTGGTCAGACACTACCGTGAACTGGATACCATAGAAGTATACCCTGAAATAGTTCACTCCCCACGAAAATGCCAGCATTTCCCGCTCTGTGGCAGAGTATCTAGTCTCAACGGCCGTTAGTTTCCTGCTAGCATAAGCTACGGGCCGTATGCGCCCTTCTGTATCCTCCTGCAATAGGGCCGCCCCCAGCCCGTACTGGCTGGCATCCACGTGTAAAAAGGTGGGCCTATCACTCTGGAAGTGTTGCAGTAATGGTGGTGAGGTTAATAGTTGCTTCAGTGTTTTGAAGGCATCTATGTGTTCCTGTTTAATGCTGAAGGGCGTTTTTTCACGTGTGAGTTCGGTTAGGGGGTGGGCGATGTGCGCAAATCTGTGGATATATTTCCTGTAATACGAGGCCAGTCCAATAAAACTGAGCAATTGTTTCAAATTTGTGGGCATTGTGATGCCCGTTATTGCGTCAGTCTTCGCTGGGTCGGGAATAATGCCCTCTCTGTTTACAATATGGCCCAATATGTTAATCTGCTGTCTGGCAAATTGACATTTCGCATGTTTAAGCCTTAATTTGGCCTCTCTGATCCTTGCGAAAGCCTCCTCCAAATGTACGATATGCTCGTCAAAGGTGTTGGAGAAGACCGTTATGTCGTCCACGTAAACCAATACGGAACGCCATTTTAGACCTGAAAATGTTTTATCCACTAGCTTTTGGAAGGTCTGGCTGGCGTTACGTAGGCCCATTGGTAACCTTGAGTAGGTATATGGACCGTTCTCTGTAACGAACGCCAGCTTGTGCCTAACCGGTTCATAGACGGGGATTGAATTGAATCCACTATAACAATCCATCGAACTGAACCAGCTAGCCCCGCCAAGGGCATCCAAATAGGTGTCTGCCCTTGGTAGTGGATAACTATCGTTTTCGACTAACTTATTGAGCCTACGGTAATCAGTACAAAACCTGTGGGATCCGTCCCGTTTTTTGGTCAGCAATACTGGAGCGCTGTAGTTCGAAATAACGGGGACAATACCCCTGCCTCGAGCATCTCTGTGATCTGAGTGTCGATGGCGTGTCTCTCCTTCTGGCTCACCCTGAAGGGAGGCTGGTGTACTGGCCGGTCACTGGTGAGTGTGACGTGGTGTTCGATGAGGTCTGTCACTGCGAGATCCTTCATCGAATGGGCAAAGATATCCCTGTTGGCCTCCAGGAGCTCCGTGAGCCTTTTATTTTGCTCCGGTGTCAGGTCCTGTCTGTGGGTCTGCTTGGCCGCCTTATCTGTGTGTGTGTCTGTGTGTTGGCTGATAGTGTGCAGTGTAGAGGCCTGGTGCTAGTGAATTTCTCGCTCCGCTCGAATCCCATCTGTGTTCCTGGTGTATATCATGGGATGTGTGGTGAGCCTCAGGTCATGCTTTAAAAGCATCTTACCGCTAGCAAAATTGATGCTAGCCTCATACTTAGCGAGGAAATCCATGCCAATTATGGCTGACGCAGAAAGATGTTCTATAACGAACATGGGGTGTGTTGTGGCAAAATGGTCTAGTCTGAGATGTATGTTTGCCACCCCCGCGTTTTCTAGCGTCTGAGCATTGGCCGCTACCAGCCGGATGTCACCCGTGACATCGTGTATTTGGCCTACGGTAACGTGTTTTCTGTTTACACAAGTTACCGCTGCCCCAGTGTCAATTAGGGCCTGCACCCTGTGGCCATTTATGGTGGCGTGTATCGTCAGTGCCGATACCTGGAATCCACTGCCCTGCAAAGATGTGTTGTGTAGGGTGTATGTTGTTGTTGTTGCTACTGGCGTAACATTTGTGCTGGGCAGACATGGGGCTGGCCGCCTATCGTACCTGGCACGCTTGGCCTCTCGGCTTACTTCCTGTGTCGAGTACTTTAGCTTGGTCAGCGAAGTGCGCCCACTGAGTACATTGCCTGTTCTCTTGACTGCCCGTGCTGTTAAAATAGAGGGCTTCTGGCGAACGTTTAATGTGTTGATCGTTCCCAGGTTTTGTGTAGGTGTGCTGTTGTTTTCTTCCTCGTGGGAAGGTGTGTCTGCAAATGTGACCCTGCGTTTGCACTTGTTATCCCGTTTTTTGTTCCAGGCGGTCGCGAGTTCGACTCCTGTTGCTGGCTTTCCTATGCCGAGTGATCTCGCGCCCTGCGCCTGTGTGGGGTCACCTCCCGCCCTGTGCTGTGGTGTAGGGGGTATGTTTTCCCGTTCGGAGGGTGTGGGTTTTCCTCCATCTTGTTTGTGCGTGATTGTGAGGGGCGTATAGTGTCCCGCCCTAGGGTTCCCTGTAAACAGTATGTGTAGGTCCCTGTCGAATCCCGCAGTAGTAAATAGCGGTGGCGAGTGCACATCAGTGTATACATGTATGTTTGCTTGGAGTACCTTGCCGAGAGCGGTCACCTCTACGGCGCTGGCATAGGTACCGTCCTTGCCCATGTACTTTTTATAGTCCGCCCCGGTCTGGAATGGGTTTTCCCGCTCGACCGATACAAAATCTCGGTACTCTTTCCAGTTGGCCAGGATATGTTGGACCGTTTCCTGTCTGTAGTCCCTATGATAATCCTCGGTGTTCCGGACTAGGAAGCTCATGGCCCTAAACAGACAGTTGCCGTCTCCTTGTACGGGGTGTGTCTGGAAACGGCCCGGGGGCGGGTCGTCAGCCTTGGCTTTAGCTGGCTGCTTTTTCCCATTACTCTTACGAGTTTGTTTGGGGGAAGTGCCTCTCTGGTGTTGTGTTGGGGGAGGAACCTCAGCCGCTTTATCAGCTGGCCGAACCTCCCCGTCTAATCGTTTTTTGGAAACGTGGGTGTTCGTCTCCCTGTACTGTATGTGCGCCCCCCCCCCCCCCCCCTCGGGGTGGCTGCGCCAACTTCCCGCTTGCGGTGTGTAGCTAGGTTTGGTAGGTATTGCCCCCCTATCTGCCCGGCGGGGTGCCTCATCGCTAAACTCCCTCGGGTGTTCGTCAGGGAGGGGTTAGTGTTCCGGGCCCTTTGGGTATGTATTTGTATTGTCCCGACCTCTTGTGGTTTTCCTTGTCTGTCGGTTATCGCCCGGTGGTCCGTTTTCCTGTCTCCGCCAGGGTGGGGTGTATGTTTGCTGCTGCGGGGGCAGGTTTTCCCGGCGATTCCCCTTTTCCCTGTACTGGGAAGGTGCATATCCCTGTCTGGTCGGGGGTGGGTTTCCTCGACGGTCCCCATTTCCCCTATACTGTCGGGGTGCATAGTTTTGCCTGCGTGCGGGCGGGTTCTCCCGATACTCCCCATTTCCCCTGTACTGCGGGGCTGCATAGCCTTGCCTGCTTGGGGGCGAGTTTTCCCGATACTCCCTGTCTTCCCTGTATTGTGGGGCAGCATAGCCCTGTCTGCTTGGTGGTGGGCTGCTTCGCCGGTGGATGGTGTGCTCGTACTCCTCAGGGTAGTACTCCTGTGTGTACGGGGATGGTGGTCGCCGTGAGGGGTATGTCGGCTCTGTGTCCGCGTATGATACCGGTGAGTACCGCGGAGGGTAGTGTGGCCTATCCTGTGCGTGTGGTGTTGTTGGCCGCTGTGGAGGGTAGTAATTTTCCTCCCTCCCGTAGCGTCTCCTCTCCGTGTACCCCCTGTCCCTTTCAGGATAATAGCGCTCCTCCGTGTCTGCGTGTTCATCCCTTAGCGGTCTCCCGCCTGCTTGGATGGCAGCTATTGTTAACTTTTCCATCCGGTCCACTAATTCATCCATCTTCTGACTATTGTCGTCCTTTTGTAGGTGAAAGTGCTGATTCATGGCTTTCTCCGTAGCTTTTTCCGTGATCTTCCTTCCCGCTTCAATTGTCTTTATATTATTGAGCATGTGATGGACCGTGGGGTTGTTCATAATGCACAACTTGTCCACGATGGATGGTCTGAGGCCCTGCATTAACAGCTTAATTTTCTGTTTGTTCGCCATAGCTGCGTTATATTTATCGCACATTAGCAACTTTGCGTTGACGTACGATTGTGCGCTTTCCTTAGGTCCCTGTGACCTTTGTCGAATTTGGTCATACAGGTCCTCATCATCTGGTATGAGCTGGAATTCACCTATGAACGATACGGTGATTTCCTCCCATGTGGCAGCTTCTAGTGTGTCCTCATGGAGCTCATACCATGTCATGGCCGCCTTCGTGAGGTATGCAGGAAGGAGCCGTTTTCGGACTTCATTGCTCTAGCCATTGATCCGAGCCGTTCTATTGAAGGCCTTGAGGTATTCCTCGGGATCCTGGCCTTCCCCCGTGAACTTTGTGGGGTGGATCATGGGGTATTCAGTGTGTCCGTTCATCTCGTGTTCGGCTGTCTCTCGTTGGCTGTGTATTGATTCTGGTCTGTTTAAGCTGTTCGCACCGCTATCGTGTGACGAGGTGTTTGTGTTATTCAGAGGGGAATTAGCCTCGCTTCCCGTGTACGACACTTGTGTTACGTTACCAGGTGGCTCGTCACCTGATATATCGGTACTGATTGATGGTGTGTTGTCGTACTGTGTGGATTTGACTACGTGTACAGTCCTGTCTAAATCCTGTTTCACTGTTTCCAGAATAGTGTGGATGTCTAGAACTGCCTCTGTCGTGTGATTGTCTGATCTAACAGTGTCTGTATCTAGTAACTGTGTGATGCGCTCGAGCAGATTATCAGTTTTCTGCTCTGTGATTTGCAGTTGCTGCAACAATAGGGGGTTGAGTGTTGGCAGGCAATCTACTTCACTAGCGCTGGATATTGGTGATTCTTGTCTGTTTTCACTGGCCTGGGATCGCGTAAAGTGTGTGACTTGTGCTGCCGCTGCAGGGTGTTGAGCGCGGATCTCTGATGCCTTGAATTCGAGTACCCTAAGAAGTTGTACTGCAGTCTGGTCAGTTATCAAGTCACTGTTCTTAATTCTTAACTTCGGCAGGAGTGGAGTTGTACTAGCCGACAAATGGTGCGCAAAGTCTCTTAGTGTGGTTCTAAATGTGGTCATTTAATTTCCACGGACCTTGTACTGTGGGGAGGGTGGGGGTGGGTGTAATAATACAAACTCCCGTGTAATAAGAAAAAAAAAGTGTAGGACGTAATGTAGGATTAAAAGAAAATTTAGACTCGCTTGGCTGTGTGCGGTAGGGGTCGTTTCTACTACGAGGGCTCGTTGTATGAGTCCTATCCTTACTGTGCGTAGTAGCAGCGCCTCCACCAATATGTTTTAGATCCCTTAGTTGGGGGGGGGGTAGTTTAGGGATCTAAACAATAGTGTCACTGTGCTATTTTGGTAGGTTGTTTCTAAATGATGGCAGCTTCCCGTAGCTGGGAGAGCTTACCAGTGTAGCGTGTTGTTTGGTGTTCAAATGCTAGGGGGTATTCCTGCAAAGATGCTAGAGTCTACTAGGGGATGAACCTCTGAGTGCAGGCTAATAGGCCGGTCTGCCAGCTGGACGGAGTGAATGATATAACCGACGTGCTTATGTCAGCGGCTCGCTGCTATGCAGTCGAGTCGCCTTCGGGAGCACAAGGAAACCTGAGCAAGCAATAACTGGCTACTATTGTCACGGTCAATCGTGACGAGAGTCAGGAAGTGTATGAGGATGTAAAGAGGCGTGTAATTATGAATGCAATGTGTAGTTTACTGACCAAGTGTTTATTGGTCAGTGAGTATGAAATTGTAAGTCCCTTTTAGGGGATTGTAAATAATGGTACAAGTTAAGTGTACAAGTTTGTGGATGGGTGTTACAAAGTAAAGGATATCTGAACACTTGCTGATGCTCACCTGATGATAGTAGCTGGAGCAGGGCCTTCGGCAGCACACACTGTATGACAGATAATGCTCCCAAAAGGCCTCTCTTCTTATAGGTCCTGCCGTTGCTCAGTCAGCATTCCATTGACATAGCTGCCCCAGTTAGTTATAGTGTTAATGTTTATGAGTGTGTTGCAAGTGGTTGGCTAACCTCCCGAGTTGGGTGGCCGCCTCTTGCCGTGTAAAAGTGATGTTCTGGTCTTATGATGTTTGCCAGTTAGGGTGAGTTTTAGTAGAAGATGGGGGGTGGCTCTCAGGGGGTACAGCCCCCCGGGCCTGTACACCCCCCAGGTTGTACCACATAACTTCTTGTAGGTACAGTACTACATTCCAAATGATTTTACGACTCCTAATCTTTTCTGCTGTATTTACCAGATGTTGCCTGAAGGAGAGTGTCTGATCTAATGTTATACCTAAGTACTTCGGGTAGTTATTGACTCAGAGGACCTTACCATTAAAATACTTTTGGAGAGTACAGCTTGCAATTTTGTTGTCTAGATGAAAGCAGGACACCTCAGTTTTGCTGGTGTTTGGTTAGAATCTCCATTTCCGAAAATAGTCACTAAGAATGGAAAGGTCATCAGTTAAAATATTCTCCGTTTCTTTCAGGTAGCTATGACTTAATTATTATCAATATTTTTATTTATTTATGTATTAATACATTCATTTATTGATTGATTGCCACGTCATGTTCCTGAGATTGGATTTCTCTGTTTTTCTTGTATCTTATTACCGCCGAAATTCATCTTAATAGTAATTAATGTACAGTATACCAAATTAAAATTTTAACTGACTCTCCACCACTTAAATCCACGGAACACAAAGACCAACTGAAAAGGTATACCGCCAAACACCATTTCACAAAACTTCCTACAGGTGGCGCGGTACTATTATTTTCATCTACTTAATATAAATGTAGGAACAGTACTACATTCCAAAAGATTTACTGCATGACGAAGTGCTGACCAGTCAGTGACATTCTCGGTTGGGTCAGAGCAAGCTAACGCGGCAACACAGCACAAACTTTCCTGCGGACCTCGTCTGGCAACAACAGTCACCTAAATCATAATAAATATCAGTCCATATAAACTAAACCCATGTATTTAGATCAAGGATAGTTACATATAGCAAACGCTTATTATATATGTGGATTGCAATGCACCCAAGAATGAACTTCTGCGGGAGCCCAGTTTCGAAATACGAGCCTTCCACATAATAGTTTGTTGCGTTGTTTGTGTTGGAGATCAAATTTTGACACTTCACATATACTGTACCCGATTGTCTTCATGTGGACCATGTGTTCGTATCCCAACTAACTCACGGTCTTTCGAGGTATGGGACGTTCCTGCCCACTATACGACCACACGCTCAGGACTTGAGTCTACCAGGTAACTACTCTACAGGAAATACACAACATTTTCCTAAAAATGAACAATTTACTGGTCTAAAATCATGGCTATACAACAAATACAAATAAAGGACAAATTATATTTAATTCCCACAAATAAAAATAGGGTAATTCTGTGAGCTTTCTTCTTAAAATAGTGCTACACTGCACTCAAATCTAATTCTAGCATCCTGTCAATGATATTTCAGACTTCCATGGGTTTCCATAGTGTTCATCATGTGACACAATTTTAGTTAATGGGAGTATCATAACACAAAAATCACATATCACATAAAATGATATTAATAAAACATTACTCCATTTCTTATGGCATTTACCTTGATTAACATGAATTCATTATTTTCTGCAATCATTAACAAATATTTGTTGTGTCGTGTGAATCATCTTCCTTCTTTCCATCCATATGAACGCTTTAAGAAAAGTGGTACTTATCCCATCCAAAATAAACATGGATAGAATATATTATAGTTTCACCATATAACGATTTTCTGGGTGTTGTCGGGCTTATCATCGTTACAAATGTGTCATGTTCTGGGAAAACACATAACCGTCTGCATAAATTAGCAGGAACTGGCAAAATGCACTCTAAAGAAGATGCCTACATTATTTTGGTTCAGCTTTCCTCCTCAGAGAATAACTGAGCCAAATATTATCTGATTTCTATGATCCAACGACGTATGTGAGTTGCAACCCACCGTTCAATTCAATTGGCGTCATCATACTACTCATATCTTAATTGCATATTGAAATATCGAGATTCCTCAGTGTCCTATTGTGACTCTAATTTCCAAGGGACCGGTCGAACGACCTTCCTCCCCCTCAGCAGGCAATAAAATTCGTTCCAGCTGGCTAGCTAAAATGGCCGCCGCAGAAGTGGTCTACAATCCCCCCTCTCTCTGCTGTCAAGATCAAGGTCAGGTTTGTTTACAATCGCAGTACTGGAGTAACGCTAAGTGTGGCTCCTAAGTAATTGAGTCATTTAAATATTTAACACCTCTCCTTATAGTGTCTTGGGCTCAACTGGCTCCTTAATTAACATTCATGGCTGGGGTGGAATTCTAGTGATAGCCTTGCCGTTCTATGGTGACTACTAGTGGCTTTTAGACGCACATCATAGTGAAAATCCACGACTTTCACCAGCAGCTGTCAATAAAATATAAGGAAATCTGCGTTCCTAAACGACGAATATGATCCTTACCTCAGGGTAGGTCATTAATACACACATGCTCACTGCGTCTCGACGGACGTCAATAGTGGCATAATTCAAGCAAGCGTTGGATACAGACAGGCTCTGTCCAATTCGCTGCGTATAATACAGTATGCTCGAGGGCGATACTACTCGTAGATTCAGCCAACTTCTCACCTAACGCGCAAGCTATACTAGTTTGTTCCCCGCAATATTTATTACGTAAATCACTGGATTCTACGTTAATTCTGCACGCTTACATGCGGCTCAAACAATACTTCACATAGATGACTCAATCATTAAGGCACCCGCGTTCTCTCTGCCATACCACTTAAGCCAAAGCTTTACATTGCTCCTAACAAAAATGTATTAAAATTACTGGCTTACTTTACTTTAATGGTCCTCAAACATAATCCTAAGGATTGACCATATCAAATATTCATTCATATTTTCACTGACACTGAAAAAGCTCTCGTATTTCTCTATATTTCACGTTATACTCTTACTGTTTACCAAAATACAGTATCTTTATATTAGACATGACACTATTTGAACATTATTTAGGCCAAAAATGCCTATTACTTTACTGTTGCCGACCCCATAATATTATTATTATTATTATTATTATTCATTTAACGTTACCGTTACATCCATCACTATTTTTGCCTGAATGGCATTAAACAAATCACCTTCCAAGCCATATTTTATTCAAGACGAGTGGTGAAAACTCGTTCAGTAAGTAACTTTTATATCTTATTCTCAAAGTGATAAATCGTTACATGGTGAACTATTTCGTTATAATGACATTATAACTAAATGGGTACTCACTTTTTCCTCTTTGCTGGATAGTGCCAGCGCTTCAGCTTTAGCGCTACCATGACGCTTGACTTAAGCCATCATGTTATCCTTTACACAACACTTAGATTCACACCTTTTCCACATGATACACATATTTTTATCAGTGGCCTTTATCACTGCTATACACTGCATATTAATCACTATACACATGAACACTTTAAATCACTATTTCACAATTTATGTACATTTATCCACTACATCACATGTTGATCCTTAAATTGGACTTCTCCTACGCCTGATCTCAGAGATGCGATGCAATTATGACAACCGCTGGTCTCCGTGAAAATCTAACAGCGTTTTACGGACGTTCGATCCTCGTTCCCTGCAATCTTGTTCAGCTCACTATCCAGATTAGGTGGCAATGATTTCCAAGCTCCCATCATTCTAGTGATCCTGATGATGATGTCATATATAATTCTGACAATACCTCCCGGTATAAGAACTGTTCAAAAACATTATAAGTTCCTTTTTCGCTGTGGCGAATTTATATTTGCGTCAGATAATAGGTAAATATCTGTAATAATTTACTTTCGACGCACTTCATGATTACTTATGAAGCTTATAACTTGCTTCTCTTGTTCTTCAACGGCGGCGCGTTGATACTTTAACAATTGGCGCGCTACTAGCAGCGTCTTAGTTACGTGTATACTGTAGAATAACTCTGGGCGAACTGATGAAGACTGGAGAACAACTGTAGAGCAACTCTAGAACAACTGGCTTGGCTTGCCTTGCTCCCCCTATATAAAGGTTTCTCGTACAAAATAGTCCACCGGACACATGAGAGCGACTCCTTTCTTGAAATAATACCTCTTCAGCCGAAATGACATCTACATCTTGTTTATTTAGGTGTGGAGGTTTCAAAAACATTCGCGTGCCGGCGATCGCTTCGGCCAATTAATTACAATTAATTGCCTTAGTTCAGCGCGTGGGTACGCCATCGTGGTAATTCCCCGTTGACTGGTCACAAAGTCACTGCTCTCGAGCGTAGGCTAGGTTGTAATTCGTTTATTTGGAGATATAGGCCTTAATTTAGGTGAAAAACCACTCCTAAATTACCTCTCCGTGAATATATTCACCTGGGTGTATATTTCAATGCATTTCAATACTCCACTTGGCTGTAATTAATTAATTTCCATAAGCCATCATCCCTACCCTACGTTTCACCGTTGTCAAGCGGTGGATACCCGGGTCATTAATTTTGAGCTGTCTTCCTGCTCCAGACGTAAATAGTACGGTCGGCGCCTAGGCTCTCCGCCCACTTGCTAAGGGTCATTTGTAAAACTTCAAACTGGCCTCCTCTCATTTTCGTATGCTCTGAAAATGTATATTTTCTTGCATTTGGCTACAGTTCTTCCCTTAAATTGCTATGATATTCACCTATAGATCGTGAAATCACGCTACCTTATTATATGTCAGTATACCTCTCATTGCTCTTTGGGTTCCCTGAATCGCTCCCCCGCAGAGATCAATGGTTCGACTCTAGGCATAACCATGTGCCTGGTCTTCTCTGATGAGACCTGAGTTCGATGCCAGACTGCCGTGACTGATTGGGCACAATACATAATAAACATATCTGACTAACACATATCCAAAATAGGGTACTGTAGCACAACTGGGTTTTAATAGTTGTAATTCTCTAAAGTCGACACTTTGCTCGAACCCCGCAAGAAAAGCGGCACTTTTACGTTATACACGCCATAAAGGGAATTAAAATAAGGTTCTAAAACTACTTTTATCATCAAATAACGCATAAATAAACAAGGAAAAGGGTGATGTTACTTGTTTTTCGGCAGGCGTTTCGGCTGTTATGGAATTTATCTCCAAACTTGGGCGCACATAATTTCTGCGCCGACAGTAGAGACCTGAAGTCCCTATCTCGCGGCCTATACTGGTACGGTACTGACTTTCAATAATAGTAAATAAGATGTTCATATAGCAACTGAACTAGAATGCTTAGGCCTAGATGACGAACACTTGTTGCAATGGTAACCAGTGTCAGTTCTTCGACAAAGCTAATCAAAGACAGATGGTTGGTTGGTTGGTTGGCTGCAACAACGCGGTCATGTAGCCCCGTGTACTTAAGGTGTGCAGAATCTGTCGGACAACCGATGTTAATTGTGATGACTGTATTAGTGCGTGTTATCAGTAATTTAGCGGCTTCGGTGGCGTAGTTGGTAGCATGCTGAACTGCTGTGTCCATGATAGTTGGTTCAAACCCGGCCGAAGTCGAGGTTTTTTTTAAGAGCGTTAAAATCCTTCAGTATGTCTTCCTTCAGAGGGGAAGTAAAGCCGGCGGTCCCATGTCATAGATTTATGGCATGAAGAAGATCCTTCCCCAGACTAAACATGTGTGAAGCTAAATTTCTAGGATAGATTTCGTTGGAACGATCTATCAAAGTTCCAACGTTCACCACTAGGTATCATTGAGACCTGGTAGCGAAAGTTGGAACTACTAGAAATTGAACGGAACTTGTAACTCACCCTATGGGTGTCCGCTAGAAGTAGCTACAGCCTCTGGCGAGCCGAACATCTCTTCCGACACTCCCGGCACTGAAAGACATACGATAAATAAATAAATCTGTAATTCAGGTAAGGATTGCAGACGATCAATTTCAAGTAGTTCCTACTTTTGCTACCAAATGCTACCGTTAACGACGCCTAGCTATGAACCTGACTACTAGATGCCACCGCAACCGGCATCTGATGGCTAATAATAACGTAAAAAGTACCTTTTTTTGCGGGGTTCGAGCGAAGTGTCAACTTTAGAGAATTGCAACTATTAAAACCCAGTTTTGCTACAGCACCCACTTTTGGATATGTGTTAGTCAGATATGTTTATTATGTATATGTGAAGTGTCAAAATTTGATCTCCAACACAAACAACGCAACAAACTATTATGTGAAAGGCTCGTATCTCGAAACTGGACTCCCGCAGAAGTTCTTTCTTTGGTGCATTGTAATCCACATATAATAAGCGTTTGCGATATGTTACTATCATTGATCTAAATACATGGGTTTAGTTTATATGGACTGATATTTATTATGATTTAGGTGACTGTTGTTGCCAGACGAGGTCCGCAGGAAAGTTTGTGCTGTGTTGCTGCGTTAGCTTGCTCTGACCCACCCGAGAATGTCACTGACTGATCAGCACTTCGTCATGCAGTAAATCTTTTGGAATGTAGTGCTGTACCTACATTTATATTAAGTAGATGAAAGTACTTATACTAATGGAGAGTTAATCAAATCTAACTCACAAATTTAGCTTCACACAATAGAGAGTGTATATGCCATAAATCTATGAGATGGGTCCATTGGCTTCTCTTCCCTGCCAAAGGAAGGCATACTGATGGATTTTAACGCTCTTACAAAATCCGACGACTCCGGCCGGGTTTGAACCCGCGATCTTGGGCACAGAGGCTGAGCATGCTACCAACTACGCCACCAAAGCTCCTTGTATCCAGGTTAATGTCCTAAAATGAACAGTGTGGTACTCACCCTTCTCACTAGTGATGTCCGGGTCCGATCGCAAGCTGCCGATGCTAGGAGTCTTACGTTTGAGAGACGCACCGCGATGAGCCAACTTGGACGCACACGCTTGAAGAGTGCTATCGACAGTGCCATACGTGCGAAGTCCCGGGTCTGTCGGAGGGATGCCGTCCAAGCGAACACTCTGCAACAAGAGAAATCACCGTGTGTCAGTTTAAATACCTCTGCTATCAGTAGACAAAATCATTCACTAACTCCTCCAAGTTGGTTGGTTCCTTAGTTTAGGGGCTGCGACAACGCGGTCATGTATCCCCGTGTACTTTGGGTGTGTGCAGGATCTGTCTGATAACCGGTGTTAATTGTGATGACTGTATTAGTGTGTGTTATTTGTTTTTAATTCAAGTAAGGACTGCAGAAGATAATTTCAAGTAGGTCCTACTTTCGCTACCAAATGCTACCGTCCACGACTCCTAGCCGTGAACGTCGCTACTACTTGATGCCATCGAAACTAGCGCCCAGTGACGAACGTTGGAACTAAGAGCATTAATCAAACCTAACCTACAAACTTTGGTTTCACCCAATATAGTGGATGGTTCTTTATCATCTCTATATATATAAAAATGAAAGTTTGTTTTTTCTGAATTTCCACGGAAATTTGCGATATTTGCTCGTTTCAGACTGTTTTATGATGGATGCGCGCAAAAATAAAATTTTTGTCGGTCTGTCTGTCTGTTTGTTTGTTTGTCTGTGGACAATTTTTTGTGTCCTTATAACTCGAGAACGGCTGAGTGGATCAACGTAAAATTTGATACAGATATCCTTCAGAGGCACGACACCAATCATTGATGTAACTCTTCTCCGTACCGCTCATAAAAGGGGCCCTACCCCCTTAAAATACATGCTGAAATAGGCGTAGAAGGGTGAAACAAAGCTCATTTTCAGCCCCTCAATGTGAGAAACGAAACTCGGGGGAAAACCACATTTTAAGGCCCTAAAATCAACCGTTTTTGAGATATTCCCAGAAAACTAATTTCACTTAATAAATTAACGAAAGAATGCATGCCGGTAACCATGGCAACTGAATCTCAGAAGTCCATCTATTTCTGTAAGACGCAATGCAATTCCATTTATTACATTACTGTGAAGGTTTGAAAACTGCTATAAGGTTATAACGGATCCAAATTAAGCTGAAATATTCATTAATACATACAATGCGCTTAAGGGGTCAAGGGGTACTCTAGATTTTTTTCTCGCGATTTTCACATGCGGGTGTGGTACGGAAGGTATATTATATCCCTTCTCTATTACATAAAAATGAATGTTTGTCTGTTTTTCTGCATTTCCACGGAAATTTGACATATTTGCCCGTTTCAGACTGTTTTGTGACGGATGCACGCAAAATTATTTTTGTATGTCTGTCTGTGTGTCTGTTTGCCTATGGACAATATTTTGTGTCCTTATAACTCGAGAACGGCTGGGTGGATTAACGTAAAATATGATGCAGATATCCATCAGAGGCACGACACTAATCATTGATGTAACTCTTCTCCGTAACTCTCATAAAAGGGGACCTACCCCCTTAAAATACATGCTGAAATAAGCGTAGAAGGGCGAGACAAAGCTCATTTTCAGCCCCTCAATGTGAGAAACGAAACTCGGGGGCCCTAAAAGAACCACGAAAATCACATTTAAAGGCCCTAAAACCAACATTTTTCGAGATATTCCCCCCAAAAAAAACGAATTTCACTTAATAAATTAATGAAGGAATGCATGCCGGTAACAATGGCAACAGAATCTCAGACGTCCATTTATTTCTGTAAGACGCAATGCAATTCCATTTATTATATTACTGTGAAGGTTTGCAAACGACAATAAGGTTATAACGGATCCAAATTAAGCTGAAATATTCATCAATACATATAATGCGCTTAAGAGGTCAAGGGGTACTCTAGAATTTTTTAACGCGATTTACACTTGCGGGTATGGTACGGAAGGTCTATTATATCCCTATCCCTATGTGTTATATTATTATTATTACCATTATTTTAATTATTATCATTATTATGGCATACATCGACGAGACAATCTCATTTTCAAACCCTTGGTGTTAGAAACAAAACTCGGGGCCCATCAAGAGCCGTAAAGGGTCCCCGAAAACAATATTTTAAGGCTCTAAACCCAACAGTTTCTTAGATATTCCCAGAAAACTAATTTAATTTAATAAACTAAAGAAGGAATGCAAGCCACTAATCATGACAACAGTATCTCAAGAGGTGGCATCCAACTTTCCATCTATTTCTGGTATAAGTAATGCCACTCCATTTATTACATTTCTGTGAAAGGTTGCAAATGGCTATAAGGTTATCACGGAACCAACTAAAACTGTAAAATTCATCAATGCGCTTAAGGGGTTCAAGGAGTACCCTAGATTTTTTCACACGACTTACACGTGCGATATGTCGTACAGAAGGTCTATTATATCTCCAAACAGCAACAATATTTTCAAAAATTCCTGATTTGAAATAGTAGACTTTTTTTGCTGATTTTAGGAATTTGGGCCATTGGAGGCTAAAGAAAACTGAATTTTCATGCACCACAAGACTTTATAATTTATAAAAGGGGTTTTCCTGTAGTTGGGCACTTGACACAACGGTTAGGGTCAGTTCGTATGTGACGTGTATTGCGATTCGTCTACGAGGTTTTCAATTTTATTTTCACGCCAGGAAGAACACGTTAGGTAAATTTAGTTTGATAGCACATTTTAGCTAATAATTTTTCTTAGCCAACAAACAGGTTCCAAGCCCCTAAACATTGCAACAGTAGATCAATTGATAACATCTGGTTATTAATACCGAAGACCGTTCGAAGAATGGATACTTCTGCTAGTGCCATAAATCTATGACATGGGACCGCCGGCTTTACTTCCCCTCCGAAGGAAGGCATACTGAGGGATTTTAACGACTTCGGCCGGGTTTGAACCCCTATTTTGTCTGATAGGAAATGTTTTCAATATTAATATTAACCCTTATCGTGTCTTTTATGGAATATTCCGAAGGCTATCGTAAGTTTACATTTAAGTACGGTAGATGGCAGAAATGTATTATGTCTACCTTTACGAACGCAACTGAAACCAGAAATGAATACGTGACTCAATGTGAGGTTTGAAGCCATTTTTCAGTGTTGCCTTTGTAAACAAAGGTTTGGTGCTTTTCAGTCGGTCAACACGAATGTACCCAAACTAGTTGGGTTATGTCCTAATCCGGAAAAAAATTACATGAGATTAATAAATACACTAGGATGACCAGTTTCGATCGTCAAGTGATCATCATCAGATCCATTACACTTGGGCTATAAAATCTATGTTTGAAAATACGGGTGAAAATATTTACAAAATCTACAATTATAAGTGTTTGTTCCGTACGTGACTCATTTCACTTCATTTTTCAGGATTCTTGTGATACAAACTGTAGTTTGACAGTATCAGCTGATGTACGACGAAAACAGTGAAATATCTGGCCTGTACAATAAAAAATATGGCTACGATCTCAAAGTATTCGGATAAACCAAACAGTGATATTGAAGACAATGTTAAACAGATTGAGGGTTTATTAGCACGTGACAATGAAACTGATGAAAAAGAGAGAAATGGTGATGCAGTTACAAGGGTAGTACGCCTGCTTTTCTCGATCCAATTTCATGCTTCCCATGAACTGATTCATGTTTCATAGTGTCATCCTCCTTTAAAATGTTTTCATCATTTTAAATGGTCGTTACGTTACGGCGACGTCACGAAATGTACCGAGATTGCATTGAGGTGTGTGACGTCATAGTACCACTTGGTGCATGTGTACTGAGTTCACTGGTGAGCTCTGGCGCTACGAGACGGCAACGAAACGGCGAGCGTGACGTCATCCAGCCAGCTCCCTCCTTTCACCGCGCGCTCCAGCTCCCTCATGACTTGTAACTTTCTAGCGTTCTGATTGTGTCTTGATCATCTAACATGTCAAGAGTCCTTGGCTTCAAGCGAGAAGACTCCAGCCTTTTTACAGCATTTGTAGCATTTAAAATTTAATAAAGTCCAGTCTTTCAAAAAGTAATAAAAAGGAAGCATGTCTTAAATATTTTCTATTAAAGAAATCACTCAAAGAGTAGTTTAACATGTTTCAGTGACACTGGGAAGGTTAGCAGAGTCACTTAGTGACAATAGAGTCTGTATCACCTTAATTACTGACAAAGCGCTGTTACTATTTGTATACCATCACTACAAACATGTAGATTAATAGTTGTTGTTGTTACTTCATTTAGGGGCTTGAATATCGTAGCCAATTCAGCCCCGTGTACTTGGGTGTGACTAGAATTTGTCTAATAACAGATATGTTTGTGGTGTCTGTTGTATTGTGTGTATTTGTAATTCAGGTAAAAAAAAATGAAGAAGGTGGCCGTTGACTTGGGATGAAGACCATTCCGGTATTTAATTCTGGTCTCAGGGCTTGAACGGGGTACTCTCAACCTCGTGAGGCGAAACTGAGAAGAGATGGGTTCGATTCCTCTTGAGCTGTCCTAGAAGTGGTTTTCAGAGGTTTCTCCGTTTCTACCCGAGGCAAATGCTGGGATGGTTCTCAACTTAAGGCCACGGTCGCTTCCTTCCCAATCCTATCCCCAATTTACAAATACACACACTAGTACCACCAACTGAATCACACAGGTTAACATACAAAATACACATACCCAAAATAATGACCACGATATCGGTGCCCTTACTGTAGTAGTGTGCGTATTATCTATAGCGGCAAAATAATCTCCGGATTTTCCGCCATCACAAAATTTCCTCCTTTCTCTACTAGAAAGCGCTATAATGTTAAGGAGCTTTGATATCCAACCTCCTTGAACTTCATAGCGCTCCAAGGAACAACAAAAATTCAACATGCAAGCTGCCCTCTGGGTGTCAAATAACAACGCTTGCACCCGGCATCCGAGGCCATACGATATCATATTATATACTGCTTGGAACTAGGATTGGGACTATGTCCCGAGACTTGAAGTAAATTCACAAATTGCTAGAATGGTGTGCCGTGAATTCCGAGGGAAACCACACTCACAATGGCCGCTGTAATCGCCAGGATTCGAACCTCCGATATCCGAAACAACTGCAGTTAAGAAATATGCCTAATTACAGCAGAATGGTGGAATATATCACAACACACACAAATGCAAATCAACAGTTGTAATCTGTGTAAAGCTTCATTGAACTAAACTGGCATCCGTGTTTTCATTTTGGTCGATCGGAGCTGCCTCGTAGTTCCACGAAATCACGTCACAACGCTTCGCTCACCATTTCCGATAATTATAGGCGCTTTATGGCCTGTTAGTTCATTACCATTGCAGCAGACGGCATTTGTGCGCCCAGTGCGAGTTGAAATATTCCAGCGAGTGCGTAACTCGATCAACACACCTGCTTCGTAACTGTGATGCTCGTAATCACTTGCTGAGTGATTTCCACAAGCATTCCAACCATGAGTCGCCTCCTTGCTTAACTGCCTTCCCGGAGGTCCGAGGTTCGATGATGATGATGATTATAAAGGGACCTGACATCTAGGTTATCGGCTCCTAATGGTTTGGGTGATAGTGAAAGATGACATGAGAATGAAAACTAAAACTAATACCAACTTAAGGTCCATGGCAGGAATGCAACGAGTGAGCTAGACACAGCCGGCCTCTGCGCGAACGACAATAGTGCCAACCTACTACTGACCAGTACGATTTCACAATTGGAACTAAACGAAAGTAGCAGTGAGTAACCATAGCGTGAATAACATCTGTGCTGAGTTGGCAATATCTGCAGCGGCACGTCCACTCAAACAACGCAGCTGGAATGTCTCTCCTCTCCCCTTCAGACCCCTAAGACCATGAGTTGGTGGACGGACAGGGTAACTACAAAGTTACATACTAGAAGAAGAAATGGTAAGCAAATAAAGGATAAGGCAAATAAAGGACAGGTAGAAAAGAAATGCCCTCAACCCTCGAAGAATGTGGATTGAGGGACTTGGATGGAAGGAGAGCCATGAAAGGCAGATAGGAAAGTGAAAGAGGAGAGGGCCCAACCCAAGGTCAGAGGTAAAAGGGGACAAAATGGACACTGCTCAGGAATCCCTCGGGTTCATCAACTCCCAAACTCACCAGCCGTGAGCCCTTGAGGGTGTACCACTATGCAGGGTGCACCAGAAGTGGTGGGGCTATATGCACCCTGCCTCCTTGTGGGCCTTGTGCAGAAGGCAGGAGATAACATGGAAAGGAAAAGAAGGCTGACCCCTCGAAGAATCAGGGTATCAGGAAAGATGAGACAAGGGCCAATTAAGACGGAAAAGTGAAATACTCCCTAGGCCTCGGATACCCAATACCGTGGGGGTCGGAAGAGAACAAGAGTTGACCAAGAGAGATCGACTGGAAAGAAGACGGAGAGGAGCCCGGCACAACTAAGTGGAAGCAATGCCAGACTCAGCAGAGGTCACAGGGTCGCCAATCCACGCCCCACTATATGTGAGCCCTTGGGGGGACCAAGGTTCGATTCCCGGCTCAAGTTAAGTTCTAGGGCAGTGACATCCCCTAGCGCGCGAAGCGCGACCAAGCGCCCATGAGATGGTGATAGGGACTGGTGCTCCTGATTCCCGGCTCTGCCACGAAATTTTAAAAGTAGTATGAGGACTGAAACGGGATCTATTCAGCTTCGTGTGGTCCAAATGAGTACAGGAGGTTCGATTCTCACCTCAGCCATCCTCGAAGTGGTTATCCGTGGTTTCCCACTTCGTCTCCAGGCAAAATGCCGGAATGGTACCTAACGTGAGGCCACGACCGTCTCCTTCCCTCTTCCTTGCCTATCCCTCCCAATCTTCCCATCCTTTACCATTCCTCTGTTCGCTTTGCAAGTGAGGCCGCCTGGGCGAGGTGCTCGTCCCACCTCCCCAGTTGCATCCCCCGACTCGATGTTTCAAGCTCCAAGACACTGCCCTGGAGGCGATAAGGGTGGTATCCCTCGCCGAGTCCGAGGGAAAAGCCAACCTGGAGGGTAAACTGACTAAAGAAAAAAGAAATGCAACCATGGAGGTTTGTCTTGATGCCGCGTGTTGTTCCTTTTTGATGTTTAACATCTTTCCACTCGGTTGCAGTATATTTTTGTGGGGGTGATTTTGGAAAAGGGACTGAAATGGGACGGAAAAAATGAGAGCGTGCGGTGGCGGAGATTGGTACCACAATGTACTGTCGGCCATGTGCCTATATGGAATGTATATCGCATACGGTTTACTTCTAAGTTTGAAGGCCCCATTAAAGATATTCCTACAATAAATCATCTTCAAATTATCGTTCTTTGGTGTGAAAATATTCATTATACCTTATTTGCTGAAATCAATTTTGATTTATTAAATCTTCATACTTTTGCTGTATTATTTTTTAATATAAGCATTCAAGGTACTGTTGGCCAAAACACAGCATTATGTGGAATGTATAACGCATACGGTTTACTTCAAAGTTTGGAGGCCCCATTAAAGATATTCCTGCAATAAATCATCTTCAAGTTGTCGTTCTCTGGTGTGAAAAAATTCATTATATCACATTTGGTGAAAGGATTTGGCACTGGAGTTTTACAAGTAGATATTTCAATGACCAACAGAGTTCACTGATAACAAGGGATTTGCTCTCCTGGCAGAGACATAGTAGGATAACATGTCACCCATGTTACAGATCATATGCGACTATTGTAAGGCTCGTTATTAGCCTACTTTCGATTTTTGCAAAAAATGAAAGTAAACTTATGAGATCACTACAGGGCGAAAAAAAGTGTGTCTGTCTGTGTGTGTGTATGTGTGTGTGTCTGTGTGTGTGTGTGTGTGTGTGTGTGAGTGTGTGTACTCTGAATGTCTGTCCCCCCCCCCCTATCAATTCGAACACGGTGAGCGCAAATTGAACGAAATTTGGTACAAAGGTAGCACTAGCAAAGGACACCTCAGTGTCATGTTTGATATCGCCGCCATCTTGACGGAAACGTAATGGCGGCCACACAAATGTTCAAAGCTTAAATCAAATTACGACTAAACTAATCATCCGATCTCTACCAAATTTTGCAACAACATACCTTTATGGGGGCAGCATCCTTTGACCAAACTAATAGGTCATCAGCCTAATAGTTTACGGATGGCGGCCATCTTTGTGTGAAAATCGATTGTCCCTATTAATTCGAACACGGTGAAACAGAATGGAACGAAATTTGGTACAGAGGTAGTACTAGAAAAGGGCACTCCAGTGTCATGATTTATATCGCTGCCATCTTGACGGAAACGTAATGGCGGCCACACAAATGTTCAAAGCTTAAATCAAATTACGACTAACCTAATCATCCGATCTCTACCAAATTTTGCAACAACATACCTTTATGGAGGGAGCATCCTTTGACCAAACTAATAGGTCATAAGCCTAATAGTTTGCGGATGACGGCCATCCTTGTGTCAAAATCGATTACCCCTATTAATTCGAACACGGTGAAACCGAATGGAATGAAATTTGGTACAGAGGTAGCACTAGCAAAGGGCACCTCAGTGTCATGTTTTATATCACCGCCATCTTGACGGAAACGTAATGGCGGCCACACAAATGTTCAAAGCTTAAATCAAATTACGACTAACCTAATCATCCGATCTCTACCAAATTTTTCGACAACATACCTTTATGGAGGAAGCATCCTTTGACAAATCTAATAGGTCATTAGCCTAATAGTTTGCGGATGGCGGCCATCCTTGTGTCAAAATCGATTACCCCTATTAATTCGAACACGGTGAAACCGAATGGAATGAAATTTGGTACAGAGGTAGCACTAGCAAAGGGCACCTCAGTGTCATGTTTTATATCGCCGCCATCTTGACGGAAACGTAATGGCGGCCACACAAATATTCAAAGCTTAAATCAAATTACGATTAACCTAATCATCCGATCTCTACCAAATTTTGCATCAACATACCATTATGGAGGGAGCATCCTTTGACCAAACTAATAGGTCATTAGCCTAATATTTTGCGGATGGCGGCCATCTTTGTGTGAAAATCGATTCCCCCTATTAATTCGAACACGGTGAAACCGAATGGAACGAAATTTGGTACAGAGGTAGCACTAGAAAAGGCCACCTCAGTGTCATGTTTTATATCACCGCCATCTTTACGGAAACGTAATCGCGGCCACCCAAATGTTAAAGGCTAAAATGTAATTACGACCAACCTAATAATCTAGTCTCTACCAAATTTTGCAACAACAAATCTTTATTTGGGAAGCATATTCTGACCAAACTGCTAGATCATCAGCTCAATAGTTTTCAGATGGTGGCCAAGTATGTGTGCAAATCTGTTCCCCCTATCAATTCAAGCACGGTGAAACCGAATTGAACGAAATTTGGTACAGAGGTAGCACTAGCAAAAGGCACCTCAGTGTCATGTTTTATATCGCCGCCATCTTGACGGAAACGGAATGACGGCCACCCAAATGTTAAAAGCTCAAATCAAATTTCGACCATCCTAATAATTTGATCTCAACCGGATTTTGCAACAACATGCCTTTTTGTGGAAAGCATCTTATGACTGACGAAAAGGTCATCAGCCCAATAGTTTGCAAATAGCGGCCATGTATGTGTGCAAATCCATTCCCCAGATCAATTCAAACACGGTGAAACCGAATTGAATGAATTTTTTTACAGAGGTAGCACTAGCAAAGGGCACCTCATATTCATGTTTAATATCCCTATAGCACGTTGTATTTCAACAAGCTACTACAACCAACATTCAATTTTTACTCCTTGAAAAGGACAAAGAGTTATAACAATACCCATGCATTTAGGAGAAAGTAGGCTATATGTTCTTTACTAAACATCTTGTTTTTTCTTTGATTGTTAGTTTCATATGTGCATGGGTCAGGCTTAGTGGCTTTACTAAGGGGGTGATTACGGGATTGGAACCTCCCCCAGAGCAAAATAATTTAAAAAAAAAATTTGATGATTTTTTTAACAAAGCCAATTTTCAGATTGATGACAAACGACTTGATTATGTGCATTTATACTTACTGAGTAGAGAACATTTCTGTTCAGGTTTTAAATGCATATAACTTCTACAGTAACAAAAGGATTTCAACCAGATTTCGTATGTGCTTTGTGTACCATAACAGTTATGACTATGCGTATTCGTAAGAACCAGCAAGGCTGCCAACTGTTAATAAATGCTCGCTCTATATGTTTAATCCTAATGTCAATATATCAGAAAGTATCAGCTCTAAACTCTGCACACGTCAAGTACCTGACATTCTAGATTAATTTGGAGTCACTGATATACCTCAGTGCTGCCAACATGATTCTAAGCTTTATCTAGTTTCAATTTTTAATTACATGTAACTTCTATACTAACAAATGTATTTTATTCAAAATTTGCACTCTAATAGATCGTAATATTTCAGATTTATTCTGAGCATCACATACATGACATTGTTCCCAACATGATTTTGCGCGCACTGATAAATCCAATATCAAACAGCATGTAACGTCCATACTATCCAGTATACTTCAACCAAATGTTGTATGTGCATTCTATACCTTAAGAGATGGAACGAAGAATATATTCGGAGTCACCAGGGCTGACAACTGTAGTAAGTTACTCTATTAGGCTACACTATCACTATTTGAGGGGTATTTCAAACTGCAGTACTTAGAAATATTAGTATTACCAACTTGTTTTCGTAATTATTCTAGATAGGTCTATATAGAGTAGATTGGTATGAATCTTAAATTTTAAGAAAAATGGGTTCATTAGTTCGTCACGGAACTACTTGTTATCTGTGCGGACGTCCGTGAAATTAGTACGTTTTTAGATGGGTGTCCGTGATGTCCAGGACTTTCAGAAAATAAGCCCTATTAGTCCAGTCAAATTAGACACAAATAGGGGCCCGACATTGCAAAAGGTCATGTAGTTCTAATTTTGTATATGTTGTTTGGACTTCTGCCAATAGTGAAAGCCAAATTTGCAACTTTGAAAGACCTGTGCTAGTTGTGTAATACCCAAAAAAACAGCTAACTCTTTGCATGTATTTCAGTTTTTGCTCAATGTCTTCTGGAATATGCTTATGCCACAAAAACCCATACTTATCTGTTTTAAACTAGATTAAATTTACTACAATTTGAGACCTAAGCGAATACTGTATGTGTAGTAGATCCATAGATACAGTCCTTTAAAGATTGCATATGTTTTTATAAAAGTAAAAATTGTTTGCTTTGGTCTCCTAATTTGACAAATATTACCAGAAATACTCATTCCATGTAAAAGGCATAGTCAATGAACTTTAAGTTCATTTGTTTAGCTTTAATTTGTGCCCTGTTGACCAAGTGCTTCTCTCAAAAGTGGCATGTAACTGAAAACCTTGAAAAATAATATATAGTACATGGGGTTGAATGACCACGATGTCCAAGTTCATAAATGAAACAACAGCAACAACCTTTTCTTACGTTGTTAAAAGGCACTCGAGCGTAGAACTCCTGAGTGCGTCCTTGTGTTCTTGTTGACAAATTAAAGCCGAGCATGTTCGTGTCTGCTGGGTAAATATTGCACGTCTTGAGAAAAGTTGTTAAAGAGTTTCTTGAAGCTCAAGCAGTCCAATTAACAAATTACGTGATGAAGGGGAAAGTTTTACCTGTATTTAAACATGGAATTTTAAAACAGTTCTTGAAGAGTGTGATGAAGGAACATTCCGAGAGTTCTGATCAACTGCAAAGTGCTCTGAAGAGGAGTCATTTCAACATGTATTTATTTACTTGTTCATTTATTTACGTATTACTTACTTATTTATATAATTTATTTACTCACCTACTTACATATCTACTTACTTTCATACTTACTTCCTTCCTTATTTCTTTACATACTTACTTGTAATATACTAACTTACTCGCTTATTTACAAACGTAGGCTACATATTTACTTACTTGCTTATTTATTTACTTATGTCCTTCATACATACTTACTTGCATATTTACTTACTCGCTTAATTACTAACTTAGATATGTACTTACATACTTGCTTCTTTACTCACTTATATCCTTCGTACTTACTCGCTTATTTATTTACTTACTTATCTGCTTGCACATTTACTTTCTTACTCGCTTATTTAGTTACTTATTTATTTACTTACTTGCTTACATCACTACTTACTTATTTACTTATTTGCTTACTTCATTACTTACTTATTTACCTACTTATTTGCTTACATAATTACTTACTTATTTACTTAAGTATTTGCTTACATCATTACTTATTTATTTACTTATTTATTTGCTTACATCATAACTTACTTATTTAGTTACTTACGTATTCGCTTGGTTATATACTTACTTACTTGCTTACAGCATTACTTACTTTTTGTTTACATCATTACTTACCTATTTACTTTCGTTTTGCTTACATCATTACTTACTTTGTTATTATATGCTTACATCATCACTTACTTAGTTACTTATATGCTTACATCATTACTTACTGTACTTAGTTATTATATGCTTACATCATAACTTACTTAGTTACCTATATGCTTACAACATTACTTACTTATTTAATTACATATTTACTTACTGGTTGGCTGCGTTGCTCAGCGGTAACATTCCCGCTTGCTGTGCCCTAGGTTGCAGGATTGAATCCTGGAGTAGTTAGTTGGCAGTTCAAGGTGCGCAAATGCGAGGGAGCCGTGTCAGTATATTTACTGGCACTTTAAAGTTCCCCTTCGGGGCACAATTCTAGCACCCCGGCGTCCCTAAAAGCCGCAGATGTTAAAAGGAACGTAAAACAAATAACATTATGTTTACTTATTTGCTTACTTATTTATCATCTAGGCTTACAGCATGGAGCCGGGTCGTGTATCGGTGATTGTATTCCGACGTTTCGGCTGTCGTTGCAGCAGCCTTAATCATGGGTGGGTACGGGTTGGTGTCCATTCCCTGCCAGACGTGCTTGCTTGATCTGCATTGACGTCACGCTGTCTCCCTGATTGGTCCGCGCCCCAGCCAGTCGCGCGCTAGGAGAACTTTCATAGTTTTGCTAAGTCTGAAACAATCTTCGCGATTGATATTATTGGGATGCTTCACGACCTCTATTGCCTCTCTACTTAACCTGTTTTGATATCCAGGAACCTTAGCAACAGTTTTGGCCTTATCTAATTCCATGGCGTGTCTCGTGACGTCAGCATGTTCAGCTATTGCAGAACTATAGTTTATCTTTTTTGTGTCTCGAATGTGCTCTGATATCGTAATGGAAGCGCGTCTTTGTGTTGGCCCTATGTAAACCTCTCCACAGGAACAAGGCACTTTGAAAACTTCAGCGAACGGGTTTGGCTGCTTTATCTCGGTTGATTTACGCACTACTTGCGTCGGCTTGTTTATTGGATGCATAACCATTGTCATATTGTGTTTCCTTAGCAACCTGGCGATTCGATCTGTCAACCACCTTCTTCCGTATATACATGGGTTGACAGATTATTGACAGGGTTATTTATTTATTTATTTATGTATGAATTATTATTTTTAGTTCCGTTTGGGCCGGTTGTGAATCACGTGGTTCTTATCTCTGGCAGATTTCATCTTAGCCCAGTATTACTTCATCCTTGCACTGTGAATGTTCTTCCGCTCCTGAGTCCATTTCTCACATACTCCTGGATGCATTGCTTTTACTGTTGTGACTGGAGAGAGTCTGATGTTCTGACTAAAGTCCTATACTTATTCCTGTCGTAGATGTTGCTGGGGTCAATATACAATTGTTCAAGGTCTTTCCTGAGTAGTTCCGTCCACTTGGCATTAGTTGCTTTCCCTCTAGAGACAGTGTTGAAAATTCTTGAGGTGAGCCTCTGTTTATCCATTCTCAAAATATGACCATAGAAATCAGCCTCCTCTTCCTCATAGCTGTTGTAATGCTCTCCACTTGTTCATAAGAATTTTCCAGTCTTTCAGCTCCAATTTCTGGAGTTGGCCTTTTCTGACCGTATTTAGGCATTCTGAGGCATATAGTACTGATAGTCTCACTACAGTACTGTAATGTCTGAGTTTGAGATTCATTGAGAGGGATTCGGATTTGAACATATTCTTGTAAAGGTGGTAGGCTCTCTCTCCAGATTGGTGCATATGTCTGCATTAATATTAGGATCCATTCCCCTAGGTATTGAAGGAGTTAGTCCTTCGTACTACTTTTTCCCCAGTGGGATTGACTCGGGCGCATCTCTGATGTTGCTGATAAACTGTGTTTGGTTCATGGCGATCTTTAAGCCTCCTTTAGCTGCTATGTAATTCAGAGAAGATAGTTGATGGTTAGCTTCCTCCACACTGGACGCTAGGGGTGCAAGGTCGTCTGCAAAGGATAAACAGGGGACTGTTAACGTTTCTTTCTTGTAGCCTATTCTCAATCTAGAATCTACCTTCAGAGATTTTGTCAACTCACGAATTACTTTTTGTAGTAGGCAATTGAATAGAATCGGAGATAAGCCATCCCCTTGTCTAACACCAGTTCTGACCTCGTAGCTCTTGGACAGTTCCCCTCTGAATTTGACTTTGACTGTGGTGTTGGTGAGAGTCACTTTCACAAGGTTCAGGGTCTTTTTATCTAGCCCCAAATCAGCATGTATCTGAAAGAGTGACTATCTACTGAGTCGTAGGCTTTTGGAAGTCAACGAAAATTGCCACATTAGGTGAGGCACTTAGATTTTTGTATGTGAGAATGGTTTTGAGATTCAGAATCTGTTCGGCGCATGACCTTCACATTCGAAACCCAGCTTGGTGCTCTCCAATGCTGGAATCCAGTTGAACCTCTACTCTCGTGAGCAATACTTTGGAGAGTATCTTGTATGTCACTGATACCAGGGAAATCCCTCTGTATTTGTTGAGATCTGATTTGTCACTTTTTTGTGCAGTGGGTGGATGATAAATGAGGTCCAGTCACTAGGTAATTGTCCTGTCAACCAGACGTTAGATCTGATGTCATGGCTACCCTGTATTGACTCCTCATCAGCATACTTCCAGAGCTCTGCAATGATCCCATCTTCGCCTGCTGCTTTATTGGACTTTAATTCGGAAATGACTTTCTGGATCTCTTCCTTTGTTGGAGGGAGAGAGTGTGGCTTAGCAACGTTCTTGGGTTCAAAAGGTAGCTTTTCCATGGGTTCCCCGGAGTTAAGAAGGTCGCTGAAATACTCTGCTAGGGCTGTGGTGCACTCCTCATTGTTCTGTTTCAGATCTCCGTCACCTCCCCGAATGTCAAGTATAGGAGCTGAATAGGGTGTTATTTGTGATTTAAAAGCCTGGTAGAAGTCTGTAGTGTTGTTCCCTTGAAAATCCCTCTTTACTTGGTCAATGGTATCTTTATTGTGCTGCCTCTTGCTTGTTCTGATGATTTTGGCAATAGTTTTCCGATTTTCTAAGGAAAACCTATGATTGTCCTCACTTTTATTACGATTCCATTTCATCCATGCTTGTTTTCTCTCTTCTATTGCCTTGTCCCTCTCTGCTTGCTGCCTATTGCTAGTTCTGATAATGTTTGGAGTAGTTTCCCGTGCTTCTAAGAAATGCATTTACTTATTTATTTATTTATTTATTTAGGATCGCTTCAACCTCCAATGGGGTACGATTACACAACTGCCTTGACTGTTGATGTTCTTTCCTGTTACGCCAATACTCTTTCATTCGTTGGCTCACGCTTGCTCGTTCCTCGACCGAGAGCACCCTTCCAGTTCTCTTGGGTTTCTCTACGGACAGATCTGTCACCTCCGCAATTTTCCTTCTGAACACTTGCAATATCTCCCTCCTCAAGGCCACATTTTTAAAGGTCCTGATAAACTTCTTTCAACCATGGTTCTTGAGTCTTTCTCCTTTCCTGAAAGATGAGGATTTTATTTGCTAGGCGTTTCGGCCCCATTCTTCTCAAGTTTCCATAGAAAGTTAGTCGTCTTTTCCTCATAGATGTTGAAATGTTCTCGCATTTTTTATATAGCTCTTGATTTGATCTCAAACGAAAGTTGAACTCATTTGTTGCTGCTTTCTTGGGTCCCAGAATTTTCCTCAGAAATGTACGTTCTTTCTTTTCTATTTCTGTGATTCCCTCCCTGGCAATTGTCTCCGCTGCATAAAGGCATTCAGGTTTCACCACGATGTTATAGTGTCTGAGTTTGGCTTCAAAGGAGAGAGATTTGGACTTATAAGTTTCCTGGCATAATCTGAATGTAATCTCTATCTTCTGTGCTCTCTCTTCAATAGCTGACTTCTCATCGTTGTTAGGAGTCAGAATTTCCCCTAGATACTTGAATTTGTGGACTCTAGTTATGTCACCATGCTTGGTTTTTATTGTCCATGTTGGTTCTTTGGGATCTATGTTTATGTATTCAGTTTTCTCAAAGGATATTTGCAGTCCTGCCTTTTCTGCTGTTTCTTGTAAAACCTCTATCTGTTCAGTGGCAGTCTCGAGATTCTCAGCGAAAAACACTAAGTCGTCTGCAAATGCAAGACATTCAAATTTAAATCCAACCTTTTCGTGTCCTATCTTGATTCCATTAGGAATATTTTGCCGACTCATTTCTTTTCGCCTTTCCCTTATTACCTTCTCCAAGACGCAATTGAAAGTACTGGGGATAAACCATCTCCTTGCCTTACACCCGTCTTGATTTCAAATGGTTCTGATAACTCTCCAAGTAATTTATTTAGTAATTGTTTCAAACTATTTATCGCTATGTCGAATCCTCTAATGTTCATATATCTGGTTCAGATTGTTTTCAACCACCCCGTATATGGATTCGACCCCTCTTGAAACTAAATGTTACCACCTCGTGGTGTAGTGGCTAGCGTTCTTGGATGTCACCCTGGAGGTCCGGGTTTAATTCTAGGCTCTGCCAAGAAATTTTAATTGAGGTGTGAGGGCTGAAACGGGGTACACTCAGCCTCGTGACGCAAAACTGAGAAGAGGAGGGTTCGATTCCCTCCTCAGCCATCCTGGAAGTTGATTTCTGTTTCCCCACTTCTACTCCAGGCAAATGCTGGTATGGTTCCTAACCTAAGGTCACGGCCATCCCCTTCCCAATACTATCCCCAATTTACAAAGACACACACAGTCATCACAATAACACAGGTTATTGGACAAACTACACACACATACCGTGATACAATACCGTGTTGCCACAGACCCTATAATAAGCAACAAAAATCAACAAAACTAAATTCTTGTAACGCGCCTGCGTGGAGTTGAAAACGGGAAACCATATAGAACCATTTGAAAATCGGCCTATAGTTGGGTTCCAACCCATTCGTCCATCGAGTCTGGAGATAGCCTGGCTCTGATGGGAAATATTCACCATCCCAGCTGTAAACAGTAGCTGGACAAGTGGGAGTCTCCACACGTTCTATTGTTAGTTAAAACACAGCAATGTTATTATTTCCTCTTGGCCAGCACATAGCCTCGCTTGTTGATTTATGATCCGAACAGTCAAAACAGAGCATTCTTTTTTTTTACTAACACAGTAATCGGGAGAAAGTTTTCTGTGCCAAAGTGAACTTCATTGTTCAACAGTTATTTATTAGTATTGATTATGAACATATTGCACTCGACTAGTATCGATATTTTGCTTTGGAAGGAAATTGTATTGTATAAGTATTTTTCAATTCTGTTGCTTACAGATCTCTTGCCATCTCTTCTTGAATGAAGTATTTACAGATATGTTGCCATCTCTTCTCGAATGAAGTATTTACAGATCTGTTGCCATTTCTTCTTGAATGAAGTATTAACAGATCTGTTGCCATCTCTTCTCGAATGAAGTATTTACAGATCTGTTGCCATCTCTTCTCGAATGAAGTATTTACAGATCTGTTGCCATCTCTTCTCGAATGAAGTATTTACAGATCTGTTGCCATCTCTTCTTGAATGAAGTATTTACAGATCTGTTGCCATCCCTTCTTGAATGAAGTATTTACAGATCTGTTGCCATCCCTTCTTGAATGAAGTATTTACAGATCTGTTGCCATACCTTATTGAATGAAGTATTTACAGATCTGTTGCCATCCCTTATTGAATGAAGTGTTTACAGATCTGTTGCCATCTCTTATTGAATGAAGTATTTACAGATCTGTTGCCATCCCTTATTGAATGAAGTATTTACAGATCTGTTGCCATCCCTTATTGAATGAAGTATTTACAGATCTGTTGCTATCCCTTATTGAATGAAGTGTTTGCAGATCTGTTGCCATCCCTTATTGAATGAAGTGTTTACAGATCTGTTGCCATCTCTTCTTGAATGAAGTGTTTACAGATCTGTTACCATCTCTTCTTGAATGAAGTGTTTACAGATATGTTGCCATCTCTTCTTGAATGAAGTGTTTACAGATCTGTTGCCATCTCTTCTTGAATGAAGTGTTTACAGATCTGTTGCCATCCCTTATTGAATGAAGTATTTACAGATTTGTTGCCATCTCTTCTTGAATGAAGTATTACAGATCTGTTGCCATCTCTTCTTGAATGAAGTATTTACAGATCTGTTGCCATCTCTTCTTGAATGAAGTGTTTACAGATCTGTTGCCATCTCTTCTTGAATGAAGTGTTTACAGATCTGTTGCCATCTCTTCTTAAATGTAGTGTTTACAGATCTGTTGCCATCTCTTCTTGAATGAAGTGTTTACAGATCTGTTGCCATCCCTTATTGAATGAAGTATTTACAGATATGTTGCCATCTCTTCTTGAATGAAGTATTTACAGATCAGTTGCCATCTTTCATTGAATGAAGTATTTACAGATCTGTTGCCATCTCTTCTTGAATGAAGTGTTTACAGATCTGTTGCCATCCCTTATTGAATGAAGTATTTACAGATATGTTGCCATCTCTTCTTGAATGAAGTGTTTACAGATCTGTTGCCATCTCTTCTTGAATGAAGTGTTTACAGATCTGTTGCCATCCCTTATTGAATGGAGTGTTTACAGATCTGTTGCCATCTCTTCTTGAATGAAGTGTTTACAGATCTGTTGCCATCCCTTATTGAATGAAGTATTTACAGATATGTTGCCATCTCGTCTTGAATGAAGTATTTACAGATATGTTGCCATCTCTTCTTGAATGAAGTGTTTACAGATCTGTTGCCATCTCTTCTTGAATGAAGTGTTTACAGATCTGTTGCCATCCCTTATTGAATGAAGTATTTACAGATCTGTTGCCATCTCTTCTTGAATGAAGTGTTTACAGATCTGTTGCCATCTCTTCTTGAATGAAGTGTTTACAGATCTGTTGCCATCTCTTCTTAAATGTAGTGTTTACAGATCTGTTGCCATCTCTTCTTGAATGAAGTGTTTACAGATCTGTTGCCATCCCTTATTGAATGAAGTATTTACAGATATGTTGCCATCTCTTCTTGAATGAAGTATTTACAGATCAGTTGCCATCTTTCATTGAATGAAGTATTTACAGATCTGTTGCCATCTCTTCTTGAATGAAGTGTTTACAGATCTGTTGCCATCCCTTATTGAATGAAGTATTTACAGATATGTTGCCATCTCTTCTTGAATGAAGTGTTTACAGATCTGTTGCCATCTCTTCTTGAATGAAGTGTTTACAGATCTGTTGCCATCCCTTATTGAATGGAGTGTTTACAGATCTGTTGCCATCTCTTCTTGAATGAAGTGTTTACAGATCTGTTGCCATCCCTTATTGAATGAAGTATTTACAGATATGTTGCCATCTCGTCTTGAATGAAGTATTTACAGATATGTTGCCATCTCTTCTTGAATGAAGTGTTTACAGTTCTGTTGCCATCTCTTCTTGAATGAAGTGTTTACAGATCTGTTGCCATCCCTTATTGAATGAAGTGTTTACAGATATGTTGCCATCTCTTATTGAATGAAGTATTTACAGATCTGTTGCCATCTCTTCTTGAATGAAGTATTTACAGATCTGTTGCCATCCCTTATTGAATGAAGTGTTTACAGATCTGTTGCCATCTCTTCTCGAATGAAGTGTTTACAAATCTGTTGCCATCCCTTATTGAATGAAGTGTTTACAGATCTGTTGCCATCCCTTCTTGAATGAAGTGTTTACAAATCTGTTGCCATCCCTTATTGAATGAAGTTTTTACAGATCTGTTGCCATCTCTTCTTTAATGAAGTATTTACAGATCTGTTGCCATCCCTTCTTGAATGAAGTGTTCACAAATCTGTTGCCATCTCTTCTTGAATGAAGTGTTTACAAATCTGTTGCCATTTCTTCTTGAATGAAGTGTTTACAAATCTGTTGCCATCTCTTCTTGAATGAAGTGTTTACAAATCTGTTGCCATCTCTTCTTGAATGAAGTGTTTACAAATCTGTTACCATCTCTTCTTACGTGAAGTAAAAGATAAAGGGGGGAGGTACACCTTTACAAGTGTAAAAACCACAGATATTTAAAATACAGTGCTCTCTCGGTAATCCGGCAGATATCGAACCAGAGCACAACCGGGTTACCGAAAACGCCGGATTACTGTAAAATATCGAGAAAAACACAGATATCATTTGAAAATCAATTTAAATTACATGCTTTAAGGATTTCACCAGAAATTGGTGTATGCCTACCACGTTCTTGAAGAAACAAAGCATAGAGGCTATCGTCAACTTTAGGATTTTCACCAGTTTTCAATGTCTGTCGTTTACTTTTAAAATTTTAATTCGTCTTAAAAAACGACTTTATTTTATCACTGTTTTTTCTTATGTCATGAACTGTAGCTCGACCAACACCGTATTCGTTAGCAACACTAGTTAACGTTTCGCCCTTTTCATGCCGCTTTAGGATTTCATGTTTATCTAATAAAGATAGAGTTTTATGTTTACGTTTTTTTCTGCACGGATGCCATCTTCAACACAACACCACTACAGTACACCTGCCCTACACTACACCTGAGGTGGGCGTGCGTGAGTCATCACTCTTGGCGCCAATGCATTGTTTACTCAGACACTAGTCTTGTCGCTGCGTGGGAAACATTGTACAGTACTGGGAACGCATTATCAAATCAAGTGTTGAGCTCGTACTCGAATACAAAACGCCGGATTACTGGGAGTGCCGGAGAGCTGAGATGCCGGATTACAGAGGGAGTACTGTAGTTTTCCCCGATGTCCCTTTGTTCTGTTGTATGAAAGTTTGCACACTCCTAGAACTGTCCTTTAACTTTAGTTTTCAACTTGAATATTTGCAATTAACTTTCCCTAGTTATTAAAAAGATAATTTAAAAAATGGACTAATTTATACGTTGATCATGCTTTTCCTTGATAATTTCTACAAAACTTCACATTTCTGGAAGATTAGTGTTTTAGAATGTTCATAATGCTTGTGTTAACAATGTTAACTAACATCATTTGCCTATCTTTTGAAATAATATTTTTTCTCCCATTTTTATAGGAGTAGATTTTTTGACATATTTTTTGACATTTTAGTGAGCTATGTTCACTCATAAAATACAAATAACTATTGTTACAGCAATGGTACTAGTTCAAGTTCATAAGACACATGACATACATGTAAATACAAAATTCCATCACTGAACTGTCAAAATATGTCCAAAAATTGTACTCTTATAAAAATGGGAGAAAAAAAATATTATTTCAAAAGATAGGCAAAAGATGTTAGTAACATTGTCACCACAAGCATTATGAACATTCTAAAACACTAATCTTCCAGAAATGTGAAGTTTTGTAGAAATTATCAAGGAAAAGCATGATCAATGTATAAATTAGTCCAATTTTTTGAAATTATCTTTTCAATAACTTGGGAAAGTTAATTGCAAATATTCAAGTTGAAAACTAAAGATAAAGACAGTTCTAGGAGTGTGTAAAGTTTCATATCAACAGAACAAAGGGATATCGGGGAAAACTATTTTAAATATCTGTGGTTTTTACACTTGTAAAGGTGTACCTCCCCCCTAGTAAAGTAAAAGAAAACATCCGCCACATAGAAATGCATCATCAACCTCGTAATTTCAAATTTTCCATTAGACACGGCCTGAAAAGGTGGCACCTCATTTTCTGTAGTAACCTGTATATTGAAGCATAGTCCTGGTTTCAGTGCCCGTATATTCCCCACTCACCCGTGCTGTGTAATGAGAGTATGGTAATGGCCTCATGCATATTTGAACTTGCTCCATATGGTTAGCCTCCAAGATAAGTTATAGTCACCAGCACGCTGTGGGATACCGTAGTTCGATATTTGCTAAGGCACGAACATCTACAGTAAAGGACTCAGCTCCGTTCCTTCGCGGGTAAAGCTCAGCTCTTTGAAAAGACTGAGGTGTTGCAGCGTTTGGTTTTTCACCCAGTACAGGCCGGTGATATTCTGTTCTTGTTATATTTATGAACATGGGCATCGTGATTATCAGTCCCATGTACTTAGGTATTTGCAAAATAACATGTGTTGTTGTGGTGCCTGTAGCTTCAAATTAGGAACCATCACGGCATTTTCCTTAAGTAGATTTGGCATACCATGGAAAATCATTTATGTGATGACAGAGATGGAAACCGATGGCTTTGGTGGCGTAGTTGGTAGCATGCTGAGCTTCTATGCCCAAGATCACGGGTTCAAACCCGGCCGAAGCTGTCGGATTTTTTAAGTGCGTTAAAAATCCCTCAGTATGCCTTCCTTTAAGGGGAAGTAAAGCCGGCGGGCCCATGTGTTAGATTTATGGCATGTGAAAGAACCTTCCACGAACTACAATTGTGTGAAGCTAAATTTGTAGGTTACAAATGATGAAATGCTATGCTCAAGATAGCGGGTTCAAACCCGGCCGAAGTCGTCGGATATTTTAAGAGCGTTAAAAATTCTTCAGTATGCCTTCCTTCGGAGGGGAGGTGAAGCCGGTGGTCCCATGTCATAGATTTATGGCATGTAAAAGATCCTTCCACATACTAAACATTTGCGAAGCTAAATTGTTAGGTTGGATTTCGTCGGAACGCTCTATCAAAGTTCCAACGTTCACCACTAGGTATCATTGATATCTGGTAGCGAAAGTTGGAACTACTTGAAATTGAACTGAACTTGTAGCTCACCCTGAGAGTGTCCGCAGAAAGCAGCTACAGACTCAGGCGAGCGAAACATGTCCTCGGGCACTCCCGGCAATAAAAACCATACGATAAATAAATAAATAAATAAATAAATAAATAAATAAGTAAATAAATAAATAAATAAATAAATAAGTAAATGTAGATTACATTTAATTAACGCTCGATTAGTTCCAAAGTTAATCGCCAGCTGTCGGTTGCAGTGCCATCTAGTAGTTCGTTCATAGCTAAGTGTCGTTGACGATAGCATTTGGTATGTAAAGTAGTATCTACTTGATTGATCGTCTGCAGTCCTTACCTTAATTACAGATAACACACACTAATACAGCCATCACATTTAACACTGGTTATCAGACAGATTCTACACACACCAAAAGTACACCGGGCTAAATGGCCGCGTTGTTGCAGTCCCTAAACTGAGGAACCAACCAATCAGAGATAGAAATCAAGCACATGTAACCTCAGTTTTGCCTCACGAGGCGCAATTCTCATACCTACTAGAATGAAAGGTCTTGCTAGAGCTGGAAATCAAACCTACAATATTTTGAGGCTCAATACTAACCCCGAGACCACAGAAGGTGGCAGAATTTATTTTAAGGGTATGATTGCATAGTTATCTTCACCTAGTGTTGTTAATGGCGTTGGTACTAAGCAACGAAGGATTAAGGAGGAAGATGTCTCAAATCAGATAGGAATTATAATAATAATAATGTTATTGGTTTTACGTCCCTTTTAACTACCCTGGCTTTTAGAGACGCCGGGGTGCCGGAATTTTGCCCCGAAGGGGATCTTTAACGTGCCAGTAAATGTACTGACACGGCTCCCTCGCATTTGCGCACCCTCAAATGCCAGCTGACTGCGCCAGGTTTCGAACCAGCAGCCTTGGGCTAGATAGGAATTAGCTTGACATTCTGTTTGGTTCCAGATTCTGGATTTGTCTGATGTTGTATAGCAATGTTTACAGTATAGTAGTGTGTCTATTTGTAATAGAAACTAGGACTGGGAGAAGGCGACCGTGGCCTCAAGTTATGAATGGTTTGTTGATTCCTTAGTTTAGGGGCTGCGACTACGCGCTCATGTAGCCCCGTGTACTTTGGGTGTGTGTAGAATCTGTCTGATAACCGGTGTTAATTGTGATGACTGTATTAGTGTGTGTTATCTGTGATTCAGGTAGAAGGACTTCAGATGATCAATTTTTCAAGTAGTTCCTACTTTTGCAACCAAATGCTACCGTTCACGATACCTAGCTGCGGACTTTGGCTATTAGATGTCATTTCAGCCAGCACCTGGTGGCGAACGTTGGAACTAATATAGCGTTATCAAACTAACCTACAAATGTTTGCTTCCACAAGTGTAGTTAGTGGAAGGTTCTTTTTAATGCCATAAATCTATGACATTTGACCGCCGGTTTTACTTCACTGCCGAGAGAAGGCATCCTAACACTTGCGAGGAGTAGAAAAGGGAAAATATGTCTAAGATGACTGAGGTTTGTTTCGAATGCACCTCTTCTCAGTTTCGCCTCACGAAGCGAATAATAATAATAATAATAATAATAATAATAATAATAATAATAATAAATTTAATGTATTGGAATAGACCTATTATAACCGATCCGAAAATCTTGGCCACTCGACCTGATATTGTATATCTCAATAAAAGAAACCAAAAGGACTAGGCCTACTTGATCGACGTTCTTGTCCTACTTATCCAAATTATGCTAATTACCCAGGCTAAAAAAACAATTCGCTAAAGAAGTACGTAAACTATGGGCATGACGAATAGAAATAAACAGTGTCATCACTCCGCTACTTAAGCATTGTAGTTCATGGTCCAGCCAGTGTGTGGCGCGGAATTCGCGCCGAACCATAAGCACGTGTGACAGAAACCCGCGAGGTTAGTACTGTAATATCCTGTGCGCGAGAAGTCATATTATTCGAGGGAATTTGTTTATTTGTAATAGTTTACGAATGTCTGAGCAGTGCTTTGTGTGTGCAAACAACTAAGTTTTCTGTTGTTTCGGGAAAATGTCGTAATGTTTTGTTCCTAGAAGTAAATCGGGTTACGAAGAAAATCTGATGGTAGACTTTTTTTACACCGCCAAAAGAAACAAATCTGTTTGCGAAATGGGCGAGAGTTATTCCGTGGAAAGATAAGCAATTGTCGATCAAAAATAGAATCTGTGACGAGCTTTTTTCGGAAGATTTAATTATTATAAAGGCGGACTGTTTCGTTGTTAACTATGAGAACGTGGAAATTCCTCGCGTGAAGTGGAAATTAAAACCAGGATCAGTACCTCACATTTGTCAAAATTTACCGAAATATCTATCCACTGATGTAAAATCACGAAAGCCGCCCAGTAGGATACGAAATGAAGGCAGCCTTCCATGGTTACTTGTTCTATTTCGTGCCATCCTTACCTGAAACGAAAAAAAAATCCGTCTTAATAATAATAGGCCCAAAATAATAATAGTTGTTTATTCTTTAGGGACTTAACGACATCGCGGTCACGTAGCCCCTTGTGTTTGGGTTTGTTTAGAATTCATCTGATAACCTGTATCATTATGATGTCTGTAGTAGTGTATTTGGAATTGAGGCCGGATTTGGGTAGGAAGTGGCCGTGTCTTTCAGTTAGGTACCATCCCGGCATTTGCCTGGAGGAGAAGTGGGAAACCACGGAAATCCACTTCCAGGATAGTTGAGGTAGGAATCGAACGCTCCTCTTAACATTTATGCCTCACGAGGCTGAGTGAACACCGTTCCAGCCCTCAGACTAGTATTAAATTTATTGGCAGAGCTGGGAATCGAACCCGGACTTCCGTGGTGATAGCCAAGTGGCCAAGAATGAGTCGGACATATAATAATGGCCAACCTGCCAATAAAATAAACGGTCATCCAATTCTTCGCTTCCGTTACCGTCCTCCTGATCTTCGGATCTTGTTTCAACTTTGTATTCAGTATCAGAGTCACAAATTCCTTTCAATTTACTGAATCATGAACTAGCAATTCGTTATCTTTCAGCAGAAGGTGACACGCTTCATTTGCATCCTTAGGTTTTCGTAAGGCACAATCTCCTTACTGATATTAACTAAGGCAACATACTAAGCCAAATAATCGGTGTAACAGCACACCTGCCACTCACTGACAGAATGTAACATCATTGGGAGCGCTGGTACTATCAATCTCATGCTGAAAAAATGTTACACGTGTTAAAGTTATTTTTAGGCACGCTATTTCACAACTCCAGAAAAATGCTTACTAAGGTTTGGTGTAAGATGACACGAGACGATAAGATCAAAACTTGAACTGTTGGCTTGATATTAAAACGAATATAACGAACCATGGAACTGTCAGACCAATGCGCGACAAACGGAGGGTTTTAAACGATAGTTCTACATGGGGAAGGAGAATATTAATACTAACTTTTTGACAGTATTATTCATAAGTCTAAACACACAATTTGTTGTAATCAGCGTAACCGCAGCCTTCATAAAGAGGTTTACGTAGCCCAGCACGTATCCCACTATTGAACAGCTGACTGTGTAGCGTTGAGGATCAGCGCCGCTAGCGCTAGCCGAGCGGGGCGCGGTTGAACTCGGTGAGTGATAACACTATTTATTTCTATTCGTCATGCTATGGGTTTAAAATGTGTGAGAATTTTGCCAGTGGTGATCTCTTCCTCGGGAGTTGTTCTAAAGACGTTGGCAATGGCTTTGGAGGAACTGCAAATAAAACACCTGATTGTCAGAATACAGAAGGCAGTGCTGCTGGATACTTGTCTTATTGTTAGGCTAATTCACAGAAGGCAGTGGATTGCCAGAATTCAGAAGGCAGTGCTGCCGGATACTTGTCATATTGTTAGGCTATTTTTATCTCAGTAAGGCTTGCATGAAACTTGATTGTGAAATCCGTTTCTTGTAGACTTAGTTCTAGTTGTACCATATTTATGATATTCATGACAAGTTAAAGATAATAATAATAATAATGTTTACGTTCCTTTTAACTACTGCGGCTTTTAGAGACGCCGGGATGCCGGAATTGTGTCCCGAAGAGGATCATTAATGTGTCAGTAACTCTATTGACACGGCTCTTTCATATTTTACCACCCACAAATGCCAACTGACTGCGCCGGAATTTAACCCACTAACTTGGTTCACAAGGTTGTATTTACCCCGTTTCAGCCTTCATTCCAGAATTCCTTGCCCACGCCTATATCAAACCCAGACTTCTGTGGTGACAGCCAAAGATGTTAGGTACTACGCCAAGAAGTCGTCAAAGATAACCTCTGATTAAGAAGAAAAATATGAGGTAAGTTGTACTCTCTCAAGCTCGAAGACTGAGTGTTTGGAACGTCTTTAACACTCATTTAATTGCCATCATATTGAGCACCTCTAACGGCTAGAATTATTGGTTTTCACCCCAGAGGTTGAGTGTCGATTCCATACAATGTCAAGGAATTAAATTCTGGTCTGAGGGTTAGATCTGGAAACACTCGTTTCATGAGACAAAACAGAGAAGAGGCGGATTAATTCCCACCTCAGCCACCCCAGAAGTAGGTTTCCGTGGTTCCCTCGCTTCTATTCCAGATAAATGCCAGGATAGGTCCTAGTTCAAGGCCACGGCCACCTCCTTCCCAAACCTCACCTAAATCGAAAATACTCACATTAATACGGCATTCTCAATCATACTAGTTCTCAGACAAAATTCCTCACTCACCCAAGTACACGGGCTAAATGACCTAAATGTACAAGCCCCTCTAATGAAACAACAACAACAACAACAACAACAATCATTATCATCACAACTCGCACCGAACAGGGAAATTAATTACTTGAGAAACGCTATGAATTTATAAAATTAAATACTTTTTTATTGTAATTTTTCAAAATGCCAGGACATAATTTATTCTTTATTTATTTTTTGGTGGGAGAATATAAGCTCTTTTATAATGAGGGTTGCCCAATTAAATTAATTTAAAAAATATAATGTAAATTTTAAAAAGAGCATAAATCAAAAGAATACTTGTTGGGTTCAATGCAAATAACTTGCTTTGCAAAGTAACTGGTGTTCAAAATTGTCATCACTTAGCCTTGATCTACTGCTTGACAGTAGGCCTACATATTTATACGTACTGAATACAACGCTCCCCAGGTTTACTAAAATTACCAATGTATCGATAACTCCAATATAACGATTGCTAAACTTGTAACGATAACAAAAATGAAACTTTATTGCAATGTAACTATTAAATAATGTAACGTTTTAAATAATATAACGATTACAAAATGTAACTTTTACTGCTATGTAACGATTACTACAAAGTAACTATTATGACAAAAATGTAACGATTGCTACGATGCAAACGCTTACTACAATGTAACAATTACAAAAATGTTACGATTACTACAATGTAACGTTTATGAAAATGTAACGAATACATGAATGTAATGATTACAAAAAGTAACAAATACTACAATATAACAATTATTGTAATGTAACGATTACTACAATGTAACGGTTACAACAATGTAACGATTAGTACAATGTGTTGATTACAAAACTAACGATTACTAAAATGTAACTGTAACTGCAATGTATCAATTAAAAATGCAACGAATACTACAATAACGAATACAAAAATGTAACGATTACTACAAAATAACGATTACAAAAATGTAACGATTAAAAATGTAACGATTAATACAATGTAGCGATTACAAAACGATTACTCAATGTAACGATTACATTTTTATTTCCATTTTCCAAAGTGTGCCGATTGCAAGAACTACGCATAAAATCGTAATCGTTAATGTGATTACTTTCAATAAGTTACTTCCGAACACTGCTCGCAGGTCTTCCTCGTGATTCAAGTAGAAATACCTGCACCATATCTCTTCAGAGGCTAAATAATATTATGAATGTGCATTATAGGCATGTACAGAATAATGCTGCAGTATGAATATTGCAATATACCCCGTTCCTTGATTTGCATGCTTCCTGTATAGACAGGCGTACTGTACTGTATGTATAATGAAGCTGGCTTGCTACAGTCCCGGTTTCAGAGCCCGTATAATCCCCACCCACGCTGTTTAACGAGACTATGGTAATGAGTTCATGCATGTTTTATATGGTTAGTCCACTCTGGTGTTCTATGAATCCATATTTCTGCCAAGCTTATCAATTATATTCGACCACTTCATCAATTTCATCAGGGCAATATAAGGATTAATACTCCCACATGCCTTAGTACCCCACGATAAATGTGCACCACGGTCGAGAGGGCAGTAGCTGAAAGTCCGGAGGTCGCACTGACAGTGGCTATCCTAAATGTGGTTTATCCCCAGGTTTTTCAACACTCCCTACAGGCAAATGCTGGGATTTTTAATAATATAATATCGTATGGCCTCGGGTACCGGGTGCAAGCTTTGTTATTTTTCACCCAGAGGGCAGCTTGCATGTCGAATTTCGTCGTTCCTTGGAGCGCTAAGAAAGTCTAGGAAGTTAGATATCTAAGCTCCTTGACACTACAGCGCTTTCTAATAGAGAAAGGAGGTACTTTGTGTTGGCAGAAAATACCGAGTTTAATTTTGCCATTATGAACACGGTCTACTGAATACAAATGGGTTCTTTAACATGCCAACAACGTATGACATGCATGTCTTGAATTTTGCACCTTTCAAAAATCACCTAGCACGGTCAGGAGCGAACATGCAAGTTTAGGGTTAGTCTTCTTCTTTATTCGTATCAGGAGCACCAATCACACATATTTGTCACAAATGGTAAACAGTGAGAATCAAATACAAATAATAATAATAATAATAATAATAATAATAATAATAATAATAATAATAATAACAATAATAATAATAATAATAATAATAATAATAATAATAATAAGGGTACAGTGAATTGTTAATAAAGACACAAAGTACTCGGCAAACTATTCTAAATCTAATATTAAGTGAGGACATCAACATACAAGTCAGTTGAACAACACACTAACATCTGACTGACAGGTAGCCCGCAACCAAATTAAATGTTTTTTGTCCAGTAACGGGCGACGTCAATAGCATTCGGGTTGGCAAGTGTTAAATCTTTCATTGTGCATGTTGCTGGACATAGTGGGCACTGGTAAAGATGTTGGACTGTCTGTAGTTCCCCACAATCACATAGGAGAGAGTCACTCGACAAAAACCATTTCTGCAGGTTCATCTTAGTTCTTCCAACTCCAGTCCGTAGTCTGTTGAGCGCCTTCCATGTTGCCCAGCCTTCCATATGGCCCGGAGGAAGGTTTTCTTTTGGGGCCATCCAGCCGGACAGATGACCAGTTCTTTCCTTCCACATTCTTGCCCTAACAGTGTCAGCATTGACTTCAAGGCTGACTGTAGTTCGACACGTTAACCGCTCACCCACCGTGGGAATTTACTGCTGTAATAGTACCTTACTTTAAGTCCACGAGCACCTACCTCATCCCTGTCCCTAATACAATTACACACTACTACAGTCAACACGTAGGTTGGTTGGTTCCTTAGTTTAGGGGCTGCGACAACGTGGTCATGTAGCCCCGTGTACTTTGGGTGTGAGTAGAATTTGTCTGATAAACGGTGTTAATTGTGATGGCTGTATTAGTGTGTGTTATCTGTGATTCAGGTACAAGGACTGCAGACGATCAATTTCTTCAAGTAGTTCCTACTTTTGCTACCATATGCAACCATCCACGACATCTAGCAGCGGACGTGGCTACTAAATGCCATCACACCTGGTGGCCAACGTTGGAACTTATAAAGCGTTATCAAACTAACCTACACATTTTAGCTTCCAGAAGTGTAGTTAGTAAAAGGTTCTTTTTCATGTCACAAATCTATGACATAGGACCGCCGGCTTTACTTCCCCTCCGAAGGAAGTCATACTGAGGGTGTTTAAACGCTCTTAAAAAATCCGACGACTTCGACCGGGTTCGAACCCGTGACCTTGGGCATAGAAGCTCAGCATGCTACCAACAACGCTACCGAAGCCACTACAGTCAACATATAAATACAGGTTATCAGAGAAGTTCAACACACACCCAACTACACGGGGCTGATGACCAAGATGTCTCAAGCCCCTCAAACGACTTAACAACAACAACAACAACAACAAAATGCTTCAGTACAGTTTTATTTTGAATCACTTATCTTCCCAAGTCGGCTTAACCCACGGATTCTGCGAGTGATCAATTCTTCTACTGTCACAAGGACAATGTCTGGGAGCTGAGCACACTTAGTCAGCAGGTACACCTGGGGATGGTGACATCCGATCGATAACTTAGGTTTAATTAAAGAAGGGTTAGGGAAGGGGTTTTGGAAAGAACCGCCCGGCATTTTCCTGGCGGTGAAAAAGGAAACCATGGAAAACCAAACTAAGGGCGGGATTGGAACCCACGCTCTCCCGATACCATCAAGGCACGAGGTGGCGCAAAGCCAATTTGTGAATGTATCTCTACCTATTATTATTCCCGTATTTCAACGGGATCGGGGATGAGATGCGATGAAGCCTTTGTGGCGGATGGTTTTTACAGCCAGATGCTCTTCCTGGCGCCAACCTCATGAGAGGTTAATGAGAGATGAAATGAATGATGATGAATGAAACTGGGCAAGGATGTGGAAAGAAGCGGCAGTGGCCTGTCAGAAGGTACCATCCCAGCATTTACCTGGAGTTGAAAATGGGTAAACCACGGGAAGCCATTTCAAGGACGGCCGACGGTGGGGCTCGAACCCACGCGTCTACCGAATCAGCAGAGAACTTGGCCTCATGACCTAACGCTGCGCTTTAGCGAGCGTAAACACCTATATCGGTCGCGAAGCCAATTTGTGAATCTGAGCATAAAATTCTTCCATTTCTGAATTAAATATTGTTGTTGTTTATTTTAGTGGCTTTGCGACATCATGCTCATGTATGGAATTTGTGTGGTAACCTGTGTCATTGTGATGGGTAAAGGGAGGTATCTTCGTGATACAGGTATGTTCGTGATAAATATTTGAATAAGTATCATGAACTCCCCTATTGCAGACTAAGCGTTTCAACTTCAGTAGTAGCTCCCTGAGTTCTCAACAGATGTCTCTAGGTACTTGTATTGGTCTTCGTCGCGGTCTAGCGGACAAAACCAAACTTTTGTTTGTAGTGAGGTGTTTTCTTTCATAGTGGTGACAGGTTTTGTTCTGTGTCTGTTATTATAAAGATTCAAACGCTAATAATAAGTTAAGATATATGTGTTTAGTATCAAATTATAGCTTTAGGTGTGTAGTGTCGGCATGTATGGTTAGGAAAATAATTCTGTGAAAGTACGAACCGTTATCGCTTAATTCGTGAAGTACTTTTCTTAGCTTGTTTGTCAGAACAAAACGTTTGACTGCGTGCGCTCTTACATTTTCGCCTGTATCAGGTAAACTGACCAATATAAGATAACAATGCATATGAAGAAATTTGTCCAGGATTAAATTTACTATCAAGCTATTATGTAAAATTTTATACTATCAAGCTATTATGTTATTTTTTTAATTTAGGGTATCACGAAATTACCTTACTGATAATGTATTAAATTGAACATCATTACTGTTTGACTTGATAGTTATGCCTGTAGTGAGTTAAGTGTGCACTTTAGCATTAAACCATACTTTATACTAACGAATTATTCAGAATTAAATTTATTCTCTAGATTTGCATATGTTTTTCTAATTTAAGGCATCATGAAATTACCTGACCCTCATGTAATTCAATATTCTCCTTTGCATTATCGGTCAATATTCCAAAAGAAAAAGACAAAATACTGGCAGTATGAATCAAAACAGTTACTCACAGCTGCTAAAATGGTAACAGAGCAGAAGATGTCAGTTTATCAAGCATCAAAACGAGCACGTTTTCCCTGGAGCTACTTGAAGGATTTTATAACAAGAAATTCTGATCAGTTACGGTTGCTGTACTGATGAAATTAGAAGTGATTCCGAGTAAAGACTATGAAAATGAAGAGTACATTACTGTGACAATCATTAATTGCTATGATATCATGTATTTCTTGTGTGGTCAATTAATATACACAAAAGTTGTATTTTTTCATTCACGAAGTTACCTTACCATTATCACGAAATTAACTATCCCTGTCTCGAAGTTACCTGCCAAATTTAGAATAATATAATATATTTTCTTATGAACAATATGGATTCATAATATACAACAACACTATTTCAGTTACACTATAGTACGAGCGTAGCATAGTTTACTGCTATAAATTGGCTAGTATGGGTACTCGTTAATAACAGACATATCAGTAAAAGCGTAATTTTATCACGAACATACCTCCCTTTACCCTATGTACTAGTGTGAGGGGCGTGAAGGCGCAGCGGTCAAGCTGTTGGCCTCTCACCAAGATTGACTGGGTTCGACTCCCGGTCAATGCATCTGAGATTTAAGAAGTGAAATGTCATGTCCTATGGTTCGGATTCCACGTATAAAGGAGGTTCCATGGCTTATAATCACAAGATTCATGGTCACGTAAAACCACAATCTTCCTTCCTTCCTTACAGGCGTGTGTATTAGCAATTGAGGTAAGATTTTGGTCGGAAGCGGCCATGGCTTTAAGATAGGTATCATTCCGGTATTTGCCTGGAGTGCATGTGGGAAACCACCGAAAACTACTTCCAGAATCGATGAGGTAGGAATCGAACCCACCTCTTCTCAGTTTCGCCTCACGAGGCTGAGTGTACGCGGTTCCAGCCCTCAGACTAGAATTACATTTCTTTGCAGAGCTGGAAATAAACCCGGGCCTCTGGGGTGGCAGCCAAGAATGCTAGCCGCTACGCAAAGACGCGGATCATGTATCAATTTATCTGTGTTAATGAGGGAAGACGACCTCGCTCTTCCGACCCTTAAAGTAACAATAACTAACTAGTTAGAGGCGAACATTTGGAACTACTGTCGACCAAAGTATTATGTGCACTCGAGTTTGAAGGTAGTTTGTGAAGTAACCAATAGACATACTTAAAATCCAATAACACAATCATTTTCGTCGTACTATTTTGCGTTAGTTCATGTAGGTTTGGATTTTTTAATTTATATTTTAATATTTTTTATCGCAGTTGGAACACAAAAAGTGCACGTTTTTAAGCGTGTTTCAACCATGCGTCACATTTAAGAATTATTATCTCAAAAATGCGTCATCAGATCGAATCAAAATTTTAACACAACATACATTGGAATGTTGTATAACTGGTTTATTAATTTCAAAATTGAGTGTGTCCAAGAAACAAAGTTGTTATCATTTTTGTAATGTAACTTTTTCTCGGCTCGGGGTGGTTGGAAAATGTAGTTCTTGGTTGCGTTGTAATCGTTATACATCAAAAAGTTATGCTGTATGACTGTGAAATACGTAAACTAATTCACTTATTTTATATCGGTTTGTATTTGTACGAGGAAATAACACATGGTTCAACAGCTAGCCGCTCCAGCAAAAGCTGTACAGCGTTGCTGAGATGGAGCCCATCACCTCCGAGCGAGACGCGCCATGATGCATGTGGGCACCATTTCGGCAACGCTGTACAGCTGTTCGCGGAGCGGCGAGCTGGTGAACCTTGTGTTATTTCCTCGTACAAATACAAACCGATATAAAATAAGTGAATTAGTTTAAGTATTTCACAGTCATACAGCATAACTTTTTGATGTATAACGATTACAACGCAACCAAGAACTACATTTTCCAACCACCCCGAGACGAGAAAAAGTTACCTTACAAAAATGATAACAACTTTGTTTCTTGAACACACACAATTTTGAAATTAATAAACCAATTATACAACATTCCATTGAATATTGTGTTAAAATTTGGATTCGATCTGATGACGGGTTTTGAGATAATAATTGTTAAATATGACGCATGGTTGAAACACGCTTAAAAACGTGCACTTTTTGTGTTCCAACTGCGATAAAAAATATTAAAATATAAATTAAAAATCCAAACATACATGAACTAACGTAAAATAGAACGACGAAAATGTTGATGGTATTGGATTTTATGTAGCTCTATTGGTTACTTAACAAACAACCTTCAAACTCGAGTACACATAATACTTTGGTCGACAGTAAGTAGCTGCGATCTTAATTTACTTTGGGAAACTACGGAAAACCACTTCTGAATTAACCTCTGTTGCTGTTGTTGTTAATTCATTTTAGGAGCTTGCGGCATGTTGGTCTTCAGCCCCGTATAGTTAGGTGTGCGTTGAACGTTTCTGGTAACCTGTATTTAAAAGGAAAATATACGTATGGGTATATTTTTAAATTATTAAAGAAAATTGTAATATTTGTCGCGCCCGCGCTTGCGCACAATGTCTCTATTCCACCAGAGAAATGGCGGACCTATCCGCGTCTTACTGAGATCTTTGTTTAAGAGAATTAAAAAGGGGGGAAATATTGTTGTGGCTCTATGGCTCAAACTTTTTGAGTAAGTATATGTGGAGGCAAATCACTTAACGGACTTCAACTTGACTTAACATCTTCCGATAAAACACTTCAATTTTCCAATTTCCAATTCGCTTGGCGTACTTTATCACAATCAATAATGCTCGAGGTGAAACTCTGGAAGTGAAGGTCTCTATTTGCCTCATCAAGGTGTCAGTCATGGACAGTTGAATGTTGCGAAGTCGATCTTTCGACGCCCTTCAAGTTGCAACAGTGTCAAAAAGTAATCGTTCAAAAAATGCATAGGCCTACTGTATAAGAGGTTCCTTCAGTAAATATTTTCCCAATGACCTTCATGTTCTGACGCGTATCAACTAGTAAGTATTATTAAAATTATTATTTATTGGCTTCAGACCCAAATCCTACCTCAATTAAAAATACACACTCTAGTAGCCTATAGACACCACAGTGACAAAGGTTATCATACAACTTGTACGCGGTCTCACGTACACGGGGCAACATGACCACGATGTCACAATGTCCCCTAAAGAATCATCCACAAAAACGACATCGAAGGAAATAAACTTTGTTATTGAGTTGTCGAGAGCCGCCGTAGTTTAGGTGGCAGCACGCCGGCCTCTCACTACTGGGTCCATGGATCAAATCCCGGTCACTTCATGTGAGATTTGTGCTGGACAAAGCGGAGGCAGACAGGTTTTTCTCCGGGTACTACGGTTTTCCCTGTCATAATTTCATTCCAGCAACACTCTCCACTCTAATTTAATTTCATCTGTCATTCATTTAATCATTGCCCCAGGGGAGTGCGACAGGCTTCGGCAGCCGGCACAATTCATATCCTCACCGCTAGATGGGGGCTTCATTCATTCCATTCCCTGACCCGGTCGGTCGACTGGAAGCAGGCTGTGGATTTGTCACTGTGTTGTCGAATGGTGCGTTCCATTGACTCTCGTCTGTTCCTGGCTACTCGTAATGACAACGCGGTGATGGAGCGTGAGGAATAGTTCTCGCGAGCCACAGACAGGGAGAAAGTGCTGCCCATAATTGATGAGCTCCGGAAGACAGGCAGACAAGAACCGCAGTTAAATGGTGCAAATCGTGTGGTCGATACCGGGGCACGGCACTGCATGGGAACAAGGGAGGTCATGGCTATCGTACATCATTCACGTCATGTCTTTTCTTACCAACAGCTTCGGTGGCGTAATAGGTAGCACGATGAGCTTCTATGCCCAAGATCGCGGGCCCAAATCCGGCCGAGATCGTCGGATTTCTTAAGAGAGTTAAATATTCCCTCAGTACGCCTTCCATCGGAAGGAATATAAAGCCTGCGGGCCCATGCCATAAATTTATGGCATGTAAAAGAACCTTCCACTAACTGCAATTGTTGGTTGGTTCCTTAGTTAATGGGCTGTGACAAAGCGGTCATTGTAGCCCCGTGTACTTTGGGTGTGTGTAGAATCTGCCTGCTAACCGATGTTAATTGTGATGACTGTATTAGTGTGTGTTATCTGTTTTTAATTTAAGTAAGGACTGCAGACGATAATTTCAAGTAGTACCTACTGTCGCTAACAAATAGACTGCCGTCCGCGACACCTAGCTGTGAACTTCGCTACTACTAGATGGCTTCGCAACCAGCGCCCGGTGACGAACGTTGGAAATTAAGAGTATTAATCAAGCCTAACCTACAAATTTTGGCTTCACACAAGGGTAGTTAGTGGAAGGTTCTTTTTCATGCCATAAATCTATGACATGGGACCAATGGCTTTACAATCGGGTGAGTTAGGCGTGGTCGTTACGGCGTGGCTGCAGGCAGTCGCTCACATCCGGGAGGCAAGGAGGTTCGAATCCCCCCGCCGGCAAACTTGAAGATGGTCTTCTGTGGTTTCCCATGTTCCTTCCAGTCAAATGCCGGGGTTGGTCCCTAACTATAGGCCACAGCCGCTACCTTCCGATTCCTCGTCCTTACAATCACAATTCCCTCCCCAGACAACACTCCACACGCGACGGTACTTGTAGCTCACCCCATGTCCGTATAGAAGCAGCTCCTCACTCTGGCGAGCCGAACATGTCCTCGGACACTCCTGGCACTAAAAGCCATAGCCTACGGTAAAAAATAAGAATTAAAACTGGCTTTACTTCCCCTCCGAATGAAGGCATACTGAGGGATTTTTAACGCTCTTAAAAGATCTGACGACTTTGGCTGGTTTTGAACCCGCGAACTTGGGCATAGATAACTACAATTGTGTGAAGTTAAATTTCTAGGTTAGATTTCAATAACGCTCGTCTGCAGTCCTTACCGGACTAATACAGCCATCACAATTAACACCGGTTATCAGACAGATTCTACACACACCCAAAGTACACGGGGCTACATGACCGCGTTGTCGCTGTCCCCTAAACTGAGGAACCAACCAATGTATGGTATCTATTGATGCACCAAGTTCTACGAGTACTTCTTCCCGGATTTTATTCCAAAACTCTTCGTGTATTCTCAATAACCCATAGTTTAGGTCTTCCAGAACACGGAAAATATGTAGTGCTTTCTTCTCCAGTGTTGAAAGTTTTGAACCATCGTCGTGCCACACGCTCACTAACGACACCTTCTCCTTCCACTTCACATATTCTTTGAGTCGTGGCAGCAGCTTTGTAATTTTGTTTCCAGTAGCGCTTTAGCAGAACCCTAACCTCCAACTTTTTTAAGTTCCATTTGTGATTGTGTATGAACAACTGACGACGATGCATTCTCGCAATATACGCAATTCTAGTCATGGCCTCCTGTAAATAGCATTGGGGAATAAAAGAAAGCCAATTCTACCCTATAAAACACCAAACTTAACAAGTAGTTCTGTGAAGAACTAAAGCCTATTTTCATATATCCTACTTATATTACTTGCCTCTATCAACATACAAAATTTCAGTTTTATTGCTGTTAAAGATTCGTAGATATTGAGAACTGTCGAAATATTTCGGATGCTCGACATGTTGGATTTCTTATGTAGGTCTTAGAGTTATGTACAATTACATGAAGATTATTGTGTAGGTGTAATATTCAAACTTCAATCGCATGATTAGGACACAAGAAATACAAACGAGATTTTAAAATTTCACAGAGCCGCCAACTTGAGGTTATGTAAACAACTGAACTAAATTAGATGCCAGTGGATTACAATGTGTATAAAGATTTACTGTACCATAGTTCACTGCGTTTGGATGGTTGAATCGTGAGAAAAATCTATTAAAAGTATCAAATTAGATTGACCGCCATGTTCGTTTTGTACTTTACAGGTTTTTGAAAGTTACGTAGTTGAACTTTTAGTAGTGCACTTAATAACCGTACAAAATGTCAGGGTGATAAAGGCAATGGTTTCGGAGATATAGAATTCCGGTGAAATCTTTCACACAGGCGCCATGTTAGATTGGAGAGACGTAATAACATTTGAAGGGCACGGTCGGGGTCGGCCAGAACGTTGCTATTTCCTTACCAAGTTTCATTGAAAAAGCTCCAGCCGTTTAGAAGTTATTAGCGGGGACACACACACATACACACACCCACGGACAAAAGGTGATCTCATAAGCCTATTTTCTCATAAATGAAAATAGGCTGAAAACGACATTACTTAAGAAACATAGTAATAATTACTCGTTTCTGTATCACTCTAATCAGCTACCAAATTATACAAAAGTGCATTTGACCACACGATTAAATGAGTATAATCACGTAGTCAATACCAAAGTTATCGCATACAGTTGTATCTATGATCCGATATGAGCACTATAATTTCACGCAAATTTACTGTCGCCCGGCTCCCAATTTAATCTGGCTTTAGTGGATAATTTATAACCATTTTAAGTCTAAATTAACCGCAAAGTTATATCCTGCAACCCAATGCTGACGGTTCTATTCAATAGATTATGCATTGCGCTTAACTAGTTACTCTGAATTGTTGAGATGTGTTAGCGGAATAATTGCATAAGCTTACTGCAGTCTACTGTGTAGCGCGATCAAATTATGTAATTTTGTAGCATACAAAACTATTTAAACCCCTCCCATATATAAGGGCGTTCAAAAAGTAACGAGCCGGAGGCTGAAATGCGCAAACCGGTGACTACATCTGCTAATCGTGGCGTGTGTAACGAGGTGTGGTTCCCTCCAGAGCGTGGAAGGTCACAGCCCGTCACTAGAGGGCACGCGTGCACGTCACGTGACGATACAAAGCGAGCAGCAGCATGCATCAATCGTCCAACGCAGCCAGTTGCATTGCAAACAGTGACATGGAGGCGTCAACCGAAGAGCAAAGAGGTGTTGTTCGGTTTCTGACAGCGGAAGGAGTAGGGGGAACGGACATTCATCGCCAAATGTCACAAGTGTACGGCGAACATTGCATGTCACTTGCAAGGGTCAAGGCGTGGCACAAGCGCTTCAGGGAAGGACGGGTGTCGTTATCCGATGATGCCCGGTCTGGGGCACCCCCCTGCATTACCGATGACAACGTCCAGCTGGTTGATGGACTCATTACCCAGGACCGCCGAGTGACAGTGAACGCCATAGCCGCCGTGGTCGCTCCACGACCTCATACGGCCAACACAGTCGCGGTACTCCTGCAGAAATCCAAATGGGAGGTTCTCGGCTACCCTCCATACAGTCCAGGCCTCTCTCCTTGTGATTACTCCAGGTTTGGTCCCCTGAAAAGGGCTTTGCGGGGCCAACGATTCACCTCGGACGCCGACGTCCAGCTGTACGTGTGGAACTGGTTCACATCGCAGCCCAGTGAATTTTATGAGACAGCCATTCACCGCCTCGTGTCACAGTGGGACAAGTGCCTCAACAGCCAGGGCCAATACTTCTAACATACAGGTACTGGTTTCTGTAATTATGCCTCCAGCTCGTTACTTTTTGAACGCACCTTATACATTGGTTTTATAAAAATGAATATCGGTGTTTTAAGGCTTTGTAGTATATATAACAATTAATGTACGAGTATAAATAATACATCAAATGAAAGAGCAACTCAAACAGGTTGTCCTACAAGTGTTCGTACCTGTGCGCATGGGCATGCACTGGTTCCTCCGTCATCCGTTAGAAGCGATAGTAGCCAAGATGGCGACTAGAGAGCAGAAATTGCTTTGTATTTTACAGTTTTCAAGGACTGAATCTGTAGTTACAGTGCAACGTGCGTTCCGTATTACGCTCTGCATAACAGAGCTTGTTTCGCATGGCCTCCACGTTCACCCGTTCTGACGCCATGAGATTTTACCTTTGGGGGTTCATAAAGGAGCATGTGTATGTGCCTCAGCTACCAGCTGACCTAACTGACTTAACCCTCTTAGTGCCAAGCCATTTCCGGATATATTTGCCAAGAATACCAAACAATTTTCAATGGTCATGCAGACTTTTCGGAAAAAAATCATAAATTGGCTACCACATTTCCAACTATAGAATCATTATTTTTGCTTTGCATTATAACCAATACCTTTCATACAATTATGTTCATAAAAGTAAATACGGCATCTAAACCTTTTTAATTGAGGTTAATCTGATAAGTGTTCAATTCTTAGCCTACTTTCGATTTTTGCAAAAAATGAAAGTAGACTTATGAGATCAACACAGGGCGAAAAAAGTGTGTCTGTCTGTGTGTGTGTATGTGTGTGTGTGTGAGTCTGAGTGTGTGTGTGTATGTGTGTGTGTGAGTCTGAGTGTGTGTGTGTGTATGTGTGTGTGTGAGTCTGTGTGTGTGTGTCTGTGTGTGTGTGAGTGTGTGTACTCTGAATGTCTGTCCCCCCCTATCAATTCGAACACGGTGAATGCGAATTGAACGAAATTTGGTACAAAGGTAGCACTAGCAAAGGACACCTCAGTGTCATGTTTTATATCGCCGCCATCTTTACTAAAACTGAATGGCGGCCACTCAAACGTTCAAAACGTAAAATCAAATAACGACTAACCAAATCATCCGATCTCTACCAAATTTGGTAACAACATACCTTCGTATAGGATGCGTCTTGTGACCAAACTACAAGGTCGTCCGCCATACCATTTCAGGATGGTGGCCGTGCGAATTATGAAAACTTTATAATCCATATCATGGGACCCACCAGTTCCGATTATCGAGCCGAGAATCGTTTTAACTGTTCTAAAGGAAGAGGCACGTTCGAAATTAAAAGTTTATTTTCTAATACTATAGTGCAGACGTGATTTTAAAAAGCGAAGCTGATTCAGTAATAAGACAAGATGGCAGCGGATATCTTGTGCCTGACTTATATTTCACTAATTTGAGTATTGCATGCAATATAGCGTACTGATACAAAATAAATAAACTTTGTATGAAATGCTTTATATATAAATAATATACTCCAGTGATGAAATCGTTTAGTATAAATCATCATTTGCTAACAAGTTCTATGTAAGTCATTTTATATAGAACGATATTCGTTGATAAAATTAGCTCAGTGGTAGAGCGTTAGCCTATCGCTCAAATGCCTATGGTTCAAACCCGATCAGAGCTAGGTTTTTTGCTTGAAATGTTATATTAAAAAAAGGAAGATTGTAGTTTTACGTGACCGTGAATCTTGTGATTATGAGCCACGGGACCTCCTTTTTACGTGGAATCCGAACCACAGGACATGGCATTTCACTTCGAAAATCTCACATGCATAGACCGGGAAACGAAGAAATGTTATATGTTTATTGTTTTGTAATGACTCAGATGTTTTAAAATTAAGCGTTATATTGTGCATATTATGGTGTAAAATATATATTTAGTTAAAACATAATTCGCCAGCAGATTTACTCGAGACATCTAGCTGCCAAAAAGGTAACTGCACGCCGACCTACTTATTAACTTCCAGATTTTATTGAAAAGTTTCTTCTTCTGGCCGCTAGAATGCACTCGCTCTGTCAGGATTATATTGTTCGATATTTCACCACTAGATGTCACGACTAGTCTACGTGGGGCTCCATTGATTACTATACCATTGGCATTCTATGCGCATCGAATTTGAAGAATGACAAGATGATACTACGATACATTTTTACATTTTATTTTAAAGGGTTTGTAACAGCCTATTTTGCGTTACTTGAAAATGTTATTTGAAGTAAAGAACAAAACGATTTCACATAGTAACTGAATTCAAGCCGTTGGTGTTAGTTCAGGTTATTAATTACTACTTTTATTTCAGGCAAATAGCAATCGAAAATATCCACATAGTTTGTATACACACGTCTCTGTAGGGTCATGGAAAGATTTGTTAATTCAATTAGGGTTTTCGATTCCCGGTCAATGCATGTGAGATTTTCGAAGTGAAATGCCATGTCCTGTGGTTCGGATTCCACGTAAAAAGGAGGTCCCGTGGCTCATAATCACAAGATTCACGGTCACGTAAAACTACAATCTTCCTTCCTTTTTTTTCAATTAGGGTTGTGAAAGCCATGCACAACCAGACGTGTAAAGACATGCCTCAACTCAAAGTTGGAAGTTGCCCACGGCATGTCGTATATGTAATAATAATAATAATTATAATAATAATAATAATAATAATAATAATAATAATGTTATTGGTTTTACATCCCTTTTAACTACTGCTGCTTTTAGAGACACCGGGGTGCCGGAATTTTGGCCCTAAGGGGATCTTTAACGTGCCAGTAAATGTACTGACACGGCTCCCTCGCATTTGTGCACCCTCAAATGCCAGCTGACTGCGCCAGGATACGAACCTGCAACCTAGGGCCCAGCAAGCGAGAACGTTACCGCTGAGCCACGCAGCCAGTCTGGTCGATTATGTCTCCAGATCCATAACATTCTTGATATACTTCTTATCTTTCTTTCTTTCTTTCTTTCTTTCTTTCTTTCTTTCTTTCTTTCTTCAATGATGGTAGCAGTTTTTATCTAGGTTGTGGCGTTTGGTAGAGGTAAATCGTTTCTAAGGTCTTCAACAAAGAATAGTTCTATTATACTCTTTGATAATAACAACGAGTTATGACTATACTCATACATTTAGGAGAAAGTAGGCTATATGTTCTTTACTGAACATCTTGTTCAATTATTCCTTTTGAAAAAAAGTCAGTTTTGAGCCTAAATGAAGGACACCTAAGAGTCATATTCGAAGAAAAACTCCGTTTCTAGTTGTAGAAAGGCCTTAGATACATCTGTAGGCAGAAAACTTCAACAAGAAGAAAACAACTGCACCGCAATTTTGGCAAAGGGAGGACGTGAATACAAACTCAAACCCATCGCGTGACGGACTTCAAAGGATAAAAGTAAACACCGCACAGGCAAGCTTGAAACGTCACCTTTCCAACAGTATGAAATAATCATGGACATATGCCTACAGAAATCTACAAATGTAAGATGAAGAGCGCGCTGATTTAATCGGCTTTGGCACTTTTGGCGCGACCAGCGAGAGCCGATCTGCTCGTCACGTGGCACTGAGAGGGTTAAGAAACAGGATTGAAGCAGTTGTTGCAACAATTACTCCAGCGACACTGAGCAAGGTTAGGGACGAACTCGGCTATCGACTCGGTGTGTGCACAATTTATCCGCAGTAATAAGTGAAAATCTGAGATTACTGATTACATTGTCAGCTTTGCTGATTCACCAGAGGATTTAAATGCGGTTTTAAATGTTATGGACTCCGTCTTCAGGAAAGAATTCATGATAAATATCAATTAATATAAAACAAAAATATGGGAATGCAGCCGAAATACATCAGAAACCTCTGTGGATGTCAAATTGGCAGATGAGAAGCTAAAGGAAGTAAGAGACTTCTGATACTTAGAAAGCAAAATAAACAGTGATGGACGAAGCAAAGAGGATATAAAAAGTAGGTTGGCCCTGGCAAGGAAAGCATTTCTTCAGAGAAGAAATATGTTGACATTGAATATAGATTTAGGTAATAGAAAGTGATTTTTGAAAGCCTTCGTCTGGAGCGTGGCGCTCTATGGAAGTGAAACTTGGACTATTGGCACAGCAGAAAAGAGGAGAATGGAAGCATTTGAAATGTGGTGTTACAGGAGAATGATGAAGATCAGATGGGTAGATAGAGTAATAAATGAAGAGGTTTTAGGACAAGTAGGAGATGAGAGGTATTTCTGGCGACTGCAAATGAAGACAAGAGATAGGTTTGTAGGGCACTCTCTAATACACCCAGGAATTATGGAAGGAAAGGTCGAGGACAAGAACTGTAGGGGTAGACCAAGTTTAGAATATGAGTCGTCCAGTTGCAAAACTCGTTTAATCCACTTGTGAATAAGGATCATGTCGTAAAATTATTTATTTAATTATTTTATTTTATTTCATTTATTTAATTTAATTTTGTTTTGTTTACTTTGATTTGTTTTTTGTTTTGTTTTTTATTTTATTTTTTATTGCTTATATTTTTAATTTAATGTTGTTTTAATTTGATTTTGTTTTGTTTATTATGTTTTATTTTTTATTTTGTTATGTTTTATTTTGATTTTCCAGAAAACAAACACAAAACCAAAATCAAAAGACATGAAGCAAATAAGCAAAATTCAACAACAAAAGCAAAAGCAGAAAACAAAAATCCAGAAACAAGAAGCAAAATAAGAAAGCAAAACCAGAAAATTAAGAAAGAAAAGCAAAAAGTAAAATTCAAAAGCAAAAGCACAAATCAAACACAAAACCAAAAACCAAAAACACAAAGCAAAAAGTAGAAAACTACAAACACAAAAGATACGTGAAGCAAAGTCCAGAGAAACGTTTCTCCTGAAAATGATTCTTATTCACAAGTGGATTAAACGAGTTTTGCAAATGGACGACTCATTTGTTAAACAGATTGTCTTGGATGTAAGGTGTGGTAATTATGTATAGATGAAAAGATTAGCTCAGCACAGGGAGGGATGGAGCGCTGCATCAAACCTGTCAAAAGACTGAAGACTCAAACACACACAAATGTAACAATAAACTCAATGTCAGAGGCTCCGAGACATCAATTACTGTATAATATGCAGGGTTGTCGAAAAAGGCCGCAACAATTTCAAAAAATCATAGTTCAGGAATTATTTGAGATATTAAAACGAGTATTTGTTAGTTAAATTTAGCAACTCAAAACGCTTTTTGATGTGTAACATCTTTCTATTCGGTAGGTGGATATTTTTTGTGGGAGTGATTTTGGAATAGGGACGGAAATAGGACGGAAATGGGACGGAAACAATGAGCGCGCACTGTGGCGGAGATTGGTACCACGACGTACTGTCGGCCATGTGTCTATATGGAATGTATATCGCATACGGTTTACTTCAAGGTTTGGAGGCTCCATTAAAGATATTCCTACAATAAATCATATTCAAGTTGTCGTTCTTTGGAGTGAAAATATTCATTAAACCGTTTTTGCTGAAAACAATTATGATTTATTTAATCTTCATACTTTTGCTGTATTCTTATTTAATGTAAGCATTCGAGGTACAGTCGGCAAACATACAGCCCTATGTGGAATGTATATCGCATACGGTTTACTTCATGGTTTGGAGGCCCCATTAAAGATTCTTATTTAATGTAAGCATTTGAGGTACTGTCGGCCAACAAACAGCCATATGTGGAATGTATATCACATACGGTATACTTAACGGTTTGGGAAACCCCATTAAAGATATTCCTACAATAAATCATCGACACTGGAGTTTTAGAAGTAGAGTAGGCTAGTTATTTCTATGACCAACAGAGTTCACTGTTAACAAGGGATTTGCGCTCCCGGCAGCCACATAGTAGGATAACATGTCACATGTTGCACATCATATGCGACTACTGTAAGGCTCGTCATTTTCTCCCATGCCTGATAACGTTTCTATGTGCGCTCTGCAAACATCCAGTCGATAGTCGATTTCGGCCCAAGTGCGCCGGATCATCTCAGGCGTGATTGTAGCAACAGCAGCAGATCTCTGACCGGTTCACTGAATACAATGTTCCTGTCGCGCACTCATTCTGCGCATCGGCTGAAAGTCACGGGCGGAGTACAGTCACATCTAAAACTAAAACTCGACGACTTCTTGATTAGTTTGCAGGTCGAATTATTAATTTATCTGACTTACAGTACAACGGGAGATATAATTTTTTAGCCTATTTTCATTTTATGAAAAAAAAATTGGCTTATGAGATCACCTTTTGTCCGTGTGTCTGTGTGTGCGTGTGTGTGTGTGATTCGTGTGTGTGTGTGTATGTGTGTGTGTCCTAATACCTTCTAAACGGCTGGAGCGATGTCAGTGAATCACGGTAAGATCATAGCACCATTCTGGCCGACCACGACCGTACCCTTCAAATTTTATTGTGTCGCACCAATCCAACATGGCGGCAGTGCGAAATATTTCACCAGCATTCAGTATCTCCGAAACTATTACCGACATCACCCTGAAATTTTGTACGGTGATAAAGGTCACTACTACAAGTTCACTTATGATACTGTCAAATACCTGGTGACTATAAAACCAACATGGCGGCCAAGCGAAGTTGAGACTTTTAAATAGACTTTTCTCGCGGTGTAACCATTCAAACGTAATGAAACTTGGTACAGTAAGTGTTTATACACATTGTAATGCACTGACGTCTAACTTTGTTCCATTGTTTACATCACCTACAAGTTTATATATGAAACATTAAAAAATCTGTTAAGTACAAAACGAACATGGCGGCTAAGCGAATTTGAAATATATTAATAGACTTTTCTCGTGAGTTAACCATCTGAACGCAGTAAAATGTGGTACAGTAAATGATTATGCATATTGTGATGCACTGTTATATAATTTAGTTTAATTGTTTATATAACCTCAACATGGCGGTTGTGAGAAATTTTAAAATTAAGCTTCTATTTCTTGTGCGCTAATCATGCGTTTGAAGTGATACTTTGAATAATGAAGCTATGAAATAATTTTCCTGTAATGGTACATAACTCTTTGGCCTATAAATATAACAATCCAAAATGGCGAGCATCCGAAATATATTGACGGTTCTCAATATCTACGAATCTTTTATAGCAATCAAACTATTTTTTTTAATGTTCATAGAGGCTACGGACATAAGTTCACCTATAGGACTTTCAGTAACCTGGTACGCACAAATCCAACATGGCTGGGACGCGAAATATAAATATTTGAAACATTTAGAAACAAAACACTAGAAACACACCGAATGGATGCTGCACACTTTTTCACTTCGCCTGATTTAAGTTTCGAGGCAATGCTCCTTTACACAGGAATTGAACAGGAATTGCTACAGGATTACGATCAGATTCTTTTAATCAAGTATGGAATACGTGGAGGCATATGCCAGGTGTCTCATCGGTATGCTGAAGCTAACAATAAATACATAGAAACCTATGATTCTGAGAAACCATCGCAGTTTATTACCTATGATTATTCCAACAACCAATACGGGTGGGCTATGTGCCACTCTCTTACTTATGGCGGATTTCAGTGGGTTTCTCCAGATACCGTTGATCTAGAAAAACTAAAGGAAGACGATCCTGTGGGATACATTCTAGACGTTGATGTTGATTACACATTTGACCTTCATGATCTACACAACGATTTACCTTTCCTACCAGATTGTACACAACCTAAGGATTCGTCTCTGAAGAAACTAATTCCTCATCTTGGAAATCGAAGGCGATATGTTTTTCACTACATGGCATTAAAACAGGCTTTAGATCATGGAATAAAATTGATAAAAATTCATCGTGTGTTAAAGTTTAAGCAAAGACCTTGGTTAGAGGCATACGTTGATTTTAATAACAACCTTCGAAAAGAAGCCAAAAATGATTTTGACAAAAATCTGTACAAATTATTCAACAATGCCATTTTTGTAAAAACAATGGAAAATATCCGTAAAAGAATAGACATACGTATTGTGACTGACAGCAAAAAGGCAGAAAAGCCAATAGCAAAGCCGACATTTATTGACAGAACAATTTATGGTCCTAACCTAGCTGCTTTCCACATGGCTAAACGTAACATTGTATTCAATAAGCCTATATATATTGGAATGTGTATACTGGATATTTCAAAAACTCTAATGTATTCCCACCACTATGATGTCCTGCTACCCTATTATGGAATGAACAATCTTAAACTCATGTATATGGATACCAACTCGTTCATTTATTTGGTTAACACCCAAGATGTATATGAAGACAAGTTGGATTTCCTAGAACACCTGGACACATCAGATTATCCTACTAATCACATATGTTACTCTACATCAAACAAGAAAACGTTGGGGAAATTTAAAGACGAGGCTTGTGGACAAATTATAAAAGCATTTGTTGGACTTAGAGCTAAAATGTACGCTTTAGACATAAATTGTAAAGAAATCAAAAAGATTAAAAGTATTAACAGAGGTGTTGTCAAAAATTGTATAAGCTTTCAAGATTATAAAGATTGTGTCATGAACAACAATGTAAAAAGAATACCAATGAACATTATCGCTTCAAAACAACATGACATATCATCTATAAGACTAAACAAAATTGCTTTGTGTCCTGGTGATGATAAAAGAGTGATTGATGCTAATGGTATAGGTACATATGCCTATGGTCATTACTCAATCATTGACCATGCTTAAAGAGTTAAGTTTTGAATATCAAAATCCTCTGCATGAGTCTAGCAAATACATAAAACAAATAAATTTAAAAAATTAAAGCAATAGCACTGCAAAAATAGAAAAACACAAAAAGAAAAGAATGGTATTCATGATCAAAAAATAAATAAAATAGAAAACAAAATAAAAACAACTGTACAATTTATAACAAAAAAGAATATAAATAAAAATGTAGTATGTGTAAATAGTGTACACGTATTTAAAATAAAAAATATTGTATGGACTCTGCTTGTACATTTTTAATTACTACCCACCTAACTCCACTCATAATGCAAAATAAACATGTAAAACACAAATTGGAAAATCCATGTTCCCATATTGACAAAATAGAAATAACATTAAACTGAAATTTTAAAAACTGTAAAGGGGAATTTGGTAAATTGACAAATGTGTAAACAACAAATTTCGAAATCCATGTTTCTAGATCATGAAATTGAAAAACTTTAAACTGACATTTTAAAAACTGTAAATGGGAAATCGTGAAATTGATAAATGTGTAAACAACAAAATGCAAAATCCATGTTTCCATATTATGAAATTGAAAAACTTAAAACTGACATAAAAAAAACTGAAAATGGGAAATTGGAAAATTGACAAAAAAATGCAAAATCCAAATGTGTAAATGTGTAAACAAGAAAATGAAAAAAAAACGGTTGGGGTAGTGATCATGTTGTACAGTAGCCTATAGGACTAGCATAAGGATAGTTGCATGTGCCCTTATATATAATTTGTGTATGTGCATTAGCCTTTGGATTAGCTTAAGTTAGGTTTGGTAAAGTTCGTTTTGGTAAGATTAGGTATGTGACCTTGTAGTTTACTCTTTTCCGAAAATGTAAAATCTAAAATCTAAAATCAAAAAATCTTAGATTTAAAATGTAAAATCTAAAAAACTAAAACATAAAATACAAAAAAAAAATCAAAAATATAAAATCTAAAAAATGTAAAATGAAAAATCAAAAATGTTAAAATGTAAAATGTTAAAATGTAATTCTAAAATCCTTAAATGAGGTTTCTGTGAGTTAGGTTAGGTTAGGTTAAGTTAGGTTAGGTTAGGTTAGGTTATTACTTAGTTTATTATGTGTGCTCTCACATTTGCTGTTATTTTTTTGCTCTGACTTTGAAGTTAGGTTAGGTTAGGTTAGGTTAGGTTTAGTTAGGTTAGGTTAGGTTAGGTTTAGTTAGGTTAGGTTAGGTTAGGTTATAACATAGTTTATTATGTGTGCTCTCACATTTGCTGTCATATTTGCTCTCACTTTGAAGTTAGGTTAGGTTAGGATAGGTTAGTTAGGTTAGGTTAGGTCAAGTTGGGTTAGGCAGAATGGCTGAGGTATGAATTAAACCCGCTTTTTCTCACTTTTGCCTCACAAGACCTAGTGTACCCCATTCCAGCCATTAGACCAGAAATTAAATTTCTTGGCAGAGCCAGGACTGAAACCCGGGCTCCCCAGTGACATGCAAAAATGCTAACCACTTCACCTTAAAGTGGATAATTTAAGACTGCTCTTAATGGTACTTGATCAATCAATAATTACCTAATAATAATAATAAAATAGCCACGTGACATGAATGAGCCCAGGCAGGATATCAAAACGGATATTGACGTACTTTCTGGATGAAAACCAAAGGGGCATGGTTCACGGAAGTTGAGAAAGATCTACGTGAAATGGAAATTTCCCCTAAAGATATCCAGGAGCGTGTTCCACTTCAGGAAAAACTACGTACGCACAAAGGTTTCCAGGAAAAGCCGAAGCTGAAGACAGGGAAAGTGTGGTCCCAAGAGAGAAAAGAACAACACCGGAGACGAATGCGGGAACACTGGGCGGTAGCTAAAGCTCGGAAGAAGAGACAGTTGAACTGACGTGGTCCCTAGTTGGCCGAATCAAAGAAAGAAGAAGAAGAAGAAGAAAAATTATAATTATAATAAAAATAATAAAAAATAATAAATATTCCATTTAGCAACTACACGACCGACCTCTCCCTGTGACGTCATACACAGTCTCAGGGTGTGGCGGCCATATTGCCCATTGGCCACTGCGCCAGCTTTGACTGCCCCCTCTATTAGAATAACATAGGGCTGGTTGCGCGTGGCGGCCATCTTGGCCATTAGCCCCTGCGCCAGAACCGCCCTTTATATCCTACTCATATTCGGTAGCATGCTGAACTGCTATGCCCAAGATCGCGGGTTCAAATCCGGCAGAAGTCATCGGATTTTTAAGAGCATTAAAATCCTTCAGTATGCCTTCCTTCCCAGGGCAAGTAAATCCGGCGATCCCATGTCATAGATTTATGGCATGAAAAAGAACCTTCCAGTAACTACACTTGTGTGAAGCCAAAATTTGTAGGTTAGAATTGATAATGCTCTATTAGTTCCAAAGTTCGCTGCCGGGTGCTGACTGCGATGGCATGTAGTAGCCAAGTCCGCAAGCTAGGTGTCATGGACGGTAGCATTCGGTAGCAAAAGTAGGATCTACTTGGAATTATTGTCTGCAGTCCTTATTTGAATTAAAACAAATAACACACACTAATACAGTCATCACAATTAACACCAGTTATCAGACAGATTCTACACACACCCAAAGTACTCGGGGCTACATGATCGCGTTGTCCCAGCCCCTAAACTAAGGAACCAACCAACCTACTCATCCAAGTGTATTAATTAACCTAATGTATTTTTTCAGATGAATGAAGGAGGAATTCTCAAGTTGTTTGAATAATTTGTGTTTTGATCATTGATTGAATATGATATATGTTAAAATTTAATGTAAATGCTTTGTATTCTTTTTTCTATTTGTAAGATTAGTAAACGCAGACAGTCCAATCATAGTTAAATACACACACGTATGTAGAAACAGGCTCATATGTTAAAAGGTGGGTTCAATTCTCATCTCAGTCATCTTAAAAGTGGTTTTCCCTTTTTATCCTGCTACTATTCCCGGCAAATGACGGGATGGTTACCTAACTTATGGCCACGGCCGTCTGCTTACCCATGTACAATTACAATTTCACATAATATAACATACAGTGCATCACAATAGCATCGGGTGAGTTAGCCGTGGTCGTTACGGCATGACTGCTGGCAGTCGCTCACATCCGGGAGGCGAGGAGGTTCGAAACAGAAGATGGTCTTCTGTGGTTTGCCATCTTCCTTCCAGGCAAATGCCGGGGTTGGTCCCTAACTATAGGCCACAGCCGCTACCTTCCAACTCCTCGTCCTTATATTCCACCTTCCCTCCCCAACAACGGTACTTGTAGCTCACCCATCGGGTGTCCGTCTCGCAGCAGCTACAAAACTGGCGAGCCGAACATGTCCTCGGACACTCCTGGCACTAAAAGCCATACGCTAAAAAAAATAAAAAACACAATAGCACAGGTTATCAGTCAAATGCTACACACTCCCAAGTACACGAGGCAAAATAACTAGGATGTTGCTAGCCTCTAAATGAATGAACAATACTATTTACTCGTGGCATGTGACTCACAGTGTGAGAACCGCTGAATTACAAAATTGATGAAAGAGATGAACACTTATCCACTCAAATCTCAATTAAATACAAAATGACTTTAAAATGAAATATAATTACATTATGGAGATTAGCTGTCTCGGGAGTGAGTGGAGCAGAGCAACATTATTTTATTATACACATATATTTAATGCAAAGTTGAAAACAAAGCAAACTGGAAGACACAACTTTAAATTTATCAAGATAAGAAAGTTCCTTGGACCGGCAGAGAAGAATACATTATCACGAAACTCACCTGATTAAAAGAGAATAATGTCCGAGGTTCTTTCTCTTACTCTCCGTGTAAAATTTATGGTTATTATTGTTATTTCAGAGCAAAGAACAAAGTTAAAATGAATTTCCAACTGTCCAAGAAGTTTCATAGTTTATTTTTCTCTTCCCACTAAGAAAGTACAGAAGTCATTAGTAGCACGCCGCTGTATCTTCAAGATTTGTCTCATCTCGACTGCAACGAAAAATCTCGCTTGAATAGAAACAAGTGCATACACCATCTCTACAGTAGGTCTTTATAATATTTAATAGGAACAGTAGTTCATTCATTAAAATGTATTGATTTTATAATTATTTCATTTATGGAATTCAAGCATAGTGGTCATCATTATACTAGCAAGTCAAATTGTAATTCATCTATCAACCTCAATAAGATCTCCAATTAAATAAATATCATGAAATTGGAAATATCCTGTAGCCTACTAAGGCTGAGGAAAATTATGTCCCATTCATAACTGAATATGAATAAAGAAAATATATTTTAAATAATCCATTTTCGAATCATGTTGTTGCCCACAAATGATGTGGACAAGCTCTCTCCACAGATACTAAATAAAATGCTATTCAGCTCAAATGAAAGGATAATATATACACTCGCTTATTAATTATCACAGCCCCATCATCAGAAGACAGATTAAAAAAGGAGAATAGAAAAACATGATACTCGTTGTCTTCCACAGCCTCCTCAATGTCTATTTGATGGTGCTGCCTTCATGAGGGTTACGTGAGTAATTGTTCCAACACTTTAATTAATAACAATTATTCGGCGGCTTCGGTGGCGCAGTTGGTAGCATGCTGAGCTTCTATGCCGAAAACCGTCGGTTTAAACCCGGCCGAAGTCGCCAGATTTTTTAAGAGCGTTAAAATTCCCTCAGTATGCCTTCCTTCGGAGGGGAAGTAAAGGTGGCAGTCCCATTTATAGATTTTTGGCATGTTAAAGAATCTTCCACTAGCTTAATTACACCTGTGTGAAGCTAAATTAAACATTCGACAAACGCTCTTAGGTTCCAACGTTCGTCGTCAGGAGCCGACTGCGGTGGCATATTGTAACCAAGTTCTGAACTAGTAGTCGTTGACAGTAGCGTTTGGCGGCAAAAGTAGGAACTACTTGAAAAAATTCAATGTCTGCAGTCCTTACTTGAATTGAAAACAGATAACACACACTAATACAGTCATCACAATTAACACCGGTTATCAGACAGATTATACAAACACCCCTAGTACACGGGGCTACATGGCCGCGTTCTCGTAGCCCATAAACTGAGGAACCAACCAACCAACCGACAATTTCCAGTGTGTATCCAAATTTGTAACATTTATTTCGTTAGGAACACTATCAAGTTCCATAGTTCGTTGCTAGGTGTCAGTGGCATCTGGTAGCCAAAGTTGGAACTTTTAGATATTGAACTTGCTCTTTCATTTTCATTCATTTCATCTCATCGACATGCGACTGTACTTGTAGCATAGAAGCAGCTACAAACTCTGACGAGCCGAACATGTCCTCGGACACTCCCGGCACTGAAAGTTATACGCTAAATAAACAATATTGCTTCTATTCTCTTCAAGTTTGCAGTCGATAGCTGGGGCCAATCATCTCCCTTTATAGCAAAGTTGGGAACCCTAGTTAATGTCCAGAAACCATTTTTAGCCTATTTTCGTTTATAACAAAAATAGGCTTATGAGATCACCTCTTGTCCGTGTGTGTGTGTGCGTCCGTGTGTTTGTGTGTGTGTGTGTGTCCTTCATAATAACTGCTAAACGTCTGGAGCGTATTCAATGAAATTCAATAAGGTCATAGTACCATTTTGGCCGACCCCGAACGTGCCCTTCAACTTGTATTGCGTCTCACCAATCCAACATGGTGGCTGTGCGAAATATGTCACTAGCATTCAATATCTCTGAAACTATAAATTATATCGGCCTGAAATTCTGTACGGTGATAAAGGGCACTACTAGACGTTCATATATGTGACTTTCAAAAACCTGCTAACTACAAAACGATCATGGCGGCCAAGCAAATTTCAAACCTTTAAATAGATATTTCTCGTGATTTAACAATCCGAACGCAGTGAAACTTGGTACAGCAAATGACTATACAAATTGCAATGCACTGACATTCAATTTAGTTCAATTATTTGCATAACCTCAAGATGGCAGCTGTGTAGTGTTAAAATTAAGGTTTTATTTCTTGTGTTCTAATCATGCGATCGAAATCAACGTTTAAATAATGAACGTACACAATAATCCACATCTATTAGTACATAACTCTACGGCCTACATCATATATATTATTTCAGAAGTAGCCTATGCATCCCTGCTGCGGCGCTCACAAGAGACCGATCGTGAAAAATGAGCATTCAAATAAAAGAGAATATACATTACCAGTGACGCATGGCTTCTCTAATTCTATAAATATCTATAATTTCTTTAAAAATGACTTTTAAAAAACTGTACGAAGTGTGCGATTTGCAGTTACTGTTGCTGCAGGAAGATACGCTCCATAATTGGTGTCCACTTCACAATTTGGCCGCTGTGACGCCTTTTTAAATTTATTTTATGTTCGACCCTCACTATTATGTGTCAGAAAACTGTATAATAATGATGGTCATTATAACACTGTTTTCCATTATGATACAGTTTCTCCAGCCAATCAGAGCTCGTTCATTGACCAATTAGGTAACGATAACTTCGCGCATGCGCTCAAAATCCAACATGTCGGACATAAACACAACATCGAACTATAATAAATTACCGACATGGAATACCCACCGTCCATATGTTCGCGTAAATAAACTGGCGAATATGAGACAAGAAATAGCACTGTACCTTAAAATCACCAACACTAATTTCTACACAGCGCATTGTCTTCAAATGACTGCGGTGACAATATTACTGAGGGATGGCTGATGTAAACATATGGCTGCATATGGCATTGCAAGCCCACAGAGCGCATGCGTCGGTCGTTCAAAGCTCTTGAAAGACAAAGATATAACACCCAACGCTCGCTCTGCGATCACAAAATTCCAGTAGCTGACTCTCAACAGATATTTATGAATATTTATGTTAAAACATATAATAAAGTTATAATTATCGTCGAACATAAACAGTCGTATGCAACTCGCCTATAATGGTAATTAAGACACTCGTATGGAAATTATAAAACTCGCATACGCTCGTTTTATAAAAAATACTCGTGTCTTAATTATAGCCATTATAGGCTCGTTGCATAATGTACTATTAACATTCTGAGGTCCTTCCTTTATCATTTTGCATAGATTTCAGAAACAGTAAATGAAAGGAATGTGTACTCAAATCGTATAATTTCATAAATTAGCAGTGACGAATTGCATTCTAATTTCATAAATATCAATTTTTGTAAGAAGTGTGCGATTTGCAAATACTGATGCTCTAACATTCTGAAATTATGAGTTGTCGTCTAAACCCTTAAAACTATTAAACGTTAATTATTTTACAGGTTTTTCTTCTGCCTTGTAATATCGATCATTTCGAATAGTTTTCAGAAACAGTATATCAATGGATTGGGTACTCTAATCGTATAACTGGTGAGTGTTACAAATACTGTTGCTGTATCTTGCTGTAATTATGAGTTGTCGTCCATAACCTTAAAACTATTGAACGTTAATTCTCTTACGGTTTTTCTTCTATCATTTCGGATGGTGTTCAGAAACAGTAAATCAATGGATTCAGTACTCTAGTCGTATAACCGGTGAGTGTTACGTCATCTAAAACCTTAAAACTATTAAACGTTAATTCATTTATAGTTCTTTCTTCTATCATATCCCATGGTTTTCAGAATCAGTAGGCTAAATCAATAGATTGGGTACTCAAATCGTATAACCGGCGAGTGTTGCTGCTAAGCTTTCAATCAATGGACTCAGCGCAAACATGATTTAAGCTCATCCGTCTATACAATGGATTTATTATATTCCAGGTTTGTTAATATGCCACGATACAGGATTTTCTTCTGCATTCTAATTCCATAAATATCGATTTTTGTAAGAAGTGTGCTTTTTGCAAACACTGTTGCTGTATCATGCTAGAGTTGTCGTCTACAACCTTCAAACTATCATCATTATCATCATCATCATATAGGCCTCATAAATTAGCAGTGAAGAATTGCATTCTAATTTCATAAATATCAATGTTTGTAAGAAGTGTGCGATTTGCAAATACAGATGCTCTAACATGCTGCAATTATGAGTTGTCAACTAAACCCTTAAAACTATTAAACGTTAATTATTTTACAGGTTTTTCTTCTGCATTCTAATTTCATAAGTATCGATCATTTAGAATGGTTTTCAGAATTACTAAATCAATGGATTGGGTACTCAAATCGTATAATTTCATAAATATCTAATAACCGATGAGTGTTATGATGATCCAATTTTCTTAAGTTAGGGAACGTACAACTTGCAATTCTGACTGAAATGTATCTATAACCGGTGAGTGTTACGGCTAAACTCCCAATCAATGGACTCAGCACAGAAATGGGATCAACAGTGACGAATTGCATTTTAATTTCATAAATATCAAAGAAAGAAACCAGCCACAGCACGCTCTCATGCTGACGCTCCACTCGGGAAAGCGAAAGCACCCCTGTAGGTAACGTGCAAAGGAGTTTAGCGTTGAGAGCTACACGCAGAACAAGGAAAGCACCCCTGTAGGTAACGTGCAAAGGAGTTTAGCGTTGAGAGCTACACACAGAACAAGGAAAGCACCCCTGTAGGTAACGTGCAAAGGAGTTTGCACTTAGGAACAAGGAAGCCTCACTGTAAGCGGGGCGTGAAGAAGTTTTCCAACGAGGGTTGTCCTGATAAGGGAGAAGGAGGCTATTCAGCCAACAATATAAAGCAGGAAATCTTGACCAAGATGCCTTCATAAATATCGAATAACTGGTGAGTGTTATGATAATAGAATTTTCAGTGATTGCCTTCTCAAGTTAGAGAACGTACAGCTTGGAATTCTAACTGAAATGAAAATGGTGTTGTATAATCATTTGTTTGAAATAATTACATAACAACCTTTCTCCTTAAGTCACTCATCATAAACCTATTGGGGAAAGCATGACTTATGAACATGTGAGATTTCTTGCACGGGTCCGCTACTAAAATTAAAATCCAACATGGTGACCGTCCAAAGTATTTAGACGGTTCTCAATATCCATTAATATATGACAGCAATCAAACTGAAATGTTGTATGTGTATAGAGGCTATAAACATAAGTTCACCTATGGGATGGTCAATAACCTGGTGAGCACAAATCCAACATGGCGGCGACGCGAAATTAATATATTCAAATGGACGTTTCTTGCGATTTTACCATCCGAGCGCAGTGAAACTTGGTACGGTAATTTAAAAAAAAAAAACACTGACGTCTAATTCATTTAAATTATTTTCATAGCCACAAGATAGCGGCTGAGCGAAATTTTAAAATCTCGTTTTTATTTCTAGTGTCCTAATCATGCGGTTGAAGTTTGAATAAAACACATCAATTCTTCTAAGTTTGTGCCGTGTCTTGTGTGGGTTTCGCCTAGGACATCAAACTGGCTCATCAGCGGGCTCTTGGTGTCCCCACCTGGACCTCCACTGGAGTAGCGAACTGCGCGCCACCTCCCTTTATATAAAGTGCAACTGCACCACTTTACTGCGAGAACTAAAAGCTCAAGCAGCCTTAAACTCCCTATGAAGGCGTCCAAAAGGATGGTATACTGGCTTTCACGGCCAGTGAATTAAAACTCAGAAATTCTTCTAGGTTTGTGCCGTGTCTTGAGCTTTTAGCTAATTTTACTATAATCTAAATAACCTATTTTACCAGCAGACAAAAAATGTATTTCCATACCGTTTGTGTGTCTTCTAAATGGTTTAGATCCATTTTTGAAGCTGTTTGGTAAATTACGTTATTACGTTATTAAATTACTGATTAGCGGCTTCGGTGGCGTAGTCGGTAGCATGCTGAGCTTCTATGCCCAAGATAGCGGGTTCAAATCCGGCCGAAGCCGTCGGATTTTTTAAGTGCGTTAAAAATCCCTCAGTATGCCTTCCTTTGGAGGGGAAATAAAGCCGGCGGTCCCATGTCATAGATTTATGGCATGTTAAAAAACCTTCCACTAATTACACCTGTGTGAAGCTAAATTGGATAGGTTAAGAATGTAAACAACGCTCTTAGGTTTCTACGTTCGTTGTCAAGAACCGACTGCGGTGTCGTCTAGTAGCTAAGTTCTGAACTTGGCCCAGTAGTCGTTTACGGTGGCGCTTGGCGGCAAAAGTAGGAACTACTTGAAAAATTCTAAGTTGCAGTATGTACTTAAATTAAAAAAAAACAGATAAAACACACTAATACAGTCATCACATTAAACACCGGTTATCAGACAGATTCTACACACACCCAAAGTACACGGGGCTACATGACCACGTTGTCGCAGCCCCTAAACTTAAGAACCAACCAACCAAATTACTGATTTACAATCAACTTACTCCTAATTCGAAAAGGTTTAGGGGTACATAAAATAAAATAAGACTATCATAAAGTTATACATTTTTTTACTTTTACAAAAAACAGAATTCTTAACATCAAAGTATATAAAAAATGAAAATCAATATATCGTCAAACTGACCATCGAATTAAGTAGTAACCTGATGCATGGCCTTGTCTATTTTGCAATAGTCTGTCAATATCAGGTTCAATGTTACAGATGGCAATGCGCAAGTTTCCCTCCAATAGTGTATCACTTAAACAGGCCTAACTAGGGCCTACAATAATGGGAAAAATCTCATCATTCACAATATATAAGGAGCGTTCAAAAAGTAACGAGCCGGAGGCTGGAATGCGCAAACCGGTGACGACATCGGCTTTTCGTGGCGTGTGTAACGAGGTGTGGTTCCGACCAGAGCGTGGAAGGTCACAGCCCGCCGTTGGAGGGCACGTGTGCACGTCACGTGACGATACAAAGCGAGAAGCAGCATGCATCAATCGTCCAACGCTGCCAGTCGCATTGCAAACAGTGACATGGAGGCGTCAACCGAATATCAAAGAGGTGTTGTTCGGTTTCTGACAGCGGAAGGAGTAGGGGTAACGGACAATCATCGCTGAATGTCACAAGTGTACGGCGAACACTGCATGTTCATTGCAAGGGTTAAGGCGTGGCACAAGCGCTTCAGGAAAGGACGGGTGTCGTTAGCCGATGATGCCCGGTCCGGGGCACCCCCCCCCCCCCCCCCCCCCCTGCATTACCGATGACAACGTTTAACTGGTTGATTCACTCATTACCCAGGACCGCCGAGTGACAGTGAACGCCATAGCCGCCGTGGACGGATTGAGTGTTGGAAGTGTGCACACCATCGTGAAGGAACGACTGCACTTGGGCAAAGTGTGTGCCCAATGGGTGCCCCACCTAGCAAGAGTCGTGGCTGGAGATGAGTCATGGTGTCATCACTTCGAACCAGAATCCAAACGACAAAGCCTCCAGTGGAAGCATCCAGGGTCCCCACCACCCAAAAAGGGCAAGGCCATCCACATGAGTGCGGGAAAGGTAACCTCTGCTTCGTTACTTTTCGAACGCACCTTATATATAATATATATATTCACGTTTTCAATGGTAGGCTATAAAATACTTATCCGCGGGCCACATAAACTAACTTTGGGGGCCGCAAGTCTATGACATTAAACGATGCTTTCTACATTGAGTTGCTTGCCTGTGTTTTCTTTTGTTTTTGTTTTTGAAGTGTAACATCTTTCCAGTCGTTTGCTGGATATTTTTGTGGGAGTGATTTTGGAAAAGGGACGGAAATGGACGGAAGCAATGAGCGCTCGCGGTGGCGGAAATTGGTACCACAACTTACAGTCAGCCATGTGACTATGTGGAATGCATATCGCATACGGTTTACTTCAAGGTTTGGAGGACCCAATAAAGATATTCCTACAATAAATAATCTTCAAGCTGTCCTTCTTTGGTGTGAAAATATTCATTATATCATATTTGCTGAAAACAATTATGATTTCTTAAATCTTCATACTTTTGCTGTATTCTTATTTAATGTGAGCATTCGAGGTACAGTCGGGCAACATACAGCCCTATGTGGAATGTATATCGCATATGGTTTACCTCAAGGTTTGGAGGTCCCATTAAAGATTTTCCTACAATAAATAATTGGTACCACGACTTACCTCGTCAGGATTTGGCACTGGAGTGTTACAATTAGTTATTTCAATGACCAACATAGTTCACTGGTAACAAGGGATTTTCGCTCCCGGCAGGCACATAGTAGGATAACATGTCAATGTTACACATCATATGCAACTACAGTAAGGCTCGTAATTTTTTTTTACATTTCAAATGATCTTGTCGACTTCATCGTTATGCTTTGGTCTACCGTTATGCGTTACGGTTACGGCGCGTATTACGTCATCATGTTGTTCTGTGCATATACACCGAGTCTGAGTTTACTCCTGAGGTCTGGCGTTATGCGATACGGAGACGGCGAGTGCGTGACGTCATGCAGCAGGGTGCACCTCCCGCTCTCCGTCCCCGCGCGGGAAGCCTAAAGTAAAGGGTAATGGAGCCTGTTCAGTCTGAGTTTACTCCTGGGGTCTGGCGTTATGCGATACGGAGACGGCGAGTGCGTGACATCATGCAGCAGAGTGCACCTCCCGCTCTCCGTTCCCCGCGCGGGAAGCCTAAGTTAATGGGTAAAGGAATCTGTTGAAGCGAGAAGCGACAAGCCCTCCTGAGCCTTTCTAACTTTTGTAGCATTTGTAGCATGAGTCATTTGAAATTATATAAAGTCTAGTCTCTCAGACTGACTGTATCTTTTTTTCTGGCAGTGTAAACACTGCTAGGCGTAGCAATGGGAGTAGGTGCTGTGTATTTTGTAACGATGACAGCTGGTACAAAGTAGCAGTTGCAGTCTGCGAGGCATAGGCTACATCTTCAGCTCCTGGCGTTTAGCACTATGTAGATGTGCTTCTTCCTCGCCACCCCTGCAAGGGAGCGGTGATATACGAGGCGTCATCTGGCGGCGGCAGGCAAGCGGCACTTCCCCCGTCGGTAGTGACCGCCATTAACTGAAGATTCATTCATTGTATTATATCCTAAGGGATAGGGACGTGGATCTGAAACGTGGCATTGCTTTCTCTTATACTACTTTCTGTGCTCTCGGGATACGTATTAAGACTCCGGATATAAATATCCTGGGTTCAATTCCCACCTCACCCATCCTATACCAAGCACATAGCAACTATGAACATGAAGGAGGAGCCAGAATCGCTCGCTCGCGCGAGCCAATAGAAATAAGGCGACGTTGCCCAGATAAATGAACTTGCTTGGCTCGCGGTGCCGTACGAAATCTGTATTTCTCTCCGCGCACGAAAATAATTAACAATTCAATTATTTTGATGAAAATGATCGTATGGCCTCCGGAGAGGCCGAGTGCAGGTCTTTCGCCCGTGGGCGACCTGCGCGTCGTAATGAGGATGATGTGATGATGAAGACGGCACATACACCCAGTCCCCGAGCCACGCAAATTAACCCCAGGAGATTAAAATCTCCGATGGCTCGGCCGGGAATCGACCCCCGGGGCAGTTCGTGCCAAAGCCTAGCGTGCTAACCATTTAGTCACGGAGCCGGATAATTATTTTGACGATCCCGTGGTATAGAGCTAAAAAGTTTGAAGTATACTGTCCAAATCCTGTGATACCACGACCAGTCATTCGGGAGATAGCTTGCCACGGTGGGTGAGGGTCCGTCTACTAACCCCAAGATTGCGGGTTCGCTCCTGGCCGTGGTAAGTGATTTTTGAAAGGCGGCAAAAATACGACGAGCATAAAGAACCCATTTGAATTCAGTAGGCCGTGTTCAAAATGGCAAAATTAATCTCGGGAGTTTCTGTCAACACAAAGTTCCTCATTTCTCTACTAGAAAGCGCTATAGTGTTCAAGGAGCTTAGATATTATCTAACCTCCTTGACATTCATAGTGATTTAAGGAACAACGAAATTCGACATGCAAGCTACCCTCTGGGTGTCAAATTACAAAGCTTGCACCCTGCACCGAGGCCATACGATATTATTATTTCTCGGGAGATAATATGAACTGAAAGAATAATTAGAGACACCATCAGGAAAAGAAGGGCCATATTCTTCGGACATATATACAGAATGAATCCATGTAGATTAACCAACCGGATAATGAAATTCTTTGCGACCAGGAAAACCACAGCTCGCTGGTATCAGGAGGTGAAGAAGGTCCTAGAAGAAATGGCAACATCTGAAGCTCAAGTCAGCAACAGGGAAGCATACAAATCCAAAATTAAGATTTTCACGTGTTTTAAGAGTCACCCTACTTCCCGGATCCAGGCACCATGGAGGAGAATGCAGAGCGTTAGAATGAAGGAGTATTGGGCAAAAAATAAGATCCAGAAGCTGAAATCAAATTAACGTTGTCCACAGTCAGCCTAAACGACAGAAGAAGAAGAAGAAGAAGAAGAGTGAGAAAGATTAGATTCGCCGGGTAAGGAAATTATGAGTTCTTGGGGGTAATACATAGCCTACTACAGTGACAGAAATGCCGTAGAATTTCAGTGTACAGTTTAGTGAAGCTGTAAGAAGTGCTGTGAAATGAATTTTTCAATTCATAACATTGTCCCTTAGTAAGGAAGAAATACCGTATATACAAACTGTAACTTTATTGATATGCAATACACCTTATCATGCTACAACTACTGTACAATTACATGATTTACTAATTACACAGATTGCAAAGGCCTGCATGATCTTGCGGTAAATAAGTCAGGTTGATAGAGAATAATGTTCCGAATTTGATAATGATGTCAGTTTGTAACATCACATCTTGTTGTGCCTTAAATACCTTTTTTCAAATAATCAAATCAAAATAAAAAATTTCACTCTTGCCAATTAACCAGATGTGATTGGGAAATTCAGAATACATTTTAAAATTCAGTACAGCAAAGTAATCAAACACACCTAGTTGTAAAACTCAGCAATTTTTCTAGGTTTATGCCGTGTCTTACGTGAGGTTTCGCTTAGGAACACCGGGGCCGATAACCTAGATGTTAGGCCCCTTTAAACAACAATTATCATCATCATCGCTTAGATACACCAAGCAGGCTCATCAGCGGACTCCTGGTGTCCGTGCCCGGACCCCCACAGGAGTAGCGAACTGTGCACTACCTCCCTTCTTATCCGGGAGTTAAAAACTCAAACAGCCTTTCATGTCCCTATAAAGGCCTTTATAGGCCGGGCACGGACACCAAGAGCCCGTTGATGAGCCAGCTTGGTGTTCCTAGGTGAAACCCCACACAAGACACGGCGGCATAAACCTAGAAACATTGCTGAAGCCTAGTTTTAGCATATTTTCATTTATGAAAAAATAGGCTTATGAGATCACCTTTGGTCCGTGTGTTTATGTGTGTGTATGTGTGTGTGTCCCCTAATAACTTCTAAACGGCTGGAGCGATTTTAATGAAACTCAGTATGGTTATAGTACTATTTCGGCCAACCACGACCGTGCCCTTCAAATTGTATTACGTCTCATCAATCTAACATGGTGGCTGTGCGAAATACTTCACCGGCATTCAATATCTCCAAAACTATTACTCATATCACCCTGACGTATTGTACGGAGATAAAGGGCACTACTAGAAGTACACCTATGATACTTTGAATAACCTGTAAAGTAAAAAACGAAAATGGCGGCCAAGCGAAATTGAAAGATTCTAATAGACTTTTCTCGCGATTTAACCATCTGAGCGCAGTGAAATATGGTACAGTAAATACACATTGTAATGTACTGGTATCTAATTTAGTTCATTTTTTTACTTAACCTCAAGATGGCGGCTGCGCAAAATTTAATTTTTTTATTTTTTATTTATTGTGTCGTAATCATGCGATCGAAGTGAAAGTTTGAATAATGAACATACGCAATAATTTTTATTTTATGGTACACTAGCAGTAGTGCCCGGCTTCGCCCGGTGTATACATTTGTTTTATGGATGACAATGAATACTACTACAGAACTGGCACATGATATTTAAAATAACAGAAAGAAAAAATATAACTTTTTGTGGCGGTCGTGGTAGTGGGGGCGATAAGTAGTACAGTATAATGGACGTAACATTCAGGACATTTTTCCGTAATGATACTGATAATAATGATTAGGGAAACTGCTATTTACTAACTAAAGTACTGACACATGCAATTTACAACCGAATTGAAAAATATGATTAGAAAGAGGAGTAAGTGAAGTAAGAGACACGGTCTAGGGCCTATATCTCATTGGCTGTTAGGAAAATAGAAACCAATAGTGTCGTCTTTTGTCGCATAGCGCCGTAGGAAAATAATCAGAGCACTTGGCTGTCCCAAGCTCCTGAGGCAGCAATAGTGTCATTTATCGGCACATAGCGCTCAAGGATAAGGATCGGAATAAACGAAAGTAAATTTGAAAGCACCATCGCTTATTGCAGCTGATAACCTCAATGTACTGCACCAACACCATCGCACTTATACAGAGGCTTAATATTCATACTGACAACTGTTTTAAGGGGCATAAGAAACCTTTTGCACTAATTATTCCTCGTGACTGCAATTTATAAGCAGCGCAAGATGTAACTATTTTCGCAATTCTGCAACAGAACACTGGTAGGGAAGACGTGATGCAGCCCGAATTACCAGCCAACAATAGACTTATTAAAATATTCTTAGAGGAGCACTACTACGGACATGTTCTAGGGCCAAAAACGTGATTTTCTAGTACATTTTGTCTGTTTTCTAAATGTAGGGAATGGAGAGGGTTTTCCAAACTATCAAGTACACAGTGGTACCAGCAGGATTTCAGGAGGTAAGTATGTAAAATTTGATGCAATTAAGTGAAACGGTGTAGATTTGTGCAGGGAATGGAGTGGTCTGTACGAAAATTCAAGTGGACATTGTTACCCACAGGGTTCCAAAGGGTAATTATACAAACATTCATTCAAATCGGTGAAACATTGTAGATTTGTGCCAAAGGGCCTAAACGCAGGGAATGGAGGGGCCCGTCCGAAATTTCATTTAGACAGTGTTACTCGCATGGTTCCAAAGGGTAATTATACAAATTTTGGTTCAGATCGGTGAAACGGTGTAGATTTGTGCCAAAGGGCCTAAATGCAGAGAATGGAGTGGTCTGTCCGAAATTTCATGCAGACAGTGTTACTGGTCGGTTTCCAATGGGGGGAAGTATTTAAATTTAGGTTCAGATCGGTGAAACGGTGTAGATTTGAGCCAAAGGGCCTAAATGCAGGGAATGGAGTGGTAGGTCCAAAATTTCATGTACTGTAGATAGTGTTACCCGCAGGGTTCCAAAGGGTAAGTATACAAATTTTGGTTCAGATCGGTGAAACGGTGTAGATTTGTGCCAAAGGGCCTAAATGCAGAGAATGGAGTGGACTGTTCGAAATTTAATGTGGACAGTGTTAGTCTACTCTCAGGGTCCCAAACGGTAGATCACAAATGTTGCTTGATATCGGTGAAACGGTGTAGATTTGTGCCAAAGGGCCTAAATGCAAGGAATGGAGAGGTCTGTCCGAAATTTAAAGTAGGCAGTGTTACCTGCTGGGTTCCAAACGGTAAGTATACAAAAATTTGGTTCAGATCGGTGGAACTGTGTACATTTGCGCCAAAGATCCTGAATGCAGGGAATGGAGTGGTCTGTCCGAAATTTCATGTAGACAGTGTTAGTCGCAGGGTTCCAAAGGGTAAGTATACACATTTTGGTTCAGAGCGGTGAAACGGTGTATATTTGTGCCAAAGGGCCTAAATGCAGGGAATGGCGTAGTTGTCCGAAATTTCATGTAGACAGTGTTACTCGCAGGGTTCCAAAGGGTAAGTATGTAAAATTTGGTTCAGATCGGTGAAACTGTGTAGATTTGTGTCAAAGGGCCTAAATGCATGGAATGGAGGGGCCCGTCCGAAATTTCATTTAGACAGTGTTACTCGCATGGTTCCAAAGGGTAATTATACAAATTTTGGTTCAGATCGGTGAAACGGTGTAGATTTGTGTCAAAGGGCCTAAATGCAGAGAATGGAGTGGTCTGTCCGAAATGTCATGTAGACAGTGTTACTCTCAGGGTCCCAAAGGGTAGGTATACATATTTTGGTTGAAATCGGTGAACCGGTTTTTATTTATTTATTTATTTATTTATTTATTTATCGTATGGCTTTTAGTGCCGGGAGTGTCCGAGGACATGTTCGGCTCGCCTGAGTCTGTAGCTGCTTCCAGCGGACACTCTAAAGGGTGAGCTACAAGTTCCGTTCAACTTCAAGTAGTTCCAACCTTCGCCACCAGATATCAATGATACCTAGTGGTGAACGTTGGAACTTTGATACAGCGTTCTGACGAAATGCAACCTAACAATTTTGCTTTACACAAGTTTAGTCTGTGAAAGGATCTTTTACATGCCAAAATCTATGACATGGGACCGCCAGCTTTACTTCCCCTCCGAAGGACGGCATACTGAAGGATTTTTAACGCTCTTAATAATCCGATGACTTCTTCCGGGTTTGAACCCGCTATCTTGGGCACAGCAGTTCAGTATGCTACCGACTACGCCACTGAAGCGGTGAAACGGTGTAGATTTGAGGCAAAGGGCCTAAATGCAGGGAATGGAGTGGTCTGTCCGAAATTTAAAGTAGACAGTGTTACCCGCAGGGTATACGAATGCGTAGAGAATACTACAGTTCAATAAATCCTTGAGCAACACTGAGAAATGGCTTCAAATACCATATCCTATCTCCAATTTACACATGCTAGTGCAACAATCACAATAACGCAGGTTATCACAAAACTTCTACACACACATCCATGTACACGGGGCAACATGACCACGATGTCTAAGCCCCGCAAATGAAATAACAACTGTCTACACATGAAAACTGCATAATGGTGATAGATGAATGTAGGAATGTATGCCACTATGTTTCTCTGACAGGATACCATTACATCGGGCAGTTTTCTCATGTGTCCCATAGCAAATTTTACCGGACTATCATGATACAGAGTAAATCGTTGTTGCCTAGTGACAACCTGTCCATCAATGGTGCGGCGTTGACTATCATGATACAGTGCTAGTCGTTGTCGCCTAGCGACAATTTTATGTCCTTCAAGTTATTGGATCGGTGAAATGGTGTAAATTTGTGCAAAAGGGCCTTAATGCAGGGAATGGAGTGGTCTGTCCAAAATTTAAAGTGGACAGTGTTACCCGCTGGGTTCCAAAGGGTAACTAGCCTATACAAAATTTGGTGCAGATCGGTGAAACGGTGTAGATTTGTATAAATAACAGGCAAACAAACAAACCAACATTCAGTTTTATATATACAGTAGGCCTACATATAACAATCCAACATGGCGACCATACGAAATATTTAGAGGGTTCTCAATATCTACGAATCTATTACAGCAATCAAACTGATTTATCTTTATGAACATAAGTTCACCTATGAGACTTTCAATAACCTGGTGGCCACAAATCCAACATGGCGGTGACACGATATATAAATATTTAAATTCTCGCGAATTAACCATCCGAGTGCTGTGAAACTTGGTACGGTAAATGCTTATACAAATTTTATTCACTGGCATCTAATTTATTTCATTTGTTTTCATAACCACAAGAGGCAGCTCAGGTTGGCTCAGGCAAGGAAAGCATTTCTACAGAAAAGTAATCTGTTGTCATCGAATATAAATTTAGGTATTAGGAAGACATTTTTGAAAACCTTTGTCTGGAGCGTCGCACTGTATGGAAGTGAAACTTGGACAATTGGTGCAGCAGAAAAGAGGAGAATTGAAGCGTTTGAAATGTGGTGTTACAGGAGAATGATGAAGATCAGATGGGTAGATAGGGTTACAAACGAAGAGGTATTAAGACGAGTGAAAGAGGAGAGATGTTTCTGGCGACTACTAATGAAGAGAAGTGACAGGTTGGTAGGACACATACTAAGACACCCAGGAATAGCAAGCTTAGTTATGGAAGGAAGGGTCGAGGACAAGAACTGTAGGGGTAGACCAAGGTTAGAGTATGTTAAACAGATTGCCTCGGATGTAGGGTGTGGTAGCTATGTAGAGATGAAACGATTAGCTCAGGACAGGGAGGCATGGAGGGCTGCATCAAATCAGTCAAAAGACTGAAGACTCAAACAACAACAACGGTGGCAGCTGTGAGAAATTTTAAAATCTCGGTTTTGATTCTTGTGTCCTAATCATGCGAGTGAAGTTTGAATACTACACCTACACAATAATCTTCATGTAATAAATAGTACATAACTATAAGATCTACATATTATATAAAAATCCAACATGGCGACCATCCGAAATATTTAGACGGTACTCAATATCTACGAACCTATTACAGCAATCAAACTGAAATTTTGTATGTTGATAGAGGCAATTAACATAAGTAGGATATATGAAAATAGGCTGTATAGTTCTTCACGGAACTAATTGTTTTGTTTTGTGTTGACCGCAGAATTTCTTTTCATTGTTGCAAACCTGTGTTTTTGGAGATTACATTATGATTTCTGAGTCTTGACGCTCCTCTGGAGAGCTGTGGCTGTGAACCTATTGTTCCGATCATGTATTTGACTCCTTTAAAAATTGATTTAACAAGGCAAGAGGTTGTTCTAGTTTCTAAAAATCTCAACAAGATGTTGAGTATTATCGTCTTTCCCTAAGCTACACCTAGCCCCTCTCTCTATATGTAAAATGAATGTTTGACTGTTTTATTTCTGAATTTCCACGGAATTGCGATATCTTTGAATTTCAGGCTGTCTTATAACGAATGCGCGCAAAAATGACATGTTTGTCTGTTTGCACGCTTATAACACGAGAACAACTGGGTAGTTCAACGTAAAATTTGGTGCGGTTATCTATCACAGGCCAGGTACCAATAATCTTATATATTAAAATAATTCGGAGGAAGTTTCAACTTTTACTTAAACTGAAATATCTTAAAACTCAGCAAATATTCTAGGTTTGTGCCGTTTCTTGTGTGGGGTTTTGCCTAGGACACCAAGCTGGCTCATCAGCGGGCTCTTGTTGACCCGCCTCGACCCCCACAGGAGTAGCGTACTGAGTGCTACCTCCCTTTCTATGAAGCACACCTGTGCCTCTTTACTGCGAGAACTAAATGCTCAAGCAGCCATCACCTCCCTATGAAGGCTTCCAAAACGATCGTATATTGGCTTTCACGGCCAGTAAATTAAATCTCAGCAAAGCTTCTAGGATTGTACCGTGTCTTGTGTGGGGTTTTGCCTAGGACACCATGCTGGCTCATCAGCGGGCTCTTGTTGTCCCCGCCCGGACCCTCACAGGAGTAGCGAACTGCGCGCTACTTACCTTCAAATGAAGCGTGTCTGCGCCTCATTACTGCGAGAACTAAAATCTCAAGCAGCCATAACCTCCCTATGAAGGCTTCCAAAACGATGGTATATTGGTTTTCACGCCCAGTGAATTTCGCCTAGGCGAAGACCCCACACAAGACACGGCAAAAACCTAGAAGATTTGCTGAATTTTAATACACTGGCCGTGAAAGCCAATATACCATCTTTCTGAAAATTCTTGATAAGTAACTGTGCTACGACAACGTTTGTTGGCTTGACACACAATGCACGTTGAGCCCCAACTTACTTGCTTTTGTCATACGTGTATTCAAATAATTGCAAATATTCACTTCATCAGGGTCATTATTCAGGGCATGCTGTAGTGATGGACGTTAGCGAAGTTCGACTTTCTTCCGCCAGGCAATACCCAGCACCCCAGTGATGGAATGGCTGACTATCTCCTGATTTCCACCATCTTCAAAAGTAAAAAAAGTCCTCTCGGCACGCCGGAAGGCGGAGGTAGATTTCACCGGACAAACTTGGGGATAGGCGAAAATAGGCAGAATATGCAGATTTTCGTAGAAGGATCAGACCTCATTTAATGCGAGAAGGTATTTTATAATTGGAGCTTAATTAACTTTGTTTTTCGTCATTTTATGCTTATTTTAAACATTTTATTGTCTTATGGGAACGGTAACCTTCTTGTCATTTGGGGTCCATTTTTATACTTGTGGTCACACTGTCCTTATGCTAGGTTTCGACACTGATGTGCAACTATGTAACGGTCTGTTACTTCTTCACGCAAAATTATATCTACCGCAGAGATTTTGGTTGGTTCCTCAGTTTAGGGGCTGCGACAACGCGGTCATGTAACCCCGTGTACTTTGGGATGGCTGTATTAGTCTGTAATTCAGGTAAGGACTGCAGACGGTCAATTTCAAGCAGTAGTTACTAATGTTGCTACCAGGTACTACCGTCAACGACACCTAGCTGTGAACTTGGCTACTAGATGCCGCCGCAACCAGCAACTCGCAACGAACGTTGGAACTTCCCCTCCAAAGGAAAGCATACTGAGGGATTTTTGGCGCTCTTAGAAAATCCGACGACTTCGGCCGGCTTTGAACTCGCGACCTTGGGCATAAACATTCAGCATGCTACCAGTTACGTCACCGAAGCCGCTTCACACTTAGATGGAAATCTGAATATGATCTCGTGCAAGTGCGTTATCTTGGCAACGTCTGATGGCTCATCCCTCATCAATTTAGTAGTGTTGCCATGGCAACCACTGATAGGTCTTGGCATTTTCTTATAATTCCGAAATTATTTTTCTCATCCCTTGGCATAATGGTGGGTTATATCAAAAATTCTTTCAGACAAAAGTTTTAGGTAATTATTATGGGAATATTGTCCATTTTGTACGGTTTTGATATTGTGCCTATTAAGAGAGATATGATTAATGTTTCCCGAAAAACCCACTTTTTCCCACCCCTTTGGTCAATGGTTGGTGCTATAAAAAAAAACTCTTCAAACATACATTTTTGGGCTTTATCCGACACATAGTATGAATGTTGAACGGATTCGATATTTCACATATTAAGAGAGTTATAGCAATATTTCACTTTTTCGAAAAAAAAGCCCCCCATTTTCACCCCCCAACGACCGATTTAGCCCAGTAACGAACTCGACCGAGATTTTATAGGTATACGTATTCGGTAAAAAATTCAAAGTGATTGGTACAAAATTACGGCAGTTATCGTGTCCACAATAAACTGATATACATATACATACATAAATTATATATAACTTTTGAACTGACGGTGGTTTTGGGGCCTGGGGATGTGAAACGCGAAGATATGTCGAAATTTTCCGGAAGTCGAAACATGGTACCCATTGCAATAGTTAGCTTTCTAACGAAATCTACCTCTGGTTGGTTCCTCAGTTTAGGGGCTGCGACAACGCGGTCATCTAACCCCGTGTACTTTGGGTGAGTGTAGAATCTGTCTGATACACGGTGTGAATTGTAATGGCTGTATTAGTCTTAATTCATGTAAGTACTGCAGACGGTCAATTTCAAGCAGTAGTTCCTAATGTTGCTACCAGGTACAACCGTCAACGACACCTAGCTGTGAACTTGGCTACTAGATGCCACCCTAACCATCAACTCGCAACGAACGTTGGAACTTCCCCTCCAAAGGAAAGCATACTGAGGGATTCTAGTGCTCTTAGAAAATCCGACGACTTCGGCCGGCTTTGAAACCGCGACATTGGGCATAGACATTCAGCATGCTACCAGTTACGTCACCGAAGCCGCTTCCCACTTTATCAGCCGGCTTTGGTGGCGTAGTCGGTAACATGCTGAGCTTCTATGCCCAAGATACCGGGTTCAAACCCGGCCGAAGCCGTCGGATTTTTTAAGAGCGTTAAATATCCCTCAGTATGCCTTCCTTCGGAGGGGAAGTAAAGCCGGCGGTCCCATGTCATAGATTTATGGCATGTTAAAGATCCTTCCACTAATTGCACCTGTGTGAAGCTAAATTGGATAGGTTAAGAATGTATACAACGCTCTTAGGTTTCTATGTTCGTTGCCAAGAGCCGACTGCGGCGGCGTCTAGTAGCTCAGTTCTGAACTTGGCCTCGTAGTCGTTGACAGTGGCGCTTGGCGGCAAAAGTAGGAACTATCTGAAAAATTGTTAGTTGCAGTACTTAAATTAACAAACAGATAACACACACTAATACAGTCATCACAATCAACACCGGTTATCAGACAGATTCTACACACACCCAAAGTACACGGGGCTACATGACCGCGTTGTCGCAGCCCCTAAACTTAAGAACCAACCAACCAACCACTTAATCAGATGGAAATAATGAATCTGATCTCGTGCAAGTGCGTTGTCATGGCAACGTCTGATGGTCCATGCCTCATCAATTTAGTAGTGTTGCCATGGCAACCACTGATAGCTCTTGGCATTTTCTTATAATTCCGAAATCATTTTTCTCGTCCCTTGGCGTAATGGTGGGTCATATCAAAAATTCTTTCAGACAAAAGTTTTAGGTAATTATTAGGGGAATATTGTCCATTTTGTACGGTTTTGATATTGTGCCTATTAAGAGAGATATGATTAATGTTTCCCGAAAAACCCACTTTTTTCCACCCCTTTGGTCAATGGTTGGTGCTATCAAAAATCTTATTTGACATAAATTTTTGGCACTTATCCGACACATATTATGAACTTTGAATGGATTCGATATTGCACGTATTAAGAGAGTTATAGCGAAATTTCACTTTTTCGAAAAAAGCCCCCCATTTTCACCCCCTTCGACCGATTTAGCCCAGTAACGAACTCGACCGAGATTTTATAGGTATACATCTTCGGTAAAAAATTCGAAGTAATTGGTGCAAAATTACGGCAGTTATCGTGTCCACAAGAAACTGATATACATATATATATACATATATATATACATAAATTATATATAAACTTTTGAACTGACGGTGGTTTTGGGGTCTGGGGGATGTGAAACGCGAAGATATGTCGAAATTTTCCGGAAGTCGAAACATGGGACCCATTGCAATAGTTAGCTTTCTAATGAAATCTACCTAAAAAAAAACCCTGTAGAGCTCAGCTTACAACACATCTTGCTTTCAGCTGGTTTTCCTACTGCTAGGGCTCTGTTATGGAAGCATCTGGAGGTATTTCGCCAAACACTAAAATGCTCGCGCAGCACTCATTGAAAATGGCCGTCACTGGCGTTATAAATGACAATGAAAAATTAATTTTTTCACAGAAATTCTTGAAATTTCAGTCATACCGGTACCTCCCTTAGTACATGATGAAATAGGCAAACTATCAATGTTGTCATAGAAACAAGAGACAAAACTCATCCTGAGCCCTAGCATATGAGAAACAAAACTCGGGTGGTCCGAAGGACACTGAAAACGAAGTTCTATGGCCCTAGAATGAACCAATTACGGAATATTGTAAGATAGGATCCCAGCAACGGGACACTGGACGAAAAAGGCTCAAAACAAATTGATAACCAGATAAAAATAAAACTACATTCAGAATGCAAGATTATATGAGATATTTTTCCGAAAAGTACAAAAAGCGTTTCGAAGAACGGGTACTTCCGCTCAGTGGCGTAACGACGGGGGATGATTAGGGGATTAATCCCCCCAGAGCCGAAGGGTCATTTTCGGATTGTTGACAAACGATTGGATTATGTAAGTCTATAATTTGAGAACATTCATCTCTTTACTTGTGTGAAATGTTTAGTGTTGGGCCGCACATTGAGAGGTGCAAATGCTATCCCGATCAAACATGAAAACATGTAGGGTTGCTTTCATTGAGTGTCTTATTTTGCCCCACACACAAAGCAAAACGAAAAATCAAATAGCCTACATGACCAAAACAGAAAGGGAAACTTAAAAACAAAAGATAAAGCAGAAAGCAAAACAAAACCAAAGACATAAAGCAAACAAGAAGTTCCGTGAAGAACTATACAGCCTACTTTTCATGCCAATGATTATTCTACAGTATATGAACCTATCTAGAATAATGACGAAATTAAGTTGGTAATATCGAAATATCTTATTAGTTCAAAATATACCTGGTATAATGTAGCCTAATAGAGCATTACAGTTGGCAGCCCTGGTGACTGAATATATTCTTAGTTCCATCTCGTAAGGTACAGTACAAAATTTGGTTGAAGTCCAATGAATAGCATGGACGTTACATGCAGTTAAACATTGGATCTAACAGCGCGCGTAAAATCATGTTGGCAACAATTTCATGCACGTATTGGTCAGAAATAAACTGAAATAATATGATCAATTGTTGTGCCAATTTTGAATGAAATCCATTAGTTAGTATAGAAATTACATGCATTTTAAAATTGGACCTATCAGCAGGCTTAGAATCATGTTGGCAGCACTGACGTATATTAGTTACTCCAAATTCATGTAGAATGCCAGGTACTATACGTGTGCAAAGTTTAGAGCTATAGGCTTGCATACTTTCTGATATATTGGTATTAGGGTAACAAAAATAGGGACAGTACATATTAACAGTTGGCAGCCCTGGTTGCTCTTAAGAATACGCATAGTCATATCTGTTATGGTACACATAGCACATACGAAATTTGGTTGAAATCCAAATGATAGTATGGAAGTTACATGTATTTAAAGTTGGACCTGTCAGCAGGCTTAGAATCATGTTGGTAGCACTGATGTATATAAGTTACTCCAAATTAATATAGAATGTCAGGTACTATACGTGTGCATAGTTTAAAGCTGTCGGCTTGCATACTTTCTGATATATTGGTATTTGGATAAAATAAATTAGTAGCATTTATTAACAGTTGGCAGCCCTGGTGGGTCTTAAGAATACGCTCAGTCATATCTGGTTATGTACACATAGAACATACGAAATTTGGTTGAATTCCAATTGATAGTGTAGAAGTTATATGCATTTAAAAATTGGACCTATCAGCAGGCTTATAATCATTTTGGCAACACTGCCATGTATGGCCTCCTGGAAATTAAACTGCAATATTATTATCTATAAGTGTGCCAATTTTGAAATAGCTCCCATTCATACCTTGCAAGATATCCAACATGGAGCTCAAATTTCAATTGCGATTTTTTAGCAGTTGGTAGCACTGACATCATTTTCAAATATGGCCGTGAGATATTCAGGTATAGATCTTTACTCCTACCAAATTTTGTTTCGATTGCTCCAGCCGTTTAGGAGTTGATAGGGGGGACACACACACAGCCAGACAGACAGACAGACAGACAGACAGAAGGACAGACAGACAGACAGACAGACAGACAGACAGACACACATTTGCCCGATCTCATAAGTCTACTTTTGCCTCATTTTTGCAAAATGTGAAAAGTAGGCTAAAAATAAAAAAAATACAAGAGCAGAAAAAAACACAAAGCAAGAAGCAAAATTCAAGAACAAAAGCAAAAGCAGAAAACAAACACAAAACCAAAAACACAAAGCAAAAAGCAAAAGTTAAAAAGCAGAGTAGAAAACAAAAACACAACGCAAAAAGCAAACTCAAAAACAAAAGCAAGAACAGAAAACACACACAAAACCAAAAACAAAATACACAAAGCAAAAAACAAAACTAACACAAAACCAAAACCAAAAAACACAAATCATAAAGCAACATTCAAAGGCAAAAGCAGAAAACAAAAACCAAGATTCAAACCAAAAAGCAAAATTCGAAAACAAGAAGATAAAGTAGAAAAGAAACAAAAAATCAAAAACAAAAATAAAAGAAAAGCAAAATTCAAAAACCAAAAACAACATCACGAAACAAACACCAAACCAAAAAACACAAAGCAAAAAGCAAACTTCCAAAGCAAAAGCAGGAAACAAAAAGCAAAATTCAAAAACAAGAGAGCTAAATTCGAAAACAAAAAGCAAAAGCAATAAACAAACACAAGATGAAAACAAAAAATGAAAGAAAAGCAAAATTCAAAAACAAATGCAAAATTAGAAAACAAACACATAAAGATAAAATCGCAAAGATCCAGGTAGAAAACTTAATGGGGCAAGCTGGAAAAATAGGTTTACAAATCTCCTTCCCCAAGACAGAATTTATAACGAATGTTCAAGATTGTCCTGATGTAATAATCATAAACCAAAACAAAATACACAAAGTTAAGTCATTTAAGTATTTATGTGAATGGATAACTATCAATAACAATGAAAAAAATATAGCTTAGAGGTCCGAGCAAGAAAAAAAAATAACGCAGCATTTCAGATCACCAGAAATGTATACAAGAAGAAGGCATTATCATGGGACACTAAAATTAAACCTTACAATTCTGTGGTGAGACCCGAAGCACTCTTTGGAGCTGAAACATTAATGTTAATGCGGAAAGGTAACATAAACAAAATCATGCTCACGGAAAAGATTGGTTCGATGCATCCTTGGCCCAAGGAAAACAGAAACAGACCATACCTCAGAAAGTAATTAAACACGGACAGATCCCTGCTCCTGGCATCTCTTCACATGATCTATTGTACGTATGTTATTCTATACGAATACCTAAGTATAAACCACGCTACATTACACTACGAGACTTACGACATATTGACCAGAATAAACTACGCTATGATGCATATAACTTGTCTTGGGATAATATACGTAATTCTCAGAACATAAACTCCAAAGTAAATACATTCAATTTAATGGTACTAGAAATATTTGACAAACATGCACCAAAGAAACGGGTAAGAATTACCCGCTCTTCATCTGCGTGGCTAACGGCTGAGGTAAGATCTGCTATGGCCAGTCGTGACAAACTATACAGACAATACAGACTGACACATGATGCAGTTGATTTTGAGAGATATAGAATTCTGAGAAACAGAACCAAGCAGCTAATTAGAAATTCTAAATATAAATACTTTCAGGAACTGATGAAAACCAACAGCCCTAGACAAAAATGGAGTAAATTACGTGCGTTAGGGATAGGTAAGACAGTTGAACAACATGTACCAAGCATATCGCTAGAGGCTCTAAATGATCACTTCGCACGGCCAAAAGTAGCATCTACCTCCTTCCCTAAAAGTTCACTACCGGTACCCTTGTTACAACAGCAGTCTGTTTTTGAGCAATTCTCTTTTAGAAATGTCAGCTCGAATGAAGTTAAAGGCATTTCATCCAATGCCACATGTAATGATGACATTCCTATATCACTGATTAAGGATGTCTTGGGAGCTGTTCTGCCAATACTAACTCATATATTTAACTGCTGCCTGACAAACGGAGTTTTCCCAGATGTTTGGAAAGATGCACTAATTAGACCTATCCCGAAGAGCTCCAAGTTTGTTTCTCCTTCAGATTATCGTCCAGTATCCATCCTACCACCATTATCCAAGGTACTTGAACGTCTAGTTCATACACAAGTTACTGAATACCTTACACAGCATTCCAAACTCAACCCCTTCCAATCCGGCTTCAGAAAGGGGCATAGCACTGCGACAGCCTTACTACGAGTGACAGATGATATCAGATGTGCAATGGACCAACGGGACGTGACTGTACTGACATTATTAGATCTCAGTAGTGCCTTTGACACAGTCAACCCTCAGTTGCTACTGCAGAAACTTCAAGAACTAAATTTTAATAGTGTGTCACTCCGGTTCTTTTCCTCTTACCTCGAAAATCGCCGGCAACGTGTGATAGTGGTAAATGCGAGTTCGGGATGGCAAAGTAAGACCCTCGGTGTCCCTCAGGGTTCGGTTCTTGGGCCACTGTTATTTATCATCCAAATAAATGACATATCAAAAGCCCTTAATTTCTGCAAATTGTAAGTGTATGCAGATGATGTACAGATCTACTATCATTAAAAACCGAGTGATATCAATAATTCAATTATTAAAATAAATTCTGACCTGCAACAGCTTAGTGACTATGCTTATAAAAACAGTTTATTTATAAACCCAAATAAAACTCAAGTGATTATTATCGGTACCAGTAAAAACTTATATTCCCTCAAGCAACGTGACATCTCGCCAATAATTTTAAACAATAAAATCATACCCTACTCTACTTCAGTGACAAACTTAGGAATGATTATGACTGAGACCTTAAATTGGACTAAACAGGTGATAAGCACATGTAATTAAGTACATAAATGCTTATATCCTCTGAAACGATTCGGTAATGTATTCTCTGTTCGACTTAAAGTACAACTAATTCGCTCTCTGATACTACCTATATTTGACTACTGTGGCACTGTGTTGACTGAAATAACCTGCGACAGTAACAAGAAACTGTACCGGTGCCTCAACAACTGTGTAAGATATATCTTTGGTCTGCGATGTGATGATCATATATCACCCTATTATAAGGAGCTGTCGTGGCTTCGAGTGCACCAGCGTCGTGAACTCCACATGTTATCACTACTGCACAAAATACTTTCCACTAATACCCCTAACTATCTTGTTTCACCGTTTTCTTACGTCTCGTCCTATCATGACCACAATACGAGATCTGGCTCCTCTCTTGCCATACCTATAAACCGTACTGCTGTTTACAACCGCTCGTTCATAATCTCTGCGTCCAGGTCATGGAATTTGCTACCTGCGGACATTAGAGACAATCCCTCTCATCGAAAGTTTAAAGTGACTTGCTGCGAGTATTTGCTGGGTGGATCCCGCTGACTTCCTGGATAAATGTTGAATGAACGAATGAATGAATGAGATGAATGATCGGATTACTGTAGTTACGTCATTTAAGGGTACTTTACTTTGTGTATTTTTGAAATCAATGATTCTACCATTATCCATATTATCACTATTCTTATTGCTATTAATATTATTTGTGCTATTGGTATTTGTAATTATAAGTCATGTAGATGTATACTCTTCTAGTGGTTAAGTATAAGAGAGGGCCTTTAGCCCTAACTTCGCCACCAATAAAGGCATTATCTATCTATCTATCTAACAGACCACGACCTAACTAGGAAATACACACCCATGTGGAGAACATAATTCACACCATACGCAAACGACGGATGCCATTTTTCGGGCATTTAAATAGAATGAATAATGAGAGGCTAACAAAAAAAAAATTTAATAAAATTTTAAATCTTATAGTTCAACCAGCGTGGTTTACCAAGACATTAAAGGATCTTAAGGAAGCCGACATTGACATTACAGATGCATATAATAGGAATTTATTTCGGGACAAAATTCAAAAAGTGATCATCAGGGTGGAACAAGAAAGACAACGAAAGTAGCCACGGAACATTGAACAGCTCCGAAAGCAGATATCAGAGAGGATGAAGCGAATGTGGGCAGAGAAAAGGAAGACATGTGGCAAGATTTGAAGTATTGAATATACGTGATCTGTAATAGTGCTATTCGATTAAATAACTAAATAAATAATAAAATCGCAAAGCAAAAACAAGTAGTTCCGTGAAGAACTATAAAGCCTATTTTCATATATCCTACTTATGTTAATTGCCACTATCAACATACAAAATTTCACTTTGATTGCTGCAATAGATTCGTAGATATTGAGAACCGACTGAATATTGCGGATGGTCGCCATGTTGGATTTTTATATCTGTAAGTCTTAGAGTTATGTACTGTTACATGAAGAGTATTGTGTACGTGTAGTATTCAAACTTCAATCGCATGATTAGGACACAAGGAGTAAAAACGAGATTTTAAAATTTCGCACAGCTGCCATCTTGTGGTTATGGAAACAATTGAAAAAAAATAGATGCCATTGAATTAACATTTGTATAAGGATTTACTGTTTCAAGTATCACTGCACTCGGTTGGTTAAATTGCGAGAAACGACCATGTGAATATTTATATTTTGCGTGGCCGCCATGTTGGATTTGTGATCACCAGGATATTGATAGTTCTATAAATGAACTCATGTTCATAGCCCCTATGAACATTAAAAAAATCATTTTGATTGCTGTAATAGATTCGTAGGCTAGATATTGAGATACATCTAAATGTTCGGATGGTCGCCATGTTGGATTGTTATATGTATACGCCATAGAGTTATGTACCATTAAAGGAAAATTATTGCGTAGGTTCATTATTCATACTTTCACTTCGATCGCATGATTACGACACAAGAAATAAATACTTAATTTTAAAATTCGCACAGCCGCCATGTTGAGGTAATTTAACAATTGAACTAAATTATATGCTAGTGCATTACAATGTGTATAAACCTTTACTGTACCATATTTCACTGTGCTCAGATGGTTGAATCGCGAGAAAGGTCTTTTTAAAATTTTCAAATTCGCTTGGCCGCCATATTCGTTTTGTAGTTAACCGGTTTTTGAAAGTCTTATAGATGAACTTCCAGTAGTGCCCTTTATATCCGTACAGAATTTCAGGATGATACCGCCGATAGTTTCAGAGTTATAGAATGCCGGTGAAATATTTCGCACAGCCGCCATCTTGAGGTTATGTAAACAATTGAACAAAGTTAGATGTTGGTGCATTACAATGTGTTTAAACATATACTGTACCAAGTTTTATAGCGTTTGGTTTGTTAAATCGCGATAAAAGTCTATTTAAAAGTCGCTAATTTCCTTGGCCGCCATGTTGGTTTTGTAGATACCAGGTTTTTAAAAGTCACATAGGTGAACGTCTAGTAATTTTCTTTATCACCGTAAAATATTCCAGGGTAATAGCGGTAATAGTTTCGGAGTTATTGAATGCTGGTGAAATATTTCGCACAGCCGCCATGTTGGATTGGTGAGAAAAAATTAAATTTGATGGGCATGGTCGGGATCGGCCAGAATGGTGGTATGAACTTACCGAGTTTCATTGAAATCGCTCCAGCCGTTTAGAAGTTATTAGGGGGGCACACACACACACACACCATCACACACACACACGCACACACAGACGGCGGCTTCGGTGGCGTAGTCGGTAGCATGCTGAGCTTCTATGCCCAAGATAGTGGGTTCAAACCCGGCCGAAGCCGTTGGATTTTTAAGAGCGTTAAAATTCCCTCAGAATGCCTTCCTTCGGAGGGGAAGTAAAGCCGGCGGTCCCATGTCATAGATTTATGGCATGTTAAAGAACCTTCCACTAATCGCACCTGTGTGAAGCTAAATTGGATAGGTTAGGAATGTAAACAACGCTCTTAGGTTTCTACGTTCGTTGCCAAGAGCCGACTGCGGTGGCGTCTAGTAGCTAAGTACTGAACTTGGCCTAGTAGTCGTTGACGGTGGCGCTTGGCGGCAAAAGTAGGAACTATTTGAAAAATCTAAGTTGCAGTACTTAAATTTAAAAAAAAAAACAGATAACACACTAATACAGTCATCACAATTAACACCGGTTATTAGACAGATTCTACACCGCGTTGTCGCAGCCCCTAAACTTAAGAACCAACCAACCAGACACACGGACAAAAGGTGATTTCATAAGCCTATTTTTTCATAAAATGAAAATAGGCTAAAAAGACGCAATCAGTTGAAATTTGATTCCGCTCATCCCCCTCCAGAAGCCAATCCTAGTTACGCCACTGGTTCTGCTAGTAGTTTTTTAAAATGGTGAAACACGAGCTCGCTTACGAATGTCGAAGACGCTGGGTGTTTAAAATAAAGAATGTTCTTCTGTCACGTGCTGCCCTGTCTTTTACGCGCAAGTACACTCCTTTATTAATACAAACATGATTACGTTTGATGCGCATTTCTGACAGGTAATTTTAGGCCGGCGTTGAACGAAATCACGAAGCTTGCCACTGATTGCTGTTAATCAATAACAGGCGTAACTACGGGCTAATTCACAAGCTGTGATTGCATCGATCACAATGTGAGGACTGCTCCATAATGCATACATATGTGGGGCACACTCATTGATTGTAGGCGCCATAAGAAACCAACGAAATCACTAATGTGTGTTCGCCCTTGCAATAAACCAACCAAACTAAAGAAATACAGTTATACAGGGCGCCCGGGAATGTTCTTCGCAGTGGCTACGTGCATCTGCGAGTGGTTGCGTCATGTGTTTAGTTGGCAGCACAGTGTCCTTGATAGGGTGAAGGCCACATGTGTGGGCTGTGGGCTGTCGAATTCATCAGTGTGTATTGCAATAAGCCAGCATGTTTGTCATCAGCACTTCTAGCATTACTGTCCACCAAAATATTATGTGTACTCGAGTTTGAAGGTTGTTTGTGAAGTAACCAATAGACCTACATAAAATCCAATAACATCATCATTTTCGTCGTTCTATTTTACGTTAATTCATGTAGGTTTGGAATTTTTAATTTATATTTTAATATTTTGTATCGCAGTTCGAACACAAAAAGTGCCCGGTTTTAAGCGTGTTTCAACCATGCGTAGCATTTAAGAATTATTATCTCACAAACCCGTCATCAGATCGAATCCAGATTTTAACACAATATACATTGGAATATTGTATAACTGGTTTATTAACCAAGTCTTAATACCCCGTACAAATACAAACCGATATAAAATAAGTGAATTAATTTACGTATTTCACTGTCATACAGCATAACTTTTTGATGTATAAGGATTACAACGCAACCAAGAACTACATTTTTCAACGACCCCGAGCCGAGAAAAAGTTACCTTACTAAAATTATAACAACTTTCGTTCTTTAACACACAAAATTTTGAAATTAATAAACAAGTTATTCAACATTCCAGTGTATATTGTGTTAAAATTTGGATTCGATCTGATGACGGGTTTGTGAGATAATAATTCTTAAATGTGACGCATGGTTGAAACACGCTTAAAAACGGGCACTTTTTGTGTTTCAACTGCGATAAAAATATTAAAATATAAATTAAAAATTCCAAACCTACATGAACTAACGTAGAATAGAACGACAAAAATGATGATGTTATTGGATTTTATGTAGGTCTATTGGTTACTTCACAAACAACCTTCAAACTCGAGTGCACATAATATTTTGGTCAACAGTAGTTATGAATGGCTGTGATGAGTATAAAGGTTACTGTTTGTTTGTAATTATACAAGCGACAGCCGTGCTGCCAACGTAACTGGTGACTTAATCTCTCTCAGCAGCTCGTAGGCACTGCGGAGAACGTTCCCGGGCGCACTGTACATTAGTTATGCCCACACATATACAAAGGAGGTTTGACACCCCAGGGGCTTACAAAGTGTCGGACGTGAATTGGCGACCATGGGGCCCCAGCTGAGTCTGGTACTGCTTCCACTTACTTGTCCTGACGACCTCCCTTGGTCAACTCCTATTCTCTTCCGACCCCGATGGAATCAGGATATTCGAGGACTACGGAGTCTTCCATTTTCCCGCCGTAATTAACCCTTGTACCATCTCCCCTCATACCCTCATTCTTCGAAGGGTCATAATTGTTATTTCCTTTTCATATTATCTCCTGCCTTCTGCACAAGACCCTAAAGGAGGCAGGGTGTGTGTAGCTCCATCACTTATGGTGCACCATGGATCGTGGCACCCACGGCTGCTGAGTTCAGAAGTTGGCTACCCTGAGGGTCTGACCCTCTCATCTTTCCCTTTCATATCTGCCTTTCATGGCTCTACATCTTTTCAAGTACCTTTTCCCTCATTCTTCGAGGTTTGAAGGCAATTATATTCCCTGTCTTTGATTTCCATTACACCACCTCGTAGTTTACGGCTAGCATTCTTGCTGATCCAGTTTCGATCGCCGACTATGGCAAGAAATTTAAATTCTGGTGTGAGGGCTGGGACGGGGTACACTCAGCTTAGTGAGTAAAAACTGAGAAGAGATGGGTTTGATTCCCACCTCAGCCATCCTCGAAGTGGTTTTCTGTTGTTTCCCACTTTTATTCCAGGCAAATGCGGGTAAGGTACTATTTTATGGTCGCAAGTTCATGAATTTATCGAACAGTGCACTGAGACACTGCAAGATTACGTGATATTTGTTATGTCACAACCAGCTGGGAATGTGGAAAATTATACGAGATGTTTAGAATTAAGACATCGAGAGGAATAGTTCAAATAATGAGTGAATCCATAGCCATGATCGGCTAAATTATGACATGAACACTACACGCAAAGTGGAAGCATGAATCTTCGTGAGTAACCAACGCTGTCTACAACTACTAGAAATGTATTTGAAGCAACTAGAGATGTTTGCCAGCATGGATTTTGAGATTTCCGAAATAATGAAGCGAGTCGATATAAACCACGGCAAATCTCAAATGCTGAAATACTTCTACGAGATTTAGAACTTCTTCCTAGTGAGATGAAGTCAACTACCGGGTGTACGAGGCCACTATTGTAGCGGTGATGCAGTCCGATTTCGAGGGTTGAACAGGTGCAACATTCGAATCCAGGATGGTTGGATGAGCATACTGTACCACAGTATGGCATTAGAACGAGACGATGGCATATATTCCCATTGTATGCCGGCTTTCAGGATCATCTCAAGGTTGAAGGAAATCTATCATCGCAGTAGTAGTCGAATACGGTATTTTGTAGTAACCTTGATTGCCATTTCTTTTCTTTTAGCATAATTGAGATGGGGTTCAGGAACGGTGTTCTTTCGTGGCTGGCCACATTTTCAATCGGATTTTGATTCGAATAACATATGCATCCTTATATAAATGATTCATGTTTTTTGTGCTAATGCCTAGTGAAATTAAATTAAAACCATACGTTTCGGAGAAACCTTGCCTCCTTTTTCAATGGAATCAAACAATGTGGCCAAAGAAATTAAATAATTTTTTTGTGGGGCGGTAGATAGACAGAGAGCTAAGTTCCTTCGATTGTCCTCGAGACAAACAGTTCCTCGTACTGTTCTTGATACTAGTAAAGTTGTAGTCAATCTTTCTATTACCCCTTTATATGACTATCAAACAGCTTTACTAAGCAGAGGTCTCAACTTTGCTCTCGCACCCTCCAAAATTCCTACAGAGGAGTTGATCACATCCGTTGAGGCTGCCATCTACAATTTACCTCCAGATGAAGCTGAAGAAGTTAGACAAGAAAGTGTGAGGATATTAAGATCCTCTAAAGTACCCGCACCCAATTTAACTCGGGGTGAAAGAAAGGCATTGAAGGAATTGAGAAATATTGATACCGTTTCTATTCTTCATGCTGACAAGGGAAATGCGACAGTGGTGATAGATACCGTTGAATATAAAAGTAAAATCTCGATTCTGTTATCTGATCCTGTCTGCAGACTGTGCTCTCGTGATCCAACCACTCGTGTATCCAATGCCACTGCTAAGCTTGTTAAACTGTCATCAATTCCAAAAGAAGAGGGAAGATGTCTTATTCCGAGAGATGCTGTTCCTCCGAGATTGCATGGTCTTCCAAAAATCCATAAGCAAGATGTCCCTCTTCGACCAATTGTTAGCACAATATGTTCTCCAACTTACGCTCTTGCGCAATATCTCAGAAAGTTGCTTCAGCCGCACTTGGGGCGCACATAGTCTGACATTAGGGATTCAACACATTTCGACGAAAAATTGTGAACCATCGCCCTTCAACCAAATGCTATTTTGGTGAGTTTTGATGTAGAGTCCTTGTTCACCAGAGTGCCGATGGACTCGGTCATGTCCCTCGTCAAGGATTTGTTTCCTGAGGACATTGCCCGATTATTCCACCACTGCCTGTGTTCCAGTTATTTCTTGTGGGATGGTTAATTTTAGGAGCAGACTGATGGTGTGGCCATGGGAAGTCCACTCTCGCCTGTCGTGGCAAATTTTTTCATGGAACATTTTGAGGGGGAGGCTATATCTTCGGCGTCTTTCAAACCTGTGATTTGGTGGAGGTATGTGGATAATACGTTCGTGGTGTGGGAGGAGGGTTCTGAGAAACTGAACCTCTTTATGAACCACCAAAATCAGCTGCATCCTTCAATCCACTTCACAATGGAGCTAGAGTCGGGTGGATGCTTACCTTTTTTGGATGTTCTTGTAAGGAGGAAGGCGGATGGCTCCATGGGCACAGCGTCTACCGTAAGCCAACTCACACTAACCGTTATTTGCATGTAGAGTCCCACCACCACCCAGCACAAAAACAAGGAATTATAACAACTCTAGCCAAAAGAGCGGAACGTATTTGTGAGGTATTATCTCTTCAGGAAGAGTTACATGCGTTACAAACAATGTTTAAGGGTAATGGCTATAATGAATCCACTATATATAGGTCCCTACATCCCAGAAGGAGGGATAGACAACCTTCTCAGAGCTCCGACGTGAGGGGAACTGCTTACCTCCCTTATATTCACAACACCACTGACCACGAAGATCCTCCGCAAGCACAAGATAAAAACAGTTTTCGGCACTATTACGAAAATTGGTCAACGTTTAGCATTAAACAAAGATAAATTGTCCCCAATACTACAACCTGGGGTATATGAAGACCCTTGTACTTGCGGAAAAGTCTACATTGGACAAACAAAACGGTCCATTGCAACTCGCATCAAAGAGCATCAAAGGAACATCCGTCTAAACCGACCTGACAAATCAGCTATAGCTGAACATGCCCTGTCTTCAGGGCACGATGTATGTTTCAAGGATGCTCATGCGCTTGCCCTTGTTAAGCACAACTGGTCTAGAATTATAAGGGAGGCAGTTGAAATTCGTAAGAATCCCAATAATTTTAACAGAGACACTGGATATCAGCTAAGTGACACTTGGTTACCAGTTATTAAGGATCTAGGGAGAGAGTTCCTCTCAGTCTCTCTGTTCTTCACATATTTAAAATTGTACTTTTTTCCTCTATGGCTACAGAGCCTGGATTTGATCTCCTTTGTTCGTCACTGGAGGCGTTTCCATTTGTTTTTTCGCCGTTGCCTGTATGACGTTAGGTATCGTTCAGATACACTTCCCTTTTGTTTATGTTTCCTTATATCCATCTAACCCTCCCTCCTCCCCCCCTCCTGCCCCCCCTCCCCCCACCCCCCATTTCTTTTGGACAACCTCATTCTTCAAGGAGTCTATATTTTCACCGCACCCCCTTTACCTTCTCCTTACTACTCTGTCCGCCGTTCTACCATTGTCCATACAGTAATTTCTGGCAGCTGCTCTCTGGTGACGAACAGAGGAATTTATCTCTCTCTATATATATATTTGCAATCTCATTGATTTACTTTCTTAGGCCACATTGTAAAAGGAGGCAAGGTTTCTCCGAAACGTATGGTTCTCATTTAATTTCACATGTCATTAGCCGTGAAAGCCTTACAAATGAATTCTTATTTGAATTTAGACTTATTTCAATTAATTGTAATATTAATATTTTGTTTTTATAAATTTAATTAAATGATAATGGATATTTTAATCGTTGTGAAGAAGACCGTTAGGAAGACGACTTGCGCATTCATGAAGAAGATGAACTTAATCCGTAATTAAGATGAACTTTGATGAAATTTTTACGAACTTTTCGAGTTTTCTCTCAAATTAATGTTTTGATCTGCGTTGATGTTGGAAGCTATTTATTGGAAAATTACCATTGAAAATCACTCTCGTGAGCTTTTATGGTAGAAATTTTGTTTATGATGAGAAGTGTTGATCATTCTCAATTTTGAAAAAAAACTCTTTACTCTTTTGAATGACTTTAATCAGCGATGAATTCTAATGGATCAACAGTAGAATAGCTTATGTTACCTGGATCAATGGTGTAGATTTGTAGAATACATCGTTGCTCTTTTCCGATTTAATCTGAGTGAGGGAGATGTCAATTCGATTCTGATCATTTTGACTTCTAATGGATCCCATGAGTACTTTGTGCCTGAAGGATTTCATGGTGTAGGGTTGATTGATTTTGATACATGGATCATTTTTGGAATGAAAATTTAATCTCGATTAACATCCAATCTTTTAACAATATTTCTGAAAGTGAGTTTGATAGTTAATTTTTATTTTTATTATATATATTTCGTATGGCATGAAGATGCAATATACAATTATTTACATTCTACAGTATTTACAGTATAAATATATACAGATTGAAACCTTGATCTGCTAGTAGCTTCAGTTTTGTTAGAGCTGGGTATCTAATTTCTCTAACCATTCTAAAGCTTCATCACTAGCTTGATGAATCTCCTTCATTGGACCATTGAACCTTCGGAGTGGGCAATCCATAGCGATGTGACTGATGGTCTGAGGCACATCTGCACAGTTGCAGAAAGGATTCTCGGCAATTTTCCATTTGTGCTTCCAGAACTGACACCTACCGTGTTGAGTTCTTATACGGTTCAGCGACGTCCAGATTTTCCTGCGAAGGTCGAAACCAGGGGGCTGCTTGACTGGATCCGAGATATGACCTAATCTGTCTGGATTTGAAGTCAGCCACTCATTGCGCCAAGCTTCATTCACTTGAAACTGCTCTTGGACCAACTTCCTTCCTTGTCTCCAAGAAGGTTTCCGGGATTTCAGCCTGAGTTCTTTAGGTGAGCAGTCTAGATGAATTGGCAGAAGAGGGTTGTCACAACATTTAAGCCATTCTCTCTTCAGTGGCATTTGTCTTCGAAGATGAGGAGGTGGGATGTTGGAGAGTACTGGTAACCATTCCAAAGGTGTAGATTGGATGGTTCCTGATACAGTCCTCATTGTATCGTTCAGCTGTACGTCTATCTTCTTTGCATGGGCGCTGTTAAGCCATACTGGGCAGCAATATTCTGCTACTGGATACACTAGGGCAAGTGCTGAAGTTCTGAGGGTGGATGCTGTTGGGCCCCAGCCCGTTCCTGTGAGTTTGTGCAGGATGTTGTTGCGGGTTTTGATCTTAGCAGATGTTTTGCCTAGATGTTCACTGTAAGTCAAGGATCAATCCAAGATGAAGCCTAAATATTTAGGATGAGGATTGAATTTCAGTAGATGACCCTGGAATTTAACCCTAGGAAAGGCAAAGCTACTATTGTTCCAGTTGCAGTGACACACTTCATACACGCTCCGGTTATACTTCGTGGACAACACCATATTTGACATCAATCGTCTCTGCACCTACAGAATGAGTAATTAACGATATTGTGGAAGAGAACTGTATCTGTAATGAGAAATGATCTGTAACGGAACAATGTAATATTATAATTAATTGTATTCTTTTCCCTTGGTTTGAGTATCCCGATATTAACTAAGCCGATGATGACGGTCGTATTGAGATAGGTCAAACATTTAGGCGGTGCGGTTACATATCTTTCATTATCTTTGGGGGGCTTTTTGTTTGTCAACTGTTTTTTAAATATTATTATTGATATCTCTGTGATGAAAAATCTTGTTCTTCGATTGTAGTGGATTGTGAATGGGAAGTCTAGAAGAAGTAATATGATTAAAATGTATGTCCCGATATGTTATCTTTCCTCGTCCATCCTTACACATATTGAGAGTTATTTTGAGATGCTTCACTACGTAAATGGAAATTATATTAGAGTTCGATCATGTAACCGCACATCGTCCGAGAGCAAAAATAAGGAACACGGATTTTGTGATGTACCGGTATGTTCAAATTGTTATATAGATTTTCAATATTAAATTTCCTGTGGTTCTAAGAATTATTACCATAGTTGAATTGAGTTTTTATTTGGTTAAAGGTTGGTTTTGTAAGATCACCCGTATGAGCGGTGGAGAGGTGACCCGGTTCTGGGCGCGTGTCTGCATGTCCTTTGCCCTAAAGAAACTATTGTGTTGAATAACGATTGGTATTTTTAGTGGAAGGGGCACTGGTCCGTTTGAGATTACCTGGGTTTATCTAGGGGTTTCGGCCGGGACAATTATAATTCGTTGGAAATTAATATGTAATCCATTTTCAACAATTTAAACAATGTGTAAAGGTGTTATAAATTTTGGATCGCCATAATGATGTGTGCGATATTAATTATGTTACTGGATGCGTTTAAGAGTTTATTGGTCACCACAAAGGTGTTATTTATATACTAGCAGAAGTACCCGTTCTTCGAACGGTGTTCGGTGTTAACACCAGACATTATCTATTGAGCTACTGTTGCAATGGTTAGGGGTTTGTCATTCCTTCATAAGTTTATCAGAACGAAGTTAGTTTTCTGGGAATATCACACAGACTGTTAATTTAAGGGCCTTAAAATGTGGTTTTCGGAGACCCTTTATAGACTCCCGAATTTTGTGTCTCATATTGAGAAGCGCAACATATGCTTTGGTCGTCCTTCTAGGATAATTTTGTATTTCGCCTATTTCAGCATGTATTTTGAGAAGTTTTCCCTATATCCACCCTTCTACTGTGTGAAAAGTACGGTGAAGAGTTTTATAAATGATTGGTGTATTGACTCATGGTTACCATACCTAACTTTACGATGCACCAAGCATCCGAACACGAGTTATAGGCGTAAATAAAGTTACACAGAAAGACAGACAGACAATTCTATTGTCTACAACGTATCACCCAGATATCCAAATATGGGTATATCTACCATACGTATCAAACAAAATCATATTTACGATGAACCCGTATGTCGACCAAAAAAAAAGATTAGTTAAAATGTGCTCTCAAACTAAATTCACCTAACATGTACTTCCTGACGTCAAATAGAATTGAAAGCCTCGTAGACGAAACGCAATACATGTCACATAAGAACTTACCCTCTACGTTGGGTTAGGTCCCCATACACAGGAAGATCCCTTTCATAAATTATAAAGGCTTATGGTGCATGAAAATTCAGGTTCTTTAGCCTCAAATGGCCCTAATTCCTAAAAGCCGCAAAAAATGCTGATTCAATTCAGGAATTTTGGGAAATAATGTTGCTGTTTGGAGATATAATAGACCTTCTGTACTATATGTCGCACGTGAAAATTGCATGAAAAAATTCTAGGTTACCACTTGACCCCCTTAATTGCATTGATGAATTATACAGTCTACGTTGGTTCCATGATAAACTTATAGCCATTTGCAAACTTTCACAGAAATGTTAACAAATGGAGTGACATTGCTTCTTACAGAAATAGATGTAAAGTTGGATAAAGTTGTCAAGGTTACCGATTTGCATTCCTTCATTAGTATGTTAAATTCAATTAGTTTTCCGGGAATATTTCAGAAACTGTTGGATTTAGAGCCTTATAATTTAGTTTTCGAGGACCCTTTAGGGCCCCCGAGTTTTGTTTCTGGCACCGAGGGGCTTTGTCTCGTCGTTGTACGCCATAATATAATAGTAATAATAATATAATATAGGGATAGGAATATAATAGACCTGCCATACCACACCCGCAGGTGTAAATCGCGTGAAAAAAGTCTAGAGTACCCCTTGACCCCCTTAAGCGTATTATACGTATTGATGAATTTTACAGCTTATTTGGTTCTGTGATAACCTTCTAGCCGTTTGCAAACTTTCACACTAATGTAATTAATGGAATTGCATTGCGTCTTACAGCAATAGATGGACCTCTGAGAATCTGTTTCGTTGGTTACCGGCTTGCATTCGTTCATTAGTTTATTAAATGAAATTAGTTTTCTGGGAATATCTCAAAACATGGTTGGTTTTAGGGCACTAAAATGTGTTTTTTCCACGAGTTTTGTCTCTCACATGAGGTGCTAAAAATGAGCTTTTTCTCGTCCTTCTACGCCTATTTCAGCATGTATTTTAAGGGGGTATGGCCCCTTTTATGAGAGGTACGGAGAAGAGTTACATCAATGATTAGTGTCGTGCCTCTGATGGATATCTGTACCAAATTTTACGTTGATACACAGAGCCGTTCTCGAGTTATAAGGGAACAAATTTGTCCACAGACAAACAAACAGAGCGACAGACGAAAAATATATTTTCGCGCGCATCCATCATAAAACAGTCTGAAACGCGTAAACAACTCAAATTTCCGTAGAAATTCAGAGAAAAACACCCACATTTTCATTTTTCTATATAGAGAGATCTACTGCACCGCTCAGTGTTGACCGTGTTTTATTGCACAGATTTTGGTTTTACTCGCTAACCGTTGGAGACATACGAAAAGTGATAAGAACCTTATAGAAAATTAAATGTTAAAGCTCATGTACACCAACAAAAGTTTGCTATTTCTTAGCGTTCTCTTTTTATTTCAAAAGGAAATATGAAATTTTGAAACCAAAGGGTGTAGTGACGTCACAAATGTCGGTTTTACTCGTTAACTGTTGGAGATACACGAAAAGTGATAAGGACCTTTCGGATAGGAAATTAAATTTCAAAGATCATATGTGCCATCAAAAGTTTGCTATTTCCTACCGTTCTCTTTTTATTTGATATGGAAATATGAAATTTTGAAACCAAAGGGTCTAGTGACGTCACTTAAATGGTCGCCATTTATCAATAGTGCAAAATTTCGAAATCAAAAGTATCATATATGTAAACCTGGTAAAGCAGCTACATCCATGCAAAATTTCATTTAAATCGGACCAGTGGTTCTTGCGTTATTGAGTAACAGACTGACAGACAGACACACACCATCTCATTTTTATATACAGTACTAGCAGAAGTACCTGTTCTTCGAACGGTGTTCGTTGTTAACACCAGACATTATCAATTGAGCTACTGTTGCAATGGTTAGCGGTTTGTCATTCCTTCAAGTTTATCAGAACGAAGTTAGTTTACTGGGAATATCACACACACTTAATTTAAGGCCCTTAAAATGTAGTTTTCGGAGACCCTTTATAGATTCCCGAATTTTGTGTCTCACATTGAGAAGCGCAACATATGCTTTGGTCGTCCTTCTAGGAAAATTTTATATTTCGCCTATTTTAGCATATATTGAGAAGTTTTTCTCTATATCCACCCTTCTACTGTATGAAAAGTACGGTGAAGAGTTTTATAAATGATTGGTGTATTGACTCTCATGGTTACCATACCTTATTTTACGATACACCAAGCATCCGAACACTAGTTATAGGCGTACATAAAGATACACAGAAAGACAGACAGACAATTCTATTGTCTACAACATATTACCCAGATATCCAAAATATGGGTATATCTACCACACAGTATCAAATAAAATCATCCTTACGATGAACCCGTAAGTCGACAAAAAAAATATTAGTTAAAATATGCTCTCAGACTAAATTCACCTAACGTGTACTTCCTGACGTGAAATACAATTGAAAGCCTTGTAGACGAAACGCATTACACGTCACATAAAAACTGACCCTCTCCGTTGTGCTAGGTGCCCATACACAGGAAGACCCCTTTCATAAATTATAAAGGCTTGTGGTGCATGAAAATTCAGGTTCTTTAGCCTCAAATTGCCCAAATTCCTAAAAGCCGCAAAAAATGCTGGTTCAATTCAGGAATTTTTGAAAATAATGTTGCTGTTTGGAGATATAATAGACCTTCTGTACTACACACATCAAAAAAAGTTTTGCATCACCTCGGTTCCCAGATCTCCGGCATATAGACGTTGACTGTGTATATTGTATCCAAGATACAGTCCCTTTGACTGTTCATAGATGTCACTAAAACTGCTCAAAGATGTAAACAACCATGCATGAGCAGGGCCTATTAGACGGAGGGGGTACGACAGCCGATCAGTTCCAGTCATTCCACCAGGACGAAGGTACGCTGCTCATGTTGTCTGTAGTTCTACCATGCCTAGAAGGTCAATACCGCAGTTCGATCGCGTCCGCATTGTTACTTTGTGTCAAGAAGGGCTCTCAACAAGGGAAGTTTCCAGGCGTCTCAGAGTGAACCAAAGCGATGTTGTTCGGACATGGAGGAGGTACAGAGATACAGGAACTGTCGATGACAGGCCTCGCTCAGGCCGCCCAAGGGCTACTACTGTAGTGGATGACCGCTACTTACGGATTGCCGCTCGGAGGAACCCTGACAGCAATGCCACCATGTTGAATAATGCGTTTCGTTCAGCCACAGGACGTCGTGTTTCAACTCAAACTGTGCGCAATAGGCTGCATGATGCGCAACTTCACTCCCGACGTCCATGGCGAGGTCCAGCTTTGCAACCCCGACACCATGCAGCGCGGTACAGATGGGCCCAACAACATGCTGAATGGACCCCACGGAATTGGCATCACGTTCTCTTCACCGATGAGTGTCGCATATGCCTTCAACCAGACAATCGTCGGAGACGTGTTTGGAGGCACCCTGGTCAGGCTGAACGTCTTAGACACACTGTCCAGCGAGTGCAGCAAGGTGGTGGTTCCCTGATGTTTTGGGGTGGCATTATGTGGGGCCGACGTACGCCACTGGTGGTCATGGAAGGCTCCGAAACGGCTTTACGATACCTGAATGACATCCTCCGACCCATAGTGCAACCATATCGGCAGAATATTGGAGAGGCATTTGTCTTCATGGACGACAATTCTCGACCTCATCGTGCACATCTTGTGAATGCGTTCCTTCAAGATAACGACATCGCTCGACTACAGTGGCCAGCATGTTCGCCAGACATGAACCCTATCGAACATGCCTGGGATATGTTGAAAAGGGCTGTTTATGGACGTCTTGACCCACCAACCACTCTGAGAGATTTACGCCGAATTGTCGTTGAGGAGTGGGACAATTTGGACCAACAGTGTCTTGATGAACTTGTGGATAGTATGCCACGGCGAATACAGGCATGCATCAATGCAAGAGGACGTGCTACTGGGTATTAGAGGTAGTGGTGTGTACTGCAATCTGGACCACAAATGCTGAAAGTCTAGCTGTATGATGGTACAACATGCAATGTGTGGGTCTCATGAGCAATAAAACGAGCTGAAATGTTGTTTGTGTTGATCTCTATTCCCTTTGTATTTAACGGTTCCGGAACTCTTGGAACCGAGGTGATGCAAAACTTTTTTTGATGTGTGTATATGTCGAACGTGAAAATTGCATGAAAAAATTCTAGGTTACCCCTTCACCCCCTTAATTGCATTGATGAATTATACGGTCTACGTTAGTTCCGTGATAACAGTATAGCCATTTGCAAACTTTCACAGAAATGCAATGAATGGAGTGACATTGCTTCTTACAGAAATAGATGGAAAGTTGTATGCCACCCCTTGAGATAATGTTCTCATGGATACCGATTTGCATTCCTTCATTAGTTTGTTAAATTAAATTTAATTAGCTTTCTGGGAATATTTCAGAAACTGTTGGATTTAGAGCCTTATAATGTAGTTTTCGAGGAGCCATTAGGGCCCCCGAGTTTTGTTGCTGGCACCGAGAGGATTTGTCTAGTCGTTGTACGCCATTATATAATACTAATACTAATAATATAATATAGGGAGAAATTATAACACCTAATTTTATTTTATTTTAAATTCAGCCAATGGCCATGTACTTTTCTTTTCAGGACGGGTCAGGAAAGGGATATTATCAGAGAAAGAAGCATTCACATCACGCGTGAGCAAAATGGAAATGGCCTACCATTTAGCTAAGGACAACTATAAGAAAAGGTCAATATCCTTCAACGCAAAACTAATCATTACTGCAGTGTCATCCGTCCGGAGGTCTTGCATGCTTCTGAATGCCTCACGATGAACAAAAAAGGCTTGGTCGAGAAACTGGAGGCCAAGGACAGGAAAATGTTGAGAAAGATATTGGGTTCCATCAAAGACAATGGGGAATACATAAGACGACATAACCATGACCTATAAACTCATGTGGAGAAGATAAGCAACGTCATCCGGAAGAGAAGGTTACCATTTTTGGGCATGTGAAACGAATGAACCCAGCGAGACTGACCAACCGCAACATAACTTACTTTCAGGAGAGGAAAACAAAATGGGCCTGGTTCATTGAACTGGATAAATATCTGAAAGAAGTGGGGATTACACCAACAGACATTCAGGAGCGCGTCCCACTCAAAGGGAAACTTCAAGCTTGTAAAGGTTTCCAAGAAAAACCGAAGCTGAAAACGGGAAAGATTTGGACCCAGGAACGGAAGGAAGTCCACCGAGAACGAATGCGGGCGTACCGGGCAAACATCAAAGCCTGTAGGAGACGGTTGGAATGACGCGGTCCATAGATGGCCTATACGAAATGAATGAATGAATGAATAATATGGGGATAGGAATATAATAGACCTGCCGTACCACACCCGCAGGTGTAAATCGCGTGAAAAAATTCTAGAGTACCCCTTGATGCCCTTAAGCGCATTATACGTATTGATGAATTTTACGGCTTAATTTGGTTCCGTGATAACCTTCTAGCCGTTTGCAAACTTTCACACTAATATAATTAATGGAATTGCATTGCGTCTTACATCAATATATGGACCTCTGGGAATCCGTTGGCATGGTTACTGGCTTGCATTCGTTCATTAGTTTATTAAATTAAATTAGCTTTCTGGGAATATCTCAAAAACGGTTGGTCTTCGGTCCTTAAAATGTGGTTTTCGGGGACCCGAGTTTTGTCTCTCACATTGAGGGGATGAAAATGAGTTTTGTCTCGTCCTTCTACGCTTATTTCAGCATGTATTTTAAGGGGATAGGCCCCCTTTTATTAGAGGTACGGAGAAGAGTTACATCAATGATTAGTGTCGTGCCTTTGATGGGTATCTGTACCAAATTTTACGTTGATACACCCAGCCGTTCTCGAGTTATAAGGGAACAAATTTGTCCACAGACAAACAAACAAACAGACAGAAAGACAGACAAAAAAAATATTTTCGCGCGCATCCATCATAAAACAGTCTGAAACGTGTAAACAACTCAAATTTCCGTAGAAATTAAGAGAAAAACACACAAATTTTCATTTTTATATAGTAGAGATATACTGCACCGCTCGGTGTTGACCGTGGTTTATTGCACAGATTTTGGTTTTACTCGCTAACCGTTGGAGATATACGAAAAGTGATAAGGACCTTCCGGATAGAAAATTAAATGATAAAGCTCATGTATACCATCAAAAGTTTGCTATTTCTTAGCGTTCTCTTTTTATTTGAAAAGGAAATATGAAATTTTGAATCCAAAGGGTGTAGTGACGTCACAAATGTCGGTTTTACTCGCTAACTGTTGGAGATACACGAAAAGTGATAAGTACCTTTCGGATAGGAAATTAAATTTCAAAGCTCGTATGTGCCGTCAAAAGTTTGCTATTTCCTACCGTTCTCTTTTTATTTGATATGGAGGTATGAAATTTTGAAACCAAACGGTCTAATGACGTCACTAAAATGGTTGCCATTTTTAATAGTGCAAAATTTCGAAATCAAAAGTATCCTATATATAAACCTGGTAAATCAGCTACATCCATGCAAAATTTCATTTAAATCGGACCAGTGGTTCTTGAGTTATTGAGTAACAGACAGACAGACAGACACACACCATCTCATTTTTATATATTAGTATGATTAGTATGATATTCGTCGATAATATATGGTATTTATGAAAGCAGAACAATATGAAGTACGTGTTTTGAGCTGATGATAGTTAATATTATTAAGATTTTTGGTGACATCTTCAGGAAAGTGTTGGTGGTATTTAAGCTAATGTAAATGTATTGTGAATGTCAGGTGTGACAGTAATGGTTATTAAATCGTCTTATAGTGGAATTTTACGCAGTGAGAAAGTGTTTGTGACAGAGTTTATTCCGAGTACAGGTTGAACATTTAAATGAAAATATCTATCTAATATATAAAAGTGAAAGTCTGTATGTATGTATGTGGGTTGGTTCCGTATACAAATCTACACCGTTCCACCAATCACAACCATATTTTGCATACACATAGTTTAGAACCCAGAAGGAACCGCTGGCTACATGAATTTTCGATAGTCTTTCTCATTCTTCTGATTTCGGTCCTTTTGTACTCGAGCAAAGGCTAATATAAAGTCATAAAATATAGGCTACTCACGAAGGAATGGCAAGGCAGATAGTTTCCATGGCAACATAGCTCAAGTCGAGACACGGCCGACTGGATGCGATTTGCGCTCCGCACTACCGGTATAGAAAATGATGATCTTTACTTGAAATCCCGTTAGTTACTCAACTGCTCACACAGCACTGTCAACCGAGTATAGCATAACAAAGACTTGACACTATCTACTATATAGGCTATTTGTCAAATACCACTCACTCACTCACTCATTCAATTACTCATCCATTCATCATGAAATCTCAGAAACTACCGAACGGATTGGAATAAAATTTGGTATGCAGCTTCTTGAAGGGACGCAAACGCCCACTAAGAAAGGATTTTTGGATATTAAGGTTCCAAAGGGGTGTTAAGGGGGTAGACCTGCATTTCATTGAATAACAATAAGATTTGTAATATTACATGAAGATTATTGCATAGGTGTTTTATTCAAACTTCAATCACATGATTAGGATACAAGAAATAAAAGCGGGATTTTAACATTTCGCTCACCCGCCATCTTGTGGTTATGAAAATAATTTAAATGAATTAGATGCCAGTCGATTATAATTTGTATAAGCATATACCGTATCAAGTTTCACTGCGCTCGGATGGTTAAAACGCAAGAAACGTCCATTTGAATATTTAAATTTCGCGTTGCCGCCATGTTAGATTTGTGCTCCCCGGGTTATTGAACGTCCCACAGGTGAACTTATGCTTATAGCCTCTATACACATACAACATTTCATTTTGATTGCTGTAGTAGATTAATAGATATTGAGGACCGTCTAAATATTTCGGATGGTCGCCATGTTGGATTTTAATATATGTAGGCCATAGAGATATGTACTAATAGATGATTATTGTGTACGTTCATTATGCAAATGTTGATTTCGATTGCATGATTAGAACACAAAGATATAAAAACTTAATTTTCGAAATTTGCACAGCCGCCATCTTGAGGTTACGTAAACAATTGAGCTAAATTAGATAGGCTACCAGTGCATTACAATGTGTATAGGCATTTGCTGTACGAAGTTTCATTGCGTTTGGATCATTAAATCGCGAGAAACCTCTATTTAAAACTTTAAACTTCGCTTGGCCGCCATGTTCATTTTGTAGTCAACCGGTATATGAAAGTCTCATAGGTGAACTTCCAGTGGTGCCCTTTATCTCCGTACAAAATTTCATGGTGATACCGGTAATATTTTCAGAGATATAGAATGCCGGGTAAATATTTCGCACAGCCGCCATCTTGAGGTTATGTAAACAATTGCACGAAATTAGATGTCGGTTCATTACAATGTGTATAAACATACAGACTGTACCAAGTTTCATTGCGTTTGGTTGGTTAAATCGCGAGAAACGTCTATTTAAAATTCGCAAATTCGCTTGGCTGCCATGTTGGTTTTGTAGTTACCAGGTTTTCAAAAGTTGAATAGGTGTATTTTTAGTAGTTCTCTTTATCACCTTACAAAATTCCAGGGTGATATCGGTAATAATTTCGGAGATATTGAATGCTGGTGAAATATTTTGCACAGCCGCCATGTTGGATTGGTGAGACGTAACAAAATTCGAAGGGCACGGTCTGGATCACTCGGAATAGTGCTATGAACTTACCGAGTTTCATTGAAATCGCTCCAGCCGTTTAGAAGTTATTAGGGACACCCGAATCACACACCCACACACAGACACACAGACTAAAGGTGATCTCACAAGCCTATCTTTTCATAAATGAAAATAGGCTAAAAATATGGCAATGTCACGAAAAGAAAAATAGTGGACTCAAAGCAAATCCAAGAAAAATGATATCTTGGACTATCCAATGTCCCCTTGGATCTGTAGGTAATGTTGCGTTTAAAAACACTCAAATATACCAACAATATACAAGAACAATTATCTATAAACCTATTGAGATCATTATCATTTATATTCCATGGCCAAAAATACCGCACATTAATATTAAATAATTATAATTTATCTACAAATTTACATTGTTATGTACACCCTTATACGCATTTGCAGTATACATATTGCTATCACCATCCATGCTTGCTTGTTACTATCATGGTTCGATGTATTCATATTAGTTACTTCCAGCCAAGCAATGAAGCTAAGAAGGATATTGATGTCATAGTCATTATAAATATCAAATAAGGATGACTAAAAATACCTCTGCTGATTAAATTTTATGGTGGATTTATTAATTACTAGCTGAAGTACCCGTGCTTCGCTACGCGTCATAAATAAATTAAAATGTGAAGGTGACAGTTAAAACAGGGGATAGGCGAGGTGCTGCGCAGAGGGACATTAAGGATGGACCATTTTGTCCAACTACACCGCTCGGCGTTGACCGTGTTTTATAACACAAATTTAGGTTTTACTCGTTAACCGTTGGAGATACCTTTCGGATAGAAAATGTAATTTTAAACCTCGTATATGCCATCAAAAGTTTGCTGTTTCTTAGCGTTCTCTTTTTATTTGAAATGGAAATATGAAAGTTTGAAACCAAAGGGTGTAGTGACGTCACTAAAATGGTCGCCATCTTTAAATAGTGCATTGAAATTAAAAGTAACCTTTATGTTAACCAGGTAAATCAGCTACTTCCATGTAAAATTCATGTAATTCGAACCAGTGGTACTTGCATGATTGAGTAATACACAGACGCACACCATCCTATTTTTAGCCTCGCTTCGCTCGCGTCATAGTCGTGTCATATTGTTATTCAATGAAATGCAGGTTTAACCCCGTTAACACCCCTTTAGAACCTGAATGTCCAAAAATCCCTCCTTAGTAGACGTTTTCGACATACAACAAACATATCCCCAAAATATCATTCTTCTAACTTTAATAGTTTTGGCTGGTCGATGAGAGTGAACATCTAAAAATCCTTCCTTTGTGGACGTTTTTCTTCCAGAATATCACCCCTCCCCATAGGCCCCTTAAATTGGATTTATGAAAAAAAAAACGCTTGAACACCTATTAAGTTACTTTTAAGCTGTCTTTTTCCCCTGAGTTTGATGAGTGAGTGAATTAGTCAGTCCGTTAGGACACTTTCTTTCCTTTTTCTCCCAGAATTCACAACACCCCATTGGCCCCTTAAATTAATTTATGAAAAAACGGCTGAACACCGATTTACTTATTTTTTTAGGTGATTTTTTTTTTCGCTGAGTTTCAAATTTATCGCCTATGTCGTTTAAGAAATAGGCCTACACGCTCCGTTTGGAATCCTTCAACCCCCCACTTTTCACCCCTTTCACCTCATAATAATACACCACATCGAAAAACCCTTAGACACATGTCTGCTTATTTCTAATGATTAGTTTATATGCCGAGTATCACATCCACAAATGAAACCAATCGCGAGATAATATAAGGCCAATAATATAAAAATCCAACATGGTGTCCATCCAAAATATTTAGACGGTTCTCAATATCTACGAATCTATTACAACAATCAAACTGACAATTTGTATGTCGATAGAGGCAATTAATATTAGTAGGATATATGAAAATAGGCTATTTAATTCTTCACGGAACTACTTGTTTCTTGTGTAATGTCATCCTGAATAAATTTTGATGATTTAATTTTAATCCTTATGACGTGTTAATTTAGAAAGGTGATGGAAGGTTGTGTTAAGAAGGCAATTGCTGGGTGTTTTCTAGGGTGTCCATGACTTTGAGATTTTTTCTTTATTTGAGTGTTCTTTGAGCGTCTTTAATTTTTTACACTTTGGTCTTTCTTAATACAATCATGGTAGGATTTTTTTTAGCGTATGGCTTTTTTTTTAGTGCCGGGAGTGTCCGAGGACATGTTCGGCTCGCCAGTTTTGTAGCTGCTTCGAGACGGACACCCAATGGGTGAGCTACAAGTACCGTTGGGGAGGAATGTTGGATGGGAGGGTCGAGGAGTTGGAAGGTAGCGGCTGTGGCCTATAGTTAGGGACCAACCCCGGCATTTGCCTGGAAGGAAGATGGGAAACTACAGAAGACCATCTTCAAGGTTGCCGGCGGGGGGATTCGAACCTCCTCGCCTCCCGGATGTGAGCGACTGCCAACAGTCATGCCGCAACGACCTCGGCTAACTCACCCGGTATGGTAGGAATAGCTTGTACCCTATTATCCCTTCTACTTTTTGGTAGGTTCTGGGGGTTTTCCTAGCCGGGGATTTTCAGGTTCTACGATCCAGCTGCCTTTGGTTTGATAATACTTAAGGCCACGGCCATCTCCTTCCCAATCCTCATCTAAATTACAACTATACACATTAATACAGCCTTCACAATAACACCGGTTATCCGACAGATTCTACACACACTCAAATCACACGGAGCTATATGACCGCGTTGTTACAGCCCCTAAACTGAGGAACCATCCAAACCAACATCTACTGAATAAATCGACCTGACTCTAAATTATGAATGTTGAACACGTTGATAGTAGAAGAGCTGTGGGAGGCGGTAATAAGACGTCAGATTGAAACGTTCCAGTAATTAAAGTTGTATTCAGAATTAGGAGGAAAGTTATCAATCATTTAGAAACTGCTTTAATGTTCATTTGATTTGTTTGGTTTGGCGGCGAGGTGAAGTTTGAAACACCTGCTCACCTCCCATCGGCTTGAGAAACAGGGTAGGAGCATTAAAGGAGATGTTCACATTTCCCTTTCCTCCTGGGACACCCAGTGTTTATAGTTGTTGTTGATTCATTTAGGATCTTTGTGAAAGCAAGGCCTTTAAAGGCATGTATTTGGGTTTGTGGAGTTTGTCTGATAACCTGGGTCATTGAGATGGCTGTAACATTATCGTGTTGTTTATTTAGGATCTTTAAGACGGCATGGCCATTTAACCTCGTGTACGTCTATGTGTGCCGGCTCCATGGAGTTGGGGTAGCGCGCCTTCCTCTCACGTGGAGGCCCCGGGTTCGATTCCCGGCTCGGTAAGGGATTTTAGAAACTGACGTGAGGGCTGGAACGGGGTGCACTCAGCCTCTTGAGAACAATTGAGTAACTGTCTGACAATGAGGCAGCACCCCGATCACGAAAACCAAGATTAACGGCCGAAGGGACCCGATGCGCTGATTACGCGTTACCCCAATATCTGCAGGCCAAATGGCTGGGCAGCGGGCGCCTGGTAGGCCTAGGTCCTTCACGGGCTGTAGTACCAGGGCTTATTATATTACTTCTGTGTGTGTGCGGAGTTTGTCTGATAAACTGTGTCATTGAGATGGCTATAGCATTGTCGTGCTCTTAATTTAGGATATTTATGTTCGACCCTAACTATTATGTGTCAGAAAACTCTATCATAATGAGGCTCATTGTAACACTATTTTTCATTATGAAACTGTTTCTCCCACCAATCAGAGCGCAATAAACAGTTGTGTGACCAATTAGATAAGGATACCTTCGCGCATGCGTTCAAAATCCAATATGTCTATATAAATTACCGAAATTGCACCGTCCATATGTTCCCGTAAATAAACTGAGGCAAGAAGTGGCACTGTACCTTAATATTCCCAAAATCAATTTCTACACAGCGCGTGGTTTTGAAACGATTTCGGTGACAGTTTTACTGAATACTGGAGCACAATCTGAGCATATGGCATTGAAGCACACAGAGCGCATGCGTCGGCTGTCCAGAGAGCTTAGGAAACAGAGATATACTACCCACCGCAGCACCCGATCACAACATTCTAGTGACTGAACAGATATTTATGAATATTTATGTTAAAACATATAATAAAGTTATAATTATCGTCGAACATAAACAGTCGTATGCAACTCGCCTATAATGGTAATTAAGACACTCGTATGGAAATTATAAAACTCGCATACGCTCGTTTTATAAAAATACTCGTGTCTTAATTATGGCCATTATAGGCTCGTTGCATAATGTACTATTATGACAGCATGGCCATTTAACCACGTGTACTTGGGTGTGTGTGAGGAGTTTGCCTGACAACCTGAGTCATTGAGATGACTATAGGAGACTATTGTCGTGCTGTTTATTTAGGATTTTTGTGACAGCATTGGCTTTTAACCACGTGTACTTGGGTGTGTGTGTGGACTTTGTCTGATAACCTGTGTCTTTGAGATGGCTATAGTATTGTCGTGCTGTTCATTTAGGATCTTTGTGACAGCATGGCCTTTTAACCCTGTGTACTTGAGTGTGTGTGGACTTTGATAACCTGTGTCATTGATATGGCTATAGTGTTTTAGGGCTGTTCATTTAGGATCTTTGTGACAGCATGATCATTTAACCACGTGTACTTGGGTGTGTATGCGGAGTTTCTCTGATAACCTGTGTCACTGAGATGGCTATAGTATTGTCGAGGTGTTCATTTAGAATCTTTGTGACAGCATGGCCATTTAACCACGTGTACATGGGTGTGTGGAAATTCTCAGATAACCTGTGTCATTGAGATGGCTATAGTATTGTCGAGTTGTTCATTATGGATCCTTGTGACAGCATGACCATTTAGCTACGTGTACTTGGGTGTGTGGAGTTTGTCTGATAACATGTGTCATTGAGATGTCTATAATGTTGTCGTGTCAGAAGCCATTTTCAGTGTTGCCATGGTAAACTAAAAGCATACATTTTAATCGGTCAACACGATTGTACCCAATTGTATTGGGTGATATGCCCTAACTCTAAAAAAAATATGCGTTTGATAAATTCACGTGGATAACCAGTTTCGATCATCAAGCGATCATCATCAGATCTTTTACACTCAGGCTATTGAATCTATGTCTACATACAGTATATGTGGGCTAATGTATTTGGGCCATTTTCAAATTTTGTCGGATTCCATTTCCTCACGTTTCTACTATATTTCACCCTGAAGAAATGCATTGTTTTGTGTATCAATTTTTTCTGTCAAAGTCAGGTTGCTGAAGAGGATTCTACACACTTTTGCAAAAAATGAAAGTAGACTTATGAGATCAACACAGGGCGAAAAAAAGTGTGTCTGTCCGTGTGTATGTGTGTGTGTGTGAGTCTGTGTGTGTGTGAGTGTGTGTACTCTGAATGTCTCCCCTATCAATTCGAACACGGTGAACGCGAATTGAACGAAATTTAGTACAAAGGTAGCACTAGCAAACTACACCCCAGTGTCATGTTTTATATCGCCGCCATCTTGGCGGGAACGTAATGGCGGCCACACAAATGTTCAAAGCTTAAATCAAATTACGATTAACCTAATCATCCGATCTCTACCAAATTTTGCAACAACATACCTTTATGGAGGGAGCATCCTTTGACCAAACTAATAGGTCATTAGCCTAATATTTTGCGGATGGCGGCCATCTTTGTGTGAAAATTGATTCCCCCTATCAATTCGAACATGGTGAAACCGAATGGAACGAAATTTGGTACAGAGGTAGCACTAGCAAAGGGCACCTCAGTGTCATGTTTTATGTCACCGCCATCTTGACGGAAACCGTATTCGCGGCCACCCAAATATTAAAAGCTAAAATGTAATTACGACCAACCTAATAATCTAGTCTCTACCAAATTTTGCAACAACATATCTTTATGTGGGAAGCATATTCTGACCAAACTGCAAGATCATCAGCCCAATAGTTTGCAGATGGCGACCAAGTATGTGTGCAAATCGTTTCCCTCTATCAATTCAAACACGGTGAAACCGAATTGAACGAAATTTGGTACAGAGGTAGCACTAGCAACGGACACCTCAGTGTCATGTTTTATATCGCCGCCATCTCGACAGAAACGGAATGACGGCCACCCAAATGTTAAAAGCTTAAATCAAATTACGACCATCCTAATAATTTGATCTCTACCAGATTTTGCAACAACATGCCTTTTTGCGGAAAGCATCTTATGACTGACTACAAGGTCATCAGCCAAATAGTTTGCAAATAGCGGCCATGTATGAGTGCAAATCCATTCCCCATATCAATTCAAACACGGTGAAACCGAATTGAATGATTTTTTTACAGAGGTAGCACTAGCAAAGGGCACCTCATATTCATGTTTAATATCCCTATAGCACGTAGTATTTCAACAAGCTACTACAACCAACATTCAATTATACTCCTTGAAAAGGACAAGTGTTATAACAATACCCATGCATTTAGGAGAAAGTAGGCTATATGTTCTTTACTGAACATCTTGTTTTACGTTGACATAACCTCATCAATGATACAGTCACCACCTATTTGTTCAACATTAGAACTTATTAGTAGGGTTCGGAAGTTTAAGGCCTCAAGAAGTACAAAATGTGCAAGCAAATATGACCTAAAAACTATTAAATATGACCTAAAAAAACTATAAAATATGACATGAATTGTAAGCATACGTAGAGTATCACTAACATACAGAAAATGCTAAATGACGTCCGTAGAGGAGCGCCTTCTCGGAATCAGGTCTTCTAATCCTACTTTCTGCCTGTTCCGGGAAAAGAAAGAAAAATATATCCAATACACCAGGGGTGCCCAACATTTTTTTAAAACTAAGGGCCACATTGTAAATCGTTGGGGGACCTTGCGGGTCAATAACACTCTGGGGGGTTTGAGGGTTTGGGGGTTATGGAATTTTTAAAAAATATAGGTACAATATGGTCTGGCCTTTGTTTTCTTAGTTTTGTTGCAGTTTTCTCTATTTACTTGGTGTGGATAAAAATAAAACACGAAAAATAAATTTAAATATTTTTAATTAATCCCTTTAAAATAGAAGTACGATGATATTCAATAAATATACAGCATGAATGACAAAGAGTGAGTATTTATGTTCATTTGACACAATTATTAATCAAATTATGAAATAAAGATCATGATAATTTAGTTTAGTGCGACGACTGGAACTGCTTTGGGTAGGGATGCGCGCGCACGGTTTTGTCCAATTGGCTTTAGTGGTTTCAATATTTTGGCGACACGGCGCGGACGAGGAGTGGTGGGCCGGAGAAAACAGTCTCGCGGGCCGCGTACCGTAGGTTGGGCAGTCATGCACTATACTATTCGGGCGCAGATAACACGCACCTTGTTAACGACGCCTCAATTTAAACAACAATGCTGAAATTATAACCAAATATGACCTTATATCACTAAAAATATGACCAAAACAATAAAAATGGTCGAAATATGCATTTATAGGCAACATCAAATTGCTTTATGCGTAGTCTGGGACCCGTCATTCAAACTTATTTTTCATATCTCGAGTAAAATGAGCTCGGGAAAAAAATATGACTTTTCCTTAACATCCGAACCTTACTTATTAGCCTACCAAGGTTAAGAAAATATACATCTAAAACGCGCCTCTCATTCAGCACAATATGTAGATTATGCTGTGCCTATGCTAGATTTCAAAATGAATTTGTCCCCCAGTTTTCACAAAACAATCCTCAGGAGTGACATTGTGTTTGAGTAGCAGCACTGCAGTCATTTGTTTCGGGCAGTTCAAGACTTTGAGTCAATGAAGGTCGTCAGTCTTGCTCTTCATTGTTTTCAGATTTGCCCTCGAGGAACGAAATGTGTGTGCTGTGTGGGTTTCACTCTTCAAAGCAGGGTAATGGTTTCCTAAGGTTCTCATGAGTGGCATGGATAGTTTAATGAATATCAATTTATTTCTAGATCTTATATAAGGTGCGTTCAAAAAGTAACGAGCCGGAGGATACCTTTCCTGCACTCGTGTGGATGGCCTTAGCTTTTTTTTTTTTGGGTGGTGGTGACCCCGTATGCTTCCACTGGAGGCTTTGTCGTTTGGATTCTGGTTCGAAGTGATGACACCACGACTCATCTCCAGCCACCTCACCATTCCCTTCCCTCGCATAGCACTGCAGATGACCGAGATAGTGGGCCATTCGACATGCTTCCTGGTGTGGTTTAAGACTGTGGGGCACCCATTGGGTACACACTTTGCGCAAGTGCAGTCGTTCCTTCATGATGGTATGCACACTTCCGACACTCAATCCGACCACGGCGGCTTTGGCGTTCACTGTCACTCGGCGGTCCTGGGTAATCAGTGCATCAACCAGCTGGACGTTGTCATCGGTAATGCAGGGGGTTGGGGGGGGGGGGGTGCCCCAGACCGGGCATCATCGGCTAACAACACCCGTCCTTCCCTGAAGCGCTTGTGCCACGCCTTGACCCTTGCAAGGGACATGCAGTGTTCGCCGTACACTTGTGACATTCGGCGATGAATGTCCGTTCCCCCTACTCCTTCCGCTGTCAGAAACCGAACAACACCTCTTTGCTCTTCGTTTGACGCCTCCATGTCACTGTTTGCAATGCGACTGGCAGCGTTGCTCGCTTTGTATCGTCACGTGACGTGCACGCGTACCCTCTAGCGACGGGCTGTGACCTTCCACGCTCTGGTCGGTACCACAACTCGTTACACACGCCACGATTAGCCGATGTCGTCACCGGTTTGTGCATTCCAGCCTCCGGCTCGTTACTTTTTGAACGCACCTTATATATGACATTCTGTAGCCTTAGTATGGATCTTAATATAGCCTACTAGATATAGGCATAAATATTATTGAGTTGACCTAATGTGGTTTCCCATTCTCACCACCAAGCAAATGCTGGAACGGTTCCGTTCGATAGGTCCACTGCCGATTTCTTTCCAGACCCATCCTGAAAGAAAAGTAGGCTACGTGGTCATTGGCTGTATTAATAAAATGTATTTAGTTAGTTACAGAAGTTTATTGTAATCTTGTAAACCAATTGCGCATATTTTTCTTGAAATCTTATCAAAATAAAGTGTATCATTTTGATAACTGATTGCACGTATTTTTTGACAATATTGTTGAGCACCTTTGTGAGGGTTGACTGAACTGGGGGATGAGGTTGTGTGGAAAGAGTGGTGTTTTATCTGGGGGGAAGTGTTACTGGGTGAGTGGGAATTCGGGACGAGTGTGTGAAAAGGTACTGGAGGCTCGAAATGCGATCTACGCAACAGGGGTTGCAAATCAATGGGGTGTGCTACAAGATGTGAGCTAGCAGACTACTGAGTGAGTGCGGCGATGAGTAACGCCGTACCTGCTGGCCATGCACTCCTGCGTGCGTGCAACTGAGAAATCAAGGCTACTGACAATGAAAACGCCGTGAATCCTGGCACGGCGGTTTCGGGAACAATGCACTAACAGGCTGAGGTGTGGGTAGGGAATTGAGCAGTAAAGGCAAAGGAAGGTAAACAATGAATACAACTAGTTTGAATTAATGTAGGTCACTCGATTAATGGACCTAAGTGTAATGTGAATGTCCCTTTGATTTAGGACTAGTAAATCACTGTGTAAAATGGTACAATTCAATAGGGGTGGTGAGAGAAAGGAAGTGTAACTTTCGTTTAAGGAATCTGAGAGTCACTTACCTGAGGTACGGTGTCAGCTGGCAGCAGGGTAGGGCCTTCGGCGTAAACAGATCCCCTCCCTCAGAATGGGGTTCCTTATAAATGTTCTTCCAGTGCTGTTTGCGGTATGCATGTTGCTGCACTACCAGTCAGTATTTGTGTATTTGTTTATGGAGTGTGGCAAGCACTTGGCTAACAGCTATGGTCAACTGGGCCAGCTTGGTGTTGAAAGAAATGTGTATTGGCTGTATTTGATACCAGCTTGAGGGTAAAACAGGGGTGAAGTCGGTGTCGGTGGTTGGACAGATGTAAATAACAGGGGCGTGTCTCAGGGTGGTTGTAGATGTATAGATGGTAGTGTTCCTTGTAGATCAGCAGTGGGTAGATGTCCAGGGTGTATTATCCATGTGTGGATATTTCCCTAAATAGGGCAATAGGGAGCTAGGCGTCCTAGGGCCCTTAACAATATTCATATTCAACATTCTGGGCAGATAAAACAAATATGGTGATTGGGAAATATGACCTTGCGGTTCAGCTCCATTAAACTACAATCCCTTCCGCCACCTACAAGGATGCTATATCAGCCCCTTCATTATTCAGTGCTTTCTCCTTTTCACCTCCATGTAACGTATACCTCTGAGCCACTCTACCCTGCGATAAATATTTATCTCTGGTAGCAACTTCGAGAGATACTTTGTCGTCATGAGATTGCTTTCAAGGGGATAGGGTTGAATGACCGATCTGCGGGTGTAATAGACTCCACGAGGGAATATTATGAATGGAGCGTGAATTATTTGTGTCCTCCACTCCCGGTTAAAGCTACTTCGTGTAAATCAGTGTCCTGTGCCTTGTCTTTGAGGTAGAATATTGGGGAGAGGAATATTACAAACACCCTCTGATCTGAGAACCTTTATCCTTTAGCCCTAAGACAACAACTAAATTCTGGTCTAAGGGTTGGAACGGGGTTAACTATGCTTCATGAGGCAGATATAAGAGATATAAGAGGTGGGTTCGATTCTTACTGTAGCCATTTTACAGGGTCATTATATAAGTGCGCTCAAGTAAACACGGCAAGCTAAGCCGGATGTGACTAGCGCAAATCGCGGCCGCGCGTACCCGGTTCAGCCGGAGGTAGCGCGCTCCGCTGACTCATGTCGTTAAATACATTCAGGGTAAATTTGAACCATAGGTGTTAACTTTGCACCACCCTCACTTTTACGTGTTGTTATCCTACTTTTCACATTTTGCAAAAATGAGGAAAGAGTAGACTTATGAGACCGATCCGGGAAAATGTGTGTCTGTCTGTCCTTCTGTCTGTCTGGCTGTGTGTGTGTCCCCCCCCCCCCCTATCAACTCCTACACGGCTGCAGCAATCGAAACCAAATTTAGCATGAGTAAAGATGTATACCGGAATATCTCAAGCCCATATTTGAAAATGGTGTCAGTGCTACCAACTGCTGAAAAAACGCAATAGAAATTTGAGCTCCATGTTGGATATCATGGAAGGTATGCATGGGAGCTACTCCAAAATTGGCACACATGTAGATAATACTATTTCAGTTTAATTTTCAGGAGGCCATACATGACAGTGTTGCCAAAATAATTTTAAGCCTTCTGAAAAGTCCAATTATTAAATGCATATAAATTGTACACTATTAATTGGATTTCAACCAAATTTTGTATGTAATATGTGTACATAAACAGATATGACCGAGTGTATTCTTAAGAGCCAACAGTGTTGCCAACTGTTAATAAATGCTCTCTCTATTTTCTTCATCCAAATACCAATATATCTGAAAGTATGCAAGCCGACAGCTTTAAACTATGCCCACGTATACTACCTGACATTTTAGATTAATTTGGAGTAACTTATATACTTCAGTTATACCAACATGATTCTAAGCCTGCTGATAGGACCAATTTTAAATACATGTAACTTCTATACTATCAGATAGATTTCAACCAAATTTCGTATGTGCTATGTGTAACATAACATATATGACTATAAATATTCTTAAGTGCAATCAGGGCTGCCAACTGTTAATAAATTGTGTCTATTTTTTACCCTAATATCAATATATCAGAAAGTATGCAAGCCAACAGCTCTATACTTTGCACACGTATAGCACCTGACACTCTAGATTAATATAAGTCAGTGCTGCCAACATGATTCTATGCTTGCTGATAGGTCCAATTTTAAAATACACGTAACTTCTATACTAACAAATGGATTTCATCCAAAATTGGCACAACAAGATATCATAATATTTCCGATTATTTCTAACCAGCACATGCATGACATTGTTGCCAACATGCTTTTACACGTGCTGATAGATCCAATGTCTAACTGCATGTAACGTCCATTGGACTTCAACAAAATTTTGTATTCTGTACCTCAAGAGATGGAACTAAGAATATATTCAGTCACCAGGGCTGCCAACTGTAGTGCTCTATTGGGCTACATTATACCAGGAATATTTAAAATTTATTAGACATTTCGATATTACCAACTTAATTTCGTCATTATTCTAGATAGGTTCATATACTGTAGAATAATCATTGGCATGAAAAGTAGGCTCATTAGTTCGTCACAGAACTTCTTGTTTATTTTTTAAGAACAATATAATAGTATCGCACTCTGGAGACATAATTTGAAAGATTGGTTATTACTTTATTTTCTGAGAAGATTAATTGGCAGAATTGAAGTTGTATCACCTTTGTATCAGCTAATTTGTACGTTGGTGTGTTGATGCTGTATTTTGTGAGTTGTTTTCAAGTTGATTACTCACAATTAAATACTGCCCATATTATAATTTCATATATTCTTCACGTCTACTACAACTCTATAAAATATTGGCTTTAACGTGAATTATCCAGCATGTAGCTTAATTGTTCTGCTGGTTTGATGTTATTCTTACTGATAACTTGATTAAAATAATGTATTTAATGTGGAATTTTATACAGAGGTTCAATGTTACCCCGAATGTAAGTGTAACTTGCACTGGGGTAAAATCTAGTTTTGTCAATAAATAATTATTATTTTCTGTATTCATAATTAAAATACAATATAATCTAGGACTAGTTCTTTCATTTTAATACATTTCCCTTGTATATAACATTACAACACAACAGGGGTAAATATAATTTCCAAATATGTGGTTCAAAGTTACCCCGAATGACTGTAGTTCACACGTGTTTTGTCATTCATATGGATATGTAGGCTATCTGCAAAGCTTAGACGTTAGTGTTGCACGTTTAGTGAGTACTAGCAGAAGTACCCGTTGTTCGAACGGTGTTATATATTAACACCAGACATTATCAATTGAGCTACTGTTGCAATGGTTAGCGGTTTCTCATTCCTTCACAAGTTTATCAGAACGAAGTTAGTTTTCTGGGAATATCACACAGACTGTTAATTTAAGGGCCTTAAAATGTGGTTTTCGGAGACCCCTTATAGACTCGTGAATTTTGTGTCTCACAATGAGAAGCGCAACATATGCTTTGATCGTCCTTCTAGGATAATTTTTATATTTCGCCTATTTTAGCATGTATTTTGAGAAGTTTTTCCCTATATCCACCCTTCTACTGTATGAAAAGTACGGTGAGGAGTTTTATAAATGATTGGTGTATTGACTCATGTTTACCATACCTAATTTAACGATGCACCAAGCATCCGAAGACGATTTATAGGCGTACATAAAGATACACAGAAAGACAGACAGACAATTCTATTGTCTACAACATATCACCCAGATATCCAAATATGGGTATATCTACCATACGTATCAAACAAAATCATCCTTAAGATGAACCCGCATGTCGACAAAAAAAAAAAAAAGATTAGTTAAAATGTGCTCTCAAACTAAATTCACCTAACGTGTACTTCCTGACGTGAAATAGATTTGAAAGCTTTGTAGATGAAACGCAATACACCTCACATAAAAAACGACTCTCTACGTTGTGTTAGGTCCCCATACACAGGAAGACCTCTTTCATAAATTATAAAGGCTTGTGGTGCATGAAAATTCAGGTTCTTTAACCTCAAATGGCCCAAATTCCTAAAAGCCGCAAAAAATGCAGATTCAATTCAGGAATTTTTGAAAATAATGTTTCTGTTTGTAGATATAATAGGCTTTCTGTACTATATGTCGCACGTGAAATTGCATGAAAAAATTCTAGGTTACCCCTTGACCCCCTTAATTGCATTGACGAATTATACAGTCTACATTGGTTCCGTGATAACCTTATAGCCATTTGCAAACTTTCACAGAAATGTAATAAATGGAGTAGCCTAATAATAATATCGTATGGCCTCGGATGCCGGGAGCAAGCTTCGTAGTTTGACACCCAGAGGGTAGCTTTCATGTCGGAATTTCGTTGTTCCTTGAATCACTATAAAAGTCAAGGGGGGTAGATATCTAAGCTCCTTGACCACTATAGCGCTTCCTAGTAGAGAAATGAGGAACTTCGTGTTGGCGGAAACTCCTGAGGTTAATTTTGCCATTATGAACACGGCCTACTGAATTCAAATGGGTTCTTTGACATGCCAACATCGTATGACATGTGAGTCGTATTTTTGCCGCCTTTCAAAAATCACGTACAGGCCGGATATTTGTTTTAGACGATTGCCCTTGACCTTCAAGCCTGCGGGTGAGCCTGTACACAGTCACTTTCTCACCCTATCACTTCACATTTGTCACCACCGATCTGATGTAATGGAATGCCAGACCAAGGAGGATATATGGGTAGAGCTGCAACTTAATGCAAAATTTTGACCCCAACCTATTGCTCGATGCAAATAGTTCCAACTGAGAATATGAGATGGCGTGACGATGCTATTTCGAGCGCGATCCGTCCCCAACCTGGCCTACTCGCTCCTCTCCCCTCCCGGCCCGTGCCTACCCCTCCTTTTCCCCTACTCTATCCCCCCACCTCTACTTTATATTCCTTTCTTTCTTTCTTTCTTTCTTTCTTTCATATTTTAGTAATTGGTCTAACAATAGGCGATTTCTTCCCCCTGTGATATCAGGTAGAGAAGAAAACATAGGCTCTATCAGAATAGTTGTGGATGTTTCCACAAAGCACATAGCATAACATAGGCCTACCCCACAGATATGTACAAATAGAAAGAGTAGGCTACTATACTACAATATTAAAAATGAATTGTATGACAAAATTACAGCTGCACTTATCACACACCAGTATTATTTAATTGTCCGTGCTGTACTTCCTATGAATCGAATTAAGAGATATCACGTTTGAATTACGGGATGCGTTGGAACAACCAGCCACCAGCTCTTTCTTTGAATTATATCGATAGTATCTGATATCGTTTTCGAGCGCAGTGTATCGACTAAAATCGATGTGTGATTCAATATAATTCAATTTTTTCGTATAATATTGTTCGAAACCGATTGTATTCCTTTCTAAGCACTGCAATATGTATTTACTATTGATATATATTCAAATATTAATTAAATATACAACATTAACAAGAATACTCACCAATTTTCCGATTTTGCTGCCATCTATAGAAGTACAACTCAACTACATCGTCGTACGCGATGACAGATAGCGTTTTTAACGTTGTCAGCAGGTACTACTACAAGGCAAGCTAGCGTTGGTACCAAAACACCCTATAAAGTTTCACCCGGTCGTTCCAGACTTGAGCAGACAGTACAGTCCACGTCGAAGTATTGTGTGACACGGAAGTACATGTTACGTAGTTACGAACAGAACGTCATTATATTTGCCAGTGACTATACTTCAGCAATAGTGTGAAACAGCTTTATCAATCATCGGAGCGCTTGGGGTAGCTGATAACAACACAGGTACTGTAGTAACTCGCCTCCAGGCTTCCATTAAGATTTTTCACTCGTCTAAAACAAACGTCCGGCCTGTACCACGGCCAGGAGTGAACCTGCAATCTTGGGGTTAGTAGACCGACGCGCTATCCACTCACCCACCGTGGCAAGGTAGAAATGGAGTGATATTGCTTCTTACAGAAATAGATGGAAAGTTGGATGCCACCCCTTGAGTTAATGATGTCATGGTTACCGATTTCCATTTCTTCATTAGTTTGTTAAATTAAATTAAATTCGCTTTCTGGGAATATTTCAGATACTGTTGGTTTTAGAGCCTTATAATTTAGTTTTCGAGGCCCCCAAGTTTTGTTTCTGGCACCGAGGGGCTTTGTCTCCTCGTTGTACGCCATAATATAATAATAATATAATATAGGGATAGGAATATAATAGACCTGCCGTACCACACCCGCAGGTGTAATCGCGTGAAAAAATTCTAGTGTACCCCTTGACCCCTTTAAGCGCATTATACGTATTGATGAATTTTACAGCTTAATTTGGTTCCGTGATAACCTTCTAGCCGTTTGCAAACTTTCACACCAATGTAATTAATGGAATTGCATTGCGTCTTACAGCAATAGATGGACCTCTGAGAATCTGTTGCCATGGTTACCGGCTAGTATTCGTTCATTAGTTTATTAAATGAAATTAGCTTTCTGGGAATATCTCAAAAATGGTTGGTTTTAGGGCCTTAAAATGTGGATTTCGGGGAACCTTTAGGTCTCCCGAGTTTTGTATCTCACATTGAGGGGCTGAAAATGATCTTTGTCTCGTCCTTCTACTCCTATTTCAGCATGTATTTTAAGGGGGTAGGCCCTCTTTTATGAGAGGTACGGAGAAGGGTTACATCTGTTATTAGTGTCGTGCCTCTGATGGATATTTGTACCAAATTTTACGTTGATACACCCAGCCGTTCTCGAGTTATAAGGGAACAAAGTTGTCCACAGACAAACAAACAAACAGACAGACGGACCAAAAAATTATTTTCGCACGCATCCATAATAAAACAGTCTTAAACGCGTAAATAACTCAAATTTCCGTATAAATTGCGAAAAAAAACATACACACTTTAATTTTTATGTACGTAGAGATATACTGCACCGCTCGGTGTTGACCGTGTTTTATTGCACAAATTTAGGTTTTACTCGCTAACCGTTGGAGATACACGAAAAGTGATAAGGACCTTTTGGATAGAACATTAAATGTTAAATCTCGTGTATTAATCAAAAGTTTGCTGTTTCTTAGCGTTCTCTTTTTATTTGAAATGGAAATATGAAATTTTGAAACCAAAGGGTGTAGTGACGTCACATATGTGGGTTTTAATCGCTAACCGTTGGAGATACATGAAAAGTGATAAGGACCTTTCGGATAGGAAATTAAATTTTGAAGCTCGTATGTGCCAACAAAAGTTTGCTATTTCTTAGCGTTCTCTTTTTATTTGAAATGGAAATATGAAATTTTGAAACCAAAGGGTGTAGTGACGTCACTAAAATGGTCGCCATCTTTAAATAGTGCAAAGTATTGAAATCAAAAGTAACCTACATGTTAACCAGGTAAATCAGCTACATTCATGCAAAATTTCATTTAAATCGGAGCAGTGGTTCTTGCGTTCTTCAGTAACACACAGACAAACAGACAGACAGACAGACAGAAAGACAGACACACACCATCTCATTTTTAGCCTATTTTCAATTTTGAAAAAATAGGCATATGAGATCACCTTTGTCCGTGTGTGTGTGTGCGTGTGTGTGTGTGTGTGTGAGGTGTGTGTGTGTCCCCCCCTAATTAAATCTAAACGGCTGGAGCGATTTCAATGAAACTCGGTAAGATCATAGCACTATTCCCGGCGACCTCGACCGTGCCCTTCAAATTTTGTTACGTCTCACCAATCCAACATGGCGGCTGTGCGAAATATTTCACTAGCATTCAATATCTCCGAAACTATTACCAATATCGCCCTGAAATTGTGTACGGTGATAAAGGGCACTACTGGAAGTTCACCTATGAGACTTTCAAAAACCTGGTGACTACAAAACCAACATGGCGGCCAAGCGAAGTTGAGACTTTTAAATAGACTTTTCTCGCGATTTAACTATCCAAACGTAATGAAACTTGGTACAGTAAATGTTTATACACATTGTAATGCACTGAAGTATAATTTAGTTCAATTGTTTGCATAACCTCAAAATGGCGCCCGTGCGAAATATTTCACTGACATTCTATATCTCCGAAACGATTACAGATATCACCCTGCAATTTTGTACGGTGATAAAGGGTACTGATACAAGTTTACTTATGTATATTTCATAAACCTGTAAAGTACAAAACAAACATGGCGACCAAGCGAATTTGAAATATTTTAATAGACTTTTCTCGTTATTTAACTCTCTGAGCGCAGTGAAATGTGGTACAGTAAATGATTTTGCAGATTGAAATGCACTGCCATCTAATTTAATTCAATTGTTTACATAACCTCAAGATGGCGGCTGTGCGAAATTTTAAAATTAAGTTTTTATTTCTTGTGGCGTAATCATGCGATCGAAGTGAAAATTTGAATAATGAACCTAGGCAATAATTGTCCTTGAATGGTACGTAACTCTATGGCCTATTTATATAACAATCCTAAATGGCGAGCTTCCGAAATATTTAGACGGTTGTCAATATCTATGAATCTTTTACAGCAACCAAACTGAAATTTTTATGTTCATAGAGACTATCAACATATGTTCACCTATAGGACTTGCAGTAACCTGGTGAGCACAAATCCAACATGACGGCGACGCGAAGTATAAATATTTAAATGGGCGTTTCTCGCGAAATAACTATCCGAGTGCCATGAAACGTTGCACGTTAAATGCTTATACAAATGTTGATCCACTGGCATCTAATTTATTTCAATTGTTTGCATAATCACAAGATGGCTGCTGTGCGTAATTTTAAAATCTCGTTTTTACTTCTTGTGTTCTAATCAAGCGATTGCAGTTTGAATACCACACGTACACAATAATCTTAATGTAATAGTACAAAAATAAAAATCCAACCTGGCGACCATCTGAAATATTTAGACGGTTCTCAATATCTACGAATCTGTTACAGCAATTAAACTGAAATTTTGTATGTTGATAGAGGCATTTAACATGAGCAGGATATATGAAAATAGGCTGTATAGTTCTTCACGGAACTACTTGTTATATATTAGTATGATTGTGATTACTGTGATTGTTGGCCATGCCTAGACACCAATTCACATTGCGCGAACGTGTGTATATCCATAATTCGTATATGATAAACAGAAAATCTTGATCTGAAACAAGACGAAGATTTTGAATTAAGATGGTATATTGGCTTTCACGGCCGGTGAATTAAAACTCAGCAATTCTTCTAGGTTTGTGCCGTGTCCTACGTGGGGTTTCGCCTAGGACAGCAAGCTGGCTCATCGGCGGGCTCTTGGTGTCCCCGCCCGGACCCCCACAGGAGTATCGAACTGCGCGATACCTCCCTTTATATAGAGTGCAACTGCACTCCTCGACTGCGAGAACCAAAAGCTCAAGCAGCCTCAACCTCCCTATGAAGGCTTCCAAAAAGATGGTATATTGGCTTTCACGGCCGGTGAATTAAAACTCAGCAATTCTTCTATGTTTGTGCCGTGTCCTATGTGGGGTTTCGCCTAGGACACCAAGCTGGCTCATCGGCGGGCTCTTGGTGTCCCCGCCCGGACCCCCACAGGAGTATCGAACTGCGCGATACCTCCCTTTATATAGAGTGCAACTGCACTCCTTGACTGCGAGAACCAAAAGCTCAAGCAGCCTCAGCCTCCCTATGAAGGCTTCCAAAAAGATGGTATATTGGCTTTCACGGCCGGTGAATTAAAACTCAGCAATTCTTCTAGGTTTGTGCCGTGTCCTATGTGGGGTTTCGCCTAGGACACCAAGCTGGCTCATCGGCGGGCTCTTGGTGTCCCCGCCCGGACCCCCACAGGAGTATCGAACTGCGCGATACCTCCCTTTATATAGAGTGCAACTGCACTCCTTGACTGCAAGAACCAAAAGCTCAAGCATCCTCAACCTCCCTATGAAGGCTTCCAAAAAGATGGTATATTGGCTTTCACGGCCGGTGAATTAAAACTCAGCAATTCTTCTAGGTTTGTGCCGTGTCCTATGTGGGGTTTCGCCTAGGACACCAAGCTGGCTCATCGGCGGGCTCTTGGTGTCCCCGCCCGGCCGTGAAAGCCAATATACCATCTTTTTGGAAGCCTTCATAGGGAGGTTGAGGCTGCTTGAGCTTTTGGTTCTCGCAGTCAAGGAGTGCAGTTGCACTCTATATAAAGGGAGGTATCGCGCAGTTCGATACTCCTGTGGGGGTCCGGGCGGGGACACCAAGAGCCCGCCGATGAGCCAGCTTGGTGTTCTAGGCGAAACCCCACATAGGACACGGCACAAACCTAGAAGAATTGCTGAGTTTTAATTCACCGGCCGTGAAAGCCAATATACCATCTTTTTGGAGGCCTTCACAGGGAGGTTGAGGCTGCTTGAGCTTTTGGTTCTCGCAGTCAAGGAGTGCAGTTGCACTCTTTATAAAGGGAGGAATCGCGCAGTTCGATACTCCTGTGGGGGTCCGGGCGGGGACACCAAGAGCCCGCCGATGAGCCAGCTTGGTGTCCTAGGCGAAACCCCACATAGGACACGGCACAAACCTAGAAGAATGCTGAGTTTTAATTTTGAATTAAGTTTACAGGAATACCTGTGTCTAATGCCAGTAAAATTAGGAGGCTCGTTAAACGATTCAAGGAAACAGGCTCCGTAACTAATAAAAAGTTGACAGACATTCTTTGATCAGAAGATGTCATGAGTGTGTTACAAGAGAGGGAGGACATTTTCAGCATCGCCTATGAGCACTCTAAGTACACATTATTGAACATGTTTGGTAAAAGTGTGATTGTGGGCGCCAACCGCCGGCTGGACCGGGTACGCGCGGCCGCGAATTGCGCTAGTCACAGCCGGCTTAGCTTCCCAAGACAGTGTTTGTGGGTGTTTATACCCTACACTTTGGAGTATTTGATGCTATAGCAACATTCAATGAAGGGAATGTAACAAGATGTAAGGTTTTGGAAAACGTGGGATTGGGAGTTGGGTGTCGAACTGTTGATACAATGCTACGATGCGACAAGGAAAAACTCCGAAATGCTAACCGAAAGTTCCAGGAATTTACCACGGAAGACAGAAAAAGACATAGAGCAGCCAAAAGAAAACTGCTGGACCAGTTTGAAGAGGAGAGAGATGACCCAAATTATGGGGCAGGCTTATATTGTTATTCTAATTTTGGGCGCTGTTTTCCCGAAGGTTTACTATTTTATTACTTAATGTACCTTTTCTCAGCTTCCATCACATGTAGGAACTTCAAACCTTCACAGTTTGTTCCTTCAAGGGTTCTATGCATACTGAAATTCTCCAATCGCCTGGTTTAAAATTTATATTCAACTAAAAAAACGTAAAGTTCTGTAAAATGTATATATTTTCTGACACTTGAAATAAAAATTATATTTATTAAATCTAAGGCACAATTTCAGTTATGTACATTTCAATAGCTAGTATAGGTGCATATCTTAAACACATTAAAACTTCATACGTCTGACTTGGGTAGTTTATGAAAAAAGGTACATCAAATATTCATAATTTAGCATTGTAAGGATAGGGCATTCCGGCTCCCCTTAAGGGGCCGGACATCTAGGTTATCGGCCCCTAATGGTTTGGGTGATAGTGAAAGATGAGATGAGAATGAAAACTATAACTAATACTAACTACTGACTTACAAACTAGATGAGGAAATGGAAACAAGAACGAGAAGAATGTAAATAAAAGACAGGAGGAAAGGGAATGCCCTCAACCATCGAAGAATGAGGATTGAGGGACTTGGAACGAAGGAGAGCCATGAAAGGCAGATAGGAAAGGGAAAGAGGAGAGGGCCCGCCCCAAGGTCAGAGGAAAAAGCGGACAAAACGGACCCAGCTCAGGAATCCCTCGGGGTCGCCAACGCCCCAACTCACCGGACGTGAGCCCTTGAGGGTGTAGCACTATCCAGGGTGCACCAGAAGTGGTGGGGCTACGTACACACTGCCTCCTTGAGGGCCTTGAGCAGAAGGCAGGAGATAACATGAAAATAAAAAGAAGGCTGACCCCTCGAAGAATGAGGATATCAGGAAAGATGAGACAAGGGCCAATTAAGGCGGAAATGTGAAAGACTCCCTAGGCCTCGCATACCCTAATACCGTCGGGGTCGGAAGAGAACAAGTGTTGACCGAGAGAGGTCGACAGGAAAGCGGAAGGAGAGGAGCCCGGCACAAGTAAGTGGGAGCAATGCCGGACTCAGTTGGGCTCCCGTGGTTGCCAACCCACGTCCCAATAGATGTCAGCCCCTGGGGGGAACTAAATTCTGGTATAAGGGTTGGAACGTGGTTCACTCGGCTTCATGAGGAAGATCTAAGAAGAGGTGGGTTCGATTCTTACTTCAGCGATTTTAGAAGAGGTTTTCCGTGATTTTCCACTTCTAGTCGGGGCAAATGCCGCAATGGATTCTAATTTAAGACAACGACCGCCTCTTTCCCAGTTCTCACATCGGTTACACAAACACCACAATGACACAGGTTATAATTTTATTAATGCAGCCAATGGCCATTTCTTTTCATTTCAGGATGGGTGAGGGAAGGGAAATCTGCCATCCCGGCATTTGCCTGGTGGTGAAAATGAGAAACACTTAAACCTATTTTCAGGACGGCCGAAGTGGGATTCGAACCCACCTCTTCGTAGATCTGCTTCGTGAAGCCGAGTGAACCCCGTTCCAACCCTTTGACCAGAATTTAATTGTAGTCTTTGGGGTAAAAGATAAAGGTTTTCCGAACAGAGGGGGTTTCTAATATTCCTGATGCAGGAATGTTCAATGACACAGGTTATTCAGATATATCCCTATATTCTCTATATTCCCTATGTATATACATCAATGCTCAGACAAAACTTCACGTGATCAACATAAAGTGCCTGGAGGAATATCATCATCGCTGTCTGAGAAGGATCTTTGGGATTAAATGGCAAGAACACCGAACTAACACCAGTATCTTGGAAGAATCATGTACCATCAGCATTGAGGCTATGGTCATGAAACATCGACTTCGTGGGACAGGTAATGTCGTTCGTATGCCTGATTTTCGCCTTCCAAAAAATTATGTACGCTCAACTGAAGGGTGGTCGTCGACACCAGGGTGGACAACAAAAAAGGTTCAGGGACGTCCTAAAGTCAGACATGAAGAATTGCTACATCAACACCACTAACTGGGAAACAAAAGCAGATAACCGCCTGGTATGACGTCGTATTGCCCACGAAGGTCCTAAGAACTTTGAACAACAACGTCGGAGATTTGAAACTGAGAAGCGGATTGCTCGGAAAGAGCGGGCGTTCCTAAGGATGAATAACCCACAACAACTGGATTTCAACGCTGGCAACGTTTGTCAGCACTGTGGAAGAATTTGTGGCTCGAGGATTTGCCTGCATAGTCATATAAGAACTCATAGACTCACAAATAACATCTGAGGAAGACAATCATACTCGTCAGCGAGTGATAGCCTATCATCTATCATCACAGTATACAAATGAAGGTTTTCTGTTTTTTTTTCTTTCTGAATTTCCACCGAAATTTGAGTTATTAACGCGTTTCAGTCTGTTTTACGACCGTTGCGCGCAGTCTGTCTGCTTGTCTGTGTACAATTCTGTACGTGCATCGCTCGAAATCGCCTGGATGGATCAACGTAAAATTTGGTACAGATATCCATCAGAGGCACGACACCAATCATTGATGTAACTCTTCTCCGTACCTCTAATGAGGGGCTATCCCATTAAAATACATGCTGAAATAGGCGTAGAAGGACGAGACAACGCTCATTTTCAGTCCCTCAGTGTCAGAAACAAAACTCGGGATATATACCCAAGGCCTGGCCATGTTGAAACATCGGATCCCATGAGAACTCCGCAGTTAAGCAACATTGGGTGAGATCGGAACTTGGATGGTATGCCGGTTCTAGGTACTGCGCGCTGTTGGCTGACATAAGGAGGAGCGGAAAGGCCCTGACCACCCTACTGCACGTAAACTCTGGCTGGGGATAGCCTCTTCGGAGGCTAGGACCTGCCTTCGGGCAGAATACCAATTACTTTACTGTACATGAGGCTTATATGAACACGATATCCCAAGTACCTTCAATGAATTATCAACAACAAGTATGGTCACCATGGTCACCTAGCCCCAAATACACACACTAGTACAGCCAATAAAATTACGCAGGTTATCATTCAAGATCAACACACAATCAACTATACGGGCATGATGACCAAGATGTCTCAAGTACCTTCAATGAATTATCAACAACAACTAATTTAAGGTCACGGTTATCTAGCCCCAATTTGTACACACACTCTAGTACGGTGAACACAATGGCACAGTCAAGCTCAACACATATCCAAGTACACGGGGCTGACGCCCAAGATGTCGCAAGTATCTTAAATGAATTGAAGAATAAGTAATTCGAGGCCATGGTTGCCTAGCCCCAATTTATACACACACACTAGTACGGTGAACACAATGGCACAGGTTATCAGTCAAGCTCAACTCATATCCATGCACACGGGACTGACCCCCAAGATGTCGCAAGTATCTTAAATGAATTAAAGAATAAGTAATTCGAGGCCATGGTTGCCTAGCCCCACATAAAGGTACAAGTTATCAGTAGGGCTCGGATTTTTAGGTAAATAAATATTTTTTTATGTAACTACATATTTTAAGCATTTTATCTATAAATACATAAATTCCTGCTTTTCACTTATTAGCACATAAAAAGACATAATATTTACATTTTTAAAAGCAGTATGCTAAATCCTTCAGTTTATTGCATTTTTGTTCTGTGTTACTTCAACGGGGAAGAACCTGTGGGCTATCTAATCTTCATGTAGAGCGTATGTCAGCTTGCAACTGTGTTATTCTTAACTTGTCGCCCCGTGCCACTCACTCTGGAAGCCGGGGATTTCCTTGTCCTTAGCCATATTGCACCTCGTGCTAAAGCTACCTGGAACCAGTGTCACTCACATGCAGATCATTGCTGTCACTGTGAAGTTAAAGGCAGTTCTACGATGCCTAAAGTAAAAACAACTACAAGCTATCGTCTGTTCCAGAATTTAAAGATAACTTTCCTTCTGATGGGAGCGTTCTGTTCTGACAACCATGTGGGAAAGCAATCATGCCTGAACAGCGATCTCTCGTTACACAACACATCGTGGGCGAGAAACATATTACCGCAGTTTGGCGCCTTCAGAAGAAGTGTTTCGCGATAATCGTCGGTCATTTGTGATGAACAACCTGAAGATGTATCTCGTTGTGTATTGTAATGCTTCAGCAGTCAGTGAGACATAGCTTAAGTTGCATTCGTGAGTACTGCATATTGTTTATATTCACATTAATAAACTAAATTATAATTAAATATTTTTACTTTTTTGTCACATAATTCAGGTATTTTTAATACATAAAAAATAAATATTTCCCTGATTTTTAGCACCTAAAAATCCGAGCCCTAGTTATCAGACAGATTCCATACACTAGCTTAGTGCAGTGTTGAGCAAAGTACAGCCCGTGGGCCAAGTGCGGCCCTTGAGGTAGTCTAATCCGTCCCGCGACATGGTTTCGAATTATACTACTGACATTTACACACAGGTCATATTTCCTGTTCTGTGCACCTAGAAGTGAAAAATTATTTCAATCTCATTGTGTTAATGCGTTTTGTGTAATATATTTTTCTGCGAATTTCAATGGAGATTTCAGGACTTACAAGTTATTGAACAGGACTTGGACGTTTTCACCATGCCATTTAATGTTGACTGTGAAACAATAAAATCAGAGTTGCAGCTAGAACTCTTTGAGCTACAATGTAACAGCGAATTAAAGCAACTACTCCTCAACGTTTCGAAAATTGAGTTCTAAAGGCCCTACCAAAATCAAGCTTCCCAAACTTGAAATCTCTTCCACAAAAGTTAACTGCCATGTTCGCCTCTCACTATATCTGTGAACAGGTGTTTTCTACAATGAAGCTTCGAAAATATAGCGTCTGAAATAGATTGACCGACCAATATAGCTGCGCTACTAACGAGGGAAGTATTCCAGCTCGAACGACGAAAACCAACTGAAAGTGGGTTTAAAGTATACAGTTGTACCTATGTCAATAGTTATCAATGCCATTCATCTCTAAAAGTACGTGTTCGGTCGCCAGCGCCATCTGAGTATGTGATAATGTGATCACCGTGGCATTTGAGTTTGGACTATTGCAATGCGGGAACATTGTAAATAATGGAGTATGTCTACATGTTGCCCATGTTAAGGGTGCGAACTGTTCCATTCCTCTGTTTTTAGCCTATTTTCAATGTTGAAAAAATAGGCTTATGAGATCACCTTTTGTCCGTGTGTGTGTGCGTGTGTGATTCGTGTGTGTCCCGCCGCCCCCCCCCCCTAATAAAATCTAAACGGCTGGAGAGATTTCAATGAAACTCGGTAAGTTCATAGCTCTATTCCGGCCGACCTCGGCCGTGCCCTTCAAATTTTGTTACGTCTCACCAATCCAACATGGCGGCTGTGCGAAATATTTCACCAGCATTCAATATAACCGAAGCTATTACCGATATCACCCTATAATTTTGTATGGTGATAAAGGGAACTACTAGAAATTCACTTATGTGACCTTTGAAAACCTGGTAACTACAAAACAAACATGGCGGCCAAGCGAATTTGTGACTTTTAAATGGACGTTTCTCGCGAATTAACCAACCAAACGCAATGAAACTTGGCACAGTATATGTTTATATACATTGTAAAGCACCGACATCTAACTTCGTTCAATTGTTTACATCACCTCAAAATGGCGGCCGTGCGAAATATTTCACAGGCATTCAATATCTCCGAAATTATTTACGATATCAACCTGAAATTTTGTACGGTGATAAAGAGCACTGCTGCAAGTTTATCTATGAAACTTTTAAAAACCTGTAAAATACGAAACGAATATGGTGGCCAAGCGAAGTTGAAACATTCTAATACATTTTTCTCGTGATTTAATCATATGAGCGCATTGAAATGTGGTACAGTAAATGACTATACATATTGTCATTCACTGGAATCTAATTTAGTTCAATTGTTTATATAAACTGAAGATGGCGGCTGTGCGAAATTTAAAATTTAAGTTTTTATTCTTGTGTCGTAATCATGCAATCGAAGTGAAAGTTTGAATAATGAAGCTACGTAATAATTTTCCCTTAATGGTACATAACCCTATGGCCTATACATATAACAATCCAAAATGGCGAGCATCCGAAATATTTTGACGGTTCTCAATATCTAAGAATCTTTTCTAGCAATCAAACTGATTTTTTTACGTTCATAGAGGCTATGAACATAAGTTCACCTATATGACTTTCAGTAACCTGGTGAGCACAAATCCAACATGGCGCTGACGCGAAGTATAAATATTTAAATGGACGTTTCTCGCGATTTAACCATCTGAGTGCAGTGAAACTTTGCACGTTAATGCTTATACAAATGTTAATCCACTGGTATCTAATTTATTTCAATTGTTTTCATAACCACAAGATGGCAGCTGTGCGAAATTTTAAAATCTCGTTTTTACTTCTTGTGTCCTAATCATGCGATTGAAGTCTGAAAACCACACATACACAATAATCTTCACGTAATAGTACATAAATAAAAATCCAACCTGGCTACCATCTGCAATATCTAGTCGGTTCTCAGTATCTACGAATCTAACATAGCAATCAAACTGAAATTTTGTATGTTGATGGAGGCAATTAATATGAGTAGGATATATGAAAATAGGCTGTATAGTTCTTCACGGAACTACTTGTTTAATCACTTCATTACAACTCCACATTTACACTTCGACGTCGAATGAAGGACAACACAGTATTTTCTATTGTGGGCAAGAAGACTATGTCTACACGGTACTGCATGTGTTAAGATTTCTTGTTGCAAGCAAGTGTTCAATCTTTTGCCAGATGATACAGCACCACATCTGTTTCTTGTTAATATAATGGTCCGAATTGCCTGTTGCACGGTAGTTTCGGCTGCGAATTGTGTTTCTGCAATATTTTTGTAATGTTATCTCATAGGCCTATATGCTAAAGGTCTAACCAATTGCTAGGAATGGATTTTCTCTAATATAATGGTCCAAATTGACTGTTGCACGGTAGTTTCTGCTGAGAATTGCGTTTCTGCAATCTTTGGAGGCCGTAATTTCCAAACATCGATTGTACACTAATGCCGGGTTTTACAGATAATTGCCCTTGATGGGTAGTTGAACAGACATACATAGGTTGGTTTTTAGTTTTGGCAGCTTAGTTATAACTGGATTAATAACTCACTTTGATGGTTCCAAGTTTCACAGGCCCTCGATGTAATCCCCACCGTTGCGTACAACGTGTTCCCAGCGATGCGACTGTCGTTGGATCCCGTTGGCACTGTCCAAACTATTGATGGTACGAAGAGAGCGCTCGGCAGCCTGCTTAACGCCATTGTCATCTTCATCTTCGGGATGAGATCATAGTCGCAGGGATTGATGTAGGGAGAATATGGGGGGGTGATAGAGGACTTCCCAGCCCCAGCGATCCAACATTGCCGACACAACGCCTGATGTGTTTGCCCTAGCATTGTCATGCAGAACGATGGGCGGTGTAACCATGTGGTGGCGCCGTTTCCTTCTCAGAGCTCCTCGGAGATGGTCTTGCAGAAACGAACAATAGTACGCCGCATTAACGGTTTGCCCTCGGGGAACAGTATGGCAGCGCTTCCGTACCATTGAAGACGTTAAGCAGGCAGCCGAGCGCTCTCTTCGTACCATCAATAGATTGGGCAGTGCCAGCGGGATCCAACGACTTCCGCATCGCTGGGAACACATTGTACGCAACGGTGGGGACTACATCGAGGGCCTGTGAAACTTGGAACCATCTAGGTGAGTTATTAATCTTTTATAACTAAGGTGCCAAAACTAAAAAACCAACCCATATATCATCGTATGTTAAGCGCACTGCCAGTCGAGCTGGGGTACTTCCCTCGTAAGAATCAGCTCATCCCAGTTTCAACCAGATTATGAAAAACTTCTAGAAGCACAGTCATAGTTTCACTTGTCACATACTCCTTGTCTTCTAACAAATAATGAAGGTGTGTTCTTTTTCCTAAGTTTTCTACCATTTGTAGTCCATTAGTTTTTTTGATTTAAAATTCTGAAATAAAAATAATATTATCTATATATATAAGATGCGTTCAAAAAGTAATGAGCCGGAGGCTGGAATGCGCAAACCGGTGACTACATCGGCTAATCGTGACGTGTATAACGAGGTGTGGTTCCGACCAGAGCGTGGAAGGTCACAGCCCGTCGCTAGAGGGCAGCATGCATCAATCGTCCAACGCTGCCAGTCGCATTGCAAACAGTGACATGGAGGCGTCTAACGAAGATCAAAGAAGTGTTGTTCGGTTTCTGACAGCGGAATGAGTAGGGGGAACGGACATTCATCGCCGAATGCCATAAATACACGGCGAACACTGAATGTCCCTTGCAAGGGTCAAGGCATGGTACAAGCGCTTCAGGGAAGGACGGGTGTCGTTAGCCGATGATGCCTGGTCTGGGGCACCCCCCTGCATTACCGATGGCAACGTCCAGCTGGTTGATACACTCATTACCCAGGACCGCCGAGTAACAGTGAACGCCATAGCCGCCGTGGTCGCTCCACGACAATGCACGACCTCATACGGCCAACAAAGTCGCGGCACTCCTGCAGAAATTCAAATGGGAGGTTCTCGGCCACCCTCCATACAGTCCAGACCTCTCTCCCTGTGATTACGCCAAGTTTGGTCCCCTGAAAAGGGCTCTACGGGGCCAAAGATTCACCTCGGACGCCGACGTCCAGCTGTACGTGCGGAGCTGGTTCACATCGCAGCCCAGGGAATTTTATGAGACAGCCATTCACCGCCTCGTGTCACAGTGGGACAAGTGCCTCAACAGCCAGGGCCAATACTTCTAACATACAGGTACTGGTTTCTGTAATTATGCCTCCGGCTCGTTACTTTTTGAACGCACCTTATATTTATAAACATGTGTTGTTCTTGTTTTCGGCATCTGCATCTGGCTCTGCCCCTAAAAAGTTTGCCCATGTCTGCCCTAGTGCATGACCACAATGTCACAGAAAGAATCAACAACTACAACAACACTCTGTGGAGACCGATGCCTTCACTTTCACTCACATTTGATGATTTATACCCACTCTTCCATACATTCGGATAGAATACATAAATCACGAGTGGTTATCATCCGTGACATAATTATTCCCACCTTTCAACTGCCATAGACGATGCAGAGATAAAATGCGAGACCACTCTCAGAAACAAAGCTCTGTGACAGGATTATTTGGTCCATCACGCACACTGGCCATAGCTCGATAGGTTCTGTGACAGCCCAGATAAATTCCCTGGAGCGGACGGAAAAGCAAATAATGCGTGCTGGTTGGAACAACGTGGGATCGAATAATTTCTTCCAGGATTTAGCGAGTAAACAGAACGTGGTGATAGAAGCTTTTAGATTCTTTCTTTTATTTGTATTAGCGTTTGATTTATTCAACAGATCACACCCAGCCGATATGAACTGAAGCGTGAAAATACACCAAGATATCGCATTTCTAGACACAGAGTCATTAGTCATATGAATATTTTGATTTAAACTTAGAACTTGTCTGTTCATTGTTTAAATTATAAAGATTATAATAATAATAATAATAATAATAATAATAATAATAATAATAATAATAATAATAATAATAATATCGTATGGCCTCAGGTGCCGAGTGCATGCTTTGTTATTTGACGCCCAGAGGGCAGCTTGCATGTCGAATTTTCTTGTTCCTAGGAACGCTATGAAAGTCAATGAGGTTAGATATCTAAGCTCCTTGACACTATAGCGCTTTCTAGTAGAGAAAGGAGGAACTTTTTTGTGTTTGCGGATAACCCCGAGATTAATTTTGCCTTTATGAACACGGCCTACTGAATTCAAATGGGTTCGTTAACATGTCAACAACGAGTGACATGCGTGTCATGAATTTTGTCGCCTTTCAAAAATCGCTTACCACGGCCAGGAGCGAACCTGCAAGCTTGGGGTTGGTAGTCCGACACAATAACCACTCACCCACCGTGTCATGCATTATAACGGTGATAATAATAATAATAATCTTAACAGACCAACAACATTACATCCGAAATATCAATAGGAGAAAGGAGAAAGGTGAAATTATTACAGTTCTGAGATTTACTAATTATAATCATACCATATACGTGGGCTCCCAACAAGTTCAATTTCAAGTAGTTCCAACTCTGGCTACTAGATTCCACTGTCACTGACACCTAGCGGCGAACGTTGGAACTTGATATAGCGTTTCTAAACATCGAAATATAACCTACAAATTTACCTACACACTACCAATCCCACATCTTCTACGTTCTACCTTATGCGGCCAAGTTCCAAACCTCAGACCAGAATTACCTTTCTTGACAGAGATGGAGATTGAATCCAGACTTCCGCGGTGACAGCCAAGTATGATAATATCATTGTATATCACTGCTGTTAATAAGACCATTTATCGATCGTTGGTTCACCAAGCATAGGCTACTTAAAATTCGTTTGCTAATCTTGCTCCTGGTTGGCTGGAGTGGTTAGCTAATCCCTGCCTGGTGCAGACCGTTAGTCTTCATTACCACTTCTCTCGCTTCCTTGCCATTATAGTCCGAGATTATACAATACAGTGTAGTTTTCTTGCTCGATAAGCATTTCTTCAGCTTATGAAACTTTGGTTCGTTACTGGACAGCAAAACTCGCTTTAATTTCAATGCGAGATACATTTCTAATGAATTACAGAAACAGTGCTGGTAACAGAAATGGATACATCACTTTCGTTTGTCGTGGGTAAATCAAAGGTGGGTTTATCTAATACCACCAGACAACCTCGAGGTGTAGCGGTTAACATTATCAGAGATCCTAGTTCGATTCCCAAGTCTTCAAGAAATTGAATCCCAGTCTGAGGGCTGGAACAACATCGTGAGGCAAAACAATTCTCACCTCAGCCATCTTTGAAGTGGTTTTCCGTGGTTTTTCCCACTTCTATTCCAGGCGAATGGTCCCTAACATAAGGGCACGGCCGCCTCCTTCCCAATCCTCGCCTGAATTTCAAATACACACACTAATAAAGCCATCACAATAACATTGATTATTAGACAAAATTCCACACACACACACACAAGTACACGAGCATGAATTACGACGATGTCCAAGCCCATCAAATGAAACAACAACAACAATAACAAGCTAAAAACCCCGCAGTTAAGATGGATGTTGAAAATGTTGAATAATAATGCTGGTATAATCAACACAATTGCTTTTCTGTCGGTCAATACTGGTGAGCCCAATTACATTAGTCGAGAAGTAACAATTATGTTATCATCCTAACCTGAAAGAAATGTTACATGAATTGAACATACTTCACTAACAAATAGGGGGGGGGGGGGGGTTAATTGATTGGCATGTTTCAGTCGTCAAACGAGCATCATCAGATCCAAACATATGTTTTGTCGTTGTTGTTTCATTTCAGAGCCTTGGACATCCTGGCCATTTAGCCCCCGTCCACTTGAGTGGGTTAAAAATTTATCGGATAACCTGTGTTATTGTGTTGTCTGTAGTATATTGTCTTGTATAATTAGATCTGACGATGCTCGCTAGACGAGCGAAAAATAATATCTAGTTACCTCCTCCCCATTTGTTAGAGAAATGTGTTCATAAGTAAATGAATAATTCATGTAGTAGGGTGTTGTCACTTCCCGCCCAAAAGCTGGGCACATTTGTGTAGATTCTTAAAAAAGTATCCCCATAAAACAATTGTTGTTTCATTTGGGGTGTTCGACATCGTGATTATATCAGTTCCGTGTTCTTGGATGCATATTGGATGCTTTACTGTGATATGCAAGAGTGGATGAATTTGTAATTGAGGTGGAATTTTACTTTCATCGGTTGGCATCCCATGAATCACGTTCCCATGACCTTTGAGAATCCCTGGCGACATTTTGATAGCGCCACTAGTCTAACCGCCCTCTTGTACTGCCCCCACAAACGCCAATGTCTTTGAGGAAGCCCCTCATGAAACCAAGTGACCTTGAGGAACTCTCTAGTGACGTCCTATCCACATCTGATGAATATTACTAGTATTATTTATTTATTTAAATATTTCTCTTGGACGAGGGGGGGAGGGGGGAGGGACGGGGGCGTCTGGGGGGAGGTTGACATACCAAGACATTTGACCTTTGAAAAGCCTGCTGTCATCTTGACGACGTATTCACGTTCCCTCAGGACCTTATTTTCACCCCCTGGGAGGATTAGGTTTAGAATTAGGGTTACTTTGACCACTCCTCTACAAAGAGGGCGTGGCCCTCCTGTTTGAACCATCACCTCATACTTCCACGATCCATCGTTCGGGAAATATCGGCTGTTTTCGGAAATATCCGACAGATGACCTAGTTGGTGACGCAGTAATGGTGTCACCCCCCTTCTCACTGGACTTAACCTCGCCAAACCATTCGTTTTAGTATCCACCGGACTTAACTTCGCCAAACTATTCGTTTTAGTATCCACCGGACATAACCTCGGTAAACAAATGGTTTTAGTATCCACCGGACATAACCTCGGTAAACGAATGGTTTTAGTAACAAACGTACATAACTTCGCCAAACCATTCGTTTTAGTATCCACCGGACATAACCTCGGTAAACGAATTGTTTTAGTATCCACCGGACTTAACTTCGCCAAACCATTCGTTTTAGTATCCACCGGACATAACCTCGGTAAACCATTCGTTTTAGTATCCACCGGACTTAACCTCGGTAAACTATTGGTTTTAGTATCTACCGGACCTAACCTATGACTTAGCAAATTCGAACTGATTAAGGCTCTTCTTTTAAACAGAATATCAAGGAACACGTGTATTTAAGGCGAAATCGATCGAAAAAAGGGAAGATTAAGAAATATTGCTGTAATTAAATAAAATGTAACACCTAGAAATCGCTTTGGAGACACACCTCCATGTTTCAAGTCAACGCAGGACGGCAGTCATCTGTTCAATACATCAAGGCAAGGAACATAGCGAGAAAGACGAAACACTCGCAGAAAGATTGAAGAAATGGAAATAGCTTTTCTGCTAGAACTGAGAGAGCGCTACCAGTTGACAGAGCAGGGAAAGGAATCCAATGCTTGACTTTCAGACTCGCTACTCATTTAATCAACACAATACCGTGTTGGTCCAGGTGATACATCGCACATGGTGCTACGGATGACTTTTCGAAAATCCTATGTCAGAAACGTCTTAATACTAATTTAATCAACACAATACCGTACCGAGTCACACATTGCAGATTCAAATTTACAACCTTCTACCAGATTGGGATTCGAACCCTCGACCCTCCAGGGCGCTAAAGGTGACTTTTCCAGTTTTCGATGGGGGAACGTCTTAATACTAATTTAATCAACACAATACCTTACAGATCCGGGTCACACATAGCAAATTTGAATTTACAATCTTCTACCGGAATGGGATTCGAACCCTCGAACCTCAAGGGCGCTACAGGTGACTTTTCGAAAATCCGATGTAAGGAACGACTTAATACTAGTATAATCAACACATTACCGTACTGATCCGGGTCACACATTGCAGATTCGAATTTACAACCTTCTACCAGATTGAAATTCGAACCCCCGACCCTCAAGGGTGCTAAAGGTGACTTTTCGAAAATCTGATGTAGGGATCGTCTTAAAACTAATTGATTCAACACAATACCGCACCGATCCGGGTCACACATTGCAGATTCGAATTGGGATTGGGATTCGATTCCTCGACCGTCAAGGGCGCTACAGGTGACTTTTTGATAATCCGATTCCAGGAACGTCTTAATACTAATTTAATCAACACAATACCGCACCGATCTTGGTCACACATTGCAGATTCGAATTTACAACCTTCTACCAGATTGGGATCCGAACCCTCGACCCTCAGGGCGCTACAGGTGACTTTTCGAAAATTCGATGTAAGGAACATCTTAATAAAAATTTAATCGACTTAATACCGTACCGATCTGGGTACACATAGCAAATTTGAATTTACAAGCTTCTACCGGAATGGGATAAGAAACCTCGACCCACAAGGGTAAAGAACCCATTTGTATTCAGTAGGCCGAGTTTATTATGGCAAAATTAATCTCGGGATTTTTCCGCCAACACGAAGTTCCACATTTCTGTACTGGAAAGCGCTATTGTGACAAGGAGCTTATATATCTAACCTACTTGCCTTTCATAGTGCTTCAAAGAACAACAAAATTCGACATGCAAGCTGCCCTGTGGGTGCCAAATAGCAAAGCTTGCACCCGGAAGCCAAGGCCATACGATATTATTATTATTGTTATTATTATTATTATTATTATTATTATTATTATAAGTTCCAAAGTTAGCCTCCAGGTGCCGGTTGTGGTGGTATATAATAACCATGTTCGCAGCTAGGTGTCATTGATGGTACCATTTGGTAGCAAAAGTAGGAACTACTTGAAATTGATAGTCTTCAGTCCTTATCTGAATTACAGATAGCACACAATAATACAGCCATCACAATTAACACCAGTTATCAGACAGATTCTACACACGCCCAATATATACGGGGCTACATGACTGCGATGTCGCAGCCGCTAAACTGAGGAACCAACCAAGTGTTGTTGAAACGGAGATTCAAATTTTCAGTCTAGTGAGGTGGATAATGAAAGATAACAAATTTAATTAGCCTAATATTATAAACACACTTTTAAGCCTATGTGAACATGTAATACAATTAAAACAGATTGTTGAGTACTCACCAAATTTTGCCGAACACTGTGCCGAAAGTAATTTTGTAACGTTGTCTGAATCCGTCTATCCACCCACTGCTGCACACAAATTCTTTATCTTTTATTTTCTTGGCAAATTCTTCTGCTTAAACCAAATGGTGAGGTCCACTACAGGTACACTGTAGCTTCTCTGTTGCTGAAAACACTTAAGCAGTGCTTCATCCACATCGCTCCGTTCAGAATTTCTTAATCGCTTAGTCTTTGATCTGTTCTGTTCAAATGCAGTAACAATTTTTTCCTTGCTCATCCAAATCACTTGGACTGTGGAGTTAACTAGGCCAAACTGACAAGACACATCAGCTTTTTTTCATTCCTTTCTCAACTTCATGAATATCTTTTCCTTCCAATGTTTAAACTTTTCTTGCTGCATTAAAATGCATGTACTTTATGAAAAACTGCTATGGAAGCCAACTTCAGGAACGTACTGTTAATGGGTTCTGTGGAATGCGCAAGGGTCACAATGAGGCGGGGTATCTACAGTACTGACCTAGCCTTGATGCAGGACTGGCACCTTGCAGGTTATGTTCACAGGGGAAAGCAGGATGCACTAATGACAAAAGGGAAGAGAAAAGAATTTGCCAAATTTTAACAACAGATTTCCTTGTTCCTGGAAAATCTCATTGCAAACCGAGGTTGAAAGTGATGTTATATATAAGGTTCATGGATATACATTATTTTGTCGTACTAAGCAAGGCTGAGGAACATATTCTTTATGAAGATACGTCCTTACCGCAGAGTTGTCGCTGAAACCAATGTTGTTGTAACTAAGTTCACGATACCAGAGAGCAGGTTATGCAATGATCTCATTTGTGCAAGCATAGGCTGATAATTATGAATTATTATGAATGCTGGCTGTGAAAGCCTAAGCTGTTATATGGGTTGATAACCTTCAAGTTAGGACCTCTTAAAACAGTGGTTCTCAACCGGTGGTCCGCGGACCACATGTGGTCCGCAAGTGCCTCGGGAGTGGTCCGCAAGATAATAAGGTTCACCAGCTCATATAAAAATGCGGCCCATAAATGGGGATTTCGAAAATGATGTGCATTGAACTAGAAGCGTCCGAGTGTATTCGCGGCGTTGACTATCAGGTTTTGAATTGAAATATCTTTACAATAAGTGTCATTGAGCAAGGGTTACAACTGATAAGGTGTATCGGGGGGGGGGGGGGGTCCGTACATGATTCAATTTCAGGCTGAATGGTCCGCAGACTTCTTACGGGTTCGGAACAGGGGCGTATATACAATTTTTTCGGGGGGGGGGGGGCTGACTATCCTGGAAAATTGTGAGTACTTAATGAATGTTCTATAATGGCCTGTGGAGTATGAACGGCAAGTATCTAAATGGATTACTTGTTAATTTATTCAGCAAATTTTTCAAATTGATAAGCATTTCTTAAAAGTACTGTGAAATACATTGTATTTTGTACCCCAGTTGGCTTTTTCGGAGGGGGGGGGGGCTGGAGCCCCCTCAGCACTCCCCTTATATAAGCCCCTGGTTCGGAACCACTGCCTTAAAAGAATCACACTCATATATGTGCGAGTGTATTTTTTTCTCAACTTGTAAGTTACAAACTTCATCGTTTGATATCACGGATGTCAAGTTGTTGATGTAGTATTGGTTCAGCACTGTAGCCTACCTCATGAGATATGCAATAATTAGTGTATTGTTGTGAATATTACTACTTGATTTCAAGTGATCATGTACTATGTACCGGTAGCCTAGTAATTATACTAAGGGCTTCATTACTCTTGTAAGTGAAGTCTTTACGATATGGAATGGAAATAAGTATAAAAATCATAATGTATTTATTTATTTATTTGCGCACAACAGGATTTTCATCCCAATTACAGTGGCATTAAGATTACACAGTGTTCCGTTCCCAGTCACGGCACCTTAGATACGTGTGGTGCTTTTTTGTATCGTGAAGCAGCAGGCCTGTGTGCTTGTGATGCAAACACTCGACAATGGAATAATAGTTCTGGTAATAATACTATGAGTACTACTGAATGTGTGTTTCATTTCACGGGAATGATAAGGGTAATTATATAATTAAACTAGCAGAAGTACCCATTCTTCGAACGGTCGTCGGTATTAATAACCAGACGTAATCAATTGAGCTACTTTTGCAATGGTTAGGGGCTTGGAACCTGTTTGTCGACAAAGATAAATGATTAGTTGAAATATGCTCTGAAACTAATTTACCTAACGTGTACTTCCTGACGTGAAAATAAAATTGAAAACCTCGTAGACGAAATGCAATTCACGTCACATAAAAACTGACCCTCACTGTTGTGTCAAGTGCGCATCCAGAGGAAGACCCCTTTAATAAGTTATAAAGGCTTGTGGTGCATGAAAATTCAGGTTTTTTAGCCTCCAATGGCCCAAATTTAAAAAAAATTAAATAAAAAATAAACAATTTCAATTCAGGAATTTTTGAAAATAATGTTGCTGTTTGAAGATATAATAGACCTTCTGTACGACACATCGCACGTTTAAGTCTTGTGAAAAAATCCAGGGTGACCTTCTTAAGCGCATTGATGAATTTTACAGTTTTTGTTGGTTCCGTGATAACCTTATAGCCATTTGCAAACGTTCACAGAAATTTAATAAATGGAGTGGCATTACTTCTTGCAGAAATAGATGGAAAGTTGGATGTACCTTTTTGAGACACTATTGTTATGGTTACTGGCTTGCATTCCTACATTAGTTTATTAAATGAAATTAGTTTTCTGGGAATATCTCAGAAACTCTTGGTTTTAGATCATTAAAATGTACTTTCCGGGGTCACTTTACGACTGTTTAGGGGCCCCGAGTTTTTTTTTCTGACACCAAGGGGCTGAAAATGAGCTTTGTCTCGTCGTTGTAGGCCGTAGTATCATCATCATCCTCTTGAACAGTTTCCAGCCATTGGCCGGGTCTGTTTGGAACACAGGCCACTCCAACGTCTTCTGTCTTCCCACCATCTCTCAGCTTCCACCCCTGTCCAGTCTTCTCCTCTCTTCTTCACGCTTTCTTCCATCCCTTTCAGCCACCTGTCTCTCGGTCTTCCTCTCGGTCTTCCCCTCGGTCTCTTTCCTTCCCACTTCGTCTCGTGTATCCTCCTGAGTATCCTCTTATCCTCCATTCGTTTTACATGTCCATGCCATCTAAGTCTAGATTTCTCTATACCATCCCGTAATGGTTCCTCCTTTATTAATTCTCTGGTCCTCTCATTTCTTTTTCTGTCCATCTTTGTAGCTCCAATACTGCTTCTCAAGAACCTCATCTCACTGGCCTGTATTTTGCTCTTCTCCCTTCCTTTCATAGCCCAGGTCTCTGAGGCATACGTCAGGATAGGGACATAGTACGTCCGATATATGATCTTCTTTCTGTTCTGAGGGATATCCTTGCTCCATAACATGCTTCTCACACTCCTCCGGAATGCTTCTGCCTGTTTCCCCCGCTCATTTTTTCTCTATAGTTTCTTCCATTATCTTGTATCAGGCTTCCCAGATAATTGAAACTCTCCACTTTCATCAGCTGTTCCCCACCAATTGTTATTCCCGTTGTGATTCCTTCTTCCTTGTTGTGATCACCATCTCACTCTTATTTATGCTAAATTTCATCCCATATCTTTGTATTATTCCTTCCCACACGTCCAACTGTTCCTGTACCTCCTCCTCCTCCTTGTTTCCCCAAATCATCAAATCATCCGCTAACACCATTGCTTTCATCTTTCCTTACCCAATTACTTGTGCCACTCGGGTCATTATGTCATCCATCACCACAATGAAAAGTAACGGTGCCAGTGCACTTCCTTGTTTCAGGCCGTTTCTCTGTTCCACCCAGTCCGATCTCTCTCCTCCCACTTTCACACAGCTCACGCTTCCCTTGTACATCTCCTTTATCCTCCTTATAGTCCATTTTTCTACTCCTCTATCCTCCTGGGACTTCCATACTTTGATTCTGCATACACTGTCATATGCTTTCTCAATGTCCAGGAAGGCCATCAGTAGATCTGTTCCATACTCACAGTGCTGTTCTTGTAACTGCCTTACAGCAAAAATCAAATTCCTTGTGGACCTTCCTGCTCTGAAGCCATGTTGTTCTTCCTCATCCCTCCTTCTATTCTTGTCCTAATTCTCCTTTCCAAAACTTTCTCAAACATCTTTGCACAATGACTCATCAGTTTTATTCCCCGATAGTTTCTGCATTCTGTTCTACTACCTTTATTGAAGATCGGGACAATTATTCCCTTTTTCCAGTCCTCTGGGGTCTTCCTATCCGTAGTGTAATAATAATATTAATTATAATAATAATATAACAATATAGGGATAGGGATATAATAGACCTTCCGTAGCACACCAGCAGGTGTAAATCGCGTGAAAAAATTCTAGAGTACCCCTTGACCCCCTTAAGCGCATTATATGTATTGATGAATTTTACAGCTTAGTTTGGTTCCGTTATAACATTCTAGCCGTTTGCAAACTATCTCAGTAATGTAATAAATGGAATTGTATTGCGTCTTATATTACAGCAATGGATGGACTTGTGAATTTCTGTTGCCATGGTTACCGGCTAGCTTCCTTTCATTATTGTATTGAATGAAATTAATTTTCTGGGAATATCCCAAAAACTATTGGTTTTAGGGCCTTAAAATGTGGTTTTCGGGGTCCCCGAGTTTCGTTTCTCACATTGAGGGGCTGAAAATGAGCTTTGTCTCGCCCTTCTACGCCTATTTCAGCATGTATTTTAAGGGGGTAGGCCCCCTTTTATGAGAGGTACAGAGAAGAGTTACATCAATGATTGGTGTCTTGCCTCTGAAGGATATCTGTACCAAATTTTACGTTGATCCACTCAGCCGTTCTCGAGTTATAACGACACAAAAAAATTGTCCACAGACAAACAAACAGACAGACAGACAGACAAAAATTTCATTTTCGCGCGCATCCGTCACAAAACAGTCTAAAACGCGTAAATAACGCAAATTTCCGTAGAAATTCAGAAAAAACAGACCAACTTTCATTCTTATATACAGGGTGTCCGCAGCAAGCCCTACTTTGTGCTGTAACTCGTTTGTTTTTCAAGATATTTAAATTTTGACACTTGCTTTAGAAAGTACTTGTCAAGCTCTAAAACTTTCGTTGATTTGGTTTTTGTGTGAAGTTTGCGCCTAACGCGCAAATCAATCTTTTGTGGCACGGTTTTGTCACTTTTTTGCTCAAAACGGTTTTTTGACATCACCTATCGAAAGAGCGACATCGAATTAGTTGAATAAGCCACCAAAATATCAGTTTTTGCCCAAATCAAACTCGCAAAATGCGAGTTTGTGTTTAGATTTTCGTCCGCTCATAACATGAGGACCTGCCTCTGCCTGGCCCGAGCCGATCTACTCCAACGGGAGTAGTGGAGTGATGCCGATTCTAACTCCCCCCACCACTACTCCCAATGCGAGCCGATAATTCCCGAACCCGTTGTCGGAGATTCACGAATAAAGTGTCGTTGGACTCGGGATGACGGGGGCTTTGCTATGGACCACTCTTTATATTTTTGAAATTTTTTTTTTGTTTTTTTTTGTTTTTGAAAATAGGCGATAGTTTGAAAACCAAACAGGATAGTACGTTGTGCCATGGCTCAAACGAATGGTCTTTATGACCTTTATTTTCTATAATAAAATTTTTTTACTTTTTATGTTTTTTTGAAAACACTCGAATTTTGAAAATCCTATATTTTGGAAACTAGGAACTCTACAAAAAAAATTGTTTCACGTAAATCAATGGTCCCTACCCCCTTTACCCCCAAAATAAATTTCAAGTCTCTAGGATGAAAACCTGCAGTAGTGGGATGATGACAGAGCTGCTTCCAAAAGCAAGTGGTGAGCCCCTGCGACCTTGGAATGGAAGGAGCCATGCTAGGAGGGCGTGCTTGGATTCGTTTTTTTCGTCTCGTCGTGCTCTTTACGGGAATGTTGGTGTCGAAAATGTGAAAATCTGGAAATACAGTCTTTTTGGGGTAAAAACGTGATTTTAGACTTTTTGCTATATCTCACGAACCAATAACGCTAGAGGCGTGTTCGACAGGTCCAAGGACTCGGGGTAACGTCCTCTCTGCTATGGACTACTCGTTATAATTTTTAATAAAATTGGAAACTCGGTTTTGGGGTAAACACGTGTTTTTTGTGATTTTGTCGATATCACACGAAGCAATAACGCTAGAGGCATGTACGATGGGTCCAAGGATTCGGACAGACGTCCTCTTTGCTATGAACTACTCGTTGTAATTTTAAAAAAATTGGGAAACGCGATTTTGGGGGTAAACATGTGTTTTTTGTGATTTTTGCCGATATCTCACGAACCAATAACGCTAGAGACATGTACGAGGTGTCCTAGGACTCGGGCTAACACTCTCTTTCAAATGTGGTAGATATTTTTTTCAAAAAATAATTCACATGGGTCTAACGCCATACATGTTGAAAAAACGTTTTCTTTTTCTTTGCCTGTTTATAATGTCCATGAAGCGTGGCGGTTGAGAGAGAGACGATACGGCTGGGTGTGTGTGTGTGTGTGTGTGTGTTTCAACGAACCTGTCGCTGACCACGGTGGCTGTGTTCAATAGATCAATCGCTATTTCGACGGGTCGGTGTATGACAGAGCGAGGGTACGTTTTTTCACACCTTTTACCTTTAACGTGTAAACGGTGATGAGAACTTGTTCTATGTTGGTCGAAGCGAGTACAGAAAACAAACTTACAGGAGGTGAAGGTCATTTGAGCTTATTGGAAGGCTCCGGTCTGACTTGACAACAGGTGCAATGGAAAAAATGACCAAGACGCTTGAAGGTGAAATAATCTGACCATCGTGGTGGCAGGGGAGTGTGAAAGGCATGCACACACATTTGTGAAACCACATGTAGGCTAAACCAGTGACATCCTGTTTTGCTTCGTACGTGACAAAATGCAAGTTGACGTGAAATTTGATCTACCGCAGGTGTTCGCTTGGGACGTTATCTATCTACATGCGCGATAACTGTTAACAAGTTACATCCTGTTTTGCTGCGTACGTGACAAAATGCTAGTTCAGGTGAAATTTGATCCGGCACAGGTGTTCGCTTGGGTGTTATCTGTCCACGTGCACGATAAGAGAATGTTCAAAGCATGGGAAAAAAAGATTATACATGCAACGTAGCATATATAAAGACATGTCGTTATCATTTCCACGCTCACTTAAGTGACTACCTTTGAACACACTGCGTTGCATGAAACCCTTGGTCTTGTTTATCAGTTTTGGTGTTGGTGGAAAATACTTAACCTTGTTGTGGGGTAGGTATATATTTATTCATTTATATATTTATTGATTTTATATAAATACATGCAATTATTTATTGATTAGATAATTAATGATTTTATTTATTTATTTGTTTGCAGATAACGTGTATAGCCTACCTGTCGTGTGTCTGTGGGAAATATATTAAAGAAAGAGAAAGACAGACAGATAGAAAAGGAAACCATTTCCACACTAGCCCACGAGACGAGAATATAGCAAAGCATTACACGTCAAGGTGAGATTTGTTTTTTTTTAATATATAACCTGCTTGATTTTGTTTTGTTTATGAGAAGCATAAACTATATGGAATGGTTATACTTATGGTGGTTTATTTTTATTTCTTTTTAGATATTTGGAAAAAAAAAGGGTTCACTGCTACAGCAAATACAGTTGAAAACCAAGTGGCTTTAGAGTGGAACCATTGTCAAGCAGTCTACAGCTGAAAACTCAGGTGAGAGTGTTCTTTCAAAATAATGTCTTTTGCCACTGCTACCGATACGTTAATTTGGGAACCCCTAAATAGTTGTTTTAAATCGCGTGTGTGCTCTGGCCGCGTGGTCAATGTTAGAAAAAGTTTGATTCCCAAAGGATTTTTAGAATCTTGTTTTGAAATTTTTAAAATTGAAATTTGAACAGCGCAAAGGTTGCATACGGCTTTAAAGGTGAATACAGAACTGGTGTGCGATTTCATATATAAAAAGAAGAACGTAGAGCATAAAGAGACATTTTATATTTGTAGTAAAATGCAAGACCTGTTCATAGCCCATAATTTGGAACAGTGGTATGAAACCCACGTGGTGAATGTCTTGCTATCAAAATTTGATAAACTGCAACAAGGACCGAGTGGTCTAGCCTTAGACAAAATTCATCATCTACAAATCAACATTTGCCAATTCAACCCGTTGAATGCTGGGTCTAGCTATATTAAAACACCACCAGCAATAGCTTCGAAAAAGGCTGTGGTGAATATTGAAAATTTTGATGATGAATGTTTTCTGTGGGCTGTGGCTGCGTATTTGCAGCCAGCACAACATAATGGTTGTCGACCAGGAATGTACAAGACCAAGTTTGATGAATTGAAACAAACGTTAAATTTAACTCGAGTATCGTTCCCTGTGGACTTAACCGAGATCCATAGGTTTGAACAAGACAACCAGGACTTTTCGTTCATGGTGTATGGTCTTGACGGTGATGAGATTGTGGGTCCTCTTTATGCCACAAAAGAACCGAAACGACACCACATTCATCTTTTATATTTATCTGTAGGAGAGGTGAATCACTATTGCCTCATTAAAAGCCTGAGTAGATTGCTAAGCAGTCAAACGTCTAAGCATGGACATAAAACACATATTTGCGACCGTTGCTTGCAATATTTTACAACCCCCATGCTCTTAGAACGTCATAGGGTAGATTGTGTTTCTCAGGAAGCGGTGAGATTGATATTGCCACAAGGGGACAAGGCTGTGTTAAAGTATAAGGACATTCATAAGCGTGACACTGTTCCCTATGTGGTATATGCAGATTTTGAAGCTCTCACTACACCCATGGCGGGATGTGAACCAGATCCCTCCATGAGCTCAACCACACCCATTCAAAAACATGAACCCTTTGCCATAGGATTTAATGTGGTGTGTGCCTATGACCCCACACAATCTGTATACAAATACCGTGAGGGGCCAGATTGTGCCAAATGGTTCTTGGATGAACTTGTCAAGTTGGCCGACCATGTACAGGAATTACTGGACCACCCAGTACCCATGAGCCTATCTCCAGAACAGCAGCAGCAGTATGAGCATGCCATGACATGCCATATTTGTGAAAGGCCTATTTTAAGTGGAGAGGAAAAAGTCAGAGACCACTCGCATTTTACAGGGGAGTTTCGTGGAGCTGCGCATAGTAAATGTAACTTGAACTTTCCGGCTCCTCGTTTCATCAGTGTCTTTTTCCACAATCTGGCAAATTATGACATTCAGTTTTTGATTCGTGAATTGGGTCATGTCAACAAGGGCTCGTTTACCATTATCCCCCAAAACCATGAGCGTTTTACTGCCCTGACATGGTGGTTGGGCGACTTTAGCATTCGATTTTTGGATTCCTTTAAGTTTATGGCATCCTCGCTAGACAGCCTTGTGAATGGCTTGAATGAGGAGGAATTAAAAAATACTAGAATGCATTTTAATGATCCTGAGCAATTTCAATTGGGCATTCGGAAAGGTATATTCCCGTATGATTTCTGCAACAGCTGGGACGTGTTAAAGCAAAGAAAACTCCCTCCACAAGAGAAATTTTACTCGAAACTAACACGCAGTACCGTTTCCGATGAAGACTATGCACATGCATGTCAAGTTTGGCGAGTGTTTGGCATGAACACGCTAAGTGAATATGCTTTGCATTACCTAAAACTGGATGTATTGCTGCTCACTGATGTGTTTGAAAAATTCCGTAACTTGTGTCAACACATTTACGGTCTTGACCCGGCTCACTATTACACGAGTCCTGGACTCTCGTTTGATGCCGCTTTGAAATACACTCAAGTGGAATTGGATTTACTCACTGACGTAGACATGGTTCTATTTTTTGAAAAGGGCATTCGTGGCGGATTTGTGTCACTTAACCAGCGCCATGCCGAAGCGAACAATGTCTACATGCCTGATTATTCACCGGAAAAACAAGAATCGTACTTAATGTACTATGACGTGAATAATTTGTACGGTTACGCCATGAGTCAGCCTTTGCCCTATGGGAAGTTTGCTTGGCTGACAGACAAACAAGTGTTAGAATTTGATGTGAACATGGCTAGCCAAGAAACAGGCCGTGGATATGTGCTAGAAGTGGATATTGAATATCCCTCATCCTTGTATGATGAACATGCCGATTTCCCATTCTGCCTTGAGCAAATTGTTCCCCCTGACAGTAAAGTGAAAACTGAAAAACTCATGGGCACACTTTACAACAAAAATCGGTATGTGCTACATATCCAAATGTTGGTGCAATGCCTCGCCCAAGGCTTGGTGTTGAAGAAAATCCACAGGGGTATTTCTTTTGCTCAAAAAGCATGGCTTGAGCCATACATGCGACTCAACACAGAGCACCGACAAATGGCAACACAGCAGTTTGAAATTAATTTTTTTAAATTAATGAACAACTGCATCTATGGCAAGTCTATGGAGAATGTCCGCAAATACCGTGACATTAAATTGGTGAATGTCTGGGAGGGGCAGTGGGGTGCCCGGCGGTACATTGCCAAGCCAAATTTCAAATCGATCAAAATTATCGATGAGGATTTGGCTACTATTGAAATGAGTAAGACCAGCGTGACCATGGATAAACCCATTTACTTGGGTCAAGTCATTTTAGACTTTTCTAAATCGGTCATGTATCGATTCCACTATGAGTTTGCCAAACGCCATTTTGAGGACGTCTCTCTTTTGTATATGGACACGGACTCATTCATTTACCACATTCGTCACTGCAATCCCTATGACATCATGAGGCAACATAGTGACTGGTTCGACACCTCTTGCTATAGTGCTGACAACGTGTTTCAGCTGCCCATAAAAAACAAGAAGAAAATGGGCGTTTTAAAAGATGAATGCGGTGATTCCATTATGACGGAATTCGTAGGTTTGGCTTCGAAAATGTATGCTTATCGCACACTCGACTCTAAGGAAGCCAAAAGAGCAAAAGGTGTAGGTAGAGCAGTGGTAACATCGCTACGTGTAGACGATTACTTAGCGGTTTTACGCACTGGCAAAGCTATGTCTCATACACAGTGCAGGATACAATCCAGCAACCATCATTTGTATCTTGTGGAACAGAGAAAACGCACCCTCGCCTCCATGGATAACAAGCGTGTGTGGGCTGATGACCTGCTCACTAGCCTGCCCTGGGGTTATGATCGCAACGAGGAGGAGGTATGATTTCACTGTTTAATCGTTTATGGGACATGGCTTTTTGTAACTTGTAGATTTAGAATTTTGTAAATATTGGTTTCTGTCATTGTAAATAGTAGATTTTGTAAATAGTGACAATTCACTTGGACCTTTTGCTCTTTAAAAAGTTCTATGCAACCTTATTTTTTTTTAATTTTTTGATTGGTAAATAGTCTGATTCTTTTAACGCTGTACAAAGTTGAGTTTTTTTGTAAATATGAAATAAGTAAGATTTTTAGTAACTTTAATAACTAGTATTTAATTATTTTTCGTAATGTAAATGATAAACTAAAAAGTTCTTTTGGGATGAGTGAGCATGTCGAGAATGTGCTTTTGGGAATAAATAAAGTGGTTGTGTTTGTTCCCAAAGACAGGTGTGAATGTATGAGTGGAGAGAGAGAAAGCTGATGTATATGGTTGACCAGAGCAAACACGGTGAGGTAGGGTGGGTGGGTGGGGAGGGGGTAAATGGTCACTTATATATTCATTTTGTTTTAAATAGTTTCGTTTTTTCATTGAAATGTGGCAGTCAAAAGACATTATTTTTGTAAAAACAGTCTTACCTGCAGTAGTCGTAGACCTCGACGTTTCTCCAAACACACATCAACACATTGCAGTATTATCAAGGTCAAGCACTCGCATCAACATCATTGTCAAATCTCAACTTTCGACATACACCAAATGGAAAAAATATGAAAACAGCAAAATGGAAATTCCATGTTTCCATATCACCAAAACAGCAAAACTTAAAACGGACATTTTTAAAAACTGGAAATGGCCATGTGTGAAATTTGAAAATTCAAAAACTTCAAACAGACATTGTTTAAAATGTGTCATCAGCAAAATGGAAAAATCCATATCATCAAAAACGTTAAACTTGAAACGAACGTTTTCAAAAACTGTAAATTGCAAAATGATAAATGACAGTGTGTGGAATTCATCATGTGTGAAATGTGTAAAATGAAAAAATCAGCCATCAACATCACGATTTCTTAAAATTAAAAATAACAAAACATCGTGCTCTGGAAAACTTTTGTTTTTATTTCATAGTCATAGTGAATTGACAAAAGAAAAATAGAATACAAACAAATCCCAATTCCTCACTCCTCAATGTTTATGTCCATGCATCATCAACTTTCCTTTCATAGCACTCATGACAATTAGGGCTGCCATCCTTTCACCTACTGAGGCATCACTGGATGTGAAACGTTGTTTAGCTTTCTTTAATAACAATTTATCTGCCACATGTCTTAAACCAGGATGACTATGGCGATAAGAAAGGTCATGTTCCTTGCATGCTTGATCCAAAAGTTTAATGGGGACATCACCACGTTGTAAACGTTTTTCGAGACGAGTTCCAGGGCCACAAAAAACGATAACCTGGAAGATGGATTTCGAAAGGTAAGTATTGAATCACTTTGTCAATGACGCCATTGCCAGTACAGGTCTGGCATATCCTTTTCCATCGATGGTAAAAAGGTTTGGTCTTCCTCCTCCTCTGTGGACGATGTTTGTGTTTGTTGTTGTTGCTTTTTCTCGCCATGACACTCGTGGAATGATTCAACAAAGTCTTTACATGGACTTTTATGACCGTGATACAGTTTCACTAGCTGGCAAGTCGCACACTGACGCATAGACGGTATTTTTGCCATGGCCACTTGCTTATGGTGATCGTAATCCGTACAGGGTTGCAATTCACTCAACACAGGGTCTTGAGTCCATGATTTTGGTACATGTTGCCAGATTTCTTTCACTGCGTTGGCGGCCACATAATAAATGAACGACTTGGGCAGCGCCAAGAGTTCCTCTTTGGTAAAACTGTCTAGTTTCTTTTTGCACACAAAGAACTTGCCGATGGCTTTGTCCGTAGCATTGCCTTTCTCCATGGTATCACGTGCTGTAGATGTTTACACGTCGCTTGTAGAAATCTCACTGACGTCATTCACAGGTAAATCTTGAGTTATAATTTTGTTCAACAACTCCCAGCAGGCATGGGTGGTTAACCAATGAAAGAGATGCCACGCATGCGATAGGGCTGTATGGGTAATGTTGCCACAGGAACAAGTATCCATGAGCGTTTGCAGGGAGGGGCAGCCCAACTCCATGAGGTCGATACATTGGCAGTAAGACGCCAAAAATGGTTGCAACCATTGACGTTTTTCATTACCTTTCACAAATACCACATTGGCCGAGGACAAGTGTGCTTTCATAACCACATCCAAATATTTATAGGAAATGGTTCCCTGATTCCAGTCTAGTTGCCTATGATTTTCAATCCACTGGGTTTGTTTACGGTCTTTTTCACACAACAAATCAAAAGCATGGGGTGGTTTAAATAGCAAATGCGTAGCTTGTGATATCCAAAACGTGGTACAATCGATCATGGCCACTTGTTTAAATATAAATTTGTTGTCACCAATTTTAAACCCTTGGCAATCCACAATGAGTGTGCGCAACATGTTGACGCTTGCCTGGACCAAGTTCAACTGACGACTGACGGACGATCAGGTGTGATCATGACATAGACTTACCTGCCATGCTAGTTTCAAAATTGAGGTTAGGGTAGGACAGGGGGACATGCAAAAATAAGAATTTAAGAATTACATCATCATTTTATTATCATAACACGTCTTACAGGCTTTTCTCATTTTAGGATAAGGACGATAGCAACTGATACAACAATATAGTCTCTTGTGTTTGTAACGTCCATAACACCGATGATGTCCCAATGTCTCTAAACTAGGCGTTTTTGATGGTGATCTGCTCACCGAAGCACCATGGATACCATACGGCCCACATGTATCGTAACTTGTTTTTTTTTCATCACCCAGAGACACAAGCGAGGGATAGCTTGAATGACAGGGTATATTTCCCACTTTCATTCTGCACAGGTAGGGGCAGGTGGGTGACCAGCGCTGATGTTCCTGCATGGGTTCATCGCCCTCCTGCCATTGGTCTATGATGATGGGACAAAAGGCACATTTCACTTGATCTCTCGTTTTTAAATAGTAGAATCCAGCAGCCGCCAAGGCTTGAGGGTTTATGAAAGGCACTGGCCATGTGGCAAAAGTCTTGAAACGTTGTTCCTCAGAGTTTAAATTCATGGATGTAACGTCTCTTGAGGCTTTAAAGCAAGACATGACTGAGCGGCTTGACGTGGGATGACCTGTTATTTATACACTCGTCACTTGGTTGGACAGTGGATAATAGTTGACTTGTTTGTGATGAATAATCAGACAGTAGGCCGTCGTATTGGCTGGTACATTGTCATGCGTTTCAAAATCTAGTCGAATGTCGATATTGGATGGCTTGACAGACTCTTCCAGTTAAGAACAGTCAAAAACAATCAGTGGTGCTCTTGCCTTAAACGCTTGGGGTAGTAGCATGGGGCCGTTCTCTTTTTGATAATACGACCATCGAAATTTAGAAAACAAGTCGTACAGGGGGCCAAACTTATTTTTTGAAAAATCCAAATCCAGTCCTTCATAGGGAAACACAGCTCCGTTGAGGAAAAGACGTGCATTTCTCAATTGCAGGTGATCAAATTGCGTGGCATCTTTGGTTTGTTGATACTTGCGATTCGTTTGAAAACCCACAATCAGGTAGAGAGGTCTCTCTGTATAGCGAGCTGTTTTTACAGACCAACTGTGTGTGTTGGTGGTGGGCAATAGCGGATACTCATGGAGTGCCCAGCTTCTAAATTCCATGGGTAGAGGCATATCTCTCTTTACCATTTTGAGTATGTCCAGTTTTTTGCTATCGTTAAGGGTCACATGAGGCACTTTCCATAGCAAGCGTTGTAGTTGAACTTTTGAATCGATGGGGGCATTGTCGGCTCCCTTGAGTGCATTATTATCACTCCTGTGTCTCACCAGATAAAGCACTTGCCTTGCGTTGACCACAATGCGTTGGTGATCTTCAGCAAAGCCTAGAATCAGTTTAAGAGGTAAATATCCAGTAAAGGTTCCATCGGTGTGTACCATCCAGTCATTGGTCGAGTCAGGACACCAACCTGCCATGCAAAGTGTTTTACCTTCTTCCTCACTATAAGAGGGGTATAGTTTCATGACACTGGAAATGCCCACATTTCGAGTGCTATCCACCACGATATCGTTAATGACATAACGTACTTCAGAAAACAGAAAGGCTAAACCATGGTTGGCCAACTTGGATGTGGTAGGTGTAGAGCCATCGGCTTTGGTGAGCCGACCTTCAATCTGAATGACACTTTCATGCGGTAGGGTGTAAATATCTTGGTTGTTGATAACAAATTGAATTTCATCATTGTTATTGAGTCCAGGTGTTTGAGCTTGATAGGAATGGAGATCAATTCTTACCACTCCTGGTTGCTCCTCGATGCGGTTCGCTATCTCTAGGATAGAATTCATCATGAGGGTTGACGTGGTAACCCAAATGCTGTAAAATCTGCTTGTTCTGAGATGTTAACGTGTATTCACGTGGCAAACAACTAACACCATTCCTAGACGGTGTTGTTGCTTTATACACAAACTTCATAGTGGCTTTAGCACCAACTTGTAAGTCATTGGTGTGGTAGAATCTAGATCAATGAGTTGTTGATCTCTATTGATCAGTCTTAATGTTATATTACTAATACTATCAACAGCCACAGAATGAAAAAGCACCACTGGAGGGTTTTCACGAATAATATAGCCATTGGGCGATGTCACAATAAAGTCATAAAGTGAATGCGATGGTTCTTGATTGGTGTACACTTGGCTAATAATATTACACGTCACCGACACATGATGGTCCTCAATGAATTTCACTTCATGGTCTGATTCATGTTTTTTGTTGGGCTCCAACACACGTGGTTTAAATCCTAGTAATGGACCAATGGAATCGGGGTGTGTTTTAAAGTCAATGTTGAATGAAGAGAAAATACTGCAGCGATGAGTGTTGGTATTGCCTACAAGTTCAAACTTGTGCGTTCCGTCGAGAAATGACTTTAAACCATATTGATTGATCAACACCACATAAATGTGTTCATAAATATCATCGATCGTGTATCCACCAGAGTTCAAGGTGAGCACAGAATCATCATAGTAAAACTTGTTGTTCACATTTTCACGTATGTTGTATATTCGATTGTACGTTTCAAGAGAAACAAGTCCTAAACCATAGGGTTTTTCACTCAATTCGATAGGCGGGTAAAAGTCTAGGCTGACTTCAGGTCCACGTCCATGCACTGTAAACGTTTTACTTTCTGCCGACATACTGGTGGCGTTTTTGCTTATGCTGCGTCTTATATAAAAAAATTAAACACAAACGTCCACACTGTTGGCTGTTAAACGTTTGCTCTCGTTTCACATTATAATATATCTTGATCCTGTTTCCAAAATAGGTCACTAGTTCCATGGGCGGGGGCAAATTCCCAAAACTGTCAAAGTACCATACCGTGGATCCCTCTTTGACATAAGCTACATAATGCGTTCCTGGTCCTCGGTGATCATCCAAATTGACAACAGCACATTCCTGTTTCCAGGGTCGTGGGGGTAATTGGTTTCGCATAAACACACCTCGAAAATGAGAAAGCTTTAGTTGTTTAGCATAGCTTTCCACTTGTTCATGCGTCAGGGCATGTCTCGCTATGGCAGAGGTAATTTTTTTTTTTTTTTTAATATTTCGAAATGGTGAAATCCCAAATCCTTGTTGATAAAAGGCTGGCTTTAAATTGGCATTTCTAGCCCCCATGGCAATCGCTTCCATCGTTTCATTGTGTCGCTGACTTTCTTTGAGTTGTTGCTTGCCCTGCTGCGCGGCTTTAATGGTTTTCGCCACTGCACTGGCACCGCCCAAAAGTGAGCCCAGAGCAGCCAAACCAGCAAATAATGCAGGTAAAAATCCCGCTCGTTTGGGGACGGGAATCACTCGCCCTTGGTTTGAAACCTGTCGCCGACGTTTTGGAATAACCTGTCTCTGTGCTGCTCGAAGGGCTTTCCTTATGGTCAATACATTATTTTTTCTTTTTTTCTTTCGCAAGGGCTTGTCCTCGAATGTTGAAAACCCAGGCTTTGCCAAGGACAATGTCCTTTTTTTAGTCTTTCTCACTGCATACCTTTGTTTCACCATGATGATAATGACCAACAACCTTTCACAAGAAAGTTTAAATCACAACTAACGTCAGATGGTTATTTCATGGCTGTATATTCCAATTCCACATAAAGTGGGAAGTCGTTTATGGTTTTTCCCGCTTGCTTTTCATCCCATGTCAACATGAGGTGAAAGGATAATTCGTCCCCTGCATTGACCATTTCATGGTTATGGATCAACATCCTATGACCATTTATCTTTATTTGTAAATGGTTCTCATCAGGTATGGCATATTTGATGTGAATGGTTCCATCATAGTGTAATCGATAGTGGCTTAAACCCGAAGCAAGCACATAGGTCGAGTGCTGATCATGGACTAGCGGTAAATGGTTTCTGTCATTCACAGGTTTATCATTTGTCAGATACACTAAAAATACACATGGGATAAATTTATAAAGCCTTTTCATTTCATGGGTCACGTAACGCTTGGTACAGACATCGTCTTCGTCTTGTGGGTCTTCCACGTGAATAATCCGATGGTGATTAGCGCTATAGCCATTCACCATAAGCTGGGGCACTTTGTCATAAAACTCATACACTTTGTTATCCACATACTTTTTCGTAGTAACGTCTGTAGACACTTGAGGATGTTTTACATGGGTTAACCGCTTTCCCTTAAAGTCATAATCTCCCTGTTTTGTGCGTGGCACTACTGACCTATCCACATAGTGTTTATTAGCTGGATCTGTTTCCTGTTTAGGATCATGTATGAGGACAGGCCTAGCTTTGGCCATCAACGCACGTCCAAAGACATCCATCGTCAACCTGTAGTACCAGTCTACTGTTTCTATGACAAGGTTCAGTGTCCTGTATATAGACAGCCTGCTAGCCTGTCTAAGCCTTAGTTGACATGAAGATTATTAAGCAGCAAGAGTCATTCCCCGTGGGGGACATGGTTTCCCATCTCTGTCCCACATCACGTGAACAACGCCATGGTTCACTGTTTCCATCTTCCATTCGCTGCATCATTGTGGGGCCTTCCGGCTGTGGAAAGACTAATCTTTTGCTAACGCTCATTACAGCGCCCAATGGTCTGCGTTTTCAAAATATTTATATTTTTGCAAAATCTCTCTACCAACCCCTCTACGTGTTTCTGGATCAAGTCATGTCTGGATTACAAAAAGAGAATATGGGTTATTTTACATTTTCCATGCAAGAAAATGTGATTTCACCGGATGAGGTAAAGCCTGATTCACTCATGATTTTCGATGATGTATCCACTGAACGTCAAGGCATCATTCAAAGCTATTTCAGCATGGGTCGTCACAAACATATCGATTGCTTCTATCTTGGACAAACGTATTCAAAAATGTCCAAACAGTTGATTCGTGACAATGCCAATGTCATTGTTTTATTTCGTCAGGACGAGAGGAACAATCGTCACATTTATAATGAACATGTGAATCCGGATATGACCTTTCAAATGTTTACAGAATTGTGTGCCAAGTGCTGGAACACTCAACGTCATGCCTGTTTAGTGATTGACAAACAAAGTGAACTCAACCAAGGACGGTATCGCTTAGGGTTTGATCATTTTATTGCTATTTAAGGCCTTGTCTCATTCCCCGGCAAGTCATTTGCCAAGACACCATGGCGTTAGCAGAGAGTCAATTGAAAAAGCATATTATTAGAGCAAAAAATACTATTCGCCAAAAGTTTCGTCAATTGAAACAATCACGTGCCAATCATGCTTTGTTTATTCAGCAACATTTAGCACCTCCACTAAAAGCCATGTTGAAACCCTCTTTCAAGCCATCTGAAACGCTACCCACCATTTCACAAGCCACGCAGACGCTGCACGAGGACCCTGAGGAAGAGGAAGTGGAAGATTTGACTAGTGTTAGTGAAGTTGAGGATGAGGAGGAACAAGTGTTTACGCCTCAAAAAAAGGCCGCACCCCTTGCAGAGTTTTTGAGAAAAAAGAAATCCTTGGCCATGGTCGAAACACCTTGCCCTTCCAAAGCGTCTCCGTTTTCACAACTCTTGGCCACCCCTCAACATAAAGCTCAACTGAAAACCATTTTAATAAAATATTATGGATCAACATTGGAACCCTATTTCACCGATCTATTTATTGGAAACACAGATACCACGTATGGTGTTCGCTATGAGGATGATAGTTTTAAAATTGGCGATTCATCCATTAAATTTGCTCGTACTAAAGCTGTCATTAAAAACATCAACTATAAATTAACGCCAGGACTGTTAAAGCTGCTCTTTTCTCGGACCCCCTCTTCCCATGATTATACGTCAGAGGATCTTGACAAATATAAATCCATTTTATTGGATACCCATGCCCATAAGAGACAGTATGATCCCACGCAACAAGTGAATGCCAATATATCTCAAAAATATAAAACCATCATTGCAAAAATGTTTCCCACCAGTCAAAGTACTCGTCGTAAAGTGTCCGCTTCGGGAGTGACATTTAAACCATTAAAACCTCTTGTGGATGTTACCTACTGGCACAATCCCAATAAGCTCGTCCAGCGGCTACAGTTGTTGCATGCCTCACGTCAAGCTGGCCACACCGGTCACGATTGGGAAATTCAAGAAATTGAACAAGAACTTCGAAATGCCAAAATTATTGTTTAAGCCCTCACCCATTAAAATGGCTATTGCTCACGAGTTGCATCGCCCAGCTAGGCGTCATTATCCACGACTCAAGGTGATTTCACGAGGTGTGGATGAACTTTGGCAGGCTGACTTGGTTGAAATGATACCCTATGCTGGCGTTAACGACGGTGTACGCTATATGTTGACCGTCATTGATGTCTATTCCAAAATGGCCTTTGTTGAACCTGTGCGTCGCAAGTCTGGTCCACTAGTTACCAAGGCCTTTCAACATATTATTCAACACTCCCAACGTCAACCTCAGCTGCTACAAACTGACCAGGGGAAAGAATTTTTCAACAAGGATTTCTCCAGTTTTCTCAAATCTAAGGATATTCACCATTACACCACGTACAGCAATCTCAAAGCCAGTGTGGTCGAGCGGTTCAACCGAACATTGAAAACCCATATGTGGAAAGCGTTTACCGCTCAGGGCAGTTATCGCTGGTTGGACATGTTACCTGAGCTAGTGTCACGTTACAATGACACCAAACATAGAACGATTGGGACCAAGCCACGCCTCGTGACTAAAAATATTCAGCGATTGGATAAACTGTTTAACCCCATAAAAGCAGCCGATCCTAAACGTCACCGACTGAACATTGGGGATTTTGTTCGTGTGAGCAAATTTAAGTCTGCCTTCAATAAGGGCTACACGCCTCAGTGGGGGACTGAACTATTTCGAATTCGTCGAGTCAACTTGGACAGTCCAGTCACCTATTTACTCGAGGACCTCAATCATCAACCCATAAAAGGTAGATTTTATCTCCATGAACTTCAGAAAACAGCATTTCCTCAGCATTATCTTGTGGAAAAAGTGTTGAAACAAAAAGGAAATAAACTCTACGTCAAATGGTTAGGGTTTAACTCTACGTTTAATTCTTGGATCAATAAATTACATGTTGTGTGAACCTGTGTACTTTTTATTTATTCACACATGTTGTACACCACCTATAGCTCTATGTGTACAGCGCTCCGCGCTTCATGCATGTTCATACATGTTTGTCTTTCCCTTTCCTCCTGTGTTCTCTCATACATTACCCCTCCCCTCTCCCTCCCTTCACCTCCCACCACTGCTGTTTTCAGCTCTTGCCTATCTATTGGTTGTGACATCATTCCGACAAGTTGCATCATACTTTTTACTGATTCAGCGATTCCCACGCTTTGAACATTCTGTTATCAGGCACGTGGACAGCTAACGTCCAACCTGAACACCTGTGACAGATCAAATTTCACGTCAACTTGCATTTTGTCACGTACGAAGCAAGATAGGATGTAACTTGTTAACAGTTATCGCGCATGTGGACAGATAACGTCCCAAGCGAACACCTGCGGTAGATCAAATTTCACGTCAACTTGCATTTTGTCACGTACGAAGCAAAACAGGATGTCACTGGTTTAGCCTACATGTGGTTTCACAAATGTGTGTGCATGCCTTTCACACTCCCCTGCCACCACGATGGTCAGATTATTTCACCTTCAAGCGTCTTGGTCATTTTTTCCATTGCGCCTGTTGTCAAGTCAGACCGGAGCCTTCCAATAAGCTCAAATGACCTTCACCTCCTGTAAGTTTGTTTTCTGTACTCGCTTCGACCAACATAGAACCAAGTTCTCATCACCGTTTACACGTTAAAGGTAAAAGGTGTGAAAAAACGTACCCTCGCTCTGTCATACACCGACCCGTCGAAATAGCGATTGATCTATTGAACACAGCCACCGTGGTCAGCGACAGGTTCGTTGAAACACACACACACACACACCCAGCCGTATCGTCTCTCTCTCAACCGCCACGCTTCATGGACATTATAAACAGGCAAAGAAAAAGAAAACGTTTTTTCAACATGTATGGCGTTAGACCCATGTGAATTATTTTTTGAAAAAAATATCTACCACATTTGAAAGAGTGTGTTAGCCCGAGTCCTAGGACACCTCGTACATGTCTCTAGCGTTATTGGTTCGTGAGATATCGGCAAAAATCACAAAAAACACATGTTTACCCCCAAAATCGCGTTTCCCAATTTTTTTAAAATTACAACGAGTAGTTCATAGCAAAGAGGACGTCTGTCCGAATCCTTGGACCCATCGTACATGCCTCTAGCGTTATTGCTTCGTGAGATATCGACAAAATCACAAAAAACACGTGTTTACCCCAAAACCGAGTTTCCAATTTTATTAAAAATTATAACGAGTAGTCCATAGCAGAGAGGACGTTACCCCGAGTCCTTGGACCTGTCGAACACGCCTCTAGCGTTATTGGTTCGTGAGATATAGCAAAAAGACTAAAATCACGTTTTTACCCCAAAAAGACTGTGTTTCCAGATTTTCACATTTTCGACACCGACATTCCCGTAAAGAGCACGACGAGACGAAAAAAACGAATCCAAGCACGCCCTCCTAGCATGGCTCCTTCCATTCCAAGGTCGCAGGGGCTCACCACTTGCTTTTGGAAGCAGCTCTGTCATCATCCCACTACTGCAGGTTTTCATCCTAGAGACTTGAAATTTATTTTGGGGGTAAAGGGGGTAGGGACCATTGATTTACGTGAAACAATTTTTTTTGTAGAGTTCCTAGTTTCCAAAATATAGGATTTTCAAAATTCGAGTGTTTTCAAAAAAACATAAAAAGTAAAAAAAAATTATTATAGAAAATAAAGGTCATAAAGACCATTCGTTTGAGCCATGGCACAACGTACTATCCTGTTTGGTTTTCAAACTATCGCCTATTTTCAAAAACAAAAAAAAACAAAAAAAAAATTCAAAAATATAACGAGTGGTCCATAGCAAAGCCCCCGTCATCCCGAGTCCAACGACACTTTATTCGTGAATCTCCGACAACGGGTTCGGGAATTATCGGCTCGCATTGGGAGTAGTGGTGGGGGGAGTTAGAATCGGCATCACTCCACTACTAACGGGCAGCGGCAACGCTGGGGAAAGAGGGAGGGTAATGGGCGGCACAACTTCTGCCGCCGTGAACCTATCCGGGCGGGCACAAGAAGGCTGAATTTGCTACGCTGTGCGGCATTGCTTGGTGCGGTTTGCTGAGCGCGCAACGCCGCTCGGCGTATTTATTTTACTTTTGATTGTTCGGAAATCCAAATTAAAAGTTACCTTGTGGCTACCGTTACAAAGCAGACGTTTGGATGTTCCTACAACATTACGGTAACTGGTTTTGTTTCGTTTAAATTACAAAACATCTTACTAATGAAGATGAACTTAAATACACTTACTCTGTAATCAGCCGTCAAAACGCCCAAAACAAATTAAGTTCTAATGTGTATTCATTTAATACCGGTAAAAATGATATTTTTTTACTCTAAGATCTTCTGCTCAAGTAAACTTGGTTATGGCGTTGGTAAAGAAAACAAGGCATTGTAATTACGCCAAAAAGTTTTGATGTTTATTCTTGAAATTCTTTTTGGCGCTTCTTTTAAAAGAAATTAGTGGTCTGAACAATAAAGCAATCAGCCGTGAGAACACCAAGCGGGCCTTCGCGCCCTGTCCGGGCACCTGCGCGACACAGGCCCACGGCTCGGTTGAAGCAGGCTCGCAGCGATCCTACCGGCCGGCTGCACCGGTGCGGGCGGCACCACCGCAGAGTCGGTCACACTTTTGTTGTCATTTTGAAGTGTTCTCCTCTAAGCAGTGCAGCGGTACACGCCGGACGAGGTGCTCGATGCCATTTTAATTGTAGGTAAAAATAATAATAATATCGTATGGCCTCGATGCCGGGTGCAAGCTTTGTAATTGAGACCCAGAGGGTAGCTTGCATGTCGAATTTCGTTGTTCCTTGAAGCACTATGAAAGTCAAGGAGGTTAGATATCTAAGCTCCTTGAACACAATATCGCTTTCTAGTAGAGAAACGAGGAACTTTGTGTTGGCGGAAACTCCCGATATTAATTTTGCCATTATGAACACGGCCTACTGAATTCAAATGGGTTCTTTGACATGCCAACATCGTATGACATGCATGTCGTATTTTTGCCGCCTTTCAAAAATCACTTACCACGTCCAAGAGTGAACCTGCAAGCTTGGGTTAGTTAGTTAGTTAGTTAGTTATTGGTGTTTTAGGGGGCGGAACTTGGGGTTAGTAGACCGACACGCTAACCACTCACCCTCCTAGGTAAGTAATTATCTCTGGCTGTTTATTTGTTTGTACCCTCGGATCGAATAATGCAATTTTCCCTGCATCTCATAATACCGGTATACGGAAGGAAACATAATCTAATTTTACTGTTACCTTTTTTTAAAGTTAGCGAGTCGTGGGCCCACACTTTTTTCAAGGGACTTTAAACGGTCACGGTTACACTCAGTTCCTAGAAAATGACCTCCCTGTTCTAATTGCAACAGCGGACCTGGGTGAAGAAATTCTGCAAAACCTGTGGTTTATGCACGACGGCGCACCTCCCCACTCAACATTTGCTGCCCAAAATGCAGCAAACGTCCTATTCGACGGCAAAACGATTGGACGAGGCAGACTAATGGCCAGACCATGGCCAGCACGAAGCAAAGACATTAACATTATGGATTTTTGTGTGTGTGGGGAAGAGTGAAAGATCTAGTGTATGAAACCTCCTACGACGATCGCGACGAAATGTGCGACAGGATCGTTGGTGCGTTTAGGAGACTAGACAGATGTCAAGAGTTACGAAATGCTTCGGCGGGAGTGTTCCGGCGGCTAGAGTTTTGCCACCAGCAAGGAGGTGGTATCTTCGAGCACCTGCTCGATAAATATGTGATTTTTAGTTATTGATTTAGTTTATTCGTTATTTATTGTTACTATATTTTAAATACGTGACAAATATACGATAAAGCGGATAAGATTCACACTTTTTTGGTGTGTGTGTTCAGTGCCATTTTTATTTCTTCACCTACCTCTTCTGACTTTTAAAAACTTACCTCCGCGTATTCCTAAGCCTTCTTATTGGCGCAAATGTGTTTGTTATCGTTTTAATTCATTTGATGTTTTTTTTTTATTTTTTTACATTAAAAACAAGTGTCAAAAACCGATTAGAAGAATAAAAATCATTTTTTTTTGGTGTGTTAGAATTTATTTTTTTCTTTGCCCACGCCCGAATCAAGTTTGCTTTTAAAAATATCATTCAAAGATACTGGAGATCAAGAAAGAAAAAAAAACATTTTTACCTGAAAGCCTCCGTGGCTTAGGCGGCAGCACGCCGGCCTCTCACCGCTGGGACCGTGGTTCAAATCCCGGTCACTCCATGTGAGATCTATGCTGGACAAAATGGAGGCAGACAGGTTTTTCTCCGGGTACTCCGGTTTTCCTTGTCAAAATTTCATTCCAGCAACACTCTCCACTATCATTTATTTTCATCTGTCATTCATTTAATCATTGCCCCAGAGGAGTGCGTCAGGCCTCGGCAGCTGGCACAGTCCATATCCTCGCCGCTAGATGAGGGCTTCATTCATTCCATTCCTGACCCGGTCGGAGACTGGAAGCAGGCTGTGGATTTTCATTTTCACCGTGACTACATGCAACTACAATTTAGCCGTTGCCAAAATTTAGATCTAAATTGATTTCCGAGTGTTCACACGGCTCATTGCTTTATTGTTCAGACCACTAATTTCTTTTAAAAGAAGCGCCAAAAAGAATTTCAAGAATAAAAATCAAAACTTTTTGGCGTAATTACAATGCCTTGTTTTCTTTACCAACGCCATAACCAAGTTTACTTGAGCAGAAGATCTTAGAGTAAAAAAATATCATTTTTACCGGTATTAAATGAATACACATTAGAACTTAATTTGTTTTGGGCGTTTTGACGGCTGATTACAGAGTAAGTGTATTTAAGTTCATCTTCATTAGTAAGTTGTTTTGTAATTTAAACGAAACAAAACCAGTTACCGTAATGCTGTAGGAACATCCAAACGTCTGCTTTGTAACGGTAGCCACTAGGTAACTTTTAATTTGGATTTCCGAACAATCAAAAGTAAAATAAATACGCCGAGCGGCGTTGCGCGCTCAGCAAACCGCACCAAGCAATGCCGCACAGCGTAGCAAATTCAGCCTTCTTGTGCCCGCCTGGATAGGTTCACGGCGGCAGAAGTTGTGCCGCCCATTACCCTCCCTCTTTCCCCAGCGTTGCCGCTGCCCGTTGGAGTTGATCGGCACGGGCCGGGCAGAGGCAGGTCGCATGCTATAAGCGGACGTAAATCTAAACACAAACTCGCATTTTGCGAGTTTGTTTTGGGCAAAAACTGATATTTTGGTGGCTTATTCTACTAATTCGATGTCGCTCTTTCGATGGATGATGTAAAAAAAACAGATTTGAGCAAAAAGGTGCCAAAACCGTGCCACAAAAGATTGATTTGCGCGTTAGGCGCAAATTTCACCCAAAAACCAAATAAACGAAAGTTTTAGAGCGTGACAAGTACTTTCTAAAGCAAGTGTCAAAATTAAAATATCTTGAAAAACAAACGAGTTACAGCACAAAGTAGGGCTTGCTGCGGACACCCTGTATATAGAGATGTTAGATGTATGATATGCATCAACATATGGCCTATACCGGACCGGATACGAAAACCAAAACTGTCCATGGGAATACAGTACCGTACTTAGAAGTCCCCATTGATGACATCATGTGCCAGTTACAGTATCGATGTTCCATCACCAGAGGTTAAGTAAATAAGTAATTCGGTGAGTAAATACAAGTTGCTCAGCCCTCCTTTTCCTTACATTCCTTCTATATATTAATAATGGATCCTGCCACGAAACAGAAACTGATCAAGCAGAGGGCACGGCTAAGAGCTTAGCTTACGCGCATACAGACCTTCGTAGAAAATCTAGGCGACCAGCAGCGATCTAATTTGCATGAAATTAAATTGAGATATGACGATACGGGTGCTATAATGTCCAAGTTTGACGATTTCAATCTGAACTAGAACTAGGAGATTCCGAAAATGAGCAAGTACATGAACAAGCTCGATTGGAATTTGAAACTAAATACTATAAGACTAAGGGTGACGTGGGTAACATAATCACTAACATTGAAGAGGCATCACATCACTCAGGCAGAAACCAAGCAGGCACTGTGCCAGGGTTGAAACTTCCGTCAATCAATATTCCTAATATTGATGGGAAGTATGAAAACTGGCTCTCATTTTCAGACAGTTTCAAGGTTATGGTGCATAACAATAACCAGGTACCGGTTGTTCAAAATTTTCATTATCTCGTGTCAGTTCTCAAGGGGCCGGCTAGCCAATTAATACAAAACCTTCCTATAACTGAAGTGAACTATAAGATAGCCTGGAAAATGCTGCAGGACAGATTTGAGAATAAGAGGCTTATAGCAGCCACGCATGTTAAGGAGCTATTAAGCCTAAAACCAGTTGCTAGTGAAACTGCTAAAGAACTCGTAAGGTATTCAAATACATTCAACAGTCATTTAAACGCACGTATAGCCTTGGAACTTACCATTCCACTGCACGAAGTAATACTGACTCAAGTGTATGCTCAAGGACTTGATATCAGTACTAGGCGAGACTGGGGATTATCGCATGTAGAGACTGATTCTCTGTCCCTCAATGACTTATTATCATTTGTGGAACACAAACGACAAGCCCTAGAGAACTTACCAAGCACACAACACACCACTCTAGTGCCCAGACAGCAATTTGAGCGGAGTGAGGTCAAGTCACAGGAAGACACTCAAGCACGTTATTCTTATATCAAGACCAGCCACATCAAATGTACCTACTGTCGGGACAATCATAGTATTCACAAGTGTGAAACATTTGCAGCTCTCAGCCTAGGGGAAAAGTTTCAAATCGTTAAGGAAAGAGGTCTATGCTATAATTGCTTGCGCACTGAGCATTCATCCAGATATTGCAAATCACGTGGTTGTAAGTTGTGCAACAAAAAGCACCACCCATCATTACACAAACAAAATGAAGGTACTCTGTCAGGTAGAGAAGGTGGCTCAAGTCAACACCCAGTGGCTTCTAACCCAACACACACATACTGCAACGTAGGAGATCGATACTCGGCTAGGGTGATGTTGTTTACGGCCTTAGTAAGAGTCATGGATTCTAACGGGAAAGTGCATGTATGTAGAGCATTGTTGGATAGTGGCAGCCAGACAAATCTCTGTACGGAAGGTCTTGTTCAGAGATTACGCCTAAGAAAATACAAAAACCCTATACCAATTAGTGGAATAAATAACTCTCTTTCACAAACTAAGCACAGTGTTCAGTTGCTGCTGCAATCCACTGTGAGTCACTTCACAATTAATATGTCATGCTCTATCCTTTCACGTATTACAGGGAGCATGCCTAGCAGCTTTATTCAACACGATCATTGGGACTTGCCCACTGATGTAACACTTGCTGACCCTAAGTTTTTTCAGACAGGAGACTTAGAATTATTAATCGGCGCAGAGCATTTCCTTTCATTACTGAAGCCTGGTCATTGTACACGATCACCAAATTATCCAGTCCTCCAAGAGACTAAATTTGGATGGATTCCTTCAGGACGATTTCGACCACAGGGAGAAGAATGCTTAGGAGTAGCCTCATGCTTTTCGCGGATATAAGACAACTTAGATGCCCAGTTACAACGGTTCTGAGAAATAGAGGATCTCTCTTCCGCAATCAAAACTCAGGAAGAAAAAGACTGGGCAAACATTTCACAGATAACACTACGAGGGATGAATCTGGTAGATTTGTAGTTCGCTTGCCTCTTAAGCAAAAGGCTGAAGTATTAGGAGACTCCTTTAGTCAGGCTATGTCAAGGCTAATTCAGCTAGAGCGGCGCTTTAGCAAACAGCCCGCACTAAAGCAAGACTACTGTAACTTTCTGCATGAATATGAAATGTTAGGGCACATGGTGAAAATAAATAACTCTTTGACGTTAGGTGATGACAGTGGATGTTATTACTTGCCACATCATCCTGTTTTTAAGCCGTGTAGCACTACAACCAAAACTAGGGTTGGTTTTGACGCATCTGCTAAAGCATCAAATGGTTTATCTCTCATTGACATACTAATGGTTGGACCCACAGTTCAAGAGGATCTGTACTCCATTATTCTCAGATTCAGAACACATACTTTCGCCTTCATTGCCGATATTGCCAAGATGTATCGACAAGTCAAGGTGCATGTTGGTGACAGAAAGTTACAACGGATTATGTGGAGAGAATGTCCAGAGGAGCCACCTAGTTGCTATGAACTAACTACCGTAACATATAGCACAGCTGCTGCACCTTTTCTCGCCACGAGATGCCTGCAAAAACTCGCCGAAGTAGAAGAATCAAGGTTTCCTAGAGCAGCATATTTTCTCCGCAGGGATTTTTATGTTGATGACCTAGTTAGTGGTTGTAATGACCTTCAGGATGTTCTACAGCTCCAGTCTGAAATCATAACATTGTTGGAGAGTGGAGGCTTCCCTCTCAGAAAATGGTGTGCCAATCACCCAGCACTACTGACAGCAGTTTCAGAAGAGAATAGAGGAACTCAGCTGCCTCTTAATCTAGACCAAGGTAGCAGTGTGAAATCTCTAGGCATATTATGTCAACCATTATCAGATCAATTCCTTATTTCTGGTAATCTGTGTTGCAGTTCGGATCGTGCTGATTCCATTGTCACAAAGCGCAAGATCTTGTCAGTCATTGGTTCTATTTTTGATCCCCTTGGTTTGGTCAGTCCAGTGGTGATATCCTATAACATCTTCATGCAAAAACTATGGTTGGTCACACTAAATTGGGATGATGAACTCCCGTCTGAACAAGTTGTAGATTGGGAACGGCTTCATTCTCAACTCCCTGCAGTCAAGGAATTTAAGGTCAAACGATTAGTCACTTGTAAAGGACCCCCTTCAGATGTTCAGGTTCATGGATTTGCCGATGCCTCGGAACGAGCGTATGGGGCTTGTATTTATGTACGGTCTGTCGACAAGGAAGGGAGGACGTTTGTCAATTTGTTATGCTCCAAGTCCAGAGTAGCCCCTATAAAGAGACTGACGCTGCCTAGACTTGAACTGTGCGGAGCATTGTTGCTCGCACAACTGGTACATAAAACACTGCCAGTATTGTCACATTCCAAGTCAGTAAGGTGTTCCTGTGGACAGACTCTACCATTGTTCTGTCCTGGATCGCATCCCCTGCTACGCTGTGGAAGACATGTGTGGCTAACAGGGTTTCAATTGGAGAATATACTTACAAAGCTGAATGGAGACACATTCCCACCCATGACTACCCAGCAGACTTAATATCGAGAGGCGTTGCTCCAGGACGACTACAAGACATGAAGCTCTGGTGGAATGGTACGATTTGGCTACCCGAACCCATTGAATTTTGGCCTGTGAAACGTATCTCCGATTTACAGAAGGATGAATTACCTGAACCTCGAGATACCCATTCTGCGGTCATCTTAGTAAATACCGAGGCAGTTGCATTTATGCACAAATACTCATCGTTGTCTCGACCGACTCGAGTGACTGCATATTGCCAACGATTTATGCACAACGCCGCCAACCCACAGGAGAAAAATATAAGAATACTTTCTGTGCAAGAACTTCAGTCGGCGTTATACACCTGTATTAAAATCTCACAACAAGAGTGTTATACTAAAGAGATAGCTCACCTTCAAGTTATTCGCAGCGTCTCAAAGAAGAGCAAGATTGCAGATCTTTGTTTTGTTATTTATTCATCCTTGTAATGTATTTAACTTTATTTGCGTTACTGCTATTGTGTCTTGTTTTTATTTGTTAAAAGCTGTACCCAGCATGCGTTGCAATGCCAATCAAAGAAAGTGTTGGCGTTGAAATGTTGTTTCAAGAAGTGCTTTTGGATACACAATATGTTTTTCAATTTCCGTTAACAGCCTTTAAGCTATCGTAAAATGGATTTACTACTTTAGAAACATTCGTGGGAGCGTGCACAGCAACTCACCAAACTTTCACCGCAATTGGATGAATGGCATATGAACGCATACGGGATTTTGTTCAAACGATTCATGCGCTGTCACTCATTGGTTGAATCTACTCGTGCGCTACCTATTGTGAAATGGATTTACTAAGTCGAAAACATTCCCTGGCGTATACGCAATAACTCATCAAAGTTTAATCGCAATCGATGAAAGGCATATGAACGCATACGGGATTTTGTTCAAACGATTCGCGCAGCGTCACTCATTTATTGAATCTACTCGTGCGCTGCCTATTGTATAGTGGATTTACTAAGCCATAAATCTTTCCTGGACTGTACACAACAATTCAATAAAGTTTCAACACTATCAGACGAATGGTATATGAAGACTAGGGCCCGGATTTTTTAAAAATGCATATGCGCATATGCATATGCATATTTTGACATATTTTGAGGTTTAGTGCGTATTCTAGACATAACAGCATATTCCGGTATATATGTCTGAATTTAAGGACAATTACAAGAACTACTAAAATAAATCTGTTTTGTGCTTCCCTAGCTAGTTGCCTACATTATGTGCATCCCTCACTAATTGGTGTTTTCGACTCTCTGTGTAACGGCACTTTACGTTCACAACTGACAATGGCAACAGATAGCTTAGGTATGGGTAGGCAGGCTGGCTGGACTTCCCGAAATTCCTTTCCCTACCACAGTAGATAATAATCTCAGGGGGTAGGGCAATTGGTCAGGACAGAAGTATCTTCAATTCACTAGTTACGTTCCAGTTTAAGGAGAAGGAGCAGGAGAAGAGATTAACTAAATCAGTGGGTGTCGGGTAATAGGGACTATTCAACAGATGGTGTCATCGTGTACTGTCAAGTTTGCTCAAAGGAAGTAAAATGTGAAAAGAAATTTCAGCTTGAACAGCATTCAAAAACAACTGCACATATTAAAGCAAATGAGGAGAAGAACAGCACACCACAACAACTACTTCTTACGCAGGTAAAGCGTAAGTCCGGTATTCTTAATAGATTTTCAAATGATCTTTGTGGGGCTTTCGTATGCAGGAACATTCCATGGAATAAATTAAAAAAATCCAGTTCTGCGATCATTTCTTGAGAAATATTGTGTAAATCAAAAAATACCAGATGAATCAACTCTTAGGAAAAATTACCTACCTCCGCTATATGAATCTACCCTGGAATTGATCCGTTCTGATATCGGAAGGAACTATGTCTGGATATCGGTGGATGAGACAACGGATTCATGTGGCCGTTACATAGCAAATTTCGTCGTTGGTAAATTACATCCAGACGAACCCGGTAAGCCGCATCTTCTTGCTTGTAAAGTACTAGAGAAAACCAACCATAGCACAATAGCAAGATTTATAAATGATTCTCTGTGACTATTTTGGCCATCTGAAATTGAGGATAATTGTTGTAAAGTGCTTGTACTGCTCTCAGATGCAGCTTCGTATATGTTGAAAGCAGCAAAAACCCTCCAAGTATTTTATCCGAAACTCATACACGTGACCTGTTTAGCGCACGGATTACACCGCATTGCAGAAGAAATACGCACACAGTTTCCAGCTGTTAACAATTTAATTGGATGTGGGAAGAAGCTGTTTCTGAAAGCACCAGTTCGTGTCCAGTTCTACAAAGATTGCCTACCTGAAGTTCCTTTGCCACCTGAACCTGTCCTGACTAGGTGGGGGACATGGTTATCTGCAGTATCATTTTATCAGGAGAATTTAATGAAGTGAAAGAAGTGGTTACAAAACTTGAAGATGAGCATATTGCGTGTGTCCGTGATGCAAAAGTTGTGTTTGAAAGCGATACTGTTTATCAAGATGTGAATTTCATTCATGCACATTTTTCTAAACTTCCAAAAGCCATTGAGAGCTTAGAATCTTCTGGTACTCCCCTCCATGAATCACTTGATCTCGTTGAGAAAGCTGCATCTTCATTGAATTCCGCTCCTGGCGAAATTGGAGAGAAGATTAAATGCAAGTTAGAAAAGGTGTTGAATTCGAACCCAAGACTGAAGAAGATTAAGTTAATTAGTCAATACTTGAGTGGAACTAGGGTATCCTTGCCAAATGTATGCTCCGAAACTTTGTTGCCCGTGTATAAGTACTGTCCAATCACGTCAGTTGATGTAGAACGATCATTCTCAGCCTATAAACTCATTTTGACGGACAATAGACATAGTTTGTCTCCATAAAACATTGAAAGACTACTAGTTACCTATTGTGATGCTTCTTTTTGCAACAAATGATACCTGTAAATAGGTAAGTGAATAAAATTGCATGTTTTAAGTGCATATTTCATTATTTTCCGTGCATATATTCTAACTTTTTAGTGCATATTTGCATGCAAATTTTTAGATTTTTAGTGCATATAAATCCGGGCCCTAATGAAGACATATGGGACTTTGTTGAAACGCTTCGTGCGTCATCGATCATTTGTTGAATCTACTCGTGCAGTATCTATTGTAAAATGGATTTACTAAGCCACAAGCCTTTCCTTGAGTGTACAAAACGTCTCACCCAAGTATCACCGCTATCGGACGAATGGCATGTGACCTTATACTGGACTTTGTTGAAACGCTTCACGCGTCATTGCTCATTTGTCGATTCTACTCGTCTGCTACCTATTGTAAAATGGATTTACTAAGCCAGAAACCTTCCCTGGAGTGTACTCAACATGTCGCCCACGTTTCATCGCAATCGGATGAATAACGGACTTTATTAAAACGCTTCGCACGTCGTCGATCATTTGTTGAATCTACTGGCGCGCTACCTATTGTAAAAATGATTTACTAAGGCAGAAACCTTCCGTGGAAGGTACTCAACATCTCACCCAAGTTTCATAGTAATCGATTGAATGGTATGAGCACGCATAGGAGACATACACACATACCCACCCACCCACAGACAAACTATCACGTAACATCGATGTTTAGGCTACTTTTCACATTTTGCAAAAATGAGGGAAAAGTAGACTTATGAGATCGATCCGGGAAAATGTGTGTCTGTCTGTCTGTCTGGCTGTGTGTGCCCCCCCCCCCTATCAATTCCTAAACGGCTGCAGAAATAGAAACCAAATTTAGTATGATTAAAGATGTATACCGGAATATCTCACGTCCATATTTGAAAATGATGTCAGTGCTACCAACTGCTGAAAAAACGCACTAGAAATTTGAACTCCATGTCGGATATCTTGGAAGGTATGAATGGGGTCTATTCCAAAATTGGCACACATGTAGATAACACTATTTCTGTTTAATTTCCAGGAGGCCATACATGACAGTGTTGCCAAAATAATGTTTACCTTCTTATAGGTCCAATTTTTAAATGCCTATAACTGCTACACTGTCAATTGGATTTCAACCAAATTTTGTATGTAATATGTGTAGATAAACAGATATGACTGAGCGTATTTTTAAGAACCACCAGGGCAGCCAACTGTTAATAATTGCTATCTCTATTCTTTTATCCAAATACCAATATATTAGAGAGTATCCAAGCCGACAGCTTTAAACTATGTACACGTATAGTACCTGACATTTTAGATTAATTTTGGAGTAACTTATATACTTCAGTTCTACCAACATGATTCTAAGCCTGCTGATAGGGCGAATTTTTAAATACATGTAACTTCTATAATATCAGTTGTATTTCAACCAAATTTCGTATGTGCTATGTGTAACATAACAGATATGACTATAAGTATTCTTAAGAGCAATTAGGGCTGCCAACTGTTAATATATGCTGTCTATATTTTTAACCTAATATCAACATATCAGGAAGTATGCAAGCCAACAGCCCTATACTTTGCACACGTATAGCACCTGACATTCTAGATTAATTTGGAATGATTAATATAAGTCAGTGCTGACAACATGATTATGCCTGTTGATAGGTCCAATTTTAAAATACATGTAACTTCTATACTAACAAATGGATTTCGTCCAAAATTGGCACAACAAGATATCATAATATTTCAGATTAGGCTATTTGTGACCAGCACAAGCATTACATTGTTGCCAACATGCTCTTACGCGTGCTGATAGATCCAATGTCTAACTGCATGTAACATCCATTGGACTTCAACCAATTTTTTTATTCTGTACCTTAAGAGATGGAACTAAGAATATATTCAGTCACCAGGGCTGCCAACTGTAATGCTCTACTAGGTTATATTATACCAGGTATATTTCGAACTAATTAGACATTTCGATATTGCCAACTTAATTTCGTCATTATTCTAGATAGGTTCATATAGGCTACTGTAGATTAATAATTGGCATGAAACTTAATTTTAAGAAAAGTAGGCTCTTTAGTTCGTTACGGAACTTCTTGTTTTTATTTCTTTCTGTCCATTCCATATGTTACATATATAAATGGAAATGTATATCTGTCCGACGTTAATGGACTCCGACACCGTTTAACCGATTGCTTTGAAATGTTGCAGTGCACACCTGAAGGAAGGTTTTTGGCAACAATAATTTTAGATACCCCTCTCCATTCCTTTCATTTAGGCCCTTTGGAACAAATTTACACCTTTTTTCTTGGCTCAAATCTACACCGTTTCACCGATCTGAACCGAATTTTACGTAGTTACCATTTGGAACAAGACGAGTAACACTATCCATTTGAAAAATCGGACAGCCCTCTCTATTCCCTTCATGTAGGCCCTTTGGCACAAATACTGAATTTCCATGCCCCACCATCTTTATAATTTTATTTAAGGGTGTCATCACGATGATGGGGACTTATAGTATTGGCGAGGATTCGTTATTTTACAGTATCAGTGGAAAAAATGTTATTTTCCTTGCTTCTATGCATAATTTATTTGATTTTCTCTGTTTTGTCGACAGAATCCATACCATATTTTAGGGTCTTTTTTATACAGGTGGTGACACTGTACGTACGGAAGTTATCGACACTGGCGTCTATCTATTTAACAGTCTGCTATTCTTTAATGCAAATATTATCTCTTAAGGTACGATTTGGATCCTCGCCGCCAAGGCGGCGTGTTGCCATGGCGGCGGAAACTCACTACCGCTCCACGTGTATTTAGATGGGATACATTTCGAACTCCGCCGCCGCTGCCCATGCAGCGTTGCCGCCCAGCCGCGCCAGGAGCGGTCTGGCGGCTCTGCGGCGCCGCCTGTTGGCAACGAAATTTTACAAAGCCCGGAAATGGAGCATAAAACTGCTATCCAAAATGGCGTTTGATAGAAGTCCGCTAGATGTCTCGACTTGTCGCTAATTTTCCCGTACCAATTATTGGAAAATAATTGCATCTTTTGCCATTTTTAAGGCCGGAAAAGTTAATTATTCAAATAATACGGCATCTAAAGAACTTTTAAATTGCATTTAATTTAATTTTAGGCCAATTTTATGTAACGTAAATATGTCATTAGGCTAAATTACGTATGGATTGCAGTGACCCGGTTAGGCCTAAATAAAAATAAAAACTTTACAATACTTGGGAGCCAATATTTTCATACTTGACCGCCATACCACTAGGTGTGCTGCAGTAGATTGTTGTTGTCATGCTTTATCTTGCGCCTATTAACTTACTTCTATTATAATTGATATCCTGTTGCATACATTTCCCAGCCGAGTGCTTTGTATCAACAATGTCGTCTTTAGCGGCAGATGACGAAAAACTCGTTGAGTTTGTATCCAAATAGGTACCCAGTTTTGTAAGATGCAATATTTCGATCTATATTTTAAAGCACCCCTCGTTCTCTCGGGTTTTGTAGATCTCTTTCGTGGCTTTCCTTTTTCTTTTCCGCACCAATAGGGCTAGAATTTAGTTGTAATCGTCTTCCTCTTCCTCCAATAATCTTTTAATTCCCGTTTTGGAAGCGGCACTACACATGATGATGGTACCTCTATTAAATTACCTCAATGTAAACAGCCTACTGAACCTCTGCCGCGCTGCCCAGGCAGCGAGGAACGAAAACACCACAACTTCCCAGGCAGCGCCACCATGGCAGCGAGGATCCAAATCGTACCATTACAGAGTCAAAATGAAAGCAGAATGGGACCTCGAGGTATGTCGTTGCCGTGGTAACGTTCATCAATTTCGCAGACCGGGAATAGTTTTCTGGCAATATCTCGAAAACCGTTCGCTTTAGGGCTTTGAAACGTGGAGTTCGTGGGTGCCATTGATCCTCGCATTGCCATGCGTAAAACGAGCCACGTCCGATCTTTCTACGAGCAAACCGACGAGCCTCATCCACTCCTTATCCTCTTCTTATAAGCGGCTTCGGGGGTGTAGTTGGTAGCATGCTGAGCTTCTATGGCCAAGATCGCGGGTTCAAACCCAGCCAAAGTCGTCGGATTTTTAAGAGCGTTAAAAATCCCTCAGTATGCCTTCCTTCGGAGGGGAAGTAAAGCCGGCGGTCCCATGTCATAGATTTATGGCATGTTAAAGAACCTTCCACTAATTACACCTGTGTGAAGCTAAATTATATAGGTTAAGAATGTAAACGACGCTCTTAGGTTCCTACGTTGGTTGCCAGGAGACGACTGCAGGGGCGTCTAGTAGGAACTTAAAGCTATTGAATTATGGGCCAGGTAGCAAACAATAACCGCTATTTTGACAGGGACGTGTGATAGGCTCAAAATTGTCAACTTTTTTTTCGCTTAATAAAATCTCCCATCTTTTCTGAAGTATTTGGCGTACCAATTATTGTGCTGAAGTGATATTTGATGCAATAAAATTAGGTTTAAATATGATGTTTTAAGGCTATACTGTAGCTACTAGTCAAACATTCCTTTTGTGTTTTACGTAAGTCATATTTTTTGAAACTTCGTGTACCATTTTCTCAGAAACTATCAGTTCAATGTATTTGAAACTTGGTAGTCTCTAAGACCCAGTATACATCTACTGGAGGAAGTAAATTTATTCAGGTATCTTGATTAGTTCATGGAGTCCAGCTGGAAAAGCACTCACAATTTTAGAGAAAATTTCGGTTTTCAACTGGGATGTAAAAAGAAAACAAGTAGTACCGTGAAGAACTATACAACCTATTTTCATATAACCTACTTATTTTAACTGCCACTATCAACATACCAAATTTCAGTTTGATTGCTGTAATAGATTCGTAGATATCGAGAACCGACTAAGCATTTTGGATTGTCGCCATTGTTGGATTTTTATATTTGAATCGGTCATTTCTAAAAGGCCCCAGGTGCATGGAGACTAGTTTTGAGAATAACACAAAAATATGTTTTACATTTAAACTATTTATCTGAGACCAACGATTTTTTGTACAATACATGTAAATGTCATAATAGATGTTTAGAAATAAAATTTGTTTGGTCTGGTTCATTAGGAAGTAAGGAATAAGCTTCCAAAATCTGTAAAATAAGGGCCTTTTGGAAATGACTCTCCTGAGTCAATATTTAAAAGTGCTAAATTTGTAATACTCTGGTGGTTATTTGTTTTTTTTATGATCAAATCCGATAAACTTGTCAAAAACTTTATTTTGTAATGTTGTAATTTATAATAATGATAAGTACAACAGTATTTCATAACACAGAGTAGCATCAAGTATTCTTCTTGTGTATGGCTCTAGTTCTCTTCTGTCGGGCATTTCTATATATCGTCATAATACTCCAAATATTCATGTGGAATGTACTTTATAACTTTCTTGATGTCTTCTATCTAGTTCGAGTTCATGGGAACACGTCCGTTGTACACAGGGCACTGAGGAAGATTAATGCGAGGATTTCCTGGCAAACTTAAATCAAAAGTGTGCTGTGCAAATCCACCAATGAAGTCAAAAGGGGTCACAGTGTGTGGAATTAATGACTTATATTTGAATTCACAGTAACTGGCAGTACTGAATGATACCTTTGACAGGCGTTTAACTCCTCTTCCTCTAGATTCCTTTGAGAGTCCTCCTGCTTTGTAGAGATTTGGCCACCACCTGTTAAAATCCAATATGTCCTCTGTACCTACCATGTGAACTGTAAATTTGTTGTCCTGGGCACAGTTTACAATGATGCCCACATACTCTTTGGGTATATACACTCTGTCTAACTTATTAAAAGCTCGCTTCATGAGTCCAAAATCCTTATCACATGGTAGGTATGAATGACCACGAATTGGAAATCTATGAAAAATTTCTTCAATCCGGTGAGTGTCAGTGAGAGCTGTCAGAAGCCGAATCATTGAATGATGCTTGCTCTGACCTACATATGAGTCAGAGTACAAATGCCAGACCTTCACAGAACGTGGAACGTAGCCTATTCCTCTATGTAGTTATAAAGGAACGAACACACCTCGTTGGCACCTTTCTTTGCTGTACTTTCATCATAAACGTACAGTATTACTTTTCCAGAGTATGTAATGTGAGCAATGCCCTTCACTTTGACCTTCTTTAGAATGTTTCTCTGGTAATTTTCCGGATAACTGGAACGCATTTTCCTTGTTCTACCTTCTTCCTCCATTTCTACTTACATTAATTCACGCGTTTCTAATCAAAACTATGAACTTAACACAGATCAATCCGAGAAAGAACCTCTTTTTACTCATTATATCATAGCAGAGCAGCTGTTAGGAAGTTCCCTCTTTCTACACCAGATGGCATTTGTATCTGGCTAGCAATGGTTCCTTGCTAAACTGCCCCTTCTACCGCAGAAATAATAATAATAATAATAATAATGTTATTGGTTTTACGTCCCTTTTAACTACCCTGGCTTTTAGAGACGTTGGGGTGCCGGAATTTTGCCCCGAAGGGGATCTTTAAAGTGCCAGTAAATGTACTGACACGGCTCCCTCGCATTTGCGCACCCTCAAATGCCAGCTGACTGCGCCAGGTTTCGAACCTGCAACCTTGGGCTCAGCAAGCGAGAACGTTACCCCTGAGCCACGCAGGCAGACTCTACCGCAGAAAGGGCCTTTTAGAAATGAATGCAAATATCATTGGCGTCCTGTGACTACAATAGTAGGTAGAAAGAGGCCAATTCAGCATGGAATGGTGTGTTTACGTCTCAGCAACAAAAATCCATACTTAACTCATTTTCACCAAAAATGTCAGAAAGGGCCTTTTAGAAATTACCGATTTATATGTAGGTCCTAGAGTTATGTACTGTTACATGAATATTATTGTGTACGAGTAGCATTCAAACTTCAATCGCATGATTAGGACACAAGAAGAAACAAGGAGATTTTAAAATTTCGCACAACTGTCATCTTGTGGTTATGGAAAAAATTTAAATAAAATAGATGCCAGTGGATTAACATTCGTATAAAGATTTACCGTATCAAGTTCCACTGCACTCGGATGGCTACATTGCGAGAAACGTCCATGTGAATATTTATACTTCGCGTCACCGCCATGTTGGATTTGTGAACACCAGGTTATTTAAAGTCTATAGGTAAACTTAACTTCATAGCCCCTATTAACATTAAAAAATTCAGTTTGATTGCTATAATAGATTCGTAGATATTCAGAGCCGTCTAAATATTTCGGATGGTCGCCATGTTGGATTGTTAACTGTATAGGCCATAGAGTCATGTCCCATTGAAGGAAACTTATTGCATAGGTTCATTATTCAAACTTTCACTTCGATCGCATGATTACGACACAAGAAATAAAAACTTCATTTTAAAATTCGCACAGCCGCCATCTTGAGGTTATGTAAACAATTGAACTAAATTAGATACCAGTGCATTATAATGTGTATAAACATTTCCTGTACCAGATTTCATTGCGGTTGGAACATTAAATCGCGAGAAAGTTCGATTTAAAATTTTCAAATTCGCGTGGCCGCCATGTTCGTTTTGTAGTTAACAGGTTTTTGAAAGTGTACAGATGAACTTCGAGTAGTGCCCTTTACCTCCGTACAAAATTTCAGGGTGATACCGCTAATAGTTTCGGAGATATAGAATGCCGGTGAAATATTTCGCACATCCGCCATCTTGTTGTCGTGTATACAATTGAACGAAATTATATGTCGGTGCATTACAATGTGTATAAACATATACTGTACCAAGTTTTATTGCGTTCGGTTTATAAAATCGCAAGAAACAACTATTTAAACGACGCAAATTCGTGTGGCCGCCATGTTGGTTCTCTAGCTACCAGTTTTTCAAAAGTCACATAGGTGAACTTCTAGTAGTACCCTTTATCTCCGTGAGAAATTCCAGGGTGATATCGGGAATAGTTTCGGAGATATTGAATGCTGGTGAAATAATTCGCACAGTCGCCATGTTGGATTGGTGAGACGTAACAAAATTTGAAGTGCACGGTCGGGGTCGCCCGGAATAGTCCTATGAACATACCGAGTTTCATTGAAATCGCTCCAGCCTTTTAGAAATTATTAATGGGACACACACACACCTCTCTCTCTCACAGAAACACACACACACGCACACACACACGGATAAAAGGTGATCTCTTAAGCCTAGACTATATTTTCAAAATTGAAAATAGGCTAAAAAACGAGATGTTAAAATTTCGCACAGCTGCCATCTTGTGGTTATATAAACAATGGAACTAAGTTAGATACCATTGCATTACTATGTGTATAAACATTTGCTGTACCAAGTTTCATTGCGTTTGGATCATTAAATCGCGAGAAAGGTCTATTTAAAAATTTAAACCTCGTTTGCCCGCCATGTTCGTTTTGTAGTAACCGGTTTTTGAAAGGCTTATAGATGAACTTCCAGCAGTGCCCTTTATATCCGTACAAAATTTCCGGGTGATACCGCTAATAGTTTCCGAGATAGAGAATGCCGGTGAAATAATTCGCACTGCCGCCATCTTGTGGTTATGTAAACAATTGAACGAAGTTAGATGTCGGTGCATTACCATGTGTATAAACATATACTGTACCACGTTTTATTGCGTTTGGTTGGTTAAATCGCGAGAAACGTCTATTTAAAAGTGCAACTTCACTTGGCCGCCATGTTCGTTTTGCAGTTACCAGGTTTTGAAAAGTCACATAGGTGAACTTCAAGTAGTTCCCTTTATCACCGTATAAAATTCCAGGGTGATTTCGGTAATAGATTCGGAGATATTAAATGCTGGTGAAAGAACGTGCACAGCCGCCATGTTGGATTGGTCAGACGTAACAAAATTTGAAGGGCACGGTCGGGGTCGTCCGGAATAGTGCTATGAACTTATCGAGTTTCATTGAAATCGCTCCAGCATTAGAAGTTATTAGTAGGGATAGGGAAACACACACACGGACAAAAAGTGATCTCACAAGCTTATTTGTTCATAAATTAAAATAGGCTAAAATATGTGCTGTTGAGGTAAAGCGGTCTAGTAGCAATTCTTTAATGATTTCTTTCCACACTAAATATTTGTTGGTAATAATGAGGTACAACAATTCGATAGTGGATGTTTGCCTTCAGCGTATTGCAACCTTGCGGCCATTGACACAACTTTTCAATTTAAGCTCGAGAAGTATCGGAGTGGGCTATTACTGTCCGGATTCGTCTGCGTCACCTACAAAACAAACAAACAATCAAAATTGGGTCATTTTGTCCTCCGAAGGAGGGCAAAATGCCCAACTTCGGAGGACTGGCCGCCATCGCAACTAAGGCGATCTTCAGCCCTGGAGGTATTGAATTTATGGTTGTGAGGTTACCCCACCAACAAGACGGCCCCAAGTCGAGGCCCCGCTCCCTCCAGGGAAGACCCCGGAAGACCCTTATTTATTGAGATCAATAATTATATAAAAATACAGAGAATGACATACCATTAATTAATTTCTTGAGGCTTAAAAAGAGTAATATAAAATATATAGATTAGTAGCAAAAATTGTATGGAATAAACTGAATTCTTGAAGTCTTGAACATGCGGTGTCTTGAAGTCTTGATGTCCTGATGTCTTGATGTCTTGTCGTACGATCGTTGCCAAAAAGGAAGGGAGAATTTAGGGTAGGATTGAATTGAAAGAAATTTACACAGAGTAAGTTGGTAGAGAGTAATTAGCTATACTTAAAGTAAGTGTCTGCCAATCTGTGTCTCAATGGCTAAAAATGATTGCATTAATAAATTTAGGGGGGATGTGTGTCAGGAGGAATGAGATGGAAGTTGTCGGGCCGAATATCATGGTTAAGGATCTGTTGTGCCAGGGTTTGAGGAAGAGGCATAGAGTGCCTGGTAGGCCCTCGGGCGCTGGAAGTCGTAATAATGTCGTAAGTCAGAGGCTGTCGATTGTAAACTAATGTCTGGAGGGCTCGTAGTCTGATTTTAAAAAGATGGTGAAAAAATGATGGAAGTGTCTTGGGGTATACTAGCAGATTACTGTCGCGGTTCAACGGAAGGCCATAGGCAATTTTGATAGCAAAATGTTCTACTGATTTTAAAACGCTATATTGAGGGAAGGTCGCTCCAATCCAGGCCAATGAACTATAGTCCAGAATGGGACGAATGAAGACTTTGTATGTGTTGAGAATTTGGATTGGGGAAAGGCCCCACGTTACCCCACGAAGACGTTTGAGGAGTGCTATCCGTAAGCGTGCTCTCCGTGCCATTTCTTTAATGTGGGGGCGCCAAGAGAGATTTATATCTAATGTAACCCCCAGATACACAGCCTGACGGGATAGGAGAATGGCTTCTTGGAAGATTGAAATACGGAAAGGACGAAAATGGTTGTCTCGGGCTTTAAATAGTAGGAGTTTGGTTTTGTCCGTATTCACTGAGAGATGCCATTTAGAAAACCAGGCGAGAAGTGTATCGAGATAGGATTGCATTCTATTGGCAAGAGTGGTGGTGTTGTTGGCAAAGGATAAAATGGCTGTATCATCTGCGAACTGGAAGAGGTGTGAATATTTGTTCGGTTGTGGCATATCATAAGCGTAGATGATGTAGAGAAGTGGGAAGATAGGAGAACCTTGCGGAACACCTGAATAGAGGGAGAAGATGTGTGAGGAGGCAGAGCGGAGATGGATGAATGCTCGCCTGTTCAGTAAGAAATTACTGAGCAAGCGGACAATCGAGGAGGGAAGGTTAAGTTTCTGTAATTTATATATAAGTCCTCGTTGCCACACAAGATCGAAGGCCTTTTCCAGATCAAGAAGTAGTAGGGCTGCAGGATAGCCCTTGTTAAAGTGGGGGGTGAGGAGACTAGTCATACGGAAAAGCTGGGATTGTGTAGAAAATTTTGGTCTAAAACCTGCTTGAGTTGGGGGAAATATGTTTTGTGAGTTAAGGAAATTGTAGAGGCGAGAGGCGATAATAGCTTCAAATAATTTAGAGAAAACAGAGAGGAGGCTTATCGGTCGATAGGAGGAAAGGAGGGAAGGAGGTTTGCCTACCTTGGGGAAGAGAATTATTTTAGCTGTTTTCCAATGAGAGGGGAAGCTACCAGTATAAAGAATAAAAGTGTAGGCGATGGCTAGGAAATGGATGAAGATGGGTGGCGCTTGTTTGATATGAGCGTAGGACACCTTATCTGTCCCAGGGGCCGTATTGCGTCTTTTAGCTAGCTGGAATCGTATGTCTTCAGAAGTAATGGGTTGGTTCAGTGGTGATTCGGGATCTAAAGTCGGGAGATGGTCAAAGCTGGGGGTCAGATAAGGAAGTTTTGGATTAGTTTGTTTGCTCACGGTTCTGTAGTCAGAGTAATTGTGTCGAGTATTAGGCTGGTCACTGTAGACGTTAGTGAAGTAGTCGGCAAAAGTCTCAGCTTTGTCTTGGTCAGTGAATGGGAAACCGTTTGGCCCTCTGATGGGAAAAAGGCATTCCTTGGTATTTTGCCCAGTAAGATTTTTAAATGTTTTCCCAGAAAGGCCGAGCTGTAGATTCCTTAGCTAGATTGGAGCAAGCGTCAATCCACTTCTTTTCCTTAATAGCTTTAAGATAGGACCGAACATGTCGTTGGTATTGTCTATGTCTCGTGAGTAAGTCTGGGTCATTAGTCTGGCAGTAGGCCCTATAATAGCTCCTTGATAGATTAAGAAGTTCGAATGCCTTAGCTGGAATAGGCGGCATGCTGCGTCACCTACCGGCGACCATGAATATATACCAAGAAATCTATTCTGTAACTACCAGTGTAAAAAACATTATAATCTCTCAAAGCTAACAATGTACATGTATAATCAAGTATTTCTTTTATTTGGATTTAAAATATTTTTATACATCTAAATATATACAGTGTTTTGACAATTATGATAATAGAGTTGTCTTAGGCCAATTATTCTTGCATATAATTGGCAGTCAGAGCCTTCTGGGAAGAACGCCAACTTGATTCCAAAACTCTCCGCATTGCGCTGCGTGTTTACCATATATTTCACAGTTCACGTAACGCTATCTATGAATACGATAGTGTACCTCAGAGCTGGGTCGGGCGTGCGCTCGTGAGCTAAAACTGAAAGAAGACGTGGGTTCGATTCTTAGCTCAGCCATGCTGAAAGCGGTTGTATGTGGTTTCCCACTTCTACTCTAGGCAAATGCCGGAATGGTTCCTAACTTAAGGCTACGGCCGGCTCCTTCCCAAGCCTCGCCTGTATTACAAATGCAAACACTAATACAGCCCAATAACACAGGTTATCAGACAAAATTACACACACGCCCAAGTACATGGGGCAAAATGACCTCTAAAAAGTTTTTAAAATGGTATTGTGTAATATACTGTAGTTGATTAGTCTGGTTTCCATTTGTCTGTTAGGTAGTCAGCCCGAAGGTTGGTTGGATTCTCAAAAGTACCACCGTTAGGTTATGTGGGTAGATACCCGTATAAAACCCAAGGCAGTGCTATATTGAGGCGAGCTAGGCAAGACGAGGAGTGTGGTAGTTTGCGATTGCTTTCCTCACTAACCCAGACCCAAAACAACTGTGAACATGAGGGAGGAGCCAGATTCAGTCACTCACTCGCGCCAGCCAATAGCATATCGCGGCGTTGCCTAGTTGACTCAACTAGCTGGGCTCGCTGCGCCGTAAGAAATCGTTATTTCTCTCCGCGCACGAATATAATTAATTAATCAATTATTTTGATGACCCTATGTTACAGAGCTAAAAATTTTGAAACTGACTGTCCAAACCCCGTGACGCTACGACCAGCCATTCGGGAGATAACATCTGCCCTTGAACTGAAGGCATGATTAGAGAAGTATTGATTTAGGTGTTGAAATATTTAGGTTCACTAGCGTAGATAACGAAGACTGACGACATTGCTGTATCAATTCAGTAGTGGAGCTTTAACAAGTGCTGTGAGCTGAAGTTTTGAACTCATAACAATGTCCCTAAGCAAGCCCAGTGGCAGCCGAACAGTTTTACACAGCCAGGCAAGAAATACAATTTTCAGGGTATATGGCCTTTAAAAGAAGCTTTCGAATACAGAAGTACGTGAAAACACAAAATCTGATAACCTTTGTTATTGTGGTGTCAGCAATTATGTTTTTATTTGTAATTGAGTCAAATAAAACTCACATCTTCACAGTTTTACATCACGAGGCACAGTGTACCCAGTTCTAACCCTGAGACCAGAACTAAATGTCTTGATTGAGCCGTGAATCGAATCCGGACCTCATGGGTTGTTGTTGATGATTGTTTTAGGGGCTTTGCGACATCGTGCTCATGTAGCCCCGTGTATTTGTGTGTGTGTGGAATTTGTTTGATAACCTGTGTCACTGTGATGTCTGCACTAGTGGGGTATTTGTAAGTCAGGTAGGATTTGGGTAGGAAGCGGCCGTGGCACGTTAGGTACCATCCCGGCATTTGCCTGGATTAAAAATGCAAATCCACAGAAAAAAAAACCCTTCCAGAATGGTTTAGGTAGGAATCCAACTCACATCTTCCCAGTTTTGCTTCACGAGGCTGAGTGTAACCCGTTCCAACACTCAGACTAGAATTTAATTGCTTGGCAGAGCTGGGAATCGAACCTGGACCTCTGGGCCACAGCCAAGAAAACTGGTTGCTACACCAGGAGGTGAACACGTGCACAAATAACGTTTGTGTGATATCTTATATCTGCCTCATATCACATCGTGCGCACTCCGTTGTGAGCATAGATATTCGAAGGATTAGGCCCCCCAGCTCGTACATGCTCTTACATTCAGAGCGCTTTGTGTTCACGGAGAAGGTCGTACGTATACTGCGAGTGTAGAGCTGTGTCATCTCCGCCAGTCTCACTGTGGCAACAGCGCTCAGCTGGACGCACGCTACTGGGCGAGCCCATGTTCACAGTTGTTTTAGGTCTGGTATAAGTCAGAACAGCAGTACTAACCCTATAAGTAGTTCGTCAGTGTATAAATATGTGTAGTGTGGATGCTGTCTTTTCTTCTACAATACCTACCATAAAATACATAAGTAACTAAGCGGTATTACGCGTAAGTTAACGGCGTTACTTTAGAGAGGAATAAATTACTTGTTTGTGGCTCTATGGAAATATTTTGCATTTACTTTGTGGCATAAAAAACAAATAGTTCCGTGAAGAACTATACAGCCTACTTTCATATATCCTACTTATGTTAATTGCCACTATCAACTTACAAAATTTCAGTTTTATTGCTGTAATAGATTCGTAGATATCGAGAACCGACTAAACATTTTTGATGGTCACCATGTTGGATTTTTATATATGTAGGTCCTAGAGTTATGTACGGTAACATGAAAATTATTGTGTACGTGTCGCATTCAAACTTCAATCCCATGATTAGGACATAAGAAGTAAAACGAGATTTTAAAATTTCGCACAGCTGCCATCTTGTGGTTATATAAACAATTGAACTAAGTTAGATACCATTGCATTACTATGTGTATAAACATTTGCTGTACCAAGTTTCATTGCGTTTGGATCATTAAATCGCGAGAAAGGTCTATTTAAAATTTTCAACTTCGCTTGTAGTTTTGTAGTTAAACGGTTTATGAAAGTCTTATAGATGAACTTCCAGTAGTGGCCGTTATCTCCGTACAAAAAGTCAGGGTGATACCGCTAATAGTTTCAGAGATATAGAATGCCGGTGAAATATTTCGCACAGCCGCCATCTCGAGGTTATGTAAACAATTGAACGAAGTTAGATGTCAGTGCATTAGAATGTGTATAAACATATACTGTACGAAGTTGGTTGGTTAAATCGCGAGAAACGTCTATTTAAAAGTCACAAATTCGCTTGGCCGCCATGTTGGTTTTGTAGTTACCTGGTTTTCAAGTGTCACATAGGTGAACTTCTAATTGTTCCCTTTATCACCGTACAAAATTCCAGGGTGATAGCGGTAATAGTTTCGGAGATATTGAATGCTGGTGAAATAATTCGCACAGCCGCCATGTTGGATTGGTGAGACGTAACAAAATTTGAAGGGCACGGTCGGGGTTGCCCGGAATAGTCCTATGAACATACCGAGTTTCATTGAAATCGCTCCAGCCGTTTAGAAATTATTAATGGAACACACACCTCTCTCTCACACACAAACACACACACACGCACACACACACGGATAGAAGGTGATCTCTTAAACCTAGACTATATTTTCAAAATTGAAAATAGGCTAAAAAACGAGATTTTAAAATTTCGCACAGTTGCCATCTTGTGGTTATATAAACAATTGAACTAAGTTAGATACCATTGCATTACTATGTGTATAAACATTTGCTGTACCAAGTTTCATTGCGTTTGGATCATTAAATCGCGAGAAAGGTCTATTTAAAATTTTCAACTTCGCTTTTAGTTTTGTAGTTAAACGGTTTATGAAAGTCTTATAGATGAACTTCCAGTAGTGCCCGTTATCTCCGTACAAAAAGTCAGGGTGATACCGCTAATAGTTTCAGAGATATAGAATGCCGGTGAAATATTTCGCACAGCCGCCATCTCGAGGTTATGTAAACAATTGAACGAAGTTAGATGTCAGTGCATTAGAATGTGTATAAACATATACTGTACGAAGTTGGTTGGTTAAATCGCGAGAAACGTCTATTTAAAAGTCACAAATTCGCTTGGCCGCCATGTTGGTTTTGTAGTTACCTGGTTTTCAAGTGTCACATAGGTGAACTTCTAATTGTTCCCTTTATCACCGTACAAAATTCCAGGGTGATAGCGGTAATAGTTTCGGAGATATTGAATGCTGGTGAAATAATTCGCACAGCCGCCATGTTGGATTGGTGAGACGTAACAAAATTTGAAGGGCACGGTCGGGGTTGCCCGGAATAGTCCTATGAACATACCGAGTTTCATTGAAATCGCTCCAGCCGTTTAGAAATTATTATGGAACACACACCTCTCTCTCACACACAAACACACACACACGCACACACACACGGATAGAAGGTGATCTCTTAAACCTAGACTATATTTTCAAAATTGAAAATAGGCTAAAAAACGAGATTTTAAAATTTCGCACAGTTGCCATCTTGTGGTTATATAAACAATTGAACTAAGTTAGATACCATTGCATTACTATGTGTATAAACATTTGCTGTACCAAGTTTCATTGCGTTTGGATCATTAAATCGCGAGAAAGGTCTATTTAAAATTTTCAACCTCGTTTGCCCGCCATGTTCGTTTTGTAGTAACCGGTTTTTGAAAGGCTTATAGATGAACTTCCAGTAGTGCCCTTTATATCCGTACAAAATTTCCGGGTGATGCCGCTAATAGTTTCAGAGATAGAGAATGCCGGTGAAATAATTCGCACAGCCGCCATCTTGTGGTTATGTAAACAATTGAACGAAGTTAGATGTCGGTGCATTACCATGTGTATAAACATATACTATACCACGTTTTATTGCGTTTGGTTGGTTAAATCGCGAGAAACGTCTATTTAAAAGTGCAACTTCATTTGGCCGCCATGTTGGTTTTGCAGTTACCAGGTTTTGAAAAGTCACATAGGTGAACTTCAAGTAGTTCCCTTTATCACCGTACAAAATTCCAGGGTGATTTCGGTAATAGATTCGGAGATATTAAATGCTGGTGAAAGATCGTGCACAGCCGCCATGTTGGATTGGTCAGACGTAACAAAATTTGAAGGGCACGGTCGGGGTCGTCCGGAATAGTGCTATGAACTTATCGAGTTTCATTGAAATCGCTCCAGCATTAGAAGTTATTAGTAGGGACTAGGGACACACACACGGACAAAAGATGATCTCATAAGCTTATTTGTTCATAAATGAAAATAGGCTAAAATATGTGCCGTTGAGTTAAGGCGGTCTAGTAGCAACTTTTTAGTGATTACTTTTATGACTAGACAATTGTTGGTTAGTACAGTTAACAAGTCGATAGTGGAATGTTTGACTCTAGCGCATTACAACCATTGGCACAACTGTTACATAACAGCGCGATACGCAAGAGAATTTGAGAGTAGGGATTGGTCCGACATCGCCTACTGGCGACCGTGCATATATATCAAGAAAAGTATTCTGTAACTACCAGTGTGAAAAACGTTTAAAATCTCTAAAGCCAACAAAGTACATGTATAATCAAGTATTTATCTTATTTGGATATAAAATATTTTTATTCATCTAAATATATATCGTATTTTGACAATATTGATAATAGAATTTTCTTAGGCCAATAATCTTTGCATATAATTGGCTGTCGGAGCCTTCTGGGAAGAACGCCAACTTGATTCCAAAACTCACGCATGGCGCTGCGTGTCTGCCATATATTTCACAGTTCACGTAACGCTATCTATGAATACGATAGTGTACCTCAGAGCTGGGTCGGGCGTGCGCTCGTGAGCTAAAACTGAAAGAAGACGTGGGCTCGATTCTTAGCTCAGCCATGCTGGAAGCGGTTATCTGTGGTTTCCCACTTCTACTCTAGGCAAATGCCGGAATGGTTCCTAACTTAAGGCTACGGCCGGCTCCTTCCCAAGCCTCGCCTGTATTACAAATGCAAACACTAATACAGCCCAATAACACAGGTTATCAGACAAAATTACACACACACCCAAGTACATGGGGCTAAAAGACCTCTAAAAAGTTTTTAAAATGGTATTGTGTAATATACTGTAGTTGATTAGTCTGGTGTGTAAGGTAGTCAGCCCGAAGGTTGGTCAGATCCTCAAAAAGTACCACCGTTATGTTATGTGGGTAGATACCCATATAAAACCCAAGGCAGCGCTATATTGAGGCGAACTAGGCAAGCCGAGGAGTGTGGCAGTTTGCGATTGCTTTCCTCACTAAACCAGACCCAAAACAACTGTGAACATGAGGGAGGAGCCAGATTCAGTCACTCACTCGCGCCAGCCAATAGCATATCGCGGCGTTGCCTAGTTGACTCAACTAGCTGGACTCGCTGCGCCGTACGAAATCGTTATTTTTCTCCGCGCACGAAAATAATTAACTATTCAATTATTTTGATGGCCCTATGTTACAGAACTAAAAATTTTGAAACTGACTGTACAAACCCCGTGACGCTACGACCAGCCATTCGGGAGATAACATCTGCCCTTGAACTGAAGGCATGATTAGAGAAGTAATGATTTAGGTGTTGAAATATTTAGGTTCACTAGCGTAGATAACGAAGACTGACGGCATTGCTGTATCAATTCAGTAGTGGAGCTTTAACAAGTGCTGTGAGCTGAAGTTTTGAACTCATAACAATGTCCCTTAGCAAGCCCAGTGGCAGCCGAACAGTTTTACACAGCCAGGCAAGAAATACAATTTTCAAGGTATATGGCCTTTAAAAGAAGCTTTCGAATACAGAAGTACGTGAAAACACAAAATCTGATAACCTTTGTTATTGTGGTGTCAGCAATTATGTTTTTATTTGTAGTTGAGTCAAATAAAACTCACCTCTTCACAGTTTTACATCTCGAGGCACAGTGTACCCAGTTCTAACCCTGAGACCAGAACTAAATGTCTTGATTGAGCCGTGAATCGAATCCGGACCTCATGGGTTGTTGTTGATGATTGTTTTAGGGGCTTTGCGACATCGTGCTCATGTAGCCCCGTGTATTTGTGTGTGTGTGGAATTTGTTTGATAACCTGTGTCACTGTGATGTCTGCACTAGTGGGTGTATTTGTAAGTCAGGTAGGATTTGGGTAGGAAGCGGCCGTGGCACGTTAGGTACCATCCCGGCATTTGCCTGGAGTAAAAATGCAAATCCACAGAAAAAAACCTTCCAGAATGGTTTAGGTAGGAATCCAACTCACATCTTCCCAGTTTTGCTTCACGAGGCTGAGTGTAACCCGTTCCAACACTCAGACTAGAATTTAATTGCTTGGCAGAGCTGGGAATCGAACCTGGACCCCCTGGGCCACAGCCAAGAATACTGGTTGCTACACCAGGAGGTGAACACGTGCACAAGTAACGTTTGTGTGATATCTTATATCTGCCTCATATCACATCGTGCGCACTCCGTTGTGAGCATAGATATTCGTAGGATTAGGCCCCCCAGCTCGTACATGCTCTTACATTCAGAGCGCTTTGTGTTCACGGAGAAGGTCGTACGTATACTGCGAGTGTAGAGCTGTGTCATCTCCGCCAGTCTCACTGTGGCAACAGCGCTCAGCTGGACGCACGCTACTGGGCGAGCCCATGTTCACAGTTGTTTTAGGTCTGGTATAAGTCAGAACAGCAGTACTAACCCTATAAGTAGTTCGTCAGTGTATAAATATGTGTAGTGTGGATGCTGTCTTTTCTTCTACAATACCTACCATAAAATACATAAGTAACTAAGCGGTATTACGCGTAAGTTAACGGCGTTACTTTAGAGAGGAATAAATTACTTGTTTGAGGCTCTATGGAAATATTTTGCATTTATTTTGTGGCATAATAAACAAATAGTTTCGTGAAGAACTATACAGCCTACTTATGTTAATTGCCACTATCAACATACAAAATTTCAGTTTTATTGCTGTAATAGATTCGTAGATATCGAGAACCGACTAAACATTTTTAATGGTCGCCATGTTGGATTTTTATATATGTAGGTCCTAGAGTTATGTACGGTAACATGAAAATTATTGTGTGCGTGTAGCATTCAAACTTCAATCGCATGATTAGGACATAAAAGTAAAAACGAGATTTTAAAATTTCGCGCAGATGCCATCTTGTGGTTATGGAAACAATAGAAATAAATTTGATGCCAGTGGATTAACATTTGTATAAGGATTTACTGTACCAAGTTTCACTGCACTCGGATGGTTTAAATTGCGAAAAACATCCATGTGAATATTTATATTTCGCGTCGCCGCCATGTTAGATTTGGGATCACCAGGTTATTGAAAGTCCTATAGATGAACTTATGTTCATAGCCCCTATGAATAAAAAAAAAATCCGATTGATTGCTATAATAGATTCGTAGATATTGAGAACCGTCTAAATATTTCAGATAGTCGCCATGTTGGATTGTTATAATGTATAGGTCACAGAGTCATGTACCAATAAAGGAAAATTATTGCGTAGGTTCATTATTCAAACGTTCACTTCGATCGCATGATTACGACACAAGAAATAAAAACTTAATTTTAAAATTCGCACAGCCGCCATCTTGAGGTTGTGTAAACAATTGAACTAAATTAGAAACCAGTGCATTACAATGTGTATAAACATTTCCTGTACCAAGAAATTGCGTTTGGAACATTAAATGTTTATACACATTATAATACACTGGTATCTAATTTAGTTCAATTGTTTACATAACCTCATGTTGGCGCTGTGCGAATTTTAAAATTAAGTTTTTATTTCTTGTGTCGTAATCATGCGATCGAAGTGAACGTTTGAATAATGAACCTACGCAGTAATTTTCCTTTATTGGTACATGACTCTATGGCCTATACATTTAACAATCCAACATGGCGACCATCCGAAATATTTAGACGGCTCTGAATATCTACGAATCTATTATAGCATTCAAACTGATTTTTTTTTATGTTCATAGGGACTAAGTTCACCTATAGGGCTTTAACTAACTTGGTGATCACAAATCCAACATGGCGGCCACGCGAAGTATAAATATTCACATGGACGATTCTCGCAATTTAACCATCCGAGTGCAGTGAAACTTGGTACCGTAAATCCTTATACGAATGTTAAACCACTGGCATGTAATTTATTTCAATTGTTTCCATAACCACAAAATGGCAGCTGTGCGAAATTTTAAAATCTGCTTGCTACTTTTTGCGTCCTAATCATGTGATTGAAGTTTGAACGCTACGCTTACACAATAATCTGCATGTAACAGTACATAACTCTAGGACCTACATATATAAAATCCAACATGGCGACCATCCGAAATATTTAGTCGGTTCTCAATATCTACGAATCTATTACAGCAATCAAACTGAAATTTTGTATGTTGATAGTGGCAATTAACATAAGTCGGATATATGAAAATAGGCTGTATAGTTCTTCACGGAACTACTTGTTTTTTTTTCATAAATGAATATAGGCTAAAAAGAAACTCAACTCTTGTAAACAATACTTTTATTTCAGTAGCTCAAAAACGCTTTAAATATTATGCATGCAAAATTTGTTGGGTCTGGTTGGGGTATTTGCTGAGAAAAAGGGGACGTGAGTTAAGGGAATGTTTAACAATGTATTTCTTTAAGATAGTATTTTAATGCTATCTCTGACACTAACTATTCAACATAGAAGCTTCAAATTCTACCCAAATAATGATGAATGTACTCTGTATACACCAAAAGAATATTCTAGGAAATATATTACGTTTTTATGAGATATATAACTAAACATCGGAAGCTACATTTTTCTACAGATTCACACGTCCCAGTTCCCTTAAGTGTTCGGTGAACGACATGGCACGGCACGGGCACTCGGCCTGAGCGCTCTTCAATTAATGCTACAGCATTGCAAGGCTTCGCTCAAGAGGCTCCCCTTTGAAAACAGTTGCGACACTACTCAATGAAAACTTTGACCTACTGTCGACCAAAGTATTATGTGTACTCGAGTTTGAAGGTTGTTTGTGACGTAACCAATAGACATACATAAAATCCAATAACATCATCATTTTCGTCGTTCTATTTTACGTGAGTTCATGTAGGTTTGGAATTTTTAGTTTATATTTTAATATTTTTTAGCGCAGTTGGAACACAAAAAGTGCCCGTTTTTAAGCGTGTTTCAACCATGCGTCACATTTATGAATTATTATCTCACAAACCCTTCATTGTATAGAATCCAGATTTTAACACAAGATACATTGGAATGTTGTATAACTGGTTTATTAATTTCAAAATTTTGTGTGTCCAAGAAACAATGTTGTTATCATTTGTGTAAGGTAACGTTTTCTCGGCTTGGGGTGGTTGGAATATGCAGTTCTTGGTCGCGTTGTAATCCTTATACATCAAAACGTTATGCTGTATGACTTTAAAATACATAAATTAATTCACTTATTTTACATCGGTTTATATTTGAACGGGGAAATACGACCTCGCCTCGCTCGGTAGTGATGGGCTCCATCTCAGCAACGCTGTACAGCTTACCCCGGAGCGGCCGGCTGGTGTATCATGCCTTATTTCCACGAACAAATACAAACCGATATGAAATAAGTGAATTAATTTACGTATTTCACAGTCATACAGCATAACTTCTTGATGTATAAAGATTACAACGCGACCAAGATCTATAATTTCCAACCACCCCGAGCCGAGAAAAAGTTACCTTACAAATATGATAACAACTTTGTTCCTTGGACACACAACATTTTGAAATTAATAAACCAGTTATACAATATTCCAATGTATATTGTGTTAAAATTTGCATTCTATCTGATGACGGGGTTTTGAGATAATAATTCTTAAAAGTGACGCATGGTTGAAACACGCTTAAAAACGGGCACATTTTGTGTTACAACTGCGATAAAAAATATTAAAATATAAATTAAAAATTCCAAACCTACATGAACTAACGTAGAATAGAACGACGAAAATGATGATGTTATTGGATTTTATGTAGGTCTATTGGTTACTTCACAAACAACCTTCAAACTCGAGTGCACATAATACTTTGGTCGACAGTAGTGCAACAATGGGCACATGATTGGACAGTTTTTGCCCCTCCACAGTTTCAGGACATGCCATCAGTATCATCGGAAGTTCCTGGATTTGATCATCCTCGTAGGATATGGTCAAAATTAAACCGTATCAGGACCAACTCTGGAGTCTGTGCTGACTCCCTGTACAAATGGCAAAATATTTCATCCCCAAAGTGTGATTGCGGTGCCGCTGGGCAAACAGTGAAGCACATCGTCCAAGATTGTAACATTCGAGCTTATAGAGGACACGTGTTGGACTTCACCTTCGTGAATCTTGCCTGCATCAGTGGACTACATTTCAGCACTGGGCTAAGGATTTTAATTTTTTTCTATTTTATTTTGCATTTTATCTATTGAGTTGTGTACAAACTGTACAATAAAACGACGTCTCTAGGAATGCAAAGTTAAGACACTATCAAACTGTGATTAGACCGGAAGCACAGTATGCAGCGGAATGCCTAACAAACCACGCGGCTGGCCCGATCAAGGGACTTGAAGTTAAGGAAAGGAAGATCATTTGGAAAATTCTTGGTCCTAGGTTCAATGATTTAGGTTGTAAGCTCTGGAGTATTTCAGAAATACACTCCCACACTGAAAAGATCTCAAGTGTAATCCGGAAACGGAGAATAACATTGAATGTTCACCTCCTCAGAATGCCGTCTATTATCACACTTCCAAGGTTTAAAGGTGATGCCTCTTTGGCTGGTGGAAGTGGATACGGACTTGTTAAAGTTTGAAATTTCTGAATCAGATATCTTGCTCAGAACCCCATTGAAACAAAACCTCCGTCAGGTTCGTCAAGAGGATTTAAAACCCAGCAAGAGCTATGTTCACTTGGATGAATGGATTAATCCCATTCCGAAAAGATGAAGGCGTGGTAGGCTAACAAGAAGAAAAACAGTTGAGATCTTGCGGTCCCTACTGGCTTTATCGATAAATAGTACATTATGCAACGAGCCTATAATGGCTATAATTAAGACACGAGTATATTTATAAAACGAGCTTTAGCGAGTTTTATAATTTCCATACGAGTGTCTTAATTACCATTATAGGCGAGTTGCATACGACTGTTTATGTTCGACGATAATTATAACTTTATTACATGTTTTAACATAAATATTCATAAATATCTGTTCAGTAACTAGAATTTTGTGATCGGGTGGTGCGCTAGGTAGCACATCTCCGTGTTCCAAGCTCTTTGGCCGACCGACGCATGCGCTCTGTGTGCTTCAATGCCAGATGTGCAGATCGTGAACCAGTATTCAGCAAAACTGTCACCGTAGTCATTTGAAATCAACGCGCTGAGTAGAAATTGGATTTAGGTATATTAAGGTACAGTGCTATTTCTTGTCTCATATTCACCAGTTTATTTACGCGAACATATGGACGGTGCACTTTCGGTAATTTATATAGACATGTTGGATTTTGAGAGCATGCGCGAAGGTATCCTTATCTAATTGGTCAAACAAATGTTTCTTGAGCTGTGATTGGTGGGAGAAACTGTTTCATAATGAATAATAGTGTTATAATGAGCCTCATTATGATACAGTTTTCAGACACATAATAGTCAGGGTCGAACATAAATAAAATTACGTAATTATAATTAATAATAATAATATAAAATTATAATATTAACGGGTCACGCCCTTGAGGACAGTTACAACCACCCTCTGTTCGATGAGCTGAAATGGTGAAACCGAGCCTAGTTGGACTTGCAGACGATCAATTTCAAGAAGTTCCTACTTTTACTACCAAATGCTACCGTCAACGACACCTAGCCCCCAACTTGGCTGCTAGATGCCACCGCAACCGGCAATTGGCGGCGAACGTTGGAACTAATAGAGCGTTAATCAAATCTAACATACACATTTAGCTTTACACAATTGTAGTTAATGGAGGGTTGTTTTACATGCCATAAATCTATGACATGGGACCGCCGGCTTTTCTTCCCCTCCGAAGGAAGGCATACTGGGGGATTTTTAAAGCTCTTAAAAAATCCGAGATCTTCGCCCGGGTTTGAACCCGCGATCTTGGGCATAGAAGCTCAGCATGCTACACCACCGAGGCCGCTGCATATACAAAGTAGTACCGTAAGTGCAAGGTTGGCAATACTGTACTTGTGCATGATTAACGGCGAAAATGGCGGACACAGCTGAGTTTCATCTATATAAGTCGTCATCCTATTTGGGATGGCTGGGTGGGTAGCGGAGGAGTCAACATCTATTATTACATCATCTGCAGATCCTTTCCTGACTACAGGTATTTTGGTTAATTTTTGTACTTTAGAAAAGTACCGGTCCATTAAATCTGTATTTACATGGATAATTCTCATCAGGCGCGTCCACGTCACGGGGGTGGGCAACCGCACTATAGTCGGAGCTATATTAGTGGCTATGTTCTCATGGGAACCCAGTCCTATGGGGTATAACATAGGTCCCTCGTCAGGGTTACGACTGAAGACCTCAACGACATCAAAGGTGAAGGAGGTGAACTTCAGTACGGCGGAGATGACGGAAGAGGCAGCCCTGTACTTGGAACCAATACGAGTACAGCTTGCTGCTTTGCAGGCTTCGTAGGGGGCTACCAAAGGCTAAGGGAGTAAACCCTAACGGAAGATCTTCCTCTGGGTTAGGCTTAGCAAGCCAACAGTTGGAAAACTTCAGATTGCTTTCAAGACAAATAAGAAAACAAGTTGTTCCGTGACGAATAAAGAGTCTACATTTCTTACAATTTAAGAATTAATCTAAAATATTATGATCTATTATTGCGCCAATTTTGGATGAAATCCATTTGTTAGTATAGAAGTTTTATGTGTTTAAAATTTGGACTTATCAGCAGGCTTAAATCATGTTGGCAGCACTGACGTATATTAGTTGCTCCAAATTAATTTAGAATGTTAGGTACTATACGTATGCAAAGTTTAGAGCTGTTGGCTTGCATATTTTCTGATTTATAGATATCAGGGTAAAAAAGAGAGATAATTTATTTACAGTTGGCAGCCCTGTTGGCTCTTAAGAATACGCATTTTCATATCAGTTATGGTACACAAATCACATATGAAATTTGGTTGAAATCCATTTGTTAGTATAGAAGTGTATAAGTTACATGCATTTAAAATTTGGACCTATCAACAAGCTTAGAATCATGTTGGCAGCACTGACATATACTAGGTACTAGGTTGGCAGCCCTGGTGGCTCTTAAGAACATGAAAATTCATATATTTTATTGTACACATAGTACATAAGAAATTTGGCTGAAATCCAATTGATAGTGTATAAGTTACATGCATTTAAAATTGGACCTATCAGCAGGCATAGAATCATGTTGCCAACACTGCCATGTATGGTCCCCTGGAAATTAAACTGAAATAGTATTATATATGTGTGCCAATTTTGGAATAGCCTCCAGGCATACCTTCCAAGATATCCAACATGGAGCTGAAATTTCAATTGCGATTTGTCAGCAGTTGGTAGCACTGACGTCATTTTCAAATATGGCATTGAGATATTCAGATATAGATCTTTACTCATACTAAATTTGGTTTCGATAGCTGCAGCCGTTTAAGAGTTGTTAGGGGGACACACACAGACAGACGGACAGACACGCATTTTCCCGGATCGATCTAATAAGTCTTTTTTCTCCTAATTTTTAGCCTACTTTTCACATTTTGCAAAAATGAGGAAAACGTAGACTTATGAGATCGGGCAAACGTGTGTCTGTCTGTCCTTCTGTCTGTCCTTCTGTCTGTCTGTCTGGCTGTGTGTGTGTCCCCCTCTATCAACTCCTAAACGGCTGCAGCAATCGAAACAAAATTTGGTAGGAGTAAAGATCTATACATGAATATCTGACGGTCGTATTTGAAAATGATGTCAGTGCTACCAACTGCTGAAAAATCGCAATTGAAATTTGAGCTCCATGTTGGATATCATGGAAGGTATGAATGGAGGCTATTTCAAAATTGGCACACGTATATATAATAATATTGCAGTTTAATTTCCAGGAGGCCATACATGGCAGTGTTGCCAAAATGATTATATGCCTGCTGATAGGTCCAAATTTTAAATGCATATAACTTCTACACTATCAATTAGATTTCAACCAAATTTCGTATGTGCTATGTGTACATAATCAGATATGACTGAGCGTATTCTTAAGAGCCACCAGGGCTGCCAACTATTAATAAATGCTCTCAATTTTTTTAAATCCAAATACCCATATATCAGAAAGTATGCAAGCCGACAGCTTTAAACTACGCACACGTATAGTACCGGACATTCTATACTAATTTGGAGTAACGTATATACGTCAGTGCTACGAACATGATTCTAAGCCTGCCGAGAGGTCCAACTTTAAATACTTGTAACTTCTATACTATAATTTGGATTTCAACCAAATTTCGTCTGTGCTATGTGTACCATAACAGATATGACTATGCCGATTCTTAAGAGGAACCAGGGCTGCCAACTGATAATAAATACTGTCTCTATTTTTGTTACCCTAATATCAATATATCAGAAAATATGCAAGCCAATAGCTCTAAACTTTGCACACGTATAGTACCTGGCATTCTAGATGAATTTGGAGTCACTAATATAGGCCTACGCCAGTGCTGCCAACATGATTCTAATCCTGCTGATAGGTCCAATTTTAAAATGCATGTAACTTCTATACTGTGCCCTTGCAGCAAGAAATATGCAAATCACAGTATGCCAGCATTGCTCAATTCGGGATTTTTCGGGGCTGCGGTAAGTTCTCCCACTCTGTGACTTACATATTTTGGATTAAATAGAGGATACACTTGCAAAATTAACAACAAAATCAACTCCTATTTTAACACATTTAATTAATCAAAAATTATGGCGCTACAAACAAATAAACACATAAACTACTGACCAATATCATTCTACTTGTCCAAAGTGAACAAGGAATAGCATAAAAATAAAACAAATATTAGATTAAAACACATGGTTTTCTTTAAAACCAACAATTCACGATTATTTTCACTTCCATAAAGTACTTATCTTAAAGTTCCAAATAACTACGAGCTTCTTTGGCTCGATACTTTCCCATAATAATGGTGTCATATTTTTGTACACCTCAAGAATTATTTTTATCTTTTCTTATCATCAAAACAAATATATAATTACATTTAAAATTACATGTTAATTATTCACTTCAATATTTGGGCATATCACATGTTCTCCATATTTACTATCTCTCTCAAGTTTTGCAAATTCACTACGGTGATCGGGAAAACTATTTGTGTACTCCAGAGTTATAAAGATTACTTGACAAAGTCAAAAACTATGATCACTCCCGAAACCTAGTTATCTTCACAAAACTCGTGGATTCCTATTTTCCATCCAATATTACAATAGGGATTTTATTTAATTCATTTGTCTTATAAGACCATTATCACATAAGAAAACTACGATCTGAATTGGCAAGCGATAATATCAATCTACAAGGACCTCGGTTCAACGCCCGGGTCATTTTTAACTTTAAACACTCACGGTGTATTTAACACATCTTACAAGACGGTTTTTACCCACCCTCGCTCTATGAGGGTCAGGCCATTATACTCGGGCGTGATTTATGACAAGGAAAGCGACTCTCTGCCTAACCTACGGTAGCAGCTCTCTTCAATGCTTTAAAACAAACCTTCACATTATTCTCAGTTCTGTGGAGAGACCTGGCTTTTACTTCACTTATTTCCATTCAACAATATTCTTTGGCTCATAAACCACTTTCGTAACCTTGGCATTTATTAATTATGAGAGGGTCCTCATTGATTGGGAAGATTAATACACATTCTACGACGAATAATTAGGGGCTTTAACAACAAGAGGATTCTAGGTTCGAATCTCTTAACATGCCTCGGGAACATTTCCACATCAGAGGACTTATACAAAACGCGATTTAGGGTCAAGCCGTAGCTTACAGGACCTACGCTCAATAACACCATACATTAGCTCCCTTTCAAATAATATACACATGGCCTCGTGATCCACGTCACAATTTAGAGGACTTACAACATATCTCAATTCACTGCAATCAACTACCCTCCATAATTTACCAAGTACTTTAACTTTTACGCGTTCCTAGCGTGACGTTTTATTTAATTGCGTTCCATTACGCTACACATTACTTTACGGCCGAATGTCTTCCAAAGAACTGATAAATTTCATAGTAACAATTGATACATATCTTAATTTTTATATTAATCTTTTCCGTTGACAATAAATCGCTCCCTTTTTAAGAACATGCAGTCACATCATGTCTTATACATTTGTTAAGGCTTCAACGCTCTATGTTTTTATCTCATTCAATTTAATCTTTATTTAGATTTCTTTACCTTGTTATTCACATCATGTTTTCATTCCTTACAAAAGCTCAAAAGCTATTTCTTTCATATAATTCAAATTTACCTTTATGTACATATCTTTGTTATAATTATTATTATCACGCTTGCTTTTATAACATTCATTAAATACTGACATTTTATTCCATGCATTCCCTCTACAGGATTTATTATTTCACATACTTATTTATTATTTCTTAAAACTTTATTTTCGTTCAGATCGCGTTCTTATTTAGTTATTATTCATTTAAAAACATCCCTTCTACTCAAAACTCCGGTGGAATTGTACACAAAATTCTTCCCGACACCAAAACATAATGAAACTCTTTACTTACATGTTTAAGGTCGCTTTCTGACCTTTATTCTCGTTTGATGTGACATTTTGGCCCACCTTCTTGACCTACTCCATATTGTACAATCTCATCTTATGTACAGAAATTTCTTGACACATATTCACTATATTTAACACTGACAACATTTTTTTTAATACACTGGTGTATCCGTTTTGAACACACATTAAAACACTAAAAAATATTACTCTGGTACATATTATAACACATATCACTGTGCATAAAACGCTTTCACTTTACCTAAAACACTTAAAATGACACTCTTATTTCTTTTCTTACAATATTTACACTTCACTCCTATCACACGGGTGTATCTCAACGATTTTTACAATTTCTGTCGGCTGTTGATGATCCCTGATGTGAATCCTATCGACCTGCATTGGACGTGTGATTTTACTCGTTCAAAGTTGCTCTCTCCTACAATGGAAACTACTGGTTTCAGTCTCTCAAAACCGCTTCTATTGTCTATTACTCGGCTTTACTTTATCTGCTTTAACTAGGCGATAAATGTCTTTACTTTGCCGTCACCTCTATTTATATATGGTGGTCTATCGCCCCCTATAGTTTCTATATCTTGGCCTCCCTTCGAGGACCGTATACTGTCTATCGTACCGTTTAGTTTCTATATCTTGGCCTCCCTTCGAGGACCGTATACTGTCTATCGTATATTTTTGACGTTTTCTCACTAGAGTACGTTTCCCTCTGGTTTCGAAGCTAAGTTCCTAAGTTCCTTTCGCTTGAACTTCTATCTTTCGCGATCGTAATTACTGTTTATTCTTGTCCTTTACAGGACTTAATGTCTTTTAACAATGTCTTTACTAGACGTAACGCCGTTTATTTGTTGGAGTTCTTATAACTTCGTAACTGTATTGAACTAGCGTTCTTCTGGAACTCGAAGTTCCCTACTGATCGCTGTGTCTTACTTTGGCGATATTGCTTTAAAGTCCGTATATTTAATGTTCTTTATAATTTAGGAATCTTCAAAGTCTCGAACTGCTAACCCTCAGCGTAGCGTACTTATATCGTAACTGGTCTACACTCGGTGAACTTGTAGCATAGCCTCCCACAGGCTCTGGATCGATGTCTGATACAGCTTAACGTCCCCCTCACGGGCTCTTGAATACTGCGTATACGATGTGGTGCAGCACTTCCGCTCATGGAATGCTCGTAGACTGATGATTATGATGCTCCAGCGTAACGCCCCCCTGGACGGACTAATACTGCATGTACTGATACAGCGTGACGTTCCCCTCACGGGCTCTCGTAGACTGCATGCACTGATGCAGAGTAACACCCCCTCACGGGCTGTCAGAATAACTGCATGTTTGGTCTGGCTCTGCCAGGAGCTTTATACCTTTCAGTCACAAAAAAATAAAATCCTAGTCCTTTTCGTGACCAACTTTTGAACTAATTGTCGCACAATTATAAAAATCGTATCTCCAGACAGCTCGTCTTCCAAACGTAAAATAATCTTCCTGTGCATGGAAATCGATCATGCATTTCCGAGATATTAATTAATTTCTCGTCCTCACTTGTGTGGGTGGTGCTGTTCTTTTTTTTTCTCCCACTCCTTGGGTCTCGGTGAACCCCCAATGACGTCTACTTGCGTTTGCAGTTTTCTCCTGTGCAATTTTTACAAAGGTTTTTCTTTACACAAAAATCTCTAATCCAAAATGATTCACCGTACTGTATCTGTTTACTTATTTTTATACTCGTAAACGTGTTAAATTTAATTATTCCTGTTCTGACTCAGCAGCGAGGTTGCCATATTCCTGCAACGTAAGAGCTTTTTCCGAGTCCAGCTTCTTCGTCTTACAGTCAAAACTTTCCACTCGTTCTAATAATATCTATGACTGGCTCCTTATAAATGTCAAGAGGCATGAGCTCATCTAAGGAACACCTGGCCCTAGCGCTTGCACCATGTTAGGCTATAATCGTGGCTTGAAATCTCTCTCCGTTCCCTTAGAAACTGTATGATTCTTTCATTCTTTTCTCAAAGTACATGGATTCGACTCTCTTTGAGGCCATGGTACATGGGTTCATCTCACCCCTCCTTAGGTTAATAAATTTTCGAAAAATTTTGAGGAAATTTATTTCAATTATTTATAAAAATCTTATTTTTCCTTTAATAGTCGAAGCCATTATAACGTTCTCCGTCCTTTTTCTTTCTTTATTGCTAAAAAATCCCACGATAATTTGATTTCTTTCATCTTTTTAAGTCATATCCGGTAATTGTGTCGGTTGGGTACGCTCTGTCCCTACCCTTTCTTTCTCCTTTTTATTTGTCTGGATATCAGGTTTCCAGAACCTCATTCTTCTTTACGGGTGTGGTCTATTCCTACCCGTTCCCTTATTTCATCATTCTCCTTCCTTAAATTGAAATTTTCTTGATCAATAAAATCAATTATTTCTTTAAAGTTCCCTTCCTCTCTGGTTTGTATTTGGATCTTTCTTAAAGGTCCCATTCATTCATTCATTCCCCTAGTGGACGTATACACTTCAGGGTCATAAATTTCTTGTCACGTTCGGGTGTTTTGTTAGTCTTCCTCTAGTCTGGTGTGCACCCTCCAGGCTTGAGTCAAACAGTTTGTATCTTATCTTCTTTTATTAGACGGACTTCTTGTCGGTCTGTTTCTCTTTCCTCATTACATATTGTCAACTTAATGACCTTCTTTTAACGCATTACGGGTGCAACTGGGTTTACCCGTAACATCATCATTATTATTGTCAGACTCCTCAAGTCTGTAAAATTTCATTTTAATTCTTAAGAGCTCGGTCTAACCTCACCTGACTCTTTTCGGTTTTCTACCACCTTCCTCATCTCTTTTTGAGATGGTATTTCAGACAAAATTAATTTTATTCCTTTTATTCTTCAACGGTTGCATCTGGCTTAACCCGTTGGTTCCAATGGAATAATTCTTTTCTTCATCTCGCATCGAGATGGCATTTCGAAAGAGTATTTCTTTTTTCGACTTTTCCAATTCTTTAGATCCTTCAGATCTCCCGTCTTTCTCTTCTTTTTATCCTTCCCTTTCTTTTTACGAAGTTTACAACTGAAATATGCCTGAGCGTCCTCTTCCTCCAAGGCATTGTACATTGTCTCTCCTCCTTTCCTAGTTTCCATGGGGTATCTGTTTTCCTGTAAACCGACTACCAATTGCGGTTTTCCTCTTTCCTGATTTTCTTCAAAGGCATCTCCTTCCTTCTTTTCATTATCTCCAGCAATCTCATCTTTTCCTTTGAGGTTTTCTTGGCTTGTGTCTGGACCTCTTTCCATTTCTCTTTCCTTTTGTTGATATTTTTGATATTTCCTCATTAACTCAAGAATCTGTGCTTTCAACTGTTCCTTTTCTTTGTTGATTTGTATCTTATTTTCCTTATCCTCAGGAATTTCTTCTAGTTGTATCTCATCTTTCTTCACCTCCTGAATTTCTTCGGAGTTTTCTTCTTCAATTTCCCTGACATCTTGAACCTCTGTTTCTATCGGTGCTTCGACAATAGTTTCTATCATGGTTTCATTTCCTTTCTCCATTTCTTCAGGAATTATTATTTCCATCTCTTCAACTTCCGCTTCTTTCATTATTTCCTGTTTGGAGATTATTTCTGGCTCTTCCAGCTCAACCTTTTTATCAAAATGATTCTCTTCACTTCGCAGCTCGTTTCCATTTTGGCTATCCTCCTGGTCTGGACTTACTACTTCCTCTTGAGTATCCATATCTTCTTCAGGAAGGATCTCTAGGTTGTTCTTAGTCTCCACTGGAGTTATTACGATTTCTTCTTCTTGTTTTTCTTCTCTAATATCAATTTTGGGCTCCTCTGGCACCGTGACTTCTTTTTCTTCTTCAATTTCGGCTTGTTTTTCATCTTGGGCAACTATTTCATTTGCCTGACGGTTCTGCTCCAACATGTATTCCTCATATCTCTTCTGAGCAGCCTCCAATATTTCTTTGTATTCCCGAATCTTGATTTCTCTCAATTCATCTAACTCCTGAATAGTTATTATATCTTTGTCATCCAATACTTCGCATACATGATTCATCATTTTCCGGTACTTATTTCTCACTTGATCCATTTGTTCTTGGACGCCCTTCCTTTTATCTACTTCTTCGTATTTAAACGACGATTGAATATTCTTCCATTTATACCATATTTCCTCCAGTTTTCCATGTGTTTCCTGTATTTCTTCTATATCCTTTTTCTGCTCTGTCCAGGAACTTAATTCAATCAATCCCTCCTGATCCAATCTTCCTACGAATTTCCGTCTTAGTGTGTTCATCTCTACTGCAACATGAATATATAATTTCTCTACTTCTTGTTTAGATACCTTGCCCAATTTTCCCCTTAACTCTCTAAGGATTTTAACTACACTATCCCTTTTTCGTAGAATATTCTGTAATTGCTCATCAATTTCTTCGAATTCTTTAGGCCCTAGTCCTAAATGCATCTTCCCAAATTTCTCTATCGATTCATCATATTTCTGACGTACCTCTTTAATCATTCCTGCGTACATCTCTATATTCCTTAACGACGCCAATACTATATTCTCCTGAGGTGGAATATTAAGACTATCATTCTTTTCGCTTTTGCTTTCCGAGCCTACTTGAACCTGCATTTCTACGTGAGACTTGGAATTACCTTTACTATTATTATCCTCGGTATTAATTTCATTCTCCCTTGGACTCGGTTTACATTTTTCTTTTTCCGTTTGGAGCTCTAAAGGCTCATTTGTTACCCTGTTGTCTGCAGACATGTTACCTTCTCTTCGTGTAACTATGCCTCCAGGTGCACGCATGCTTTCTACAGAAACCTTTACAATTTCCTTATTTGGGTACTCTTTATCACCTATTTGGAGGTTCTCTTGACTATCTCTAGCTTTACTTTCTGCCTTCTTGGCCTCTCAAACTTCATTATTTATCTTTATCATTTCCTCCATCTCTTTATTAAAATGCTCCCTCAGGTACTTCTTAACATCTGTAATTTTACCTTTATCTTTACTCTTTACCCTTACATTCTCTGAGAGCCTCCGCCTCGCTTCACTAAATGATATCATATTAGAATATAGTGGGCTACTAATGCCACATCGCTAGAACATGCTTGAGAGATAGTAATCTGAACCATTGTGTCCCAATTTCTTTCAAAAAAATTTACTTTGGTACGGGTGTTTACTACACCGTACCCTTTTGATCCTCTGCTTCAAACTCAAAGACCTTTATGAAAGTATTTAAAATTCAAAATTTCAAAAACCATTTTTTTCAAAAAAATGAAAATTTTGATTTTTCGAGAAAACTCGGGTTTTCCCTAGGAAAACTCATCCCTGCGTACTGGGCGCCATGAAAGGTATAATGGTTTTCCTAGGTGTATGATAAAATCATACAGGCCCCACGATGAAGCCACTACACAAATAATTTGCTGGGGGGGGGGGGGGGTTGTTTAAATCCAGGGCTGCTCGGTGTGAGTTTCTAGGGACCCAATGCGGTCAGTTAACATTATACGTTGTAGCTACTACTATCATTACTTTACTTTTACATGAATCGACCGTCTTTAGGGTTCCTCTAATTATTAATCCAAGCACAGTATTTCTATTCACCCCCCTGTGCCCTTGCAGCAAGAAATATGCAAATCAGAGTATGCCAGCATTGCTCAATTCGGGATTTTTCGGGGCTGCGGTAAGTTCTCCCACTCTGTGTCTTACTTATTTTGGATTAAATAGAGGATACACTTGCAAAATTAACAACAAAATCAACTCCTATTTTAACACATTTAATTAATCAAAAATTATGGCGCTACAAACAAATAAACACATAAACTACTGACCAATATCATTCTACTTGTCCAAAGTGAACAAGGAATAGCATAAAAATAAAACAAATATTAGATTAAAACACATGGTTTTCTTTAAAACCAACAATTCACGATTATTTTCACTTCCATAAAGTACTTATCTTAAAGTTCCAAATAACTACGAGCTTCTTTGGCTCGATACTTTCCCATAATAATGGTGTCATATTTTTGTACACCTCAAGAATTATTTTTATCTTTTCTTATCATCAAAACAAATATATAATTACATTTAAAATTACATGTTAATTATTCACTTCAATATTTGGGCATATCACATGTTCTCCATATTTACTATCTCTCTCAAGTTTTGCAAATTCACTACGGTGATCGGGAAAACTATTTGTGTACTCCAGAGTTATAAAGATTACTTGACAAAGTCAAAAACTATGATCACTCCCGAAACCTAGTTATCTTCACAAAACTCGTGGATTCCTATTTTCCATCCAATATTACAATAGGGATTTTATTTAATTCATTTGTCTTATAAGACCATTATCACATAAGAAAACTACGATCTGAATTGGCAAGCGATAATATCAATCTACAAGGACCTCGGTTCAACGCCCGGGTCATTTTTAACTTTAAACACTCACGGTGTATTTAACACATCTTACAAGACGGTTTTTACCCACCCTCGCTCTATGAGGGTCAGGCCATTATACTCGGGCGTGATTTATGACAAGGAAAGCGACACTCTGCCTAACCTACGGTAGCAGCTCTCTTCAATGCTTTAAAACAAACCTTCACATTATTCTCAGTTCTGTGGAGAGACCTGGCTTTTACTTCACTTATTTCCATTCAACAATATTCTTTGGCTCATAAACCACTTTCGTAACCTTGGCATTTATTAATTATGAGAGGGTCCTCATTGATTGAGAAGATTAATACACATTCTACGACGAATAATTAGGGGCTTTAACAACAAGAGGATTCTAGGTTCGAATCTCTTAACATGCCTCGGGAACATTTCCACATCAGAGGACTTATACAAAACGCGATTTAGGGTCAAGCCGTAGCTTACAGGACCTACGCTCAATAACACCATACATTAGCTCCCTTTCAAATAATATACACATGGCCTCGTGATCCACGTCACAATTTAGAGGACTTACAACATATCTCAATTCACTGCAATCAACTACCCTCCATAATTTACCAAGTACTTTAACTTTTACGCGTTCCTAGCGTGACGTTTTATTTAATTGCGTTCCATTACGCTACACATTACTTTACGGCCGAATGTCTTCCAAAGAACTGATAAATTTCATAGTAACAATTGATACATATCTTAATTTTTATATTAATCTTTTCCGTTGACAATAAATCGCTCCCTTTTTAAGAACATGCATTCACATCATGTCTTATACATTTGTTAAGGCTTCAACGCTCTATGTTTTTATCTCATTCAATTTAATCTTTATTTAGATTTCTTTACCTTGTTATTCACATCATGTTTTCATTCCTTACAAAAGCTCAAAAGCTATTTCTTTCATATAATTCAAATTTACCTTTATGTAAATATCTTTGTTATAATTATTATTATCACGCTTGCTTTTATAACATTCATTAAATACTGACATTTTATTCCATGCATTCCCTCTACAGGATTTATTATTTCACATACTTATTTATTATTTCTTAAAACTTTATTTTCGTTCAGATCGCGTTCTTATTTAGTTATTATTCATTTAAAAACATCCCTTCTACTCAAAACTCCGGTGGAATTGTACACAAAATTCTTCCCGACACCAAAACATAATGAAACTCTTTACTTACATGTTTAAGGTCGCTTTCTGACCTTTATTCTCGTTTGATGTGACATTTTGGCCCACCTTCTTGACCTACTCCATATTGTACAATCTCATCTTATGTACAGAAATTTCTTGACACATATTCACTATATTTAACACTGACAACATTTTTTTTAATACACTGGTGTATCCGTTTTGAACACACATTAAAACACTAAAAAATATTACTCTGGTACATATTATAACACATATCACTGTGCATAAAACGCTTTCACTTTACCTAAAACACTTAAAATGACACTCTTATTTCTTTTCTTACAATATTTACACTTCACTCCTATCACACGGGTGTATCTCAACGATTTTTACAATTTCTGTCGGCTGTTGATGATCCCTGATGTGAATCCTATCGACCTGCATTGGACGTGTGATTTTACTCGTTCAAAGTTGCTCTCTCCTACAATGGAAACTACTGGTTTCAGTCTCTCAAAACCGCTTCTATTGTCTATTACTCGGCTTTACTTTATCTGCTTTAACTAGGCGATAAATGTCTTTACTTTGCCGTCACCTCTATTTATATATGGTGGTCTATCGCCCCCTATAGTTTCTATATCTTGGCCTCCCTTCGAGGACCGTATACTGTCTATCGTACCGTTTAGTTTCTATATCTTGGCCTCCCTTCGAGGACCGTATACTGTCTATCGTATATTTTTGACGTTTTCTCACTAGAGTACGTTTCCCTCTGGTTTCGAAGCTAAGTTCCTAAGTTCCTTTCGCTTGAACTTCTATCTTTCGCGATCGTAATTACTGTTTATTCTTGTCCTTTACAGGACTTAATGTCTTTTAACAATGTCTTTACTAGACGTAACGCCGTTTATTTGTTGGAGTTCTTATAACTTCGTAACTGTATTGAACTAGCGTTCTTCTGGAACTCGAAGTTCCCTACTGATCGCTGTGTCTTACTTTGGCGATATTGCTTTAAAGTCCGTATATTTAATGTTCTTTATAATTTAGGAATCTTCAAAGTCTCGAACTGCTAACCCTCAGCGTAGCGTACTTATATCGTAACAGGTCTACACTCGGTGAACTTGTAGCATAGCCTCCCACAGGCTCTGGATCGATGTCTGATACAGCTTAACGTCCCCCTCACGGGCTCTTGAATACTGCGTATACGATGTGGTGCAGCACTTCCGCTCATGGAATGCTCGTAGACTGATGATTATGATGCTCCAGCGTAACGCCCCCCTGGACGGACTAATACTGCATGTACTGATACAGCGTGACGTTCCCCTCACGGGCTCTCGTAGACTGCATGCACTGATGCAGAGTAACACCCCCTCACGGGCTGTCAGAATAACTGCATGTTTGGTCTGGCTCTGCCAGGAGCTTTATACCTTTCAGTCACAAAAAAATAAAATCCTAGTCCTTTTCGTGACCAACTTTTGAACTAATTGTCGCACAATTATAAAAATCGTATCTCCAGACAGCTCGTCTTCCAAACGTAAAATAATCTTCCTGTGCATGGAAATCGATCGTGCATTTCCGAGATATTAATTAATTTCTCGTCCTCAACTGTGTGGGTGGTGCTGTTCTTTTTTTTTCTTCCACTCCTTGGGTCTCGGTGAACCCCCAATGACGTCTACTTGCGTTTGCAGTTTTCTCCTGTGCAATTTTTACAAGGTTTTTCTTTACACAAAAATCTCTAATCCAAAATGATTCACCGTACTGTATCTGTTGACTTATTTTTATACTCGTAAACGGGTTAAATTTAATTATTCCTGTTCTGACTCAGCAGCGAGGTTGCCATATTCCTGCAACGTAAGAGCAATTTCCGAGTCCAGCTTCTTCGTCTTACAGTCAAAACTTTCCACTCGTTCTAATAATATCCATGACTGGCTCCTTATAAATGTCAAGAGGCATGAGCTCATCTAAGGAAAACCTGGCCCTAGCGCTTGCACCATGTTAGGCTATAATCCTGGCTTGAAATCTCTCTCCGTTCCCTTAGAAACTGTATGATTCTTTCATTCTTTTCTCAAAGTACATGGATTCGACTCTCTTTGAGGCCATGGTACATGGGTTCAATACTAACTAATGGATTTCATTCAAAATTGACACAACTATAGATCATATTAATTCAGATTATTTCTGATCAATACATGTATGTCATTGTTGCCAACATGATTTTACGCGCTGTTAGATCCAACGTTTAACTGCATGTAATGCCCATGCTATCCATTGGACTTCAACCAAATTTTGTATTCTGTACCTTAAGAGATGGAACCAAGAATATATTCAGTCACCAGGGCTGCCAACTGTAGTTCTCTATTAGGCTATATTATGCCAGGTATACAGTATTTCGAACTAATTGGAAATTTCGATATTACCAACTGAATTTCGTCATTATTCTAGATAGATCAATATAGATTAATCATTGGCATGGATGTTAAATTTTATGAAAAGTAGGCTCTTTAGTTCGTAGCGGAACTTCTTGTTATATATATAGATAGTGAACTTTCAATCTATGTAATTTCTATTGAATCAACTGATTCAACGACGGGGAGCATGTTCCGTTCCCAGTCACGGCATCATAGATGCGTTTGGTGCATCTGTGTCGTGAGGCAGGGGTCACGGCACCTTAGATACGTTTGGTGCTTTTTTGTATCGTGAAGCAGCAGGCCTGTGTGCTTGTGATGCAAACACTCGACAATGGAATAATAGTTCTGGTAATAATACTATGAGTACTACAGCATGTGTGTTTCATTTGACGGGAATGATAAGAGTAATTATATGATTAAATGTTTGATATGCACCACACAGTATGTTATTTTAAAACTGATACTAACTTAAACTAAACAGTAATGATAATAAAACACTAATTAAAATTACACAGTGTGTTATCTTAAGATGTATACTAACTTAAACTAACAATAACTAAATAGAACTAATTAAAATAACTAGGTGTACAATTAAAACAGTATATAGTACAAATAATACATGTGTAATGCAAGATTGGCCAGGTAGAATGACTCAGTGGTAAGAATTCATGATTTACAATTTGCAAAATTTGAGACATTATTTCTAGAGAGTGGTTAGGAATTCCATCAAAAATACTGTCAAGGAAGTATTAAAATCTATGGCATTATTTTTTGAGCAACATTGTTGAAAATATTGCATAGTCTGTTCAGCGGTGAATTTTTGTGGGCAGATATGTCCTGGTTCTTTTAATTTCAAATGTGATATTGTTCCTAGAATTGATGCGTGGTACATGGAAATTCGAAATCATTAATTGATTTTTTTATAATTTTGAAAATGATCGTGTGGCTTCCTCAGGGGTCGAGTTCAGGTCTTTCTAGTTGATGCCCGTGGGCGACCTACGCGTCATAATGAGGATGAAGTGACGATGAAGACGTCACAAACACCCAGTCCCCTAGCCATGGGAATTAACCCCAGGAGATTAAAATCCCTGATGACCAGGCCGGGAATCGAACCCGGGACACGACGGGTCAATAGCGGCTTCAGTGGCGTAGTTGGTAGCATGCTGAGCTTCTATGCCTAAGATCGTGGGTTCAAACCCGCCGAAGTCGTCGGATTTCTTAAGAACGTTAAAAATCCCTCAGTATGCCTTCCTTCGGAGGGGAAGTTAACCCGGCACGGCGGTCCCATGTCATTGATTTATGGCATGTTAAAGAACCTTCCACTAATTACACCTGTGAGTGAAGCTAAATTATATATAGGTTATACATTTGCCTAACGTTCTTAGGTTCCTACGTTTGCCGTCAAGAGGCGACTACGGTGGCATCTGGTAACTAAGTTCTGAACTAGTTGGTTTTTGACGGTGGCGTTTGGCTGCAAAAGTAGGAACTACTTGGAAAAATTGAATGTCTGCAGTCCTTGCCACGGTAGGTGAGTGGTTAATGTGTCGGACTACCAGCCCCAAGTTTGCAGGTTCGCTCCTGGCCGTGGTAAGTGACTTATTGAAAGGCGAAAAAATCACGACATGCATGTCATAAGTTGTTGGCATGTTTAAGAACCCATTTGAATTCAGTAGGCCATGTTCATAATGGCAAAATTAATCTCGGGATTTTCCACCAACACAATGTTCCTCCATTCTCTACTAAAAAGCGCAATAGTGTCAAGGTGCTTAGATATCTAACCTCCTTGACTTTCATAGCGTTCCAAGGAACGACGAAATTCGACATGCAAGCTACCCTCTGGGTGTCAAATAACAAAGCTTGCACCCGGCACCGAGGCCATACGATAATATTATTATTATTACTTGAATTAAAACAGAAACACACACTAATACAGTCATCACTAGGGCTCGGATTCGAGCACATTTGTATATTTTTTTCCTGAATTGTACACATTGAAAGAAGCCTTTCGGTGGTATTTTCCCCTCTCTAGGACCAACAGAATTGAAATTTATCGAGCATATAAATGCATAAAACCGCGGTTTTCAGAATAGAAGCATATAAATGCATATTATTGTGGTTTTCGTCTAAATAGTTTGTTTTTCTTCGAATCCCCCCCCCCCCCCTAATTCGGGCCCTGACCATCCTTAAGGTTCGAAAACAACAATAATTATTGAAAAGCCTATCTGGTACGAATAATAGAACCGCAGGTTTTTAACCTTTAGTGAGGTCGTTCTTGTCATTGAAACGTTTATTGACTGATTTAAGAAAAGCATTCAAAACTGAAAACATAGAAAAAAATCTTATTGTACAGACCAATTCAGATCTACTTCATTGACTCGCCTAATTCTGATCATTTTGTAAATGAACTTTTAAACTGTAAGTTTTATAAGAAAACGTATCTTATATACTTGAAAAACTTGAATGCGCGTATATTGCAGTGTATCACACATACAATTAGAAAATAAAGCTCGTATATAAAGGTATGCTATTGTTTTTTTCGTTTCACTTTCCTTTCTATAGTTTTTAGCGGTGTTTTTTGAGCATATTCTGCATATATAACCGCATATAATGGGTTTTCGAGCATATCTAACGAGTCTATAATGGGTTTTTCGAGCATATCTATCGAGCATAAATCACATGGTTTTCGAGCAAATCTGGAGATTTTATCGAGCATATCGATCCGAGCCCTAGTCATCACAATCAACATCGGTTATCAGACCGATTCTACACACACACAAAGTACACGGAGCTACATGACAGCGTTGTCGCAGCCCCTAAACTAAGACACCAAAAACACGGCGGCCCAAAGCCTAGCGCGCTAACCATTAAGCCACGGACCCGGACATAAATATCTTGAAAATGACATATTATCCATGTGCAAGTATAGAATCCAGGTTCACCTCTCATGCCAATTACCCTGCCTGTTCATAGATTCCCGAACCAAAACTCTCCTTCGTCTGCTGTGTGTAGTCGTCATTTTAAGGGGGGAGGTACACCTTTGGAGGTCAAAAAATTGCATTTTGCGTCCTAACATTGTTAATGGACTTCGCTCTTTTCAGTGGTGAAATAATTTTTAGCCAACTTTTCACATTTTGCAAAAATGAGGAAAAAGTAGACTTATGAGATCGGGCAAATGTGTGTGTGTCTGTCCTTCTGTCTGTCTGTCTGTCTGTCCTTCTGTCTGTCTGTCTGTCTGGCTGTGTGTGTGTCCCCCCCTATCAACTCCTAAACGGCTGCAGCAATCGAAACAAAATTTGGTAGGAGTGAAGATCTATACCTGAATATCTCACGGCCATATTTGAAAATGATGTCAGTACTACCAACTGCTGAAAAAATGCAATTGAAATTTGAGCTCCACGTTGGATATCTTGGAAGGTATGAATGGGAGCTATTTGAAAATTGACACACGTATAGATTGGAGTTTAATTTCCAGGAGGCCATACATGGCAGTGTTGCCAAAATGATTATAAGCCTGCTGATAGGTCCAAATTTTAAATGCATATAACTTCTACACTATCAATTGGATTTCAACCAAATTTCGTATGTGGTATGTGTACATAAACAGATATGACTGAGCGTATTATTAAGAGCCAACATGGCTGCCAACAGTTAATAAATGCTCTCAATTTTTTTAAATCCAAATACCCATGTATCAGAAAGTATACAAGCCGACAGCTTTAAACTATGCACACGTATAGCACCCGACATTCTGTACTAATTTGGAGTAACTTATATACGTCAGTGCTACCAACATGATTCTAAGCCTGCTGATAGGTCCAATATTAAAATGCATGTAACTTCTATACTAACTAATGAATTTCATTCAAATTTGACACAACAATAGATCATATTATTTCAGATTATTGCTGACCAATACATGTATGTCATTGTTGCCAACATGTTTTTACGCGCGCTGTTAAATCCAATGTTTAACTGCATGTAGCGTCCATTCTATCCATTGGACTTCAACCAAATTTTGAATTATGTACCTTAAGAGATGGAACTAAGAATATATTCAGTCACCAGGGCTGCCAACTGTAGTTCTCTATTAGGCTACATTATGCCAGGTATACAGTATTTCGAACTTATTAGAAATGTCGATATTACAAACTTAATTTCGTCATTATTCTAGATAGATCCATATACATTAATCATTGGCATGCATCTTAAATTTCAAGAAAAGTAGGCTCTTTAGTTCGTCACGGAACTTCTTGTTAATATATCTGTTACCGTTTCCGAGATACAATGCAAACTATAAATAGGTGTCAGTTGATCCGAAGCACTACATTGCATACGTACGTGCAAGCGCCGCCTCGGTTTGAATTATAACGCTCCTTTTGAATGTATTTATCTTATTTATCGTATGGCTTTTAGTGCCGGGAGTGTCCGAAGACATGTTCGGCTCGCCTGAGTCTGTAGCTGCTTCCTGCGGACACCCTTATTAGGGTGAGCTACAAGTTCCGTTCAATTTCAACTAGTTCCAACTTTCGCTACCAGATATCAATGATACCTAGTGGAGAACGTTGGAACTTTGATACATGTTCCGACGAAATCTAACCTAACAATTTAGCTTTACACAAATTTAGTCTGTGAAAGGATCTTTTCCATGCCATAAATCTATGACATGGGACCGCCGGCTTTACTTCCCCTCCGAAGGAAGGCATACTGAAGGATTTTTAACGTTCTTAAAAAATCCGACGACTTCGGCCGAGTTTGAACCCGCTATCTTGGGCACAGCAGTTCAGCATGCTACCAACTACGCCACCGAAGCTCCTTTTGAAAATTGGCGCTACTAAATCTCTCTCAGGCATGCTCCGTATTACATTTCTCTTTGTATCTGAGCAACAGGAAGTCATCCACGGCGAAAATGAAACAATAGGCAACAATTATAGCTTGGTTTCCGTGGTAACGGAACACATGTTATCTTGTGAGAAAACTTGGGATTATGAACTCCAATTTACTTCATGAACACATAGACCAGTTTATGTGGATGGAAGTGTATGGCAAGACTAACAAGGAGGCATATGATAATCTCCTACAGCAGATTACCGAATGATACCGTAAGTAGCGCTTTTACATTAAGAGTACAGAGTGAAATTAATGAAGGAGTTTTCTCAATTCGGTTTGTTTTTCTTATGCAGGTGTTCGGTACACAACAGAAAAAGAAATCCTTGCTTGCTATACAAGCAGTAGTTTTCATCCAGACAGTCTCCTAACCATGCTTTGTATGGACATGACTTGTACTGGTATATAGGCTAGACTATATTTTTGTGTTACATTATAATTAGTTTTTCTGGCGCATGTTAAAATTTGTTATTTGATTTATGATTATTACAGTGTGATATTCTAAATTGTATCCTTAGTAGCAATTAAGTGTAGGTTAAGCTGTGAATTGAACATGTACATATTTCTAGGTCTAGCTGTAATTTGTATATACAGTATATGTTGCTTTTCTGTGTTTAGCAAGTGAGTGTAAGTTAAGCTGTGAATTGAACATGTACATATTTCTAGGTCTAGCTGTACTTAGTATATATATATATTGCTTTTCTGTGTTTAGCAAGCGAGTGTAAGTTAAGCTGTGAATTGACCATGTACATATTTCTAGGTCTAGCTGTAATTTGTATATACAGTATATATTGCATTCTTTGTTCAGCAAGTGTGTGTAAGGTAAGCTGTGAATTGAAATTGTACATATTTCTAGGTCTAGCTGTAATTAGTATATATATATATTGCTTTTCTGTGTTTAGCAAGTAAGTTTAAGTTAAGCTGTGAATTGAACATGTACATATTTCTAGGTCTAGCTGTAATTTGTATATACAGTATATATTGCTTTCTGTGTTTAGCACGTGAGTGTAAGGTAAGCTGTGAATTGAACATGTACATATTTCTAGGTCTAGCTGTAATTTGTATATACAGTATATATTGCTTTTCTGTGTTTACAAGTGAGTGTAAGGTAAGCTGTGAATTGAACTTGTACATATTTCTAGGTCTAGCTGTAATTAGTATATATATATTGCTTTTCTGTGTTTAGCAAGTAAGTTTAAGTTAAGCTGTGAATTGAACATGTACATATTTCTAGGTCTAGCTGTAATTTGTATATACAGTATATATTGCTTTTCTGTGTTTAGCATGTGAGTGTAAGTTAAGCTGTGAATTGAATATGTACATATTTCTAGGTCTAGCTGTAATTTGTATATACAGTATATGTTGCATTCTGTGTTCAGCAAGTAAGTGTAAGGTAAGCTGTGAATTGAACTTGTACATATTTCTAGGTCTATCTGTAATTAGTATATATGTATATTGCTTTTCTGTGTTTAGCAAGTAAGTGTAAGTTAAGCTGTGATTTGAACATGTACATATTTCTAGGTCTAGCTGTAATTTGCATATATATAATGCTTTTCTGTGTTCAGCAAGTAAGTGTAAGGTAAGCTGTGAATTGAACTTGTACATATTTCTAGGTCTAGCTGTAATTTGTGTGTGTATATATATATATATATATATTGCTTTTCTGTGTTTAGCAAGTAAGTAAGTTAAGCTGTGAATTGAACATGTACATATTTCTAGGTCTAGCGGCAATTTGTATAATTGCTTTTCTGTGTTTAGCAAGTAAGTGTAAGTTAAGCTGTGAATGAAATGATTTTGTATTTGAGGATCTTTTTATTTGCAGTATTTATTTAGGCTAATTAGGTTTAACTTTAGGTTAGGTAACTCTACCTCTTGGTTGTACTCCGAGAGCTCACGGAGTGCTCCCAAGTGCCGGTCCCAAGTCCGGAGAAAAGAGGAGGGCCTTTACAAATTAACTTGATCACCTCGTGTTATAGTTGTTAGCATTCTTAAAACAAAGCTCACTCTGTCACTACGCCTTATCTTTCCACACTAGGCATTGTTTTCATTTGAAGTCGAACTTGCCTCTCGGAAAAAAAATTGACACTGATTAGTTCGTGATCGTATAATCCTACACTGATGTATTTTCTAAAAGTCACCTCTAGCGCCCTTGAGGGTCGAGGGTTCGAATCCCAATCTGTTAGAAGTTTGTAAAATCGATTCTGCGATGTGTTTCCCGGATCGGTACGGTATTGTGTTGATTACATTAGTATTAAGACGTTCCTTACATCAGATTTTCTAAAACACGCCTGCAGCGCCCTTGAGGGTTCGAATGCCATTCCGGTAGAAGTTTGTAAATTCGAACTTGCTATGTGTGACCCGGATCTGTACGGTATAGTGTTGATTAAATTAGTATTAAGATGTTTCTTTCATCGTATTTTCGAGAAGTCCCCTGTAACTCCCTTGAGGGTCGAGGGTTCGATTCCCAATCCGGTGGAAGTTAGTAAATTCGAATCTGCGATGTGTAACCCGGATCGGTACGGTATTGTGTTGTTTAAATTAGTATTAAGACGTTTCTTACATCGGATTTTCAAAAATTCACCTCCAGTGCCCTTGTGGGTCGAGGGTTCGGATCCCATTCCGGAAGAAGTTTGTAAATGCTAATTTGCTATGTGTGACCCCGATCGGTACGGTATAGTGTTGATAAAATTAGTATTAAGACTTTTCTTTCATCGGATTTTCGAAAAGTGACCTGTGGCGCCCTTGAGGGTCGAGGGTTCGAATCCCATTCCAGTAGAAGTTTGTAAATTCGAATTCGCTCTGTGTGACCTGGGTCGGTATGGTATTATATTGATTAAATTAGTATTAAGACTTTTTTACATCAGATTTTCGAAACATCACCTGTAGCGCGCATGAAGATTGGGGTACGATCCACCTTTCAAGTACCTAATGGAATAATCGAATTTGCGATATATGTGTCGGATCGTTTCTGTCGCCTCTTTGGTCCACTCTCTCAGCTCTGGCAGAAAATATCAATTCTTTTTTACGTTTTCATGCTATCTGCGAGTGATTGTTTCGTCTTTCTCGCCATGTTCTTTGCCTCGTGGTGATGAACAGATGCCTGCAGTCGTGAGTACTTCAAACATGGCGGTTGCATCTTCAATGCATTTAAGAAGTGATACACTTCTTATAGATTACAGCAATATTTCTCCATTTACCGCTGATTTGTCAATGGATTTCATTTAAATACATATGTTTCTATATATTCTGTGGAAAGGAAGTCCCGTATTTTAAAAATGTTTATGTCTTCGAGCACTTGCTTGGACGTACCCCTTAATCCACGGGACCTAACTTCCCTAAACCGTTGGTTTTAGTATCCATCGAAACTAACATCGATAAATCAATGGTTTTAGTACACACCGAACCTAACCTCGCTTTTTCATTGGTTTTATCATTTTAAATGATCTTGTCGACTTTGTCGTTACGCTGAGGTCTGGCGTTACGTTACGGTAACTGGACGAAATGTACCCAGATGCACTGAGGTGTGTGACGTCATAGTACCGCTTGGTGCATGTGTTCCCCACAATCTCTACTTCGTTAGTTTGAGACAAAAATCCCCTATTCCTAGATGTCACGGGTAATCTCGAGAACCACTGGATGGATCTTGATGCGGTTTCCACCATTCTGTAAAGGATATATCGAGGCAAGATTCTGTAGAAAATAATTTATGTATGATGAAAGGAAGCAAAGCAGTAACGATTTCAGTGAAAACGTCGAAAACAAACTTGGCGTCCGTGCGCTTCTTAAGCTTATGCTGGGCAAACCGTTAAAAATATCTATATACAATGAGCGTAAGAATTGGTCAGCATGAAAAGTTCTCCAAAAAAGTCCGCGAGATCATATCTCTATCTTCAATACTTCGCCCACTATAAGTGTATTTAGACTGGATGGAAGGGGCACGTCCCCGCGCTCTGGTGAGCGTGCGGCATCCCGCGCGCTTGACCTTGCTTTGCCCTTGGTTTGCACTTGCCGTTCGCTCGAAGCCTCCATCCTTTCTAGCATTTTTCAGCATTTGTAGCATTTAAAATGATACAAAGTCTAGTCTTTCAGACTGACTGTCACTTTTTAGTAACCTCTGGACCTAACTTCACTAAGCCATCGAAGCTAACCTCGCAAAACCATTGGTTTTAGTATGCACCGGACCTAGCCTTAATACATTAATGCACAGCCATAATAATTAAGATATACCGGAAATCAAAATAATTTTTATAATTTCAGTACATCACCCGATGTCTCTTCGTCTTGCGGCAGCGTTTCCTAAGTGATGCGAGAAATAATTCCGGTATATTCACCGCTATTGGCTAGTGCGATCTCGGTTACAAATACGATGCAAAAGTCTCACCATGCGAGCTCAAGAAGATCCGTTGTAAAAATATTAATTCTGAATGAAAGTAGATCGCGGCTTATACACTTGCATCAGACATGAATGTGACTTTTACATACCTTGTGCCCTTGTTTCATCTTCTGGGCGATATTACGTATTGGAAATTAGGACCCTGGTTGCACCTCACATATGTGCTTAAGTACGTAAATATGTGTTTTTATTTATTGCTCTTTTGAAAACGGCTGCCATGTTCCGACAGTGCTTTTATCTCGTTTAACTGTCAGCAACTCGCACTCTAGCGTTACACACCGAGGCGCATACATTGTTGCCAACATGTAGGATGATAAAAAAGTGGGATACAAAATCACTGTTGATTTAAAAAAAACATTCATCGGGACGCATTAGGCTGTACCAATTGTCAAAATCCATTGATCTGGGCGCGTTAGGCTGTAACCATTGTCAAAAACCATTGGATTGGGCAAAACGAAAGTTAAAGCAGTCTGGTGTAGGTGCGGCCTTGGCCGCGTGCAGCTAGCGGCGCCTGGCCGCGTTAGGCTGTAACCATTGGATTGGACAAAACAAAGGTTAGAATGGTCGGGTGTGGGTGCGGCTGTCTGTCACAGACGGCGGAGAAGGAAACATCTATTAAAACATCATTCCCTGATTTATTTCCCATCGCTTGATAAGGTATTTTGGCTAATTCATGTACTATAGAGAATGTTATCACTCGTTCTACGTTCGTTCAGTGCTACCAAAATATCAACAGGAACTTATAAATAAGTTATTCTTACCTGTTCCCAGTCGAGGTAGTTCCCGTAGCCCATGTGGTTGCACGTACACCGACACTCCTTGATGTGTCGCAGTAAGATCTCCTCGTCCCATAATTCACTGCTGCTACTGCTGTAATTTCCAGCGCCCGAGGTCACGTGATGGCGGGCGGGAAGCTTGTAAGTTTCCACACAAACACTGCCACTGTTGCAAAGTTTCGAGCACTTCTCAAGGGCAAGAAACCCATCCTCGTCCGAGGAAGGCAGCAACTTCTCGTGATCGTTTACTTTGGAAACACACTTCTCTAAAGTTTTCTGACCGGCTAAACTAGCAGTTTGTCCTTTAGTGCTTGGTCGCTTTTCTTTGAGCAGAATACTACATCTGTTTCCGCTACGCTGATACCATAGTCCTCTAATCGCACTGCCATTGGGTCGATTGTCTTCGCTCGTCTTGCGTGAGGCAGACGAATGGCGACCTCTGGTGATAGCTGCCCGCTCATTGCATGTACAGCCTGTCTCCATTACAATAGCTGCATGGTGCTCCACGGAACCTGTAATCAACAAAAACTAATTTAAGAAAATTGTTTAAACATTTGGCATAACAATAATTTTCCTTATGCAATGTCAGATTTCAGAGTACGAAGTTTCGGCAGTGGCAGTTTATGAGCCCAAATACCAGGGGGACAGTAGTCTATAGCCAACATAGGTCACAATCAATCTCCTAAACTGTGCAAACATTTACTAGATGCAGTCGAACTTTTCTCAGTTGAAGCTGACTGCGTCGGGTTTTTGGTCCCACAACCTTGGCCACAGAAGGTGACAAAGTTGGCTGCGTGGCTCAGCGGTAACGTTCTCAATTACTGAGCCCAGGGTTGCAGGTTCGTATCCTGGCGCAGTCAGCTGGCATTTGAGGGTGCGCAAATGCGAAGGAGCCGTGTCAGTAGATTTACTGGCACGTTTAAGATCCCCTTCGGGGGCAAAATGCCGGCACGTCGGCGTCTCTAATAGCCAGAGTAGTTAAAAGGGACGTAAAACCAATAACACTATTATTATTCTAAGGCGAGAAGATTACTGTTAGGCCACTCATCCAACCAATACAGTATATTGCTATCGACTCACTCCTTCTTGAAATGGGAACTTCAAGCAAGGAACTATTAACATCCTCATTAGAAGGCCTACACGTTAAATCTGCACATACCACAAAAGTGTTCTTAACAGACTATTTTTGAGGTGCTTGTTTGCTGATTGAGGTGACAAGTTTCACCTGTTATTAAACGCTCTCTTAGCTTAAGTTATTCGGCTCAAATTCTTACTCTTTGACCTTCCGTCTGATATTATCCTTCTTCCAAGATATGTAAAAGCCTTCGCGTTCTCCAGCCGCTCCAACCCCAGCGTACGGGTTAACTTGCGCCTAGCTACCGAAATGTCAGCGGGGCTTCAGAGCCCTTCGCCTGCTATCGGCAAACCTCGCATTAGCTCGGGTTTTCCCTCCATTGTCAGCTAAACACGAGCCATGCTTCACCATGCTAGTGGACTGCAATAAATCAGAAGTTATGTTCTGTGAAGTATTTCAAGTTATTCGTGCTACAGTAATGCTTTGTAATTCATCTGTGATTAATGATGATAATTGTTGTTTTAAGGGGCCTAACATCTAGGTTATCGGCCCCATCTGTGATTAAATTGTTTAGTTAGCGAAATACAATTTTGATTGAAGTAATGGCAAATTATTATTATTCATGTCTACAGAATATTATGAATATTTTTAATCTACATATATAATATAGTGCCCTTAACCTACAATAAAGTCTCTGTTTGCCATGAAGAAGGCACCAAAGAAGCTCCGTAAATTGACTTCCGTTAAGCCTGACGGGAAGCAGTGTGGTGATATAAAAATTTATTTAATAAATAATAATAATAATATCGTATGGCCTCGGGTGACTGGTGCAAGCTTTGTTAATTGACACCCAGACGGTAGCTTGCATGTCGAATTTCGTCGTTCCTTTGAACGCTATGAAAGTCAAGGAGGTTAGATATCTAAACTCCTTGACACTACAGCGCTTTCAAGTAGAGAATGGAGGAACTTTGTGTTGGCGGAAAATCCCGAGATTAATTTTGCCATTGAACATGGCCTACTGAATTCAAATTGGTTCTTTAACATGCCAACAACGTATGACATGAGTATCGTGATTTTGTCGCCTTCAAAAAAACACTTACCATGGCCAGGGGCGAACCTGCAATCTTGGGGTTGGTAGTCCGACACTATAACCACTCACCCACCGTGGCAAGCATTTATTTAATAGAAAAGGCTCATATGTCCCTATAAAGCACACCAAGGACTCATTTTGGTACATATTTTATTCATTCATGACTTGTCTTATGAACACTAGCGTTAAATTTGTAATTCTTTTGTGATTATACTGATTAGTAGGGCCCGGATGTGGATGCCGAAAAATAAAGTTTAAAAAATGCACTTAAAATTTTCAAAAATGACTGTAATAAAGGACCTAAAAATTCGAAAAATGCACTATAAAATGGAGAAAATTATCTTTTAATAATAAATTCACCAATATTTAAAAAATGACATCTTAACCTCAAACAGAAAAGTCAAACAAAACAGATTTCTAGCACTTAACAAAAGGTTTATGTTCACTTTAGTCTGAGTTGCACTGCACTACGAATGTCATTCCGATGTTGTCAAATGTAAATGATCTGCGGTTATCAGCCATCAATTTTTTATATCTCGAAAAGCTGTGTTCAACATCAACTAATGTGATCGGAGCGTACTTGAAGTGAGGAAGGTCGTTTGCTGCTAAATCCTCCTCAATTCCATCTATACAATAGTTTTCACCAGAAAGAATGTCTGAGATTTTGCATAATGTTTTATACCCGGTGTTTTTTTCCAGCACTTTTTTCAGTTTTGATGCAATACCCGCAGCACTTTCTCCACGATTGTTGCTAAAACTAGTTTCCACCCGCTTGATTAAGGAAATGGAATCAATATTTCCATATTTTAAATGATCTTGTATAAGCTACTAGCTTCTTCTTAACTCTGAGAGACGGAACTCCCTCATATAAAGCTGTGACATGACTAAATTGAAAAAAAAAAAGACCTTAAAAGGCCGATTTCTCTAAAATAAGGCCAAAAAATCCTACCAAACTTTAAAAATGCTCTTAAAATGAATATATAGCATAAAATGCAAAAACATGCAAAGTTAAAATGACATATTTGAAGACGGGGTGGCCCGTCCGGAGTTTCTATGTACTTCAGCATTGTTTTAGGCCGCTCAGTAAAAAGATGACATGTCATCAACATCCGGACCCTACTGATTAGTTACCGAACTACCGTGTTAATTGATGTAATGAAATATAATTATTCATGTCTTCACAGAATGTTATGAATGTAGTTTTAATGCACATAGTGTGCTAAACCTACAATAATAGATCTAAGCTCACTGCACAGTTCCACAGCCTGCTGTTTATGTGCACGCTGAGCTGTGAGAGTACCGAGCTTAGGCGAGGTTTGCCGATAGCAGGCGAAGGGCTCCGAAGCCCCGCTGACATCTCGGTGTGCCATGTCTGCTTCCTACTGCAATAAAATCTACCTTCAACGAAATCGAACGGGACTTGCAATATTTCCTGTTAAAGATAGCTTTCCGGTTAACGGAGGTAGGTCAATGCTAGAATTTCTTTTTTTCTTTTTGTCGTGTAACCTCCTGAGAGGCCGAGTTCAGGACTTTCTAGTCCACGCCCGTGGGCGACCTACGCGTCGGGATGAGAGATGGAATGGATGAAGATGAATGAAACTGGACAAGGATGTGGAAGGAAGCGGCCGTGGCCTGTCAGAAGATACCGTCCCAGCATTTGCCTGGTGTTGAAAATGGGAAACCACGGAATACCATTTCAAGGACGGCCGACGGTGGGGCTCGAACCCACGCGTCCACCGAGTCAGCAGAGAGCTTGGCCCCATGACCTAACGCTGCGCTTTAGCCAGCGTAGCCACTGCTGTCGGTGCTAAAATAATTAAACCATGGACATACTTATAATGGACACACTCAGAAAAAATAAATGGCGTACATACATCATTAAATGCTGTATTTACATATTTCTGCTGGGAAATAGTTCAGTACTGTATCACTCGCAGAGGAGCGTATATATAGGCGGGTGGGGGGAGCTGTGGGGGCTCCAGCCCGTCCCCCCAAAAAGCCAATCAAAATTAAGAATGTGTTGCTTTGATAAAAGCATAAAATAAGAGTCAATTTAGTTGTACCCTAATCGAACTAATTGGCTAAGTTATAAACAATATTAAGATTGAAATTAGACTTCCTCGTGGTGTAGCAGCTAGCATTCTTGGCTGCCACCCCGGAGGTCCGAATTCGGTTCCTGGCTCCACCAAGAAATTTTAATTCTGGTCTGAGGGTTGGAATGGGGTACACTCGGCATTGTGAGGCAAAACTGAGAATTCCACAGTACGGAACTTTTGAGAAATAAATTATCAATTAAAAAATAACTTTTTACCTTTCTGCTTAATAAATATTTGCCATTCATACTCCATAGGCCATAATAGAAAAGTCATTTTATTTGTGTGTTGTGTTGTATTTTACAACTTTTTTGTTCTGCCACTTAGAATTTTACAATTAACTTGTATCTAAAATAATTACACAAAGTTATATGCTCTAAGATATTGGTTGGTATTTCAGGGTATTTTTGCGGTGAAAACCCCCTGAGAATACTCACAATTTTCCAGGATAGTCAGCCCCCACCCACAATATATTGTTACGTGCCACCCCCTAGTGGCACTCTTGTTAACTGGATTACGGTGGGCAGAAAGCACAACACAGGATGTTCCTTTAAAGAAATAATTAATTTTATTGCGGCCAGAGAGGTACACTACTCATCAGCCAACACAAGCAATTAGAACCTTACTCCAGTTTCCTCAAGTCTCTGCCTTTGGAGAGTTCTTGCCCCCTTTCACTTGTCAACAAACCACAGAAGTTAATCCGTCCTAATGAGTACGGTGGCCTTGGCAGAAACTACCTGCTCCTCTCCCTTATGCACACAGACTACAGTTACTTACGATAACTTTCTGCACGCTGTTCACAAGCTGGGAAACAATGTCACTGGATTTCGTAACTCGCACGGCACTTCGCCACCATACGACTGTCGCTCAGTGAAATCACACTCGCTCAAAACACAGGCAGTCCCCTGTATGCTTCTCACTCCCCCGCTGTCAAGAGAATCGGCTTCACTAGGGGTTTCGCAAGTCACCACACTTCTGTCGCTCAGGATAAACACTCGCACTAGCTCGTAAAACACACACACTGCACTACTTGACAGGTCGCTCTTATATAGCAGACCGGTGACTCAATAAATGCTTCTAGACCCATCCAGGGCTCACGGCTTCTCGAGGCTTCCATCGCTGGCTGGGTCACGAATATTCTGGACCATCCCTTTGTCCTAGTAGACCTGTTGCATAAGGCGCACGCAATACACCGAGACAGAGCACAGCCCAGCCCTGGGGCAGTTGTGACTCATGCGGCGAGCGATGAAACAGACTCACAGCCGTAACAATATACGAGATACGCCCCTGCACTCACGTTAAGATGAATCACAAATCTCGCTTTCGAAGCCATAATGACAGCTGCCGAACTGTGTCAGTTATGTAAGTTGCGAGGAGCTCAGTTAAAGCTCAATTCTTAGCTGATTGAAAAGGGGTGAAAAAAAGACAGGCAATTGTTGATTGATAGTTCATTAAAGCGAGCATTGGAAAAGGGTTAGGAAACAGGAAACAGGCAACTTACTGCACACTTTTACGTGTAAGTTGAGGAACAAAAGAAGCAAGATATATGTGCACATTCCTTGTTAGCTACGTAACTAACTGTTGCAGCAGACAAGGTAGACTTTCACACGGTGTCTGCACATTTCCGAAAAAATGCGTATGTTGGTTTCCAATGTCCGGGTAACGTAGTTTCCGTTTAATGAAGGAAATTTAACACGTTCTTCACCCCTAAGTTCAAGGGACCGTTAAATACGGAATTTCCGGTTAAAACAAGTTTACGTTTAATAAAAGTATCGAGGTGAATGGATTGAATCCAATCTGTCAGAAAAAGCAGCGCTCTACGCTAGATTTAATAAGCTGGAAATGGCATATACACTAACTCAGAACATCTATAACATGAGATGCCTATCACGCAACCTAAAACTGGAACACTACACTACAGTCATCCGACCGAAACCCTGTATGACATTGTGTGTCTGTCAATGAACGAAATAGGCTTAATTGATAAATTGGAGGTGAGAGAAAGAAGAATTCTCAGAAAAATCTTAGGACCAGTTCTAGAAGATGGAGAATATCGGGGACAACACAACTCAGAGCTCTAAGTACAAATATAGAGAGGCTTTCTGACTGTGCCAGGAAACGAAGGGTAGCCTTCTATGGTCATGTGGCATGATTGCCTCCGAACAGATTGACCGACCGTCTGTTCACCTTCTGGCGAAACAAGATGGTCCGTACCACTTGGCAGACTGAAACTGAGAAGGATATCAATGAACTGGGCCTAACAGACCTACAAGACAGACAAACTGTGAGGCATATTCTCAATGAAGTCCGTGTCATTCAGGATAAACCTCTACGGAAAGGCATCCCCTGGTCGTAGGGAAGGAAGGAAATACACCGGGAAAAGATGCGTCTGTACAGGGCAAAAATCACAACCCAGCAGTTGAACAGACGTGATCCCCAGTAGGCCCATCCGAAAGAAGAATAAGGAATAAGAAGAAGACGACGAAGAAAAGGTCCATTGATACATGTAATTTGATGTTCTACAGGGTGAACCAGAACTCCACCGACAAACCCCCGGAGGTTGGATTACTCTGCTTTTTGTGTTGCACGTGTACAGCATCCCAGGGGTATGCACCCCTTGGAGACCATCCCCGCAACATCTGGCTAAATCCCCTAAAATGGCAACCCTTGGAAAGCCGGGGCAACATCCATTAATACTGTAAGGACAGCTTGCTACTCCATAAAGCAGCTCAAGCCTTACGTAATCATTACACTCAGCGACATAGTACTAACTGGGCCAATACATTGCTGACAGGAGGGCGTCAGAAGGTATAAGAAGACGTCCTAATGAGGTCAAACTCTCTCTCCATTGTCAGTGCTCCATCAAGACGGCCGAAGCTACGCTGGTGTCAACCGAGGTGAGTCAGTCAATCGTGTTCAGAGTTCCTATTTATGTAACCTGCAACCCACAACTTGTATCACATTATAAACATAATTTCATTCCCTACAAGGGACTCACACAAAGAATATCACAGACCAATAAAACACTTGGTCCACACTCTACACTAGCATTACTGTTATACGCCTCTTTACATCCCAACGCCCTTCCTTACTCCCGTCACAGGCAGACGTGACACACCGTAGTAATAACGCCAACTCAGACGTCATTGTATTCCTCACAGCGGCTCGCGTGCTCAAGTGAAGCGCGTGCCACCCGGCTGATACGAGCAGAGTCGATTACATAACAAGCAGTCAGCTGAGCGACTAGTACAGCGACCCTTTGCAGTGGGTCCCATCCCCTCAAATACTACAACATTATTTATAGGAACGCCCCCTAGTTCCTAGCACACCACAACACACTACACTGGTCAGCTTGCCCTGTCAAGGGGAGCTACCCTTCTTTAGGCACAACCTCATAAATTAGTACAGCAACTCTCCCTTTTAGATCCACCCCCAAATAAGGGATCTAAAACACTGGTGGAGGCGGGGTACTACGCATAGAGAAAAGGGACTCAATCAACGAGCCCTCGTAGTTAAAACGACCCCTTCCGTACCGCAAAAAAGCCAAGCAAATAGTGAGAAAATTTTTCCCCCAGACAAAAAGCACCATTTTTTTTTTGAGTGCTCCAAACTAGCTACACAGGGGAAATTCTTAATAAACCAACCCCCTAACCCCATACAGAATCAAAGAAATATAAGAATACACTGTCAAACACGTACAGACTTTTTTTTAATTCTTATTGTAGGCCCATACACTGCAGTCAGAATGGCACCTCATGCAGAGATTGCAAGCCATAGAGGCAATAGGGGCACGCCAATATTATTAACATTATTGTTCAGATGCCAAGGGCACATACAAAGCCGGCAAACACAAATACGGGCACTCCAAACAAAAATCGGGGCAATACAGGGCAAACAGCCATACACCCCGTCAGAGGGTAGGACAGCGCGATTAAGATGCGCATATACACTCTTGAATCACATACATGAACACCTCAATAGGTTCCATATACAAAGAAACAGAATATACCGACAATTAATCACCACACATGGTCCCGTAATAGATAATGCAACCCTCGAGAGAATGAGGGTGCACTACACAAGTTTACACGCCCAATACAGGGAGCTAATTCGCGTCCAAGCGCTTCTCCAACTAGCGGCCACAAAACAATACAGAGCACAGAAACATTAATACATTAATACAGTAATTTGCAAGCAGGCCATGAGCCTCAATAAGGCAGTACACCCAAATTTGGGACAAATACCGTGAGCTACAAGCCAATAAGGCCATTTTTGAGTTCATGGTAGGGCCATCAGCCCACCCGAGAGAGGACATAAGCGTAGATACGTTGACTCGACAATTTGCGAGGATGTCCCTCTCGCCACGTACTGCCACAGAATGGAAGGAGTTCACCGTGGCCACTGTCAAGAAGACGGCCAGGTTAGGCTCCAACTTACTACAAAATAAACCTAACACAAACACACGTCCTTCAGCCCCGGATCGGGAGGCGATTTTGCCAAACCGAGGGGCAGAGCCTAGAACAATCCCCTCGGAACAAAAGGACGAGAGGGAATCGAAGCTAGGGCCATTAAATACACATGATATAACAGAGGGACAACGGGACGTAACCACGTCATGGGCAGACGACATAGAGCCCGCCCTACAGTATATAAAGCCTACATACACGTACACAGATAGGCTAACACATTGGCAGGAGTCGGCCGTGGCCACAGGCCGAAAAACGGTCAGACTACACGCCACCACATTGCTAGGCCGGACACAAGCCATTAAGCGACCTTTACCGCCAGTTCAAAGGGCAAATTTGCCAGAACAAAGGCGAACACCGGTATTAGGCCCTCAGGGTGCACGATATACGCACGAACATTTTGACCGGGCATTACTGCACACTACACGGGAATTAGGAAAAATGTTATTAACTATCCCACAAAACCACGCAGTTAAATATATACACACTCCCGTAAAATCTACTAGGGCAGCGCCAAGCGCAATTAGGCCCTCGAATACAGGTACATTTAAACCTATAGACACGCGCCACGGTGGCAGTAGGCCAAAGCTTACTTTGCTAGAAATTCCGCCGGAAGGTAGCAAAGGAACACCCCAGTGGATTCCAAAGGCCTATAATCTAATAACAGGGCAAAACCCTTCACCTTTCTGAGCACTGAAGCTCGAAAGAGGATAACGACTTCCACCAGGGCCACAGAAATAAACTAACATCGCTAACACCAACATTATAGGCCACATAAATTCTTTCACACGGGGGCGATAAGAAAATGGTCCAACAAGTACATAATAAACATGAAATCGCATATTTTTCTTTCTTATTTTATGTATATACAGTGCAATATAGCCAAAGTAGAAGGAACAATTCTAAATCCTTCTTGTTTTTTTTTTCGGAACCATGGCATTTTTCTCTCAGGCCATCAATGGTTATTGGGCGAAGTGATTAACGCCATAACGTAAAGTCTCTAATATGCTAAGCCAAGTGGAAGCCAAGCAGGCTTCAGGCCGAAAAAGAGATATTTTGAACACAACTTAAGCATAAAATCACAGCATAAAGCTTAAGTGAGTCTTTCTAAGTAGAAATGACTAAACGTTCTATTTTAGGGTTCCACAGTTTGATAGATTCTCCTGTTGCGGGCGAAAGCCGTAAGTGTGGCAGGAATTAAGAATCTCAAACTAACTTCAAAAATTTGGTGAGGTGTGCATTAACCAACTGAAAAGCCCAATTGCACATCGGGACGAGACACTATTGCGTATAGCCCGTGACCGTGAAATTACACACACATAACAATTATAACGCCATACATTTTTTTTCTCCACACTGCAAAATCATTTGGCAATGGACAAGACGTGACACAGCGAAACTTATCTTGGGCCTATAGGGCACGGTCGCAAGGGCACGTTGGCAAGCCACGGGCGCCTTCTGCCCACAAAGGCGATACATATTAGGACTTAGCCTCATAACAGACCAACCGTCCGCGTGGTGTAGCGGAACGTAGTCACACACACACACACACGCACTCACCAATTAGGAGCGAACATAGGGACTTTGAGGAAACAGGACCTCCCCTTCATAACTTCTTTTCGCGATTCTATTCCCCAAATAAATCATTACAGATGACTAGCACATGACCAGTCGCGTTACGACCACTGGCCACATCTACACTGCAAATGGCCGACCAGATTAGGTCATGCAGCCCTACTATCCCAAGGCGCGGATAGAAAGCCAACATGGACCAAGGGAGGACGACAGGAGAACAGGCTACCAGCGTACCACCTTACTCCCTTCCCATAACCTTCTCAAGCCTGACATAAACAACGCAAACACATCTACACGACCATAAACAGCTACACTACATTACAAAATACACACTGGGGTTGATGGACTTCATGCGTCTAAAGAGCAGGCAAGCTACGCCTTGAGCCCCGTTGCACCGCCTGAGTATTAGGGGTGGCTCAGCAAACATTAAAGAAGCATAATGCGCCTCTCCAAATGAGAGAGGAGGCCATAGATACATATTAACCATGCTTTAGTACTTAAACACTCCCGCATGAAAGGAACATATGGTATTATGCCCCACCCTACACCTATCCGTACATGAAGGCAAAAACTTCATATCCAGACACATGCATGAGTATCCCATCCAATTACCAGGGATTTTAATATCAAACCTGCATGAATTTTCGTATTTTTGCAATCCCGGGAATTACCTCCCCACTCCACTCACTATAGAAGCATCCCAGTGCCACCACCGGTTCTAGGCCACCACTAACGTGGAACCCAAAGGTGCGCAAACCCTTCCTACCATACTTTGAGCCCTCTCAACAAATAACTACCCCCAAATCCTAATAACAGGGTACCTGACACTCCAGACCCTACTAACACCTCCATTAAGGTAAAGAAGGCATTATTGCTGGGAAGCTGACATAGCGATGGTAGGCCAGAAGTAGCCTATGTACTTAGAAGATCTACAACCCCGCTACACTGGAAATATTTCACATTTTACACAGAGGTTGAACCATTCACACAGGTTACGGCACATTTTTTTTCTCTCTTACAAAGGAATCTGATACGAACTGATGGTTGACAACGGTGTAAGCCGAAGGTCAGGAGGGACCACACTGGAGCAGAGCTGGGGAAGGCGATGTGGACCCTTCCTAAGTTGGCTCATCAAATCACTGACCTGACCAAACAGACGAACTACGGAAGGTCAAAGCATTCGGGACCTGACACGGGCAAACATCGAGATCTAGGGGTGCATATTAGCCCATCCCCCTTGTCGGAGAACGTTACACCCACTATGTGTCACGGTCATCGAAGCCGAGATCTGCAGGGTGACTTTCTGAGGATGGCGGGAGAAATAGCTCACTCAGCGCCGGCCTCGGGAACTATCCCTAGAGACGACCCCATATTATGACTAGACTGTTAGTTAAATTTACGTCAGTAGGACTTCCATGGCGGGGAGTCAGACTCCTATTCGTCAGGAGTGAAGCAGGATCCAAGGGTTCAGCAGGACCAATCCTAGATCCGACAAGTCCTTACCCCGCGAGGTGAAGGTGAAGACCACGACGGTAATCGATAATGAAGAATGAAATATGAATATATATATATGGAATGTACGCGCTCATTCGGTCCTGCGCCCACGTAAATGGACGACAACGGGTCGCCAGAGTTCTTAAATGAGTAGCATAGCGGGCACTCAAAAGGGTTCAGTGGGCCAACCCAGCAATGCCGATTAAGGCGAAGAGGACTCCCCGGACGCTCACTTCCCGGAGGACACATGAATACAAATATTGCGGCCGACACAGGCGAAGAGGACTCCCCGGACGCTTTCTTCCCGGAGGATATTATGCCATTGGACCACACTGTCCAATGCCCACATAAATGGCGACGCAACGGGCAACCAGAGGGCATTGAGAGAGGGGCATTGCGCGCCCCTCACAGGAGCCAAGTGGGCGGCTCACCTACGTCAAATAGGAACAGCACACGGTTATGAACACGAAAGTTACAGCGGGCGAAACGGTTAGCTTAGTGGCACCGTAAGGCGCCTGCGAATAGGTTAGTACTAGTATTAAGACCTAGAATAGATGTCGACAATAGTATTAAAACGGAGGGGACTACGAGGCATTGTTGGGTTCCGGTCCCGACAATGTACTACAAGGGCGCCCCCGCGAGAGAAATCAAGCGGCCAGCCTCCATCTAAATTTTAGTACTTAAGTCATAGTGCCATGTTAAGGTCACTTAGATGTAAGCAAATTTACTGACAGCTGTTGCTAATAATAGCACAGCACATTTCGGCTTTAGAATAAGGTCCACTCGGCATGTAAATACAGAATAGTTTTACAGTTAAGTAATTTTATCAATAAGTTAAATAAGTAAGGTAAGACATAAGGTAACATAAACCTACATTTAAGGCATTTTTTTTTAATATATATAGATCACCGTGGAATATATCGGCACTCGGTGACTATAAATCCGTTACCGAGGTAAGCCCGACAATACTTAGGATAAACTAGATTAAGATAGGAATAATCAAAGTGGAATATATCGGCACCCGGTAACCACAATTCCGCTACCGGGGTAAGACCAACTATATATTATTTACGGCATTACGGCACCGTATAGGGTAAGCCCGGCCTTGCAGCTAAGTATCATTAATCATGTTTTTTTTCAGTAAAAGACCAGCTTCAACCAGTACTAATATGTTTTTTTTCTAAACCTCGCCATTTTTTTTTCACAGGCATCGTCACCAGATACAGAAAACTGGTGACAGGAATTTCACTGCCATATAGCAGTGGCATATTATTTACAGCATGCCATGATGTGTACTATTTTTTTTTATTTTTTTCAACTTGCACTAATCCCGACACACTCGCAAACACTCACCACATTTTTCTTTTTCAGCTACACACTCTAAAATGAATCTGCACAGCAGGACTGGTGCCTGTGGGGTACCAGGCTTACTGGCAGATCAACTCAATTAAAACACATAAAGCGTCAAAATGTGACGCAGATTACGACAATGAGGGCGCAACCGGTTTGTGGCAGTGACTCTCATTGTCAAGTGTGAAAGCATTCACCCACAGAGGATGCTTCACAGGTTAGGTATTAAGCACACATACAAGCGGTACGACCACTATACCGTACCAAGAAGTGGCCGTACAGAATCAGCCGTGAGACGGCAAGAGTACGTACAGACGGGTAGCGTGCACGCGAGGTACCTCATGAAAAATATAATTATAAGGGATTAGCGCGATTAAGTAGACATAAGGTCATTGTAAATTATAATTTTTCAGGATAAACTGTATACCATTATTCCACTAGACATAAGGTCATTGTAATTTATAAGTTTTTCAGGATAAGCTTTATACAACTATACACTATATATATTTTTGTTTGTTCACCAAAATGCCAATGTCCATCATGTGTATGATTTGTTTTCTTTCATTTTTCCTTCTTCTAACTTCCCCATTTGTCAGGGTGTTCCGTTTTTCCCACACAAATAAATACTTTTGAATATTTCCCTTAAATTATACCCTGGAACACCCATTTTTCTATTTTCTTCTACCTTTCTTATTGCAGGGAGCATTTTTTCCCTAAGATGGGGCGGGCGAAGCAATCATCCGTTCGGCCCTGGGTTTTTCCTCCCTGCACAAATATGTGACACGTCACCATCAGAAACCATGTTTTTTTTAAACTAGCAATATGCCAGCAAATGCAAGGGCAATTTTTTTTTTACATATCGAATTTATTTTAATGTTCAATTTTTCTCAAAATGTCAATTTTTTCCCAATGTTAATCAAATCTTTCGCAAATGTCAATTTTTTTGTTTGTTTTTTCACAATGTCAATGTATACATATATATGTAAATCCCATAACCCTCCCCTCTGAACACGGGCTCACCTCACACCCACACTTCGATACGACGCCACCAGGAGATACGAGAGGGTTTTCCAGGACCACTACGTCAACATCCCAACTTCCAGTTCCGTTCCCGTTCGCGAGGACGCGAACAAATGAAGGAAGACTCTTGTACAGCATCCCAGGGGTATGCACCCCTTGGAGACCATCCCCCCAACATCTGGCTAAATCCCCTAAAATGGCAACCCTTGGAAAGCCGGGGCAACATCCATTAATACTGTAAGGACAGCTTGCTACTCCATAAAGCAGCTCAAGCCTTACGTAATCATTACACTCAGCGACATAGTACTAACTGGGCCAATACATTGCTGACAGGAGGGCGTCAGAAGGTATAAGAAGACGTCCTAATGAGGTCAAACTCTCTCTCCATTGTCAGTGCTCCATCAAGACGGCCGAAGCTACGCTGGTGTCAACCGAGGTGAGTCAGTCAATCGTGTTCAGAGTTCCTATTTATGTAACCTGCAACCCACAACTTGTATCACATTATAAACATAATTTCATTCCCTACAAGGGACTCACACAAAGAATATCACAGACCAATAAAACACTTGGTCCACACTCTACACTAGCATTACTGTTATACGCCTCTTTACATCCCAACGCCCTTCCTTACTCCCGTCACAGGCAGACGTGACACACCGTAGTAATAACGCCAACTCAGACGTCATTGTATTCCTCACAGCGGCTCGCGTGCTCAAGTGAAGCGCGTGCCACCCGGCTGATACGAGCAGAGTCGATTACATAACAAGCAGTCAGCTGAGCGACTAGTACAGCGACCCTTTGCAGTGGGTCCCATCCCCTCAAATACTACCACATTATTTATAGGAACGCCCCCTAGTTCCTAGCACACCACAACACACTACACTGGTCAGCTTGCCCTGTCAAGGGGAGCTACCCTTCTTTAGGCACAACCTCATAAATTAGTACAGCAACTCTCCCTTTTAGATCCACCCCCAAATAAGGGATCTAAAACACACGTTTTGGTTGTTAAAGGTTTTTTTTTCACTATTGTGGAGGTACATTCACAGATAAAACGTTGAGTGGGGCTACACACTGAGTAAATCATAGTTAATTTTACGTGAACGTTAATCTCGTAATCATGAGCTATGGGACCTTAATTTTAACATTGAACACGAAATACAGAACGTTGATTTTTAACGTCGAAAATCTCGCATGCATTGACCGGAGATTTAACCCGGTCTCCCTCGGAGAGCAGCTTGACCACTGCGCCAGTACGCCCTACTGAATAAATTATAATTTCATTGTTATTCTATAATAGCCATCGGAGGCCAAGGGTGGCCTACATCACCATACTCGGGGGATGTGAGTTTCAATGTCTTTGGTAAGAATAGGTCTTTGAGGTTCCGATGTTTTTGTTTACGTTCATTGATTCATTCGAGAAATAAAGATGTCCTTCCTCAAAATCGCTCCTCAATATCCAATTGAATCGGCAGGAGCTGAAAAGTATTACGTCAGTTTTCACAACTTTTCGGGAGACAGATAAAACAGAACTTGAAAACACACTATATTAGTTTTGTATGTTGTAGGTTATATTTGTGTCAGCGGGATATCAATCTTAATTTAATAAACATAATTTCCAAATCAATTTTGTAAACGTGACTTACAGTAATGGCTTTAAAATCAGTGGTCAGTTTAGTACGGCATAAAGCCATCCAGAATGAATATTTCACATGATATTTTATTTAAAAATTGATTTGTAACATAATAAAAATCACTTAAACGCGGGGTTATTGCAGTGCGGCCAACATTAAGTACGGAATATGGTGCTGAAGGGCAGCTGGTCTTGACTTAATGCTTTTCTCCTCTGATCACACTACATGTAGCAGATGTTTCTGACTTAAAACGAAGGCTGACTTAATTCTTTCCTGTGCCGCTCCAAGGCCCATGGGTCAATACTTCAGAATACTAATTATTCAAAAAATGACCATTTTTGACATGCTTTTCAGCTCCGACCGATTCAATTATTTTTAGCCTACTTTTCACATTTTGCAAAAATGAGGAAAAAGTAGACTTATGAGATCGGGCAAATGTGTGTCTGTCTGTCTGTCTGTCCTTCTGTCTGTCTGTCTGTCTGTCTGTCCTTCTGTCTGTCTGTCTGTCTGTCTGTCTGGCTGTGTGTGTGTCCCCCCTATCAACTCCTAAATGGCTGCAGAAATCGAAACAAAATTTGGTAGGAGTAATGATCTATACCTGAATATCTCACGGAAATATTTGAAAATGATGTCAGTTCTACCAACTGCTAAAAAATCACAATTGAAATTTGAGCTCCATGTTGGATATCTTGGAAGGTATGAATGGGACCTATTTCAAAATAGGCACACGTATAGATAATAATATTGCAGTTTAATTTCCAGAAGGCCATACATTGCAGTGTTGCCAAAATGATTATAAGCCTGCTGATAGGTCGAAATTTTAAATGCATATAACTTTTACACTATCAATTGGATTTCAACCAAATTTCGTATGTGCTATGTGTACATAAACAGATATGACTGAGCGTATTCTTAAGAGCCACCAGGGCTGCCAACTGTTAATAAATGCTCTCATTTTTTAAAATCCAAATACCCATATATCAGTAAGTATGCAAGCCGACAGCTTTAAACTATGCACACGTATAGTACCTGGCATTCTATATTAATTTGGAGTAACTTATATACGTCAGTGCTACCAACATGATTCTAAGCCTGCTGAGACGTCCAACTTTAAATACATGTAACTTCTATACTATCATTTGGATTTCAACCAAATTTCCTGTGTACTATGTATACCATAACAGATATGACTATGCCGATTCTTATGAGTAACCAGGGCTGCCAACTGTTAATAAATACTGTCTCTATTTTTGTTACCCTAATATCAATATATCAGAGAGTATGCAAGCCAATAGCTCTAAACTTTGCACACGTATAGTACCTGGCATTCTAGATTAATTTTGAGTAACTAATATAGGCTTACGCCAGTGCTGCCAACATGATTCTAAGTCTGCTGATAGGTCCAATTTTAAAATGCATGTAACTTCTATACTAACTAATGGATTTCATTCAAAATTGACATAACAATAGATGATATTATTTCAGATTATTTCTGACCAATACATGTATGTCATTGTTGCTAACATGATTTTACGCGCGCTGTTAGATCCAATGTTTAACTGCATGTAACGTCCATGGTATCCATTGGACTTCAACCAAATTTTGTATTCTGTACCTTAAGAGATGGAACTAATAATATATTCAGTTACCAGGGCTGCCAACTGTAGTTCTCTATTAGGCTACATTATGCCAGGTATACAGTATTTCGAAATATTTAGAAATTTCGACATTACCAACTTAATTTCGTCATTATTCTTGATAGATCTATATAGATTAATCATTGGCATGAATCTTAAATTTTATTAAAAGTAGGCTCTTTAGTTCGTCACGGAACTTCTTGTTTAGTCTGTGGTGATGTTGGAGATCCGCAAGATCAGGGGGCGTCTCTGAACAGCCTCCGAGAGGATTTCGGTGGGATACGGATATAATGATGTCCCTGTAATAGCATTATGAAAAAAGATACCTTGTACAGCTCGTAGATAAGTGATTTTCCCACAAAGGACCGAATCATCATTTTAGTTACAAGATTTAATTTACACACTAAATGACCCAACCTAAAATCAACAAATCTTAAATACAAGTTTATATGGACACCAACAATGAAGGTAATATTCGATATTACTGTATTAGAGCACTTAGTAAATGCCAACATTAATGGGATTCGTATGTAGAGTGGTTTCTAGCGCGGATATTAATCTGGGTGAGTGATGTGGACCAATATTAAATTATGTGGCTTACCATGCTGTGTGCTACTAACTGGAGCAGAAGTGAGTTGGCACAGTGCAAAGCGAAACCCTCTGCCATCACGATAACTCATATTTGTGTAGACCTACGTCATTTTTCGAGGCACGTCCAGAAAGTAAGTTCCGTTTTGTAATAACATTAAATTGTATACAGATACAGAAAAATATTTATTGCACAACATTCTACACCTCTTAAACTACTTTTCCACATAACTGCCGAACTTTTTCAGGCATTTGTCATAGCGTAGCACAAGTTTTTGGATACCTTTTTCATAGAAGTTTGCCGCCGACCCGTAAACGAGAGTGAAGACTCCCCTGTAAGATATCCTACCGTTTGGCCACCACTGTTAGGCAAATTGCGTGCTTCCCAGGAGAACTGCGTATGTTTAGGACTTCTCCTGACCACATGGGTAAATCTGACCTGACCGTAAATAATATAGAAATAACTTGAGTGCTCAAAAAGCTACGGACATGTTTCTTTTGCAGGGTGAAGTTCAAGGCTAGGAAGGAAGGCAGAGTAAGCGACAGGAAGCAAGGGCTGACCAAAACGAAAATATAGATTATTAATGAAGCCTCGGGTCAAAAATACCCTTGCGCCAGCCCTCACGGGTTAAAACAAATGGTATATTTCTCAGAGAGTCGCCTCCGTAGCGTAGCGGTCAGCATGGTTAGCTGCCGCCCCGGAGGTCCTGGGTTCGATTCCCGGCTCTGCCACGAAATTTGATAAATGGTACGAGGACTGCTACGGGGTCTACTCAGCCTCGGGTGGCCCAAATGAGTAGAGGGGGTTCGATTCCCCCTCAGCCATCCTCGAAGTGGTTTCCCACTTCGTCTTCGGGCAAATGCCGGGATGGTACCTTCTTCAAGGCCACGGCCGCCTCCTTCCCTCTTCCTTGTCTATCCATCCTAACCATCCCTTACCTTCCCTCATGAGGCCCCTGTTCGCTTTGCAGGTGAGGCCGCCTGGGCGAGGTGCCAATCACACCTCACCAGTTGTATCCCTTCCGATTCGATGTTCCCAGCTTTAGGACACTGCCCGTAGAGGTGGTAGTGTTGAGTTCCCTCGCTGAGTCAGTGGGTTCCACCAACCTGGAGGGTAAAAAAAAACTTCTCAGAGCACATACTGCTGTATCCTTGTTCTGATTTCGACTATATTCTGATCACCTCATTATTATTACTATTATTAGTTTCAGCTTAGGCTTTCACGGCCGGCGTTCATAATTAAATACAAGTTTTTCGGGCCGTGGTCCAGACAGGATATCTCCCGACATTTCACCGGAAACTGCGTCCGGCATTATCAAGGGTTCCGCTCCTTTCCTTGGTCAGCAGTGGAATGAGGAAGAGGCTTGAAATAATGGGTAACGGCTAGTAGTGGAGTATTGTTGTTTGAATATGACTGTTGGTTGGATCTTGGCGATGAACTAACGGCTGGAAGGTAGTTTGGATCTTCAAATTAGCATGGTGAGCCGAGCGTTCTCTTCGCATTCCGGCTGGATCGTCTGATCTCACGTACATGTTGCGGGGTGCGGCGCGTGCTCCGGCTTCGGCGACCGAGCTTGTGAGGGTCAGGTGTTCCCTGCGCGACTGCCGGGCTGTAGCGGGAAGGTTCTTCAGGTTGACGTATGAGTGATTTCTTGCCCTTGGTGTTCCTAAGAGCCGGGATCCAAGTACTACGCACACGTTCAATTTCTTCCTTCCGATTGAAATTGTCGGGGTGTTTGAAGATTTCTATGGCTTCCCGTTGCAGCCTGGCGTGGTAGTGTGTGGTCGTGGAGAGTATCTCCGTGTCCCCGTACTTTACATCGTGACCGGGCAAGAGAGAATGCTCAGCGACTGACGATTTCTCAGTTTGACCCAGGCGGCTGTGTCTGATATGTTCCTTGAGTCTGGTGGTCACGCTCCTCTTCGTCGTTCCTATGTACACCTTCCCACAGGAACACGGGATTCTGTAGACACCTGCAGTGGAGTGTGGGTGGCGCTTGTCTTTAGCGGATCGCAGCAAGTCCCGGATTTTGGCGGTGGGTTTATAAACCGTCTTCACTCCATACGTCTTCAGTAATTTGCCTATCCTGTCCGTCACCTTCTTCACGTACGGCAGGAATGCGGTGGCCACCGGAGTTTCCTCAGAATCTTTCCTCGTGCTCCGGCGCCTGGGATGAGAGGCTCGCTCAATCTCCTTATTGCTGTATCCGTTGGCGCATAGGGCCCTCTTTATATGTTTCAGCTCTTGGTTGAGGTTGGATGGCTCTCAGATTCTCCTAGCACGGTCTACAAATGTCTTAATAACTCCGTGTTTCTGTCGGGGGTGGTGATTGGATGTCTTGTGTAGATACCGGTCGGTCAGTTGGCGATCGAGCCTGCACCCCTCAAACCGAAAGTATGGCTACGTTATGTTGACAATGCCTTCGTAGTCTGGAGTCACGGAGAGGAAGAGCTGGAACGTTTCCTGGACCACCTGAACAGCCTCAACACCAGCATGAAATTTACTATGGAGAAGGAGAAAGACAACTGCCTGGCCTTTCTTGAAGTGCTGATCACCAGGATTAATGACCTGCGCTTGGGGCACACCGTGTACCGGAAACCCACACACATGATGATTTAGGTCTATCTGTGATCACTGACCTGTCCCAGGGTAACTTGTGTGTATCGTTCTCCAGAACAGCATCAGAAATACTATTGATAGTAGCTTGCCACGGTGGGTGAGTGATTATAGTGTCGGACTACCAACCCCAAGATTGCAGGTTCGCCCTGGCCATGGTAAGTGAGTTTTGAAGGCGACAAAAATCACGATACTCATGTCATACTTTGTTGGCCGTTAAAGAACCCATTTGAATTCAGTAGGCCGTGTTCAATGGCAAAATTAATCTCGGGATTTTCCGCCAACACAAAGTTCCTCCAATCTCTACTTGAAAGCGCTGTAGTGTCAAGGAGTTTAGATATCTAACCTCCTTGACTTTCATAGCGTTCAAAGGGACGACGAAATTCGACATGCAAGCTACCCTCTGGGTGTCAATTAACAAAGCTTGCTCCAGGCACCCGAGGCCATACGATATTATTATATTGATAGTAAGGCAGAACATTATTACTTAAGAAGTGCTTCTTTGCCAGGTTTAGGTGGGATATCTTGGCTACTTGATCATGCCTCTTCAAGTAGGCCTAATACGTACATAATATTGTTGAACAGATCCCTGTCATCTGCTGCATGGTCACTGATTCGCGATGGCATCTCGTACATTTGTCATCTGGCATGCCTGCCTTAATGATGTATTTTTTTTTTTTTTTTTTTTTTTTGTCGCAACCACTTGATCATGTATCGCGATCATGAACTCCTCAGTCTCAGCAAATAGATCCGCATGGGTCAGCTAGCTGTTTGATGCTTTATGTAGACATATTCCTGTCTGAGATCAAACGGATGACGGCCGTGCAGTGCTCTCTGAGTTCACTGTTGTTTGTAGCTCACCCTATGGGTGTCCGCTTTAAGCAGCTATAGTATCTGGTGAGCCGAACATGTCCTCGGACACTCCCGGCACTAAAAAGCCATACGAAAAATAAATAAATCAATTAATAAATTAATTAATTAATTAATACAAAACTATTATTATTATTAGTAGTAGTAGTATGTACACCTCCTGGTGTATAGGATAGCATTCCTGGCTGGCATCCGAAGGTCTGGGTTCAATTCCCTCCTCAACCATTCTGGAACTGGTTTACCGTTGTTTTCCCACTTCCAAGTTAGGCCCACGGCCGCCGTCTTCCGAATTCTCACCTAAATTACAAATAATCACACATGTACAGACATCACAATAACCCAGGTTATCAGAAACAATTCCACACCCATCCAAGTACACGGTGTCCAGGCACCTCAAGTGAAACAACAACGTAACGAACAGACAAATTGAGGGTATATTTTGGTCATAGAAACAAAGTTTGAACCGGAATCTGAAAGTTAGTTATGTTAGTTATTGAGGTTTTAAGGGGAGGAACAGTGAGGTTATCTGCCCCACATAACAAAATTTAGATTATTTTAAAATGTTGTGTTCAACGCCTAAATATTCCTAAATAAAATAAAACTAATAATTAAATAAAACTAATAACTATAATAACAAACATAAATATATGGAAAAAAACATCAGAAATTCAAAATAGAAAAAGTTATTTGTAAAATACGCATTTGTGAATTCATATTAGAAAATTGAAATTGTTCAGAGTGAAAGCTTCCTTTATTTTTATACAGATTGTGACAGAAGCTTTACGTAGAAAAAGTCACAGAATCCCTGCAGGTTGGGAACTTAATGTTCAAAACATGATTTCGGAACTAAGATTTTTGGATATGAAAAAATAAAAATAAATTAACTTTACATCAATTTAGTGAACTACATAGGACAAAGGATGTGGTCTAATGGTTGGTGTGCATGACTTGTCAGTCAAAACGGAAGTCGATATTTCGATTTTGATTTGACCATTTATGGGGTCAACACTAGTGCTCGTAGTGATAGATTTAGTGAACTACATACTGTACGACAAATGATGTGTTCTTACGTTTGGAGTCCATGTATTGTTTGAACGAAACCATACGATTATCGTCTGTCTTCGTCTTCTGTTGACGAGGTTCGCGTTTCTTTGAAGTAATATTATTCGTAGTTGTTGACCATTAAATGATTACAATGTCTTCATTTTGTTGCCGACTCGTTCCAGGTTCGTCGCTGAAATAGTTTCTGCTCTTTAATTTTATTATCCCACTTTTGAATATTTTGTGTATTAACCAAACACCTCGTACGTGTTGGCGGCTTGGTGACACACGAGCACTAGTGTCGACCCATACATGGTCGAATCAAAGTCGAAATCTCAATACCTAATTCCGTTTTGAGAAATTGAAAATTCCGCTTCCCACAAATTGAAGATTAATAACGAAAGAATAGATTTAAACAAGCAAACTTTAAAGGTCGCTCCGTAGCGTAGCGGTCAGCATGGTTAGCTGCCGCCCCGGAGGTCCTGGGTTCGATTCCCGGCTCTGCCACGATATTTGAAAAGTGGTACGAGGACTGGAACGGGGTCTACTCAGCCTCGGGTGGGTTCGATTCCCCCTCAGCCATCCTCGAAGTGGTTTTCCGTGGTTTCCCACTTCGTCTTCGGGAAAATGCCGGGATGGTACCTTCTTCAAGGCCACGGCCGCCTCCTTCCCTCTTCCTTGTCTATCCATCCTAACCATCCCTTACCTTCCCTCATGAGGCCCCTGTTCGCTTTGCAGGTGAGGCCGCCTGGGCGAGGTGCCAATCCCACCTCACCAATTGTATCCCTTCCGATTCGATGTTCCCAGCTCTAGGACACTGCCCGTAGAGGCGGTAGTGGTGAGTTCCCTGGCTGTGTCCGTGGGTTCCACCAACCTGGAGGGTAAACGACAAAAAAAACCTTTAACTTAAATAAAAGCTGTAGAACAAGTTTCGTTTTAAAAACAAGCATGTTTTTTTTCAAAGTAGCACTTAAGCCGGAAGTCAGTTTCAAAATTTTATTTTGAAATATGAAAGAGATTTTAAAACACGCAATTTGATACTTTTCCGGGTCTTCTAGCATTCCAACGTTTGGAACAATTTTCAATATAGCTTAACTTTACGTTTTTGTGTCATTTAAGAAATGTTAAAAAATGTAAACCAAAAAAAAAATCGACTTAGATTGCCTAGTCGGTAGCATGCTCAACTGCTATGCCCAAGATCGCGGGTTCAAACTGGGTCGAAGTCATTGGATTTTTAAGAGCGTTAAAAACCTTCAGTATGCCTTCCTTCGGAGGGGAAGTAAAGCCGGTGGGCCCATATCATAGATTTATGGTACGTACAAGAACCCGCCACTGCAATTTGTAGTGCGTAGCAAACTTTGTAGGTTACATTTGACTTGTTAGAAACACTATATTAAGTTTCAACGTTCACCGCTAGGTGATAGTGACAGTGGTGTCTAGTAGCCAAAGTGGGAACTACTTGAAATAGAACTTGTTGGTAGCCTCGGGCGTTCAATCCACAATACCCAGCTATGGCTGGAATTCATATAAATAATGTTTTGATTATTAAAAATGAATGGTAAACAACACATCAGAAATTCCAAAAGATAGCTAGTTCTTTGAGTAAATACACGCTTGAGAAGTTACATTGAAAAAGTGAAAGTGTTCAGGGTGAAAGCTTCCTTTATTGGTAAGAGCAGCTTTACGTAGAAAAATATTACACTCGTGTGTGAAATGTATTTACCTTTTACCAGAATCAGAGCCGGGCACAATATTCCATCTGCTCTATTTTCCAGAACAAAACCATGGCCCCTGTGCTCGTCACGATGATACTCTAAATAATTGCGCCTGCTGTACAACTGAAGGTAATCTCATTTGCTTTACCTCTGTTCGCTGAGCTACATGACAGGGTAAGTGTTCTGCTTTACGTATCGTGTCATTAACTTCTCCACCTCTTTACGACAACAATGTCAGTAGCAGAGTGCTGTAGCAGTATTGCCAACCGTACGATCTAGATAATACAAACACGATAATTGTAATGTGACATGAAAATGACCATGTTAGCCCTGTTCCTTATTATTATTATTATTCTCGTATCAGAAACATGTTACAAAACACTTCACTAAATACAATTAGACCAGAACTTGGCGACTTGTAGTGCATTCTCTGAGGCTAGGTGTAGATCCTCCGCTGTGCAAGTGGTTGGACACATACGACATTGAATCATGTGGTCGAGAGTCTGATCTTCTCCGCAATCACACTTGATGTTTATGTCTTTAGCGTAGTACCATATTACCATATTAGCTCTTGATTTGCCGACTCCTGATCTCAACCTATTTAGCGATCTCCATGTCATTCATGCCTCGTTATGACCCGGTGAAAAAGTTTCAGATGGTGTTGTACAGGCACCAGGAGAAGACCTTTAGCTTGCCAAGATTGTAGTCTAGCATTTTTCTTGGTGGTTGTGAGTTCCTTTGATGTTTTTAGGAAACTCTTCCTAGGATTTGAATGAGTTTTTGAATGGTATGGACTCCGTCTTAAGGAAAGAATTCATGATGAAAATTAATAAATGTAAAACAAAAATACTGGAATGCAGCCTAAATAAATCAGAAACCTCTATGGACATCAAATTGGCAGGTGAAAAGCTGAAGGAAGTAGGAGACTTCTGTTACTTACGAAGCTGAATAACCAGTGATGGACGAAGCAAAGAGGATATAAAAAGTAGGTTGGCTCAGGCAAAGAAAGCATTTCTACAAAAAAAAAGGAATCTGCTGATATCGAATATAGATTTAGGTATTAGGAAGTCATTTTTGAAAGCGTTTGTCTGGATCGTGGCGCTCTATGGAAGTGAAACTTGGACTATTGGTGCAGCAGAAAAGAGGAGAATTGAAGCATTTGAAATGTGGTGTTACAGGAGAATGATGAAGATCAGATGGGTAGATAGGGTTACAAACAAAGAGGTATTAAGTCGAGTGGGAGAGGAGAGATGTTTCTGGCGACTGCTAATGAAGAGAGGAAATAGGTCGGTAGGACACATACCAAGACACCCAGGAATAGCAAGCTTAGTTATGGAGGGAAGGGTCGAGGACAAGAACTGTAGGGGTAGACCAAGGTTAGAATATGTTAAACAGATTGCCTCGGATGTAGGGTGTGATAGCTATGTAGAGATGAAACGATTAGCTCAGGACAGGGAGGCATGGAGAGCTGCATGAAACCAGTCAAAAGACTGAAGACTCAAACAACAACAACTTCCTAGATTTCAGTCTTGGTGTTTGTAATTCGTACCCATATAACGGAAGAGTTCCTTCATGCTCCACCTTCTTCCTTTCCTTGTTTGCTGACATTTCTCTTCGAACAGAAGGTGGTACTATCCCGGCGAGGTGGTAAAGCCATTCAATTGGAGTGGATTTGAGACACCCAGTTATTATTCTGCACGTATCATTGAGAGCCACATCCACCTGTTTGACATGAGCTGAGTTATACCAAACAGGACACGCGTACTATGCGGTGGAATAACATAATATCATTGCAGAAGATTTGATGGTTGCTGGTTGGCTGCCCCCTGGCTGTTCCCTGTGGAAACGTTCTGCTTAGTGTTCCTTATTGACGAAGTATAATAAGTCCTGAACATTATGAAACTTAAGACAATATTAATTAGTACTTTTTATTGTACCGGGTTCTTTGTATCTTGGTAGCCCCAAACTTTGTATATTGCTCTATCTATAGTATGGAATATTTTTCTCAACGATAAGCTATCTTTCCTCAGCTTCTTCACATTTGTACTTGATTATATCCACTCTAACAAATTCAATCTTAACCTCAAAATCTTTATCTACATAACATCCACATCACTGTTTCCTTCTTCAAGCTGGTTTTATATCAAGATCTCTTTATTTCGAATTAACGTATGTTGTAACAGATCTGTTTTATTTTTAGCCTACTTTTCACATTTTGCAAAAATGAGGAAAAAGTAGACTTATGAGACCGGGCAAATGTCTGTCTGTCTGTCTGTCTGTCCTTCTGTCTGTCTGTCTGTCTGTCTGTCTGTCTGTCTAGCTGTGTGTGTGTCTCCCCCAATCAACTCCTAAACGGCTGCAGCAATCGAAACAAAATTTGGTAGGAGTAAAGACATGTACCTGAATATCTCACGGCCATATTTGAAAATGATGTCAGTGCTACCAACTGCTGAAAATCGCAATTGAAATTTCAGTTCCATGTTGGATATCTTGGAAGGTATGAATGGGAGCTATTTCAAAATTGGCACACGTATAGATAATAATATTGCAGTTTAATTTCCAGGAGGCCATACATGGCAGTGTTGCCAAAATGATTATAAACCTGCTGATAGGTCCAAATTTTAAATGCATATAACTTCTACACTACCAACTGGATTTCAACCAAATTTCGTATGTGCTATGTGTACATAAACAGATATGATTGAGTGTATTCTTAAGAGCCACCAGGGCTGGCAACTGTTAATAAATGCTCTCAATTTTTTATCCAAATACCCATATATTAGAAAGTATGCAAGCCGACAGCTTTAAACTATGCACACGTATGGTACCTGACATTCTATATTAATTTGGAGTAACTTATATACGTCAGTGCTACCAACATGATTCTAAGCCTGCTGAGAGGTCCAACTTTAAATACATGTAACTTCTATACTATCATTTGGATTTCAACCAAATTTCGTGTGTGCTATGTGTACCATAGCAAATATGACAGTGCCGATTCTTAATAGTAACCAGGGCTGCCAACTGTTAATAAATACTGTCTCTATTTTTGTTAACCTAATATCAATAGACTATATCAGAAAGTATGCAAGCCAATAGCTCTAAACTTTGCACACGTAGCCTATAGTACCTGGCATTCTAGATGAATTTGGAGTAACTAATATAGGCCTACGCCAGTGCTGCCAACATCATTCTAAGCCTGCTGATAGGTCCAATTTTAAAATGCATGTAACTTCTATACTAACTAATGGATTTCATTCAAAATTGACACAACAATAGATCATATTATTTCAGATTATTTATGACCAATACATGTATGTCATTGTTGCCAACATGGTTTTACGCGCGCTGTTAATTCCAATGTTTAACTGCATGTAACGTCCATGTTATCCATTGGACTTCAACCAAATTTTGTATTCTGTACCTTAAGAGATGGAACTAAGAATACATTCAGTCACCAGGGCTGCCAACTGTAATTCTCTATTAGGCTACATTATGACAGGTATACAGCATTTCGAACTAATTAGAAATTTCGATATTACCAACTTAATTTCGTCATTATTCTAGATAGATCCATATAGATTAATTATTGGCATGAATCTTAAATTTTAAGAAAAGTAGGCTCTTTAGTTCGTCACGGAACTTCTTGTTATTTTAGTGTATGTGTATTTTTAAGCCTTTAGACGATTAATTTATTAGAAACAGTTTTGAGATCAACCTTCTTTAATGGTGAAATGTCTCATATACTATAAGCCTTGCTTTTCTATTCACATTATTTGTGCTGAGGAAAACCAAGATGTGGCCGAAACCGATACATACGGAGTTCTCCTGATCCAGCACGCAATTTGCCTGACAGTGGTGGCCAAATGGCAGCATATCTTTCAGGGGAATTGTCTCTCTTGTCTACGAGTCGGCGGGACTCGCGGTCGGCGACGCTATTTCAAACGCTTGTCAATACACCCACACAAGGGCGACTGATGCCGGAATGGCGTCTCAGCCTTTCCAATAGATGCAGGTACACAGCGCACCTGCACGGGTTGCCACCCGCAGTCTGCAATGGCGTAATATCACAAAGGGTATTACTAAAAAATCGCCCCTCTACAAGCCAACACAACACAACCAAGCACACAATGACACCTACGAAACGGTCTCTGGCCAGCAAAAACAAAAGGCATGGCACAAACTTATAAAGTGTGGCATCTATCCACAATGTTGCAAGACTGAAAAACGACGATCTGATGATGCTCACTTGACGAGTGAAACATGTTTTTAACTCTTTATAGGGCAGAATATTATTGGAAATATTTATTTGAATTTATTTTAATTTCATTTTAATTGTTTTAGCATGATAGTAAGTATTAATTTTAATTTTTCTATCATTTAACATCTTATTGTTGATATTTATTTTGATCATTTACATTTTTATATTATTTTTATAATTTTAAAATTAAGATTATAAATGTATTATAGTTTTAATATGAGGTTAGTTATTTTTAATATTTAGAAGCATATTTATATTTGTTTCTAATTTTCTTCTTCTTTCTCCGTTAGGCTCTTCTGAGGACCACGAACCAATTTCAAGGTTTAGTCCTTTGTTGTTCTTTCTTCTTCCTCCAGTGCTTCTTCATCTTTTCGCTGTGTGTTTTCTTATATTACCTTCCTTGGAGTCCTTCATTTCCCAATACCCTTTTTTAGAAAATTTCTCCCTCTAGTGGATCTTCTTCTCTTACATTATTTATTTCTAAATCTATTTTTTTTTCTTGAAACCAGGCTGTTGACGATTTTTTTCCAAATATATTTAAAAATTTGTTTGGTTAACCTGCTATCATTTATTATATATAAATATCCAATAAATAACAATCGGCTCTTCTTTATTGTCTCCGTTATGTTTTCAATTTTCGAATATAGTCTATTTCTTCGTTACTTCTTAATTCCCAAAACTCTGTACTTCTTAATGTACCGAGAATTTTGCGCATATTTTTTTCCTTCTGATACTTCTAATTTATCCAATTTATAATTTAGTATTAGACATTCACTGGCATATAAGCATTGTATTAATGCAGCCAATGGCCACCTGTTCTATAGTGCTGTATTTTCTATTTCTTAGATAAACATTTGTTCTTATAGATATTCCTGATTATACCATATGTTCTTTGAATCTTGTGCACTCTTTCTTCTACGGCAGATTTTTCTAAGCCATTCTTCTGAATTATTTCCCCCAAATAATTGAACTTATTTCTAATTTTATTTAATTTTATTTTATTTTTCACTCTTTAAGTTAAATTGTTATTATAAAGGCCCGGAAGTTCATACCAATTCATATTTTTGTATATTTATGCATATTTTGGTTATTTTGGCACAATGCATGATATTTTTCTCCTTTGCCTGTTTGAGTGCATATCTCTGCTTGAGAAGAGCGTATATTCTAATTTCCTATTGATTTGAATCGCGTGTTGTTACTTAATGTTCTTAAAGTCGTATATATCGATTCGGACTCCGAGAGTCTATCACAGAATAATACTGAAATTATTTTAAAATATTGTAGGCTACGTTTCAGTCCTTTTGGCAAATCAATATCAATTATTTTTATACAGCATTCATTACGTAAAACTTTGTAAATTAGGTTAATTTTATTTAAATATTCAATGCATATTAAAATTGTATATCGGTTATACTTAAAATTAACACAATAAAATCATCATTGATGGTCAACACCGCTTGTAGTTCCATAAAATAACATTTCCTACCATTTAGAACTGTTTCTTAGTTGTGATATTTAAGGAAAGGTGTAGTTAAATGTCCATCTGTCCATATTTTCTTTATATTCAAAATAGATACGCTAAAGAATACTGAGTGATCGTAATTGCCATATTATTTCATAGTGCATATTTTGTGAAACGTGAAGAATATTTGACCAAAAATTAGTGCATATTAGCATGCATATTTATTCACTTAATAGTGCATGAACTTCCGGGCCTTAGTTATTACTTTAAAAAATAATTATATCAAGCACCTTAGGTATAATATTCGGTTTTCAGAAATATTAACACATAAAAAAAACTCGTTGATACATGACTGAAAGATTCAACCATCACTACTTTGCCAATATTCATTTTCCTTACAGTAGTTGGTAAATATACAGACCACTGACCTATAAAGGGGTAATTTTCTCCCTCTTCAGTAGTTCACAACAAGCACATAATTTATATATTGTTACGTTTTTAGGGTTCGTAAAATAACTGGTCAGGCTTATGGTGCACTAATGAAAATCCACAGCCTGCTTCCAGTCTCCGACCGGGTCAGGAATGGAATGAATGAAGCCCCTATCTAGCGGCGAGGATATGAACTGTGCCGGCTGCCGAGGCCTGACGCACTCCTGTGGGGCAATGATTAAATGAATGACAGATGAAATGAAATGATAGTGGAGAGTGTTGCTGGAATGAAATTTTGACAGGGAAAACCGGAGTACCCGGAGAAAAACCTGTCTGCCTCCGTTCTGTCCAGCACAGATCTCATATGGAGTGACCGGGATTTGAACCACGGACTCAGCGGTGAGAGGCCGGCGTGCTGCCGCCTAAGCCACGGAGGCTTCGGTGCACTAATAAGTTACTTTATTTACACTAATATAATTTACACTAATTTACATTAAAACAAATTAGGCCTACTCACTCGCACACACACACACTGAGTCTCACTCCATACAAACTGCTAGACACTACTTATTTACACTGTTCTCTGCAAGAACGTGTCTCACACAGTAAATATTTATTTTCACACCACTGTCTTCGATATCACACTATTTCACATTTATTTCCACTCATCGCGCTCTGCGCGGCACGCTGCTTCAACTCAACTCAGACTAAGACTGAGAACTAAGACTGCTACTCGTCGCACTTCGCTGGTATATATACTGTACAGTAGGCTCCTGGCCTGGAAGGTTTTCGACATCGCCAATTCTTGCAATAGCGAGTATGTTCTCGTTGGTTGGTTTCCAGAACTATCCAGTCCCTCCCAGTGGTGTTCTGGATTTCTTTTCCTCCTCCAGTAGGTTCAAGTCTATTCTGGTTGACTCTATTCAACGTTGCGCGGGGAGGAGCCTAGCCTAATCATCCCTGGCCGGATAGGCTGTCCAGCACTCTCCACTCACCCCACCCGCCTATTAGCCGAGAAAAATATGGTGGCGGCCAGGTCAACGCGGGTCTGGGAACTGTCTTGCCTGCTGATGGATCTGCCACACCGCCACCTCCAGAGACCTGCCCGTCCAACCCACGGTGACACGCAACAATATGTTATACCACATTTAATTGTATACAAGTTATATGTCCCAGTAATTGGAAAACTAGATGATTTTGAAAGAGGAATACAATGTATGTCTACCCCTTGTTAATCCCGTTTCCTACGGGATCGGGGATGAGATGCGATGACATTCTTATGTGGCGGATCTTTTTACGGCCGGATGCCCCTCCTGACGCCAACTTCATGAGAGGAGTTAATGAGGGATGAAGTAAATGAAGATGAATGAAACTGGGCAACTTCAATTTCAATTACTGTAGTTCCAACTTTGGCTATCAGACGCCACTGACACGTTTGAACTTGATAGAATGTTTCTTCCCAAATAACCTAAGAACTCATTTAGCGTTAATCCCTCAGTGTGCCTTCCTTCGGAGGGCAAGTCAAGCTGGCAGTCCCATGTCATAGATTTCTGGCATGAAAAAAAAGGTTCCACTAACTACACTTGAGTGAATTCAAAATGTGTAGGTTAGATTATTTGATAACGCTATAAATTAGTACCATCATTTGCCGCCAGGTGCTGGCTGCGATGGCATCTTGTAGCCAAGTCTGCAGCTAGGTGTCGTGGATGGTAGCATTTGGTAGGATCTAATTGAAAAATTGATCGTCTGCAGTCCTTACCTGAATCACAGATAACACACACTAATACAGCCATCACAATTAACACCGTTTATCAGACGAATTCCACACACTCCCAAAGTACACGGGGCTACATGACCAGGTAGTCACAGTCCCTAAACTAAGGAACCAACCAACGTACAAATTTAGCTACACACTAGCAATTGTGAGCCTCCGTGGCTTAGGCGGCAGCACGCCGGCCTCTTACCGCTGGGTCCGTGGTTCAAATCCCGGTCGCTCCATGTGAGATCTGTGCTGGACAAAACGGAGGCAGACAGGTTTTTCTCCGGGTACTCCGGTTTTCCCTGTCAAAATTTTATTCCAGCAACACTCTCCACTATCATTTCATTTCATCTGTCATTCATTTAATCATTGCCCCAGAGGAGTGCGTCAGGCCTCGGCAGCCGGCACAGTCCATATCCTCGCCGCTAGATGGGGGCTTCATTCATTCCATTCCTGACCCGGTCGGAGACTGGAAGCAAACTGTGGATTTTCATTTTCACTAGCAATTGTAGTGGTAGGTTCCTTTACATGCCATCAATCTATGACATGGGCCCGCCTGCTTTACTTCCCCTCTGAAGGAAGGCATACTGAAGGATTTTAACGCTCTTAAAACTCCGACGATTTCGGCCGTGTTTGAACCCACGATCTTCGGCATAGCAATTCACCATGAAACTGGCTACGCCACCGAAGTCGACAGAGAAATACAATATAAGTTAGTGAGCTATACAAAGGGCAATTAAAAAAATACGAGCCATTCAGTGGTCGCATATGATGTGTAACACATGACATAGAAGAAACCTCACATGTAATTGTTGATACACCGGTATTTTATACTATTATTGGCACAAATATTAATCTATTGTAAAAGAGAGTGTTTTACAGATATTGTAGTTTATAATACGGAACTCATTTTATTAGATGATTTGTAGCTTCCACCAGCACTAGCCTAAATAAAGACTACGATACGGATCAACTAGATTAATAGACGCGACACCGCTCATAACCTTAAATTCCTTATAAACAGGTCCTCTTGATTCACAGACCAACACGTAATTTCATAAGGATTCTGTAAAAATGAGTCATATTGATATGATAAGTATCGTTTAAAATGATAATCTGGTAGCAAAATTATCTACCCAGTCCGAGATTCGAACCCGATATCTCTAGATTCACAGTCATAGGCGCTAGCCCCACGGCTATTTCGACTACACAAATATTGTGCATAAGATGGTGACTTATTTCCACGTTCCAATAATACTGCATTACGGAATTAAGTTTCATTTATATTTTGCTTGTTTCGATAATGTTCCTGCGTGAAATTGAGTTTAAAATGCCTTATGAATAGGCACTCTCGTGAGTAAATAGAATGTACACAGTAATAGTTCATGAAGGCTTTCTCAATTCTCGTATAACCACAACGATTATATTATATTGATGACTGCATTACCGATGTGTGGGATAATATTTGAATATTCATTGTGCAGAAACATAATACCGGCAATGCCGACTACTAACAATGTTTGATATTAAGGCATTTTACCATTTAAATACTGATACGAAGACTTCGAACATGTACCATGTGCTTTGTTTCAATCACTTGACACCAGAGTTCGCATGAGCGTTTACCGTTCAGTATTTCATATACATTCCACATGGCCGAGAGTACGTCATGGTATCAATTTCCGACACCGCGCGCTCATTGTTTCTCTTACCACTGCCAGCTGGATTTTACCACTGCCAGCTGGATCGATCGATCGACTTGGCAGTGCGTCTTACACTTCCGTTCGTTCCACCACTGGCAGCTAGCACACTTCCATTCGAGCACACTTCTGTTCGATCGAACGGAAGTGTGCCAGCTGGTGCCACCTCGATCGTTCCGATCCACTTCCGTCCCATTTTTGAAAATCACTCCCACAAAAATATCCTGCAAGCGAGTGGAAAGATGTTACACATCAAAAACTGGATTATTTTTAACAGAAACTTGGTTAACGCACCCAAAACAACAACAACCAATAATTGAGAGCAAGCTTAATGTTAGCGGAGGAACGAAGTCTCCTCACCATTTCAGCTCATTGGCATGCTCCATTTCGCCGACAAACTGTTAGAGTGAACGGCTCCCTTGTTATGTGAAGACAGGCACTTGATGTGAGGCAATGGATATTAACAACACGAGACTAGTGAGCTATGACGGAGTTTCACTACCAAACGCAGAATTTCATTCCCAAGACTGCAATAAGCGAGAAGCGCATAATCGTCAGTAATAATGTGTCAGCTGCGCAGGACACATTGCAGAGTATTCGCATTAATTATTATAATCCGCCGGAGCCCATCACACGATCATCAACATCAAATGTTGGAAATTATTTCACATCCACAAAATGTGGAATTTTACTATTTTTCATTTTTAGCCAATTTTCATTTTATGAAAAAACAAGATGTTCAGTAAAGAACATATGGCCTATTTTCTCCTAAATGCATGGGTTTTGTTATAACTCTTTGTCCTTTTCAAGGAGTATAATTGAATGTTGGTTGTAGTAGCTTGTTGAAATACAACGTGCTATAGGGATATTAAACATGAATATGAGGTGCCCTTTGCTAGTGCTACCTCTGTAAAAAATTTCATTCAATTCGGTTTCACCGTGTTTGAATTGATATGGGGAATGGATTTGCACACATACATGGCCGCTATTTGCAAACAATTGGGCTGATGACCTTGTAGTCAGTCATAAGATGCTTTCCACAAAAAGGCATGTTGTTGCAAAATCTGGTAGAGATCAAATTATTAGGATGGTCGCAATTTGATTTAAGCTTTTAACATTTGGGTGGCCGTCATTCCGTTTCCGTCAAGATGGTGGCGATATAATACATGACACTGATGTGCCCTTTGCTAGTGCTACCTCTGTACCAAATTTCGTTCCATTCACTTTCACCGTGTTCGAATTAATAGGGGGAATCGATTTTGACACAAAGATGACCGCCATCTGCAAAATATTAGGCTAATAACCTATTAGATTGGTCAAAGGATGCTCCCTCCATAAAGATATTGTTGCGAAATTTGGTAGAGATCGGATGATTAGGTTAATCGTAATTTGATTTAAGCTTTGAACATTTGTGTGGCCACCATTACGTTTCCGACAAGATGGCGGCGATATAATACATGACACTGATGTGCCCTTTGCTAGTGCTACCTCTGTACCAAATTTCGTTCCATTCACTTTCACCGTGTTCGAATTAATAGGGGGAATCGATTTTGTCACAAAGATGGCCGCCATCCGCAAACTATTAGGCTAATTACCTATTAGATTGGTCAAAGGATGCTCCCTCCATAAAGGTATGTTGTTGAAAAATTTGGTAGAGATCGGATGATTATGTTAGTCGTAATTTGATTTAAGCTTTGAACATTTGTGTGGCCGCCATTACGTTTCCGTCAAGATGGCGGCGATATAAAACATGACACTGAGGTGCCCTTTGCTAGTACTACCTCTGTACCAAATTTCGTTCCATTCGGTTTCACTGTGTTTGAATTAACAGGGGGAATCGATTTTCACACAAAGATGGCCGCCATCCGCAAACTAATAGGCTGATGACCTATTAGTTTGGTCAAAGGATGCTCCCCCCATAAAGGTATGTTGTTGCAAAATTTGGTAGAGATCGGATGATTAGGTTAGTTGTAATTTGATTTAAGCTTTGAACATTTGTGTGGCCACCATTACGTTTACGTCAAGATGGCGGCGATATAAAACATGACACTGAGGTGTCATTTGCTAGTCCTACCTTTGTACCAAATTTCGTTCAATTCGCGTTCACCGTGTTCGAATTGATAGGGGGGACAGGCATTCAGAGTACACACACTCACATACACACAGACTCACACACACACACACACACAAACACGCAGACAGACACACTTTTTTTCGCCCTGTGTTGATCTCATAAGTCTACTTTCATTTTTTGCAAAAATCGAAAGTAGGCTAATAGGCTTATCAGATCAACTTTTGTCCATGTGGGTGTGTGAATGAGTGTATGTGTGTGTATGTGCGTGCGTATGTGTGTGTCCCCTGTAATAAGTTATAAACCGCTGGAGCGATTTCAATGAAATTCGGTAAGGTCATAGTACTCTTTTCGCCGACCACGACCGTGCCCTTCAAATTTAATTACGTCTCACCAATCCAACATGGCGTCTGTGCGAAATATTTCACTGGCAGTCTAAATCTCCGAAACTCTTACTGATATCGCCCGGAAATTTTGAACGGTAATACAAAGCACTACTAGAAGTTCACCTATGACACCTTCAAAAAATTTGATAACTACAAAACGAACATGGCGGCCAAGCGAAGTTCAAACTTAAAAATTGACATTTCTCGCGATTTAACCATCCAATCGCAATAAAACTTGGCACAGCAGATGCTTATGCACATTGTTATGTGCCCGTTTAGACCGGAGTCCGCACGACCACATATGCATTTTACCAAGAATCAGTCAGCACGAGAGTCAAAATATCCCGGGGCGCCAGATGGGTTAAAGCTAATCGCAAAAACGACATCAAATGAAAAAAATGCTTTACTGATTTTTGGCTCAATGCAACAATAAGGATAGAAGGAGATTCAACTGGGCATAACACATCATGTAAAATTATCTCATTTTATTCTGAATTTAAAATTGACTGCAAAATAAAATGCTCAAAGCAGCATCATTCACGTGTGGCGACCCACATTACTATTTACACAAGGTACAGAAATTTTCCAACACATTGGACAATTATCTTTGGAGACACAAGTCTGATTATCAGTCCTGTAGACTGTGTTCCAAAATTATATCCATTATTTATGATTAAATCCATTTCAAATTTAATTGTCTTTACTGGAAATACTGTAGTTCACTGGTTGAATTTTTACATAGTATTAACACTCGTAGAATAATTGTTCATAGAATTTTTAACTTTCACTTATTTTTCCAGTTTCAAAAAAAATATTGTCAAAAAAATATTATTCTTTCTGAATCAACACAAATTATGTACATATATTAATAACAACATCTGAAAAGTATTTCACCATTGAGCATAGCATCGATTAACTGTGCGAAGCACAACAACATTAATTGATCTTCTGACATTAAACATTTCGAGAAGTGACTCGATTATGAACTTCAAGTTCCTACCAAAATATATGATTTCTGAATCATTAACTTGATCAATAAATTGTTGGACCAATCAACTATTCGATTTTCCACTTGGAATCATTATTAAGAAAAATATTTATATTTGTGACCATTTTAGTAACTTTCACAACTTGCAATTCTGCGGAAATAAGAATTGTAGCTTCATAATAAATTCATTTAGTTCATGACACTAGGATTGAAAACATCCTTCAAATTATTCGTGGTTATAGAATTATTTTTAATTGGCAGTGGCCCATTCTATTATTTTTATAAGAACACAACATTCCAACAACAACGGCAAAGGTCTTCCTCTGAAGAAGAATAAAATACTATCATGACAAATCCGGGTTCTAGCATAATCAAAATCTTAATGGAATCCGTAAACAAGGTTGAAATAAGAACTGATGGTTTTTAAGAAATAACCTTTGGGTCATTCATACGACACAATGTGTAGTTCCAATACTCCTTCTTTAACACTGAGTCATCGAACCTGCTATTTGATTGATGCTCAAATAAAAACCTCCTCATTCCTGCGACTTAAACATGCGCACCTGGGAATGGCATTTCAACTACTCCACACACATAAATTTTCTTCCCAAAATTTATACAATAAATCAAGCCTCTGCTTGTTATCAACACTGGAAGATTTATAAACTTACAAGTTTATTTTATTTTACCATTCAGTTCAACCCGTGAAGTTACCATACTTATGATACTCTCTATTTCACTTTCGAATGTGTATCTACGTCATGATTTTATATAAATACAAAAATATCCTAATTGATACAAATATCATTTGCTTCCCGTTTCATGCCTCTCCGTGTTATCTGAAAAATATACTTTGCTCATGGCAAATATTAACTGTTCAACCAGAACTGTAATGTTGGTTGAATGCGGGCTTGCGCTAACCACTTTCCTTCGGAAAATCACCTGTTCCAAACTAGAAATGATTAAACTACTTCATAAGCTCTCTCTCAATGAATGTGATTATTAGAAAATATAAGATCCAAGAATTATTTATAAAAGTTATGAAAATCATTATTATTATTATTAGTGGATTATTATTATTATTATTATTAGTTATATTATTGTAAATGTGTTTAATTATTATTTCATTATGTGAGAATCCACATGTTCGATTCTTCGAATATGGATAAAATATCCATTTCTCAACAAAAATAATTATTAACTTTTACAGTTACATCGGCTGATTACCGTGATTATCAAAAAATATGAAACATTCAAATAAATGCTCGTTCTGCTCGGTCATCGATCCTAAACTGTTCTGAGTGCTGAAAATACTCAGAATAACTCTAATATGTCTTGCGTAAATCATTGCAAGATATAAATACGAAGAAAAACAAATGTGTTGGTCATCTGCAGAAAAAGAGTTTGTTCCAATTAGCTAGGCATAATATAAAGTCAAAATGTGGCTTACATTTCTCGTTGGTATTGAAGCGTAGTGAACCTGGTCTGTACCAGATTTATCCAGATACATGCCCTATCGGACACGCACGGCTAATCCTTGTATCGGCCGCCATTATATACCCACAATCTGTCTAACACGACATAGTGGAAATATTTCTTGAAGTTTGAAGTAACTGCTGATCCATTTTAATATTGGCTTCAATTAAGTCCATAGCAGTTTGCTTAAATGGGGTCAGATCCAAGTGATCTATTCTCAAATATGTCAGTTGTAACATAACTCACGGTAATCTTTTCAGTACAAGAAAACACTGACAGTCTAAATCAATCAACGGCTGTTCTGAAGATCGTTCCCTGGGCATGGTTTATCACCATCTATCATGCGCGAAGCAACTTATATTTTCCCTTCGTCGGCTAATGAACAACACCGTGATAGACTGGCCTTCAATCTACTGAAAGATCGGAGTGGTTATTAAGTTACAATTTATGAAACTGACTAATTGGACTAAAATATCCAAGTATTAAATTACTATTACTGGACTGTGACAAAGTACTTTCTAGACAAAGTCTAGCATATGTCCATATAGAAATAAAATATTTCACCAGTGTCCGTAGAAAAATAACAATCACCTTAGTGATTCTCTCTGCCGGAAACTTACTATGTTCCACATGTATCGCAGCACTTTTGTAACTATCACAATTTAAAGATATCTTCTGCGTAGATCCGGCAACCATGTGCCTTGGCTCAACGTGGCAGCACCTTGTCATGCAAGAGCTTGGTTCGAATTGAGCTGATGTTGCTTGGGCCGGCCGGCTTTTATTCAAAACGGTCAGGTCCACGCTGAAATATGGAAATCCTCATATCTCTGGTATCTATGGTCCGATTCACTTGATACTAAGTGCTTTCTCTTTCATTTGGCCGTGCCAGTAATCTGATCCAAGTCTCAAGTCTCTACTCCATGGCTAACTATTTAATCAACAAATAGTCCCGACCTCTGCTACTACTCGCCACGTCTCTTGACATGCTCTTGGCTGCATAAAGTTTCAATTCCCTTCTAGAAGTAATGGAGCGCGATATTCAAATATCTCAACTTTCAAAAGCAGCTGTAGCCTTTCCCTTGATATCTAGGTGTCTGAATCTTGGAATACCCATTCCTAGAGTTGGGCACAGTAATGCACTGGCATCTTATTTAGTTCAATTGTTTTCATATCTTCAAGATGGCGGCTGATATCACCCTGAAATTTTGCACGATGATAAAGACTACTACTACAAGTTTATATATGTAAGTACAAAAACCTGTAAAGTACAAATCGAACATGGCGTCCAAGCGAAGTTGAAACATTTTAATAGACTTTTCTCGCTATTTAACCATCTGAGCGCAGTGCAATATGGTACGGTAAATGTTGATACATATTGTAATGTACTGGCATTTAATTTAGTTCAATTGTTTACACAACCTCAAGATGGCGGCTGTGCGAAATTATAATATTTAGTGTTTATTTCTTGTGTGGTAATCATGCGATGGAAGTGAAAGTTTGAATAATGAACCTACTCAATAATTTTATTTTAATGGTACATAACTCTATGGCCTATACATATAACAATCCAACATGGCGACCATCCAAAATATTTAGACGATTCTCAGTATCTACGAATGTATTACAGCAATCAAACTGAAATGTTGATAGAGGCAATTAACATAAGTAGGATATATGAAAATAGGCTTTAGTTCTTCACGGAACTACTCTTTAAATATTACATTACAGTACACACACACATTTTCATTTGAAACGGTTTTGAATTTCAGCGTCCAGTCTAGTCTGCAAGCCTCTGGTTTTGGGGTAGCACGTCTATCTCGCTCATAGAGGCCCGGGTTCGATTTTCGGCTCCACCACGATTTTAGAAACTGACGTGAGGACTGGAACGTGGTGCACTCAGCTTCGTGAGGACAATTGAGTAGTCCGATCACGGATACCAAGATTAACGGCCGAGAGGACCCGACACGCTGACCATGCGTCACCCCATAATCCTCAGCCCAAATGGCCAGGCAGCGGTCTCTTGGGCTGTAGTGCCACGGGCTTTGGTTTGGGTTTTGGAGTTATGGAAACGTGCATCAAACCAGTCGTAAGACTAAAGACCTAAATAATAATAAAAACAACAACAACAACAATACAACAGAACAGTACTCTTTGAGGTGTTGCCGTGCCTGTAACGGTGGTCCGCCTCGTTGCGTAGTGGCTAGCATTCTTGACTGTTACCGTGGATACCCGGTTTCGATTCCCGGCTCTGGCAAGAAATTTAAATCTGGAATGCGTTACACTCAGCCTCGTGGGTTAGAACTGAGAAGATGTAGTTCGAATTCAACTTCAGCCATCTTAGAAGTGGTTCCCCACTTCACTCAAACCAATTTAGACATCCAAATATACTGTAGTAGCTAAATGACTACGAAGGCCCAAGACCCTATATGAATGAACAACAACATGGGGAGGGAAGGATCTTGGTTATCAGCCCCGTGTTGATGGGTGTTTGTTTAACTTGTCTGATAACCTGGTCGATTGGTTCCTCAGTTTAGGGGCTGTGACAACATGTTCATGTAGCCCCATGTACTTTGGATGTGTCCTGTCTGATAACCAGTATTAATTGAGATGGCTGTACTAGTGTGTGTTACCTGTAGTTCAGGTAAGGACCGCACACGATCAATTTCAAGTAGTTCCTACTTTTGCTACCAAATGCTACCGTCAACGACACCTAGCTGCAAACTTGGCTTCTAGATGCCACCACAACCAGCAGCTGGTGGCGAACGTTGGAAATAATCGAATCTAACCTACACATTTTAGCCTCATTCATTTGTAGTTGGTTCTTTTACATGCCATAAATCTATGATATGGGCCTACCGGGTTTACTTACCCTCTGAAGGAAGGCATACGTCTTAAAAAATCCGACGACTTTGGCCGGGTTTGAACCGACGATCTCGGGCATAGAAGCTCGGCATGTTACCAACTATGCCACTGAAGCCTACTTCTGATAACCTGTAATCCTGTAATGACTGTAGCAGTATGTGTAACCGTGTTAGATACAGGGATAGGGTAGGTGCCCCAGGACTTGAAGTAATGTACTATCCCAGAATGTACCTGGAGAGAGTGAAAGAAAACCTGGAGGAAGCCACGCTCATCGTAGCTGGTGTCAGCGCCGGGATTCAAATCAGTGACCTCCGTAGTTGCTGCAGCTACCCACGCGACCATGGTGGACGATTTAACGAGCACGATTACCCCCGAAGAGAGAGGCAGCTTGTAGTTTTACGTGTCCCTAAATCTCGCGTTCATAACTTACAGAACCTCCTTTTACCATAGAATCCAACCACCTGGTGTGACATTTCACCCCGAAACACTCACATCTATTAAGAGGGAATCGATCCAGGTCCACTTTGGTCGGAGGCGAGCATCTCAATCGTTGTGCCATCAATACCCTAAACAGTGAAGGCGGTAGAGAATGATGTTTAGCCTATTTTCATTTTATGAAAAAAAAATAGGGTTATGAGATCACATTTTGACCGTGTGTGCGTGGTGTGGTGTGTGTGTGTCCCTAATAACATCTAAACTTCTGAAGCGATTTCAATGAAACTCGGTAAGGTCAAAGCACCATTTTGGTCGACCTGATCATGCCCTCAAATTTTATTACGTCTCACCAATCCAACATGGCGGCTGTGCGAAATATTTCACCAGCATTCTATATCTCTGAAACTATTATTGGTATCACCATGAAATTTTGTACGGAGATAAAGAGCACTACTGGAAGTACACCTGTGAGACTTTCAAAATCCGGTTAAATACAAAACGAACATGGCGGCCAAGCGAAGTTGAAAGATTTAAATAGACTTTTCTCGTGATTTAATAATCCAAACGCAAAGAAACTTGGAACAGCAAATATTCATACACATTGTAATGCACTGCCATCTAATGTAGTTCAATTGTTTACATAACCTCAAGACGGCGGCTGTGCAAAATTGGAAATTAAGTAATCGTTTCTTGTGTCGTAATCATGCGATCGAAGTGAAAGGTTGAATAATGAACCTACACAATAATTTTCCTTTAATGGTACATAACTCTATGGCCTATACATATAACAATTCTAACTTATATGGTGACCATCCGAAATAATTAGATGGTTCTCAATATCTACGAATCTTTTACAGCAATCAAACTGAAATTTATTATGTTCATACGGGCTATAAACATATAGGACTTGCAATAACCTGGTGATCACAAATCCAACATGGCGGCGATGGGAAGTATACATATTTGAATGGACGCTTCTCGCAATTTAACCATCCGAGTGCAGTGAATATTGGTACGGCAAATGATTATACAAATATTAATGCACTGGCATCTAATTTATTTCAGTTGTTTTCATAACCACAAGGTGACAGCTGTGCGAAATTTTAAAATCTCGTTTTTACTTCTTGTGTCCTAATAATGCGATTGAATTTTGAATACTACACGTACACAATAATCTTCATGTAATAGGCTAGTAACCTAGGTGAATAACTCTAACACTTACATATATAAAAATACAACATGGCGGCCAACCGAAATATTAGACGGTTCTCAATATCTACGAATCTATTACGGCAATTACTGAAATTTTGTAAGTTGATAGAGGTAATTAACATAAGTAAGATATATGAAAATGGGCTGTATAGTTCTTCACGGTACTACTTGTTTATAGGGTAAATTCAAATGTATTTTGCCAGCCTACCAACATGACACCCTTAAATGCCATTTAACCAACCAGCTTGGGTTTTGAAGGCTGAGCAGAATCTAGAATTCTCTCCTGTTCGCTAACTCTCACACCCTCACTTCTCCTTGTGGTCGGCAAACAACCCACAGTTGGCTTATTGAATACCGAGAGAGCGACTTCTTCAGGCGATGAAATGGCACATTTCCAAGACCAAATACAAGGACCGGGAATTGCATTTACATTCCTAGTCTTTGCGTCCCCAAGCACTTTGCAGAGAGTTTAATTATATATATTAAGGGTGGTACGCTTTATGGCAGGAAAGTCTACAAGTCCATGGATTTATTAGTTCACGGGTGGGGAAATAATAACGAAACGGGTGGCAGCATGAACATCTCTACTTCATAATAATAACAAGCAGACCCGTGCGAGAACTCTCGCATGTGTATAAACCACCCGCCTGGCTTTACTGTTATGCGGGCTTCTATAAATATGTTTATTTGTTTAAACACACATTTTTAACAAATTGTTGATATTTATGAATTCACTACTGCCCCATGTGTACAGACTACCCGCCCGGTTCTAGTGTTATGCGGCTGTACGCGACACAGTTCTGCCAGGGGCTATCGTCTTATTTATTTCTATAAAATCACTTTATAAACAAATAAATATATTTCCGTTGACTTTTCAAGAAATGCAAGATTTTCCCTGTACTATTGAGACGATTTGGAAGATTTTGGTACAAACCACACCTTCTAACTCCCTCTGGTTTAGGAGCTTGAGTTTTGTGAATTATATACCTTAGCGATAATAATGATAGTACGCTTCCGAGTGTCTACTTATAAACAAAAGAATCGCTCTCAGCACGCTGAAAGGCGGAGATAGATTTCACCGGGCAAAGCAATTTATTTCTGATTCACAATATTAGCCAATTGTTTTGTACCTACACATGCTCAGCTTACGAGATGCCTCATATTATAATATTATAATATATTATAATATTTTGCTCATCCCCTAGCGTAAGGGTGGATCATATCAAAAATTGTTATTTCAGACAAAAGTTTTAGGTAATTGTTACAGGACAACTGACCATTTTAAGCGGTCTTCCTATTAGGCCAATTAATTGATGCATCGTTCTTTCTCTCTCAAAAACGTCTTTCATTCTGCTTCTTAGAGCAGTATACCTCTCATATCCGATTACTGCATTATGATAAAATACAATTTATGTTCGACAATGTAGAAATGTAAATATTATATTTCAGAAAACTGTGAGGGTCATTCTAACACTATGTTTCATTATGAAACAGTTTTTTCCCACCAATCAGAGCTGAACAACAGTTGTTTGACCAATTAGCTGAGGATAGCATCACACCTGCGCTGAGTTCCAAGGCCTTCTAATTTAAATTTCACTGCCTGGCCTAGTGTCATAGTAGGGTAATCGAGGAGGCCATGGTCAAATACAAGGCATTCTCTGCGTCTCATGCGCTCTGTTCAGTACATAAAACTGGCGAAATCTCGACAGATATTCATGAATATTTATGTTCGAACATAAAATAGTTATAATAATTATCGTCGAACATAAACAATCGTATGCAACTCGCCTATAATGCTAATTAAGACACTCATGTGGAAATTATAAAACTCGCATACGCTCGTTTTATAAACATACTCGTGTCTTAATTATTGACATTAGGCCTATAGGCTCGTTGCATAATGTACTATTCTTGTATATGGTGTTTGATTTTCAGGCAGATACTGTCGTATGCACTCTTTTGTATATAAATTTTCCATTATTATTATTATTATTATTATTATTATTATTATTATCTAATCGTATCGGCCAACTAAGGACCACGTTATTTCAACTGGCTTCTCTGGGCTTTGATCTTTGCCCAGTGTTCCTTCATACGTTGCCGGTGTTGCTCTTTTGTTTCTTCCGTCCACATTTTTTCCCGTCTTCAACTTCGGATTTTCTTGAAAAACCTGGTGGTCGTGTAGTTTCTTCCTGAGGGGATTGCGTTCTTGAATATCCCCACAGATACTCTCCATCTCTTGCAGGTCACTTTCCACCTCCTCGAACCAGGCTGGCTTGGTCTTCTTATTTTTAAAATAGTTTAAGATCCGGTTCGTCAATCGTGTGGGTTTCATTCTAAGCAAGTGGCCATAAAATGCAATCCTCCTTTTCCTCATTACATCAGAGATCTTCTGGACATGAATATACAGCTCATAGTTATGCCGTCGTCTATATTCACCGTTGTCTTTAATCGGCCCAAGAATTTTCCTCAAGATCTTTCTTTCCTTGATCTCCAATTTTTCTACCAGGTCTTTCTTGTTCATGGTGAGGCATTCCGCTGCGTACAGTGCCTCTGGTCGTATGACAGTGCAATAATGCCTAAGTTTTGCGTTCAGGGATATTGACTTTATGTTGTAAACGTCCTTGGTGAGTTGGTACGCTATTTCCATTTTGTTCATGCGCGAAGTGAAGGTTCCTTGCTCACATACGTTGGGTTCTACGAACTCGCCAAGATATTTAAACTCATCTGTCCGTTTGATTTTCCCCTGGTTTACTTTTAGCTCCCTTGGTGCTGGCTTGATGTTAGTTATGAAGTGTGTTTTCTCCAAAGAGATCTGAAGACCAACTTTTGTTGCCTGTACCTGCAGCTGATTAATTTGTTTTGTGGCCATATCTAAAGAGTCGGAGAAAATTGCAAGATCATCTGTAAAAGCTAGGCAATCAATAGAAAGGTTCATGTTCTTGTAACCCAGTCGTACTCCATTTTGGACCCCATCGTTCATTTCTTTGTGCCACTCGCCGATGACTTTTTCAAGTGCACAGTTGAAGAGCAGGGGTGAAAGCCCATCTCCCTGCCTAACTCCTGTCTTAATTTCGAAAGAGTCTGAAATTTCTCCTCAGAACTTGACTCTGGAGGTTGTGTTAGCTAAGGTCTGTTGAATGATTGCCCTGGTTAGCCTACTTTCGATTTTTGCAAAAAATGAAAGTAGACTTATGAGATCAACACAGGGCGAAAAATTGTGTGTCTGTCTGTGTGTGTGTAAGTCTGTGTGTGTGTGTGTGTGTGTGAGAGAGAGTGTGTGTACTCTGAATGTCTGTCCCCCCCCCACTATCAATTCGAGCACGGTGAACTCGAATTGAACGAAATTTGGTACAAAGGTAGCACTAGCAAAGGAACCTCAGTGTCATGTTTAATATCGCCGCCATATTGACGGAAACGTAATGGCGGCCACCCAAATGTTCAAAGCTTAAATCAAATTACGACTAACCTAATCATCCGATCTCTACCAAATTATGCAACAACATATCTTTATGGGGGAGCATCCTTCCACCAAACTAATAGGTCATCAGCCTAATAGTTTGCGGATGGCGGCCATCTTTGTGTGAAAATCGATTCTCCCTATTAATTCGAATACGGTGAAACTGAATGGAACGAAATTTGGTACAGAGGTAGTACTAGCAAAGGGCACCTCAGTGTCATGTTTTATATCGCCGCTATCTTGACGGAAACGTAATGGCGGCCACACAAATGTTCAATGCTTAAATCAAATTACGACTAACCTAATCATTCGATCTCTACCAAATTTTGCAACAACATACCTTTATGGAGCGAGCATCCTTTGACCAAACTAGTCGGTCATCAGCTTAATAGTTTGCGGATGGCGGCCATATTTGTGTGAAAACCGATTCCCCCTATTAATTCGAACACGGTGAGGCCGAATGGAACGAAATTTGGTACAGAGGTAGCACTAGCAAAGGGCATCTCAGCGTCATGTTTTATATCGCCGCCATCTTGACGGAAAAGTAATGGCGGCCACACAAATATTCAAAGCTTGAATCAAATTACGACTAACCTAATCATTCGATCTCTACCAAATTTTTCAACAACATATATTCATATGGCGAGCGTCTTTTGACTAAACTACAATGTCATCAGCCTAATAATTTGCAGATGGTGGCCATATTTGTGTGAAAATCGATTCCCCCTAGTAATTCGAACCCGGTGAAACCGAATGGAAAGAAAATTGGTACAGAGGTAGCACTAGCAAAGAGCATCTCAGCGTCATGTTTTTTATCGCCGCCATCTTGACGGAAACGTAATCGCGGCCACCCAAATGTTCTAAGCTTAAATCAAATTACGACTAACCAAATCATCTGATCTCTACCAAATTTTGCAACAACATATATTTATATCGCAAGCGTCTTTTAACTAAACTACAAGGTCATCAGCCCAATAGTTTGCAGATGGTAACTAAGTATGTGTGCAAGTCGATTCCCCCTATCAATTCAAACACAGTGAAACCAAATTGAACGAAATTTGGTACAGAGATAGCACTAGCAAAGGGCACCTCAGTGTCATGTTTTATATCGCCGCCATCTTGACGGAAACGGAATGATGGCCACCCAAATGTTAAAAGCTTAAATCAAATTACGACCATCCTAATCATTTGATCTCTACCAGATTTTGCAACAACATGCCTTTTTGTGAAAAGCATCTTATGACTGACTACAAGGTCATCAGCCCAATAGTTTGCAAATAGCGGCCATGTATGTGTGCAAATCCATTCCCCATATCAATTCAAACACGGTGAAACCGAATTGAATGAAATTTCTTACTGAGGTAGCACTAGCAAAGGGCACCTCATATTCATGTTTAATATCCTTATAGCACGTTGTATTTCAACAAGCTACTACAACCAACATTCAATTATGTATACTCCTTGAAAAGGACAAAGAGTTATAACAATACCCATGCATTTAGGAGAAAGTAGGCTATATGTTCTTTACTGAGCATCTTGTTTTATTATCCAATCCAAATTCCTTTAGAATTTGAATAAGAGCTATTCTATCAATCGAATCATAGGCCTTCTTTAAGTCGACGAAGGTTACCACAAATTTCTTCTTCCTTTGCTTCAGATAGAAAAGGATGGATTTCAGATTCATAATTCGTTCGGCACATGAGCGCTCTTTCTTGAACCCTCCTTGGTACTCTCCTAATTGTGGATCAAATTGTTGTTCTGCCCTAATCTGCAGAGCTTTTGAAATAATATTTGTATGTTATCAGTAGGAGAGAAATGCCGTGGTAGTTGTTAACGTCCGTTTTGTCACCTTTCTTATGCAGGGGATGAATCAAGGCAGATTATTATTATTATTATTATTATTATTATTATTATTATTATATTATTATTATGGCCTTTTTCTTGCTATCATTGTTGGGAAAATTATTATTTATTTCTAATTTATTTATATTGTGAATGTTAGTGAAATGTTTTATTTGTATAAGCCCTAATCTAATATTGTATGTAGGGCGCTACAGTAAAATAGCTCTTTAGCTCTAAGTGTGGCCGTGGAAATAAAAAAATCAATCAATCAAAACTCCATTTTTCTTTTTAATGCTTTCTAATGAATTTTACCTTAAAAAAGGAAGATTCTGAGGAAAATTCTGGGACCACAGAAGTCTACTGATGAGACTTGGGGGAAGAGGAAGAATGAGGAGCTCTACAATACAATACAGATACAATGAGTAAAGGAAGGCTTACTTTCTATGTCCACCTGGTAAGAATGAACGAAAACCGTTTGACCAAAATGATCTTATGGGATTTAAGGTAACCTCTAAGTGGGTAGATGAGGTCAAGAGGGATGCAGAAGAAGTTGGAATTACTCCAGATATAATTCGTGACAGAAGTGCGTTCAGAAAAAGAGGAAATAATTTCAAATCGTTCGAAGAGAAATCTCTACTTACCAAACCTGCAAGGATCATTTCCGAGGGGGAGAGAAGGATGAGAAGTGAAGAAATAAAGAGGTTCTGGGAAGAGTAGAAATGCTTTGAAGTCTTCTGTTTCATGCGGTCCTTAGTTGGTCAAATTCGGAGAAAGAATAATAATTATAGGACTAGATGTCTCCTCGCTTCCGTATTACAAGTAGGCCTACCAACCAAAAGATGTTTCTGACAATGGAACCCATGTATTATACTGGGACAGAGAAATCCGCACTGATCAAAACCGTCAAAGCAAATCGACCTGATATTCACCTCCTTGATCACCAGAAGAAAGAAGCTGTGATAATCGACATATCCGTAGCCTACCACTCAACCACAACCGTCAAACAGCCTATGTCAACAAATACACTGAACTGGCCATTGAAGTAAAACAAATGTGGAAGCTAAAGCAGGTGTAGGCTACATCCGGCCTGCCTCTCATTCTATCGGCAACTGGAATTGTACCTTCAAGACTGGTGGACTAACTAGGCCTACAGGCTCACAAGCTGGTACAGATCCAAAAGTCAGTGATCTTGGACACTTGCCATTCAGTGCGACGATTATCAAAGGAAGAATGAACTCTGAAAGTTCTTGACATTAGACCATATTTTCAGGTATTGTGCCACTGTTAAATGAGGAATTCATGAATCTGTATAATAATAATAATAATAATAATAATCAATTCAGAACAGACGGCTACTATTTCACGGTCACCTCTTGAGGATGACTGATGATCGATTAACGAAAAGAATATGGAGTTTCATTAAGTCTAAGGCAACAAGGCCGAGATGGTTCGAAACAATTATCAGGCAAATTGGTACTCCAGACCGAGAAATTCCTGACAGGGACACATTTAGAAGATTGGTGAGCAACTACCAAGGTTTTCCGGAAGACGGAGAGGACCTTTGCCCGAAGAACATAAACTGGCACTCGCCGCTGGGGTCAGAAGATACCGGCAGGAAGTCAAGTTGGTTGTTACCACGCAGTCCATGTATCTATATATTTAAAACAGTAAGGTGATTTTTGTTACCACGAGATTGAGAGAACGACAGAACCGATTTATTTCGTAGAGCACTCTAACGAAAGCTCTTGGTCTCTAGATTTGCAGAGTGTCTATGAAATAAACAAATATATTACGGTATATTTTTGAATTAATATAGAAAATAGCAGAATTCTTGCCCTTCACGCATGCGCACAATCCGCCTGGGGTCATGACAAAATGGCGGTGAGAAGTCCATTAAAATGTAAGTTATTTAATAAGCTTGCATGTAATTGAAAACATACATTAACCAAGTTCTGACAATAAAATATAATAACAGTATGAACGTATACGAATGTGCAACATTGATTTATTTGGATAATGAAATGGATTATTTCCAAAATGAATGGCTGCGTCTGCTACTGAACAAGAGTGCGTGAGTAGCTATGTTGTTAAGGCGACTGACTGTGGTTCCAAGGTTCACCGGTTCGATCCCAGCCCTCGCCGACATATATTTTTTTTTACCACTGAAATATTGTTTAATCAAGGAGTATTAGTAAGGTTTTATGTCTGTAAAAGATACACGTTTCTACATTCCCTCTCAATACGTTTTATTTCCGTTTTACCATTGCATTACAGCATGTGATCAAAAGAGCAAACTTGTCCTCAGTACGCCGTTTAAATATCTGCAATCAGTTCCTATAACTGACAACAGATGGCAGTACATCGCCCATATAGTTCCAGTAACTGACAGCAGATGGCAGCACCATTGCATCGATATATTTAAAACCCAAGACATGGCACGTTTTCACGTGATGGAGAATTATAAAGGAGGGGAATATTTAAGAAGGGAAATGTTGAGGAACATTAACCGACAGTTGAATGTGTAGGCTATGTTGTTTATGTACCTTAATATTGCAATTTCTTCCCAATGCTTCGGTGGTCAAGTTATTAGCGTCCTAGACTAAAAGTTATAAATGCATCGTCGATATACTCTTAAATTATTAAAGAAAAAAGTAGTTTTCCAGGCACTCGCGCGTGTCCACAATTGCTTTCGCCATAAGAGACACTTGGCAAACATAATTCGTTTGAAGGGCTCCGACATCGTGGTCACTCAGCCCCGTGTACTTGGGTGTGTATGTGTGAAATTTTCTCTCATAACCTGTGTTATTGTGATGGCTGCATTACTGTGTGTATTTGTAATTAAGGTGGTAAATGGCAAGGAGACGGCCAAGGCCTTAATTTAGGAACCATCCCGGTATTTGCCTTAAGTGGAAGTGGGAAACCACGGAAAACCACATCCAAGATTGTCGAGGTGGGAATTAAACCTTCCTCTTCTTAGTTATACCTCAAGAGACTGAATGTGCCCCGTTTTTGCCCTCAGACCAGAATTCAATTTCTTGGCAGAGCAGGAAATGTAACCCGGGTCTCCGGGGCGATAGACAAGAATAGGTGGGCCTCCATGTGTTAATACGATGTTTGACATGCACGGGACATATAATTCAAAAACTGCCTCCATTAGGGTGACTGCCGAAGTGAGTATTGAGTATAGGCCTATGGTCGTTCCAGTAGTTGGCGAAGTGATTCTATGTTCCCCTGCAAAATGTACTGTCATAACCTATAACAGGTGATGGAAATTGCTTATTTAGAGCAGTTTCGTACTGTATATAACAAAATGAAGAACGTCATTCTGAGTTGCGTTTTCAAGCTATCGCAAAAAATTTCGCTGGCAGGAACAATTATAAGGAATTTATTTTAAGCGATCAGTCTCATGGCATTCTCCTCACCAACCAACTTGAGTATGAAAGTCTCTGGACGGTCATGTTGAACTTCATTGTGTAAGACAATTGTTTAATGATTATTTGTTTAGAGTACTGAGTCTAACTACGCAGTTGATTTCGGCAATGGAAGTATTATTTGCTATTTAATATTTAGCGGCTCCGTTATTGCAGGACACTATAGTGTTATCGAATAATACGAAGCCACATTTAAAATCCAATATAAATAGGCCATTTCAGAAACAATTCCAGATATTATGCAGTACAGTGTACTGTAAGGTCTTTGACGATCAAATGTAAACATTGTTCTACATTGTATTTCTCTTGCGTAAAATCTATGCGTGGTTACTTTGGTCTTTACTGTTGTGAGGGTAAAATTGATCTGCTGGAATATAAAATATTTGCCAAGCTGCAACAATGTAATGATATTAATTTAAAAGTCATTGAACTTATATCCCGTAGTTCAAACACATACATCAGCGTTAACAGATTGGATACTGAAGATGAAAGCCAGCTACTTCATTTCCCTATAATTGAATTTTTCAATTCCTTGGAAATAAGTGATTCGCCTCCACATACTCCGAACGTTTGAGCCATAGTTATGCTCCTTAGAAATCTGAACGTTTCCCAAGGACTCATATATGGTAATATATTAATTGTAAGAAATATGTAAGAAATTGCTTGGATTCGGATATAATAGGTGCAGTAATATTAGGCAGAGAGCTCTAATCCTACGACTTGATTTAACACCTTCCGATAAAACACTTGCAGGTACAGTACATTTTATTTTAATAGGCAACAATGTCCTATTCGCTCGGCCTACTTTATCACAATCAATCAAGCTCAAGGAGAAATCCTTGAACGTATTGGGCTATTTACCTCATCACGTTTTTAAGTCATGACCAGCAGGATAGTGAAGGTACAAAAAAGGTCCTGTATGGGATGGTAAAGAATAAGAGGCGGAAGGATCCTACGGATTATGTTAGAATGGTGAACAAAAGGGGACAAGGGATAGAAAATAGGGAAGAACTGAAGAAAATGTGGAAAGAATATTTTGAAGAACTCCTGAACCCAAATGGAAACCACGGCGAGGAAGAAGAAATCGGGGGAGAGGTACAGTAGATGAACTGCAAACAGAAAAGGACTTAACATGGAAAGAAGTGGAAGATACAGTGAGGAAGATGAAAGGAGGGAAGGCACCGGGTGTGGATGAGTTGAGTGTGGAGATGGTGAGAGCAGCAGGAGAGGTGGGGATACAATGGTTGTACCGAGTGATGAAGGCAGCATGGAAGGAAAGGAAGACCCCCGAGGACTGGAAAAAGGGAATAATTGTCCCGATCTTCAAGAAAGGTAGTAGAACAGAATGCAGAAACTATCGGGGAATAACACCGATGAGTCATTGTGCAAAGATGTTTGAGAAAGTTTTGGAAAGGAGAATTAGGACAAGGATAGAAGGAGGGATGAGGGAAGAACAACATGGCTTCAGAGCAGGAAGGTCCACAGTGGATTTGATTTTTGCTGTAAGTCAGTTACAAGAACAGCACTATGAGTATGGAACAGATCTACTGATGGCCTTCCTGGACATTGAGAAAGCGTATGACAGTGTATGCAGAAACAAAGTATGGAAGTCCCTGGAGGATAGAGGAGTAGAAAAATGGACTATAAGGAGGATAAAGGAGATGTACAAGGGAAGCGTGAGCTGTGTGATAGTGGGAGGAGAGAGATCGGACTGGGTGGAACAGAGAAACGGCCTGAAACAACGAAGTGCACTGTCACCGTTACTTTTCATTGTGGTGATGGATGACATAATGACCCGAGCGGCACAAGTAATTGGGGAAGGAAAGATGAAAGCATTGGTGTTTGCGGATGATTTGATGATTTGTGGAAACAAGGAGGAGGTACAGGAACAGTTGGACGTATGGGAAGGAATAATACAAGGATATGGGATGAAATTTAGCATAAATAAGAGTGAGACGGTGATCACAACAAGGAAGAAGGAAAGGACCACAACGGGAATAACAATTGGTGGGGAACAGCTGAAGAAAGTGGAGAGTTTCAAGTATCTGGGAAGCCTGATACAAGAAAATGGAAGAAACGGTAGAGAAATAAATGAGCGGGGAAGACAGGCAGAAGCATTCCGGAGGAGTGTGAGAAGCATGTTATGGAGCAGGGATGTCCCTCAGAACAGCAAGTAGATCATATATCGTACTATGTCCCTATCCTGACGTATGCCTCGGAGACCTAGATTATGAAAGGAAGGGAGAAGAGCAAAATACAGGCCAGTGAGATGAGGTTCTTGAGAAGCAGTATTGGAGCTACAAAGAGGGACAGAATAAGAAATGAGAGGACCAGAGAATTAATGAAGGAGGAACCATTACAGGATGGTATAGAGAAATCTAGACTTAGATGGTATGGACATGTAAAACGAATGGAGGAGAAGAGGATACCCAGGAGGATACACGAGACGAAGTGGGAAGGAAAGAGACCAAGAGGGAGACCGAGAGACAGGTGGCTGAAGGGGGTGGAAGAAAGCGGGAAGAAGAGAAGAGAAGACTGGACAAGGGTGGAGGCTGAGAGATGGTGGGAAGACAGAAGACGTTGGAGAGGCTTGTGTTCCAAACAGACCCGGCCAGTGGCTGGAAACTGTGCAAGATGATGATGACCTCATCACGTTTTCAGTCATGACCAGCAATATGTTGCAATGCTGAGAGTGCTATCTTTTGACGCCCTTAAAGTTGCAATTGTGCTAAAAAGTAATCGTACAAAGAATGTAACTTATATAAGAAGCTTCTTCAGTTAATTTGTTTTCCATTGTCCGTCATGTTTTGACGGGTTTCATCTAGTAAATAATAATAATAGTAATCTGTGATCAAGCCATAAGGACGTTACGCTGCTGAGACCTTGGATTTAACAAGCAGAGGATTGTTGGAACAACTGGAAAAGAAAGAAAGAAAGAAAAAAAGAGACGACCGTGGCCTTACGTTGGGAACCATCCCGGCATTTACCTGTAGTAGAAGTGGGGAAACCACGGAAAACCACTTCCAAGATGGCTGAGGTGGGAACCGAACCCCCTTCTTCTCAGTTTGGCCTCTTGAGTTTGTATGAAACGGACAGGACAAGTCAATCAGCTACAGTACTTAAAAAGGACGCAGACTAATAGGGAAGATCTTGGGCAACAGATGGTTTGACGGACAAGTTCGACTGAAATCAATTAAAGAAGTATACAGCAAGATGGAGCCGATAACAACAACAAGTAGAAAGTGAAGATTGCTGTTTTATGGGCTCATCTTCCGTATGAATAACGACCGGCTCACAAAGATAATCTGGAATTTTCTTAAACCGAAGATCTCGTAGTTGAATTCCAAGAGTGTCACAAAGGTATGAGACACGTGGGCATTACGGAGGATAAAATCAAAGACTGTAATGGTTTCATAAAGATGATGGAAAGCTATCAGAACCAAGAAGACGGAGCGGCCCTTTAACAGAGGAGTGCAAGAATAAGCTAATGGGCTCAAGAGATACTGGCAAAATGTCAAAGCCGGCAAACGAACAAGACGCACACACTGAAATGAGAGTGGATGTTAACACGCAGTCCATAGAATCTCAAGTCGTACGTAAATAATAATAATAATAATAATAATAATAATAATAATAATAATAATAATAATAATAATAATAATAATAAGCAGAAAGTAGTAAGATTCAGCGACGATCCTGGGACGAGTTTGCAACAAGATGAAGTCTTTATAATCATCAAACTATCAACAACTACAAATGAAATTACTTCAAAGAAATGCAAACCTCGCCAACAGAAGACGAAGACAGAGGATACTCGTATGGTTTCGTTCCATCAATACATGGACACATCCTTTTTCGTATGCAGATCACTAAATCTACCACTACGAGCACTAGTGTTAACCTATACATGGTGAAATCAAAATTGAAACATCTATTTCCGTTTTAACTGACAAGTCATGAGCCCCAACAGTTACACCACATCTTTGCCGTATGTACTGCTCGGGTATGAGCTGCGTGAACCTGAAAAAAATGTGCTTCGCGGACTATGAGGAGTGCTGTTAACGAGTGATGAGGTTTCTCGGTCCGTGCATAGTAGAGTGGGCCGAAAAAACTCATTTTTTTTATTTCGAAGTTGTAATAGTGCGGAAAAGTTGAGAATTATATAGATAAAAGAAAATAAACAAAAATTATTGAAATCGGTTGACATCTTCCGGTCGCGCATAGGCCTTAAAGTTTGACAAAATATGAAGAAAACTTCATTTTTGCAATTACGTTTTTAATGTTTGAATTAGATGTTATCGTAATGTAATACCTTGTAGAGTCTTCAAACAGAGCCTAAAACATTGTTTTTAAATTTGATTTAGACCAGTTCATATCTTCTGGTCGCGCATAGGCCCTAAAGTTTGACGAAATATATAAAAATCTTCATTTTTGCAATTATTTTTAGCCTATATTCAATTTTAAAAAAATAGGCTTATGAGATCACCTTTTGTCCGTGTGTCGGTGTGTGCGTGTGTGTGTGATGGTGTGTGTGATGGTGCGTGTCCCCCCTAATAACATCTAAACGGCTGGACCGATTTCAATGAAACTCAGTAAGTTCATAGCACTACTCCGGGTGACCCCGACCGTGCCCTTCAAATTTTGTTACGTCTCGCCAATCCAACATGGCGGCTGTGCGAAATATTTCACCAGCATTCAATATCACCGAAACTATTCCCGATATCACCCTGAAAATTTTTACGGTGATAAAGGGAACTACTAAAAGTTCACCTATGTGAGTATTGAAAAACTGGTAACTACAAAACCAACATGGCGGCCACGCGATATTTGCGACTTTTAAATAGACGTTTCTCGCGATTTAACCAACCAAACGCAATAAAACTTGGTACAGTATATGTTTATACACATTGTAATGCACCTACATCAAACTTCGTTCATTTGTTTACATAACCACAAGATGGCGGATGTGCGAAATATTTCACCGGCATTCTATACCTCTGAAACTATTAGCGGTATCACCCTGAAATTTTGTACGGAGATAAAGGGCACTACTGGAAGTTCATCTATCAGACTTTCAAAAACCGGTTAACTACAAAACGAACATGGCGGCCAAGCGAATAAAAAAATTTAATAGACCTCTCTCGGAATTTAATGTTCCAAACGCAATGAAATCTGGTACAGGAAATGTTTATACACATTGTAATGCACTGGTATCCAATTTAGTTCAATTGTTTACATGACCTCAAAATGGCGGCTGTGCGAATTTTAAAATTAAGTTTTATTTCTTGTGTCGTAATCATGCGATCGAAGTGAAAGTTTGATTAATGAACCTACGCAATAATTTTCCTTTAATGGTTCGTGGCTCTATGGCCTATATATTTAACAATCCTACATGGCGACCATCCGAAATATTTAGACGGCTCTGAATAACTACGAATCTATTATAGAAATCAAACTGAATTTCCTTATGTTCATAGGGGCTATGAGCATAAGTTCACCTGTAGGACTTTAAATAACCTGGTGATCACAAATCCAACATGGCGGCGACGCGAAGTATAAATATTCACATGGACGTTTCTCGCAATTTAATCATCCTAGTGCAGTGAAACTTGGTACAGTAAATCCATACAAATGCTAATCTACAGGCATCTAATTTATTTCAATGTTTCCATAACCACAAGATGACAGCTGTGCGAAATTTTAAAATCTCCTTGTTACTTCTTGTGTCCTAATCATGCGATTGAAATTTGAATGCTACACGTACACAATAATCTTTAAGTAACAGTACATAACTATAGGACCTAGGCCTACATATATAAAATCCAACATGGCGACCATCCGAAATATTTAGTCGGTTCTCAATATCTACGAATCTATTACAGCAATCAAACTGAAATTTTGTTTGTTGATAGTGGCCGTTAACATTAGTAGGATATATGAAAATAGGCTGTATAGTTCTTCACGGAACAACTTGTTTTATTTTTGAATTAGATGTTATTGTAATGCAATAGCATGTAGCGTTTTCTAATTGAGCCTAAAAACATTGTGTTTTAATTTGGTTTGGATCAGTTGATATCTTCCGGTCGCGCATAAGCGCCAAAATCTGCCGAAATAATGAAAATGTTACATTTTTACGCATTTTTGGTATTTGATAAATAATTTGTATTTAAATGTGAAAGCCGTAGTATTATTTCACACGAACTAATAATGAGGTAAAGAAAACTGTCAATTTCAGTCAATGTTTTCTGGATCGCGTAACGGCACGTTGGTGATAGAAGAAGCTCATTCAAAAAGGTCTCGTTGAATTATTAAGGAAGAGCATTACTCGCTGATTCAAGAACCCGGCTCACTCTACGTTGGCCTCGTTACTCCAAATTCTGGAAGCTCTGAAGATATTGTCAAGTGTGTAATTTCTTACCTGTCAGAGCGTGGTATTTCTCTTGTTAATCTAAATGTCATCGGATGTGAAGGTACTGCTGTCAATACAGGTTGGAAAACTGGTCTTCGCCGAGTTGAACTTTATTTAAGGAAACCTATACAATGGGCAATTTGCCTCCTCCATTTCAATGAGTTGCCATTCCGCCACATGTTTGAGCACCTGGATGGCAAGACAACAGGGTGTGATTCTTCTAAAGGACCAATCGGTCAAAAGTTAGTTGGCTGCCAAAAACTGCCGGTGGTTAACTTCCCGAGTATTGATTGTCAGATCTCAGAGATAGACAGAAACGTGCTTAGCAAAGATCAGCAATACCTACTTGATATTTCAAAAGCAATAAAATCAGCAACCTGTAGAGAAGATTTAGCTGTAAGAGATCCTGGACACTTATCACATTCAAGGTGGTTGACGAAAGCAAATAGAACTCTCAGATTGTACATAAGTGGAGAAAAACCCTCATCTCATTTTCAAGAACTAGATTTGTTTATATTGAAATCATACATCCCAATGTGGTTTACTGTCAAAACAAGTTACAGACGGCCCGAAACTTGTTTACCAAGCAATTCAATCAACCAGGTATTTGCCAAAACCTTTGCCTGATGTTGTCGACCCTGTGATCGAATGGAATGGTTTCTTCGCCCGCCCAGAACACTTACTGTTAGCCATGACTCAAGATGACAAGAAACACATAAGAGAGCTAGGACTTCGAAGAATTCTGAAAGCAAGACATCTCGATGCAAGAAGGAAGACAGTAAGAACATTCACGTCACCGGAAATCAACTTCAATGCGCAAGATTACTCCGAAATGATCAACTGGATGGACTGTGAATGATCTTCACCCCCTTTGTCGTCAGAAATCAGTAACGAGATCAAAATAATCGCACATCAACAGTGACTCAATCCCTGACTGGAACATTACTTTCAAGCAATTCCCAGTTCACTCGCAGGCTGTTGAACGCAGTGAAAAACACGTCGCGGAAGCCTCAGGAAAAGTTTGTAGAGCTGAATCTCGAGATGGATTTATAAATATTTCACCAGCAAATCAGTCTTCAAAGTACCTTCGACTAAAAAATAGAGAAGAGTACAAATGAACTGGTTCAACTATCATGGACTATTTATTCAAAACTCTGCTTTTTCTTTTTTTAAGTAAGTTTGTTGTTAGAAACTATACTGTCACTTAAATATTTAAGCTTTTTAAATATGGAGCAAGTTGGAAAGTACCATGCCCGTTGTTACTGTTATCACCCATCATGTCATAGGAATAACTATATTTTTAGGTACTGATTCCTATAACATTGTTCTTTTGTTCAAAAATAAAAATAATGTAACTATTACGTTAAAACAAGTATATTATGAAAATTCACAGCCTGCTTCCAGTGTCCGACTGGGTCAGGAATGGAATGAATGAAGCCCCCATCTAGTGGCGAGGATATAGACTGTGCCGGCTGCCGAGGCCTGACGCACTCCTCCGAGGCAATGATTAAATGAATGACAGATGAAATGAAATGATAGTGGAGAGTGTTGCTGGAAGGAAATTTGGACAGGGAAAACCGGAGTACCCGGAGAAAACTCTGTCTGCCTCCGTTTTGTCCAGCACAGATCTCACATGGATTGACCGGGATTTGAACCACGGACCCAGCGGCGAGAGGCCGGCGTGCTGCCGCCTTAGCCACGGAGGCTTGTTGTTTGTTTATGAAAATCCACAGCCTGCTTCCAGTCTCCGACCGAGTCAGGAATGGAATGAATGAAGCCCCCATCTAGCGGCGAGGATATGGACTGTGCGGGCTGACGAGGCCTGACGCACAAAACAAGTACACACATCAAAAAAAGTTTTGCATCACCTCGGTTCCAAGAGTTCCGGAACCTTTAAATACAAAGGGAATAGAGATCAACACAAACAACATTTCAGCTCGTTTTATTGCTCATGAGACCCACACATTGCATGTTGTACCATCATACAGCTAGACTTTCAGCATTTGTGGTCCAGATTGCAGTACACACCACTACCTCTAATACCCAGTAGCACGTCCTCTTGCATTGATGCATGCCTGTATTCGTCGTGGCATACTATCCACAAGTTCATCAAGACACTGTTGGTCCAAATTGTCCCACTCCTCAACGACAATTCGGCGTAAATCTCTCAGAGTGGTTGGTGGGTCAAGACGTCCATAAACAGCCCTTTTCAACATATCCCAGGCATGTTCGATAGGGTTCATGTCTGGCGAACATGCTGGCCACTGTAGTCGAGCGATGTCGTTATCTTGAAGGAACGCATTCACAAGATGTGCACGATGAGGTCGAGAATTGTCGTCCATGAAGACAAATGCCTCTCCAATATTCTGCCGATATGGGTGCACTATGGGTCGGAGGATGTCATTCAGGTATCGTAAAGCCGTTTCGGAGCCTTCCATGACCACCAGTGGCGTACGTCGGCCCCACATAATGCCACCCCAAAACATCAGGGAACCACCACCTTGCTGCACTCGCTGGACAGTGTGTCTAAGACGTTCAGCCTGACCAGGGTGCCTCCAAACACGTCTCCGACGATTGTCTGGTTGAAGGCATATGCGACACTCATCGGTGAAGAGAACGTGATGCCAATTCTGTGGGGTCCATTCAGCATGTTGTTGGGCCCATCTGTACCGCGCTGCATGGTGTCGGGGTTGCAAAGCTGGACCTCGCCATGGACGTCGGGAGTGAAGTTGCGCATCATGCAGCCTATTGCGCACAGTTTGAGTTGAAACACGACGTCCTGTGGCTGAACGAAACGCATTATTCAACATGGTGGCATTGCGGTCAGGGTTCCTCCGAGCGGCAATCCGTAAGTAGCGGTCATCCACTACAGTAGTAGCCCTTGGGCGGCCTGAGCGAGGCCTGTCATCGACAGTTCCTGTATCTCTGTACCTCCTCCATGTCCGAACAACATCGCTTTGGTTCACTCTGAGACGCCTGGAAACTTCCCTTGTTGAGAGCCCTTCTTGACACAAAGTAACAATGCGGACGCGATCGAACTGCGGTATTGACCTTCTAGGCATGGTAGAACTACAGACAACATGAGCAGCGTACCTTCGTCCTGGTGGAATGACTGGAACTGATCGGCTGTCGTACCCCCTCCGTCTAATAGGCCCTGCTCATGCATGGTTGTTTACATCTTTGAGCAGTTTTAGTGACATCTATGAACAGTCAAAGGGACTGTATCTTTGATACAATATACACAGTCAACGTCTATATGCCGGAGATCTGGGAACCGAGGTGATGCAAAACTTTTTTTGATGTGTGTATATTAATGATACAAAAAGAATCTCGTGAAAATGTGAAATTTTCAATATTATCTCACATTTTGGGGCTTATGCGCGACCGGAAGATGTCAACCGATTTCAATAATTTCTTTTTATTTTCTTTTATCTATATAATTCGCAACTTTTCCGTGCTATTACAACTTCAAAAAAAAGGAGTTTTTTTCGTCCACCCTATTGCATAGTACAGAACTAAATACATTGGTCGGTGACGCACTCACTCATTCGTAACACCACAGTGGTTTGAGCAACGGCCCTATGTTAGCCAAGTTCACAGCTAGGTGTTGTGGATGCTAGGATTTGTAAGCGAAAGTAGGAACTACTTGAAATTTTCGGCTGCAGTCCTTACTAATACAGTTATCACAATTATCACCGGTTATCAGACATATTCTGCTCACAACCCAAAGTACACGGGGCTACATGACCACGTTGTCGCAGGTTCTAAACTAAGGAACCAACCAAACTTTTCGTCATCATTCATCATTATCACCCGAACTATTACGGGTCACTAACCTAGGTTTTAGACCTCCTTAAAACAAGAATATTACCATCACCACATCTCAGCTTGTCTAGCTAGCTCATACAAAACGCCACTGATGGTCAACGAACGTGTGACACTGTATGATTCGATATAATAGGAAACCCTAGCATGTTATTCTGCTATATAATTGGTTATCACAGCCCAGTGTGGGAAATGTTTTAGAGCCCAACCAGGTGCATTCTGGGCAGAAATAAACAAAACAATAACGCATGCTGCATGCTGTGTAATCTATCGGTTAATTTATAAAATAAACAACAATATAAATATATATTGAACTGTAAAAGGTAGAAAACATCATAATAATATTTACCAGTAAGCGAAACTCAATTTATATTGTGTTATATTATCCATACAGCAGGCCCGAGGGGTTAAATGCGTCCCGACATAACCATGTACAGTATTATAATAGACCGGGTGATTTAGCAGCCCCCTCCAATATCGTTTGCTGCAACCCAACTAACGCGTGTTGGCAGGAAGGTCGATATTTCTCTGCTTGCATCCTGTATGCTACTAATACAATGCAAGCATATCCTGCAAACGATACTGAACACTATTATTTTCCCCTCGATGTGACTACAGTGGTAACAAGAAGTTCCGTGACGAACTAAAAAACCTACTTTTCATGCCAATGGTTATTCTACAGAATATGAACCTATCTAGAATAATGACGAAATTAAGTTGGTAATATCGAAATATCTAATTAGTTCAAAATATACCTGGTATAATGTAGCCTAATAGAACACTACAGTTGGCAGCCCTGGTGACTGAATATATTCTTAGTTCCATCTCTTAAGGTACAGAATACAAAATTTGGTTGAAGTCCAATGGACGTTACATGCAGTTAGATATTGGATCTATCAGCACGCGTAAAAGCATGTTGCCAACAATGGCATGCGTGTGCTGGTCAGAAATAATCTGAAATATTATGATATCTTGTTGTGCCAATTTTGGATGAAATACATTTGTTAGTGTAGAAGTTACATGTATTTTAAAATTGAACATATCAGCAGGCATAGAATCATGTTGGCAGCACTGCCTTGTATTAATTACTCCAAATTAATCTAGAATGTCAGGTGCTATACGTGTGATAAGTATAGAGCTGTTGGCTTGCATACTTTATGATATATTTAAATTAGGGTAAAAAACTATAGAGAGCATTTATTAACAGTTGGCAGCCCTGATTGCTCTTAACAATACTAATAGTAATATCTGTTATGGTACACATAGCACATACGAAATTTGGTTGAAATCCAACTGATAGTATAGAAGTTACATGTATTTAAAAATTGGTCCTATCAGCAGGCTTAGATTCATGTTGGTAGAACTGACGTATTTAAGTTACTCCAAATTAATCTAAAATGTCAGGTATTATACGTGTGCATAGTTTAAAGCTGTCGGCTTGCATACTTTCTGATATATTGGCATTTGGATAAAAACATAGAGAGAGCAATTATTAACAGTTGGCAGCCCTGGTGGCCTTGAGAATACGCTCAGTCATATCTGTTTATGTACAGATATTACATACCAAATTTAGTTGAAATCCAATTGATAGTGTAGAAGTTATATGCATTTAAACATTGGACCTATCAGAAGGCTTAACATTATTTTGGCAACATTGTCATGGTTGGCCTCCTGGAAATTAAACTGAAATAGTCTTATCTACATGTGTGCCAATTTTGGAATAGCTCCCATGCATACCTTGTAAGATATCCAACATGGAGCTCAAATTTCTAGTGCGGTTTTTCAGCAGTTGGTAGCACTGACATCATTTTCAAAAATGGACGTGAGATATTCCGGTGCACATCTTTACTCATACTAAATTTGGTTTTGATTGCTGCAGCCGTTTAGGAGTTGATAGGGGGGGACACACACACAGCCAGACAGACAGACAGACAGACATACAGACAGACAGACACACATTTTCCCGGATCGATCTCATAAGTCTACTTTTTCCTCATTCTTGCAAAATGTGAAAAGTAGGCTAAAAATTGTTGGAGAGATGAATCTATAGTATAATTTTCATTACAGTGATTTATAAAATTCATTGTTAGCCTAGTCTCGATTTAAAAAAAATGAAAGTAGACATATCAGATCAACACAGGGCGAAAAATTGTGTGTCTGTGTGTGTGTATGTGTGTGTGTGTGTGTGTATGTGTGAGTGTGTGTGTGTGTGTGTGTGAGTGTGTGTACTCGCAATGTCTGTCCCCCCCCCCCCCACCCCCCCCCCCCTATCAATTCGAACACGGTGAAACCGAATGGAACGAAATTTGGTACCGAGGTAGCACTAGCAAAGGGCACCTCAGAGTCATGTTTTGTATTGCCGACATCTTGATGGAAACGTAATGGCGGCCACCCAAATGATCAAAGCTTAAATCAAATTACGACTGACCTAATCATCCCATCTCTACCAAATTTTGCAACGACATACTTTCTTGTGGGGAGCATCCTCTGACCAAATTACAAGGTCATCAGCCTAATAGTTTGTGGATGGCGGCCATGTTTGTGTGCAAATCGATTCCCCCTATTAATTCAAACACGGTAAAACCGAATGGAACGAAATTTGGTACAGAGGTTGCCCTAGCAAAGGGCACCTCAGTGTCATGTTTTACGTCGCCACCATCTTGAAGAAAAAGGAATGGCGGCCACCCAAATGCTAAAAGCTTAAATCAAATTACGACCAACCTTATCATCCGATCTCTACTAAATTTTGCAACAACATACCTTTACGTAAAAAGCGTTCTTTGACCAAGCTACAAGGTCTTCAGTCCAATAGTTTGCATATGGCGGCCATATATGTGTGCAAATTGCCTTCCCCTATCAATTCAAACACGGTAAAACCGAATTGAACGAAATTTGGTACGGAGGTAGCACTAGCAAAGGGCACCTCAGGCTCATGTATTATATTGCCACCATCTTGACGGAAACGGAATGGCGGCCACCCAAATGTTAAAAGCTTAAATCAAATTGTGAACAACATAATTATTTGATCTTTACCAAATTTTTCAACAAGATACCTTTTTGGAGGATGCATCTTTTGACTGAACTACAAGGTCATCAGCCCAATAGTTTGCAAATAGCGGCCATGTATGTGTGCAAATCGATTCATCATATCAATTAAAACACGGTGAAACCGAATTGAATGAAATTTTGTACAGAGGTAGCACTAGCAAATGGCACCACATAATCATTTTTAATATCCGTATAACACGTTGTATTTCTGCAAGCTACTACAGCCAACATTCAATTGTACTCCTTGAAAAGGACAAAGAGTTAAAACAATACCCATGGATTTAGGAGAAAGTAGGCTATATGTTCTTTACTGAACATCTTGTTTTTATAATAACCTTGTTCTTGGAAACGGTACATGTTTCAGGGACTAATGAGGAAATGTTGTCCCCTTCATCTGCCAAATATAAAGAATTAAAGAAACGAAATTATTATAAAGCGTAGCACAGAACTATCACCGGTCACTATGTTGCACCATATATAGGTTGTTGAATTAATTATGGTACAGATCAAATAAAAGTGGTTGTTGACGGTGTGACATAAGCGAAGGTAGTTTGCAGAAAGTCTCTATATGTTCTGCAAAGGTTATTGAAGATACATAAATTAACACGTTGTCGGCGCATTCATAGTCTTGTTTGAAGCAATAGGTAAATAGCTGGAGATAATAAACCTGGTATTATAATACAGCACCATTTTGTAGATAATCAGTGAAGATGCTTGGCTTAAATGATCTAAATGCCAATTAAAAACGTCAGAATGCAATAGAAGTACGAATTCCTCACAATCTAATAAAGTAACATATTTCTGGATCGTTTTTATATTGGACTTCAGAGTAGCCAGAAATTAATTTTTGTTAAACTGTCTAAAAATATAATTACTTTTTCTTAAAAAGCAGCTAAAACGTACACAGTTTTCCTGTGAATGGAAACTTGTCCACCACTATGGGTCTAATTTATTGTGAAAATTTCACAGCTGTGTGATAAATAGCCGCCAAGAAAAAGGAACATACATTTTTCAAAAGAATGGAACTCAGAAAACTCCAGTTAAAACTTTCCACGCATCTCATTGTTAATGTCAATATACATTAAAATTGTGGACATTTCTGATTGTTAAATTATAATATATTACATATTATTTTAAAGTGCAGACTTCAGAGATTCACAAAATATAAAAAATATATAAAATGTTGATTTTGACAATTTTAACTGTTCCGTAGCCCCTTAATGTGCAAAGTTTACCGTTTTAGAAGTAATTCCTCCTTAACAGGGTATACGGTCTTGGGTATAGGGTATAGGGTTTTGCTCGGCAAGACGATTCCGTTTGACCTTTCCGCCAGTCCCCGGCCAATAGCCGACTTTTACAGGTTGGAGCGCGCGGTCTCCGACCGTATTCCCACGTTCTTCCTGCGGTAGACGTGACGCGTGAGCTCCGAGCTAATTGAGTGTTTGATAAATCTACTGTATACTGTATATCGTATTGTATCCTGTTTTATTGTGAGTGTGTATAATGCAGCAATGCCTTATGTGAAATATTCATTACGTGAACGTGTATATCTGCACAATACACTACATACATAAAGTGCGGGAAATCGTGCGCTAGAGCAAGAAAAATGTTTCGAGTTAAATTTCCAGGGAGACCCATTCCTATAAATCGAATAATTAATAACTGGCTAAGAGATTGAAACGTACAAGTTCAGTAAATAATAACAAGAAGTTCCGTGAAGAACTATACAGCCTACTTTTCATGCCAATGATTATTCTACAGTATATGAACCTATCTAGAATAATGACGAAATTAAGTTGGTAATATCGAAATCTCTAATTAGTTCAAAATATACCTGGTATAATGTAGCCTAATAGAGCACTACAGTTGGCAGCCCTGGTGACTGAATATATTCTTAGTTCCATCTCTTAAGGTACAGAATACAAAATTTGGTTGAAGTCCAATGGACGTTACATGCAGTTAGACACTGGATCTATCAGCACGCGTAAAAGCATGTTGCCAACAATACCATGCGTGTGCTGGTCAGAAATAATCTGAATTATTATGATATCTTGTTGTGCCAATTTTGGATGAAATCCATTTTTTAGTATAGAAGTTACATGTATTTTAAAATTGGACATATTAGCAGGCATAGAATCATGTTGGCAGCACTGCCTTGTATTAATTACTCCAAATTAATCTAGAATGTCAGGTGCTATACGTGTGCAAAGTATAGAGCTGTTGGCTTGCATACTTTCTGATAATATTGATATTAGGGTAAAAAGAATATAGACGGCATTTATTAACAGTTGGCAGCCCTGATTGCTCTTAACAATACTTATAGTCATATCTGATATGGTACACATATCACATACGAAATTTGGTTGAAATCCAACTGATAGTATAGAAGTTACATGTATTTAAAAATTGGTACTATCAGCAGGCTTATAATCATGTTGGTAGAACTGACGTATATAAGTTACTCCAAATTAATCTAAAATGTCAGAATATACGTGTGTATAGTTTAAAGATGTTGGCTTGAATACTTTCTGATATATTGGTATTTGGATAAAAAAAAATGGAGAGAGCAATTATTAACAGTTGGCAGCCCTGGTGGCTCTTAAGAATACGCTCAGTCATATATGTTTATGTACAGATATTACATACAAAATTTGGTTGAAATACAATTGATAGTGTAGAAGTTATATGCATTTAAACATTGGACTTATCAGAAGGCTTAAAATTATTTTGGCAACACTGTCATGGTTGGCCTCCTGGAAATTAAACTGAAATAGTATTATCTACATGTGTGCCAATTTTGGAATAGCTCCCATGCATACCTTGCAAGATATCCAACATGGAGCTCAAATTTCTAGTGCGTTTTTTCAGCAGTTGGTAGCACTGACATCATTTTCAAATTTGGACGTGAGCTATTTCGGCGCACATCTTTACTCATACTAAATTTGGTTTTGATTGCTGCAGCCGTTTAGGAGTTGATAGGGGGGGACACACACACAGCCAGACAGACAGAAGGACAGACAGACAGAAGGACAGACAGACAGACAGACACACATTTTCCCGGATCGATCTCATAAGTCTACTTTTTCCTCATTTTTGCAAAATGTGAAAAGTAGGCTAAAAAATAGATGTAAAGGTTGTTATTTCCATACTGGAGGTAAATTAACGAGTAACCGGAAACTTCAAAAGGAGATGCCGATTATGTTTGGTAGTGGATGGGAAACATTTTCAGCATCGACTGTAAACATGGTGAGTAAAAATGTATGATACTGATTATAAGCACCGTATTCTGCCGTGCATATGCGCGCGCGGAAGCCGGCAACTGAGCCGTCACTGGCGGAGCGCGTGAGCGAGAATGTCCTTGCCAAGCAAATATGAAGACCCTGTATATGTTTTTCAAAAATTACTATACTTAAATGCTACGGCACCTTTATGCTTTCTTTAAATATGGTTTTGTATATTTCCTAATAGAGAGGAAACTAAGAATCTAGAGCGAAATCCAGTGAAAAATAGAGAACAAAATAAGAACGTTCATGAAAATGCTGTTAAAATTGTGCCATGTTTAAAAAACAACTCACGAAAAACAGTAGGGCCAGAGCATCAAGGAACATCCCTCAAAAAATACAATTTTTTCCTGTTAATCGTTTATGAGAAAATTAACATGGACAGAATAGGATATTCTGGAATGTATTCATTTTATTGCAGATGAAGAGCATGCAGGTAGCTTGAAACATGTCCGATGTGTTTGTGAAAATAAATATTGATTGTCGGATTTAATAATGTATATAATTTTAAGTCAATGTGGGTACTATTTCAATCAACCTTCGTGGTTAACACGATAGCTTATTATTACACCGCGAGGACTGGCACATAGATATTTTAACCCGAGACTTAAATAATGCTCTATAATTTCGCTTTGGTCAGCCCTCATTTCTCGTCGCTTACAGTACATTCCTTCCTAGTCTTGAAATTCACCCTGCAATATTAACATGTCCTTTACCTTGTGAACACTTAGGTTATTTCTATATTATATACGGTCGGGTCAGATTTACCCATCGCGCCAGTCCTTGCGTGAAAATTTTAAATTTTGAATAAAAATAAGGGGGAATATCAACCTATTTTGATAGATAGATAGATAATGCCTTTATTGGTGGCGAAGTTAGGGCTCAAGGCCCTCTCTTACACTTAACCACTAGAAGAGTATACATCTACATGACTTATAATTACAAATACCAATAGCACAAATAATATTAAGAATAGTGATAATATGAATAATGGTTGAATCATTAATTTTAAAAATACACAAAGTAAAGTACCCTTAAATGACGTAACTACAGTAATCCAATCATTCATCTCATTCATTCATTCGTTCATTCAACATTTATCCAGGAAGTCAGCGGGATCCACCCAGCAAATACTCGCAGCAAGCCACTTTAAACTTGCGATGCGAGGGATTGTCTCTAATGTTCACAGGTAGCAAATTCCATGACCTGGACGCAGAGATTATGAACGAGAGATTGTAAACAGCAGTACGGTTTATAGGTATGGCAAGAGAGGAGCCAGATCTCGTATTGTGGTCATGATAGGACGAGAGGTAAGAAAACGGTGAAACAAGATAGTTAGGGGTATTAGTGGAAAGTATTTTGTGCAGCAGTGATAACATGTGGAGTTCACGACGCTGGTGCACTCGAAGCCACGACAGCTCCTTATAATATGGTGATATATGAACATCATATCGCAGACCAAAGATATATCTTACACAGTTGTTCAGGCACCGGTCCATTTTCTTGTTATTGTCGCAGGTTATTTCAGTCAACACAGTGTCACAGTGGTACAGTATCAGAGAACGAATTAGTTATACTTTAAGTCGAACAGAGAATACATTACCGAACCGTTTTATTTTACCTTTGTTGCTTCTTTCTATGCTTCTATCATTGTTATCGACGTCAGCACATAGTCTGCACGCTTGCCTTCTGTTTATAGGTCTCGACTTGGCTGTCAACAACAGGATATTGAAAGGTTGCTCCAAGTAGGCTACTTGATAGCAAGAAGGGTCACTGGATGAAGAGGATCTATTTGATTTTTTAAGTCCTGGTGCAGAGTTATTTTGTGTATTCAGGCACTGTATATTATTTCGTACTGTAAATTAGCAGAAAGTGTCCTTTCTGACAAACCGTTTTTCTTTTACTCTAGTGTTGAGCTTGTTGAGCATCAGGTACAATATCTTGTAATATGAGCCTGAAAAAAGGGCAATCTCAATCCAATAATTCTCAATATCTCTTTTGTGAGTGAAAATTATTATTTTTTCTTCATAGTCCAATAAATGTTAATAAGATTTTTAAATTACATTAAGTATGAATAGAAAATATGTCCTTACCCCGTCCCTCCCAATAATATATTTTATTAACAAGAATTTCATACATACTGATAAGATTTTTTCAATATATTCTCAAAGGTTATGAATAATTCTCCGTACAAATCAATTTTAGCCGTTTAGCAAGTCACTACAGTACGAAAAAGAATGAAACAAGTAGTTCCGTAAAGAACTATACAGCCTATTTTCATATATCCTGCTCATGTTAATTTCTTCTAACAACATACAAAATTTCAGTTTAATTGCTGTAACAGATTCGTAGATATTGAGAACCGTCTAAATATTTCAGATTGTCGCCAGGTTGGATTTTTATTTTTGTACTATTACATTAAGGTTATTGTGTACGTGTGGTATTCAAACTTCAATCGCATGATTAGAACACAAGAAGTAAAAACGAGATTTTAAAATTACGCACAGCAGCCATCTTGTGATTATGCAAACAATTGAAATAAATTAGATGCCATTGGATCAACATTTGTATAAGCATTTAACGTGCAACGTTTCACAGCACTCGGATAGTTAATTCGCGAGAATCGTCCATTTAAATATTTATACTTCGCGTCGCCGCCATGTTGGATTTGTGCTCACCAGGTTAATGAAAGTCCTATAGGTGAACATATGTTCATAGTCTCTATGAACATTAAAAAATTCAGTTTGGTTGCTGTAAAAGATTCATAGATATTGAGAACCGTCTAAATATTTCGGAAGCTCGCCATTTAGGATTGTTATATGTATAGGCCATAGAATTATGTACCATTCAAGGAAAATTATTGCCTAGGTTCATTATTCAAACTTTCACTTCGATCGCATGATTACGACACAAGAAATAAAAACTTAATTTTAAAATTTCGCACAGCCGCCATATTGAGGTTATGTAAACAATTGATTTAAATTAGATGGCAGTGCATTACAATCTGCAAAATCATTTACTGTACCACATTTCACTGCGCTCAGAGAGTTAAATCACGAGAAAAGTCTATTAAAATATTTCAAATTCGCTTGGTCGCCATGTTCGTTTTTTACTTTACAAGTTTATGAAATATACATAGATAAACTTGTACTAGTACCCTTTATCACCGTGCAAAATTGCATGATGATATCTGTAATAGTTTCGGAGATATAGAATGCCAGTGAAATATTTCGCACAGCCGCCATTTTGAGGTTATGTAAACAATTGAACTAAATTAGACTCCAGTGCATTACTATGTGTATAAACACATGCTGTACCTAGTTTCATTACGTTTGGATGGTTAAATCGTGAGAAAAGTCTATTTAAAAGTCTCAACTTCGCTTGGTCGCCATGTTCGTTTTCTACTTTTACAAGTTTATGAAATATACATAGGTAAACTTGTATCAGTACCCTTTATCACCGTACTAAATTGCAGGGTGATATCTGGAATAGTTTCGGAGATATAGAATGTCAGTTAAATATTTCGCACAGCCGCCATTTTGAAGTTATGTAAACAATTGAACTAAATTATACTCCAGTGCATTACAATGTGTATATAGATTTGCTGTACCAAGTTTCATTACGTGTGGATAGTTAAATCGCGAGAAAAGTCTATTTAAAAGTCTCAACTTCGCTTGACCGCCATGTTGGTTTTGTAGTCACCAGGTTTTTGAAAGTCTCATAGCTGAACTTCTAGTAGTACCCTTTATCACCGTACACAATTTCAGGGCGATATCGGTAATAGTTTCGGAGATATTGAATGCTAGTGAAATATTTCGCACAGCCGCCATTTTGCATTGGTGAGACGTAACAAAATTTGAAGGGCACGGTCGAGGTCGCCGGGAATAGTGCTATGAACATACCGAGTTTCATTGTAATCGCTCCAGCCGTTTAGATTTTATTAGGGGGGGACACACACACGAATCACACACACACACACACACACACGCACACACACACGGACAAAAGGTGATCTCATAAGCCTATTTTTTCAAAATTGAAAATAGGCTAAAAATATATTGCGGCATAGAATGCCGCTAGCGTGTACGTGAAAGAGATGCGTGTAGCTAAGGGTTAAGGTCTCAGTCATAATAATTCCTAAGTTTGTCACTGAAGTACGTTGCTTGAGGGAATATAAGTTTTTACTGGTACCGATAATAATCACTTGAGTTTTATTTGGGTTTATTTATAAACTGTTTTTATAAGCAGTTATTTGGTGCAGCACAATAACGTAGCTCACGTTCTTGTTGATACATGTTTAGGGTCTAGGAACACCTTGGTCGTCAGCTCCTTTGTTCAAAAAAAAGTTAAATGAATCCTTTATCGCCACTATCAAGGCCAGATATAATGTTACGAAAAGTATTGTACTTTTTCTGCATGTTGAATTTGAAAAATATCAATAATCCTAATTTCATATAGGAAGACGCCAGGTGAAAAATTACTTAAAAATCCATACGACTATGACAAAAAGAGAGTGACTCACTATTGGTCAGAAAGATCCAGCAGCAGTCCTCGTGTAATATTCTTTCACGCCAGTTCTTAAGGGTTAGGAATAAACATTACATTTGCAATAAAAAGAAACGTAGTAATAATCATGTACTTACCCACAAGATCAAAACGATGAAAACGCGTAAGAGTTAGGCGTCTCGAACCATGGTTTCACTGGTAACTTTCTATCAGATGAAACAGTGAATACTGCCTTTCAACTGTGCAAACGTTTGTGCATATCTACACCAACCCTCGCAGTTCTTCCTTAAAGTCAGCAACCGAACTTACTACGTCTAAGGTAGCCTAGTATTGAATTATAGCATATCCGGCTATCGTACATCTCGTTAATATATCTGTTTAATTTAAATAATCAATTGCACTTGCATATTTTATTCTAATCTTGGTACCATTATACATGTAGTTTGTTAAGAGAGAAATGTTAACTCTTTAAAGTTACGGTAATTTTTTTTTACTTTTTCTTTTCTTTGTAAGAAATAGAAAGTATTGAAGGACGAAAATGTATTGGTTTTGTTTCCTTAAAAAATAATTTGATCACGATTTAAAATAAGTACGAGAAATACTTCGCAGACTTATAGTTTTCTAGTGAAGTAGAAACATGATTATTATTTATAGTCTGGATAGAAGACTCTAAGTATTTCTCGTTTCATTTGACAGCATTGATTAACCCGACTCTGGCGACGATAAACCGCGGTGTCGAGGATGAGAAGACACGTAGCCCTACACTGCGACTATCCGCAGCGCGCATCGCCGGCCCACTGAAAGAACTTCGCTTAGAGGCAGCAGTTCGCCGTCCAGAACGTCGTGCGCAAGCGTGACTCCCATCACTTCCTCTCCTAGGCGCAGGTTACTGCCCCAACACATCGACATATTCATATTATTTAAATAAAAACACTCTAGTATGTTGCTAAGGACGTATCGATATTAATCAGATGAACTTTGTGTTTTAAAAAGATGGTATATTGGCTTTCACGGCCAATGAATTAAAACTCAAAAAATGCTGAGTTTTAATTCACTGGCCGTGAAACCCTATATACCATCTTTTTGGAAGCCTTCATTGGGAAGTTATGGCTACTTGAGCTTTCATTTCTCGCAGTTAAGAGGCGCAGGTGCGCTTCATAAAAAAGGGAGGTAGCGCGCAGTTCGCTACTCCTGTTGGAATCCGAGCGGGGACACCAAGTGCCCGCTGATGAGCCAGCTTGGTGTCCTATGCGAAACCGCTCACAAGACACGGCACAAATCCAGAAATATTGCTGAGTTTGTGTTTTAAACTTGATTGCAGATACCTCTCTCTCTCCTTCAGGAAGCGTGATGGCACAGTGCTCACATTGCTTGCTTCTCACCAAGGCAATCAAAGTTGAATTCCCTGTTAATGGATGAGTGATTTTTGAGGTGAAATGTCATGTCCACTGGTTCGGATTCCACATACGACAGAGGTTGATGTTTTTTTTTAGCGTATGGCTTTTAATGCCGGGAGTGTCCGAGGACATGTTTGGCTCGCCAATGTGTAGCTACTTCTAAGCGGACACCCATTGGGTGAGCTACACGTACCGTCGCGTGTGGAGTGTTGTCTGGGGAGGAAAGTTTGAATGTAAGGACGAGGAGTTGGAAGGTAGCGGCTGTGTCCTATAGTTAGGGACCAACCCCGGCATTTAACTGGAAGGAAGATGGGAAACCACAGAATACCATCTTGAAGGTTGACGACGGGGGGATTCAAACGTCCTCGCCTCCCAGATGTGAGCGACTGCCAGCAGTCATGCCGTAACGACCACGGCTAACTCACCCGGTGTTGATGTTGTTGATTCTTGCTAAATAACAATGAAACGTTGGTAATAAGATTATAAAATAATAATATTTACTTAGAAATTAATTGATATTGTTCCTCTATTTGTCGTTTGACAGAATATAAGAATTGTTAACATTAAATGTTCATAGGATACGGGATAACGAATTCCCTTCTCGAGCTTGAAGTCCTGAAATCATGGAAACAATGCTCTGCTTATACTTCGGGGACAACACGAGTTCCACAAGTTAGTGACTAAGGTAGTCATGGAGAATATTTGTTAACGATAGGCATTAAACACAGAAAATATTATTAATTTGATTTTTAGATCTTTCGAGAGAAAAAAACTGGATAAATTGTTATTCCTCCAAAATTCTCTCTAGTGTTCATTATTTAACCAAATATTGGCATCATACAAATAGTTATTAAGCACTCTCACATCTCACTTGTTTCTATTTCACCGCCTTTAAGCCTTTCATATCACCAATAAGGTTCCGTATGGGTTCAAATACCATTCGTCCGATTACGATGAAACTTGGGTGAGATGTTGTGTACACCCTACGGAAGGTTTCTGGCTTAATAAATCCATTTTACAATAGGTAGCGCACGAGTAGATTCAACAAATGTGTGACGGCACGCGAATCATTTCAACAAAGTACCGTATGCGGCCATATACCATTTATCAGATTGCGATGAAACTTTGGTGAATTGTTGTGTACACTCCAGGAAATGTTTCTGTCTTAGTAAATCCAGTTTTTAATAATTAGCGCACGAGTAGATTCAACAAATGAGCGACGGTGCGCGAATCGTTTCCACAATGTCCCGTATGCGGTCATATATCATTCATCCGATTGCGATCAAACCTTGGTGAATCATTGAGTACACGCCAGAGAAGGTTTCGGGCTTAGTAAATCAATTTTACAATAGGTAGCGCATGAGTAGATTCGACAAATGAGTGACGGCACGCGAATCGTTTAAAGAAAATCACTTATGCGTTCATAAGTCATTCATCCGATTCCGATGAAACTTTGATGACTTGTTGTGTACACGCCAGGGAAGGTGTTCAACTTGGTAAATCCATTTTACAATATTGGTAGCGCACGAGTATATGTAACAAATGAGTGACGACGCGCGAAGCGTTCCAACAAAATTCTGTATGCGTTCATATACTATTCATCGATTGCGATGAAATTTGATGAGTTGTTGTGTACACTTACGTGTAGCTTTCTAACTTAGTAAATCCATTTCACAGTTGGTAGAGCACGAGTAGATTCAACAAATGAGTGACAGCCCACGAATCATTTAAACCAAATCCCGTATGCGTTAAATGTCATTTATCCGTTTGCGATGAAACTTTGGAGAGTTGTTGTGCACGCTCCAACGAATGTTTCTAAATTAGTTAATTCAATTCACGATAGTATAGAGGCATTTAACAGAAATTGAAAAAAAAATATTGTGTATCCAAAAGCACTTCAAGAAACAAAGTTACAACACTTTCTTTGATTGGCAGGACAACGTCTGCCGGGTCAGCATGTTAATATATACAATCACACATTCGTAATGTAGTTATGTTATTTCCATGTTACCAACTACATGTGAAGACTACATGCATTTTCACTCACCAAATTATTAATCAGAGGTAGGAAAGTGAAAATCCTTAGTCTGCTTTCAGTCGACCGACCGGGTCAGGGAATGGAATGAATGAAATCCCCATATAACAGCAAAGATATGAACTGTGCCGGCTGCCGAAGCCTGTCGCACTCCCCTGGGGAAATGATTAAATGAATGACGGATGAAATGAAATGATAGTGGAGATTGTTGCTGGAATGAAATTGTGACAGGGAAAACCGGAGTACCCGGAAAAAGGACTGTCTGTCTTCGCTTTGTAGGTGAGAAAGTGCGTTTCTATATTGGAAATAAATATCAGCTTCTATGTAGTAAAAGTTAAATAACCTGTCTTAAATATTGAACACCTATCGTTTAACGTCTTAATACTATATTTAAACATATAAACATTATGCTACAATTACATCAAACTTGATAGCAATTGTCGTATCCGCAATAAGTAATATCGCGGAAAGTACGTACCGTCATGATAAAGAGTAACAGTTACGGAACAAACTTCAATCATCCCAAGTAATAATAACAAAAACAAATTGATCACAGAAATATTTTCTAAGTTTATGCCGTGTTTGAGCGAGATTACGCCTAGTAACCCCGAGATGGTTCATCAGCGGGCTCTTGTGGTTTATTTGCGGACTACCAAAGTGTAGCAAACAGTGCGATACCTCAATTCTTATTTAGAACACCACAGTTACTTTAATGCGAATGCTAAAGGCTAAAACAGTCTTTTCACCTCCCTATAAAGGCTTCCAAAATGATTGTATATGGAATTTCAGGGCCAAGCTATTAAAACTCAGCAACTATTCTAGGTTTACGCCGTGTTTTGTGCGTCTTTTTAATTGGCCGTGAAAGTCAAAATACAGGCGGCTTCGGTGGCGTAGTCGGTAGCATGCTGAGCTTCTATGCCCAAGATAGCGGGTACAAACCCGGCCTAAGCCGTCGGATTTTTTAAGAGCGTTAAAAATCCCTCAGTATGCCTTCCTTCGGAGGGGAAGTAAAGCCGGCGGTCTCATGTCATAGATTTATGGCATGTTAAAGAACCTTCCACTAATTGCACCTGTGTGAAGCTAAATTGGATAGATTAAGAATGTAAACAACGCTCTTAGATTTCTACGTTCGTTGCCAAGAGCCGACTGCGGTGGCGTCTAGTAGCTAAGTTCTGAACTTAGCCTAGTAGTCGTTGACGGTGGCGCTTGGCGACAAAAGTAGGAACTATTTGAAAAATTCTAAGTTGCAGTACTTAAATTAAAAAATAGAAAACACACACTAATACAGTCCTCACAATTAACAACGGTTATCAGACAGATTCTACACACACCCAAAGTACACGGGGCTACATGACCGCGTTGTCGCAGCCCCTAAACTTAAGAACTCACCAACCAACCAAAGTCAAAATACCTACTTTATTGAAATAAATTTGCCCGGTTCTGCAGTAAGATTAATATGATCACAAAATAAACTAACGTGGCAGTCGTTGGTCTCCGACACATTCGTCTGTGAATTTGTGTTTCTGATCATGGTAAAAAAACGACAAAAAGCAGATAAATATTGGCCAACAGAATATATTCATTTAACGAAAAACAAATCGATAAAAAGGATGAAAGCAAACAGTGCAAAGTAGAAAGCACTATAACATTGTGACACAGCGTAAAGGTCCAAATACTCACATACAATAACCAGCACAAGGAGTATAAAATTAAACTCAAAATCACGCCTAGTTTCGGACCCCACAAACTACATCTATAAATAAAATAGTTCATGTAGACTCTAACATAGACTAACATCGCTCGGCGTTGACCGTGTTTTAAAATACATATTTAGGTTTTACTCGCTAATCGTTGGAGATATACGAAAAGTGATAAGGACCTGTCGGATAGGAAATTACATTTCAAAGCTTGTATTGCCATCAAACGTTTGCTATAGCTTAGCGTTCTCTTTTTATTTGAAATGGAAATATGAAAATAGTCGCCATTTTTAAATTGTGCAAAATATCGAAATCAGGAGTATCCTATATGTAAACCTGGTAAATCAGCTACATCCATGCAAAATTTCATTTAAATCGGACCCGTAGTTCTTGCGTTATTGAGTAACACACAGACAGAAAGAAACACACCATCTCATTTTTATATATTAGTATGATTTATTGGTTTAGGGTACCTTATTTATTTATTTATCTATTTATTTATTGGTTTAGGGTACCTTATTTATTTATCTATTCATTTATTTACTCATTAAGCAAACAATTCCCTAGTTAAATTATTATAGAAGTAATACAGTAGATTCAGAGTATAGGCTACCGGGTGAGTTATCCGAGGTCGTTGCGGCATGACTGTTGGCAGTCGCTCACATCCGGGAGGCGAGGAGGTTAGAATCCCCCCGCCGGCAACCTTGAAGATGGTCTTCTGTGGTTTCCCATCTTCCTTCCAGGCAAATGCCGGGGTTGGTCCTTAACTATAGGCCACAGCCGCTACCTTCCAACTCCTCGACCCTCCCTTCCAACTTTCCTCCCCAACGGTACTTGTAGCTCACCCATTGGGTGTCTGTCTCGAAGCAGCTACAAAAACTGGCGAGCCTAACATGTCCTCGGACACTCCCGGCATTAAAAGCCATACGCTAAAAAAAAAAGAGTATAGGCTGCAAATATGTAATTGAATTGTATTTTACACGATGCTTTTGACTCATTATATTTTCACTTATAATGCAATACAATGATTTATAAACAAGTCACTGGACCTAGACAAGTGACAAGATATACATTTTTAAGATGAAGATCCAGTTCTGAACAATTTCTAAATAAAAGAATGCCAATAGTAGCTACATCTTCATGGTTTAGTTGGTGGATAGAGTCTGTTTGTGGGCGGGAACGTCATTGCTCAATCTTGCAACTTTACAGATATCAAATAAATAGTCATATAATTTCCTCCCGGTTGCTGAATGCTTTAGCATTTCACAGCACGTGTATGTTGGAGAAGGAGAAAGAGGAGAATAGAAGTGTTTGAAATGTGGTGTTACAGGAGAATGATGAAGATCAGATGGGTAGATAGAGTAATAAATGAAGAGGTATTTAAGACGAGTGGGCGAGGAGAGATGCTTCTGGTGATTGCTAATGAAGGGAAGAGATAGGTTGGTAGGACACATACTAAAACACCCAGGAACAGCACACTTGGTTATGGAAGGATGGGTCGAGGACAACAAATCTATGGGTAGAACAAGGTTAGAATATGTAGGTCAGATGGCCTCGGATGTAAGGTGAGGTAACTATGTACAGATGAAACGATTAGCTCAGGACACGGAGGCTGCATCAAACCAGTCAAAAGACTAAAGACTCAAAAAACAATAACAACAGCCGTTCTACCCCCAGCCTTTAAGATTTTGTAGTGCCTTATCGGGTTGGTATTGGAGTGCCGCGATCGTGGTTGCCATTCTGAGTTTTGGTAGGGTTTTGTGGAGCTATTTTGTCTTGTACGAGGGAAACTGATGATGCTTGCTTGTCGAGCGAAACTTGTCATCCGATTAAAAACCCCATCATATGTTATACAATTGTGTTCCTCTTCTTCTCTCGAATTGGCCTACTTAGGACCACATCTATTCAACTGGAGGGTCTTGATCTTCGCCCAGTATTGACGCATTTTCTTCCGGTATAATTCCTTTCTTTCAGTAGTCCAGGGGCTACCTTTCTTCCGAGGTTTCTCCTGAAAACCATGGACTTCCTCAAAGCACGCCTCACAGCCTGTCTATCATGCAGATCTGATATTCCCAGTTCGTTAATATCCTTCTCAGTTTCCGTCAACCACGTGGTACGAACCTTCTTATTGTGCCAGAAGCTGAGCAAACGATTGGTCAATCTTGTGGAGGGTAATCTCATTTTTCTCGCACAAGCAGATAGTTTCTCTATAACGAGAGTTTCGTAGAGATCGGAGTTATATCGCCCACGAAATTCGTCTTCTCCCTTTACAGGACCGAAATTCATTAAGAAAATTCTCCTCTTTCTAATTTCCATCTTCTCCGTGTAATGTTTATTTTAGGAAGTACTGGCATTTTGGGAGCGTCAGTGACTAGCTGAACCAATTCCCAGTAAACTGAGAGCGATCAAGGGAAACACTAGCGTGTGGCGGAGCTCTTTCCGGACACGGAGGGAATCCGTCATTTTGTGTAGGCTAAGGATAGGTCATACAAGATCCATCCACTCGTACCTAATGAGAAGGGAAGACCCCCCCCCCCACTTTGCACCTGTGGAGCCGTATTCACCGTGGCCCACATTCTAACCGAGTGAAACTTATATTGGCCGATGACGCGGTGGCTGCTGATCTCGTCATCCGCTTTATAAGTGAGAGTGGGTTAGGGCCAGCAATCTAAATTCTCCAGTGCACATTGACTCAAGGACTTGTTCGTTTTTGAATGATGATTTTTTGTTTTTCCGTAATGTTTGTTTATTTTTATAATTATTACTTTTATTTAATTTTTTGTTTTATCATTTTTCATTCTTTTCAAATTTAGGTACACACCTCTAAATTTTAAATTCCATTCCAAATTTGTATACATAAATCCGTGTTAGTAGGGGCCTCCTAGGTGCACCCCTTAAAACAACAATAGCAGACTAATTAACTAAAATAATTGTTACAACCCGCCCAATCTAATTGGACAAACTTGTGTTGACCGATGAAGAGGAATTCTCTTAATCTTTTGTTACAATATGCCCATAGAGCAACCACGCCCGGGGTAAATGGAACAATATTAACAATGGGAGTAAGCTTCCAGGATGGCAAGGATAAACTGTAGCTCGTTCCAGTCAGTCCGGACATCCTGAGGGATGCTTTACGCCTCCGTCTTACTCAGCAAGACACCACTAACCTCAAGGTCGTATTAATACACACATTAAGCTTGCCTCCCTCACCATTCACAGCCGGAGATTGTGCTGGAGAAGGAATCTACTTGGGACTTAGCCCATATTATAGCCTTGTGCTTGGAGAGATACAGGACGTTCGGGAAGTCCGTGAACCCCTATTCCTTACTACACAGCTGGCCAAATTATTGTGGTAAACCTGAATAGAACCAAATTCCTGATTGTTAATTGGTTCAAAGAATATTCAACAATGTATAGATTTCCTGTGCCCAGATGAAGAGAATATGTTTTTGGAGCAACCTAACCAGATCAGTCTTGGGCGCTAATCGAGCTAACGTGGTTGGAATTTGATTAAATTAATCAATTCCAGTCGATGGTTTCCTGTGAAAAAAATGCCTTCAGTGTAACCTCATCAGACCCAGTACACCATTTTTAGCTGAAATTTTCCTTTCCTGTGTTTCGTTTGAAATACTGGCAGAAATAACCCATTCTTTTAAAAATGACAAAAGACATATCCTTAAAAAATATTAAAATTTTAAGTTAATATCACCGACCAAGGTACTTAAACCGTTAGGCCACAAAAACATTGGTTTGGGCTATCTTTCGATTGTGAAGTCAAGTGGATTCGAGTACCATAGTTAACCATCCTTGTAATGGTTTTCTGTGGTTTTATATTTTAACTGCTTGCCACGGTGGGTGAGTGGTTATCGTGTCAGACTACCAACCCCAAGCTTGCAGGTTCGCTCCTGGCAATAGTAAACGATTTTTGAAAGGCGACAAAAATCACGACACGCATGTCATACGTTGTTAGCATGTTAAAGAACCCATTTGAATACAGTAGGCCGTGTTTATAATGGCAAAATTAATCTCAGGATTTTCCGCCAACACAAAAGTTCCTCCTTTCCTTACTAGAAAGCGCTATAGTGTCAAGAAGCTTAGATATCTGAATTCCTTGGCTTTCATAGCGCTCCAAGGAACCACAAAATTCAACATGCATGCTGCCCTCTGGGCGCTAACAACAAAGTTTGCACCCGGCAACCGAGGCCTTACGATAATATTATTATTATTTTTATATTTTAACTCCAGATGAAATTGGGGTGGTACCTTTTAATAGGCCATGGCCGCCTCCTTCAAGCTTCTTGCCCAACGAGCTTGCCCCATTTTCATTCATCTCTAATTAGCATCACAACTCTGATTAGTGAGGCATTGTAATGAACATCTGGTCATAAAAACCATCCGTCACATAGGTAACTTGTCTCACTTCAACCCCGACTCCAGATAAATGAAGGGTTACAAAAGCGGGTCAGAAATTGTATAATACCAACTTCTGCCCACAAAAATATTAAAAAGGATAAGGTGCACATTTGAGTACCCTGGGTCTGAAGAGGATAAGACACTCGTTACAAAAGAAGAAACTATGACAGGTTTATCTTTAGGACAGAGTAAGTTCCGACACCAGACGCTGTGCTTTCTTAAAGAATGGTCTTTTAATGCCTAATGCCTAATAGAAAATAAAATAAGGCAAAAACGCTTTAAATGTAAATACGTAGAAATGCGTTAGTGCATACGATGTTGGCTCTTAAAATATTTATTGTAGCACACATTTGGCGAATACATGACAAAATTCAACCATAAGGGTCTTGCAATGTAGTCTCGGAATTAAATAAAATCTTACATTGTAATACATTGTATCTTAATTTGCAATATAGAATTGGATTCTATTCAGATTTGTCATAATAATTTGACCACTTGTGTAGTTTCCGGATTGCGCTGTCTCCCATGTTGGTCTATTGTTGACGTGACTTAAGCCTCACACCATCGTCATTCTGTGAGTTAAAACGGCAGACGTAAGTTCATCTGAGTCCGTCATTGCTTCCATTTACTTGTGCCGGGCTCCTCTCCGTCTTCTCTCCTGTCGACCTCTCTTGGTCAACTCTTGTTCTCTTTCGACTCCGACGGTATTAGAGTATCCAAGGCCTAGGGAGTCTCTTCATTTCCTGCCTTTTTGGCCCTTGTCTCATCCTTCTTGATACCCTCCTTCTGCGAGGGTTCAGCTTTCTATTTCTTTTCATGTTATCTCCTGCCTTCTGATCAAGGCCCTCAAGGAGGCGGGGTGTATGCAGCCCCACCACTTCTGGTGCATCCTGGATATTGCTACACTCTCAGGAGCTCACGGCTATTGAGTACGGGAGTTGGCGATCCCGGGGTATTCCTGAGCCTGGTCCGTTTTTCCCCTTTTTCCACTGACTTTGGGTAGGGTCCTCTCATATTTCCCTTTTCTATCTGCCTTTCATGGCCCTCCTTCCTTCCAAATCCCTCAATCCTCATTCTTCGAGGGCATTTTTTGATGTGTAACATCTTTCCGCTCGGTTGCTGGATAGTTTTGTGGGAGTGATTTTGCACTGCCCGCTCGATCGATCGAACGGAAGTGTACTAGCCGGCAGTGGTGGAAAACAGAAGTATGCACTGCCCGCTCGATCGATCGAACGGAAGTGTACTAGCCGGCAGTGGTGTAAAACGGAAGAATGCACTGCCCGCTCGATCGATCGAACGGAAGTGTACTAGCCGGCAGTGGTGGAAAACAGAAGTATGCACTGCCCGCTCGATCGATCGAACGGAAGTGTACTAGCCGGCAGTGGTGGAAAAGAGAAGTATGCACTGCCCGCTCGATCAATCGAACGGAAGTGTACTAGCTGGCAGTGATGGAAAACGGAAGTATGCACTGCCCGCTCGATCGATCGAACGGATGTGTACTAGCTGGCAGTGGTGGAAAACGGAAGTATGCACTGCCCGCTCGATCGATCGATCCAGCGAGCAGTGGTAAGACCCAGTTGGCAGTGGTACGAGAAACAATGAGCGCGTGGTGTCAGAAATTGATACCCTGACGTACTCTCGGCCATGTGGAATGTATATGACATACTGAACGGAAAACGCTCATGCGAACTCTGGTGTCAAGTGATTGAAACATATGACATGATACATGTTCGAAGGCTTCGTATCAGTATTTAAATGGTAAAATGCCTTAATATCAAACATTGTAAGTAGTCGGCATTGCCGGTATTATGTTTCTGCACAATGGCTATTCAAATATTAAACCACATAACGGTAATGCAGTCATCAATATAATATAATCGTTGTGGTTATACGAGAATTGAGCAAGCCTTCATGAACTATTGCTGAATACATTCTCTTTACACACAAGAGGGCCTATTCATAAGGGATTTTAAACTCAATTTCACGCAAGAACATTATCGAAACAAGCAAAATATAAATGAAATTTAATTCCGTAATGCAGTATTATTGGAACGTGGAAATAAAACACCATCTTGTGCACAAAATTTGCGCAGTCGAGATAGCCGTGGGGTTAGTGCTTATGACTGTGAATCTAGAGATCTTGGGTTCGAATCTCGGACGGGGTAGATATTTTTGCTACCAGATTATCATTTTAAACGATATTTATCATATCAATATGCCTCATTTTAACAGAATCCATATGAAATTACGTGTTGGTCTGTGAATGAAGAGGACCTGTTTATAAGGAATTTAAGGTTATGAGCGGTGTCGCGTCTATTAATCTAGTTGATTTTTCTCTCATCTTCCTCTTCTTCTTAGGCGTTTACCCTCCAGGTTGGTGGAACCCACGGACTCAGCGAGGGAACTCACCACTACCGCCTCTACGGGCAGTGTCCTAGAGCTGGGAACATCTAATCGGAGTGGATACAACTGGTGAGGTGTGATTGGCACCTCGCCCAGGTGGCCTCACCTGCAAAGCGAACAGGGGCCTCATGAGGGAAGGTAATGGATGGGCAGGATGGATAGACAAGGAAGAGGGAAGGAGGCGGCCGTGGCCTTGAAGAAGGTACTGCCCCCGTAAATTGAATTATATTGAGACCACGGTGGCTGTATTGGCATATGTGAATAAAGTTATGGCTGTCATAGTTGTGACGTGTATATTCATGACGTAAGCACGGATGACGCAGACTCCATGCAAGTAGGCTGGTTGAGCTGAGATTCTTGGTGACGTCAGGATTTTGTTCGAGAAAGATCTGAGATTTACTACGCAGTCGCAGGGAAACGAGGAATTGTGCTAAGGAAGAAGTTACGCTATTGGAGGAGAGGCTCGAACCAATGAATGATAGTTTGGAGGGAGACGGAGATTACTGAAACTACCATATTTAATTACTTTTGGCACGCAGAATTGTGGAAATCTATTTTCAGTTATGGCATTGATTTGGAATTTTGAAGAAATTAATTTTGAGTTTTTGAAATTTGAAAATCCGTCAAGTATAGCCAAAGTTAGAACTTCTAGCAATGACGGAGGAACAAGCTATGGAAGGGATGGATACGCCCCTTAAGAAGTTGATAAAAGGTCTTACACAGCAGAGAGAAGCTCTCATTTCTCATTTTTCTCATGTCTCATTTCTCATGTGTCTCAAGTCTCATTTTCTCATGTCTCATAGTGGTTTTTCTGATTCTCACATTGTCAGACTTCGAGTTTATATTATTTAGTGAAGCAAATCGTCATTAGCACGTGTGGTAGAGCCCACAGCATCGAACAAGCACGGAGCGTGCAGCAGTACAATTTTACGGTTAATGAAACTAGGCGAAGTTTGAGTGCACACATAAACGAGTCTACAAGATTATCTATCAAGAGTTAGCTACTGCCTTTATGCTAATTCAATTGTGCATTACAATATTGAGGTGTGATCACTTTCGTGATGTTTATAGTGTGTTTTTCTTTCGTGCCGCATTTGTCGGTTGAATGCTTTGAGACCACCGAACGAGCAATATGTACTTATTCATTTCTGTTAACATTATATTGTTTATTACTAGTGTTTACTCTCTCTATATATATATCTAAGACTCTTACCTCAGCATGTTTAGGTCATGCGCCTCCAGCATACGCTCGCATACTGAAAAGGGTGTCCACTTGCTTGCTGCCTTCCTGTATGACTGACGTCACAGCTTGCCCCGGCCAATCATCGCCCGCCAGCCTAGGCTTCTAGACGTTTCTATGATGTTATTATTTAAGTGGCGGCGTTTTGCTCTCCATCAGCATTCCTTCTTCAAACCTTCTACGGTCTTCTTCAACTGGCGAGAGGCATTCGTGCCTTCCGCCCTTCTCCGGGGCCTTCTAAACTTCAGGCCTAATCTGCATTTATGATTGAAACTACCAGGCAACGCAACAGCAGAGAGCTTCAGCACTGAGAAAGTGCATTCTACATTTTACTCCAAACCGCAAGAAGCTGCATCAAATCGCAGTTCTAAAATGCCAAGTTATTTGGCATTCAAGAAATAACATCAAACCTAACGATGTTAAACAATGTACACGGCTGGTGAAGAAGAAGAAGATCGCCCTGGCGAAGTTATTTTCCTGATGCTGGACATCTCAAATTCTACTGCCAAAAAATCAAGTGTTGGCCACGGCAGTCTCCGTCAGCATGCTTTCTCATCATCGCCACTAAAGATAAGTTTGTGCCTTTTTTATTATTATCTTAATAATCTTCGTTTTAAGTGTTTGCTAGCAAGTGCAAGAATATTAAATTTGTGTGTGCATCAAGCAGAATGAACTTTTGAATAATAGCACACGGCTGGGCCAACCTAATTAAAATTAATGAACATTTGAAATTGCCCCAGGCGGGCCAGCATAACTAATTTTTTAATTAAGGCTTATTTATTAATGTGTTTGCAAGTTTCACCATAAAAATAAAATTATTGTATTTACTCTCAATGTTCAGTCTAGTATTGAAAGAACCAGGCCGCATTTCCTTAGCCCAATCCTTTCAGTCTAATCTTCTCTTAAGGAAGTTATTTTGTCCAGGCCTTAAGCCTGATGCTGTCCTCCCGTGTATGTTGATGAATTTGGGCTGTTCTTCACATAACCATTTTTTTGGTGCCTATAACCGGGATGCTTGTAAACATTCTGTTTAACCAAATCTTCAAATTACTTAATGTTAGAACTAATTCAAAATTTAAATGCCATACTGAACATTGAGTGTGTTAATATTTTAAAAATTGTGTTTTCTAATCTACTTCGAAAGTTTCAGCTCGAGTGTATATGGTTGGCACTGAGAAGGGAGACAAACAGCAGGCCCGTATTTCACCGCAGGGGAAGCCGCATTCTCTTTTCTGGCAGACTGTCAACTTCTTCCGAAGCAAGGTGTACCGGCTCACAGTATAGTCGTGAGTACACAACAAACTTTCATAATGCCGATTGACGAGAAACTCGTTAATGCTAGAGCTTCTGTCAAAGGCAAGTTAACGCGTTTTCGCACTTTTCTAGATGAGCTCCCGGAAAAAGAACGTAATAGTGACATAATTTCTCAAAGACTGAAAGGTTATGAACAGGCCTTTGAGAAATATGATGAGATCCAAAGTAATATTGAGACCAAGGATCCCGACCAGCAAAGTGACCGCTGTGAGGTTGAAAATTTATATTATAAGGGGTTCGCAGACGCAAAGCAGCTTTTAAGAAGTTTAACATTGCAGGAAAAGCAGGAGAAAACTCCTTCAGAATCTTCTTCTTTTCCTTCCCGTGTTATATTACCGAAAATAGAATTACCTAAATTTACCGGAGATGAAGCTACATGGGAACCATTTTTTGAATTATTCAATTCATTGATTCACGAAAACGATTCTCTTCCTTCAATACAGAAGTTTCATTATTTGCGTTTGTCCTTGCAAGGCAACGCACTTAAACTCATCCAAGAGCTTATGTTGACAAATGAAAATTATGAAGTAGCTTTGGCACTTCTCAGAGATCGGTTTGGGAACACTCGTTTAAAAACTCAACGTCACATACAGGGTTTATTCAATTTACCTATTGTTCAAGCTGATAATCTTGCCTCGCTTCGTAATCTGATCGATGCTGCAGAACTTCATATTCGTGCGCTTGCAAATTTGGACCAACCAGTTGACCATTGGGATCTATTTTGATTCATCTTATTTCTGTTAAATTAGACACTAAAACTTTAAAAGATTGGGAAGCAGATCTGTCGCAACATTCATTGTGTACCTATGAAGCTATTATTAAATTCTTAAAGGCGAAATGCCAAATTCTCTCTGCTGTAGCCAGCCAAAAGAGTAGCTCCACCTTCAAACCTCCTTCTAATAGTAAGGTCATCAGCCCCAGTCAGAGAGTACTAAGGTCACATGCCTTTTCTACCAATATTCGGTCTTCCAATCAAGTACAAGCTTGTGTTTTGTGTCAACAACCACATAACTTGTACCAATGCGCTCAATTCAAATCTTTATCTGTGGATGAAAGACGCAAATTAATTACCACCCACAAGCACTGCTTTAATTGTCTATCAGCGACACATATGATAAGCAATTGTCGTTCTGAACGGTTATGTTTTCACTGTAAAGCAAGACATCATACTCTCCTGCATAGGCATGAAAGATTGCGGTCATCAGCAACCAATAGTTCATCCGCTAAATCTAATTCTGAGACTTTGCCTAATAACGCTCAGTCTTTTACTCAAAGCTCTGTTTCGTTCAGTAAAACTCAAGTTTTATTGTCCACTGTCCAAATTCTAGTGAAGAATGTTCACGGAAAATGGGTTTCTGTAAGGGGATTGTTAGATAATGCTGCAACTAACAATTGTATAAGTGAATCGCTAATTCGCAAGCTAGGTCTACAAATATGCCCTACTTCTATAGAAGTTACAGGAATTAATGGTTCCAGATCGCAATCTCTGAGTTATGCTAAAGTGGATGTAAAAGATTCCAATAATCTTGGCATTCATTTAAATTTAGATTTTTTAATTATAAATTCCATAGGTAATGACACCCCCATTACTTCTTTTCAAGTCCAGGGTTGGAATATTCCGCATCATTTGCAACTTGCAGATCCGAATTTCAACAGAGCTTCATCTGTAGAAATTCTTTTACAAGTGCCAGCATTTTTTGGCAATGTTTACATCCGGAAATGGTTAAAGTTGCCCGTGATGTTTTCATTCGTAGAACTGATTTTGGTTGGATTGCCACTGGGCAAATATACCGCAACCCCGTTCAACAAAAATCTCATTGTTATTTTGTTGGTGCTGATTTAAATCAAGAATTAATTAAGTTCTGGGACATTGAGGATATTCAAGTCACCTCACCTCATTCTCGCAATAATGAGATCTGTGAAACACACTACGTAGAAACCACTGTTCGCACTTCTGAAGGCAGATTCGTGGTTACTCTTCCTCGCATTTTTAACCCCCCTGTTATTACAGAATCGCATTCCAGAGCTCTCAAAGCTTTATTCGCAATTGAAAATCGCTTTAAAAAAGATGCTCTCTTAAAAACTCAGTATACTTCCTTCATGGAAGAATACGAATCAGCGAATCACATGGAAGTAGTTCCAAAATCTGAAGAAATTGGTAATTCTCCTAAAGAAATAGTATATCTTAATCATCATCCGGTTTGGAAAAATTCTTCCACCCGAGAACAGATAAGAGTGGTTTTTAATGGGTCATCTCCAGATGCTAATGGTGTTTCTCTCAATGACACTCTGCATTCTGGACCCGCTATTCAGACAGATCTTACTTCAGTTTTACTTAACTTTCGTCTATTCCCCATTGCTGTTCTTGCTGACATCAAGCAAATGTATAGGCAAATTCTAGTAAATTCAGAACAACGTGATTTGCAAAGAATTTTGTGGCGAGACGACAATGCAAAACCTATAAAAATATTTCGTTTAAGAACAGTGACATACGGTCTTAAGCCGTCTGCTTTTCTCGCAATACGATCTCTTCACATGTTGGCCGAACAAGATGGTCATCTTTTTCATCCTCTAGCTTCTGAAGTTTTGAAAACTGCATTTTATGTAGATGATTTTCTGTATTCCTTTCCTAGTATCTCTGACGCACTTCTTGTTTGTGAAGATTTAAACTCTCTTCTTTCCGGTGGTGGGTTTACCCTTCATAAGTGGAACTCGAACTCAACCGAATTTTTATCTAACTTTTCACAAGTAACTCCTGTTGACAAACGTGTTGCGCTTCCTACTGAGGAATCAGCTATTAAAACCTTGGGTGTTTTTTGGTCTCCTTCTTCAGATACCTTTTCCTATCAGGTACACTTATCTGAGTTTCACCCTCGAACGAAAAGGCAATTATTATCGGAAATAGCAAGAGTTTTTGATCCATTGCAGTACATTGCTCCGGTGGTTATTACTGCAAAAATTTTCTTGCAAAAACTTTGGTTATTGAAAATTGGTTGGGATGAAAAGGTACCCTCCCCCCTTTTGGATGAGTGGTTGAAATACCGCCAGAGTTTGTTAGATCTTTCTCAAATTTCTATTCCTCGCACTTTAATTTCCGACATTTCATGTCAGTATTTCGATTTGCACGTATTTGCAGATAGTTCTGAAAAGGCATACGGTTGCTGCGCCTACTTAGTAGGCCGCCCTTCCAATACTTTACCCGGATTTTCCAATTTAATTTGTGCAAAATCAAAGGTAGCCCCACTCAAATCCATATCTTTGCCTAGATTGGAATTATGTTCTGCTGTAATGGCTGTGGAATTAGCCAGTATATTAAAAATCAGTTTAAATTTGAAATTTTCGACCACATGGTTCTGGAGTGATTCTTCCATCGTGTTAGCTTGGCTTTCAAAACCTTCTTCGCATTGGACCACTTTTGTGGCTAATCGCGTTTCTAAAATACAAGAGTTGTCTCATTTTGACCAATGGAATCATGTTCCGGGGAAAGAAAACCCAGCTGATATAATTTCACGTGGCTGTTTGCCCAAGAAATTAATTTCTCTTAAACTATACTGGAATGGTCCGGCGTGGCTCAGTCAGGATTTTTCTTGTTGGCCTCGTTCATCTAATCCGCTCGCAGAAGAGGTTCCTGATGCTCGCATTGTTACCGCTTCCTTTTTTCTAACTTCTATTGCTACTAGTCTTTTTCAGCGTTACTCTTCATTTAATAAATTAATTCGTGTGGTAGCATATTTATTTCGATGGAAATTTCTTGTTCTTGATGAGCCTGTGAAGCCGCAACCCTTTCTCACTAAAATGGAATTGTAATTTGCTACTCGTAGAATCTTGTTTCTTATGCAACAAGAAGTATTCTTTCTTGAGTATCAGACGCTTTTAAGCAAAAAAGCTTTACCAAAGTCTAGTAGGCTGTTACCTCTCACCCCTTTTTTGGACCAAGATGGATTAATAAGAGTGGGGGGCAGGCTAGAAAATTCTAGTTACTCAGATGAGAAAAAACATCCCATTATTCTCCCTTCTAGACATCCTATTACTACTCTCATCGTAAAGAAATTTCATTATCAGAATTTGCACGCTGGCACCCGCACTTTGCTTTGTTTAATTCGCGAGCAATATTGGCTCATTAACGGTGTTCATGAAGTTTCTTCTGTTATTCGGAAATGTATACCTTGTTTCATATCCAAGCCCCCGCCAATGACGCAAATTATGGGAAACTTGGCATATTTTCGTTCCGAACCTAGTAAGCCTTTCGCCCTGACGGGTATCGATTATGCCGGTCCTTATGTCTATCAAGTTAACTCCCCTTTATCTAAGCGAAAGTTGTTAGGTAAACTTTATATTTCTTTATTTGTGTGCATGGTAACAGGAGCCATTCACCTAGAGTTGGTTACAAGTGCTTCTACTCCTTATTTTATAGCAGCCTTTTCTAGATTTGCCTCTAGAAGGGGTGTTCCTTCTGAGGTTTTCTCAGATAACGCAAAAATTTTTGTTAGTACTTTTGATCTTTGGAAAACTGCACTTACCTCTCCTTCTGCTAAGGAACAGTTTTCTAATTTTTCTCATGCTAAGGGATTCAAATGGCATTTCACTCCCCCTTACGCCCCCCATCATGGTGGTCGTTGGGAATCTTGCATAAAGCTCACGAAGAGACAGCTGAAGAAAACCCTTGGTTCAGCCATCCTTTCCTATGAGGAATTTAATTCCTTAATTATTCAGGTTGAGGGTATCGTAAATTCTAGGCCGCTCACGCCTTTGTCTAACGATCCTAAAGATCTTCTTCCGTTAACACCTGGCCATTTTTTAATAGGCTGTTCTTTAGCTTCTACGCCTCCTTTGCTGAGTCGTCGCTGTGATCTCAGGTTGCCTATTTTCTGGAGAAAGTTAGACTCTTTGCGAAACTCCTTTTGGCGCCCTTGGAAGCTGGAGTATCTCGGCTCACTTAACAGAAGAGAGAAGTGGCGGCTTTTCCAGCCTGATGTACGAGTGGGAGATATGGTTCTTTTGCGAGATCCAAGTCCCCCTCTCGTATGGAATATTGGTAGGGTAACTCACTGCCATCTGGGTCGTGATAAGCATGTGAGAGTTGTAGATGTTCTCACTAGTAAAGGTGTCTATACTAGACCAATTTCTATGGTTGCTATCTTGCCTGTTGAGGCTTAGTGTTATCATCTTTCATTGTTGTTCATGTTTTTTCCAACTGATTCTTTGATTGTTTTCTTTCGGGGGTCTCGGAGCATGATCACTTTCGTGATGTTTGTAGTGTGTTTTTCTTTCGTGCCGCATTTGTCGGTTGAATGCTTTGAGACCACCGAACGAGCAATATGTACTTATTCATTTCTGTTAACATTATATTGTTTATTACTAGTGTTTACTCTCTCTATATATATATCTAAGACTCTTACCTCAGCATGTTTAGGTCATGCGCCTCCAGCATACGCTTGCATACTAAAAGGGGGTCGACTTGCTTGCTGCCTTCCTGTATGACTGACGTCACAGCTTGCCCCGGCCAATCATCGCCCGCCAGCCTAGGCTTCTAGACGTTTCTATGATGTTATTATTTAAGTGACGGCGTTTTGCTCTCCATCAGCATTCCTTCTTCAAACCTTCTACGGTCTTCTTCAACTGGAGAGAGGCATTCGTGCCTTCCGCCCTTCTCCGGGGCCTTCTAAACTTCAGGCCTAATCTGCATTTATGATTGAAACTACCAGGCAACGCAACAGCAGAGAGCTTCAGCACTGAGAAAGTGCATTCTACATTTTACTCCAAACCGCAAGAAGCTGCATCAAATCGCAGTTCTAAAATGCCAAGTTATTTGGCATTCAAGAAATAACATCAAACCTAACGATGTTAAACAATGTACAGCGCTGGTGAAGAAGAAGAAGATCGCCCTGGCGAAGTTATTTTCCTGATGCTGGACATCTCAAATTCTACTGCCAAAAAATCAAGTGTTGGCCACGGCAGTCTCCGTCAGCATGCTTTCTCGTCATCGCCACTAAAGGTAAGTTTGTGCCTTTTTTATTATTATCTTAATAATCTTCGTTTTAAGTGTTTGCTAGCAAGTGCAAGAATATTAAATTTGTGTGTGCATCAAGCAGAATGAACTTTTGAATAATAGCACACGGCTGGGCCAACCTAATTAAAATTAATGAACATTTGAAATTGCCCCAGGCGGGCCAGCATAACTAATTTTTTAATTAAGGCTTATTTATTAATGTGTTTGCAAGTTTCACCATAAAAATAAAATTATTGTATTTACTCTCAATGTTCAGTCTAGTATTGAAAGAACCAGGCCGCATTTCCTTAGCCCAATCCTTTCAGTCTAATCTTCTCTTAAGGAAGTTATTTTCTCCAGGCCTTAAGCCTGATGCTGTCCTCCCGTGTATGTTGATGAATTTGGGCTGTTCTTCACATAACCAAGGTGTGTAGGAAAGTTGAACAGTTTCACGTTTATAATTTGGAAGATATTCGCATTTTAAGACTGCAGACAAAAGTGATTTTCTCGCCACCTGAGAAGCACTTTTATAATACCACATTCTACGCTACGGCTGACACGTGTATTGCAACCGTGATACTGAAGATTACGTTTGGTGATACAACGCTACAGTCAACAATGGAACAATATAATCTGGCAGTACTTTCGACTATTATTATAACGGAAGTGAAGATGGAATACTAAAACTTTAATGCAATTGGGACATATATCAATGGAGTGAAATAGCAGCATGGAACTTCGTTAATCGTCATTCTACAAAAGCGAGCATGTAGTGAATATCCAACTACACTCATGCATCGTAGTCCATCGCTGAATTATATCAAATGGCAGTGGAAATATCTTCATACTCCACAGTTATGAACATTTCTGCGGAAATAATTACAATAAACTTCATGGCGAATTTCTACCAGAACTTCAGGGAACTATCAAGAGAGGCCAGGGTGGACCCGGCTCACAAAGAAGAGTTTTGCCAGAAGGATGTCTATCGTCTACACGGAGCAGTGCAATTTCCGGAGGAGGAAGCAGTTCTATTCTCCGAGGGCGCTGGTTCCAGGTTCGAGGTCGGAGCACATCTTTACGGTGGTGAAATGGAACTATCAGCAGTCTTCTTTGGAAATTTTCCTCTAGAACTTCAATCAACAGATAAGGTAGTCGTGAACGTTTCTTGTTTTATTTGAGCCATTTAGCGATATCTGAGCAACCATTTTTCCCATATTTTCTGTCCCATATATTTTGCCCCATATTCTTGCTTGATATTTCTGTACTCCGTACACTTTGCTGATTTATGCCTTTTTCTACGATTTATTGAGACATTATTATGTCATTGGCATATTTAAATAATTTTGGATCAGTTGAGACTGATATAATATATTCTTCCAGTAATTTGCATATTTTTGTAGTCACGATTTGACTGTAAAGTTAACGATTTTCTATGGCAAATTTGAATTCAGACAGCGTGTCACTTTATTAAAGTAATTCTATTCAGTAAATTACTTTGACCAATTTTCTGTCATCCTCAAGAAAGAATAATAATTAAAAGATTTTAGAGCGTTAAAATCTTCTGTTTTGTCGACGATCTTGGAAATACTAGTCGTTTTATGAACATGATTGCAACATAGACATTGATCGTCAGTTCTGAAATACCATTGCATTATAGACAATTTTATGAAATATGAACTTTGATTACGATTTATTGAGTACACTATAGTAATGAACATTTGATAGGAATTTTTCTCAATTCTAGATTGGAACAATAATGTTTGCATTCCAAAGTCTAATTGTATTCTATTCGATTATTTATGCAGTTTAGATGAACTTTGATTGAAGATAGTATTTTATACTGCGATACTTTGAAGATATTAATCTCAATTTTGATAGACCAGGGAGGCGTGTCTAATTGTATTTGCTATTAAATTTATTTGTGATTGGCAAATTTTTACTTCATATCGATTCATGAATGAAACCCACGAAGGTTAAATATAATGACAGTTTTCGATACAATTGATGAATATAAGAATTTTTAAAGTGGAACTATGGATGTATAATCGTTAGTTCAGTGGACGTGTAAAAGTCGCTGATGAATAATGCCCTTGAATAAGTGAAGGAAGTTCCCACAGTAATATTAATGATGTTGATGAATTTATAAATGGAGGTTTTTTGTATGTATTGTGGAAGATTTTGATGCCATATATATTGAGATATATGATGAATTCTGGGCCAATTTTTGTGCAATTTTGTGCGTTTGAGCGAGGTATTTTCCGCTGAGTGTATTGTTCAGGTCCTTCGAAAATTAATCATGTGAAGTTACTGTTAAAATTAACAAGAGTGCTTAAATAATTTGAGATAACGATTTTGAATGGAGGTTACCGTCACAAATAATAATAATTATTAAATCTTATTAAACCTGAATCTAAAATTTAAATATAACTAACCTTCATTGGTCGATTATATCAACACGATTTAAGTAATTATCAACCGGATAAACGTGTGGTTTAATGTATTTCTAATATAAATAATATAAATATTGTAAATAACTATGTAAATATCTTTAATAATAATTTGAAACGAACGGGATTAATAGAGGCGTGTATAAATTTTTCAATTGTCGTTTGACAATGTTATAAACAATTAATAATGTTATAAATAATTAATTAACATTTTGTTATAAACATTAAACGTTTTTGTTATTATACTCTGAACAACGCTAGTTAAACAATTGGATTATACAATTAAACAAGTTTTGGGATTATTAGAGTAATCCATTGATATTTGAATGGAGCATTTAAAAGATTTGCGTGATAATATTTGAGTTGAGTTGTGGACATTTAAAGTGTTTTGAAAAGGAGCTAGGCTCTGAGGTAACTAGCATATGCTAACGTTGGCTGGACAGGTGGGTCCATTTGACGATGCAAGCTTGCGACATGGTGCAGGTGGCCAGACAACTGTATGATAGAGGCCAAGGTCACCTACATAGCAGCCTTGCGGTTATAAATAAAATGTGATGTTTATTAAAAAGGAAAACAATTGCTATATGTCTCGTCCCAACTCCCTTATCCATTCCAAGTGCATTATTATTATTACGTTCTTTTGAGCTAGAGAAAGCTGAAATTTTGTATGTAAAGTCAACAAGTCCTACAGGAGGACATGGTTACATGGACAATGGCTTCTGATCGCCACGTATATTTTGTTGTTAAATTTTTGTTAAATTATTCTCTTTATGTGAAATAAATTATTGTGCAGTTTAAAGTTTCTTGTTTCGTTTTGGTTCATTTTAAATATCATGGTGGAGGTTATTGTGAGGGCATACTATTAAGTGATCCAGTTGGCAACCCAGACCCGAGATTAATTTGAAAAGGTAAGTAAAAGGTAAGTATGAACCCCCGTATATTTTGGTGTGTTCCACAATAATTTCTTGTTAACTACTGTGCTCTAATCTCGGTAGTATCTGTCAGTGCCATTTTCATTGATGTAGCTGTGCCGGTGCGATTGATTACTGGCAATCCGATGAGGGGGCGGATATCTGACAGCCTACTATCCGGATTATCGGGGACAGTACTGCCCCCGTAAATTGAATTATATTGAGACCACGATGGCTGTATTGTCAAATGTGAGTAAAGTTATGAATGTCATAGTTGTGACGTGTATATTCATGACGTAGGCACGGATGACGTAGAATTCATGCAAGTAGGCTGGTTGAGCTGAGATTCTTGGTGACGTCATGATTTTGTTCGAGAAATATCGGAGATTTACGACGCAGTCGCAGGAAACAAGGTATTGTGCTAAGGAAGAAGTTACGTTATTGGAGGAGAGACTCGAACCAATGAACGATAGTTTGGAAGGAAGACGGAGATTGCTGAAACTACGATATTTAATTACTTTTGGCATGCAGAATTGTGGAAAACTATTTTCAGTTATGGCATTGATTTGGAATTTTGAAGAAATTAATTTTGAGTTTTTGAAATTTGAAAATCCGTCAAGTATAGCCAAAGTTAAAACTTCTAGCGATGACGGAGCAACAGGCTATGGAAGGGATGGATACGCCCCTTAAGAAGTTGATAAAAGGTCGTGCACAGAAGAGAGGAGCTCTCAGAACTCATACTCAGAACTCATACGGATCATACCGCTGATACCGCATATATATTTCAGATGTTATAGAGTCATTTTCGAGTGAACAAGTGAAGCAAGTTGTCTTTAGCGTGTGGTTAAAGCCCGGCGCATCGAACGAACACGGAGCAGTTCCATTTTACGCTGCTCGAAACTAGGTGAAGTTGAAACGCTCACATTAACGTTTCCACCAGATAAGATATCAAGAGTTAACTTCAGCCTTTATTATAATTCAATTGGGCAGTACAACATTGAGGTGTGTAGAAGATTTGAACAATTTCACAGTTATACTTCGAAAGATATTGGCACTTTAAGGCTGCCAACAAAAGTGATTTTCTCGCCACATGAGAAACACTTTTAAAATTCCACATTATACACTACGGCTGACACGTGGAGTGCAACAGTGATATTGGAGAATACGTTTGGTGTTACAACGATACAGTCTACTATGGAACATTATAATCTTGCAGTGCTTTCGATGATTATAACAGTAGTTGAGATGGAAGGCTAAGGCTTTAATGCAATTGGGACATATATCGTTGGAGTGAAATAACAGCATGGAACTTCGTTAATCGTCTTTCTACAAAAGCGAGCATGTAATGAACATCCAACTACACTCATGCATCGTGAATCCATCGCTGAATTATACCAGATGACAGTGGAAATATTTTCATACTCCACGATTATGAATATTTCTGCGGAAATAACTGCAATAAACTTCATGAAGAATTACGACCGGAACTTCAGGGAACTTTCAAGAGAGGCTAGGGTGGACCCGGCTCACAAAGAAGAGTTTTGCCAGAAGGATGTTTTCGTATCCACGGAGCAGTGCAATTTCCGGAGGAGGAAGCAGTTCGATTCTCCGAGGACGCTGATTCCAGGTTCGAGGTCGGAGCACATCTTCACGCTGGTGAAATGGAACCAACAGCAATTTTCTTTGAAAACTTTCCTCTAGAACTTCAATCAACAGATAAGGTAGTCGTGAATGTTTCTTGTATTATTTGAGTCTTGTAGCGATATCTGAGCAACCATACTTCCCATATTTTCTGTCCCATATTTTTTTGTGCCCCATTTTCTTGATTAACATTTCTGTACTCAGTACACTTCGATGATTTATGCCTTTTTCTTCGATTTGTTGAGACATTGTTATGTCATTGGCATAGTTAAATTAATTTTGGATCAGTTGAGACTGATGATTTAGATTCTTTCAGTAATTTGCATATTTTTGTAGTCACGATTTGACTGTAAAGTTAACGATTTTATATGGCAGATTTGAATTCAGACAGCGTGTCATTTTATTAAAGTAATTCTCTTCAGTAAATTACTTTGACCAATTTTCTATCATCCTCAAGAAAGAAGAATGATTAAATGATTTTAGAGCGTTAAAACCTATTACGATATCGACGATCTTTGAAATACTAGTCGTCTTATGAACATGATTGCAACATAGACATTTATCATTGCATTATAGACAATTTTATGAAATATGAACTTTGATTACGATTTATTGAATACACTATAGTAATGAACATTTGATAGGAGTTTTTCTCAATTATAGATTGGAACAATAATGTTTGCATTCCACAGTCTAATTGTATTCTATTCGACTATTCATACAGTTTAGATGAACTTGGATTGAAGATAGTATTAGCCTACTTTCGATTTTTGCAAAAAATGAAAGTAGACTTATGAGATCAACACAGGGCGAAAAAAGTGTGTCTGTCTAAGTGTGTGTATGTGTGTGTGTGAGTCTGTGTGTGTGTGTATGTGTGTGTGTGAGTCTGTGTGTGTGTGTGTGTGTGTGTGTGTCTGTGTGTGTGTGAGTGTGTGTACTCTGAATGTCTGTCCCCCCCTATCAATTCGAACACGGTGAATGCGAATTGAACGAAATTTGGTAGAAAGGTAGCACTAGCAAAGGACACCTCAGTGTCATGTTTTATATCGCCGCCATCTTGACGGAAACGTAATGGCGGCCACACAAATGTTCAAAGCTTAAATCAAATTACGACTAACCTAATCATCCGATCTCTACCAAATTTTGCAACAACATACCTTTATGGGGGGAGCATCCTTTGACCATACCAATAGGTCATCAGCGTAATAATTTGCGGATAGCGGCCATCTTTGTGTGAAAATCGATTCCCCCTATTAATTCGAACACGGTGCAACCGAATTGAACGAAATTTGGTACAGAGGTAGTACTAACAAAAGGCACCTCAGTGTCACGTTCTATATCGCCGCCATCTTGACGGAAACGTAATGGCGACCACACAAATGTTCAAAGCTTAAATCAAATTACGACTAACCTAATCATGCGATCTCTACCAAATTTTGCAACAACATACCTTTACGGGGGGAGCATTCTTTGACCAATCTAATAGGTTATTAGCCTAATAGATTGCGGATGGCGGCCATATTTATGTCAAAATTGATTTCCCCTATTAATTCGAACACGGTGGAACCGAATGGAACGAAATTTGGTACTGAGGTAGCACTAGCAAAGGGCACCTCAGTGTCATGTTTTATATCGCCGCCATCTTGAATGAAACGTAATGGCGGCCACACGAATGTTCAAAGCTTAAATCAAATTACGATTAACCTAATCATCCGATCTCTACCAAATTATGCAACTACATACCTTTATGGAGGGAGCATCCTTTGACCAATCTAATAGGTCATCAGCGTAATAGTTTGCGGATGGCGGCCATCTTTGTGTGAAAATCGTTTCCCCCTATTAAATCGAACACGGTGCAACCGAATGGAACGAAATTTGGTACAGAGGTAGTATTAACAAGAGACACCTCAGTGTCATGTTTTATATCGCCGCCATCTTGACGGAAACGTAATGGCGGCCACACAAATGTTCAAAGCTTAAATCAAATTACGACTAACCTAATCATCCGATCTCTACCAAATTTTGCAACAACATACCTTTATGGGGGGAGCATCCTTTGACCAAACTAATAGATCATCAGCGTAATAGTTTGTGGATGGCGGCCATCTTTGTGTGAAAATCAATTCCCCCAATTAATTCGAACACGGTGCAACCGAATGGAACGAAATTTGGTACAGAGGTAGTACTAACAAAATGCACCTCAGTGTCATGTTTTATATCGCCGCCATCTTGACGGAAACGTAATGGTGGCCACACAAATGTTCAAAGCTTAAATCAAATTACGATTAACCTAATCATCCGATCTCTACCAAATTTTGCAACAACATACCCTTATAGAGGAAGCATCCTTCGACCAAATGAATAGGTCATTAGCCTAATAGTTTGCGGATGGCGGCCATCTTTGTGTGAAAATCAATTCCTCCTATTAATTCAAACACGGTGAAAACGAATGGAACGAAATTTGGTACAGAGGTAGCACTAGCAAAGGGCATCTCAGTGTCATGTTTTATATCGCCGCCATATTGACAGAAACGTAATGGCGGCCACACAAATGTTCAAAGCTTAAGTTAAATTACGACTAACATAACCATCCGATCTCTACCAAACTTTGCAACAACATACCTTTATGGAGGGAGCATCCTTTGACCAATCTAATAGGTTATTAGCCAAATAGTTTGCGGATGGCGGCCATCATTATGTCAAAATTGATTACCCCTATTAATTCGAACACGGTGGAACCGAATGGAACGCAATTTGGTACAGAGGTAGCACTAGCAAAGGGCACCTCAGTGTCATGTTTTATATCGCCGCCATCTTGATTGAAACGTAATGGCGGCCACACGAATGTTCAAAGATTAAATCAAATTACGATTAACCTAATCATCCGATCTCTACCAAATTTTGCAACTACATACCTCTATGGAGGGAGCATCCTTTGACCAATCTAATAGGTCATTAGCCTAATAGTTTGCGGATGGCGGCCATCTTAATGTCAAAATTGATTCCCCCTATTAATTCGAACACGGTGGAACCGAATGAATGAAATTTGGTACAGAGGTAGCACTAGCAAAGGGCACCTCAGCGTCATGTTTTATATCACCACTATCTTGACGGAAACGTAATCGCGGCCACCCAAATGTTAAAAGCTAAAATGTAATTACGACCAACCTAATAATCTAGTCTCTACCAAATTTTGCAACACCATATCTTTATGTGGGAAACATATTCTGACCAAACTGCAAGAACATCAGCCCAATAGTTTGCAGATGGTGGCCAAGTATGTGTGCAAATCCATTCCCCATATCAATTCAAGCACGGTAAAACCGAATTGAATGAAATTTTTTACAGAGGTAGCACTAGCAATGGGCACCTCTTATTCATGTTTAATATCCGTATAGCACGTTGTATTTCAACAAGCTACTACAACCCACATTCAATCATACTCCTTGAAAAGGACAGAGAGTTATAACAATTTAGGAGAAAGTAGGCTATATGTTCTTTACTGAACATCTTGTTTTATACTGCGATACTTTGAAGATATTAATCTCAATTTTGATAGACCAGGGAGGAGTGTCTAATCGTATTTGCTATTAAATTTATTTGTGATTGGCAAATTTTTACTTCATATCGATTCATGAATGAAACCCACGAAGGTTAAATAATAACAGTCATTAATACAATTGATGAATATAAGAATTTTTAAAGAGGAACAATGGATGTATAATCGTTAGTTCAGTGGACATGTAAAAGTCGCTGATGAATAATGCCCTTGAATTATGAAGGAGGTTCCCACAGTAATGTTAATGAAGTTGATGAATTTATAAGTGGAGGATTTTTGTATGTAGTTTGGAAGATTTTTATGCCATATATATGAAGATATATGATGAATTTTGGGCCAATTTTTGTGCAATTTTGTGCGTCTTGAGCGAAGTATTTTCCCGCTGAATGTATTGTTCTGGTTCTTTGAAAGTTATTCATATGAAGATACTGTTAAAATGAACAAGAGTGTTAAATAATTTGAGATAAAGATTTTGAATGGAGGTTACCGTCACAAATATTAATAATTATTATTAAACCTTATTAAACCTGAATTTGACAGTTAAATATAACTAACCTTCATTGGTCGATTATATCACCACGATTTGAGTAATTATCAACCGGATAAATGTGTGGTTTAATGTATTTCTTGTATAAATAATATAAACAATATAATATTGTAAAATAATTTTGTAAATATCTTTGTTAAATAATTTGAAATGAAAAGGATTAATAGAGGCGTGTATAAGTTTTCCAATTGTCGTTTGACATTGTTATAAACAATTTATTATTGTTATAAATAATTAATGAACTTTTGTTATTAACTTTAAGAGTTTTGTTTTTATACTCTAAACAACGCTAATTAAACAAGTGGTTTGAACAATTAAACATGATTTGGGATTGTTGGAGTAATCCACTGGTGTTTGAATGGAGCATTTAAAACATTTGCGTGATAATATTTCAGTTGAGATGTGAACATTTACGAGTTTTGAAAAGGAGAGCCAAGCTCTGAGGTAACTCGCTTATGCTAGGGTTGAACGAACGGGGTGAGTCCACTTTGACGATGCAGGTGCATTGCAGCTGGCCCGGACAACTGTATGACAGAGGCCAAGGACGTTTCCATAATAGCCTTGTGGCTATAAATAAAATGTGAAGTATATAAACACGCAAAACTATTGATATATGTGTCTCGTCCCAAATCCCGTTTCCATTCCAAGTGCATTATTATTTTTACGTTACTTTGAGTTTGAGAAAGCTGAAACATTGTATGAAGAGTATACAAGTCCTACAGGAGGACATGATTATATGGACGATGGCTTCTGATTGCCACGTATATTTTGTTGTTTTATTTTTGTTAAAATCATTCTTTATGTGAAATAAATTATTGTGCAGTTTAAAGTTTCTCGTCTTCGTTATGGTTCATTTTAAATATCATGGTGGAGGTTATTGTGTGGGCATACTTTAAGTGATCCAGTTGACAACCCAGTCCCCGAGATAAATTTAAGAGGTAAGTAAAGGTAAGTATGAACCCCCGTATATTTTGGTGTGTTCCACAATAATTTATTGTTAACTATTGCAGTAGGATTGGCGACCCTATAACGTGGGGCATGTTCAACAAAACTGGATTACCAGGTTGAACACCAGTAGGATTGGCGCCGCAATTCGGTGGGGCTCGATTGACAACACTGGATTACCAGGTTGAACGCCAGTAGAATTGGCACAATCGAAGTTCGGAGTGCTTGAATAACATTGGATTACCAAGTTATTGCAGTAGAATTGACACCGCAATTTTGTGGAGTGTTCGAATAACATTGGATTACCAAGTTATCGATGTCAAAGGGATTGTGAAGACTTAAATAAAGAGGTTGATTCTTTGTTAGATGTCTTGGCCAATTGTAGAATTTGAGAGTGTGATTATATAGGGATAAATGTTGTGTTGTATTAGGAAAATTACACTCAGAAAAGATCAGATATTATACAACTTGAGTGAGGTTAAATAGGCTGGAAATTTAGAAAAATCGCCTATGATCTGGAATCTTATTTAATTTGACCGGCTTATGACATGTTTAGTCATATTAAAGATAAAATTAAACTATTTGGATTGTAAATGTAAATTATTTGTGTTAGGATATTTTAAAATGAACCAAAGAAACTTGAACATGTGCTTGAGTTTATTTCAAAATGAAGTGTCTACGAAAGTTAATTATAAGGTAATTATAAGTTAGATTTAAGACAGAAAATTGCTCAAAACTTATATATGGTGAAAAATGTTGCTCAGATGTTGTTATTTTGCTCTGTTTGATGTATGTCCCTAAAGCAGTTTATTATTGAAATATTATTGAAATGGCAGATGAAAGTCTGAGAATGATGTTGGAGGAGATGTCCAACAGCTTGAAAGCTAGCATGAATGAAAGTGTAAAGCAGATGCTGGATGAAAATTTGAAAGTTCTTCAGACCAGTTCTGCAAACGTAGAAAATAATATGTCGCGTTTACAGATCAATACCCAGCGAATCGAGAATGCTGTAACTGACATGCGCACAGACGTGTCCAATGTCCATAAAGATTTATCCAATGTGCATAAAGATGTGTCTGATGTTAAAAATGATGTTTCTAAGGTACAAAAAGATCTTACTATGTTGAATCTTGATGTTGCTAATGTCCGGGGTGATATTTCATGTGCTAGAGCTGAAGTAATTGTTGTTAGGAATGATGTTGCTACTGTACAAGACAAAGTAGAAGAAGTTCAAAAAGAGGTTAGAAATGCTCGAACTGATGTGTCAAATGTTCAAGTAGACATCAATAATATTCATTCAGATGTTAACGATATGCAAAGCGATATCAATAAAATACAAGTAGAAGTCAATACTGTTTTTATAGACATTGCTAAAGTTCAAACTGATGTTAACAAAGTTAGGGAGGAAATTGAAACTTCAAAAACGCTTTGTACTCGTAACATTAGTGCATTAACAACTCGGTTAGTTGACGAGTCTGTTAGGACAACAGCTTCTTTAGCTGGTTTAAAATACGATGTAGAGGTCATGACAACCCAAGTATTAGATCACAATCGTTTACTTAAGTAGGACATCGAAGTAGATATCTCGGTAATGTTAACTGCAAATATAACGGTTTGGAAAGAGGAATGGAACAGGTCAAGTGGGGAACATGTAGATCAGATTCAGGAACGAATTGAAAGAAAACTTGCCAGTACACAAGTAGATATTAATAATGAAGTAGTTCAGATTAGGAAAGACTTGAATGTAAGGATGGATTCGCTATCCGAAAAGCAGGTAGAGGATAGAACTCAAATGGGTCAGGACGTGCAAGCATTAAAAACTGCGTTAGAGGAACAGATTCATAAGGTTGTCTCTGATGTTAATGAAACTACGAGCAAACTGCAGAATTTGAAACTAGGAGAAGCTAGCATGATGGAAACCTATAAGGAAGAGTTGATTAGGAAAGTCATCACGGAGATCACAGACAAGGATACCGAAGGATTGACTGGTGAAGAGGATAGAAATTACGTGAGAAGAGGTAACCTTACTACAGAAGAGAGAGATATTAGTCCTGAGGAACGTATATCCAGATTCAGGGAAGAAGAACCCGAATGGAAGTATCGTGATAGTGGGAGGAATTATATGGATTCATATCCGAGAAATGTGACAGTCATCCGGAATTTTGAAGACAAACCTCAAAAATTTAGCAACACTGATAGTCTCACACCGATTGAATATATCAGGAATCTTAAAGACTATTGCATAGAAGCCCACATTCCTAGAGAGAGAGAGATGAGAATCGTAGAGAGATTTCTAGCTGGAGGACCCCTTGAATGGTTCAGAGCATTTCGGTACACTTTCAGCAATTTTGACGAATTTGCAGAGGCACTGATAAAACGATTCTGGTCAATAGAAGCTCAGAATTCATTAAGAGCTGAGGTATACTCGAGGAAGTATTCAGGTACTCTTCCAACTCGGTACGCTGATTTCTTCACGAGCCAACTATCACGCTTGAGATTTTTGCAACCCCCATTGTCAACAGAGCAGTTGATAGATGCGATTTCTCGTATGCTGCCTGTGGAAGTAAGAAGACTGATCATATCGTCAAATATCAGAGATTTGACCAGTATGGACGAATTGTTGAGAAGGCTTGACTACACGAGTCCAATGCCAAATTTGGTACAAAAAGGTCAGAGGCACGAATTCAAAGACGTTAATACAGTCTACATGGATCAAGTGCAGCAAACTGATAAGCCTGAGGAAGGAAAAACTGAAAATGTAGGTCCTCACAGGAATAATCATTTCCGCAACAACAGATCCCAAGGTTACCGTCCATATCAGCAAAGACGAGGCTGGAATAATAATAGAGGGAATTACAACAACGGAAGAGGTAGATACTATAACAATGGTTATAATAGAAACTACAATCGAAATAACCAGTACCAGAATCAGAATCAGAATTCTCAAGGTCAGGTTATGACACCCGACAAATATCAAGAAAGAGAGAAAGAAAGTCAGCAGTATCTGAAGGAATTACGAGAAAAGGAAGCTGAAAACCAAAAGAAAAGACAGGATGTAGTGATCGATCCAGGTCCTTCTACAAGTCAGCAGAATTCGGAAAACATGGTATTCAGGACAGAAAAGACAGTAGAGAGGAGAGAATGCATTAGCCACACACAACCCAGAAAAGAAGAGACTTATGATTAAGGAACATAGAAGAAATATCATACAATAGTAGAATATAATTCAATTTCGTGTTCAAGTGAATTGAGATATTTATAACACAGAGTTTAAAAACAATTTGCAATTGTTTTTAAAACGTGGTGAAGGGAGAATGCCCCCGTAAATTGAATTATATTGAGACCACGATGGCTGTATTGGCAAATGTGAGTAAAGTTATGAATGTCATAGTTGTGACGTGTATATTCATGACGTAGGCACGGATGACGTAGAATTCATGCAAGTAGGCTGGTTGAGCTGAGATTCTTGGTGACGTCATGATTTTGTTCGAGAAAGATCGGAGATTTACGACGCAGTCGCAGGAAACAAGGTATTGTGCTAAGGAAGAAGTTACGCTATTGGAGGAGAGACTCGAACCAATGAACGATAGTTTGGAAGGAAGACGGAGATTGCTGAAACTACGATATTTAATTACTTTTGGCATGCAGAATTGTGGAAAACTATTTTCAGTTATGGCATTGATTTGGAATTTTGAAGAAATTAATTTTGAGTTTTTGAAATTTGAAAATCCGTCAAGTATAGCCAAAGTTAAAACTTCTAGCGATGACGGAGCAACAGGCTATGGAAGGGATGGATACGCCCCTTAAGAAGTTGATAAAAGGTCGTGCACAGAAGAGAGGAGCTCTCAGAACTCATACTCAGAACTCATACGGATCATACCGCTGATACCGCATATATATTTCAGATGTTATAGAGTCATTTTCGAGTGAACAAGTGAAGCAAGTTGTCTTTAGCGTGTGGTTAAAGCCCGGCGCATCGAACGAACACGGAGCAGTTCCATTTTACGCTGCTCGAAACTAGGTGAAGTTGAAACGCTCACATTAACGTTTCCACCAGATAAGATATCAAGAGTTAACTTCAGCCTTTATTATAATTCAATTGGGCAGTACAACATTGAGGTGTGTAGAAGATTTGAACAATTTCACAGTTATACTTCGAAAGATATTGGCACTTTAAGGCTGCCAACAAAAGTGATTTTCTCGCCACATGAGAAACACTTTTAAAATTCCACATTATACACTACGGCTGACACGTGGAGTGCAACAGTGATATTGGAGAATACGTTTGGTGTTACAACGATACAGTCTACTATGGAACATTATAATCTTGCAGTGCTTTCGATGATTATAACAGTAGTTGAGATGGAAGGCTAAGGCTTTAATGCAATTGGGACATATATCGTTGGAGTGAAATAACAGCATGGAACTTCGTTAATCGTCTTTCTACAAAAGCGAGCATGTAATGAACATCCAACTACACTCATGCATCGTGAATCCATCGCTGAATTATACCAGATGACAGTGGAAATATTTTCATACTCCACGATTATGAATATTTCTGCGGAAATAACTGCAATAAACTTCATGAAGAATTACGACCGGAACTTCAGGGAACTTTCAAGAGAGGCTAGGGTGGACCCGGCTCACAAAGAAGAGTTTTGCCAGAAGGATGTTTTCGTATCCACGGAGCAGTGCAATTTCCGGAGGAGGAAGCAGTTCGATTCTCCGAGGACGCTGATTCCAGGTTCGAGGTCGAAGCACATCTTCACGCTGGTGAAATGGAACCAACAGCAGTTTTCTTTGAAAACTTTCCTCTAGAACTTCAATCAACAGATAAGGTAGTCGTGAATGTTTCTTGTATTATTTGAGTCTTGTAGCGATATCTGAGCAACCATTCTTCCCATATTTTCTGTCCCATATTTTTTTGTGCCCCATTTTCTTGATTAACATTTCTGTACTCAGTACACTTCGATGATTTATGCCTTTTTCTTCGATTTGTTGAGACATTGTTATGTCATTGGCATAGTTAAATTAATTTTGGATCAGTTGAGACTGATGATTTAGATTCTTTCAGTAATTTGCATATTTTTGTAGTCACGATTTGACTGTAAAGTTAACGATTTTCTATGGCAGATTTGAATTCAGACAGCGTGTCATTTTATTAAAGTAATTCTCTTCAGTAAATTACTTTGACCAATTTTCTGTCATCCTCAAGAAAGAAGAATGATTAAATGATTTTAGAGCGTTAAAGTCTATTACGATATCGACGATCTTTGAAATACTAGTCGTCTTATGAACATGATTGCAACATAGACATTTATCATTGCATTATAGACAATTTTATGAAATATGAACTTTGATTACGATTTATTGAATACACTATAGTAATGAACATTTGATAGGAGTTTTTCTCAATTATAGATTGGAACAATAATGTTTGCATTCCACAGTCTAATTGTATTCTATTCGACTATTCATACAGTTTAGATGAACTTTGATTGAAGATAGTATTTTTATACTGCGATACTTTGAAGATATTAATCTCAATTTTGATAGACCAGGGAGGAGTGTCTAATCGTATTTGCTATTAAATTTATTTTTGATTGGCAAATTTTTACTTCATATCGATTCATGAATGAAACCCACGAAGGTTAAATAATAACAGTCATTAATACAATTGATGAATATAAGAATTTTTAAAGAGGAACAATGGATGTATAATCGTTAGTTCAGTGGACATGTAAAAGTCGCTGATGAATAATGCCCTTGAATTATGAAGGAGGTTCCCACAGTAATGTTAATGAAGTTGATGAATTTATAAGTGGAGGATTTTTGTATGTAGTTTGGAAGATTTTTATGCCATATATATGAAGATATATGATGAATTTTGGGCCAATTTTTGTGCAATTTTGTGCGTCTTGAGCGAAGTATTTTCCCGCTGAATGTATTGTTCTGGTTCTTTGAAAGTTATTCATATGAAGATACTGTTAAAATGAACAAGAGTGTTAAATAATTTGAGATAAAGATTTTGAATGGAGGTTACCGTCACAAATATTAATAATTATTATTAAACCTTATTAAACCTGAATTTGACAGTTAAATATAACTAACCTTCATTGGTCGATTATATCACCACGATTTGAGTAATTATCAACCGGATAAATGTGTGGTTTAATGTATTTCTTGTATAAATAATATAAACAATATAATATTGTAAAATAATTTTGTAAATATCTTTGTTAAATAATTTGAAATGAAAAGGATTAATAGAGGCGTGTATAAGTTTTCCAATTGTCGTTTGACATTGTTATAAACAATTTATTATTGTTATAAATAATTAATGAACTTTTGTTATTAACTTTAAGAGTTTTGTTTTTATACTCTAAACAACGCTAATTAAACAAGTGGTTTGAACAATTAAACATGTTTTGGGATTGTTGGAGTAATCCACTGGTGTTTGAATGGAGCATTTAAAACATTTGCGTAATAATATTTCAGTTGAGATGTGAACATTTACGTGTTTTGAAAAGGAGAGCCAAGCTCTGAGGTAACTCGCTTATGCTAGGGTTGAACGAACGGGGTGAGTCCACTTTGACGATGCAGGTGCATTGCAGCTGGCCCGGACAACTGTATGACAGAGGCCAAGGACGTTTCTATAATAGCCTTGTGGCTATAAATAAAATGTGAAGTATATAAACACGCAAAACTATTGATATATGTGTCTCGTCCCAAATCCCGTTTCCATTCCAAGTGCATTATTATTTTTACGTTACTTTGACCTTGAGAAAGCTGAAACATTGTATGTAGAGTATACAAGTCCTACAGGAGGACATGATTATATGGACGATGGCTTCTGATTGCCACGTATATTTTGTTGTTTTATTTTTGTTAAAATCATTCTTTATGTGAAATAAATTATTGTGCAGTTTAAAGTTTCTCGTCTTCGTTATGGTTCATTTTAAATATCATGGTGGAGGTTATTGTGTGGGCATACTTTAAGTGATCCAGTTGACAACCCAGTCCCCGAGATAAATTTAAGAGGTAAGTAAAGGTAAGTATGAACCCCCGTATATTTTGGTGTGTTCCACAATAATTTCTTGTTAACTATTGTGCTCTAATCTCGATAGTATCTGTCAGTGCCATTTTCATTGATGTAGCTGTGCCGGTGCGATTGATTATTGGCAATCCGATTGAGGGGGCGGATATCTGACAGCCTACTATCAGGATATCGGGTACAGTACTGTTCCCGTTTACCCGGATAGTAGGCTGTCAGATATCCGCCCCCTCAATCGGATTGCCAACAATCATTCGCACCAGCTCAGCTACATCAATGAAAATGGCACTGACAGATACTACCGAGGTTTGAAGACAGAAGTTACCAAGAAAAATTATTGTGGAACACACCAAAATAGACGGGGGTTTCATACTTACTTTTACTTACCTCTTATAAATATCTCGGGGATTGGGTTGACAACAGGATCATTAAAGTATGCTCCCACAATAATCTTGACCATGACATTTAAAAATGAACCAGACCGAAGACGAGAACTTTGAACTGTACAAAAGCTTTATTTTCAAATAAAGAGTATGATTTTCACAACTCAACAAAATAAACGTGGCTATCAGTAGCCTATGTCAATCTGACTACGTCCTCCTAAAGGACTTGCAAATTTATCAAACAATATGTTAGCTCCCATGAGCTCAAAATAACGTAACATTTTATAACACATTTGGATTGGATGAGGAAGTTAGGATACGACATATATAGAGCATTTGGTTTCTTTTAATAAACATAACACCTGTATTAATAGGCACAAGGCCGGAGTATCGACCTCACCCGCTTATAACCAGATGTCTGGCCGGCTGGTCTACTCTTTAACCTGGCTCACACCTGTCAAATGGGGCTCTCTCGTCACGCCACACTTGCGTAAGAATACAGCTCCTTTTAAAGCTTTAAATGTCTACAAGACAACTCATACATATTGACGCAAATCTTGCAAATGCTTAACTCAAATCCCACTGGATTATTTTAACAATACTTAAACTTGTTAAGTTATCATCCAAATGTTTAAAAAACATAGTTTAGAGTATGAAACACACTCTTAAATGTTTATAACAAAATCACATAAATTATTTATAACAATTAGAAATTGTTTATAATATTGTCGAAAATAATTACAAAAATTTTAAACACGCCTTTAACATTACTTTCGTTCCACATTATTGTCAAAGATATTTACATTTATTATTTACAATATCAACATTTAAATTATTTAAATTATTAATTTAAGAAATACATTGAACCACATGTTTTATCCGGTTGGTAAATTCATAATCGTGTTTAATATAATCGACCAATGAAGGTTAGTTATACATGTACATGTCACAATCTGGTTTAATAAAGGTTGTAATAATTTTAATTATTTGTGACGGTAATCTTCATTCAAAATCTTATCTCAAATTCTTTCAAAACTCTTGTTAATTATAACAGTAAATTCACTTGATTAATTTTCAACGAACTATGACAATACACTCTAGCGGAAAATACTTCGCTTACAAAATAATGCACAAACTGCATTCAAAATAGCCCAAAATTCATCATATATTAAAATATACGGCATCAAAATCTTCCACAGCATTTACAAAAACCTCCCCTAACACAATCTTTATCATTATTAATTACTGTGGGAATCTCCTTCATTTATTTAAGGGCATTATACATCAGCGACTTTCAACATGTCCGCTGCACTATCGATTATACATTCATAGTTCCACTTAAAAATTCATATATCAATAATTGTTTCAAAACTGTTGTCATTTAAACTTCGTGGATTTCATTCATGAATCGAAATGAAATAAAAATTTGCCAATCACAAACAAATTTAATAGTGAATACGCTTATATACGCCTGTCTGGTCTATCAAAATTTAAGATTAACATCTTCAAAGAATTGTAGTATAAAAATACTATCATCAAACAAAGTGCGACTAACTGCAAAATAGTCGAATAGAATCCAATTAGACTGGGGAATGCAAACATCATTATATAAATCTCTATATGAGAAAAAACCTAACACAAGTTTCACGAATTTAATGCATTCAATAATTCATAATTAATGTTCATCTTTCACAAAATTGCCTAAGATGCAATGGTCGTTCATGACTGACGATAAATGTCTGTGTTGCAATCAATTCAAATAACGACTAGTATTTCCAAGATCGTCGACAACGTACTGGATTTTAACGCTCTAAAATCATTTAAATGTTCTTCCTTCTTGATGATGACAGAAAATTGGTCAAAGTAATTAAACTGGGGTAGAATTACTTTAATAAAGTGACACGCTGTCTGAATTTAAATCTGCCATAAAAATCATTAACTTACAGTCAAATCGTGACTACAAAAATAAGCAAATTACTGAAAAATCTAAATATCAGTCTCAACTGATTCAAAATCATTTAACTATGCCCATGACATAACACTGTCTTCATAAAACGTCAAAAAAGAAGGCATAACTCATCAAGGTGTACTGAGAATAGGAATCTCAAACAAGAATATCGGGCAAAAATACATGAGGACAAAAATATGGGGAAAATGGTTGCTCAAATATTGCTAAGAAACTCAAATACAATAAACGTTCACGACTACCTTATCTGCCGATTGACGTTCCAGAGGAAAATTCCCCAAAGAAGACTGTTGATGGATCCATTTCACCAAGTTAAAGCTGAGCTCCATCCTCGAAACCAGAAACAGCACCATCGGAGAATCGAACTGCTTCACGAAGACGAACGACATCCTTCCGGCAATAATCTTCTTTGTGAGTCGGGACAACCCTGACCTCTCTTGAAAAATCCCTGAAGTTCCAGTTGAAAATCGCCATGAAGTTTTTGTATAAATTTCCGAAGAAATATTCATATTCAGAAAGTATGAAATCATTTCTATTGCTGTTTGATAGTATTCAGCCTTTAATCACGAAACATGGGTATAGATGGTTATTTACCACATGTTCGCTTGTATGGAATAGCAATTAGCGAAGTTCCATGCTGCTATCTTACTCCGTTGAAATATGTCCCAATTGCATTAAGTCCTTTAGCCTTCCATTTTCTCTTCGGTAATAGTATTAGAAGAACAAACTGCCATATTAGACTGCTCCATAATACTGTAGCGTTGTGTCACAAAAGCAATCTGAAGTCTCCCTATTTCACTAGCCCTGTCAGCCGTAGCATAGAATCTGGCTATACAAAGTGTTTCTCCTGTGGCGAGAAAATCACTTTTGTCAGTCGTATAATTTTGTCAATAACTTCCAAAATACTTCCTCGAAATTGTTCAACTCTTCTACAGTCCTTACTGTAGCAATGCACAAGAGAATTAGCTTATAGGCGACCGCTAACTGTTCACAGCTAATCTTGTATAAGCGTTATAAGGGTCGTTTCAACTTCACCTAGATTTACTTCACAGTAAACCTGCACTGCTTGTATGTTCGACTCTCGTTTAATGCAGTGGCTTCGCCACGCGTTATAAAGACGACTTTTTCACTACTAATCTCACTCGACGTTTCACTGAAATGACTATTTGAGATCTGACGATTGATTTATAATCTGAGAATGAGGAATGAGGCTCCTCTCTTCTGCGCAAGGCCTTTTATGAACTTCATGAGGGGCGTATCTATCCCTTCCATCGCGTGTTACTACGTCATCGCTAGAAGTTCCAACTTCGTCAATACATGACGGATTTTCATAATTCAAAAACTGAAAATAAATTTCACCAAAATTCCAGATCAATGCCTCTACTGCAAATGGATTTCCACAATTCTGCATTCCAAAAAGTAATAAAAATACCATAGTTTCAGCAATCTCCGTCTTCCTTTAGACTATCGTTCATTGGTTTGAGCCTCCCCTCCAATAGCATAATTTCTTCCTCAGCAGAATTCCACGTTTCCTGCGACTGCGTCGTACATCTCGGATCCTTCTCGAATAAATGCTGACGTCACTGAGAATCTCAGCTCAAGTAGCCTGCTGGCATAACGTCTGCGTCATCCGTGCTTACGTCATGACTACCCACGTCATAACTATGACAGCCATAACTTTCGCTATAATTTCCAAAATAGCCACCGTGGTCTCTATATAATTCAATTACGGGGGCATTCTCCTCTCACCACGTTTTAAAAACAGTTGCAAATTGTTTTTAAACTCAGTGTTACAAGTACCTCAACTCTCTTGAACACGAAATTGAATTATTACTGGCTTACTCTAGGATAGTATCTTTTTAAATTTCCAGCATTGAACTTGCCGTAAATGACATTATTCTCATCATCGTAGAGTTCATAGCAGTTGTTTCCATAGGCGTTCGTAATCCTAAACGGCCCCATGAATACATTTCCAAATTTGGGGTATATTTTCTTGCTCATATCAGCCTTGACAGGTCTGCGTAATAATACAAGATTTCCAACTTGTAAGGGTGCACCAAAACGTTTTCCAGCTACTCTTTTCAATCGTTTCTCTGCTGCTTTCTGGAGTTGTTCCGTCGCCTTGTCAATCCTCTGCTGCCTTCCTAAGTCGGGATCTCCAGGAATGTGGTTGAAAAGATTATCCCACGGCCTTTCTGGGTTTCTTCCAAGATGAAGTCGCATTGGCACTTCTCCTGTGCTCTCCTGCACTGTAGAGTTCAGACATTCCTCTATAAGGGGTACAAATCTCACCCAACCAGAATGATCATTAGGACAGAAAATTCGACAGAATTTCGAAAATTCAGCCATATATCTTTCTGAGGAATTCGATTCTGGGTAACGCACGCTTGAAAATAAGTGCTTAATGCCAAGCCTTTCCATGTCCGCTGCAAATTCCACGGATGTAAACTGCGTTCCATGATCTGACAGTAGATATTCAGGTATACCAGCTTTAGGAAATACAGCATTTTCCAGTCTGCTTACTACGTTCCTTGTGTTGGCTTTCTGCATGGGACTCATTGTAACAAATTTTGAGAAAACATCCACGGTAACCAACAGGTACTGGTTACCCTGATATCCCTTCGGACAGGGGCCAAATATATCCGTCGCCATTAGTTCGTTTGGCTTAGAAGGAATCATAGCCTTCGGTTTTCCTTTTAACAAAGCAGAAGCATACTTTGCTCTTTGACATTTGTCACATGATCTAATGACCTTGGCAATGCTGGAACGCATGTTAGTCCAGATAAATCTCTCTTGAAGAGTATTAAGAGTCTTATCTAAACCGGCATGTCCAGTTGCGTGATGAGCTACCCACACTAAATTGACAACAAGTTTAGGTGGCACGACTATTCGGAGTTTTGTATGCGCAGAGTCAGCATACTTGCATACGATGTCTCCACTCAAGACAAAGTGTCGTGAATTTCTCCGTGTAGCTGCATAGTCAACATCAGTATTGTCCATGTAACCCTTGAGGAACCTGTACATTTTCCTTATTGGAGCGTGTCTCTTCTGTGACACACCGATTCGGGCTAACCTCCTAACGGTTTCTTGATCTTCTTGCTCCAATTGTACATGGTGTATCTGCACATTTTTAATAGGGTTACGTGATAGAGCATCAGCCAGTAAGTTATCTTTCCCAGGCTGGTGGACGATAGTGGCGTTAAACTGTTGGGTGAACAAAGCCCAACGTGTCAATCTATCACTCGACATGTCAGTTTGCAGCATAAACTGTAGTGCTTTATGGTCAGTAATAATGATGACCTTATGTCCCAGCAGTATTTTCTTCCAGGCTTGCAATGCTGTTACAAAAGCTAACGCTTCAAGCTCCGTCGTGAAGTAATTTTCCTCGTGTTTCTTCAACTTCCGACTAGTGAACGCAATGTAGTGCTTGTTGCCTGCTTCGTCTTTCTGGTATAAGACTGCACTAATGCCTACTCTTGATGCATCAGACTCAATATAGAACACCTTCTCAAAGTCTGGGTACTCCAGTTTTACATTATTTCTGAGCATCTCTTTTGCTTTCTCAAAAGCCTCGTCTGCAGCGGTACTCCATTTCCATCTGTTATTCTTCTTGAGTAAGTCATACAGAGGAGCCATAATTTCCGATTATCTTGGACAGTGGCTGCTAATAAATTGGCATGCTCCTACAAATTCCCTGACTTGTTTCACCTTAGTTGGCTTTGGAAATCTCGTGATCGCATCTACTTTTTTCATGTTTGGATGATATCCATCTTTATCAATAGTATGCCCCAAGTAATTTATTTCCTGCTTCAAGAATTGACATTTTCCAAAATTCACCTTGATATTGGCCTCCCTTAAATTCTCGAACAACTTTCTCAAGTGCACTAATTGTTCTGCGGCGCTGGGTGAAGATACGATTAAATCGTCGATGTAGCAGATTACATTTTCTTTCACTTCGTCAGTGAGCTTACTATCAAGTGCTCGAATAAGTGCTGGTCCACTGTTAACCATACCAAAAGGCATTCGGACAAAGACCCATGACGTCTGGTCAAATAGGAATCCAGTGTACTGCATACTATCTTCTTCTAGCTGAACTTGATAAAATGAAGACGTCAAGTCAAGAACGCTGAAACATGCTCTCCCTTTGAATTTTCGAAGCAGATCTCTAATCTTGGGTGGTCGGTCATTTTCTGGAGGAATCTTCAAGTTAATGGTCCTGGCATCGAGACAAAGACGTATCTGACCATTACTTTTCTTCACTACTGTGATGGGGTTTATATAAGACGACGCCTGTTTTTTAATAATCCCGTCTACCTCCATTTTTCTGATTAACCCTCGTACTTCTTGATAGTATTTCTCAGGAATGGGGTATATTCTCTTCTGGTAAGGGGTTTCATCTGTCAGCCTTATCTTGTATTTATAATCCTTAATCAATCCAGGCTTTTCATCGAAAATATCTTGGAATTCCTTTATCAGATCCTCAAATTCCCCCTGAATTTCTTCAAATCCTTAAGTTTTTCTACTGGGTATTTCTGCTAAATTTTCCACTTCATTAACTATAGTATTCAAAATTTCTTCCCTAAGGTCTATTTCCAGACTGTTTTTCACGTCCTGTTTTTCTATCTCTTCTGTGATTATGTACCCATCATTAAAGCTAATACTTCTGTTCTTCATGTCAATAATAGCTCCGACCTTCGATATAAAATCGATTCCAAGCACCATATCAAAATTGATCTTGCTCACCACAATGAAGATCTGTTCATAATTCCTTCCATTGATCTCAAAGTTCAATAACACTTGAATCTTGCACTTCACTGCCTTATCTTGGAATATCCCTCTCACTTTGACGGTAGAAACAGGTAGAACTGTCATGTTCTCTCCTCTTAGCAGACTTTGATAACATTCCTCTGAAATGATGGAGATAATTGCACCAGTATCCATCAGGGCTTTATACTGTTGTCCATCTATCCGTACAGAAATAATAGGTAAGGCACATGGTCTTTCCTCTTTAACGATACCCCTCTCTTCTAGCAAATCTTCATCAGTCACTTCATATACCTCATTAATCGTAATCAGGTGTGGTGTGGCAATGTATTTACAGGTTCTCACTGACGTTGAGAAATCGGCGTTTTTTTTTTTTTGTGTTACCGACCTCAAAATTCTGCTGGCTCGTAGAAGGCCCAGGATCGATTACAACATCCTGCCTTTTCTTTTGGTTGTCTGCTTCTTTTTCCCGTAATTCTTTCAGGTATTGCTGGCTTTCCTTCTCTCTTTCCTGATACTGATCGGGTGTCATAACCTGACCTTGAGGATTCTGATTTCTGTTTTGGCTCTGGTTATTCCTGTTATAATTTCGGTTATAACCATTATTGTTATAATATCTGCCTCTTCCATTGTAATTTCCTCGGTTATAGTTCCAGCCTCTTCTCTGTTGATACGGTCGGTAACCTTGCGATCTGTTATTTCGAAACTGATTATTCCTGTGAGGACCTACATTGTCAGTTTTCTCCTCATCTGGCTTGTCAGTTTGTTGGACTTGGTCCATATATACAGTATTTATTTATTTAAAGTCATGCCTTTGACCTTTCTATACCACGTTAGGCATTGGACTTGTGTAGTCTAACCTCCTCAGTAATTCATCCATGCTGGTTAAATCCCTGATGTTGGACGAAATTATTAGTCTTCTCACCTCAACTGGCAGCATACGAGAAATCGCATCAATAAGTTGCTCCGTGGACAATGGGGGTTGTAAGAATCTCAAGCGGGATAATTGACTCGTAAAGAAATCAGCGTACCGCGTTGGAAGAGTACCGGAGTATTTTCTTGAATACACCTCCGCTCTTAACGAATTCTGCGCTTCTATGGACCAAAATCGTTTGATTAATGCCTCTGCAAACTCGTCAAAGTTACTGAATGTGTATCTAAATGCGCTAAACCATTCGAGGGGTCCTCCAATCAAATATCTCTCCACTATCTTCATCTCTCTCTCTCTCTGGGAATGTGAGCTTCGATGAAATAATCTTTGAGGTTCCTTACATATTCGATAGGTGTCAAACTATCCGTGTTACTGAATTTTTGCGGTTTATCTTCAAAATTTCTGATGACCGTTACGTTCCTCGGATATGAATCCGGGTAGTTTTTCCCACTATCTCTATAGTTCCACTCAGGTTCCATATTCCTCTCGTCATCTTCCTCCCTGAATCTGGATATACGTTCTTCAGGAGTCACGTCTCTCTCTTCTGGATCTAGGTTATATCTTTTGGCATAATTCCTACTGGTTTCGCAAGCCAAGCCTACTGTATCCTTGTCAGTGATTTCCGTTAAGACTTTCTTGATTAACTCTTCTTTGTAGGTCTCCATTAAATTAGCCTCTCCTAACTTCAAATTCTGCAGTTTACTCGTCGTTTCATTCACATCAGAGACCACTTTATGAATCTGTTCCTCTAATGCAGATTTTAATGTTTGCACATCCTGATCTAGTTGTGTTCTATCTTCAACTTGTCTTTCGGATAGCGAATCCATCCTGACGCTTAAATCTTTCCTAATCTGTACTACCTCATTGTTAATATCAATTTGAGTACTGGCAAGTTTCCTTTCAATACGATCCTGAATTTGGGTTACATGTTCCCCACTTGACCTATTCCACTCTTCTTTCCATATTGCTACATTTTCCGTTAACATTTCTGCTATGTCTAATTCAATATCCTCTTTCAATACTTTATTATGGTCTAATACTTGGGTTCTCATGACCTCTACATCAAACTTTAAACCTTCTAAAGACGCTGTCGTTCTAACTGACTCATCAACTAGCCTAGTCGTTAATGCACTTATATTACGTGTACAAAGAGTTTTCGAATGTTCTATCTCTTCCCTGACTTTATTTACATCAGTTTGGACTTTAGCAACATCTACGAAAACTGTGTTGACCTCTACTTGAATTTTATTTATGTCACTTTGCATCTCGTTTACATCCGAATGAATGTTATTAATATCAACCTGAACATTGGACACATCAGTTCTAACATTTTGGATTCCTCTTTGGACTTCCTCAACCTTGTCTTGGACAGTCGCAACATCATTTTTGACAACAACTACCTCAGCCCTAGCACAAGAAATATCACTACGGACATTAGCAACATCTAAATTCAACATTGTAAGATCTTTATGCACATTAGCAACATCAATTTTAACATCAGCAACATTTTTATGCATATTAGACACATCTATTTTAACATTGGACATGTCGGAGCGGATGTCAGTTACAGTATTTTCAATTCCTTGGGTATTAATCTGTAAACGCGACATATTATCCTCTAAGTTAGCAGAACTAGTTTGGATACCTTTCAAACTTTCATCCATGCTAGCTTTCAAATTACTAGCATTCTCCTCCATTCTTGCTTTCAAAATAGCAGACAAATTACTAGCATTCTCCTCCATTCGACTAGTATTCCTAGCTTCCATCTCCTTCATGCTTTTTTCTAAGTTAGCAGACATCTCCGCTAACATCATCTTCAAACTTTCATCTGCCATTACAATATTATTCAAAAATTAGACTGCTGTAGGGACATACATCAAAAGAGCAAAATAACAACATTTGAGCAACACTTTTCACCATATATGAATTTGATCAATTTTCTGTCTTAAATCTAACTTATAACTACCTTATAATTAACTTTCGAAGACACTTTATGTTGAAACAAACTCAAGCACATGTTCAAATTTCCCTGGCCCATTTTAAAATATCCTATCACAAATAATTTACATTTACAATCCAAATAATTTAATTTAATTTTTAATATGACTGAAATGTCATAAGCCGGTCAAATAAAATAAGATTCCAGATCATAGGCGATTTTTCTAAGTTTCCAGCCTATTTAACCTTTCTCAAGTCGTATAAGATCTGATCTTTTCTGAGTGTAATTTTCCTACTACAATACAACATTTAATTCCTATATAATCACACTCTTAAATTCTACAATTGGCCAAGACATCTAACAAAGAATCAACCTCTTTATTTGAGTCTAATCGATCCACACGTTTTAGGTTTGCCAATCCTACTGGCGTTCAACCTGGTGATCCAGTTATGTTGAATCGAGCCCCAACGTTTTAGGTGTGCCAATCCTTCTGTCCCCGTTTACCCGGATAGTAGGCTGTCAGATATCCGCCCCCTCAATCGGATTGCCAACAATCAATCGCACCAGCTCAGCTACATCAATGAAAATGGCACTGACAGATACTACCGAGGTTTGAACACAGAAGTTACCAAGAAAAATTATTGTGGAACACAACAAAATAGACGGGGGTTTCATACTTACTTTTACTTACCTCTTATAAATATCTCGGGGATTGGGTTGACAACAGGATCATTAAAGTATGCTCCCACAATAATCTTGACCATGACATTTAAAAATGAACCAGACCGAAGACGAGAACTTTGAACTGTACAAAAGCTTTATTTTCAAATAAAGAGTATGATTTTCACAACTCAACAAAATAAACGTGGCTATCAGTAGCCTATGTCAATCTGACTACGTCCTCCTAAAGGACTTGCAAATTTATCAAACAATATGTTAGCTCCCATGAGCTCAAAATAACGTAACATTTTATAACACATTTGGATTGGATGAGGAAGTTAGGATACGACATATATAGAGCATTTGGTTTCTTTTAATAAACTTAACACCTGTATTAATAGGCACAAGGCCGGAGTATCGACCTCACCCGCTTATAACCAGATGTCTGGCCGGCTGGTCTACTCTTTAACCTGGCTCACACCTGTCAAATGGGGCTCTCTCGTCACGCCACACTTGCGTAAGAATACAGCTCCTTTTAAAGCTTTAAATGTCTACAAGACAACTCATACATATTGACGCAAATCTTTCAAATGCTTAACTCAAATCCCACTGGATTATTTTAACAATACTTAAACTTGTTAAGTTATCATCCAAATGTTTAAAAAACATAGTTTAGAGTATGAAACACACTCTTAAATGTTTATAACAAAATCACATAAATTATTTATAACAATTAGAAATTGTTTATAATATTGTCGAAAATAATTACAAAAATTTTAAACACGCCTTTAACATTACTTTCGTTCCACATTATTGTCAAAGATATTTACATTTATTATTTACAATATCAACATTTAAATTATTTAAATTATTAATTTAAGAAATACATTGAACCACATGTTTTATCCGGTTGGTAAATTCATAATCGTGTTTAATATAATCGACCAATGAAGGTTAGTTATACATGTACATGTCACAATCTGGTTTAATAAAGGTTGTAATAATTTTAATTATTTGTGACGGTAATCTTCATTCAAAATCTTATCTCAAATTCTTTCAAAACTCTTGTTAATTATAACAGTAAATTCACTTGATTAATTTTCAACGAACTATGACAATACACTCTAGCGGAAAATACTTCGCTTACAAAATAATGCACAAACTGCATTCAAAATAGCCCAAAATTCATCATATATTAAAATATACGGCATCAAAATCTTCCACAGCATTTACAAAAACCTCCCCTAACACAATCTTTATCATTATTAATTACTGTGGGAATCTCCTTCATTTATTTAAGGGCATTATACATCAGCGACTTTCAACATGTCCGCTGCACTATCGATTATACATTCATAGTTCCACTTAAAAATTCATATATCAATAATTGTTTCAAAACTGTTGTCATTTAAACTTCGTGGATTTCATTCATGAATCGAAATGAAATAAAAATTTGCCAATCACAAACAAATTTAATAGTGAATACGCTTATATACGCCTGTCTGGTCTATCAAAATTTAAGATTAACATCTTCAAAGAATTGTAGTATAAAAATACTATCATCAAACAAAGTGCGACTAACTGCAAAATAGTCGAATAGAATCCAATTAGACTGGGGAATGCAAACATCATTATATAAATCTCTATATGAGAAAAAACCTAACACAAGTTTCACGAATTTAATGCATTCAATAATTCATAATTAATGTTCATCTTTCACAAAATTGCCTAAGATGCAATGGTCGTTCATGACTGACGATAAATGTCTGTGTTGCAATCAATTCAAATAACGACTAGTATTTCCAAGATCGTCGACAACGTACTGGATTTTAACGCTCTAAAATCATTTAAATGTTCTTCCTTCTTGATGATGACAGAAAATTGGTCAAAGTAATTAAACTGGGGTAGAATTACTTTAATAAAGTGACACGCTGTCTGAATTTAAATCTGCCATAAAAATCATTAACTTACAGTCAAATCGTGACTACAAAAATAAGCAAATTACTGAAAAATCTAAATATCAGTCTCAACTGATTCAAAATCATTTAACTATGCCCATGACATAACACTGTCTTCATAAAACGTCAAAAAAGAAGGCATAACTCATCAAGGTGTACTGAGAATAGGAATCTCAAACAAGAATATCGGGCAAAAATACATGAGGACAAAAATATGGGGAAAATGGTTGCTCAAATATTGCTAAGAAACTCAAATACAATAAACGTTCACGACTACCTTATCTGCCGATTGACGTTCCAGAGGAAAATTCCCCAAAGAAGACTGTTGATGGATCCATTTCACCAAGTTAAAGCTGAGCTCCATCCTCGAAACCAGAAACAGCACCATCGGAGAATCGAACTGCTTCACGAAGACGAACGACATCCTTCCGGCAATAATCTTCTTTGTGAGTCGGGACAACCCTGACCTCTCTTGAAAAATCCCTGAAGTTCCAGTTGAAAATCGCCATGAAGTTTTTGTATAAATTTCCGAAGAAATATTCATATTCAGAAAGTATGAAATCATTTCTATTGCTGTTTGATAGTATTCAGCCTTTAATCACGAAACATGGGTATAGATGGTTATTTACCACATGTTCGCTTGTATGGAATAGCAATTAGCGAAGTTCCATGCTGCTATCTTACTCCGTTGAAATATGTCCCAATTGCATTAAGTCCTTTAGCCTTCCATTTTCTCTTCGGTAATAGTATTAGAAGAACAAACTGCCATATTAGACTGCTCCATAATACTGTAGCGTTGTGTCACAAAAGCAATCTGAAGTCTCCCTATTTCACTAGCCCTGTCAGCCGTAGCGTAGAGTCTGGCTATACAAAGTGTTTCTCCTGTGGCGAGAAAATCACTTTTGTCAGTCGTCTAATTTTGTCAATAACTTCCAAAATACTTCCTCGAAATTGTTCAACTCTTCTACAGTCCTTACTGTAGCAATGCACAAGAGAATTAGCTTATAGGCGACCGCTAACTGTTCACAGCTAATCTTGTATAAGCGTTATAAGGGTCGTTTCAACTTCACCTAGATTTACTTCACAGTAAACCTGCACTGCTTGTATGTTCGACTCTCGTTTAATGCAGTGGCTTCGCCACGCGTTATAAAGACGACTTTTTCACTACTAATCTCACTCGACGTTTCACTGAAATGACTATTTGAGATCTGACGATTGATTTATAATCTGAGAATGAGGAATGAGGCTCCTCTCTTCTGCGCAAGGCCTTTTATGAACTTCATGAGGGGCGTATCTATCCCTTCCATCGCGTGTTACTACGTCATCGCTAGAAGTTCCAACTTCGTCAATACATGACGGATTTTCATAATTCAAAAACTGAAAATAAATTTCACCAACATTCCAGATCAATGCCTCTACTGCAAATGGATTTCCACAATTCTGCATTCCAAAAAGTAATAAAAATACCATAGTTTCAGCAATCTCCGTCTTCCTTTAGACTATCGTTCATTGGTTTGAGCCTCCCCTCCAATAGCATAATTTCTTCCTCAGCAGAATTCCACGTTTCCTGCGACTGCGTCGTACATCTCGGATCCTTCTCGAATAAATGCTGACGTCACTGAGAATCTCAGCTCAAGTAGCCTGCTGGCATAACGTCTGCGTCATCCGTGCTTACGTCATGACTACCCACGTCATAACTATGACAGCCATAACTTTCGCTATAATTTCCAAAATAGCCACCGTGGTCTCTATATAATTCAATTACGGGGGCAGTACCATCTCGGCATTTGCCCGAAGACGAAGTGGGAAACCACGGAAAACCACTTCGAGGATGGCTGAGGTGGGAATCGAACCCCCTCTACTCATTTGGAACACCCGAGGCTGAGTAGACCTCGTGCCAGTCCTCGTACCACTTTTCAAATTTCGTGGGAGAGCCGGGAATCGAACCCAGGACCTCCGGGGCGGCAGCTAACCATGCTGACCGCTACGCTATGGAGGCGACCAATCTAGTTGGTCCATATCATATTCTTTATTTAGGCTAGTGCTGGTGGATTTACAAATTCCCTATGGGAACAGATATTTCCAATAGTGCTGGTGGAAGCTACAAATCATGTATTAAAATGAGTTCCGTATTATAAACTACAATATCTGTAAAACACTCACTTTTACAATAGATTAATATTTGTGCCAGTAATATTATAAAACAAGATGTTCAGTAAAGAACATATAGCCTACTTTCTCCTAAATGCAAGGGTATTGTTATAACTCTTTGTCCTTTTCAAGGAGTATGATTGAATGTTGGTTGTAGTAGCTTGTTGAAATACAACGTGCTATAGGGATATTAAACATGAATATGAGGTGCCCTTTTCTAGTGCTACCTCTGTACCAAATTTCGTTCAATTCGGTTTCACCGTGTTTGAATTGATACGGGGAATCGATTTGCACACATACTTGGCCACCATCTGCAAACTATTGGGCTGATGTTCTTGCAGTTTGGTCAGAATATGTTTCCCACATAAAGATATGGTGTTGCAAAATTTGGTTGAGACAAGATTATTAGGTTGGTCGTAATTACATTTTAGCTTTTAACATTTGGGTGGCCGCGATTACGTTTCCATCAAGATAGCGGTGATATAAAACATGACACCGAGGTGCCCTTTGCTAGTGCTACCTCTGTACCAAATTTCGTTCATTCGGTTCCACCGTGTTCGAATTAATAGGGGGAATCAATTTTGACATAAAGATGGCCGCCATCCGCAATCTATTAGGCTAATGACCTATTCGACTGGTCAAAGGATGCTCCCTCCAAAAAGGTATGTTGTTGCAAAATTTGGTAGAGATCGGATGGTTATGTTAGTCGTAATTTGATTTAAGCTTTAAACATTTGTGTGGCCGCCATTGCGTTTCTGTCAATATGGCGGCGATATTAATCATGACACTGAGATGCCCTTTGCTAGTGGTATCTCTGTACCAAATTTCGTTCCATTCGGTTTCACCGTGTTTGAATTAATAGGGGGAATCGATTCTGACACAAAGATGGCCGCCATCCGCAAACTATTAGGCAAATGACCTATTAGATTGGTAAAAGGATGCTCCCTCCATAAAGGTATGTAGTTGGAAAATTTGGTAGAGATCGAATGGTTAGTTTAATCGTAATTTGATTTAAGCTTTGAACATTCGTGTGGCCGCCATTACGTTTCAGTCAAGATGGTGGCGATATACAACATGACACTGAGGTGCCCTTTGCTAGTGATACCTCTGTACCAAATTTCGTTCCATTCGGTTCCACCGTGTTCGAATTAATAGGGGGAATCAATTTTGACATAAAGATAGCCGCCATCCGCAAACTATTAGGTTAATAACCTATTAGATTGGTCAAAGGATGCTCCCTCCATAAGGGTATGTTGTTGCAAAGTTTGGTAGAGATCGGATGGTTATGTTAGTCGTAATTTAACTTAATCATTGAACATTTGTGTGGCCGCCATTACGTTTCTGTCAATATGGCGGCGATATAAAACATGACACTGAGATGCCCTTTGCTAGGGCCAAATTTCGTCCCATTCGGTTTCACCGTGTTTTAATTAATAGGGGGAATTGATTTTCACACAAAGATGGCCGCCATCCGCAAACTATTAGGCTAATGACCTATTCGATTGGTCAAAGGATGGTTCCTCTATAAGGGTATGTTGTTGCAAAATTTGGTAGAGATCGGATGATTAGGTTAATCGTAATTTGATTTAAGCTTTGAACATTTGTGTGGCCGCCATTACGTTTCCGTCAAGATGGCAGCGATATAAAACATGACACTCAGGTGCATTTTGTTAGTACTACCTCTGTACCAAATTTCGTTCCATTCGGTTGCACCGTGTTCGAATTAATAGGGGGAATCGATTTTCACACAAAGATGGCCGCCATCCGCAAACTATTACGCTGATGACCTATTAGTTTGGTCAAAGGATGCTCCCCCCATAAAGGTATGTTGTTGCAAAATTTAGTAGAGTTCGGATGATTAGGTTAGTCGTAATTTGATTTAAACTTTGAACATTTGTGTGGCCGCCATTACGTTTCCGTCAAGATGGCGGCGATATAAAACATGACACTGAGGTGCCTTTTGTTAGTACTACCTCTGTACCAAATTTTGTTCCATTCGTTTGCACCGTGTTCGAATTAATAGGGGAATCGATTTTCACACAAAGATGGCCGCCATCCGCAAACTATTACGCTGATGACCTATTGGTTTGGTCAAAGGATGCTCCCCCCATAAAGGTATGTTGTTGCAAAGTTTGGTAGAGTTCGGATGATTAGGTTAGTCGTAATTTGATTTAAGCTTTGAACATTTGTGTGGCCGCCATTACGTTTCCGTCAAGATGGCGGCGATATCAAACATGACACTGAGGTGTCCTTTGCTTGTGCTACCTTTGTACCAAATTTCGTTCATTTCGCATTCACCGTGTTCGAATTGATAGGGGGGGGGGACAGACATTCAGAGTACACACACTCACACACACAGACACACACACACAGACACACACACAGACTCACACACACACATACACACACACACAGAGAGACTCACACACACACACATACACACACACATACACACACACAGACAGACACACTTTTTTCGCCCTGTGTTGATCTCATAAGTCTACTTTCATTTTTTGCAAAAATCGAAAGTAGGCTAATACCGGTGTATCAACAATGCCACGTGAGGTTTCTTCTATGTCAGATGTTACACATCATATGCGACTACTGTAAGGCTCGTAATTTTTTTTCTTCCTGTCCTTTATTTGCCTTATCCTTTATTTGTTTACCATTTCTTCTTCTAGTAGGCTATGTAAGTCTGTAGTTAGTATTAGTTATAGTTTTCATTCTCATCTCATCTTTCACTATCACCCAAACCATGAGGGTCCGATAACCTAGATGTTAGGTCTCTTAAGAAAACAATTAACACCATCATATATAATCATCTTCCACCGACAAGAAGGATAATGATTTCCTGGGAAAGAAAGGCTGGGTTCGACCCGGGTCCCCAATATCTTCAGCACCACACTCATGGCCCCCACGTATCCTTGACTTGACGACACCTGATAACTTGTTCTGGAGTATTGTCGAAGAACCCACATTTCTCGGTTTTGCCTGACGATGCTGATTGGACCCCATTCCAACCCTCAAACCAGAATTAAATTGCATGGCAGAGCCGGGAATTGAACCCGGATCTCCAGGGCGAAAGTCAAGAATGCTAGCCGCTACACCACGATTGGTCAAGAGGATCAACAGTAATTTATTTACTTCGAGAGTAATAAAGTAAGTTTTCAATAATATCCCTTCAACGTTGATGCATTTTAAATCGTCGTACATTAATTCATGCAAGTTAATGTTCAGGTACAGAAATTCGCCACCGTCAATTCAACAGACAAACTAAAGGGATATGCAACGTTTTAATACTTACCATGTTAGGAGACTTCTTAGCACCAACCTGCTTTCCACCCGTTGACTATTAAACACTCCCACCGCTCTTCAATCGATTTCCTGTAACACATTTCCAGTTTTCGTAGTTAATGCGACGTTTCTCACCTTTATTTACAGGATTCAACGGGGAACCCTCGCTTAAGCGCAGCGTTAGGTCATGGGCCCAAGCACTCTGCTGACTTGGTAGACTCGTGGGTTCGAGCCCCACCGTCGGCCGTCCTTGAAATGGTTTTCCGTGGTTTCCCCATTTTCAACACCAAGCAAATGCTGGGATGGTACCTTCTGACTGGCCACAACCACTTCCTTCCACATCCTTGCCCACTTTCATCCTTTCATCCCATCTCTGCTTGCCACGGTGGGTGAGTGGTTAACGTGTCAGACTACAAACCCCAAGATTCCAGGTTCGCTCCTGGCCATGGTAAGTGATTTTTGAAAGGCGACAAAAATCACGACACTCATGTCATACGTTGTTGGCATGTTAAGGAACCCATTTGAATTCAGTAGGCCCTATTCAATGGCAAAATTAATCTCGGGATTTTCCGCCAACACAAAGTTCTCTACTTGAAAGCGCTGTAGTGTCAAGGAGTTTGGATATCTAATCTCCTTGACTTTCATAGCGTTCAAAGGAACGACGAAATTCGACACGCAAGCTACCCTCTGGGTGTCAATTAACAAAGCTTGCACCAGGCACCCGAGGCCATACGATATTATTATTATTATCCCATCTCTCATTGCGACGCGCATGTCACCCACGGGCGTCGAATAGAAAGACCTTCACTCGGCCTCTCAGGAGGCCACACGCAATAGAAAAGACAAATACGGAACACATTGGTATCACGTGTACTGGCGTGGCCATTGTTTCCTCACCTGCAACGTTCTGGAACTGACCGCCGATTTTGACACCTCATAACACCCTGGAAAGTTAATATATTTCCCAGGAGATGCCACTAGATTGACGGACGTGGTGGCGCAGTGGTCGAGCTCTCTGCCTCTCACCAAGACCGGGTTCGAATCCCGGTAAGGGCATGTGAGATTTTCGAAGTAAAATTCCATGTTTCGGGCTCGGATTCCATGTGAAAAGGAGGTCCCATGGCGCATGACCGCGACATTAACGGTCACGTTAAACTACAAACTTCCTTCCTTAGATTGACGGAGAAGTGGATAAGTATCGTTCTGAGACTGAAACTCATTTTCGATAAATTTGGCGCTTGTAACGTTCTGGTGGGAACCAATTCTAGGTTTCATTGCAGTAGCAGGCGCTGCCGTATACCGCCCTGCGAACATGATTCCATGCAGGATGCATATATTTACCCTTGCCCACGCCTCTCGCTGCTAAATCTTTGATTTCGATTGAAGAGTTTGTTTACTCAAGTTATATCAATAAATGTGTTCGGAGTGTAGACGATAACCAGCTAGTACAAAATAAATAAAAATCACAGTGCTTGAACGATGGAGGAATAAAGAGTTTTGCGCTATTCCCCGTTCACTTCCAACGTCAGCAAAGAATTGTTATCAACTAAGCTGCGCGATAGCTAATTGGTTCGTGTACAATTCACGTCATCACCCCCACTCGCACGGCCCAAGAGATTACTGAGCTGTCAGATCCGTTCAGAGTATTCACTCGGCGAGGCGGCAGGATCAATCACTGCTCTATCAATACCCCATACATCACCAGTCACCGACACCCAATTGAATTCAGTCCTCAACAAGGAGTTTGAAGCAGTTCACCAATCTAGCACAGCAAAAGCTCCTGATAGCCGTAAGGGATACGGGGGTGTTGGAATTAGGTAGGCCTATTTCTGTTGTCCGCCTCGATATTGTAGTGAATAGCATTCTTGGCTATCACCACGGAGGCTTGGGTACAGTTGCTGGCCCTGTCAAGAAATTTAATTCTGGTTTGAGCGCTGGAACGGGGTACACTTAGCCTCGTTAGGCAAAAATGAGAAGAAGCGGGTTCGATCACCACCTCAGCCATCCTGTAAGTGGTTTTCCGTGGTTTCCCACTTCTAGGGATGGTTCCTAACTAAGGGCTACAGCCGCCTCCTTCCCAATCCCCACCTTTATTAGGCTGGTATTGCACAACCTAAGAAGTTTGTCAAAGCTCGTTTTTAAAAGATATAACCAAACCAAAATGGTGGATCATAACAGCTGGAATATTACCACAACAAACATGTTAAATGCATGAAATATTACATAATAAATGGTTCAAAATATGTAAAGACTTAAATAAAAGATGAAAAGTGTGGATTAAAATAGCAGAGGCCATAAGTGCTGCTCATAAAGGACGCACATTTCAGGATATAAAGAAGAATTAAATTGTTGAATAGGCTGAATAAAGACGTGAATGTTAGTGTATTTTATGTTATAATATTTGTATAATAATTCGTCAATTTCATTTAATAATAAATAAAGCTTTTCAGTTGGTCAACACAATTTTTATACCCAATTGCATTAGGTGGGGAAACAGGTATTTATATGCCCTAACACGAAAACACTACATAATATATTTATCACAACATAACACGCGTTTATGTACAGAATTAGGGGTACTTAAAATGGATGACATGTTGCGAACGTCGAGCAATCATCCTCAGATGCTGTTCACTTAGGCTTAAATAATTACGATGTAACAGGATCTGAGGATGAACGCTTGAGTAAAGAGCACCTCAGTGTCATGTTTTATATTGCCACCATCTTTAACAAAACTTATTGGCGGCCACTCAAAAGGTCAAAACTAAAAATTAAATTACGGCCAAACTAATAATTGGATCTTCACCAAATTTGGTAAAAATATACCTTCATATTGGACGCGTCTTGAATCCAAATTACAAGGTACCCGTACCATTTCAGGTTGGCGGCCGTGTCTATTATGCAAGCTTTATAATACATAACTTAGGACCCACCAGTTCCGATTATCGAACCGAAAATGGTTTAAACTGTTCTAAAGGGCGTGGCTCGTTCGAAAGTTTATATTATAATATTATACTACAGAAGTGACTTTAAAAAGCTGAGCCGTCTCAGTTACAAGACAAGATGGCAGCTGATCTCTCGTCTTGACCTATATTTCAAATTTCACTAATTCGAGTATGCTGCATGAAATATAGCCTAATGATCGAAATAATATAAACTTTGTATGAAATGAATTACAATGAATATATACTTCAGTAAAGAAATCGTTTAGCCCATGTCATTATTTGCTAAGACGTTGTATGTAAATCTATTGATATTGTTAAACTTTGGTGGACACGTTTGGCTCTGTGGTAAAGCTCTGTCTGGTCTTTCACCTGGTCAGCCGGGGCTCAAAACTTACCAGAATTGTATATTTTTGCTTGATTTCTTTTAAATGTAGACTATTGTTTATTAAGTACTGAGACGTTAATAAAATTGAGCGTTATGTTGTGCACCCTGCAATGGAAAATATATAATTAAAACAAAGTTCGCCACCGGACGTGCACGAGTGACATGTACTAGCAAAAGGTGAACTAAGCGTGTGCTAATCACGGCCTACTAGATGCGAGCTGTGCTCTATACCGGCCTTGACATTCCCAGTTAGTGAACTCATGCATACGGAGTAATTGTAACATTTTCTCTTGTTGCCGATAGAGCGCACTCACGCCCAAGGATAAGGCACGATTAAAAATGTACTGTGCAGTAGGTTTATTAAACGGTCTTAATAAACAGCCAAAAACCCCAACAGTCTTACTTTACACAAGGAAATATCTCAATTAAAATATTAACCACTATGAGACAAATTTATGGTGAACATTTCACAACTCGGTGATAAATAGTCACCTAGAAAAAGCAACATAGATTTAAAAGAAAAATGGAACTGAAAAACCTGCAGTTAAAACTTTCCACACAATAGGATGATTATCTCATTGTTACCACAAGTGTAAATTAAAATTATGTGAATTTCTAATGGTTCATGTATACTTTATTACACATCGTTTTAAAGGGCAGACTTCAGAGATTCATAAAATATAAAAAATCAAAAATGTTGCTTTTGGCCCTTACAAACTGGCGTGAAAAATTATAACACGAGGACCGGCGCCGGGTCATTTTGACCCATAGTGTGTCACGGATATTCATGACGTAATTTTACACCTGGTGTCTTCCTATGAACTATTCCCAATGTAAAAAGAGGTTTATTTATATTTTAGAAATTTAACATGGAAAGAAAAATGACAAAAATTTCCGTAACCGTATAATTGACCTTGAGAGTGGCGGAAAACCAGTCATCTCTCTTTTTGGAACAAAGAAGCTGATGACCAAGGTGTCCCTAGACCCTAAACATGGATCAACAAGAACTTGAGCTATGTTATTGTGCTGCACCAAAATAGCAGGATTTTCCCATTTTATTTTACATCTTGCCCCGACTAATGTAAGGCGAAATTGTCACGCGAGGACGGGCGCCATGGGTAAATCTGACCCTACCGTAAATAATATAGAAATAACTTGAGTGTTCCAAAAGCTATGGACATGTTTCTTTTGCAGGGTGAAGTTCAAGGCTAGGAAGGAAGGTACAGTAAGCGTCAGGAAATTAGGGTGGAACAAAACGAAAATATAGAGCATTATTTATCTCCCGGGTCACAAATGCCCATGTGACAGACCTCGCGGGTTAGCGATATGTAAGGTCCTCCACCACGAAGGGAGAGTAGGATTGATTTCTTGACGCATTATGTGATTAACGATCAAATAGATTCGTGTCTATCTCATATCTCATAATAAATGGCAGATATCTATAGCTAGTGTTTGCCTTGTCAAGATGAGTTACTGAGCGCCATTTGTCACTAAACCGTGTGTACATTGTTCAAGCGACATTGATCAGAACATCTGATACTCTTCGACCCACCAGTATGTTATTGTATAAGGGTAGTCTACTCTAGACCGGAATTTCACAAAGTGTGGTCCACAGATCCCCAGGGGTCCGCGAGCCCATGCCGGAGGGTCCGCGACTAGCGTAAAATAAAACAAGTACCTCCGTGAAGAACTATATAGCCTATTTTCATATAACCTACTTGTGATTCATTGCCACAATCAACATAGAAAATTTCAGTTTTATTGCTGTAATAGATTCGTAGATATTGAGAACCGACTAAATATTTCGGATGGTCACCATGTTGGATTTTTATATAAGTAGGTCCTAGAGGTATATACTGTTATATGAAGATTATTGTGTACGTGTAGCATTCAAACTTCAATCGCATGATTAGGACACAAGAAGTAAAAACGAGATTTGAAAATTTCGCCCAGCTGCCATCTTGTGGTTATGGAAACAATGGAAATAAATTGGATGCCAGTGGATTAACATTTGTATAAGGATTTACTGTACCAAGTTTCACTGCACTCGGATCGTTAAATTGAGAGCAACGTCCATGTGAATATTTATACTTCGCGTCGCCGCCATGTTCGTTTTGTAGTTAACCGGCTTTTGAAAGTCTCATAGATGAACTTTCAGTAGTGCCCTTTATCTCCGTACAAAATTTCAGGGTGATACCGCTAATACTTTCAGAGATATAGAATGCCAGTGAAATATTTCGCACAGCCTCCATATTGAGGTTATGTAAACAATTGAAGGAAGTTAGATGTCTGTGCATTACAATGGGTATAAACATATTCTATACCAAGTTTTATTGCGTTTTGTTGGTTAAATCGCGAGAAACGTCTATTTAAAAGTCACAAATTCGCTTGGCCGCCATGCTGGTTTTGTAGTTACGAGGTTTTCAGAAGTCACATAGATGAACTTCTAATAGTTCTCCTCATCACCCTGAAACATTTCAGGGCGATATCGATAATAGTTTCGGAGATATTGAATGCTAGTGAAATATTTCGCACAGCCGCCATGTTGGATTGGTGAGACGTAACCAAATTTGACGGACACGGTCGGGGTCGTCCGGAGTAGTGCTATCAACTTACCGAGTTTCATTGAAATCGTACCAGCCGTTTAGAAGTTATTAGGACACACACACACACACACACCATCACACACGCACACACACGGACAAAAGGTGATGGCTTAAGCCTATTTTTTTTTTCATACATGAAAATAGGCTAAAAATAAAAAAATACTCGAATTTAAAAAAATAGCCTCAAATAAAGGACACACTTTGCTTGTTGTTAACATACTAAGTAGGCCTACTCGGTAAAAATCCAGGTGAAGGATTTTTCTACCTAAAAGATAAGGTTCCTAAATTATAACATTGTTCGAAATTTGATTTTTTTCAGTCGGTCAACACTATTGTACCCAAAAGAGATGGGTTATTCCCTAATCCTGAAAAAAAACATGAGATTGATAAATACACTTGGATGACCAGTTTCGATCGTCAAGCGACCATCATCAGATCCATTACAATTAGCCTATTAAATCTATGTCTAAAACTATGGGAGAAAGTATTTACAATAATATTATGTTCACTTATTTAGTTGCCGTATTAGTTAAAATATGCATTTTTTGTTGAACCAAAGCTACTTCTCTAAATTCATGAGTTATTTTGGCTTCAGGATTTACCTGTCTAGCCGTGAATATGTTTTCATGATTAGGGAATAACCCATTACAATCGTGTTGATGGACTGAAAAACATCAAATTTCGATTACTGAAAATTGCTTCAAGCACCATAATAAATTGAGTTAATCGCAGCGTTTAGCAGGCCGACAGCAGTGGCTACGCTGGCTAAAACGCAGCGTTAGGTCATTGAGCAAAGATCTTTGCTGACTCGGTGGAGGCGTGGTTTCGAGTCCCACGGTCGGCCGTCCTTGAAACGGTTTTCCGTGGTTTCCCATTTTCAACACCAGGCAAATGCTAGGACGGTACCTTCTAACAGGCCACGGCCACTTCATTCCACATACTTGCCCAGTTTCATTCATCTTCATCCATTCCATCTCTCATCCCGACGCGCAGGTCGCCCACGGGCGTCGACTACAAAGACTCGGCCTCTCAGGAGGCCACACGTCAAAAGAAAGTAAGCCAAACCATGAGTGGTATGTACCATTGAAGAATAGGAATAGATGTAGGTTGTTATTTTATTGGGGCCGGGTTCCGCGAAGTCTGTATGGTTTTAAGTGGGGGTCCGTGATGTCCAGGACTTTGTGAAACTCTGCTCTAGACCACGACGATGGGTAGGAGCTAGTATTCTTGCCTGCCACCCTCTGAAGTCTGCATTACATTCCCGGCTTTGCCAAGAAATTCATTTCTGGTCTGATTGTTGGAATGAGGTACACTCTGTCATATTGTGAAAATCTGAGAAGACATGGGTTCATTTAAAATCTCTGCCATCCTAGTTTACTACTACTGGCAATTCTATGTGGTGGATAGTTCTTACAGACGGATGCCCCTCCTGACACCAACTTCATGAGAGACGTTATTGCGAGATGAAATTAATGGCCTGTCAGAAGGTACGTCCCAGCATTTACTTGGATTTTAAAATGGAAAACCAAGATTTCAAGAACGGCTGACGGTGGGGCTTGAACCCACTTCTACCGAGTCTACCGAGGCTGCGGTTTAGAGAGCTTAGCTACCACTGTCGTTACTAAACAAAATAAAACAAATATTTTAACAAGTTCTACACATACTCAAGTATATGGAGCTGAGGACCACGGGAATCGAACCATTACCTCCCGGGCGACAGCCAAGAACGCTAGCCGCTACATCAAGAGGTAGTCATACGGAGAAAGAAGATAAGTATGAAGAAGATGATGATGATGATGATAATTGTTGTTTTAAGGGCCGTTTTCACTAACTCTTCACTAATGATTATTCAGTTAATTCCCATTTAACTTAAATACGAGATTTAATGCGTGATTATCTTCGATGCATTTCACGAGGCCATTCGGGTTCGCAAATGCTTAAATAAGATTTACGGCTCTCGCGCATGCGTAGACTCGGTTTCATCTTGGAGAGCATGGCGGACAGGACAAGAAGCGTCTAGCACTGATCATTGTTTGCGATGCTTCCTTGAGACTTTCTGGAACATAATTATAAAGGAAGGGAAATACACAAGACCTTATTCGTGGCAAAAGCTTAAAATGATATTAACCAAGTATTCAGGAGAACTAGCAGTTGTGGGAGTAGATACCATTTTAGGACGTGCCACCGTGTTGTCTTCGTAGCGTAAAGGTAAAGACTCCCAATTTATTATGCAGCACTTGAAAGAGTTCGAATCCCCTATCGGATATTTTATTTTTAAATTTCCGTATTCGTCTTTCTTGGTATTAAAACTTAGTAATGTGTGTGATATTTTATAATTTCATTGTCATAAACATATTTTATATTCATATGGATGAAGGTACGCGTGAAACTCGGAAACCAACCGCCATTGTGGAATGCGCAAGGCACAGTTCAACTGTTTCCCGCCACTTTAAAGATGCTCTAGAGAGTTGAGTGGCCAGATTTGGCTATTTAACGTAATTCCTTGTTAGTGGTAAGTTAACGAGTGTTTCTGTTTGGTGAAATGCTCGTGCGAAGTTAAATAATCTTTATTGACGAACTAAGAGATAACGGATGTTGGTGAAAACGGCCCTAAGGGGCCTAACATCTAGAGTATGAAGAAGAAAATAGAATTGTGATAGAGAGGAGTAAAAGGGATAATGGTCAACGAATAGGAGAAAAAGAGCGAATGGTGAGTTAAAAGTCAACCCCTGGAACTATACAACCCATGAAGGGCCTAGGCTGACCAAGCGACCGCTGCTCAGTCATTTGGCCTGCAGATATTGGGGTGACGCATGATGAGCGCATCGGGTCCCCTCGGCGTTAATCTTGGTTTTCGTGATCGGGGCGCTGCCTCACTGACAGACAGCTACTCAATTGTCCTCACGAGGGTAAGTGCACCCCGTTCCAACCCTCACGTCAGTTTAAAAATCCCTGACGGAACCGGGAATCGAACCTGGGGTCTGCGGGTGAGATGCAGGTGCGCTATCCCAACACCACGGGACCGGCTGAATGGTGAGTTACGCAGTCTTAAATAATGGCTACATGACTTCCATTATGAGCTGTTTCGTAGCTTAGAGCCCCAGTAGGTGAAACATCGTCCAATAAGCTACAGAGCTGTGGAAATTATTAGACTCTAATAAAGAATTTAAGTCAGTCACAATTTTGTATTTGTTATTTATTCATTTAGCGTATGGCTTTAGTGCCGGGAGTGTGCGAGGACATGTTCGACTCGCCAGAGGCTGTAGCTGCTTCAATGCGGTCACCCATGGGGAGAGCTACAAGTTCCGTTCAATTTCAAGTAGTTCCAACTTTGGCTACCAGATGTCACTCACACCTAGTGGTGAATGTTGGAACTTTGATAGAGCGTTTCAGCGAAATCTAACCTGCAAAATTAGCTTCACACAAGTTAAATTAGTGGAAGGTTCTTTTACATGCCATTAATCTAATACATGGCACGACCGGCCTTACTGTCATCGCTGTGACGGGGTGCGGGGGGGGGGGGGTCTTGAAGTACGCATGCGCGGTCCACCTATTCCAAACTTAAATATATCGGCTGCCCGGCCAATGGTTATCATAATTTTAGCAGACGACACGCAGCCAGTGAAAGAAGGAATGTGCTGAGTGAGTGAAGCAAGTAGTGACAAACTGAATGTTTTTGGAATGCGTGATACGCAGTGAGCGGGAAGACCCCTGCAGTTCAAACCCAACTGCCAACTCCTGGCGCGATATCAGTACTTCCCCGCCGAAGGAAGGCATACTGGAGGATTTTAACGGTCTTATAATTTTCGACGACTTCAGCCGGGTTTGATCCCTCGATCTTGGGCATAGACACTCAGCATGCTACCAACTACGCCACCGAAACCACTACAATTTTGTATTCAAAATAATTTTATTTTATTTTTATTACCCTCTTTAGTAATATTTTCTCCCCTGTGTACTTAGACCTATAACTTTGCATCTGGAAAGTTCCGTAATTGGAGATTCAGAGGGACACCTGACATGGATCCGTTATTTCTTTTTTCATTGACTTTGGAATGTATCCTCTAAGTCAGGTGATTTCAATCCATTGTCCACGAATATTTGAATAGTTCAAGAGTGGGCAATCAGTAATAAAAGACTTCTAATCTCTCCGGTCTAAATTCACACGGAAACTAGAATAAAGTAAGCCAAAAAAAAAAGTTTGGCATTGTCCATTAACATGGCCCCTCATTTAGTGAAAACTGTAATAACGTAGTTTACTCTCAGAATCTTAAAAAGAAGTCTTATTAAGACTGTTAATATAACATTTAAAATAATTTCAGCGTCTTGCAGCTTTATTATATTATTTATATTATTTATATTATTGATAAGGTGCGTTCAAAAAGTAACGAGCCGGAGGCTGGAATGCGCAAACCGGTGACGACATCGGCTGATCGTGGCGTGTGTAACGAGGTGTGGTTCCTACCAGAGCGTGGAAGGTCACAGCCCGTCGCTAGAAAGCACGCGTGCACGTCACCTGACGATACAAAGCGACTAGCAGCATGCTTCAATCGTCCAACGCTGCCAGTCGCATTGCAAACAGTGAAATGGAGACGTCAACCGAAGAGCAAAGAAGGGTTGATCGGTTTCTGTCAGCGGAAGGAGTAGGGGGAACGGACATTCATCGCCGAATGTCACAAGTGTACGGCGAACACTGCTTGTCCCTTGCAAGGGTCAAGGCGTGACACTAGCGCTTCAGGGAAGGACAGGTGTCGTTAGCCGATGATGCCCGATCTGGGGCACAACCCTGCATTACCGATGGCAACGTCCAGCTGGTTGATGCACTCATTACCCAGGACCGCCGAGTGACAGTGAATGCCATAGCCGCCATGGTCGCTCCACGACAATGCACGATCTCATACGGCCAACACAGTCGCGGCACTCCTGAAGAAATTCAAATAGGAGGTTCTCGGCCACCCTCCAGACAGTCCAGGCCTCTCTCCCTGTGATTACGCCTTGTTTGATCCCCTGAAAAGGTCTCTGCGGGGCCAACGATTCACCTCAGACGCCGACGTCCAGCTATACGTGCGGAACTGGTTCACATCGCAGCCCAGGGAATGTTATGAGACAGCCATTCACCGCCTCGTGTCACAGTGGGACAAGTGCCTCAAAAGCCAGGGCCAATACTTCTAACATACAGGTACTGGTTTCTGTAATAATGCCTCCGGCTCGTTACTTTTCGAACGCACCGTATATATTATTTATAGTTCTACTGTATTAAGTCACAAATCGTACAAAGTAAATGTTGGAAAACTGCCATCGAGTCTAGTAATTTGCACACCTCTGTACTACTGGCTGATACTGGAGCAGAGTACACAGTGAAAACAAAACAAGGTCGCATTGAAATTAATTCAATGGTTACAACATTAACAAAGAAGCAGTGCTTCAATTAATTTGTACAATGTCTGTAGATATTATTAGCCTGGAAGTGAGAGTCAGGTTTCCTTAATATCATCATGTTGGTTTATTAATGAGGCGTGCAGTCCGAGTTGACCCTCTCAATGATTCCCTAGGCAATGCACTATGGAGCAACTATTACACACAGAACTAGTTTAAATGTAAATAGGTCAACTCCCATGATGGCCACAGCCAGAGCCGTCATGAGAGGTTAGTTATTTCGGTTATAATGAGAATTTTGAGTGGAAATCCCACATACTGTAAACAGTAGTTCAGTTTTGTGGTATAGAACTTTTGGCTGTACCTTGGAGGTCTGGAATCGATTCCCGGCTCTGCCTACGAATTTTATTATGGGAGGGGGTACACTAGTGCCTGTGTGTATTGTGAAAGATTCTACTCCTAGGGTCAGTGCTTCGTTCTTACTCAGTAAGGAAAGCAATGGCAAATTACCTCACTCCTCACCTTGCCTAGTAGCCTTAGGTATTTGTGGGCATCTACCGAGCTAACCTGTGGCGGTACGTTTTGAAGATTCAACCAGCCACTGGGCTGACAACCTTACACACAAATTTAACACGTTCGTTTTTCAAAATTTACTATAGTTAACTATAGGGCCTACTGTCGACCAAAGTATTACGAGTACTCGAGTTTGAAGGTTGTTTGTTAAGTAACCAATAGACCTACATAAAATCCAATACCATCGACATTTTCGTCGTTCTAGTTCATGTAGGTTTGGATTTTTAAATTTATATTTTAATATTTTTTATCGCAGTTGGAACACAAAAGGTGCACGTTTTTAAGCGTGTTTCAACCATGCGTCACATTTAAGAATTATTATCTCAAAAACCCGTCGTCAGATCGAATCCAAATTTTAACACAATATACATTGGAATGTTGTATAACTGGTTTATTAATTTCACAATTTTGTGTGTCCAAGAAACAAAGTTGTTATCATTGTTGTAAGGTAACTTTTACTCGGCTCGGGGTGGTTGGAAAATGTAGTTCTTGGTTGCGTTGTAATCGTTATACATCACAAAGTTATGCTGTATGGCTGTGAAATACGTAATTTAATTCACTTATTATATATCGGTTTGTATTTGTACGAGGAAATACCACACGGTTCACTAGCTAGCCGCTCCTGGGAAAGCTGTACAGCATTGCCGAAATGGTGCCCACACGCATCATGGCGCGTCTCACTCGGAAGTGATGGGCTCCATCTCAGCAACGTTGTACAGCTTTCCCAGGAGCGGCTAGCTAGTGAACCGTGTGTTATTTCCTCGTACAAATACAAACCGATATAAAATATGTGAATTAATTTACGTATTTCACAGCCATACAGCATAACTTTGTGATGTATAACGATTACAACGCAACCAAGAACTACATTTTCCGACCACCCCGAGCCGAGAAAACGTTACCTTACAAAAATGATAACAACTTTGTTTCTTGGACACACACGATTTTGAAATTATTAAACCAGTTATACAACATTCCAATGTATATTGTGTTAAAATTTGGAATCGATCTGATGACGGGTTTTTGAGATAATAATTCTTAAATGTGACGCATGGTTGAAACACGCTTAAAAACGTGCACTTTTTGTGTTCCAACTGCGATAAAAAATATTAAAATATAAATTAAAAATTTCAAACCTACATGACCTAACGTAAAATAGAACGACGAAAATGATGATGTTATTGAATTTTATGTAGGTATATTGGTTACTTTACAAACAACCTTCAAACATGAGTGCACATAATACTTTGGTCGACAGTAGTTTACTTTTTCATGAAAGTGCTGTTAAAATGATGTAATTAACAAAAGATTAATGAATCTTCAAAAATATATTTATTTTCAAAAAAGCCCCGGTCAAAGAAAGAGAGAGTCTTGAAGATCAACACTGAAAAAATCAATTACTTTCTGTCAATAGTTTCTAGAAAAAGGTAAATAAAAGTTTGGAAGCGACATTTCTGAGTCCCTTAAATGAAAAACAACAACAACAACAACCACTTGATGAATACTCACATTGTAATTATATATAATGAATTGCAGCCAATGGCCATAGCAGAGTATTTTAATTGAACGCCCCAGGACTTCCAACAAGTTAAATTTCAGGTAGTTCTAACTTTGGGGACCAGATTCTACTGTCACCTAACGACGAACGTTGGAACTTGATGATAGAGCGTTTCTAACCAGCCAAATATAACCTTCAAATTTTGCTACACACTCCCAATTGTAGTGGTAGGTTCTTTTACATGCCATAAATCTATGACATGAGCCCGCTGGCTTTACTTCCCCTCCGAAGAGTTCTAACGCTCTTATTAATCCGACGACTTTGGCCGGGTTTTAACCCGCGATCTTGAACATAGCAGTTCAGCATGCTACCGACTACGCCACCGAAGCTGCACTCACATTGTAATTGATCTCTGTCAGAAACATCTGTCGAGTCATGTATTTCAGGTTTAGTTCACTTCCCTGTGGAATCGACTTCTCTAGCGGAAGAATGTAATTTAATGGCGCTACACAGCCCTACTCATGTGTGCCTTGTGCGATAATCAACTGTGAAACCAAATGCGGTTTGCGGCCCGTAAGTTGGACATTTCATGGCGCGTGAGCTCCAGATTACATTCTGTAGGCCATCCTTTCTCTTTCAGGTCAAACTGGGCAAAGAGCAAGGAATCCAATACCACATTAAGCTCTGATATCTGCGCTTTAACTCCACATTGCAAAAAGGTGTCGCTCAATAGCCAAGAGTAGGGAACATGGCGAGTTGCTGTTATTGTTGTTAATTCTAGGGACGAAAAAAAAGTGTTTTTTTTTGCGGTTTCAATTATTCTTTACAATGTAGAGAACAGGAATTTGTCAAAAAAGTTGAAAAATTATGAAAAATTGACATTTTATACTGTAAGATATAAATGACTATGCTGCACCATAAAATACAACGCCCACTTTTACAGATATTTATGTTTGTGCGTATAACTTCTGAACTATTATAGATTTCTGAACTCATTTCTGGTCTGCTTCATTGAGCGCAGACTTCGTGTTGGTAACTTCTGGCATTGTTTATGTTACGAGTGGTTACTGAACATCGTCATAACATTACAATCACTCTGATTTTGCACTGATCTTTTGAAGAAATATTGTTGTTTAAAGGGGCAGAACAGCGAGGTCATCTGACCCTATTATTAATAATTGAATCGCCGATTTAAAGAGTGAAACAAGTCCACTTATTTGCAAAAGGATAAGTTGAAATATGCATTTTATTTATTTGTATTGTTTTCATTTATGTATTTATTTATTTATTTGTTTATATCTTTTTGTTTATTTATTTACTTAGAAGCCTCCGTGGCTTAGGCGCCAGCACGCCGGCCTCTCACCGCTGGGCCCGTGGTTCAAATCCCGGTCACTCCATGTGATATCTGTGCTGGATAAAACGGAGGCGGACAGGTTTTTCTCCGGGTACTCCGGTTTTCACTGTCAAAATTTCATTCCAGCAACACTCTCCACTATCATTACATTTCATCTGTCATTCATTTAATCATTGCCCCAGAGGAGTGCGTCAGGCCTCGGCAGCTGGCACAGTTCAAATCCTCGCCGCTAGATCGGGGCCTCATTCACCCCATTCCTGACCCGGTCGGAGACTGGAAGCAGGGTGTGGATTTTTATTTTTCATTCATTTATTACTTAAAAGCTAAAGGAAGTAGGAGACATAGGAAGCAAAATAACCAGTGATGGACGAAATGATGCAAGTTATGGGGCAGGAATTTTCCAAGAATTCTCAGAGGTAACAAAATGTAATGAAATACTTCAACCTCATTTTTCTCAGTTTAACATATTTCTCTACTTTGGGTACATTTGTAAGCAAACTAATGAATATAGGTCCATTACATTTTTATGATGTATCAACATCATCCCAATGAAAAGTAACAAGAAGGGATATCCCTTTAAATAATGTACAAAATGAAATATAAATATTTTTCGACATTATTTTGGATTAAAGTCGCCTCCGTAGCGTAGCGGTCAGCATGGTTAGCTGCCGCCCCGGAGGTCCTGGGTTCGATTCCCGGCTCTGCCACGAAGTTTGAAAAGTGGTATGAGGACTGGCACGGAGTCTACTCAGCCTCGGGTGGTCCAAATGAGTAGAGGGGGTTCGATTCCCACCTCAGCCATCCTCGAAGTCGTTTTCCGTGGTTTCCCACTTCGTCTTCGGGCAAATGCCGGTATGCTACCTTCTGTAAGGCCACGGCCGCCTCCTTCCCTCTTCCTAGTCTATCCATCCCAGTCTTCCATCCCTTCCCATCCCTCATGAGGCCCCTGTTCGCTTTGCAGGTGAGGCCGCCTGGGCGAAGTGCTGATCACACCTCCCCAGTTGTATCCATCCCGACCAGATGTTCCAAGCTCCAGGACACTGCCCATAGAAGCGGTAGTGGTGAGTTCCCTCGCTGAGTCCGTGGGAACCACCAACCTAGAGGGTAAATTGACTAAATAAAAAAATTAAAAAATTATAAAATTTTGGATTTAAACATCGTACCTTAAAACATACATGTTGGCAAAAGTGTTTCGTTTTTGTCAATAATCCTTCTTATTATTGCAGATAATGGTCCAAACTGTAATCCCTGAAAATTTCAGTTGGCTAACCCAAACAGATTTTGAGTAAAGTGCATCAAATTTTGATGATTTAACATCGGCGAGATAGGCAGGTCTTTCTTACTATAAGGCAGGACTGTCCAACCTACGGTCTGAGAGAGTATTTTCTCCGACCCGCCGCTCCACGCCCGCACAACTAAAGCCAACTGGACAAAGAAGTGCACGCGTACCCCTACCCTAAGCAGTTCCAGTCGTCAAACTAAACTAAATTATCATGAAATATATTTCATAATTTGTTTAATAATTGTGTCAAATGAACATAAATACTCACTCTTTGTCATTCAAGCTGTATCTGTATTGAATATCATCCTACTTCTATTTTAAAGGGATTTATTAGAAATATGTACATTTATTTTTAGTGTTTTTTATACACTACAAATAAATATAGAAAACTGCAACAATTCTAAGAAAACTAAGCTCAGACAACCACAAAATCTCACCATATTGCACCTATATTTTTTTTAAAGTTCCATAACCCCCAAACCACCATCAGTGTTATTGGCCCGCAAGGCCCCCCAACTATTTACAATGTGGCCCTTAGTTAAAATAGGTTGGGCACCCCTGCTATAAGGGGCTTAGCGACATCGTGGTCATGTAGCCACGTGTACTTGGGCGTGTGTAGAATTTATCTGATAATCTATGTCACTGCGTGGTCTGTACTACCGATGTTCTTTTGCAATTGAGGTAGGATTTGAATAGGAAGCGGCCCTGACCTAACGTTAGGCCCGTATTGCACTATCGGAGAAATATGTCAAAGATCTTTGATAAAAGATATGACAGTGTAATAGGGAAGTCCTACTTTGTACCAACAACAATATATGGCCTGGAAACAGGCCCGACGAGTGGGAGGGGCAAACGGGGCTGCAGCCCCGGGGCCCGGTCTTGCCGAGGGGCCCGTAAAAGTAGAAAACCCCAGAGTAAACACATTTACACAATTTTACGTATTTGCCAACAAATTTGACATTTTATTATATTCAATGTATCTGAATTGAATAAATTGAATATGGTACAAAATACTATAGTTTTTTTTTTTGACTGGCTCAGGGGTAACGTTCTCGCTTGCTGAGCCCAAGGTTGCAGGTTCGAAACCTGGCGCAGTCAGCTGGAATTTGAGGGTGCGCAAATGCGAGGGAGCCGTGTCAGTATATTTACTGGCACTTTAAAGATCCCCTTCGGGGCAAAATTCCAGCACCCCGGCGTCTCTAAAAGCCTGTGTAGTTAAAAGGGACGTAAAACCAATAATATTATTTTTTTTTTGTCGTGTGGCCTCCTCAGAGGCCGAGTGCAGGTCTTTCTATTCGACGCCCGTGGGCGACCTGCGCGTCGGGATGAGAGATGGAATGGATTAAGATGAATGAAACTGGGCAAGGATGTGGAAGGAATCGGCCGTGGCCTATCAGAAGGTACCGTCCCAGCATTTGCCTGGTGTTGAAAATGGGGAAACCACGGAAAACCATTTCAAGGACGGACGACGGTGGGGCTCGAACCCACGCGTCTACCGAATCAGCAGAGAGCTTGGTCCCATGACCTAACTCTGCGCTTTAGCCAGCTAAGTCACTGCTGTCGGTAATACTATAGTGAGAACATGTAAATAACCATTATCTTCACATCCTTGCGGCGGCCAGAGATATAGTAAAGTTTCCACTGTTTATAGGAAGGAAAGTTTCTAAATAATATTTTAACTAAAAGCCGCTAAGTTAAGCTACATTTATGAACCTTCGCAAAGTTCAGTAGCCCACATACGATTGTGAAAGGCGTTGAACTTGTTCTTGTGATGTTCGGTCCGATACAACAGAAACGACATTAGAATGAACAAAATTAGTACGTTCCAAAAAATAGAAAATAGAAAATTCAAAGTTTTTAGTGGGCCTTAAAAATAAAATTGCAAATTTGGTATTTACACAATGTCACGGGGACGAAACAATATGGAGGGGGCCCGTAAGTCCTAGCCCTAGGGCCCGTACTCACTCTCCACGGCCTTGCCTGGAAAGGTGCAACATTAATAGAAGGGATAACAGCGGACTTCAGACTGGGGAAATTAAATTTCTGAGGACGAGACGTGATAAGATCAGAAATGAAAAGATCCATGAAGACATACAAGTGAAACCACGTCTTAAGGAAACTATAGCAACATCAAGGTTGAGATGGTTCGGTCACTTGAAGAGGATGGATCTAAAGAGAGTAGCACGGAAATGGTTTCATAAGGGCATAAAGGAAAGCGACCTAGGGGATGACTAAGGACACGATGGATCTCCCAAATACAAGATGATCTAGAACAGCGTTTCCCAAACTGTGGTACGCGTACCACTGGTGGTACGTGGTGATCTTACGAAAAAATATAAAAAATATCACATTCGTTACGAAACGTATAAAATTATAAAATATAAAATTTTAAAATATAAGAACATTGATATGTTGTCGGAGGACTTTAAGGCCAAAGATAAGGAGCAGTTTTATGAATTGAATTGTGATTCAGAACTAAGGCAAACTTTTTCAAAAATGACTCTTGCGAACTTTTGGGTTGAGATGCGTGCAGACTATGCAGACATAGCTGACAAAGCAGTTAGATTTTTACTACCTTTCACTACATCGTACTCACACAATTTATAATCCGTCTTTTAGTCTGCTACGTAGTGGTGGTGGGGGTTATAGTTACTACTGTATATCTCCCAACCATTAGGTGGTACGCGAGAGATTCTCATCCCCTAATGTGGTACACATACAAAAAAGTTTGGGAAACACTGATCTAGAAAACTGTGTAAAGTTGAAGAGGAAGAAGAGGAAGAAAAAGAAGAAGTATAAGTTGAAGAAGAAGAAGAAGAAGAAGAAGAAGACTTATTGTACTTGCTTGGACTGAAATGGAGAGCGCTTTTACACTGCATCCGGGAAACTGGAGATTGTTAAATGATGAATAATTAATAAAAATAACTTTATCACATGTAATTTGTTTCAGGTTATTTTTCAGGATTGCCAGTCATTGGAATTATATAGTGTTGACCGACTGAAAGTCAAAATATACAACATCACGTTGATAATCTTTTCGCCTAGAACAAAGAGTAAAACACGAAATATCTCGTAACGTATGGATAGCAAAATGGCTGACGTGCTATAACCACTCAAGTGCGGTGGATGTGAAGGGCTTCCCCTGGGACATCGTTGAGAGCATCCATGTTTAGTTTCAGATGTAATTGAGATACCGTCATGAGGTCCCTTGCGGTGACACTTCAAAGTGACGCTATCTCTTTGTGAATTATCGTGTTAAAGTTATGAGGGGTCTCTTTGAGATAACACAAACTTGCTTTGGTTTCTACCGGTCTAGTTGAATTAACCTAGCCTACTGCATGTCGCAAGTGGGATCTTGTGTGTAGGCTGCAGAGGTGCACAAATTAATAGATTTCCAACAATCTTATAGCTAACAAAGACGTGTTTTTGGCTGAGGGTCTTACTGAAATAATTAGTGTCATCAGTTTCCTAACACCATGTATAGGCCTATTAGGTCAGTAGCTTTATCTATACGTTGCTGTAAGATTATGATGATGATAATTGCTGTTTTAAGGGTCTAGGTCATCGGCCCCTAATGGTTTGGGTGATAGTGAAACATGAGAATGAAATGTAAACTATAACTAAAACTAACTACACACTTACAGATTACAAGAAGAAATGGAAAACCAAAGGAGAATAGCCTAAGGCAAATAAAGGACAGGAGGAAAGGAAATGACCCCAACCCTCGAAGAATGACGATTTAGGACTTGGAAGCAAGGAAAGCCATGAAGGGCAGATAGAAAAGAGGAGAGGGTCCGCCATAGAGCCAATGGAAAAAGGGGGGAAGGCCGGACCGAGCTCAGGTATCCCGCGAGGTCGCCAACTCCCGAACTCACCAGCCGTGAGCCTTTGAGGGTGTAGCACTATCGAGGGTGAACCACAAGAGGTGGGGCTATACACACCCAGCCGCCTTAAGGGCCTTGAGCAGAAGGCAGGAGATATGAAGAGAACAGAAGAGGTCTGACCCCTCGAAGAATGAGGGTTCGAAAAATATGAGACAAGGGCCCATTAAGGTGGGAAAGTGTAAGACTCCCTAGGCCTCGGATATCCTAATACCGCCGGGGTCGGAAAAGAACAAGAGTTGACCAGGGAAGGTCGAGAGGAAATATGACAGAGAGGAGCCCGGCACAAGTAAGTGGAAGTAATGCTGAACTCAGCTGGGGCACCAAGGTCGCCAACCCATGTCCCACCCCTGGGGTGGTTGCTATAAGAACGCAAGCTCTTAGTTACGTGCCTGAATTTGGCCGACATGTTGATCGTTCATCCAGGCATAATAGGTCAGTAGCGTCATCTACACGTTGCTCTTATTTAAGTGACTTAGTCACGTGTTGCTCGTTCGTTTATGCACAATAATTGTTCACTAGTATTATCTATAAGTTGCTGTAAAACGCAAACTCTTAGTTACGTGTCCCTGTAACATGGTGTTTGTTCATCTACGCATAGTAGGTCAGTAGCGTCCCTATACGTTGCTATAAGAACATACACTCTTACAAGGGAAGTATGAGGTAAGACAGGTCGAAACCTATCTTGAGACTATGTGGACACAATCGTTGTACTATAAGATGACAACGTGCGGAAAATCAGCCGCCAGATTGAACTGCATGGCTCCGAAATCATGTGGCGAATCTCTCATATAAATCAATGGGAGGTAGCGAGTACCGTACGTGCTGGGAGGGACAGTCCTGACCGCCCAAGTGCTCAAGGCCGGTGGGAAAGAGCCACACGCTCAAGTCAGCATATAGGCTCACCTTGCGACTACTCCGAGTGCCAGGGATGTCCAGCTCCACCAGCCATCATGTCTGCGTACCAGGATGTCATAGAGAGCGAAACGATTATAAAACAAGTAGTTCCATGAAGAACAATACAGCCTATTTTCATATTCCTACTGATATCAATTGCCTCTATCAACATACAAATTGTCAGTTGGATTGCTGTAATAGATTCGTAGATACTGAGAACCGTCTAAATATTTTGGATGGTCACCATGTTGGATTTTTATATTATAGGCCTTAGATTTATGTATAAGGTGCGTGCAAAAAGTAACGAGCCGGAGGCTGTAATGCGCAAACTGGTGACGACATGGGCTAATCGTGGCGTGTGTAACGAGGTGTGATTCCGACCAGAGCGTGAAAGGTCACAGCCCATCGCTAGAGGGCACGCGTGCACGTCACGTGACGATACAAAGCGAGCAGCAGCATGCATCAATCGTCCAACCAAGACCAAGACAGTTGGCCACTCGACATGCTTCCTGGTGTGGTTGAAGACTGTGGGGCACCCATTGGGCACACGCTTTCCGCAAGTGCAGTCGTTCCTTCATGATGGTGTGCACACTTCCGGCGCTCAATCCGACCACGGCGGCTACGGCATTCGCTGTCACTCGGCGGTCCTGGGTAATGAGTGCATCAACCAGCTGGACATTGTCATCAGTAATGCAGGGGGGTGCCCCATACCGGGCATCATCGGCTTACGACAACCGTCCTTCCCTGAAGCGCTTGTGCCACACCTTGACCTTTGCAAGGGACATGCAGTGTTCGCCGTACATTTGTGACATTCGGCGATGAATGTCCGTTCCCCCTACTCCTCTCGCTGTCAGAAACCGAACAACCCCTCTGTGCTCTTCGTTTGACGCCTTCATGTCACTGTTTGCAATACAACTGGCAGCGTTGAACGATTAATGCATGCTGCTGCTCGCTTTGTATCGTCAGGTGACGTGCACGCGTGCCCTCTAGCGACGGGCTGTGACCTTCCACGTTCTGGTCGGAACCATGCCTCGTTACACACGCCACGATTAGCCAATGTCGTCACCGGTTTGCGCATTCCAGCCTCCGGCTCGTTACTTTTTGAACACACCTTATACTATTATATGAAGATTATTGTGTAGATGTTTTATTCAGACTTCAATGGCATGATTAGGACACAAGAAATAAAAGTGGGATTTTAAAATTTCTCTCATCCGCCATCTTGTGGTTGTGAAAATAATTTAAATGAATTAGAGCCGGTCGATTAAAATGTGTATAAGCATATACCGTATCAAGTTTCACTGCGCTCGGTTGGTTAAAACGCAAGAAACGTCCATTTGAATATTTATAATTTGCGTCGCCGCCATGTTAGATTTGTGCTCGACAGGTTATTGAACGTCCCATAGGTGAACCTATGCTTATAGCCTCTATACACTTACAAAATTTCAGTTTGATTGCTGTACTTGATTAATAGATATTGAGAACCGTCTAAATATTTCGGATGGTCGCCATGTTGGATTTTAATATAAGTAGGCCATAGAGTTATGTACTATTAGATGATGATTATTGTGTACGTTCATTATGCAAATGTTGATTTCGATAGCATGATTAGAACACAAGAAATAAAAACTAAATTTTCGAAATTCGCACAGCCGCCATCTTGAGGTTATAGAAACAATTGAACTAAATTAGATACCAGTGCATTACAATGTGAATAAACATTTGCTGTACCAAATTTCATTGCGTTTGTATCACTAAATCGCGAGAAAAGTCTATTTAAAACTTTCAAATTCGCTTGGCTGCCATGTTCGTTTTGTAGTTAACCGGTTTTTGAAAGTCTCATAGATGAATGTTCAGTAGTACCCTTTATCTCCGTACAAAATTTCATGGTGATAACGGTAATATTTTCAGAGATATAGAATGCCGGTGAAATATTTTGCACAGCCGCCATCTTCAGGTTATTTAAACAATTGAACGAAGTTAGATGTCGGTGCATTACAATGTGTATAAACATATACTGTACCAAGTTTCATTGCGTTTGGTCGGTTAAATCGCGAGAAACATCTATTTAAAATTCGCAAATTCGCTTGTCCGCCATGAAAGTTTTGTAGTTATCAGGTTTTCAAAGGTCTCATAAGTGAATTTCTAGTAGTTCCCTTTATCTCCGTACAAAATTCCAGGGTGATATCGGTAATAGTTTCGGAGATATTGAATGCTGGTGAAATACTTCGCACAGCCGCCATGTTGGATTGGTGAGACACAATAAAATTTGAAGGGCACGCTCGGGGTCGGCCAAAATGGTACTATGATTTTACCTAGTTTCATTGAAATCGCTCCAGCCGTTTAGATGTTATTAGGGGGAACACACACCATCTCTCTCCCACACACACACTACCGTCACGCACACACAGACACACGGACAAAAGGTCATCTCATAAGCCTATTTCTTCATAAATGAAAATAGGCTAAAGTAAATAACAGGAATAATGATTATTGAGCATTTTGAGCCAATTTCGCATTTTGAATTGTTTCCGCATTTTGAGTGAATTTTACATTTTGAGCCAATTTTGCATTCTGAGCCAATTTAGCATTTAGAGCCAATTTTCTCACTTGAGCCAATTTTCTCATTTGAGCCAATTTCACATTCTGATCCAATTTCACAATATGAGCCAATTTAACATTTTGAATTGTTTCCGCATTTTGAGCCAATTTTCTCGTTTGAGCCAATTTCACATTCTGAGCCATTTTTGCATTTTCAGCCAATATTCTCATTTGATCCGATTTCGCATTTGAGCCAATTTTTTTTTCATTTGAGCCAATTTCGCATTTTGAGCCAATTTTGCATTTTCATTCAATATTCTCATTTGAGCTGATCTCGCATTTGAGCCATTATTTTCATTTGAGCCAATTTCGCATTTTAAGCCAATTTTCTCATTTGAGCCAATTTCACATTTTCAGCCAATTTTGCATTTTGAGCCAATTTCACAATTTGAAGTAATTTCACATTTAAATCCAATTTTGCATTTTGAGCCAATTTTCTCATTTGAGAAAATTTCGCATTTTAGCCAGTTTTCTTGTTTGAGACGATTTCGTATTTTCATCCAATTTTGCATTTTGAGCCAATTTCACGTTTTGAGCCTATTTCGCAATTTGAGGCAATTTCTCATTTTGATCCAATTTTGCATTTTTAGCCTATTTTCTCATTTGAGTCAATTTTCTAATTTGAACCAAATTTCTCAATTGGGCCATTTTCGCATTTTGAGCCAATTTCATATTATGAGTTAATTTTCTGATATTAGCCAATTTTCTCATTTGAGCCAATTTTGCATTTAGAGCAAATTTTCTCATTTGAGCCAATTTCACATTTTGAGCTTTCTTTCTCATTTGAGCCAATTTTCTCATTTGAGCCATTTTTAGCCTACTTTCAATTTTTGCAAAAAATGAAAGTAGACATGAGATCACTAAAGGGCCAAAAAATGTGAGTCTGTCTGTGTGTTTGTGTGAGTCTGTGTGTGAGTGTGTGTGAGTGTGTGTACCCTGAATTACTCTGTCTGTCCCCCCCCCTATCAATTCGAACACGGTGAAACCGAATTGAACGAAATTTGGTACAGAGGTAGAACAAGCAAAGGGAACCTCAGTGTCATGTTTTATATTGCCGCCATCTTCACCAAAACTGAATGGCGGCCACTCAAACGTTCAAAACGTAAAATCAAATAACGACTAACCAAATTATCCGATCTCTTCCAAATTTGGTATCAACATACCTTCATATAGGACGCGTCTTGTGACCAAACTACGAGGTCATCCGCCGTACAATTTCAGGATGGCGGCCACGCGAATTATGCAAACTTCATAATCCATATCATGGGACCCACCAGCTCCGATTATCGAGCCGAGAATCGTTTTAACTGTTCTAAAGGAAGAGGCACGTTCGAAATTAAAAGTTTATTTTGTAATACTATAGTGCAGAAGTGATTTAAAAAGCTGAACCGTCTCAGTAACAAGTCAAGATGGCAGCGGTTATCTTGTGCCTGACTTAAATTTCACTAATTTGAGTATTGAATGCAATATAGCGTACTGATACAAAATAAATAAACTTTGTATGAAATGCTTTATATATAAATAATATGCTCCACTGATTAAATCGTTTAGTCTAAATCATTATTTGCTAACAATTTCTATGTAAGTTATTTTATATAGAACGATGTTCGTAGGCACAATTGGCTCCTTGGTAAAGCGTTGGCCAATCACTCATATACCTATGGTTCAAACCCCATCAGAGTTAGCTTTTTGCTTGACATTTTATATATTTATTGTTTTGTAATGACTCATACGTTTTAAAACCCGTTTCAGCCTAGCGTGCCATATATGGCACGCTGCAATTTTGGTACGATTATCACTTGGAATTAAGAGAATTTTATATTTCTGTTGTTGGTTGCGCTTACTTGTTGCATATTCTGTGTGACTCAACTGTCATTACCTATCAGCTGCGTGCTATGTTGTAGCATTGTATAATTGAAGTGAGAAGTGCGTGCCATGATGAAAATAAATGAATTCACAAAAATGGTATGCAATTATTTATGAACAATATAAATTATTCTGCGGAACTTTCTTTTCATGATACGTACTGTGAAGTCCAACGTTTCTGTACATTATGATGGGTTGTCTGATTGTTCACAATTGGCTGAGCTATTTACAAACACATATAGCCGTGCCATATATGGCACACTAGGCAGATTAGACGTTTTACTTTTCGATAGGTTTAGTTTGCCTGTACATGGACACTAGAGGAGTAATAAGATGGAAATGAAGGAAATTTGGTACAGAGGTAGCACTATCAAATGGCTCCTCAGTGTCATGTTCTATATTGAAGCCATCTTTACCAAAACGTGATGGCGGCCACCCAAATGGTCCAAACTTATAATTAAATTATGACCAAACTAATCATCGGATCTTTACCAAATTTGGTAAAAGCATACCTTCTTATGGGAAGCGTCTTGTACGGTACTGTATAAATAAAATTAATTATTGTGATAAAGTGCAGTCCAGTTGGCTTATTCGAAGAAAGAAGAAGATGTGGAAACTACGGCCACTCATAGACTCACTAAAAGTGAAATTTATTTCCAATTTTTATCCAGAGCAAAGCCTGCCTCATGACGAATGCATGGTAATATATTATGGCAGACATGGCTGTAAACAATTCCTAAAAAACTAGCTTGTTAGATTTGGGTACAAGGTATGGTTTTGAGTAGTACCCAAGAGCACCTTGTAAATTGTGAAGTGTACCTACAGCAAAATTCTTGTAAAAATCAACAATACGTGAAGGTTTCCGGTAAAGCTGCGACACCCTTGATTCAAATTGCAGACGAGTTTTCCGAGAAAGTGAAGCCTCTTGGATTCAGGTTCTATTTTGACAACATATTCACCTCTGCTGGGTTACAAACTCGCATACGAGACCGAGGATATGGTGGTACAGGAACAATCCGCTACAATCGCATCCCCCAAAACAGTGAAGTGATCCCGGCGAAGAAAATGGTTAGGGAGGAACATAGGGGTTACTATGAGTACATGAGTAGTGAGGAGAATGGAACAATCATCATACGATGGCAGGACAACTCTTCTGTCACTATTGCTTCGACAAAGTATGTTGTTCAGTTTCTGGCGCGTTTCGGTACTCTAAACAGGGAAGAAAAAGAGAATCTTTGCCCCATGGCCATGTGCATTTGGAAAATATAAGCAGCATATGGGTGGAACTGACCAAATGGACGAAAACATTGGAATGTATAGAATACACATCCCCGAGAAAAAGTGGTGGTGGCATACATTTACGTGGTTGATAGATGTGTCCATTGACAAGGCTTTGGTCTTCTACCAGAAAACGGAGGTTGCTCTGCTTCAGCTACAATTTAGAAGACATATTGTGCAGTACTATCGGACATCGAAGCCAACACTACCCAGAGGACCAGGTCATCCTAGGAACTCCGCAGGGTATATCTGCATAATAACATAAGACATCAGGTATGGTGCTATAAACCATTTGGTGGCCATGGTTCTTGATAAGAAACAGAAACACTGTGTTGCCGAAGACTGATAAAGTCATCCCCACACAATGCTCATCAAATATGCAATAGGTCTATGTATAGTGATTATTGTACCATATCATACCAAATAAGGCAGTGGAGGCAAACAAACTAGAGAGGAAGAACAGTGTTGTAATTTATTCCACATAGATTATTATATTGTATAATCTGCCTAGCGTGCCATATATGGCACATGCTGTATTATCCATGTTACACTCTGTTTCAAACAAATTTCATTAAAATACTCTAGAAATACACTATAAACAGCTTTTGGTACTGATCTTACTTAGTTTATGTCAAAAAATAACTCAGGCAGCATATTACGGTGGAAAATATATATTTTATTAAAACATAATTCGCCAGCAGATTTGCTCGAGACATCTAGCAGCCAAAAGGTAACTGCACGCCGGCCTACTTATTAACTTCCAGATTTTATTGAAAAGTGTCTTCTTATGGCCGCTAGAATGCACTCGCCCTGTTAGGATTATATATTGTTCGATACTTCTCCACTAGATGTCACGACTGGTCTACGTGGGACTCCATTGATTAGTACCGAATACCATTGGCATTCTATGCGCATCGAATTTGAAGAATGACAAGATGATACTACGATAAATTTTTACTTTTTATTTTAAAGGGTTTGTAACAGCCTATTGTGGGTTATTTGAAAATGTTATTTGAAGTAAAGAACAAAACGATTTCACATAGTAACTGAATTCTAGCCGTTGGTGCTAGTTCAGGTTATTAATTAATACTTTTATTTCAGGCAATTAGCAATCGAAAATATCCACATAGTTTGTATACACACGTCTCTGTAGGGTCATGGAAAGATTTGTTAATTCAATTAGGGTTGTGAAAGCCATGCACAACCAGACGTGTAAAGACATGCCTCAACTCAAAGTTGGATATTGCCCACGGCAGGTCGATTATGTAATAATAATAATATTGGTTTGACGTCCCTTTTAACTATTGTTGCTTTTAGAGACACCGGGGTGCCGGAATGTTGGCCCGAAGGGGATCTTTAACGTGCCAGTAAATCCACTGACACGGCTCCCTCGCATTTGTGCACCCTCAAATGCCAGCTGACTGTGCCAGGATACGAACCTGCAACCTCGGGCCCAGCAAGCGAGAATGTTACCGCTGAGCCACGCAGCCAGTCCGGTCGATTATGTCTCCAGATCCATAATATTCTTGAGAAACTTCTTATCTTTCTTTCTTCAATGATGGTAGCAGTTTTTTTTTTTCTAGGTTGTGGCGTTTGGTAGAGGTAAATAGTTTCTAAGGTCTTCAACCAAGAAATGATTCTATTACACTCTTTATAACTATACTCATACATTTAGGAGAAAGTAGGCTATATGTTCTTTACTGAACATCTTGTTTCATTTTGAGCCATTTTCTATTTTGAGTCAATTTTTAGCCTATTTTCAATTTTGGAAAAATAGGCTTATGAGATCACCTTTTGTCCGTGTGTGTGTGCGCGTGTGTGTGTGTGTGTGTGTGTGTGTGTGTGAGGAGTGTGTGTGTGTGTGTGTGTGTCCCTAATACAATCTAAACGGCTGGAGCGATTTCAATGAAACTCGGTAAGTTCATAGCACTATTACGGACGACCCCGAACGTGCCCTTCAAATTTTGTTCCGTCCCACCAATCCAACATGGAGGCTGTGCGAAATATTTCACCAGCATTCAATATCCCCGAAACTATTCCCGATATCACCCTGGAATTTTTTACGGTGGTAAAGGGAACAACTAGAAGTTCACCTATGTGACGTTTGAAGAACTGGTAACTACAAAACCAACATGGCGGCCACGCGAATTTGCGACTTTTAAATAGACGTTTCTCGCGATTTAACCAACCAAACGCAATAAAACTTGGTACAGTATATATTTATAAACATTGTAATGCACCGACATCTAACTTCATTCAATTGTTTACATAACCACAAGATGGCGGATGTGCGAAATATTTCACCGGCATTCTATACCTCTGAAACTATTAGCGGTATCACCCTGAAATTTTGTGCGGAGATAAAGGGCACTACTGGCAGTTCATCCACAAGACTTTCAAAAAAACCGGTTAACTACAAAACGAACATGGTGGCCAAGCGAATTTGAAAATTTTAAATACACCTTTCTCGCGATTTAATGTTCCAACCGCAATGAAATCTGGTACAGGAAATTTTCGTACACATTGTAATACACTACTATGTAATTTAGTTCAATTGTTCCTATAACCTATAGATGGCGGCTTTGCGAATTTTAAAATTAAGTTTTTATTACTTGTGTCGTAATCATGCGATCGACGTGAAAATTTGATTAAAGAACCTACGCAATAATTTTCCTTTATTGGTACATGACCCTATGGACTATACATTTAACAATCCAACATGGCGACCATACGAAATATTTAGACGGCTCTGAATATCTACGAATCTATTATAGCAATCAAACTGTTTTTTTTATGTTCATAGGGTCTATGAACATAAGTTCACTTATAGGACTTTAAATAACCTGGTGATCACAAATCCAACATGGCGGTGACGCGAAGTATAAATATTCACATGGACGTATCTCACAATTTAACCATCTGAGTGCAGTGAAACTTGGTACAGTAAATACTTATACGAATGTTAATCCACTGGCATCTAATTTATTTCAATTGTTTCCATAACCACAAGATTGCAGCTGTGCGAAATTTTAAAATCTTCTTGTTACTTCTTGTATCCTAATCATGCGATTGAAGTTTGATTGCTACACGTACACAATAATCTTCATGTAACAGTACATAACTCTAGGACCTACATATATAAAATCCAACATGGCGACCAACCGAAATATTTAGTCGGTTCTCAATATCTACGAATCTATTACAGCAATCAAACTGAAATTTTGTATGTTGATAGAGGCAATTAACATAAGTAGGATATATGGAAATAGGCTGTATAGTTCATCACGGAACTACTTGTTTCATTTGTGTTAATTTCACAATTGGAGCCAATTTCACAATATGAGTCAATTTTGCATTTTCTGCCAATTTTCTCATTTGAGCCAATTTCACACTTTGAGCCAAATTTCTCATTTGAGCTAATTTTGCATTATGAGTCAGTTAAAAAATCCACATTGCAGTCTTTTAATAAGGAGATACGTCATCTAACGAGTTTTGGATAAGTTTCACATCGATGCTGATGTTGATGATGATGATGATAGTGATGGCTGTTGTTTTAAGGGGCGTAACAGTGACGTCATCTTCCCCTATGTTTCACATCGATCACTGATACCTGAATACCACATCGTGTTCATTTTTGAAAGCCTTTGTCTGGAGCGTGGTGTTCTATGGAAGTGAAACTTGGACTATTGGTGCAGCAGAAAAAAGGAGAATTGAAGCATTTGAAATGTGGTGTTACAGGAGAATGATGAAGATCAGATGGGTAGATAGGGTGACAAACGAAGAGGTATTAAGACGAGTGGGAGAGGAGAGATGTTTCTGGCGACTGCTAATGAAGAGAAGAGATAGGTTGGTAGGACACATACTAAGACACCCAGGAATAGCAAGTTTAGTTATGGAAGAAAGGGTTGAGGACAAGAACTGTAGGGGTAGACCAAGGTTAGAATATGTTAAACAGATTGCTTCGAATGTAGGGTGTGGTAGCTATGTAGAGATGAAACGATTAGCTCAAGACAGGGAGGCATGGAGTACTGCATCAAACCAGTCAAAAGACTGAAGACTCAAACAACAACAACAAAGAAATCTTGAAAAATTGAGGTATAGAAAATAATCAAATTGCAATTTGAAAATGTTGTTCTCTACGACTATGACTCATTTACTACAAACTATTACGGCACGAAATACGTCATAAGTTTTGATTAATTATCAGCTTTTCAGTCGCGTTTGTAAATTTAAACTTTAAATAGTAATACATAATGCAACGAGCCTATAATTGCAATAATTAAGACACGAGTATGTTTATTAAATGAGGAAGCAAGTTTTATAATATCCATACGAGTGTCTTAATTACCATTATAGGCGAGTTGCATACGACTATTTATGTTCGACGATAATTATATCTATTTTTTGTTCGAATATAAATATTCGTAAATATATGTTGAGATTTCGCCAGTTTTATGTACTGAACAGAGCGCATGCGACGCAGAGAATACCTCGTATTTGACCATCGCCTCCTCAAATACCCCACTATGACACTAGCCACGCAGTGAAATTTAAAATAGGAGCCCGTGGAAATAAGTGCAGGTGCGATGCTATCCTTACCTAATTGGTCACACAACTGTTTCTTGAGCTCTGATTGATGTGAGAAACTGTTTCGTAATTAAAAATTGTGTTATAATGACCCTCATTATGATACAGTTTTCCGACCTATAATATTTACATTTCGACATCGTCGAACATAATAGTACATTATGCAACGAGCCTATAATGGCTATAATTAAGACACGAGTGTCTTTATAAAACGAGCTTTATAATTTCCATACGAGTGTCTTAATTACCATTATAGGCGAGTTGCATACGACTGTTTATGTTCGACGATAATTATAACTTTATTACATGTTTTAACATAAATATTCATAAATATCTGTTCAGTAACTAGAATTTTGTGCTCGGGTGGTGCGCTAGGTAGCACATCTCCCTGTTCCAAGCTCTCTGGCCGGCCGACGCATGCGCTCTAAGTGCTTCAATGCCAGATGTGCAGATCGTGAACCAGTATTCAGCAAAACTGTCACCGTAGTCGTTTGAAATCAACGCACCGAGTAGAAATTGGATTTAGGTATATTAAGGTACAGTGCTATTTCTTGTCTCATATTCACCAGTTTATTTACGCGAACATTTGGACGGTGCACTTTCGGTAATTTATATAGACATGTTGGATTTTGAGAGCATGCGCGAAGGTATCCTTATCTAATTGGTCAAAAAATTTGTTTCATGAGCTGTGATTGGTGGGAGAAACTGTTTCATAATGAATAATAGTGTTATAATGACCATCATTATGATACAGTTTTCAGACACATAATAGTCAGGGTCGAACATAAAGATAGTTTTAATCCTGTGGGACAGCGCAAGTAGATGAGTCATTGTTTGCCACCGGCGAGCGGGTCATGCGGGTGAGTGAGATACGTGACTTGAGTTCCGAGAAGTCCATTAATCCTCTGGGTATCATGACCAAACGGAAATACTAATATTTTAAAAATAACACTATCCCCGGATATAGATTGTTGGCTAAGGAAGCCCGGGTTCGAATCCCGGCTATGCAAAGAAATCTAATTCTCGCCTGAGGGCTGGAACAGGGTACACTCAGCCTCGTGAGGTAAAACTGAGAAGTGGTGGGTTCGATTCCTTCCTCGGTTAACCTGGAAGTGGTTTTCCATGGTTTCACCACTTCTTCTCCACAAAAATGCCGTGATAATGCTTAACGTAAGGCCACTGCCGCTTCCTTCCCAATCCTCACCTGAATGACAAATACACTCACTAGTACAGACATCGCAGTGACACAGGTTATCAGATAATTTCTACCCACTTCCAAGCACAAGGGACTACATGACTATGATGTCACAAAATCCATAAAGTATCAACCCCAGCATTTCTTTCTAAACAGAAATGAAGATAAAATGTCTTGCGACAGAGATAGAGAATGACTCATCCTGACAGGAAATGGACTGAGAGAAAACTTGTCTTCAGCACTCCCACGATGATGAAATGACCAATAATGCTTCCAAATACGATTGCTATCAAACTCTTGAGAATCAAACGAAATCGTTTTCAGAATTATGAACCGAACGAGATTCAACAAGCGGAAACTTCATGAAGAGGGAGAAAGTGCTGGAAGGAATGTAAACCTCGAACGCTCCTACTTCAAACTTTATCGATATACTAGCTGAAGTACCCGTTCTTCGAACGGCTGTTAGTACTTGCTGGCCTAAATCATTAATATAATCACACATTCCTAATGTAGTTATGTTATATCCATGTTACCAACTACATGTGTAGACTACATGCATTTTCACTCAGCCAAATATTAATCCGAGGTAGGAAAATGAAAATCCACAGCCTGCTTTCAGTCGACCGACCGGGTCAGGGAATGGAATGAATGAAATCCCCATCTAACAGCGAGTATATGAATTGTGCCGGCCGCCGAAGCCTGTCGCAATGATTGCCTGGGCAATGATTAAATGAATGACAGATGAAATGAAATGATAGTGGAGATTGTTGCTGGAATTAAATTATGACAGGGAAAACCGGAGTACCCAGAGAAAAACCTGTCTGCCTCCGCTTTGTAGGTAGGAAAGTGCGTTTATATACAGGAAATAAATATCAGCTTCTATGTAGTAAAAGTGAAATAACCTTTCTTAAATACTGAACACCTATTGTTTAACGTCTTCATACTATATTATTATTATTATGCAGTTGTTTCATTCCGCCGCATGGCTATTTGCCTCTGCGGCGGCGGGCCCCCTTAGACGGTTTCGCCGTCTCTTCGGGCCAGGGGATTAAGGTTTTTGGGAGGGGTGAAATTTTGGGGATGGGTGGGTTTGGTGTTAGGATTTGGATGAAAGTGTGTTTGAATTTAGGTTTGGGGCAATGCGGGGAGTTTGAAGATGGGCTTGGGCGATGTGTCGCTGTTGAGAAGGGAGAGTTAGATGCTAGGTTGGGGAAGAAGGTGGAGAAGGGGGATTGTGTGGTTTGACATGGGTAGTGTCTAAAAGGTCGGACATTTATGACCAACAAAGAAAACAAGGAATTACTGCTGCAACTGCCAAAAGTAGACGATGTAACTGATATTGCTCGGAGGTTTACGTGCGTTTGGTGTTGAAGAGACTAAGTGTGGTGGATAAGGGGCTGCAATGATGTCCAGATCATAAGGTCGTGGAGGAGATAAAGTGATGGTGATGGTGAAGAGTGGGTTTGGAGCTGAAGATAGATATATAGAGTTGTTGGGTTTTTTTTTTTTTTTTTTTTTTTTTTTTTAGAAATGGATGTTGTCGATGACGACGGAGTAGATAAGTATGTTCGCTGAGATGAAGAGGAGAATGATAATATGTTAAGAGAGAGAAAGAATAAATGAAAAAGAAAAGGGGTAGTATAGCTGGTGATATGGGGAGTGCGGCGAATTAATGAGATGAGATGTAGTAAGCGTATGAAGTGAATCAGGATTTTTTTTTTTTTTTTGTGATGAATGTAAGTGATGAGATGGAAATAGTGGGTGATGCGTGCGGGATTCAGAAGAAGAGTGGTGCCGTAAAAGGAAAGAAAGAGAGAGAAACTGATAGAAAGAAAGAAGGAAAGAAAGAAGAAAGATAGAAAGAAATAAAGAAACAAACGGACCCATAGCATATCTGCTGGGACGGTTGTACTAACGAATTTAGGGGGTAGTAGGCTGATGAGGTGAATGAATTATTGTAAGATGATGGTGGCTATGGTGACAGTTGGCGTGAGAGATGTGAATATGGAAGACCATTGCGGGAGACGTAAATGGTGGATGAAATATCTTATTATGGCGGATGGTGGTTGCTGAGGTGGTTGGGATGGATAATGCTGTGAACTGTAATTTGGATAATGTAACCACATAATGTAAGCCATTTGCTGGTGTTGAACCGTGTGTGAGAGCCAGAGCCATTGGTGGCTACTTGAACCATTGGTTGCTACTTAATACGAAATTTGTTTAGGATGGAAAAGTAGGGGGTTCTGGAGGCTGTAAGTGACCTCATCGGTTAACGGGATTTAGTCCGGTGCCGGGAGGAGTCCCTTGAGTGTATATACGCCCAACTTGGTGCGCAGGGGCGTGCGGAGAGGTCGTGTCAACAAGGGGCTGACGACAGGGTTTTGTTGGGTGCGCGCCCTCAGGACGTAGCTTCGTTGGAGAATCTCAACGTACGTGGTAAGAGGTGGCAGGGGCATGCAGTCTATGAGATCCGTGGTCCGATAGGTGAAGGGAAGGCGCATGGCCTCTCGGACCAGGCGACGCTCGAGTTGGAGATATGGTGTTAGGGGACGCTCTGGGAAGCCAGCCCAGGCTGGATGACCATATATAATGAAGGTGCGGATTAGTGCCTTGTAGGTATGGATAAGGGTCTTGGTGTTGAGTCCCCAGGACGTGCCTGCCAGGCGGCGAAGGAGGTGTGCGCGCTTGCGAGCTGGTGGCAGCCGCGCTTTAAAGTGTGGACGAAAAGTAAAGTGCTGATCAAATAGCAAGCCCAGGTAGCGTATGGTGGGTGTGGGGATGAGGCGGCGATCGCGGAGATAGAGCCGGAGTTTATCCGGATTGCGTGTAACGCTTGTTGCCCGGCGGCGAGGGCGAAACAGAATGATTTGCGTTTTGTCGCCATTAAGGCTGAGGTGCCACCTGTCACACCATGCTGTGAAGCGCTCAAGGTACGGTTGAATGTGTCCAGTGATGTGCTGGACGCTGGCGAAGGGAGCCACTATGGCGGTGTCGTCCGCAAACTGTAGAAGCTGGAGGGGGGAGGGTGGTTGAGGGATATCTGCCACGAAGAGGACGTAGAGAAGTGGGGAAAGGACGGAGCCCTGGGGGACGCCTTGTTCGAAGGGTATGGGTCGGGAAAAGAGGTTATTGATAGTGATTTTGGCTGTGCGGTGTCTAAGGAAGGAGTTGACGAATCGGATGTAGCTGTGGGGAAGATTGAAGTAGTGGAGCTTCAGGATGAGGGCGTCGTGCCATACCGTGTCGAAGGCATTTTGGAAATCGAATGCTATGAGAAGGGTGGGAGCAGGACGATTGAAGTTGTCAGCGATGAGAGTGGAGAGGCGAAGGAGTTGGTCTTGTGCGGATAGGTGAGGGCGGAAGCCGCATTGAGAAAGGGGGAGGAGGTGATGGCGAAGAAGGTGGCGGTGGAGGCGCTTGGTAAGGATTTTTTCGAAGGTTTTGGAAAGGACGGCGGTCAGGCAGATGGGGCGATAAGAACTAGGGGAGGAAAGTGGTTTTCCGGGTTTAGGGAAGAGAAGCATCGTGGCGCGACGCCACTGGGTGGGTTAGAAGCCGGAGCGAAGAAGAAAGTTATAGAGGCGGGTGAGTGCGGTGAGAAAAATGGGAGGGGCCTCCTTAAGATGACGATAGCGAATGGAGTCGGGACCTGGTGCTGTGTTGGTGGTGCGGGACAAGGCGCAGGAAATATCGAGTGCCGTGATGGGGTCGTCGAGGGGATGAGGTGAGAGGGTGTGGTGGGAGGAAGGTTGTAAGTGAGGGCGAGAAGGTACGGTGGCGATGAAATCGTCGTGATCGTGGGTGTGAGAGGGGTCGTCGGAATAGCGAAACGTGCGGGAGAAGCGTTTGGCGAAGACGTCTAGCTTGGCTTCGTCGTCTGGCGGCGCCGTCCCATTATATATGATGGGGTAGGTTGGTGCTGTGGTCTGGCCAGTTAATTTATTGAGTTGGCGCCAGTAGGCGGGCAGAGAGGCAGAGACTCGGTTGAGCCGCGTGCAGGCAGTGTGCCATGAGAGGCGTTTGTGGGCCTCTATGTATGACTTAACTTGCCGGATGGTTTGTCGATGGCGCTGAAGGAAATATCGATCGTGCGTACGGAGATAAGTGTTGTGGTAGGAGTGTGCCAGGGCGAGAAGGCGACGTGCCTTTGGGGGGATTGGGGGGCGGGAGGGTGTCGTCGGGATGAGGGGGATGGCTAGGGAAGATGCTTGTTGTAGTGTGGCTTCAATATGGGTGGTATATGCATCGACTGTCGCTTGGGCTTCCAACGGAAGTTGATCTGTATGAAGGTTGGTGTTTATGTGCTCCCGGTACTCTGGCCAGTTTGCCGTGCAGAAGCTCTGGATCATTCTGGGGGGTGGGAGTGGCGCGTTGCGAGGTGGGAGGGGGAATGTGAGCAGTACCGGGGCGTGGTCGCCTCCGATGAGGGGCAAGACTGTAACGTCGAACAGATGTAGGAGGGAGTTGTGGGCTATGACTGCATCGGGGGTGGTGTTGGAGGAGGGACGGGTAGGTTTGGGTAAGGGAACGAGGGTAGCATCGATGTGGCGGTGATAAATGTCCAGGCTGCGACGTTCCAGGGCTGAACGAGAGTGGAGGTTGAGGTCGGCCATTACCAAAAAATGGGGGAAAACCTCGGCCTCGTGGGCAATAAAGTCTTTGGGGATGGGATGGTTGGGACGAATGTAGATTGTGGCGAGGTGTAGGACGCGGGATGGCAAATAGATGGAGCAAATGAGGCTTTCAGGGAAGATCAGAGGGGGAGGGGGGATATGATGGCGAGTGGGGAGACGCGCGCGACTGGCGAGGGCCGAGCTACCGCGGCCTGCGTTGTTGGGACGATCGGCGCGCAGAAGGGTGTAGCCGGGGAGAAAAGCGTGTTGGTCGCTCCTAAGAAAGGTTTCATTTAGGAGGGCCGCATCGACTTGATGGGACCTGAGGGTGTGGGTAAGGAGAGTACGACGGGCATGGAAGGAACAGACGTTGTGGTAAAGGAGGGTGATGTTGCGGGGAGTTCCATGTCTAGCCGTTTGTAGCGCCATAATGAGCTTATACGGCGGTGACTCGGGGGTAGTGGGAGAAGGTGAAGTGGGTGAGGGGGCCCGAGAAAGAAGGGTGGAACCGAACCCCGCAGATTTGCTGCGTGGCAAGTTGAAGCTGAGTCAGTACCAGTGGCCGCTGGTAGGGGAGGATATTCTGGAGGGAGACCACCATGAAGCGGATGAGGTCTTCGATGGTGGGGGGGGAATTGGGATTGGGCAGGGGCGGTGGGTGGGTCGACGGATTTTACTGGAGCAACCGTTTCGGGGCGGTTGGGGATAGGTGCTGGTTTGGCTTTGCACTTATAGAAGTAGGTGGGGTGAGTAAGCTGGCACTGGTTGCACCGGGGGGGGCAGGGCGAGGTTGGGACACTTCCCGGTGGTGTGCGAAGGTTGAGAGCAGTGACCGCAGCGCGGCGGTTGCCGGCATTGGTCGGTGGAGTGCTCGTTATATACGAGGCACCTGTTGCACCTCAGAGCGACTGGAGCGCGGGCTTTTGAGGGTTCGACTCTGTGATGGTAGCGGTACAAATATACCCCGTCTGTAAGCAGGCGGTCGACCTCGGCCTGGGTAACGAGGAGAATCCTCACCATCCACGTCGGGCCCTCGGCGTTCCGAATGCGGAAAGCCTTCCGCGCGTCTACCTGTTCAAGGTGGAGTTCCTTCAAGACCGCCTCCTCGGTGAGATCGGGGTCCACGCCCCGGATCACACACGAGAAGTGCGGGTTGCGTTGCGGTGGGGGGGGGGGGGGAGTAGCTGGGTGTTGGCGGGCACTGATGGGTTCCGCAGTCACCTGCGGTCCAAGTTCGCGGACCACCCCGGGGTCGTGAAGAACGGCGGCTGTGGCGTCATCGTCAGTTTTGACATAGACGCCATTGGTGGTGGCGGTGGCGGTGAAGTTGGGGTGGCCAAGCACTCGGCGCAGCGCGTCAGTGAATAAGTATTTGTTGGCGTGGGTGTGGCCGCGGAAAAGGAAAATGTGTTTGTATGCTGGCTCGGAGGCCTTGGTAGCATAGGAGGGCAAGGAAGGAGAAATCTGTGAAGGTGTGGCGGTGGTGGGGGTGAAATGGGGTATGGTCCTTGTGGATGGGAGGCGAGGGTCGTGTGGAGAAAGCAAAGGGGGTACCGGCGTCGGGGAGGTGCTGCAGTGACGTCTAGATTCAGTAGCTACCTCCTCCATCCCCTCGTGCACCCGCAGACGGGAGCGGTGCGTCCCCCCCTCAGTATCGGAGGCATCGGACGCGCGCCGTTTCTCGGGACAGCTCGGAGTCTGGGGAACGACAGGCGGCAAGGCGAAGTGGGTTCCAGGGGATTTAGGGGTAGGTGGAAGGGTGGGTGCCCTCGCTGGCTTAGGTATGGCCCCTTTGGAGGAGGAGGGGTTGGTGGTGTTCCGGGAGGCAGAAGCCTGGGCGCGGCCGGGTGAGGTCTTTCCTCTGCCTTTACCCATAGTGAGCTAAAGGATGAATATAACAAGTATATGACAGACAAGGGGATATAAGGTAAAGGGGGGCACTATTTCAGAGGGTGCTGCAAAGCCTGGCGCCTTCTAAAATGGGGCTGTAAGTAAGGTGAGGGAAGGTGCGGGAATGTAACGGGCGAAGCCGAGCCGAGCGACGCACGGGAAGTATTGGAGAAGGGAGGTGAATTATGTGCTGTGCTGGTAGTGGGAAATGAAGGAGTAAGTGAGATAATGTGAAAGTGTTATAGGAGCAGCTCGCCACTAGCTCACTATTGCTGTATGAAGTGTGAATGTGTTATGTGTTTGCGTAGTGTGACAGGTGCTGGTGCTGGAGGATGAATAAATATGATGATGTGAATGGAAGTGTGAGCAAGCTGCGCGCCTGACACCAATGAAAAGAGGCTAGCAGCTGTGAGCTCGGTAAATGTTGTAGCGTGCAAGGTCACTGAACGCTAGTGCGATGACGTAGAACTTGATGCTTAATAGAAGTATGAATAAATGTCGTAGATGAACTTAAGTTATGAAGTGCTGGAATATTGCGTTGCGAAGATTGTAGCGATGTTCAGTTGGTGTAGCGGAGATGAGGTTAGAATAAATAATTTGCCAGTAGTGAGCCACTAAGGGCAGATGAAATGTAGAAACGTAGAATTACAGAGCGAAGAGTAGATGTTTAAATGTATGAAATTATGAAGACGAAAGTGCACTGACTGCAATGCAGTGACGTGATGTGAGCTCCACGTGGCCAGACGGGGTCGCCTCGAAGGATCCAGAAACTTCTAGAGCTGTAACGATGGCGATAACGTGGCGATGACGTGGTGATGACTTGATGATGACGTAGATACTTTCCGGAGATATTCGGCGAGAATTACGTTCCTCTGAATAGTCAGAAATAAGATGCATACTATATTTAAATATATAAACAGTATGCTAAAAATACATAAACTAGGTAGCAATTGTCATATCTGCAGTATGTAATATTGCGGAAACTACGTTTCATGTCATGATAAAGAGTAACAGTAACAAAACAAACTTTAATCATCCCAAGTAATAATAACAAATCAGATGTAATCACAGCAAAGTTTCTAAGTCTATGCCGTGTCTTGTGCGAGATTTCGCCAAGTAACTCCGAGATGGTTCATCAGCGAGCTCTTGTGGTCCATTTACGGACCACCAAAGGAGTATCAAATTGCGCGATACCACAATTCTAATCTAGAACACCTCCAGTACTTTCCTGCGAGAGCTAAACGCTAAAACAGTCTTTCACCTCCTTATAAATGCTTCCAAAATGATTGTATATTGAATTTCAGGACAAAGCGTTTAAAACTCAGCAACTTTTCTAGGTTTACGCCGTGTTTTGTGCGGGGTTTCATTGACCGTGAAAGGCAAAATACCAACTTATCGAAATAAGTTTGCCCAGTTATGCAGTAAGATTAATTATGAAAACTAAATAAACTAATGTGACAGTCGTTAGTCTCCGACACATTCGTTTGTGAATTTGGGTTCTGATCATGGTAAACAAAACGACAAAAAGGAGATAAATATTGGCCAAAAGAAATATTCAGTTAACAAAAAACAAATCCATAAAAAGTAAGAATGCTTACCGTGCAAATTAAAGAGCAATATAACATTGTAAAACAGCGTCAAGATCCAAATACTCACTTACAATAACCGGCAAAAAGAGTATAAAATTAGACTCAAAATCACGCCCCGTTTCAGACCCCACAAACCACCTCTATAAATAAAACAGTTCATGTAGGGACAAACATAGACTAGCATCGCTCGGCGTTGACCGTGTTTTATAGCACAAATTTAGGTTTTACTCGCGAACCTTTGGAGATACACGAAAAGTGATAAGGACCATTCGTATAGAAAATTGAATTTTAAACCTCGTATATGCCATCAAACGTTTGCTATTCCTTAGCGTTCTCTTTTTATTTGAAATGGACATATGAAATTTTGAAACAAAAGGGTGTAGTGACGTCACTAAAATGGTCACCATTTTTAAATAGTGCCAAATATCGAAATCAAAAGTAGCCTGTATGTTAACCTGGTAAATCAGCTACATCCATGCAAAATTTCATTTAAATCGGACCAGTGGTTCTTGCGTGATTGAGTAACACACAGACAGACACACACCATGTCATTTTTATATATTAGTATGGGTTGTAAAATATAGCTCTCAACTAACAGCTCTCAAATATTGGATACAGCTGCCCTCGCGGGCGTGGAGTATGAATTAATGAGCGCGGCTACGCCAGAGATCTATTTACTGAGTTAAAGCGACTCGTGAGGTTAGCAACTGGAGAGTAAATTCAATTCAAACCACATGCATTCTAGCTTTGGCTTTACATGGCAATTACAACTTCTTTGATTGATCCTATAGCCCCATTTAGCGAGTAATGTTCTGGTGTATAATATTCTTAACATACTCAGTTGTGGATGTGGGTATAACAGCTGCCTTGATTGATCCTATAGCCCCATTTAGCGAGTAGTATTCTGGTGTATAATATTTTGGTTGGTTGGTTCCTTAGTTTACGGGTCATTATCCCCGTGTACATTGGGTGTATGTAGAATATGTCTGATAACCGTTGTTAATTGTAATGGCTGTATTAGACTGTGTTATTGTTTTAATTCAAAAAAGGACTGCAGACGATAATTTCAAGCGTTCCTACTTTTGCTACCGAATGCTAGCGTCCACGATACATCGCTGCGGACTTGGCTACCAGATCCTATCGCAGGCAGCACCTTTCGGCGAACGTTGGAACTAATATAGCCTTATCTAATGAAAAATGAAAATCCACAGCCTGCTTCCAGTCTCCGACTGGGTCAGGAATGGAATGAACGAAGTCCCCATCTAGCGGCGAGGATATGAATTATGCCGGCTGCCGAGGCCTGACGCACTCCTCTGGGGCAATCATTAAATGAATGACAGATGGAATGAAATGATAGTGGAGAGTGTTGCTGGAATGAAATTTTGACAGGGAAAACCGAAGTACCCGGAGAAAAACCTGTCTGCCTCCGTTTTGTCCAGCACAGATCTCACATGGAGTGACCGGGATTTGAACCACGTACCCAGCGGTGAGAGGCCGGCGTGCTGCCGCCTAAGCCACGGAGGCTTCACGCGTTATCTAATAATAATAATAATAATAATAATAATAATAATAATAATAATAATAATAATAATAATAATAATAATACTAATAATAATAATCTAACCTACAAATTTTGGCTTCACACAAGTGTAGTTAGTGGAAGGTTCTTTTGCATGCCATAAATCTATGACATGGGACCGCCGGCTTTACTTCCCCTCCGAAGGAAGGCATACTGAGGGATTTTTAACGCTCTTAAAAAATCCGACGATTTCGGCCGGGTTTTAACACGCGACATGGGGCATAGAAACTCAGCATGCTACCAACTACGCCACCGAAGTCGCTATAATATTCTTAACACGCTCCGCTGTGGATGTGTGTATTACAACTACCTTGATTGATCCTACAGCCCTGTTTAGTGAGTAATATTCTGGTGTACGACACTGTTATTTCCTAATGAATACAGAATGGCTGGAACGGACGAGGGGTGGTTGTAAATTGCCAGTGCTAAATGAATTTCGCAATTAAGGGAAGTAAGCGTTGAATTTTAAAGTGGCTGTTAAAGTCATCAATCACTCAAACACCCTTCTAATGCTAATTCGATTTCACTCGCGTGGGGCTGAATATCGACATTCTCCGTCTCACTAATAATTTGAGGAAGTAGACGACCACATTAAGGCTACTCTGGAGATTAACGTTTCTTTTTTCTGCGTCTTTAAGAGCCAAACTGCATCAAGACCGTGGTGGGTCATTAATGTTACCATTCTATTTCTATACGTGGGTCTAACTCAAATACAGATAAACTTCGATATCTGGAAGGGCTTTTGGAAATAAAAATTACTTCGAGTTATTGAAAATGTAAGATATAGATATAAATTTAAATAAGTAGTTCCGTGAAGAACTAAATAGCCTATTTTCCTATGTCTGTTAGGTAGTCAGCCCGAAGGCTGGTTGGATCCTCAAAAAGCACCACCGTTACGTTATGTGAGTAGATACCCACAAAAACCTAAGGCAGCGCTATATTGAGGCGTTCTAGGCAAGAAGAGGAGTGAGGTAGTTTGCCATTGCTTTCCTCACTGAATCAGAACAGTAGTCCTAACCCTATGAGTAGAACCTTTCACAGCATCCACAGGCACCGACTGTGCCCTGAATGCCATTACTAAGCACCACCCATATACCTCAGTAGCTTCCATATAATCACAGCCATGATTGAGACTATTTTCATATATCCTACTAATAATAATTGCCCGTATCAACATACAAATTGTCAGTTTGATTGCTGTAATAATAGATTCGTAAATATTGAGAACCGCTAAGTATTTTGGATGGTCACCATGTTGGATTTTATAATATAGGCCTTAGATTTAAGTACTATTACATGAAGGTTATTGTGTAGGTGTTTTATTCAAACTTCAATCGCATGATTACGACACAAGAAATAAAAGCGGTATTTTAAAATTTCGCTCAGCCGCCATCTTGTGGTTATAAAATAAATTTGAATGAATTAGATGCCAGTCGATTATAATTTGTATAAGCATATACCGTATCAAGTTTCACTGCGCTCGGATGGCTAAAACGCAAGAAACGTCCATTTGAATATTTAAATTTCGCGTTACTGCCATGTTGGATTTGTGCTAGCCAGGTTATTGAACGTCCCATAGGTGAGCTTATGCTTATAGCCTCTATACATTTACAAAATTTCAGTTTGATTGCTGTAGTAGATTACTAGATATTGAGAACGGTCTAAATATTTCGGATGGTCGCCATGTTGGATTTTAATATATGTAGGCCATAGAATTATGTACTATTAGATAATGATTATTGTGTACGTTCCTTATGCAAATGTTGACTTCGATCCCGTGATTAAAACACAAGAAATAAAAAATTAATTTTCGAAATTCGCACAGCCACCATCTTGAGGTTACGTAAACAATTGAAGTAAATTAGATACCAGTGAATTACAATGTGTATAAACATTTCCTGTACGAAGTTTCATTGCGTTTGAATCAATGAATCGCGAGAAAAGTCTATTTAAATCTTTCAAATTCGTTTGGCCGCCATGTTCGTATTATAGTTAACCGGTTTTTGAAAGCCTCACAGATTAACTTTCAGTAGTGCCCTTTATCTCCGTAAAAATTTCTTGGTGATACCGGTAACAGTTTCAGAGATATAGAATGCCGGTGAAATATTTCGCACAGCCGCCATCTTGAGGTTATGTAAACAATTGAACGGAATTTGATGTCGGTGCATTGCAATTTGTACAAACATATACTGTAGCAAGTTTCATTGCGATTGGTTGTTCAAATCGCGGGAATCGTCTATTTAAAAGACGCAAATTCGCTTTGCCGCCATGTTGGTTTTGTAGTTACGAGATTTTCAAAAGTCACATAGATGAACTTCCAGTAGTTTCCTTTATCACCGTACAAAATTCCAGGGTGATATCTGTAATAGTTTCGGAGATATTGAATGGAGGTGAAATATTTCGCACAGCCGCCATGTTGGATTGGTGACAGGTAACAAAATTTGAAGGGAACGGTCGGGGTTGCCCGGAATAGTGCTATGAACTTACCGAGTTTCATTGAAATCGCTCTAGCCGTTTAGAAGTTATTAGGGGGGACACACACCATAACACACACACACGCATACACAGACAGTCACAAGGACAAAAGGTGATCTCATAAGCCTATTTTTAGCCTATTTTCAATTTTGAAGAAATAGGCTTATGAGATCACCTTTTGTCCGTGTGTGTGTGCGTGTGTGTGTGTGTGTGTGTGATTCGTGTGTGTGTGTCCCCCTAAAAAAATCTAAACGGCTGGAGCGATTTCAATGAAACTCGGTAAGTTCATAGCACTATTCCGGGCGACCTCGACCGTGCCCTTCAAATTTTGTTACGACTCACCAATCCAACATGGCGGCTGTGCGAAATATTTCACCAGCATTCAATATGTCCGAAACGATTACCGATATTACCCTGATATCATGTATGGTGATAAAGGGAACTACTATAAATTCACTTATGTGATCTTTGAAATCCTGGTAACTACAAAACCAACATGGCGGCCAAGCGAAGTTGCGACTTTTAAATAGACGTTTCTCGCGATTTATCCAACCAAACGCAATGAAACTTGGTACAGTATATGTTTATATACATTGTAATAAACCGACACATAACATCGTTCATTTGTTTACATAACCACAAGATGGCGGATGTGCGAAATATTTCACCGGCATTCTGTATCTCTGAAACTATTAGCGGTATCTCCTTGAAGTTTTGTACGGAGATAAAGGGCACTACTGGAAGTCCATTTATACGACTTTAAAAAACTGGTTATATACAAAACGAACATGTCGGCCAAGCGAATTAGAACATTTGAAATAGACCTTTCTCGCGATTTATCCAACCAAACGCAATGAAATCTGGTACAGGAAATATTTATACACATTGTAATGCACTGGTATCTAATTTAGTTCAATTGTTTACATAACCTCAAGATGGCGGCTGTGCGAATTTTAAAATTAAGTTTTTATTTCTTGTGATTTAGTCATGCGGTCGAAGTGAAAGTTTGAATAATGAACCTACCCATTAATTTTTCTAAAATGGTACATGACTCTATGGCCTATACATTTAACAATCCAACATGGCGACCATCCGAAATATTTAGACGGCTCTCAATATCTACGAATCTATTGTAGCAATCAAACTGAATTTTTTATTGTTCATAGGGGCTATGAACTCAAGTTCACTTATAGGACTTTAAATAACCTGGTGATCACAAATCCAATATGGCGGCGACGCGAAGTATAAATATTCACATGGACCTATCTCACAATTTAACCATCTGAGTGCAGTGAAACTTGGTACAGTAAATCCTTATACGAATGTTAATCCAGAGGCATCTAATTTATTTCAATTCTTTCCATAACCACAAGATGGCAGCTATGCGAAATTTTTAAATCTTCTTGTTACTTCTTGTATCCTAATCATGCAATTGAAGTTTGAATGCTACACGTACACAATAATCTTCATGTAACAGTACATAACTCTAGGACCTACATATATAAAATCCAACATGGCGACCATCCGAATTATTTAGTCAGTTCTCAATATCTACGAATCTATTACAGCAATCAAACTGAAATTGTGTATGTTGATAGTTGCAATAAGTGGGCTATATGAAAATAGGCTGTATAGTTCTTCACGGAACTACTTGTTTATAAATGAAAATAGGCTAAAAATGGGGTTCAATTATCATAAATACATAAATAGTGGCGTCTTCGGTGGCGTAGTTTGTAGCATGCCGAGTTTCTATGCCCAAGGTCACGGGTTCAAACCCGGCCGAAGTCGTTGGATATTTTAAGAGCGATGAAAATCCCTCAGTATGCCTTCTTTCGGAGGGGAAGAAGAGCCAGCAGCCCATGTCATTGATTTATGGCATGTAAAAGAGACTTCCAGCAACTAAACTTGTGTGAAGCACACATTTTTAGTTTAGGTTTTATCAATGCTCTTAAGTTGCAACGTTCGTCACCGGGCACTGGTTGCAATGGCATATAGTAGTAACCATGTTCACAGCTAGGTATCGTGGACGGTAGCATTTGGTAGCGAAAGTAGGAACTACTTGAAATTAACGTCTGCATTCCTTACTGGAATTAAAAACAGATAACACACACTAATACAGCCATCACAATTAACACCGGTTATCAGACAGATTCTACACACACCCATGACCGCGTTGTCACAGCCCCTAAATTAAGGAACCAACCAAATACATAAATAGCTAACTGTTGCTGTTACTAGGTCTACTCATGCAGGTATACTAACCAGGGTTAAATGTTGCTGGGCAAATATTGCAGATACATTTCGATTAATTTTACGATGTCGAAATGTAAATATTATATGTCAGAAAACTGTATCATAATGAGGGCCATTAAAACACTGTTTTCCATTATGAAACAGTTCCCCCAGCCAAACAGAGCTCATTCATTGACCAATTAGGTGAGGATAGCTTTGCGCATGCGCTCAAAATCCAACATGTTGGACATGAATTGCATGATTTGAAAGTTCATATTGGATATCGGATCAACCATTGTAGTTACAATCCCAAACACAAAGACAAAATCAGCACGAACCTTTACGGAAACCAGAAAATACTATGACATATGCAAGAAATTTATGAATCTACGTCCAGAAGTTAGCAACAAAGCATCCTTCTATATAAATTACCGACATGGAAAGTGCACTGTCCCATAAGTTCGCGTAAATAAACTGGCGAATATGAGACAAGAAATAGCACTGTACCTTAATATCCCCAACTCCAATTTCTACACAGCGCATTTCTTTCAAACGACTTCAGTGACAATATTAGTGAATGCTTGTTCTGATCGGCACTAGACATTATGCAGGCTGTAAACAATAGCATTGCCAAGCAAAGTAAATGCTCTCTGCTTTCGAAAGTTTTTGACCCACGCATGCGCTCTGTTCAGTCAGCAAAAAAAAAAAAAAAAAAACACCCAGCGCACTCTGCTCACTAATTTTTTTATTTTTTTAACGTATGTCTTTTAGTGCCGGGAGTGTCCGAGGACATGTTCGGCTCGCCAGAGTTAGTAGCTGCTTCTATGCGGACACCCATGGGGTGAGCTACAAGTGCCGTTGCGTGTTGAGTTTTGTCTGGGGGAGGAAAGTGTGAATGTAAGGTTAAGGAATTGGAAGGTAGCGGCTGTGGCCTATAGTTAGGGACCAACCCCGGCATTTGCCTGGAAGGAAGATGGGAAACCACAGAAAACCATCTTCAAGGTTGCCGGTGGGGGGATTCGAACCTCCTCGCCTCCCGGATGTGAGTGACTTCCTGTACCCATGCCGTAAAAACCACGGCTAACTCACCCGGTTGCTCACTAACTGAAGTTACTGAATCCCACAGATATTTATGAATATTTAGGTTAAAACATATAATAAAGTTATAATTATCGTTGAATATAAACAGTCGTAAGCAACTCGCCTATAATGGTAATTAAGACACTCGTATGGAAATTATAGAACTCGCTTCGCTCGTTTTATAAACATACTCGTGTATTAATTATTGCCATTATAGGCTCGTTACATAATGTGCTATTCTGTTCCTTTCAAAACGTGACTCCTGCATAAATATTGTGTTTATTTTTCATAATGGTTGACAGCGTATTAGCTGTAATTCTGAGCAAAATAAGCTCCTGACAGAAATTGACAGAAATACTCAGTCCAGGTTCCTTACACAACTCCGGTCAATGCATGTGAGATTTTCGAAGTGAAATGCCATGTCCTGTGGTTCGGATTCCACGTAAAAAGGAGGTCCCGTGGCTCATAATCACAAGATTCACGGTCACGTAAAACTACAATCTTCCTTCCTTCCTTCCTTACACAACTGAATCGATATTTTAATTCCCATGTTACATCTATAGAACGCAATTTAACTGCATTTTCACCCCAACGTCGAGTTAAAGACATGTATTTTATGTCTGGGGAACAAAATAGCATTTGAATAATCGAAATATTTTAGGAATAGAACTTCGATTTATAGAAAAATCGTGACATATAAATTGTGTACCGTAGATCGTTGCCAGGAAATTAAAATTACTTCCAGATATCGAAAATTCGACTTATAGAAGTTCGACTCTATTTCCATCCGACCCGTTACTAAGTGGATAGCATTGTTGGCTGACATCGCGCACGCTTGGGGCTGGAACGGGATGCACTCAGCATCTTGAGACAAATCTGAGAAAAGGCGTGTTCGATAGCTACCTCGGGCATCCTGGAAGTGGTTTTCCGTGGTTTCCTCCACTTCTGCTCCAGGAAAATGCGGGGATGGTCCCAAACGTAAGGCCACGGCTGCTTTCAACCCAAATCTTACCTCAATTACAAATATGCACACTAGTACAGACATCACAGTGATACAGGATATCAGACAAATTCCACACACACCCAAGTACATTTTGTAGATGCAGATGTAATACACACATTAAAAAAAGAAAAGCAGGAAATTTCCTATAAACTTGGGATAAATAAAGGAAACGATGTTGCACGGTGAAGAATTTTGCAAATTTAGAAAATTTGCTAAGAATCTCTTATGATAAGAATTTTTCATTTAAAAGTTGCTTTTGGTTGCCACAAACATGCCATTACTGTGGTATGAGTATCATTTGAGTCGTTCAGTTGCAAAACTCGTTTAATCCACTTGCGAATAAGAATCATGTCGTAAAATTATTTATTTAATTATTATTTTTTTTAGTTCCGTTTGGGCTGGCTGTGGACCACGTGGTTCTTATCTCGGGCAGCTTCCCTCCTAGCTCAGTATTCCTTCATTCTGGCGCTGTGAATGTCCTTCCGCTCCTGAGTCCATTTCACACCTACTCCTGGACGCACTGCATTTGCTGTTAGTGACTGGAGACAGTCTGATGTTCTGATCAAAGTTCTGTAATTAGTCCTGTCATAGATGTTACTGGGGTAATATCCAATTGTTCAGGGTCATTCCTGACTAGTTTTGACCACTTGGCGTTAGTTGCTTTCCCTCTAGAGACAATGTTGAAAATTCTGGAGGTGAGCCTCTGATTATCCATTCTCACAATATGACCATAGAAGATCAGCCTTCTCTTCCTCATAGCGGTTGAAATGCTCTCCATTTGTTCATAGAGTTCATTGTTGTGCTTGATTCTATACTTGCCTTCCTCTTTAATAGGACACATGATTTTTCGCAGAATCTTCCGGTCCTTCAGCTCCAATTTTCGGAGTTGTCCTTTTCTGACCATATTTAGGCATTCTGAGGCATATGTTACATTATTTTATTTTGTTTTATTTTGTGTTGTTTAATTTTTAAGTTTCTTATTGTTTGGTTTTACTTTATTTCGTTTTATTTTGTTTTATTTTGTATTTATTTTGTTTTGTTTATTTTGTTTTATTATATTTTATTTTGTTTTGTTTTATTTTGATTTTGTTTTGTTTATTTTGTTTTATTTTGTTTAATTTTTTTGTTTTATTTTGATTTTCCAGAAAACAAACACAAAAAACACGAAGCAAAAAGCAAAATTCAAACACAAAAGTAGAAAACAAAAACAAAAAAGAAACACCAAGCAAAAACCAAATTCAAAAACAGCAAAAGCAGAAAACATACACAATTCAAAAAACAAAACAAAAATGATGAAGCAAAAAGTAAAATTCAAAAAGAAAAGCAAAAACAGAAACAAAAAGCAAAAAACATAAAGCAAATAGCAAAATTCAAAAAAGCAAAATCAGAAAACAAAACAAAACCAAGAAAGAAAAGCAAAAAGTAAAATTCAAAAGCAAAAGCACAAAGCAAACACAAAACCAAAAACACAAAGCAAAAAGTAGAAAACAAGAAACACAAAAGATAGGTGAGGCAAAGCCCAGAGAAACGTTTCTCATGAAAATGATTCTTATTCACAAGTGGATTAAACGAGTTTTCCAACTGGACGACTCATTTGTCAACAATATTTGTTGCATGTTCAACAATCGAATGACTATTGACATGTTATTCCTCTCTTAAGCTGAATCTCTCCCCTTACAAAATAATTGCCAGTACCGTACAGTTTGTAATTCATCTCCACGGTATACTCCCTACGATCTAATTCAGATGTATCCCCCGAGGGGCTCACATCTAGTGGGACGTGGGTTGGCGACCACGGGGGCCCAGCTGAGTCCGGCATTGCTTCCACTTACTTGTGCCGGGCTCCTCTCAGTCATCTTTCCTGTTGACCTCTCTTGGTCAACTCTTGTTCTCTTCCGACGGTATTAGGCTATCCGAGGACTAGGGAGTCTTTTCCTTTCCCGCTCTAATTGGCACTTGTCTCATCTTTTCTGATACCCTCCTTCTGCGAGGGGTCAGCCTTCTTTTTCTTTTCATGTAATCTCCTGCCTTCTGCTCAAGGCCATCAAACAGGCAGGGTGTGTGTAGCCCCACCACTTCTGGTTCACCCTAGATATCCTAAACCCTCAGGGGCTCACGGCTGGTGAGTTCGGGTGTTGGCGACTCCGGGGAATTACTGAGCTGGGTCCGGTTTTCCTCCTTGTATCCATTACCTCTGGGGCGGACCCTCTCCTCTTTCAATTTCCTATCCGCCTTTCATGGCTCTCCTTTCTTCCAAGTCCCTAAATTCACATTCTTCGAGGATTGAGGGCATTTCTTTCCCTCCTGTCCTTTATTTGCCTTATTCTCCTTTTGTTTTCCATTTCTTCTTCTAGTATATAAGTTAGTAGTGAACCCTTTATCCACAGGCTGTATAAAGGATTCTAATAAATTATTCATCATCATTTGATACATTTCTACAGACAGCAGATATGAGAGCCAGACGGGGTTTGGAAATGTTGAGAAATCAGTGGCAGAGAGAACACAAAGGTTTAAGCTCCTGTGGTATTTTAGAAAGTAGCATAGCAATCTTGACGCATAGGACAGGTGCAACTTTTAGCGCGAAGAGAGGCTTGGGTACGCACAATATGGCTTGTTACTATGAGAGTTGGCACCAAGAAGAAATGGAATGCTACGATGTGAATGGTCAATCTTCATGTTAACCACTCCTTATGGCAGGAATACAAGTAAGAGCTCGCGAAGATCTACAAGAGTCTGAACCAATAATATCAAGACGCCCTGTTTAAGCGGCAACTCGGCGTTATAACGCATCCTGGTGAATTAACGCGGGAGTTATCTACGGATTAATTCCACGATCGATTCGAGCTAGCTTCAGCATAATCGTAACCTCCACATTGCTACGAACTCAATGATACCGATCGCATGCTAGTCTGATAATTATTATGGAATATTTTTCCATAAATCCCCTTCCATGCCTACTCTAGCCAGTTTCATTTATAAATGGTCCAGGAAGCTTCGAGAGATGACTTTTATTTGAGCGTTTGAGGACGTAAGGCCTTTATTCAGGTGTATGCGGACACGAGGTATAACTTCTAATTTTATGTGTCGTGGATACTCTGCATATTTTTCATGTGTGTAAACATGGAACATTTTCGTCAAGTTATAAGTGTAACTTCAGTGATTTATTTGTAGTCCCAGTACTACCAGATAGGGTGAGTTCATCGAAATAATTCACCAATAGACAGTCAAGGAATTTAGTACTTGATCGGTGAATTTAATAGGAAATATATCGTGTGTGTATCTGACAAACATTATTTTAATTCAGCACGAGATGACGTCTAGGAACGAGGGCGGATCTTGGAACCAGCAGGACATTTGCCAGAAGATGTCGATGATGAGCTAAGCATCTTAACCCTAGAACTGCGGACCGTCTTCCAGGAAGACGGTGTGGTGTTTAATCAAGTGCGACCGTCTCTCTGAAAGACGGTCTCGGTATTCAAATATAGTACTACTGTTAGCCATCAGATGACACTAATTTCAAGTCATGCTGGTTCCCGATGCTTTTATCCTTCGTTGTGTTACTCTTTGGCAAACAAATGACAATAAGCAGGCTATTATTTGGCTGCAGAATTGGAAGTACTTTCATGTTGACATTGAAGTTGCATTGAGCAAAATGGCAGCCAACAGCCTATGTAGATGATTCAGAAATTGAGCACTTTTTTTTTGGTAAATAACAGGAATTATTTAAAACTGGTTCCTGAAATAGTAACAAAAAACTGTGAACTTTTCATTTATGATGTGTCTGACAAACATTTAACTTGGCAATATGGTTTTCTAGAGCAGAAAAGTCAATTTTATTTCTTATATTTGGTAAAATACTTTTTATGATTAATTCAAACTGATGAGTCTGAATGATTCGCCTCTATAAAAATAATATAGAACAATCTTTCAGCTTTCTATTGATGTATGATAAGTTATAGGCCTATTCATGAACATAGTTTGCTTACCGAAAAGGCAGAAGGTGAATTTCTCATATAGGCTATGTGCATAATGGAGAAATGTCATATTGTAAAAATATTTTTTTTAGTAAATAACAGGATTTAGTTGAAACTGGTTCTTGAAATAGTAACAAAAAAACTGTGAAATTTTAATTTATGATGTGGCTGACAAACATTTAACTTGGCAATATGGTTTTCTAGAGCAGAAAAGTCAATTTTTATTTTTATTTTTATGAAATATTTTTTATGATTAATTCAAACTGATGAGTCTGAATGATTCACCTCTATAAAAGTAATATAGAACAGTCTTTCTGCTTTCTATTGATGTATGGTAAGTTATAGGCCTATTCATGAACACAGTTTTTTTTACAGAAAAGGCAGAAGGTGAATTTCTCATATATATGCGAAATGGAGAAATGTCATACTGTAAAAATAACTTTCTTTTCTAGTAAATAACAGGAATTATTTAAAACTGGTTCTTGAAATTGTACCAAAAACTGTGAACTTTTCATTTATGATGTGTCTGACAAAAATTTAACTTGGCAATATGGTTTTCTAGAGCAGAAAATCATTTTTTTATTTTTATGAAATACTTTTTATGATTTACTCAAACTGATGAGTCTGAATGATTCACCTCTATAAAAATAATATAGAACAGTCGTTCAGCTTTCTATTGATGTATGATAAGTTATAGGCCTATTCATGAACACAGTTTGCTTACAGAAATGGCAGAAGGTGAATTTCTTATATAGGCTATGTGCATAATGGAGAAATGTCATATAGTAAAAATAATTTTCTTTTTTAGTAAATAACAGGAATTATTTAAAACTGGTTCGTGAAACAGTAACAAAAAACTGTGAACGTTTCATTTATGATGTGTCTGACAAACATTTAACTTGGCAATATGTTCTTTTAGAGCTGAAAAGTCAATTTAATTTTTAATTTTTTATAAAATACATTTTATGAATAATTCAAACTAATGAGTCTGAATGATTGACCTCTATAAAAATAATATAGAACAGTCTTACAGATTTCTACTGATGTATGATAAGTTATAGGCCTATTCATGAACGCATTTAGCTTACAGAAGGGGCAGAAGGTGAATTTCTCATATATGTGCATATTGGAGAAATGTCATATTGTACAAATAATTTTATTTTTTAGTAAATAACAGGAATTATTTCTAACTGGTTCTTGAAATAGTAACAAAAAACTGTGAACTTTTCATTTATGATGTGTCTGACAAGCATTTAGCTTGGCAATATAGTTTTCTAGAGCAGAAAAGTCAATTTATATATATATATATATATATATATTTTTATAAAACACTTTTTATGATTAATTCAAACTGATGCGTCTGAACGATTCACCTCTATAAGAATAATATAGAACAGTCTTTCAGCTTTCTATTGATGTATGATAAGTTATATTCATGAACACAGTTTGCTTACAGATACTAAATTCCCATAGTGTGTATTTTATGGGAATGTACTGCAGCATTTGACGGATAAACCTGCAGCAGTTCTAGGGTTAAAGGAGTGATGGCTGGAGATGTTTTCCTGACGCCGTTCTATAGGAATGAGTACAAATGAATTTATTTATTTATTAAATCAGCTATGGTTTTATGGGACGTATTTTTGTAGATATTTGTTTGCTTGTTTGGCAATGTAGATTCTTAGTTCTTGTTTACTGACACATTAAGTATGGGACAAGCTGAGCGCTTTGTATTTTGTAGATATTGTGATTTTGTTTGGTTCAACTGTACGGGGCTATGCGCAGCTCGTGCTCGCATTCGCTTGCGTAATTCGCGGTCAAGCATTGTAAATTCGGAAGTATGCCTTATAACAAAAATGGAACTGAATTAATTTTGTGATTAAAAATAGAATTTGGGGGGTAAAGATTATTTGTGAGCAGAATTTATGATGGATCAGGATTATTTGATAATTGCTTTTCTAGCAGGTCTGTGCGGGATGGTACTCTTGCGCCCGAGTTTTTGTTGTTTATTTTGTTTAATGTGTCTATGGACGCAATGTAGGTTGATCTGTTTTGAGACGACCCAGATGGTATGTTTATGAGTGAGTCAGTCCAAGCTTTATGGTGTATCTTGTGATTTTATGATGTGTTCGCGGGAAATATATCATTGAGATTATTCCGACTTGCTGCACATCAGCCCAGTGCATAACCTCGCGAGGCTGAGCTTGTGGTATATATTTGTGTTCTTGCCATCCAAGTGGATGAGTGAGATATGTCTTTTTCGCGTTTCCAGATGGATAACGGGATCAGTGTGGTCCCATGTATAATTAGCATCAAGCTTCAAAGCCTGACAGAGAGGGGAGGCAGCGCTGACTCATAACTAGGGGAGCGCGCAAATCAGATAACGCGACGTGGTCATTAGCAGCAGGCTAGGTTCCTGTATTTCAAGAAGATGTTGTTTAAATTCACAAAACCCTGATCGGTTATAAAGAGTATTTGATTGATTAAATGGGTGTTGCCCATGGTTTTAAGGTATCTTCCGAGACATCTGTTTGTCTGGCTTTTATTCATGTAAATATAATTTTTTAGCCGTTAGGCTTGTATTTTGTTGTTGTTGCTTGACTTCTTGTGTGTTTATTTTACGCGTTCAATGACCCCGTGTGGCATTAGGGTGTGCGAGGCTGTGTTCCCAATTTTTTGATGCGAGCTTTTTGGCCTATTTTCGGCTTGCTCTTTATGTTTTGTGTGCTTTGGCACGGGCTAGAATCTCGGGGAGGTTCATCATGTTTTTTTTTTGTATTTTTAGATCTTGCATGTGTCAGTAGTAAGTATAGTGTGTTAATTAAGGGTGGGTCCCATAGCCGTAGTGTGATTTAAAAGATGCAACTCCATGAGCAAGATGACTGTTTCAGTTGTAAACGGACTCGCATCAGTACTCATTTTCTTATTAAGAATCAGTACACCACGCAATATATAACCTATTGACCAGGACAAATGGACTTGCATCCATATGTTGTGAGGAGCGAGTTCTTACCGCTCAATTTTATGTTATGATTAATCTTTTTGATTGAAGCTGTATTCACATTGTTTTGTTGTGAGGAGCGAGTTCTTACTGCTCAGTAATATTTTTTTTTATGGGAGTGAAAGTCAGGGAGGACTTCTTTTTATTATTATTATTATTATTATTATTATTATTATTATTATTATTATTATTATTATTATGCACATAATTTTCAGTCATTAAATACTTTTTATTCTACTTGTTATTCATTTTATTTCTAATATTGCCTCTGTTATGGACCTTTCTATTCATTAGAGCATGTTGTTTTTGCGAACTTTGCTGTAAAAAGCATTCAGGACTGAGCACGACCCCGTAGAAAGAATCTTGATAAAACACTGCTTTATTGAAGGGTGCAGTAGTTAGTTTTAGTTAACGTTTACATTTCATTATCATCTTTATGATCACCCAAACCATTAAGGGGCGATAACCTAGATTTTAGGCCCCCTAAAACATCAATTATCATCATCATCATCAGATTTTATATAGTGTTAGGCATTAAGCAGCACGTTCAACGCTGACATAATTCACCATTAGACTCCTATGCTTCCTCGCCCTGGACCACTCGAGATTTTTCTCCACCTTTGTATCGCTCGCCTCTCTTTGTCTGCTCTCTGCAGTCTCTAAACGCTTTGTCCTATTTTCATTGGATGGGTGAACACAGGAGTCTTTCTCTCTCTCCTAAGTAATTGGCTGGCTCTCCTTCTCTCTCATTCTGAAGCAACCCGTCATCGTCCATCATCTAAAACAATTGAGGTCCATGCACTCTTAAAGGAGATAGAATATTCTTAGGCGCCAGTGTTCACGAATCCAATTAGGATACTTAAGTTGTTTCATCTAAGGACTTCAGATTTCATGTTCAACCTCTTCTCCATCTCGTGACTCATGAAATGTTCGACTGAAATACATTACGCCCCTGATCATGCTAACGATCGGCAACTCTTCAAGCACGAAAGTGTGGCAGAGTGCAGTATCCTCACTACCATGGAAATCAACTGTTAGTTTCATTATATTTTTAGCCTACTTTTCTCATTTTGCAAAAATGAGGAAAACGCAGACTCATGAGATCGATCCAAGAAAATGTGTTTCTGTCTGTCCGTCTGTCTGTCTGTCTGTCCGTCCTTCTGTCTGTCTGTCTGTCTGTGTGTGTGTGTCCCCTATCAATTCCTAAACGGCTGCAGCTATCAAAACCAAATTTGGTAAGAGTAAAGATCTATACCTGGATATCTCACGGCCATATTTGAAATTGACCTCAGTGCTACCAACTGCTGAAAAATCGCAATTAAAATTTGAGCTATATGTTGGATATCTCAGAAGTTATGCTTGTGAACTACTGTATTCCAAAATTGGCAGACATATAGATAATAACATTCCAGATTAAGTTCCAGAAGTCCATACATGCAAGTGTTGCCAACATGATTCTAAGCCTGCCGATATATCAAATTTCTAAATGCATGTAACTACTATACCAAGATTAACGGCCGAGGGGACCCGACGCGCTGATCACGCGTCACCACAATATCTGCAGGCCAAATGGCTGGGCAGCGGTCGCTTGGTCGGCCTTAGCCCGTCATGGGCTGTATAGTGCCAGGGGTTGACTTGATGTAACTTTTATACTCTCGATTGGATTTCAACCAAATTTCGTATGTACTATTTGTGCTACTACAGATATGACTGTGCGTATTCTAAAGAGCCACCAGGGCTGCTAGCTGTTAAGAAATGCTCTCTCTATGTATTAATCAATATATCAGAAAATATGCAAGCCAACAGCTCTATACTTTGCACACGTGCAGTACCTGACATTCTGACATTCGACCTTAGTTTGGTGTAACTTATATACATCAGAGCTGCCAACATGATTCTAAGCCTGCTGATAGGTTCAGTTTTTAGATGCATATAACTTCCATACTAACAAATAGATTTCAACCAAATTTCGTATGTGCTTTGTGCACCATAACAGGTATGACTATGCGCATTGGTGAGAACCCGCAGGACTGCCCACTGTTAATAAATGCTCTCTCTATTTGTTTAATCCTAACATCAATATATCAGAAAGTATGCAAGCCATCAGCTCTAAACTTTGCACACGAACAGTACCTGCCACTCGAGATTAATTTGGAGTAACTAATATACCTCAGTGCTGCCAACATATTTCTAAGCTCTCTGATAATTTCAATTTTTACATGTACCTTCTATACCAACAAATGGCTTTTATCCAAAATTGGCACTATAATAGATCGCAATATTTAAGATTAGTTCTGAGCATCACATACGTGACATTGTTCCCAACATGATTTTACGCGCACTGATAAATTCAATATCACAAAGCATGTAACGTCCATACTATCCATTCGACATAAACCAAATTTTGTATGTGCATTCTATACCTTAAGAAATGAATCTCAGAATATATTCAGAGTCACCAGGGCTGCCAACTCTATTTAGTTACTCTATTAGGCTACACTATTTCAGGTGTATTTCAAACTGCAGTACTTAGAAATGTTAGTATTACCAACTTGATTTCGTCATTATTCTAGAGAGGAATATATACATTGGCATGAATCTTAAATTCTAAGAAAAGTAGGCTCTTTAGTTCGTCTCGGAATACTCGTTTGAAACGGACTAATGGACTAATTGTCCCGACTCATTTCCAACTTTCTATTTACCTACTTCTCACAAATTATGAACAGAAACTAATCGATTTATTTCAGGGATGTTTCACAAAACTCTGTCTTTACTTAAACTCAAGTTTATTTAACTAAATGTATATTTTCATAGATCTTTTTAAAATTGCATGAATTTTAACACAACTTTCATAAACAAACAAAAACCGAAGTAAAGTTTGAAAAAAAAGAACGTGTTAAAATACCAGGTGAATTAGCTGCCCCAAGTAATAATGTTTTATGCAGCCCAACTAGCGTTGTTATTAGCAGAGCGCGGATTCTGATGACATGTCATCTTTTAAATTGTTCACCATAGACATTGCTAACTTATAAACAAATCCTGTTCATGGCCCCACATTACAGAAATGCATATTTATTAAGTCATTTTTTTTGCCATTTTTCTAAGTATTTTATTTTTAGGTAATTTTCTCGATTTTGTGTCATTATTTTGTCATTTTATGGAATTCATTAGTATATTTTATACGTTTTGAGTCATTTTCTCATATTTTTAATGGTTTACGATGCATTTTTGCGTATGGTACAGGAAGTGATGATGGATAAGAAGATATGAGAATCTTCACAACTTTGATCAACCCTTATATCCACATTCCAGGAGACACACTAGACTGAGATAATAACCAGTATTTGTGTGCAAATAATTCGTATTTGTCAAATAATAATTACATTATATCAGGTAGCTATTAAAATAATTTCAATTTACAATGACGTAGGCTGTTTGCATTCTTTGTGTGATAAAATTATGTCAGTTCCATTCAAATGTTTAGGTTTCTTCTTCTTCTCTTCTTTTTTCTTAGTCGTTTACCCTCCAGGTTGGTGGAACCCACGGACTCAGCGAGGGAACTCACCACTACCGCCTCTACGGGCAGTGTCCTAGAGCTGGGAACATCTAATCGGAGGGGATACAACTGGTGAGCTGTGATTGGCGCCTCGCCCAGGCGGCCTCACCTGCAAAGCGAACAGGGGCCTCATGAGGGAAGGTAATGGAAGGTCAGGATGGATAGGTAAGGAAGAGGGAAGGAGGCGGCCGTGGCCTTGCTGTAGGTACCATCCCGGCATTTGCCCGAAGACGAAGTGGGAAACCACGGAAAACCACTTCGAGTATGGCTGAGGTGAGAATCGAACCCCCTCTACTCATTTGGACCACCCGAGGCTGAGTAGACCCCGTTCCAGTCCTCATACCACTTTTCAAATTTCGTGGCAGAGCCGGGAATCGAACCCAGGACCTCCGGGGTGGGAGCTAACTATGCTGACCGCTACGCTACGGAGGCGACCAAATGTTTAGGTAATTTTTTCAAGATTTTGGGTCATTTTTGGAATTTTTGCAGTAAATAAATATCGTGTGGCCTCCGTGGAGGCCAAGTGCAGGTCTTTCTAGTTGACGCCCGTGGGCGACCTGCGCGTCGTAATGAGGATGAAGTGATGATAAAGACTGCACATACACCCAGTCCCTGAGCCACGGGAATTAACCCCAGGAGATTAAAATCCCTGACGGCTCGGCCGGGAATCGAACCCGGAGCACTTCGGGCCAAAGCCTAGTGCGCTGACCATTTAGCCACGGAGCCGGACAATTTTTGCAGTCATTTTATAGGTCATTCTTTAAACAATTTAAGGTCATCAAAATCTGAGCCCTGGATATCAGGAAGGTCGATATTTCTCTGCTTGCATCCCGAATTAGTTCGAAATACTGTATACCTGGCATAATGTAGCCTTATAGAGAACTACAGTTGGCAGCCCTGGTGACTGATTATATTCTTAGTACCATCTCTTAAGGTACAGAATACAACATTTGGTTGAAGTCCAATGGATAGCATGGACGTTACATCCAGTCAAACATTGTATCTAACAGCGCGCGTAAAATCATGTTGGCAACAATGACATACATGTATTGGTCAGAAATAACCTGAAATAATATTTTCTATTGTTGTGTCAATTTTGAATGAAATCCATTAGTTAGTATAGAAGTTACATGCATTTTAAAATTGGACCTATCAGCAGGCTTAGAATCATGTTGGCAGCACTGACGTTTATAAGTTACTCCAAATTAATCTAGAATGTCAGGTTTAGAGCTGTTGGCTTGCATACTTTCTGATATATTGATATTAAGAAAAACGAATAGAGACAGCATTTATTAACTTTTGGCAGCCCTAGTTGCTCCTAAGAATGCGCATAGTAATATCTGTTATGGTACACATTGCACATAAGAAATTTGATTGAAATCCAATTGATAGTATAGAAGTTACATGTATTTAAAGTCGGACCTCTCAGCAGGCTTAGAATCATGTTGGTAGCACTGATGTATATAAGTTACTCCAAATTAATATAGAATGTCAGGTACTATACGTGTGCATAGTTTAAAGCTGTTGGCTTGCATACTTTCTGATATATGGGTATTTGGATTTAAAAACTTCAGAGCATTTATTAACAGTTGGCAGCCCTGATGGCTCTTAAGAATACACTCAGTCATATCTGTTTATGTACGTATAGCACATACGAAATTTGGTTGAAATCCAATTGATAGTGTTGAAGTTATATGCATTTAAAATTTGGGCCTATCAGCAGGCTTATAATCTTTTTGGCAGCAGTGCTATGTATGGCCTCCTGGAAATTAAACTGCATAATTATTATCTATACGTGTGCCAATTTTGAGATAGCTCCCATTCATACCTTCCAAGATATCCAACATGGAGCTCAAATTTCAATTGTGATTTTTCAGGAGTTGGTATCACTGACATCATTTTCAAATATGGCCGTGAGATATTCAGGTTTAGATCTTTACTCCTACCAAATTATGTTTCGATTGCTGCAGCCGTTTAGGAGTTGATAGGGGGGACACACACACAGCCAGACAGACTGACAGACAGAAGGACAGACAGACAGACAGACACACATTTGCCCGATCTCATAAGTCTACTTTTTCCTCATTTTTTCAAAATGTGAAAAGTAGGCTAATAATAGTGCTTAGTATCGTTTGCAGGATATGCTTGCAGTGCATTAGTACAATACGGGATGAAGGCTGAGAAATGTCGACCTTCCTAACAACACGTGTTAGTTGGTATAACACATAAAAGAACGAATTACATCTAATAATTTTAGATTTGTATTTTGAAAAGTTTCAAAGAAAAAGGGAAATTTTATAACTAGAAGAACACTTTGTGAAAAATCGAAATCCAAGATTTTTCCGGTGTTAAACTCAGGCCATTACACATAGAATTCCTCTTCTTCCATTTGAAGCACTATCATCCATTTTTCTGTTATTCCATGTCTCTTTTCCCTTGCTTCTAACGCTGTCTCTTTCTTAAATGGGTTTTCTGTATCTGTTGTCCAATAGAAATTTTAAAAAGAGTGATAGTCAGTCTGAAAGACTAGACTTTATATCATTTTAAACGCTACAAATGCTGAAAAATGCTGGATGATAGCCTCATGATCATGCAGCGAACTGCGTTCATTAGCAAGTGCAAACCAAGGTCAAAGGAGGTACCTGGCTGGATGACGTCATGCTCACCGGAGCGCGCGGGTACTATGACGTCACACACCTCAGTCCATTCTCGGTACATTTCGTCCCGTCGCCGTAACGTAACGCGAGACCTCAGCGTAACGACGAAGTCGACAAGATATTTTAAAATTATAAAAAAAGATACGAGCCTTACAGTAGTCGCATATGATGTGTAACATCTGACATCTTATCCTACTATGAAATTGAGATGAAATGTGTGTGAAGTAACTGACATGTTATCCTACTCATATATTACACACCTTGGACATTCTTAAAATGTTAATTTACGCTCCGTTTTTATACTGGTGCTATGATGAATGTATAGATTGAATTAGAGATATGCTACTGTCACACTTGTTTGAACAATCATCACATATTATTATTAAGAGGAGGAATGAAACCATAGTCTCTAGCCTATCTATAGACTACTAGAAATAATGTTCAATGCAATCAAATTTTCCAACTCTTTCTTGGTGCAAACTATTGTAATTAAAATTAGATAAATCGTCATTTCATGTAGATTCTGTTAAAATGACGCATAATACTGTGATAGATATCGTTTAAATCGATAATCCGGTAGCAAAAATAATTGCCTGGACTGGGGTTCGAGCCTGAGACCTCATGATTTGCTGACCAAGATGCTATCCACGCAGCCACTACAACCACAGAAATTTAGAGTACAAGACATTTACTTATTTTCACGTGCCGGTAATAATATGGAAGTATTATTTTATGGTCCATTAATACTTTGCTTTTTTCGATAATGTTCGTGCGTGGAACTGGGTTTAAAATTATTTATGAATACCCTTTCTTGACAGTAAAGGGAATTCCTATAGTGGTCCACGAAAGGCTAGCTCAGTTCCCGTATTAAAACATCGATATATATATTACCGCAATATTGGTAAATAACTGAATAGCCATTGTTCAGAAACATAATACCAGCTTTGCCAACTAGTAACAATGTTTCATATTAAAGCATATCATCATTCAAATACTGATTTGAAGACTTGGAACATGTGGTTTGTGTTTCAATCAGATGACACCAGAGTTCGCATGAACGTTTACCGTTAAGTATGAAAGTGTAGAGCAAAGTTACTCGGGGAGTGGATGCCCATCAGTTTTATCCAGAGATTGAAAAACAGACTCTTAATAAATCATAATTATTTTCAGCAAATATGATATAATGAATATTTTTACACCAAAGAACGACAACTTGAAGATCATTTATTGTGATATATCTGTAATGGCGCCTCCAAACCTTGAAGTAATCCTTATGTGATATACATTCCACACGGCCATCAGTGCGTCATGGTACAAATCTCCGACACCGCGCACTCATTGTTTCCTCTTACCAATGCCAGGTGGATCGCATCCCTGCTAAAGCAGCCAGGAGGGATGCAATCCAGCTGGCAGTGTGTCTTACACACTTTCGTCCGATCCACTTCCGTCCCATTTTTCAAAATCATTCCCTCAAAAATATCCAGAAACCGAGTGGAAAGATGTTACACATCAAAAATCCACGTTTTGAGAACCGCATTTATGCGCTGCATTTTCCACTTAAGTGGCGATCAATCTTTGAAAGTTTTTACTCTTGTCCGATGTCACTAAAAGCGACAGTTTTGAACGAGAACAATTATCAGGTAGAACCCCAAAGCACCGGCTTCTCTAGTGTAGTCGATAACATGCGAAACGTCTATGCTCAAGATCGCGGGTTCAAACCCAGTTGAACTCGTCGGATTTTTAAGAACGTTAAAATCGTTCAGTATGCCTTCCATCAGAAGGTTTGTAAAGCCGGTGGGCCCATGTCATAGATTTATGGCATGTAACAGAATCTACCAATACGATATTGGTGGTGTGTAGCAAAATTTGTGGGTTATTTGGTGAGAAACGCTCTATCAAGTACCAACGATTGCGCTAGGTGTGAGTGACAATGACATCTCTGGTAGCCAAAGTTGAAACTACACAAGAACATCGTTTATCCGACCCTCATTTAACCAGGTTTTCGGTTTATCCGGATTGATTTCTTAAATTTGCCTACTGTATTATTATTTTTAGCCTACTTATCAAATTTTGCAAAAATGAGGAAAAAGTAGACTTATGAGATCGATTCGGGAAAATGTGTGTCTGTATGTCTGTCTGTCTATCTCTGTGTGTGTGTGTGTGTCCCTCCTATCAACTCCTAAACGGCTGCAGCAATCGAAATCAAATTAGGTATGAGTGAAGATCTATACCCGATTATCTCAAGCCCATATTTGAAAATGATGTCAGTGCTACCATCTGCTGAAAAACCGCAATTGAAATTTGAGCTCCATGTTGGATACCTTAAAAGGTATGAATGGGAGCTATTTTAAAATTGACACACGTAGCCTATAGATAATAGTATTTCAGTTTAATTTCTGGGAGGACATCTATGTCAGTGTTGCCAAAATGATTATAAGCCTGCTGATAAGTCCAATTTTTAAATGCATATAACTTCTATACTATCAATTGGATTTCAACTAAATTTCATATGTACTATGCGTACATAAAAAGATATGACTGAGCGTATTCCTAAGAGCCACCAGGGCTGCCATCTGTAAATAAATGCTATCTCTATGTTTTTATCCAAAATCTTAAAATATGCAAGCCGACAGCTTTAAAATATGCACACGTATAGTACCTGACATTCTAGATTAATTTGAAGTAACTAATATACGTCAGTGCTACCAACATGATTCTAAGCCTGCTAATAGGACCAATTTTTAAATACATGTAACTTCTAAACTATCAATTGGATTTCGGCAAAATTTCGTATGTGCTTTGTGTACCATAACATATATGACAATTCGTATCCTTAATAGTAACCAGAGCTGCCAACTGTTAATAAATGCTGTCTTTATTTTCTTACCGTAATATCAATATATCTGAAAGTATGTAAGCCAACAGCTCTAAACTTTGCACACGTATATTACCTGGCTTTTTAAATTAATTTGTTGTAAATAATATACGTGAGTGCTGCCAACATGATTCTAAGACTGCTGATAGGTCCAATTTTAAAATACATGTAACTTCTGTACTATTAAATGGATTTCATCCAAAATTGGCACGACAAGAGATCATACTAGTTCAGATTATTTCTGAACAACACATGCATGATATTGTTGCCAACATGATTTTACGCTCGCTGATAGGTCCAATGTCTAACTGCATGTAACGTCCATGCTATCCATTGGACTTCAACAAAATGTTGTATTCTGTTCATTAAGATGATGGAACTAAGAATATATTCAGTCACCAGGGCTGTAAACTGCAGTGCTCTAATAGGCTACATTATACCAGGTATATTGCCATGGTGGGTGAGTGGTCAACGTGTCGGTCTACTAACCCCAAGCTTGCAGGTTTGCTCCTGACCGTGGTAAGTGATATTTGAAAGGTGGCAAAAATTACGGCACCATGTCATACGATGTTGGCATGTCAAAGAACCCATTTGAATTCAGTAGGCCGTGTTCATAATGGCAAAATTAATCTCGGGAGTTTCCTCCAACACAAAGTTCCCCAATTCTCTACTAGAAAGCACTATAGTGTTCAAGGAGCTTAGATATCTAACCTCTTTGATTTTCATAGTGCTTCAAGGAACAACGAATTTCGCCATGAAAGCTACCCTTTGGGTGTCAAATAACAAAGATTTCACCTGGCACCCGAAGCCATACGATATTATTATTATATTATTATTATTTCGAAATAACTAGAAATTTCGATATTACCATCTTAATTTCGTCATTATTCTAGATAGGTCCATATAGATTAATCATTGGCATGAATTTTAAATTTTAAGAAAAGTAGGCTCTTTAGTTCGATACGGAACTTCTTGTTTCTTCACGAAAATATACGCGCCCTTTGAATAATACTGCTCACTTAACCACCAACATTCCCATAAGGAAGGTACCTACACAGGTAGGAAGTGTTTCCAGGTTTCAATATATCTCCAATTTGAAACAAAGGAGACATTCACACTAATTCAGTAATACATACAGTACGTACGATACCGTATTGAGTTTGTGAGCCAAAAATGTTTCTTTTCAATTCTTGATGATGTCAAAATAAAGGTTTGTGTAAATTAGTAGCTTATACAACAGTTCCTCTCCGGATTATCCGAATTATTGATCATTTTGATTAACCTCCGGTCCCACCTAGTCCTGGCGTTCAATTAAAATACCCCGCTATGGCCATTGGCTGCAATTCAAATATAGTAGAAATAAAAATAACAAATGTTCTTTGTTGGGTTTACTAATAAGATGCGCGATTGTGGGACAGTATGAGGAAGCCTCAGGAATGAGATATAAAAGAAAGTAGCCTATATGTACCGTTAGAAAGGTGAAAGTCCATAGATTAATACGGTGCAAAGTTTTGGGCATTCGGGAGCCTTTTAAGAAGTTAGTTATTAAATTAGTCTGTAGTCACATCGGGGGAAGGATAATAGTGTTCAGTGTTGTTTGCAGGATACTTGCAGTGCATTAGTACAATACGGTATGCAAGCAAGGAAGTTGGTCTGCATAATTCGATATTATTAGGGGCAGCTGAATCACCTGGTATATACACACATCAAAAAAAGTTTTGCATCACCTCGGTTCACAGATCTCCGGCATATAGACGTTGACTGTGTATATTGTATCCAAGATACAGTCCCTTTGACTGTTCATAGATGTCACTAAAACTGCTCAAAGATGTAAACAACCATGCATGAGCAGGGCCTATTAGACGGAGGGGGTACGACAGCCGATCAGTTCCAGTCATTCCACCAGGACGAAGGTACGCTGCTCATGTTGTCTGTAGTTCTACCATGCCTAGAAGGTCAATACCGCAGTTCGATCGCGTCCGCATTGTTACTTTGTGTCAAGAAGGGCTCTCAACAAGGGAAGTTTCCAGGCGTCTCAGAGTGAACCAAAGCGATGTTGTTCGGACATGGAGGAGGTACAGAGATACAGGAACTGTCGATGACAGGCCTCGCTCAGGCCGCCCAAGGGCTACTACTGTAGTGGATGACCGCTACTTACGGATTGCCGCTCGGAGGAACCCTGACAGCAATGCCACCATGTTGAATAATGCGTTTCGTTCAGCCACAGGACGTCGTGTTTCAACTCAAACTGTGCGCAATAGGCTGCATGATGCGCAACTTCACTCCCGACGTCCATGGCGAGGTCCAGCTTTGCAACCCCGACACAATGCAGCGCGGTACAGATGGGCCCAACAACATGCTGAATGGACCCCACGGAATTGGCATCACGTTCTCTTCACCGATGAGTGTCGCATATGCCTTCAACCAGACAATCGTCGGAGACGTGTTTGGAGGCACCCTGGTCAGGCTGAACGTCTTAGACACACTGTCCAGCGAGTGCAGCAAGGTGGTAGTTCCCTGATGTTTTGGGATGGCATTATGTGGGGCCGACGTACGCCACTGGTGGTCATGGAAGGCTCCGAAACGGCTTTACGATACCTGAATGACATCCTCCGACCCATAGTGCAACCATATCGGCAGAATATTGGAGAGGCATTTGTCTTCATGGACGACAATTCTCGACCTCATCGTGCACATCTTGTGAATGCGTTCCTTCAAGATAACGACATCGCTCGACTACAGTGGCCAGCATGTTCGCCAGACATGAACCCTATCGAACATGCCTGGGATATGTTGAAAAGGGCTGTTTATGGACGTCTTGACCCACCAACCAGTCTGAGAGATTTACGCCGAATTGTCGTTGAGGAGTGGGACAATTTGGACCAACAGTGTCTTGATGAACTTGTGGATAGTATGCCACGGCGAATACAGGCATGCATCAATGCAAGAGGACGTGCTACTGGGTATTAGAGGTAGTGGTGTGTACTGCAATCTGGACCACAAATGCTGAAAGTCTAGCTGTATGATGGTACAACATGCAATGTGTGGGTCTCATGAGCAATAAAACGAGCTGAAATGTTGTTTGTGTTGATCTCTATTCCCTTTGTATTTAACGGTTCCGGAACTCTTGGAACCGAGGTGATGCAAAACTTTTTTTGATGTGTGTAATACGCTAAGGTGTAAGTTTCACAAAACTCAAGCTCCTAAACCAGAGGGAGTTAGAAGGTGTGGTTTGTACCAAAATCTTCCAAATCGTCTCAATAGTACAGGAAAAATCTTTCATGTCTTAAAAAATCAACGGAAATATATTTATTTGTTTATATAAGTGCGTTTAAACATATTTTTTTTAAATATCGTATGGCCTCGGGTGCTGGGTGCAAGTTTTGTTATCTGACGCCCAAGGAGCAGCTTGCATATCGAATTTTGTCGTCCTCTGGAGCGCTATGAAAGTTAAGGAGGTTACATATCTAAACTCCTTAACACTATAACGCTTTCTAGTAGAATTCAAATGGGTTCTTTATCATGGCTACAACGGATGAAATGCGTGCCGTGATAAACAAATAAACAAGACGATAGCGCCTGTCAGAACTGTGTCTCCTCGAACCCGCATAACAGTAAAGCCAGGCTGGGTGGTCTGTACACATGGGGGCTTACGAGTAAGAAATGATCATTCTAAATAAAAAGAATTACCCGCAACATTAACGAATTACTCTCTGATATCATATCGACAGTTTGTTTGTTAGCAAATAAACAAGACGATAGCCCCTGCGAGAACTGTGCCACATAAAACCCGCATAACAGTTAAGTAGAACGGGTGGTTTAACACACGCGAGATTGCTTCCTCAGGCCCATTCGTTTACAGTACCCTATATAAATACGTCTGACCTTGATGTCTTCTGAAATCCCTCATAATGTAAATCTAAGTTAGCGAGCTTGTCCCATCGGTATTGTGCTTTTCACTTGAGATTAAAATACACAGCTGTTACGTTATATACAATACTGTCCGTGAAAGTTAAAAAGAGTTGCTCCTTGAAGTTTAATGCTAAACCTCAACTTGTTCATAACCCCTGCTCTCTTTTGCTATGGGGATAGCTTTACGACGACATAGTCTGCGGCGAAATGATATTAAGTCCTACCCACTTTTATTTAAGAAAGTTTGTTTTTATCCCCATTGCAGTTTAATGAAGTTTGTAAGAAACTCACGGACAGATATTTCCCAAAGTACTGCTTAAACTACAACGCGACTTCTGGTTTAAATTTCACGTAGAAAATAACAAGAATAGTCTACTCTCTTTTCTTTTCTGACGTCAGATGTGAAGCACATCGGGACTTACTAAGCTTTGGACTGTTTTCACTAACTCTTTACTAACGATTAGTTAGCTTGCCACGGTGGGCGAGTGGTTATCGTGTCGGACTACCAACCCCAAGCTTGCAGGTTCGCTCCTGGCTGTGGTAAGTGATGTTCGAAAGGCGACAAATATCACGGGATGCATGACATACGTTGTTGGCATGTTCAAGAACCCATTTGAATTCAGTAGGCCGTGTTCATAATGACAAAATTTTTCACAGGATGTTCCGCCAACACAAAGTTCCTCCTTTCTCTACTAGAAAGCGCTATAGTGTTCAAGGAGCTTAGATATCTAACCTCCTTGACTTTCATAGCGTTCAAAGGAACAAACAAGATTCGACATGCAAGCTGTCCATTGGGCGTCAAATAACAAAGCTTGCACCCGAGAGCATACAATATTATTATTATTATTAATAATAATTCCTATTTAACTTAAATACCAGAGTTAATGCATGGTTATCGTCGATGTCCTTCACGGAGCCATTGACTTCGTAATCACTTAAATACGCATTACGACTCCCGCCCATGCGTAGAGTCAGTTTCAAATGGAGAAATATGGCCAACAGAACAAGAAGGGCGGCTTCCATGGCGTAGTCGGTAGCATGCTGAGCTTCTATGCCCAAGATAGCGGGTTCAAATCTGGCCGAAGTCGTCAGATTTTTAAGAGCGTTAAAAATCCCTCAGTATGCCTTCCTTCGGAGGGGAAGTAAAGCCGGCGGTCCCATGTCATAGATTTATGGCATGTTAAAGAACCTTCCACTAATTACACCTGTGTGAAGCTAAATTGTATACGTTAAGAATGTAAACAACGCTCTTAGGTTCCTAAGTTCGTTGCCAAGAGCCGATTGCTGTGGCGTCTAGTAGCTAAGTTCTGAACTAGGCCTAGTAGTCGTTGACGGTGGCGTTTGGCGACAAAAGTAGGAACTATTTGAAAAATTCAAAAGTCAGCAGCCCTTAATGAATTAAAAACAGATACACACACTAATACAGCCATCACAATTAACACCGGTTATCAGACAGATTCTACACGCACCCTAAGTACACGGGGCTACATGACCGCGTTGTCGCAGCCCCTACATTTTAGGAACCAACCAACCAGAACAAGAAGCGTGTGGCACTCATCGTTGTTTGAGATGCTTCCTTGAGATTTTCTGTAACATAATTATAAAGGGAAAGAAATACAGAAGACCTTATTCATGGCAACAACTTAAAATGATATGAACAAAGTATTTAGGAGAACTGGCAGTTGTACCTAAATAGTGAAATCGAATGTCCCCGAAGGAAAACATGATGTTATATTTGTCCGTTTGAACTAATATATTTTTACAAAATGTCATAAAATGTTCCGGCTAGCTGAACATCTTGTGTTAAAATATATTAGCTCAAACGGCCAAATCTAACCTCATGTTTTCCTTCGGGAACATTCGATTTCAATATCGATACCAAGGAAAGGTTATATTGTTTTGTGAAAGGGAGCTTGACTCTCGCAGTGCATTGGCATTGCTCGTGGCGTTAATACTACAAGGTTTTTGTGCCTTGGAGTGACCTTCTCAGTGTGTACTAGCCACGCGTCTTGGTGAGGTGTACCATACCAACTGATGAACCCAATGGTACACTGGGGCGAAACGCTGGCAATTTGTTTTGAGCTAGCCGGACCATTTTATCATATTTTGTTAAAGAATTAGCTAAATAGGTCACCCTCTCTTCGTTGTCTCCGTAGCATAAGTGGGTGCGTTGCAGACTCTGAGTGCATTATGTAGAGCTGGAAGGAGTTCGAGTCTCACTACGGATATATTTTATTTCCGTATTCTTCTTTCTTGGTATCAATAACATGTATGATCTTTTATAATTGCATTGTCATAAACATATGCTACATTCATATGGACGATGGTTCCTGTGAAACTCGGAAAGAAACGAATTCTTCCGACATTGCGAGGTACAGTTCAGCTGTTTCCCTCCACTTTAACGATGCTTTTGGACAGGGGTTCCCAACCGGTGGCATGCATGGGTGATACGATTGTTAGAGAGTACACGATGAGAATTTATTTGCATTACCTACTCTATCATAATTTTTTGAAGAAATTAAATATCTCTAATTGTTCACTTGGAATCCCTTCAAGAACGTTTTGATAAATATTTCTCCGAAGATTATTCCAAATTTGACTGGATCAGAAATCCTTTTTCGAGAAACTCACCAATTGAGCTGAAATTATTAATATGCATAGAGTATATATATATATATATATCAATAAAAATTAACAAGAAAAAATTGAAAAAATCTATATATAATATTTATTGTTGTCTTAAAGGGTTGAATAAACCGAAATACCAGTGCATTAATAATTATGTATGAAGTTTCCTTAGTAATTCACTTGCAATAAAACAAGCCATTGGGCACTTTTCCGACTTGAAATATGTGTTTCTAAAAAAATATAGGACTGTTGGTACGCCAACATTTCTAAAGATTTCATGTGGTTCGCAATTTCTAAACGGTTGCGAACCCCTGCTTTAGGGAGTCGAGTGGTCAGATTTGTCCATTTAACGTAATTGCTTATTAGTGGTAAGTTAACGAGTGTTTCTGTTTGATGAAATGCTCGTGCAAAGTTAAATAACCTTTAATGATGAAATAAGATAATTGACGCTGGTATTCTCTACACCATGAGGAGGTCTTTGAGGAGCATTTAGTTTTAACTCCTTCATCCTCTTTTTATGAGGTGGTCATGTATTTAAGTTAGGAACTGTCCCGGTATTTACCTGGAGTATTGCTGAGAGTCCATGGAAAACAATTTCTTTAGTACCTAAGATGGCAATCGAACCAACTACTTCAGATTTTTGTCTAATGAGGAGAAAAGTGCTCCAACAATCAGACCAAAATTAGCTTTCTTGGTAAAGTAGAGAATCAAACCCGTACATGAAGGGCCATAGACAGGATTGTTAGTCACTAGTCCACGAGGTGATTATTCCCTCAAGATATCCTCTGAAAAATAGGCGACGATTTTAATGCACCCTGCGTACAGCAATGTGAATGAAATAGCATTTCTTTCGGTGGCGTAGTTGGTTGCATGCTGAGCTCCTATGCCCAGGATCGCGGGCTCGAACCCGGCTGAAGTCGTCGGATTTTAAGAGCGTTGAAAATCCCTCAGTATGCCTTCTTTCGGAGGGGAAGTAAAGCCGGCGGTCCTATGTCATAAATTTATGGCATGAAAAAGAACCTTCCACTAACTACACTTGTGGAAGGTAAAATTTGTAGGCTAGTTTGATAACGCTATATTAGTTCCAAAGTTCTCCGCCAGATGCTGACTGCGATGTCATTTACTAGCCACGTCCGCAGCTAGGTGTCATGGACGGTAGCAAAAGTAGGAACTACTTGAAAAAATAATCATCTGCAGCCCTTCTACCTGAATTACAGATAACACACACTAATTCGGCCATCACAATTAACACCGGTTATCAGACACATTCTACTCACACCCAAAGTACACGGGGCTACATGAATGCGTAGTCGCAGCCACTAAACTAAGGAACCAACCAACCAAATAGCATTTCGAGAGGATTCCCCACTGAATTTGTGGAGACCAGTAGGAGGAGATTGTGGTATAGAGGTCAAGCCACATGATGTATTTCCCTTGGAATATAAATGATTAGTGGGCAAAAAGGGATCCCATACACTCGACTGAAGAACAACGCGAAGCGACTGCCCTAAAGGGTCATGACAGAGACTGAGTGACGACCAGATAAACTTGACAGCACAGAGGAAGCAGCCTCCATGTGTTTTTCCCCCTTATATGAGCTGCATTGTGCCGCAATGAGATGACTGCCACACACACACACACACACACACACTGCAGCAAAATAATGAGCTGTTTAGATCACAAGTTGTGTACTTTACTTTTTTGCAGTTCTGAGAGATATTGCTGCGCAGTGGTCAACGGATCTCACACAGCCCGAGCAACGAGCTTCATGTTTCCGAATGTGTCAGTTGTCATAAAGGTGCCAGGCAAAGACCTCCGGGATAGCTCAGTATGAAGAAGGAATTTATTGAGGGAGTGACATAATGTGTTTTAACTAAGCCTCCGTGGCTTAGGTGGCAGCACGCCGGCCTCTCACCGCTGGGTCCGTGGTTAAAATCCCGATCACTCCATTTGAAATTTGTGTTGGACAAAGTGGAGGTAGACAGGTTTTTCTCCGGGTATTGAAGTTTTCCCTGTCACAAATTTAATTCTAGCAACACTCTCCACTATCATTTCATTTCATCTGTCATTCATTTCATAATTGCCCCAGGGGAGTATGACTGGCTTCGGCAGCCGGCACATTTCATATCCTCGCCGCTAGATGGGGGCTTCATTCATTCCATTCCCTGACCCGATCGGTCGACTGGAAGCAGGCTGTAGATTTTCATTACCAGGAAAGTTTGCATTTTTGTAGTAGGCCTATTCTGCAAAATTAGAAGCATAATGTACTTTAAGCTATTGTTTTGTAAAACAATAGTGCTATTGACACGTGAATTTTAAAAAATCCCGCAAATTCCCAGGTGTACGAATTCCATGAAGATCCACAATTCTTTAAGGGGCATATTTAGACAAGAAACCGTATTTTAAAAGTTAACTTCATAATTCCTTCTAGCATTCAATGACCTCGGAAATCAATCTGGCGTATTGCTCAGCAGACTGAAATGAGTCCATCGTCTGTTCGAACAGCCATATTCGTCACGCACATCTACGGTAGTTTATTTTAATTAAGGCTGGACATACCATTCGATTATTTGATTAATTCACCTATTTGGAATTCAAATAAATTATTCGAATAAATAAATAATAATAATAATAATAATAATAATAATAATAATAATATCGTGATAATATACCAAGGACGTTTGCAACAGAAAGTCAATATCCCTGAACGCAAAACTTAGGCATTATTGCACTGTCATACGACCAGAGGCTCTGTACGCAGCGGAATGCCTCACCATGAACAAGAAAGGCCTGGTAGAAAAATTGGAGATCAAGGAAAGAAAGATCTTGAGGAAAATTCTTGGCCCGATTAAAGACAACGGTGAATATAGACGGCGGCATAACTATGAGCTGTATATTCATGTCCAGAAGATCTCTGATGTAATGAGGAAAAGGAGGATTGCATTTTATGGCCACATGCTTAGAATGAAACCCACACGATTGACGAACCGGATCTTTAACTATTTTAAAAATAAGAAGACCAAGCCAGCCTGGTTCGAAGAGGTGGAAAGTGACCTGCAAGAGATGGAAATTACCTGTGGGGATATTCAAGAACGCAATTCCCTCAGGAAGAAATTACACGACCACCAGGGTTTTCAGGAAAAACCGAAGTTGAAGACGGGAAAGATGTGGACGGAAGAAAGGAAAGAGCAACACCGGCAACGTATGAAGGAACACTGGGCAAAGATCAAAGCCCAGAGAAGCCAGTTGAAATAACGTGGTCCTTAGTTGGCCGATACGATTAAAGATGAATAATAATATCGTATGGCCTCGGTGCCGGGTGCAAGCTTTGTAATTTGACACCCAGAGGGTAGCTTGCATGTCGAATTTCGTTGTTCCTTGAATCACTATGAAAGTCAAGGAGGTTAGATATCTAAGCTCCTTGAACACTATAGCGCTTTCTAGTAGCGAAATTAGGAACTTTGTGTTGGCTGAAACTCCCGAGATTATTCGAATGTTTAAACAATGTGGATGTCCGAATACTTCAGTTGTTCGAATCATTCAAACTCACAATTATTATAATTATTATTCTTTATTTGTTTCATCCAACTTTGGGGTACATGAATTCAATCATTAGCCTATTTTCAATTTTGAAAAAAAAAATAGGCTTATGAGATCATCTTTTGTCCTTGTGTGTGTGCGCGTGTGTGTATGTGTATGTGTGAGAGATGTGTGTGTCCCCCCCCCCCTAATAACATCTAAACGGCTGGAGCGATTTCAATGAAACTCGGCAAGTTCATAGCACTATTCCGTGCCCTTCAAATTTTGTTACGTCTCACCAATCCAAAATGGCAGCTGTGCGAAATATTTTACCAGCATTCAATATCTCTGAAACTATTCTCGATATCACCCTGTAATCTTTTACGGTGACAAAGGGAACTACTAGAAGTTCACCTATGTGACTTTTGAAAAACTGGTAACTACAAAACCAACATGGCAGCCACGCGAATTTGTGACTTTTAAATAGACGTTTCTCGCGATTTAACGATCCAAACGCAATAAAATTTGGTACAGTATATGTTTATACATATTGTAATGCACCGACATCTAACTTGGTTCAATTGTTTACATAACCACAAGATGGCGGCTGCACGAAATATTTCACCGGCACTCTATATCTCTGAAACTATTAGAGGTATCGCCCTGAAAGTGTGTACGGAGATAAAAGGCACTACTGGAAGTTCATGTATAAGACTTTCAAAAACCGGTTAACTACAAAACGAACATGGCGGCCAAGTGAATTTGAAAATTTCAAATATACCTTTCTCGCGATTTAATGTTCCAAACGCAATGAAATCTGGTACAGGACATGTTTATACACATTGTTATGCACTGGTATCTAATTTAGTTAAATTGTTTACATAACCTCAAGATGGTGGCTTTAGGAATTTTATAATTAAGTTTTTATTTCTTGTGTCGTAATCATGCGATCGAAGTGAAAGTTTGAATAATGAACCTATGCAATAATTTTCCTTTAATGGTACATGACTCTATGGCCTATACATTTAAACATCCAACATGGCGATCATCCGAAGTATTTAGACGGCTCTGAATATCTACGAATCTATTATTGCAATCAAACTGATTTTTTTATGTTCATAGTGGCTATGAACTTAACTTCACCTATATGACTTTAAATAACCTGGTGATCACAAATCCAACATGGCGGCGACGCGAAGTATAAATATTCACATGGACGTTTCTCGCAATTTAACCATCCGAGCGCAGTGAAACTTGGTACAGTAAATCCTTATACGAATGTTAATCCACTGGCATCTAATTTATTTCAATTGTTTCCATAAACACATGATGGTAGCTGTGCGAAGTTTTAAAATCTCCTTGTTACTTCTTGTGTCCTAATCATGCGATTGAAGTTTGAATGCTACACGTACACAATAATCTTCATGTAACAGTACATAAGTCTAGGACCTACATATATAAAATCCAACATGGCGACCATCCGAAATATTTAGTCGGTTCTCAATATCTACGAATCTCTTATAGCAATCAAGCTGAAATTTTGTATGTAGTGAACCCTTATTGATCTTCGATAAATAAGTATTCATATTTATTATTATTATTACTACGGCCCAGGCAGCACATAAGGAAGTCGACTTGGATATTAGGGAGGCCAGCATTTCGTAATGGTTGCAACAGAAGCTGAGTTGGTAGCTATTCCTGGGGACGGCCAGAATTAGTCGAGTTCAAGGCCAAATTGTGCAACTACTGTACCAAAAATTGGAGACATAAAGGGAGAATCACGAGGTCCTCTCAACGAACATACGATTGAATCAGCCAATCGCAAGAGACCAAGCCGTGACCACGATGTGGACGGCGTCAGTAGTAAAAAGCGCGCGGAAGTGTGTATCTAAGGAACCGCCGAACGGATTAATCTCCGCTCGAGTAATTTGAGACGTTGGATTCATTTGGAGAAGAATGACACTAGCCCCATCTTTGTGAGACAAAAACTCTGGAAGTTTTTATCCGACTCCGCCCCACTCCACCGCCCTTGTCAGTTTCTCATAAATAGTCTGGCCTGACGCCTATCTAAGTACTTTTCTTGTGGAGCCTTCAGAGGCATACTCCACGCCAGTTTGAGGTGTGATTTTGACGCTCGAATTTATCTGAGTAACTTATCTTGTGGAGCCTTCAGAGGCATACTCCACGCCAGTTTGAAGTTAATTTTTTTTGACGCTCGAATTTATCTAAGTACTTATTGTGTGGAGCCTTCAGAGGCATACTCCACGCCAGTTTGAAGTGTGAATTTTACGCTCTAAAATCAGTGAAGCTAATTTTATTTTCTGAGCTCTGGGGAGCTAAAGTCGCAGCGTTGGCAGTACCAAATTTTATAAGCTATAATACATTTTGTTCTAAAATCTACTAAATTGTGTGATCTAAATATTTCACGCCAGCGCGTGATAAACTGTAACATTCTTTTAAAGACGACGAGTTCAACTTTAAGGGGGAAGTATCGTATCACCCTCATTAGCGCTTACCAGAACCGAAGTCCATAAGACGGGACGGAAATACCGGACGAGATAGCGACTGCGAGTGCAGCCAGGATTTTGAACTTGTTAACGAGCCAGTGGCGCGGACTCGAGATGTATATTTTATGTATAAATTGTGTGTATTGTATGTGTTTTATAGTGCGTATGTGCGATATAATTAGGGCCAGTCTTCGCTATTAATCGCAGTAGGACAATTGTGGGTGAACTGAGTAGCCTGCAAGCGATTATAGATAGGCAAATATTTAACATTGAACTTTTCTGCCAAGGAGTCGAGACCAAGATGATCAGCACGTGGTTTGAAGTTGGGATGAGCTTCAAGAAATCAACGCAGACGACTACTATGGAGTGCTAAATTGTCCATAGGGCAATGGGTTGAGAAGGATGTCCTTAATCCTACATGCAGAAGCGGTGATGTACTAAAATTGGATTATTTCAATTATGTAGTTAGATTTGGCCGGGGAACTTTGTAAATAGTCATGTTTTTCTTTCTTGTTTTTAGCTGTTTTTCTTGTACCGACACTATATGTTTAAATGTCCGTTGGCGCGTGGCCAAAGTGTTTGTTGATATTTTGATTTTTTTTGAGTCATGTGTAATGTACGCGGCGTGCGTGCGTGATTTTATCCTTGCAATTGCGGAACCCGTTACATTCGATAAATGGTGCTTTATTAACGTTAATATTTTTAAAATAGGAATGGGAGGAAATGATTGTAAAACATTTTGCTGAACAGGTTATTATTCATGTTAGGGTAGCCGAGTGCACCAACTTAAAAGTAATTGTAGAACACCTTCGTTCTAATTTTGATAGATTTTTCTTGAGTCCTTTTCAGGTGACTAGTCACGGCATAGAACGATGGCGCCAGCATGTGGATATTATTTGTGTCTTTTATTTCAGGGTCTGTCTCAACCCATACGTGTGATTCAGTGTGTGTTGATGTGTCTTGTGTGTGTTGATTCTACGTGAGGAGGGGGTAGTTGTCCTACCGCCCTTATATATTTTTGCTGCTGTTGTATTTTTTTAGATGGAAAGACAGAGTGCTCTTGGGAGACTGCTGATTCTTGTCCATATGTTTTTCTGACACACACGTATTATTGTGCTTTGGGGCACATTTCTTCGAGGTTCGACCCCATGTTCTGGGAGGTCGAGGTTATTGACACGTGGGTTGACAGACATGCAGAGTTCCACAAACCGCCCGTTTTGCCTGTGACTTATTTTGATAGGCAGTCCTATTTGTCCGACTGAACCCTGTAAGCTTTCATGTAGCAAACCTGTTCATTGTGATGGCTAAATTTTAAGCCATAATTAATTGGGGAGTTCGCCATGTGTGTAACGGATTGTTGTACCTTGTATGGATAAGAATATTGTGATTAACGTAAATGTTGGCTGTTTGCCTATTGCTTTGTTGATGACTCGATTTCATGTAATTTTGTTTGTCACACCCGTGTGGTGTAGTGGTAGAGTATTTGTAAATTTTGACAGCGGTCATTTGAGTATTTTTCTATTGGTCACGTGTTAATGTACTTGTGTTGATTTGTATGAGAAGTCCTAAGATTTTAGGCAGTAAATGTTGCTACGGCAATTTAAGTCCAATTTCACACGGAAATTTTGTGTTTGTTTATAGTAGATTTAGGAAGTGTCGATTTAACTTAAGTATTGTAGTTGTGTTCCCTTGTGTCGGTCTAGCTCTAGGAAATGCGGATTCGTTGTTTGAAGGGTCATTCTGGATGATAACGAACCACGCATTCAAAGTACACATCGTGGTGCATGTAGAACGGCGTACGCACTTATATGGTCATTTTTTTTGTATCGTTTTATTTAAGGACGCTTGGTCCAGGTAATTAATCTCTCCAGATATATCGCCTAAGTTTTTGGCATTTTATTAAGCGGGAGTCAAGTGGGAGTTTTTGTTGTTAATTGTTTATGTAAATATGGTGATTTGTTATTAAATTCAGTTGTTTTAACCCTGGCTTCACTCTTTCCTGCATGTTATTTTGTTATATGTTACCCTGCAAGTTAATGAAGCGCCCTGACAGCAACTTACGAATATGACCTGTTACGCCCCGAATCTGAGTCTCATATGCTTCTTTGCAAGGGTTCATAAAACAAAAATGGCTGCCCAAGTGGGGATTGTTGTTGTTGTTGCTTCGCTGATCTCATATTTATTTCGTTGAGAAATGATGCCAGGTCAAGCGGACATGTAAATTCAGTAAATGGAGGCGATGTTGTACCGCCATGTGCATTAGTAAAATCACTGAGTTCCTAAAGTTAGAAATATTGAACAAGGTTAGAATTTGATTTGGTATTTGTTATAAACTTGTTCTGGCGCCCACATTAAAATTAGAAATTTGCATTATTAATGAATTCAGTCAAAGCAGGAAGATGTTGCCTTATATTTGACATTTAATTGACTTCGGTTAATTGGTGTTTCGTAAATTCTGTTGGTTAGGAATTTAAAAGCAGATCACTAGGGGTTATTTTGTTGTTTGGGAATATGTGTCTTTGTATTCAGTAAATTTTGTTACTGAAATTTTCATTAAATTAGAGCCAGTAATATTTAAATGTGTGACATGTATGTGCGTATAGGGCTGAAACCTTAGCCCATAACCCTGTTTTTCTCTGAATATATTTTGTGTGTGATATGGCGAGTGTTGATGAGATAAAGGCATTGTTAGAACAGATGTCGATCCAAATGTCCGCGAAAACGGAAGAACAATTAGTGCAGATGTCCGTAAAGACGGAAGAACAATTAAAAGAACAATTAGAAGCTCAGCGTGAGCATAGTGAAAAACAATTAGAACAAATGTCCGCGAAAACGGAAGAACAATTAGTGCAGATGTCCGTAAAGACGGAAGAACAATTAAAAGAACAATTAAAAGAACAATTAGAAGCTCAGCGTGAGCATAGTGAAAAACAATTACTTGATATGAGCGGTAACATTTCGGTCCAGTTAGAAGTCCAGAAATTAGACACTGACAAACAATTCAATGAACTAAAAACCACAAATTGTCACAACAGGCGGTAACACAAACCGAACAGTTAGGAAAAATCACGAATGATATTAATCAGAGCGTTCAAAAAGTAGAGAAACTGGCAGGCGAGGTTGCGGAAAACAACATTAAACAGTTAGGCGAAATGAAGAAATTGGAGGCGAAATTTGATAACAAATTAGTACAATTTGACGAGATGGTGGCAGATAAACTCAAGCAGATAGAGGCAGCATGTGTCAGTAACACCGCGGGAGTGAAGAAAACCCAAGAGAAACTACAGCAGCAAATTAATTCGGTAGATAACAACGTGCTGGAATTAATAAAGGAAATAGATAAAGTCGAAGTTAAGGCTGAAACCGAGCGGATACACTTGCGGGAAAATTTAGAGGAGCAATTAGGCAGAACACAAGAGATCATAAGAAAAGAGATGGAAGGCCAGCTAATAAACACACAGGAGGTCATAAGACAAGAAGTAGGGGAGCAGCTCGTCAAAACTCAGGATAATTTGGAAGAACAACTAGTGAAAACGCAGGAACGGATACGTGAAGAGCTAGAGAAAAATCAGGAGAGGAACGAGGAGAAAATAAATAGCTTAAAAGGTAGGATCCGGCGAGATTGGGACCAGCAGGCTCATGCGAATAAGGAAGACAGGCTGGCAGTTTTAAAGCGAATGCAGGCACTGGAGGAAAATATGAAGTCGAAATTACAGGAACACTCAGAATTAATCATAAAAAACGAGATTAGATCGTTAGAAAATGCGACATTATTTTCAAACGAAAATATTCCGGAAAAGCAAACAAGTATTGGAAGTCCGGCAGGTTCGAAGTTGGCTGAGGACACGAGTCGGGGTCAAAGTCCCAGACTAACGACTAATGCATTCCAGCAGTACAGGGGGGAGACTTCAACTCCGCAACCGAACTTGGCACCAGCCCTAGTCATCCAAGTCATTCGGGGTAATGATTTTAAGCCCGATAAGTTTAAAGAACATTCAGGAACTACTCCCAAAGCATTTCTACGGCAATTAACTGACTACTTTAATGACCAACACATTGGCCCGGAGAAACAATTAAGACTGGTGGAGAAATTTTTAGAAGGACCTAGCCTGACCTGGTTTTTAAGTTTCAAGTACACGTTTACAGACATGGCTCAATTCCGCGAGGCGTTTTTGAAGAAGTTTTGGAGTCCTTTGTTACAGCAGGGGTTAAGAATGGACCTGTACTCGCGCAAATACCACAGTACACATCCAACCCGTTTTTCAGAATTCTTCAGTCAGCAATTGGTAAAATTCAGGGATTTTGATGACCCGCCTAGCGAGCCGAATATGGTTCTAACCATCGGAAAACAACTCCCAATGCATATCCAACAATTATTAGTCGCAGGAAATATTCAGACCGCAGTCCAAGCCGAAGAATTACTCAGACACTTAGATGAGACGAGTATGGTAAGCCCACAGACAGGAAGAAGGAATTTGGAATGTGTCAACACGGCAGAGGTAGTTCAGGGACTCCAAAATAACCACGGCCAGGGGAACCAAAGTAAGACACAGTCCACAGGGACACAGTTCACGCCAAGAAGACAAGATTTTGACGGCCGAAACCAGTTCCATAACAACAATCAGAATTATCAGAATAACCGCGGGAGATATCATCAGAATAACCAAAATCAAAATAATCAGTGGACGTACCAGCGGGAATACACGAATTGGAGGGGAAACCAGAGACAAGGTAGACCTTACCAAAGAAATGGAGATGGTAGATGGAGTAACGGCAGGGACTATCGCCAAGAAAACAGAGGGGATTATAGGAATAACTGGGACGAACGATATATTGAATCCCGTAAATACTTGGATCAATTAAGTAATGAAGAAGCGGAGAAGGAGAAGTGGGGGCGTGCCATGGCGAACAGACAGAGCCCAGACAACCATCAAGGAGAGGGGGCAGAGAGTTTACTGAGGCAACAGGAGCGACAGAATGATAACCGGCGAAACACATCTAATGGGGCCCGGGATAAAAAAAAAACCAAATGAACTGAAAGGAGACAGGCTAGAAACGGAGATCGCCAGGGAGCAAGAAGAGATGATAGTGGCCAATATAGAAGAGTGGGTAGCATTCCCAGACGACTGCCTGGAGGAAGTGGTGAAGAACCGTGAAAATGTTATCAGACAGCTACCAATTATTTACGCGCATATTGGAGGTATGAGGGTGAGATGTTTGATTGATACAGGTAGCCAGGTGAGCTTAGTCACTGAAATTTTGATAAAAGAAATAGCAAGAAAACAGACTGTTCCTATTATGCCGGTACCGCTAATGAGAGTCAGAGGTGTCATTCCTGACAAAACTATGAATTGTAAACAGCAAGCATTTCTAGATCTGGAAATATTGAACCATACTTTTTCACAAACATTCATTGTTATTCCAAAGATGAACTACAATATAATTTTAGGAGCCAACTTCATCTGCGATTTTCATGCTGTAATTGATTTACATAACAACACTGTAAGCTTCAAACAAGTAGAAGGATTGGATCATGTGGGTTTAAATATGGAAGAGAATCCGCTGGAGAGAGAGGCAAATACTTGGGTTGTTGAGGAATGCACTAATGAGGCCGGAGATAAGATCTTGAGGGGAGAGCAAGTTAACCAGACAGCAGTGCTAGAGATGGATAGCCGAGATATTTCGCAGGAACTTTGGGTGCATTTGGCGGAAGAAGAAATGGGAGGAACCAAATTCGAAATTCTACTTCAGGAGCGACTTAAGGAAGCCATCGTAGGGGAATCTGATAGAAGAAGATTGGAAGAAATTTTAAGATTACATAAAGGAGCGTTTGACACCGTACCTGGGAAAGTTTTAAATTTTCAATATGCGATGCAGGTCACAGATTGGACCCCATTTAAAAGTAAATTGTACCCGATCCCAGAGAAGCATTTTTCTCAGGTGAGGGATATCATTACTAACTTATTAGATTCTGGCATGATAAGGAAAGCTGCAACTCCTTATCTGAACGCAATATTGGCTGTGACCAAGCCAAACGGATCAATTAGGCTATGCCTAGACGCGCGAGTTTTAAATAGCAAACTGCTAGTTGAGCACGACCAAGCACCGAGGATCAAAGATGTTTTGAAAGGCTTCCGTGGGAAGAAGATATACTCAAGTGTTGATTTGACGAATAGTTTCCACCATCTTGAACTTGAAGAAAAATCCCAACTGTTGACGGGATTTTTATTCGATAATCAAAGTTATATCTGGTGTCGAATGCCTTTTGGCGTGAAAACTGCGGGATGTGCACTCATTAGAGCACTCGATAGAAATCTGACTGAGGAGGTCAAGAACTTCACCACGAGATATGTTGATGACATATTAATCGCTTCTGAGACAATGGAAGAACACTTGATAAATTTAAATAAACTGCTGGACAACCTGAGAACCATGAACTTCAAGATCAACTTAAAAAAGTCACATTTTTGCCAGAGCGAAATTTTACATTTGGGACATATAATTGATGTCGAGGGCGTGCGGCCTAATCCAGCCAAGATTGATGCTATTAAGAAATTTCCCACACCTACCAAAGTCAAACATGTTAGAGCATTTTTGGGAGTGACAGGTTTCTTCAAAGAAAATTGCCCTGGTTACACAGAAACAGTAGCGCCCATGCAGGAGATGTTGAAGAAAGCGAATCGATGGTCGTGGAACGAGGAGTGCGACAGGTCTTTTAAAGCAACGAAGGATTTATTGGAAAACTGTGTGAAACTTGGATATCCGGATTTTGAGAAACAATTTATCATTCAAGCAGATGCTTCGTTAATTGGGATTGGTGCTATGCTGTACCAAGAGGACGCTGAAGAACCCAAGAAGAAATCCTACTTGGCATTCACGAGTCGTAAATTACGGAAACATGAGAGGAACTACACAGTTACGGAACTTGAGCTACTAGCAATTCTATATTCTCTCCAACAGTGGCGCAAGATGATCTATGGTTATTCCATCATTGTTAGAACCGACCACCATGCACTGACATTTTTATTTAAGACAACAATAGCAAGTGAGAGAGTTACGCGCTGGTCCATCTACATACAGCAGTTTGACATCACAATAGAGCATTGTCCTGGGAAATTGAACGTCATACCAGATGCCTTGAGTAGAAACCCTGAGGACGGAAACGAAGTAACAGCGGAAGTTCACAATATTACCTTGACACCTAAGGCTCGTGAGTTTTTGGCAAGATTGAAGGATATTCGGAAGGAGCAAGAAGCTGACCCATGGATGATGATGATGATAAAATTCTATAGGAAGGAGTTACAACCAAATTCACCGGAGTACCGGGAAGCCAGTGCTAAACAAGCGAGATTTCACTACTTGAATAACTTGTTACATAAGTACGTGGATGAGCATCATACTAAACTGCGGATCTTAGTTCCAGCATCACTACAGAGGGGATTAACTTGGCATGTTCACGAGAGCCTAGCACATATCGGCACGGATAAGACTGAAGCTACGATAGGGGAGACCTTTACTTGGCCCAAGATGAGATTCACCATTGTTGAAGTAATTAGAACGTGTGACGCTTGTCAGCGCACAAAGCCGAACAACTTTATTCTGAAACAACCTCCAAGACCACTATTACCGCAGAAACCATGCGAGATGCTCGCGATTGATTGCTTTGGTCCTTTAGTATAAGGAAAGCGTGGATGCCGACACCTCTTGGTATGTGTCGATGTATTTTCGAAGATGGTCGTGCTATGTCCTATTCAGAAGACGACATCAAGACAAGTCCTTAGTCGAATTAAGAACAAAGTCATTCCGATGCTTGGGAAGCCGGAATCCATTCTATCAGATCACGGTACCTATTTCACAAGCAATGTTTTTAGGCAAGGTTTGGAGAGCCTAGGAATAAAACACATATTTTCAAGTATTCGTCATCCTTGTGGAAATCCGAGCGAAAGAACAATTCGCTGTGTCGCTAAATACTACAGAGTAATGATTCCTAACGAACACAATAAATGGGTAGACAAAGTAGGGGAAATTGAGATGTGCATGAACACTACTAAGCACGAGTCGACGGGTCAAGTCCCACTGATTGTACACCACAACAGGTTGCCGGAAAGAACTTGGGACAAGATCATTCCTTGCCCAAGGGATCCATTATTAGCGCATGATTTGCGAATCCAGCGAACGAGGGAGCACATGAGGAACCAAGCGGACCGAAGGCTGAGACGGTACCGAGGAAAGAAGTTTCACCGAGAGTTACAAGAACAAGAATTAGTGCTGGTTCGTAGACCACCGATCTCCGACCCTAAGAACAAAGTCTTCGCCAAGTTCTGTCCGAAATTCATTGGCCCGTTCCGGGTAATTAAGAATCTGGGTAACAATGCCTACAGATTAGAAGAAGTGAGCACTGGTGCAAAATCTGTTTTTAATAGCGCCAATTTGAAACCGTACTACAGAAGGGAACCATTTGATGATTAGGAAAGATGATTATGCAGAATCTGTATTGCCAGAAATTTAGTTTTTTTTGAAAGCAAACACTCAAATCCACGGGGGGCGCGTGAGTACGCACTTTGTTTGTAAACAACGAGCAGCTGAGACGACGGGAGTGGCAACTACGTGAGGAGAAGGGGGAGACCTAATGAAAATATGAATGACATTCCAGCGAGAAGGGAGCACACTAAGTGAGTCAGAGGGGCATACACTCGAGCAGCTGAGTGAGATTTAAAGAGATGTGTTGTTACTACAGTGGATTTTGTTTTTGAAATCCAAACCAATAAATTGTTTCGAATTTCAAAACCTTGCTGAGGATAAATGAACCCTTATTGATCTTCGATAAATAAGTATTCATATTTATTATTATTATTACTACGGCCCAGGCAGCACATAAGGAAGTCGACTTGGATATTAGGGAGGCCAGCATTTCGTAATGGTTGCAACAGAAGCTGAGTTGGTAGCTATTCCTGGGGACGGCCAGAATTAGTCGAGTTCAAGGCCAAATTGTGCAACTACTGTACCAAAAATTGGAGACATAAAGGGAGAATCACGAGGTCCTCTCAACGAACATACGATTGAATCAGCCAATCGCAAGAGACCAAGCCGTGACCACGAGGTGGACGGCGTCAGTAGTAAAAAGCGCGCGGAAGTGTGTATCTAAGGAACCGCCGAACGGATTAATCTCCGCTCGAGTAATTTGAGACGTTGGATTCATTTGGAGAAGAATGACACTAGCCCCATCTTTGTGAGACAAAAACTCTGGAAGTTTTTATCCGACTCCGCCCCACTCCACCGCCCTTGTCAGTTTCTCATAAATAGTCTGGCCTGACGCCTATCTAAGTACTTTTCTTGTGGAGCCTTCAGAGGCATACTCCACGCCAGTTTGAGGTGTGATTTTGACGCTCGAATTTATCTGAGTAACTTATCTTGTGGAGCCTTCAGAGGCATACTCCACGCCAGTTTGAAGTTAATTTTTTTTGACGCTCGAATTTATCTAAGTACTTATTGTGTGGAGCCTTCAGAGGCATACTCCACGCCAGTTTGAAGTGTGAATTTTACGCTCTAAAATCAGTGAAGCTAATTTTATTTTCTGAGCTCTGGGGAGCTAAAGTCGCAGCGTTGGCAGTACCAAATTTTATAAGCTATAATACATTTTGTTCTAAAATCTACTAAATTGTGTGATCTAAATATTTCACGCCAGCGCGTGATAAACTGTAACATTCTTTTAAAGACGACGAGTTCAACTTTAAGGGGGAAGTATCGTATCACCCTCATTAGCGCTTACCAGAACCGAAGTCCATAAGACGGGACGGAAATACCGGACGAGATAGCGACTGCGAGTGCAGCCAGGATTTTGAACTTGTTAACGAGCCAGTGGCGCGGACTCGAGATGTATATTTTATGTATAAATTGTGTGTATTGTATGTGTTTTTATAGTGCGTATGTGCGATATAATTAGGGCCAGTCTTCGCTATTAATCGCAGTAGGACAATTGTGGGTGAACTGAGTAGCCTGCAAGCGATTATAGATAGGCAAATATTTAACATTGAACTTTTCTGCCAAGGAGTCGAGACCAAGATGATCAGCACGTGGTTTGAAGTTGGGATGAGCTTCAAGAAATCAACGCAGACGACTACTATGGAGTGCTAAATTGTCCATAGGGCAATGGGTTGAGAAGGATGTCCTTAATCCTACATGCAGAAGCGGTGATGTACTAAAATTGGATTATTTCAATTATGTGGTTAGATTTGGCCGGGGAACTTTGTAAATAGTCATGTTTTTCTTTCTTGTTTTTAGCTGTTTTTCTTGTACCGACACTATATGTTTAAATGTCCGTTGGCGCGTGGCCAAAGTGTTTGTTGATATTTTGATTTTTTTTGAGTCATGTGTAATGTACGCGGCGTGCGTGCGTGATTTTATCCTTGCAATTGCGGAACCCGTTACATTCGATAAATGGTGCTTTATTAACGTTAATATTTTTAAAATAGGAATGGGAGGAAATGATTGTAAAACATTTTGCTGAACAGGTTATTATTCATGTTAGGGTAGCCGAGTGCACCAACTTAAAAGTAATTGTAGAACACCTTCGTTCTAATTTTGATAGATTTTTCTTGAGTCCTTTTCAGGTGACTAGTCACGGCATAGAACGATGGCGCCAGCATGTGGATATTATTTGTGTCTTTTATTTCAGGGTCTGTCACAACCCATACGTGTGATTCAGTGTGTGTTGATATGTCTTGTGTGTGTTGATTCTACGTGAGGAGGGGGTAGTTGTCCTACCGCCCTTATATATTTTTGCTGCTGTTGTATTTTTTTAGATGGAAAGACAGAGTGCTCTTGGGAGACTGCTGATTCTTGTCCATATGTTTTTCTGACACACACGTATTATTGTGCTTTGGGGCACATTTCTTCGAGGTTCGACCCCATGTTCTGGGAGGTCGAGGTTATTGACACGTGGGTTGACAGACATGCAGAGTTCCACAAACCGCCCGTTTTGCCTGTGACTTATTTTGATAGGCAGTCCTATTTGTCCGACTGAACCCTGTAAGCTTTCATGTAGCAAACCTGTTCATTGTGATGGCTAAATTTTAAGCCTTAATTAATTGGGGAGTTCGCCATGTGTGTAACGGATTGTTGTACCTTGTATGGATAAGAATATTGTGATTAACGTAAATGTTGGCTGTTTGCCTATTGCTTTGTTGATGACTCGATTTCATGTAATTTTGTTTGTCACACCCGTGTGGTGTAGTGGTAGAGTATTTGTAAATTTTGACAGCGGTCATTTGAGTATTTTTCTATTGGTCACGTGTTAATGTACTTGTGTTGATTTGTATGAGAAGTCCTAAGATTTTAGGCAGTAAATGTTGCTACGGCAATTTAAGTCCAATTTCACACGGAAATTTTGTGTTTGTTTATAGTAGATTTAGGAAGTGTCGATTTAACTTAAGTATTGTAGTTGTGTTCCCTTGTGTCGGTCTAGCTCTAGGAAATGCGGATTCGTTGTTTGAAGGGTCATTCTGGATGATAACGAACCACGCATTCAAAGTACACATCGTGGTGCATGTAGAACGGCGTACGCACTTATATGGTCATTTTTTTTTGTATCGTTTTATTTAAGGACGCTTGGTCCAGGTAATTAATCTCTCCAGAGATATCGCCTAAGTTTTTGGCATTTTATTAAGCGGGAGTCAAGTGGGAGTTTTTGTTGTTAATTGTTTATGTAAATATGGTGATTTGTTATTAAATTCAGTTGTTTTAACCCTGGCTTCACTCTTTCCTGCATGTTATTTTGTTATATGTTACCCTGCAAGTTAATGAAGCGCCCTGACAGCAACTTACGAATATGACCTGTTACGCCCCGAATCTGAGTCTCATATGCTTCTTTGCAAGGGTTCAGTAGATAGAGGCAATTAACATAAATTTAACAGTGTCTTTAATTTCTTCATATCAATTGTCAAAGCTCGCAATCCTTCACTAAGGCACTTTGCCAAATCCGACATTCAGCTCAATTTACTCGACCTGAGAAGCCGTCTACAATTTACTGACCTGTGTTTCCTACATCAAATTGTGAATGGTTACACAAAATGTAACATGCTACTAAGCTACTTCCCACTCCACGTTCCCTCCCGTTCAACACGTCAGAACCATTTACACCACACACCTCGCCCACGTCTTGAAGTACAGAAGCGCTCTATTGTCCACCGTCTACCAACCCTTAGCAACTCCCTTCCAAATATTGGCATATTCACCCCCTATCGAACATTCAAACATAATATTAGAAGATCCCTTTCACCCTCAATTCCTAACCCCTCACCCTCCTAATCATTCACTACCCCAATCACTCCCTGCGTCCTTCCCGAGATTTATCCCTTGCTGCCATCACTGCCACTACCTGTTATTGTTGTTGTTGTTTTTCTTAATATTATTTGAAATTGTTAAAATTTTAGTGTAAGTGACCTTTTCATGGTTGTAACTAATAATTATTAAATAAATAAATAAAAATAAAAATGAAAATAGGCCGTATAGTTCTTCACGGAACTACTTGTTAGCCTATTTTCAATTTTGAAAAAATAGGCTTATGAGATCACCATATGTCCGTGTGTGTGTGCGTGTGTGTGTGTGTGTGTGTGTGATTCGTGTGTGTGTCCCCCCCTAATAAAATCTAAACGGCAGGAGCGATTTCAATGAAACTCGGATTGTTCATAGCACTATTCCCGGCGACCTCGACCGTGCCCTTCAAATTTTGTTACGACTCACCAATCCAACATGGCGGCTGTGCGAAATATTTCACCAGCATTCAATATCTCCGAAACTATTACAAATATTACCCTGACATTTTCTAATGTGATAGAGGGAACTACTATAAGTTCACTTATGTGACTTTTGAAAACCTGGTAACTACAAAACCAACATGGAGGCCAAGCGAATTTGCGACTTTTAAATAGACGTTTCTCGCGATTTGACCAACCAAACGCAATGAAACTTGGTACAGTATATGTTTATATACATTGTTACGCACCGACAGCTAACTTCGTTCAATTGTTCACATAATCACAAGATGGCGGATGTGCGAAATATTTCACCGGCATTCTATATCTCTGAAAATATTAGCGGTATCTCCCTAAAATTTTGTACGGAGATAAAGGGCACTACTGGAAGTCCATCTATAAGACTTTCAAAAACCGGTTAACTACAAAACAAACATGGCGGCCAAGCGAATTTGAAAATGTTAAATAGACCTTTCTCGCGATTTAATGTTCCAAGCGCACTGAAACCTGGTACATGAAATATTTATACACATTGTAATCCACTGGTATCTAATTTAGTTCAATTGTTTACATAACCTCAAGATGGCGGCAGTGCGAATTTTAAAATTAAGTTTTTATTTCTTGTGATGTAGTCATGCGATCGAAGTGAAAGTTTGAATAATGAATCTACGCAATAATTTTCCTTTAATGGTACATGACTCTATGGCCTATACATTTAACAATCCAACATGGCGACCATCCGAATTATTTAGACGATACTGAATATCTACGAATCTATTTTAGCAATCAAACTGCATTTTTTAATGTTCATAGGGGCTATGAACTTAAGTTCACCTATAGGACTTGAAATAACTTGGTGATCACAAATCCAACATGGCGGTGACGCGAATTATAAATATTCACATGGACGTTTCTCGCAATTTAACCATCCACGTGCAGTGAAACGTGGTACAGTAAATCCTTATACGAATGTTAATCCACTGGCATCTAATTTATTTCAATTGTTTCCATAACCTCAAGATGGCAGCTGTGCAAAATTTTTAAATCTCCTTGTTTTTTCTTGTGTCCTAATTATGCGATTGAAGTTTGAATACTACACGTTCACAATAATCTGCATGTAACAGTACATAACTCTAGGACCTACATATATAAAATCCAACATGGGGACCATCCGAAATATTTAGTCGGTTCTCAATATCTACGAATCTATTACAGCAATCAAACAGAAATTGTGTATGTTGATACAGGCAATTAACATAAGTAGGATATATGAAAATAGGCTGTATAGTTCTTCACGGAACTACTTGTTTTTATTGTATTGAGCTTTCCTTTTGGCCCAGTATTGTCTGATCCTTGGAGATTTTGCTTCCCTTTCTTCGGCAGAGATGTGGATCGTACGCTTTTGTTTGATTTTAACTTTGAACCGTTGTTTCTTATCCTTGGTGATGGTTTTCGCTATTTTGTCCATGAGCATGGTCTGTAATTCGGAGATCTACGAGGTCTTTCTCAGTTTCCTTAAATCAAAGGGGTTTTGTTTTTCTTATTACGAAAATAGTCGAAGATCTTTTTGGTTAGTCTATATGAATTCATTCGGAGAATGTGTCCATAAAAATCAATTCTCCACTTTTTATTGTGTCCGAGAGTTTTTCAGTTTTTTTGGAAAAGAGTTTCGTTCCCGACATGGATTAATTTGCTGTTATGGAATTATTATTTTACGAGGGAATGTGGAATATCTTACCTGAGGCAATTGTGGAGGTTCGCACTCTACAAGTGTGTGGGATTCATACCCACTAAAAACGACACACGCTTCTCCCACGACGTGTGACTCCGCCCCGGAATCGCTCTCGCATTACTTCAGGGCGGTGTCGTGTGCGAAGCCTCTTATGCTTCTTCTTCCTTCTATTCTAGCGGCCTCGGTGGCGTAGTCGGTAGCATGCTGAGCTTCTATGCCCAAGATAGCGGGTTCAAACCCGGCCGAAGCCGTCGGATTTTTTAAGAGCGTTAAAAATCCCTTCCTTCGGAGGGGAAGTAAAGCCGGCGGTCCCATGTCATAGATTATGGCATATTAAAGAACCTCCACTAATTACACCTGTGTGAAGCTAAATTGGATAGGTTAGGAATGTAAACAACGCTCTTAGGTTTCTACGTTCGTTGCCAAGAACCGACTGTGGTGGCGTCTAGTAGCTAAGTTCTGAACTAGAACTAGTAGTCGTTGACGGTGGCGTTTGGTGGAAAAAGTAGGAATTATTTGAAAAATTCAAAGTTGCAGCCCTTACTTGAATTTAAAAAAGTCCTCTCGGCACGCCGGAAGGCGGAGGTAGATTTCACCGCACAAACTTGGGGATAGGCGAAAATAGGCAGAATATGCATGTTTTCGTAGAAGGATCAGACCTCATTCATTGCGAGAAAGTATTTTATAATTGGAGCATAATTAACTTTGTTTTTCGTCATTTTATGCTTATTTTAAACATTTTATTATCTTGTGGGGACGGTAACCTTCTTGTCATTTGGGGTCCATTTTTATACTTGTGGTCACACTGTCCTTATGCAAGGTTTCGACACTGATGTGTAACTATGTAACGGTCTGTTACTTCTTCACCCAAAATTATATCTCCCGTAGAGATTTTGGTTGGTTCCTCAGTTTAGGGGCTGCGACAACGCGGTCGTGTAACCCCGTGTACTTTCGGTGAGTGTAGAATCTGTCTGATAAACGGTGTGAATTGTGATGGCTGTATTAGTCTGTAATTCAGGTAAGGAATGCAGACGGTCAATTTCAAGCAGTAGTTCCTAATGTTGCTACCAGATACTACCGTTAACGACACCTAGCTGTGAACTTGGCTACTAGATGCCACCGCAACCAGCAACTTGCAACGAACGTTGGAACTTCCCCTCCAAAGGAAAGCATACTGAGGGATTTTTAGCGCTCTTAGAAAATCCGACTACTTCAGCCGGCTTTGAACCTGCGACCTTGGGCATAGAAGTTCATCATGCTACCAGTTACGTCACCGAAACCACTTCACACTTAGTCAGATGGAAATCTGAATCAAATCTCGTGCAAGTGCGTTGTCATGGCAACGTCTGATGGCTCATCCCTCATCAATTTAGTTGTGTTGCCATGGCAACCTCTGATAGCTCTTGGCATTTTCTTATAATTCCGAAATCATTTTTCTCATCCCTTAGCGTAATGGTGGGTCATATCAAAAATTATTTCAGACAAAAGTTTTAGGTAATTATTAGGGGAATATTGTCCATTTTGTACGGTTTTGATATTGTGCCTATTAAGAGAGATATGATTAATGTTTCCCGAAAACCCCACTTTTTCCCACCTCCTTGGTCAATGGTTGGTGCTATAAAAAAATCTTCAAACATAAATTGTTGGGCTTTATCCGACACTTAGAACGGATTCGATATTTCACATATTAAGAGAGTTATAGCAATATTTCACTTTCTCGGAAATAGCCCCCCATTTTCACCCCCTTCGACCGATTTAGCCCAGTAACGAACTAGACCGAGATTTTATAGGTATACATATTCGGTAAAAAATTCAAAGTGATTGGTACAAAATTACGGCAGTTATCGTGTCCACACGAAACTGATATATATATATATATATACTAGCTGACCCGGCAGACGTTGTCCTGCCAATCAAAGAAAGTGTTGTAACTTTGTTTCTTGAAGTGCTTTTGGATGCACAATATATTTTTTTCAATTTCTGTTAACTGCCTCTAAACTATCGTGAAATGAATTAACTAATCTAGAAACATTCGTGGGAGCGTGCTTAACAATTCTCCAACGTTTCATCGCAATTGGATGAATGGCATTAAAACGCATACGGGATTTTGTTTAAATGATTCGTGCGCTGTCACTCATTTGTTGAATCCACTCGTGCTCTACCAACTGTGAAATTGATTTACTAAGTTAGAAAACTTCACGTAAGTATACACAACAACTCATCAAAGTTTCATCGGAATCGGATGAATGGCATATGAACGTATACGGGATTTTTTTAAACGATTCGCGTGCCGTCACACATTTGTTGAATCTACTCATGCGCTGCCTATTGTAAAATAGATTTACTAAGCCTGAAACCTTCTCTGGAGTGTACTCAATCTTTCACCAAGGTTTCATCGCAATAGGATGAATGATATATGACCGCATACGCGACATTGTGGAAACGATTCACGCGCCGTCGATCATTTGTTGAATCTACTCGTGCGCTACTTATTAAAACTGGATTTACTAATCCAGAAACCTTTCCTGGAATGTACACAACAATTCACCAAAGTTTCATCGTAATCGGATAAATGGTATATGAACGCATACAGGACTATGTTAAAACGATTCCCGCGCCATCGCACATTTGTTGAATCTACTCGTGCGCTACCGATTGTAAAATGAATTTACTGAGCCAGAAACATTTACTGAAGTGTACACAACAATTCACCTAAGTTTCATCGCAATCGGATAAATGGTATTAGAACGCATACGGGACCTTGTTGAAATGCTTCGTGCGTCGGCGCTCATTTGTTTAATCTACTCGTGCTTAACCTCCTGTGAAATGGATTAACTAAGTTAGAAACCTTCACGTAAATGTACACAACAAATCATCAAAGTTTCATCGCAATCGATGAATGGTATATAAACTTATACGGGATTTTGTTGAAACATTTCGCGCGTCGTCGCTCATTTGTTGAATCTACAAGTGCGCTACCTATACTAAAATGAATTTACTAAGCCAGAAGCCTTCCCTGGAGTGTACACAACATCTCACCCAAGTTTCATCGCTATCGGGCGAATGGTATTTGAACGCATACGGGACCATTTTGAAACGCTTCGCGCGTCGTCGCTCATTTGTTGAATCTATTCGTGCTTTATCTATTGTAAAATGAATTTACTAAGCCAAGCACCTTCCCTGGAGTGCACTCAACATTTCATCCAAGTTTCATCGCAATCGGATGAATGGTATATGAACGCATACGGAACTTTGAAACGCTCTAACGTGCAGAGACAAACAGAATTCGACATCACTGCCACCGTTGGTATAAAACACAACTTTCCGCCATGGGCGGAGTGTATGTTATGGCGGTAGTTGCACAGGTTGCGACCAGGTGGCTCTACGTGCAGAGACACACAGTCCAAAAGGATCACTTTTCACTAAGGCTAGCGGTTTCCATGACGACTGTTTAGGACTGTATATTGTGATTCTAAATTTGTGTGTAAATTGTGGTTCTAAAATTCTAAAATTCCACCTATCTGGTCAAATTGTGAATCTAAACCATACATGGGCCCACCCTAACATTCATACAAAATTTCATCAAAAAAGGCCCAGGCGTTTAGGAGGAGTTCAGTCACATACACACGTGTCGAAAAATTATATATATAAAGATATATATATATATAAATATAAACTTTTGAACTGACGGTGGTTTTGGGGTCTGAGGGATGTGAAACGCGAAGATATGTCGAAATTTTCCGGAAGTCGAACCATGGTATCCATTGCCATAGTTAGCTTTCTAATGAAATCTACCTAAAACAGATACACACACAAATACAGCCATCACAATTAACACTGGTTATCAGACAGATTCTACACACACCCAAAGTACACGGGGCTACATGACCGCGTTGTCACAGCCCTTAAACTGAGAAACCAACCAACCATCCTTCAATTCTTTTTTTATTATCGCTCATAAGCATCGAAGTCCCTATTCTTTTGGCGCAAAGTACTTTCCACATAAACTGCTTCCTTATGCCAGGATTTTTGATTTATCAGCATAACATGGACGATGTTGTCTGGAGTCAGTTGTCCCTGCTCAGCTTCCAAGCATCTTCTTTGTGGCAGCCAATGGACACAATGTGGAGTGCATCATGGATGTCACTGCAGTAAATGCACACCGGACTACTCGCTCGCTCTATTGTGAGGAATTTTCGGAAGTGTCTGTGAACTGTCAGGAACTGTGAGAGGTAATAGTTCACATCACCATAATTCCGGTCGACCCAGTCAGCTAGGGAAGGTATCAGCTTCTTCGTTCATTTTCCTAGGGAATCATCTTCCCATCTCTACAGCCATCGATCCATTCTGTGGTTGACAGCTAGCTCCTTTGCCCGTTTCCTTCCCAGCTCTCCGTGGGCACGCCATATCCTCTGTCTTTCTAAGGCTAGCAAGTCAATAGAAGCTACTGCTGCTACTTAATAATAATAATAATAATAATAATAATAATAATAATAATGCTAACAAAGCATGTTGAAAAGTTGTCAAAATACACAGAGCTTTCAAAACTGATAAGGAAGCAATGGCACATGGCACAAGTCAGGACAGTTCCTATTATCATCTCCAGCACTGGCGTGATTCCCAACAACTTAAAGGAATCACTCACAGAGTTGAAATTAGACCCAGGCCTTTTCAAACTGATGCAGAAAACAGTCATACTTTCTACGTGTCGCGTAGTAAGGCTGTTCTTGGGCAATCAGGCCTGAAGCAGTGAGGGAAATATGAAGCTACTACACAATGCAGTCACCAAGAATTTGCTCCTTATGATATGTACGGTATCTGGGATTGTAAATGTTTTCTTTCCAGCAAATGCTGAGAATGTGTAAGCGCATGCGCAAAATAAATAATAATAATAATAATAATAATAATAATAATAATAATAATAATAATAATAATATGGTCTCGGCTGCCTATAGTGGATCTTTTCATTTCGGGCCAAATAGACGATCTAGTAACCTATTCGGACATTCCATTTACTCTGCTATCGGATAGCGAACATAAACTATAATGGGTAACCTATCATTGTGTTGTAATCACCAAATGCAATACAAGAGATATTTTACGAGCTGACTTGAAGAGCCGTGGAAATTTACCCGCTCTTTAAAAATTTCATATCTTTGATCAGGAATCGAAACCGTAATGTTGAGATCGTGATGCAGACACTCTACCACCAATCCATCGAGGAAGCTAATCTATGGGTATCCTGTGACTGATATGCTCGGTCTTTAACACTTGACGTCAATCGAAGATGAAAAGAAATGCTCGAAGCAAAATTGCCGACAAATGTTCGCACAATGCAATGGGGCTCGCACTTGACCTTTCAATCCAGAATGTGCCTGGACATTGTAGATAATATGTTCCTGCTTCCATTGTGTTTATCTTCCGGGGGAAGAGTGGGGGAGTATTGCGGGAGAGCAGATCCGGCCATCTCTCTTCCCACCGCGCCACACGCTTCTGTATTTCATCGCACCGCCTGGGGCGCCAAGCACTCTGGAACAACACACAGGGATATAGAGGCGGCTAGACGAAAGAGCGCGCCAGTCAACATCATACAGCACAGTACAGAATCGAACGGGACTCGCAAATGTTACCGTTAAAGGTAGGTTTCCGGTTAACGGAGGTTGGCCAATACTAAAATAATTAAATATGCATATAATTATGTGCGAAACCATTAATTAAAGAACCAGACAAGTCCAAAAATTAAATTGTTCAGAAACTAAAAAAAATTAAAAGTGTAGTTTCATTTGTACTGAATTAAAAAAGTGGTTCCGTGAAGAAGAAAGCCTATTTTCACACAACCTACTTATGTTAATTGCTGTAATAGATTCATAGATATTGAGAACCGACTAAATATTTCGGATGGTCACCATGTTGGATTGTTATATGTATAGGCCATAGAGCCATGTACCATTAAAGGAAAATTACCGCTTAGGTTCATTACTCATACATTCACTTCGATCGCATGATTACGACACAAGAAATAAAACCTTAATTTTAAAATTCACACAGCCACCATCTTGAGGTTATGTAAACAATTGAAGTAAATTGGATACCAGTGCATTACAATGTGTATAAACATTTTCTGTACCAAGTTTCAATTCGTTTGGATCATTAAATCACGAGAAATGTCTAATTAAAACATTCAACACCAAGTTGGCTCATCGGCGGACTCTTGGTGTCCCCGCCCGGACCCCCAAAGGAGTAACGAACTGCGCGCAACCTCCCTTTGCATAGAGTGCAACTGCACTACTTGACCAGGCGAAACCCCACACAAGACACGACACAAACTTAGAAGAATTGCTGAGTTTTAATTCACCAGCCGTGAAAGCCAATATACCAACTTTTTGGAAGCCTTCATAGGGAGGTTCAGGCTGCTTGAGCTTTTAGTTCTCGCAGTTAAGGAGTGCAGTTGCACTCTATACAAAGGGAGATAGCGCGCAGTTCGCTACTCCTGTGGGGGTCCGGGCGGGGACACCAAGGGCCCGCCGATGAGCCAGCTTGGTGTCCTAGGTGAAACCTCACACAAGACACGGCAAAAACCTCTAAGAATTGCTGAGTTTTAATTCGCCGGCCGTGAAAGCCAATATACCATCTTTTTAATTCTATATTTTGTTAATTAATTTTCAGTGTCTGTGACGAATTCCATTCAATAATTTTAGTGATATTTAAGTATTGTACGTAGAACTCGCACCGACAGTGGTAGCTACGCTCGCTAAAGTGCAGTGTTAGGCCATGGGGTCAAGCTCTCTGCTAACTTGATAGACGTGAGTTCAAGCCCCACCATCAGCCGTACTTCAAATGGCTTTCTGTGTTTTCCCCATTTCAACTCTAGGCAAATGCTTGGATGGTACCATCTGACAGGCCGCTTCCTGCCATCTCCTTGCCCAGTCCTCTAGTGAGCTTGGCGTCAGGAAGGACATCCATCCGTAAAAACCATCCGCCGCGTAGAATTTCAACGTATCTCACAGGGTGTCTGTCAACTCTTACAAAAGTAATTAACAAATGTATAGAACCTTATATGTATCCTTAGGTAAATTTTCACTTGTTTTCTATGTTGTCTGAAGATGGCTCCATTGAGTGCCGAAACTAGTAAGATGTAAACATGTATATTAATTCACACGATGTTATTTTTTAGTATTGATTAAGATGTCGCCTCCGTGGTGTAGTGGTCAGCGTGCTTAGCTGCCACCCCGGAGGTCCAAGGATTGATTTCCAGCTCTGCCACGAAATTTGAAAAGTGGTATGAGGACTGGAACGGGGTCTACTCAGCCTCGATGGTCCAAATGAGTAGAGAGGGACTTATTTCCACCTCAGCCATCCAGGAAGTTGTTTTCCGTGGTTTCCCACTTCGTCTCCGGGCAAGTGCTGGGACGGTTCCTAACGTAAGGCCACGGCCGCTTCCTTGCCTATCCCTCCCAATCTCCCCATCCCTCATGAGGCCCCTGTTCGCTTTGCAGGTGAGGCCGCCTGGGTGATGTGCTGGTCCCACCTCCCCAGTTGTATCCCCGACCGGGTGTTTCAAGCTCCAGGACACTGCCCTGGCGGCGGTAGTGGTGGGATCCCTCTCTGTGTCCGAGGAAAAACCCAACCTGGAGGGAAAACCGACTAAAAATTAAAAAGAAAAAGTATTGATTAAGTTCTATCAGTCACCTGAGTCAGCCATGGGCATAGCAAGAAAGAATAAATGGTGTACTTTCCATGCTCAGTGTTGTATTTAGAAATTTCGGCTACGAATTACTTCAGTTCCGTACCTATTTTACAGTATTTTGAATATGTGTGTATATGGTTTGAATGTAGCAAACACGACATTTGAAGAGATTAGGCCTATTTGTAAAGTGTCTGAAATCCATGACATGGCCTACTACAGAAATCATGTTTCTTAAACTTCATTTTCAGATTTGTGATTTAAGGTCAGGTACTAACCTGGCATTTTCCTGAAGGAAGTGTGTGAAAACCAGGAGACAATCCACACTCGGGATTGCCGCTATCAGAGCTGGAACTCAAACCTACGATCTCCGGACTTTCTGTAGCTGCCCACACGGTCGTAGAGCATGGCTACGCCACGAGCTAGAAACTCTCAATAAAGTAACCAATATTTAAGAGGTTGTCAAGAAAGCGTTGTTGTTGTTGATTCATTTAGGGGTTTTGTGACATTGTCGTCATGTAGCCACGTGTACTTGATTGCGTGTAGAATTTGTCTGATAACCTGTGTTATTGTGATGGCTGTATCAGGGTGTGTGTAGATGTAATTCACATCAGGATTGGGAAGAAGGTAGCTGTGGACTCAATGTAGGAACAATCCAGACATTCGCATAGAGTAGAGGTGGGGAAACCACGGAAAACCACTTACAGGAAGGCTGAGGTAGAAATCGAACCAGCCTCTTCTCAGTTTTGCATCACAAGCCTGAGTGTACCCCGTTCCAGTTCTTTTATCTTTTCAGCACATTTATTAGTCTAATAAAACAGATCCAAACACTTATAATTTAAGACACATTTTCCTCCCCAATGTAATGTTCAAAATTCACACGAATGTTCACTGCAGTCTTTGAAAAACATAACTCACTTCGATTTCATACAGATAAAAACAAGAATCATAATAAACAGAATGACGACCACTTATTTTTAGAAGCTGGCTGCGTGGCTCAGCGGTGACGTTCTCGCTTGCAGTGCCCAAGGTAGCACGATCGAACCCTGGCACAGTCAGCTGGCATTTGAGGTTGCGCAAATGCGAGGGAGCCGAGTCAGTAGATTTACTGACAGGTTAAGGAACCCTTTCGGGGCAAAATTCCTGCACACCCGGCGTCTCTAAAAGCCTCAGTAATTAAAAGAGACGTAAAACAAGTAACCATATTATTATTATTATTATTATTATTATTATACAAGAACCTCATTTATCCGTATTAGGTGGGACCCGAACTGATCCGGATTATCAAAAATCCCGATAATCCCAAAAAATGAAATACAAAATAATACAAGTTATATAATCTATTAACCAGCCCTTCTTCAATTGTACAAATAATATTAGAACACTTCTCTTACATTTACGACTGTTTTATGCAACAAAATAATGGGTGAGTTTTCTCAGTTTTACATATTTATAGCGTTTGCGCGCTGCACGATCATGAATACGGTTTACTAACAACAGTTCTCAAATGCAGGCGAATGCAGGGACGGTTCCTTTGGTTGAACGTGGCTGAATTACTTCCGATTACTGTCCTTAACATCCTTGGCGGAAAAGACATTCAAGAAGAGTCAACCCCATAAAAGAAATACTGTGCCGTAAAATTACATTTCTATTATTTTCGATCTGGATAAACCAGAGATACGGATTAATCAGATCCGGATAAACGACGTTCTTGTGTATTAGAATAATCAACAAGTAGTTCCGTGAAGAACTATACATCCTATTTTCATATATCCTACTTATGTTAATTGCCTCTATCAACATACAAAATTCCAATTTGATTGCTGCAATAGATTCCTAGATATTGAGAACCGAATAAATAAGTTATTGCGGATGGTCGCCATGTTGGATTTTTATATATGTAGGTCTTAGAGTTATGTACTGTTACATGAAGATTATTGTGTACGTGTAGCATTCAAACTTCAATCGCATGATTAGGACACTAGAAGTAAAAACAAGATTTTTAAATTTCGCACAGCTGCCATCTTGTGGTTATGGAAACAATTGAAAAAATTAGATGCCAGTGGATTAACATTCGTATAAGGATTTAACTGCACTCAGATGGTTAAATTGCGCGAGACGACCATATCAATATTTATACTTCGCGTCGCCGCCATGTTGGATTTGTGATCACCAGGTTATTGAAAGTCCTATAGGTGAACTTAAGTTCATAGCCCCTATGAACATTAAAAAATTCAGTTCGATTGATATAATAGATTCGTAGATATTGAGATCCATCTAAATATTTCGGATGGTCGCCATGTTGCATTGTCATGTGTATAGGCCATAGAGTCATGTACCGTTAAAGGAAAATTATTGCGTATGCTCATTATTCAAACTTTCACTTCGATCGCATGATTACGACACAAGAAATAAAAACTTAATTTTAGAATGCCCACAGCCGCCATCTTGAGGTTATGTAAACAATTGAACTAAATTAGATACCCGTGCATTACAATGTGTTTGAACATTTCCTGTACCAAGTTTCATCGTTTGGATCATTAAATCGCAAGAAAGGTCTATTTAAAATTTTCAACTTCGCTTGGCTGCCATATTCGTTTTGTAGGTAACCGGTTTTAGAAAGTCTTGTAGATGAACTTCCAGTAGTGCCCTTTATCTCCGTACGAAACTTCAGGGTGATACCGCTAATAGTTTTAGTGATATAGAATGCCAGTAAAACAATTCGCACAGCCACCATCTTGAGGTTATGTAAACAGTTGAATGAAGTTAGATGTCGGTGCATTACAATGTGTATGAACATATACTGTACCAATTTTTATTGCGTTTGGTTGGTTAAATCACGAGAAACGTCTATTTAAAAGTCGCAACTTCGCTTGGCCGCCATGTTGCTTTTGTAGTTACCAGGTGTTCAAAAGTCACATGGGTGAACTTCCAGTAGTTTCTTTTTTGATCGCAAAATATTCCAGGGTGATATCGGTAATAGTTTCGGAGATATTGAATGCTGGTGAAATATTTCGCACAGTCGCCATGTTGGATTGATTAAACGTAACAAAATTTGAAGGGCTCTTTAGGGGTCATCCAGAATAGTGCTATGAACTTACCGAGTTACATTGAAATCGCTCCAGCCGTTTAGAAGTTATTATGGGGGGACTCACACCATCACACACACACGCAGACACAGACAGACGGACCAAAGGTGATCTCATAAGCCAATTTTTTCGTAAATGAAAATAGGCTAAAAATGTTCCAGAAGCACTCTTGAGACAAACTTTCCAGAGGTGATCCAGGAAAAGAGGCAGGGTGGTCACCAGGAGTGTTTGGTATCCAGTAAGGTTGTAGTGGATTCCTCTCGGATTAAAATTATTTCTTTTTGGCAGAGACGGGTATCGAACTCGAACCTCCGCGGTGCCAGCCAAGAGTGCAGGTCACTACGCAACGAGCCGGACTGTCAAGAAAGCAGTCGAAGATAACGTGTACAAGTTCCGCTGTTGTCAGGAGATTTGTCGGATGAGAGTTAGGAAGTTGATGGAACTATTCATAAAAGTCTTACAAACAACTGCCATGGCACGTTGTACACCCCCTGTTCTCTACGCATAAAATCAATAAGCAATGGAGGCTGCATATTTGATGATCCTCCTCAAGCTGACATTCCACTTGACATGCCTTCTTATTGGCTCCATCGGGAAGAAGATGCAGTTATTTCCTTCACTAACTTCTAACCTGTGCTAGCTCAATCCCTGGTTTAATATTATTATATCCTTCTGAATAGCCTACAAAGTGACTAATTGATCACGTTATCCCATTCCACTGTGCTCTGATCCACATCAAATATTAACGCTGACATTTTTTTATTCCGTGCAGTAGGTCTGAAGCGCATGCCAGGCAGCCAATGGAGTAATCTACAAGAGGAGGGCAATTTACAAACCTAGAGCTGTTCGGCTTTGCTATATTGGATGGTTAGTTAGTTAGTCAAGTGGTTGGTTGGTTGGTTCCTCAGTTTAGGGGCTGTGACAACGCGGTCATGTAGCCCCGTGTACTTCGGGTGTGTGTAGAATCTTTCTGATAAACGGTGTTAATTATGATGACTGTATTAGTGTGTGTTATCTGTATTGGAAAGCGTACATGTGAAGAAGGTAGAAACAAAATTGAATGATACAATGTGTTGCATTACTGGTTCCATCAAATCAACTCCATGTCACTGGTTGCCCATGCTGAGTCACATCACTCCACCTCACTTAAGGAGGAAGCAAGCTCTACTAAGGGAAGCTAAGAAAATCTTTGCATCACCCTCTTTGCCATTGCACCAAGAATTCTGCCATCCATCACAGCAACGACTGAAATCTAGAAGACCAGTAAGTGTTACTGCGGGGCAACTCATTGCTGCTGGATTTGACCTAAATGAAAGCTGGAAGCATGAGTGGTCAACTAAGACATGGGGAACAAATGCCCACCATCTTGATCCTACAAAGAAACCAAACGGTTTTGACTTACCGAGGAACTTCTGGTGCCGCATCAACAGGCTGAGGACTGGACATGGTTGCTGCAATTATTTCAGGTACAAGTGGGGCTGGATCAGCTCAACAATGTGTGAGTGTAACCTGGAAGAACAGACGATCGAACATCTGGTCTAACGCTGTCCTCTTTATTCGTACCCTGGCTTTCCTGACGATTTGTTCGCTCTCACACCCGACTTAACCGAATGGTTGAGAAGGATGGACGTTAAAGTTTGAATATAGCTTGTTATGTATAATTGTATATTGTATAAATTACCATACGATTAAATAAATAATCTGTATTTCAGGTGAGAACTGCAGACATTCAATTTTGAAGTAGTTCCTACTCTTGCAACCAAATGCTACCGTGAACGACAACTAGTTGTGAACTTGGTTACAGGATGCCACCGCAGTCGGCTCCTGGCGACGAACCTTGGAACATACGAGCGTTAGTTAAATCTAACCTATAATTTAGTTTCACACAAGTGTTATTAGTGGAAAGTTATTTTACAGCCCACCGGCTTTACTTCCCCTCCGAAGGAAGGCATACTGAGGGATTTTTAACACTCTTAGTTAGTGAGTTAGTTATTGAGGTTTTAAGGGATGGAACAGCGAGATCATCTGCCCCTCTCAACACAGTTAAAATTATATAAAATACAGCCATCACAATAACACAGGTTATCATACACATTCTATGCACACACAAATACACGGGGCTACATGTTAGTCGTACGCCAGTACCAGGTCGACCAAGAGTAATCACCCCACAACAGGACCCGTATCTCGCCTTAACCGCCCGACGAAATCGGAGTGCACCTACAAGACAATATTGTCGGCGGTGCTTGCAGCCGTCTCAGGGGTTGCCGTTTCCCGGCAAACTGTGTACCGGAGGCTCAGTACAGCAGGGCTGTTTGCCGGACGCCCAGCGGTGAGCGTCCCGCTCACTCCAGCACAGAGACGGGCCCGTTTACTGTAGAGCCGTCAACGTCAAAACTGGACCATGGAGGCATGTGCTCTTCACAGATGAATCCCGCTTCAGTTTGCAGAACGATTCCCATCGCACATAAATCTGGAGAGAATCGGGGAGCCGATACAACCACAGGAACATCGTGGAACGGGACCAGTATGGTGGTGGTGTGGGGCGGCATCATGTTGAATGGCCATAATGACCTATACATCTCCATTGGAGATCCGAGGAACAATATGAACGCTCGGAGATACAGGGATGAGGTACTGAGACTCTTCAGAGGTGCGGTTGGTCCAGACTTCCTATTAATGGATGATAATGCCCGACCGCACCACGCTGCTCTGGTGGATGAATTTCTGGCTGAGGAAGACATTCATCACATGGACTGGCCTTTCGAGTTCTGCGGATCTGAATCCTATAGAACATGCGGGGGATGCATTGGAGAGGCGAATTTCTTCCAGTCAGCCTCCACCAAGGACTCTCCAAGACTTTCGCATTGCCATTTCGGAGCAATGGGATCGACTGCCACAGGCGCTCTTGGACCATTTGATAGAGAGCATACCAAGTCGCGTCGCTGTGAAGCATGTGTGACCGTTAGGCATTTTATCATTTTAAATGATCTTGTCGACTTCGTCGTTACGCTGGGGTCTGGCGTTACGTTACGGTGACGGGACGAAATGTACCCAGATGCACTGAGGTGTGCGACGTCATAGAACTGCTTGGTGCATGTGTTCCCCGACAACTCTACTTCGTTAGTATAACACAAAAATCCCCGATTCTTGGATGTCACGGGTAATCTCGAGAACCACTGGATGGATTTTGATGCGGTTTTCACCATTCTGTAAAGGATATCTCGAGGAATGATTCTGTAGAAAATAATTTATGTATGATCAAAGGAAGCCAAGCAGTAACGATTTAAGTGAAAAAGTCGAAAACAAACTTGGCGTCCGTGCGCTTCTTAAGATTACGCTGGGCAAACCGTTAAAAATATCAATAGCCTATACTATGAGCGTAAGAATTGGTCAGCATGAAAAGTTCTACAAAAAAGTCCGCGAGAGCATATCTCTATCTTCAATACATCGCCCACTGTAAGTGTTTTTAGACTGCATGGAAGGGGCACGTCCCCGCGCGCTCTGATGAGCGTGACGGCATCCCTCGCGCTTGATCTTGCTTCCCTTGGTTTGCACTTGCCGTTCGCAAGTAATTTGAAACATGATAAGCAAGATAAGTATTATGCAGACAATTTTCTAACATGTCAAGAGCCTTTGGCTTCGAGAGAAGCCTCCAGCCTTTCTAGCATTTTTCAGCATTTGTAGCATTTAAAATGATACTAAGTCCAGTCTTTCAGACTGACTGTCACTTTTTGTAGTGGAAGACATTGCTATGTTTTGTTATTTGTTGTCCAAGGTGTACCTTAGCTATCAGAACCTTTCTGAATCTGTGTTTTGGACAAGTTGTGTGACATATGCTGTGTGATTCAGCTTCCGTTTGTTCAGCAATCCGTCTGACATTCCTATCAGGCGGTATGACCTCGTTTAGTGATTATGCTTAACGTTTGGACACCAGTGTAGTCCTCACAGAAGAATTAAAATTTCTTCCAATAGGACACAGGCACTTCTTTCGACTTTATATTTCATTAACCCTCATCATTTTTTCTTCTCGTCCCCTCATTGTACATTAGCTAGACGTCCTTGTGGTGCAGGCATTCTTGCCTATCACCCCGGAGATCCTGGTTCGGTTCCCAGCTCTGCCAAGGAAATTTAAATCTGATCTGAATGCTGGAACGGGATACACTCAGCTTGATAGGGCAAAACATCTGAGCCATCTTGGAAGTGGTTTTACGTGGTTTTTCACTTCTACTTCAGACAAATGTCGGGATGGTTCCTAACGTAAGGCCATGGCTGTCTCCTTCCAAATCCCAGCCCCAGTAACAAATACAGACACCACAGCAACACAGGTTATTAGAATCCCGGTGCTAACATATACATAACATCCTGTAGGCTATACAGAGCTAAATGGCCACGATGTCCAAGGCCCTGAAATGAAACAACTACAACAAAAACAAAACAAAATGTATCGCCGTGAATGATGTGGTTGGTTGGTTCCTCAGTTTAGGGGCTGCGACAACGCGGTCATGTATCACTATATACTTTGGGTGTGTGTAGAATCTGTCTGATAACCGGTGTTAATTGTGATGGCTGTATTAGTGTTTGTTATCTGTTTTAATTCAAGTAAGGACAGCAGAGAGTAATTTCAAGTAGTTCTACTTTTGCTACCAAATGCTACCACTCATGTCACCTAGCTGCAGACTTGGCTACTAGACGCCATCGCAACTAGCACCTGGCGACGAACGTTGGAACTTAAGAGCATTAATCAAATCTAACCTACAAATTTTGCTTCACATAATTGAAGTTAGTGGATGGTTTTTTACATGCCAGAAATCTATGACATGGGCCCTCCGGATTTACTTCCCCTCCGAAGGAAGGCATACTGAGAGATTTTAATGCTCTTAAAAAATCCGACGACTTTGGCCGGATTTGACCCCCGCGATCTTGGGCATAGAAGCTCAACGTGCTACCAACTACACCACCGAAGCCACTGCGGGGTTGAGATATCGGTGAAATGCCACATTTTGTTCTAGCCTGAGGCAGCAGACAAATACAAACAAAGGTACTGCATTCATCAAGAGATCGTAAACAGGCGGCACCAAGATGCTCTACACCCCTATAATTAATTAACAAGGTCAATGACTCCTCGCCACTTTTATCGGGTTACAGAGTTGTGCAATTTATTAGAATCAAATAAATAATTCGAATCAGTCACAATATTTTATTCAGAATCATTTTATTGACCATCTCCTGGCATCTTCTGTTACTCTACTTAGTGATGTTTTCTCCCTTATCGACTTACACCTTTCCCCATAAGGAATTGAGTCTGGAAACTTTCAGAATTCCGAGGGATAACTTGGTAATGAAAAAATTGAAAGGGTTTCATCATATAAATATTTAGGATGTCAAATCAATGATAACTGGGACTTAAGTCTAGAAATTGGTTGTAGAATTGAGCAGGCCAGAAGTTCTTTCATGAAAATGAGAAAAGTTTTGACCAGCCGTGATTTAAGTCTGTCCGACTGCTTCGATGCTACGTTTTTAGTGTCCTGCTCTATGGAGTTGAATCATGGACACTTACTGAGGTTTTAAGTAAGAAACTAACAGCATTTGAAATGTGGACGTATCGCAGGATTTTAAGGATATCATGGACAGCTAAAGTCACAAATGTGGAAGTACTGTGGCGTATCAACAAAGACTCGGAAATTCTCAGTATCATCAAAAGGAGAAAACTAGAATACTTTGGTCATTTCATGCGCAACAACAAATACCACCTCTTTCAATTAATTATCCAATGGAAGATTGATGGCATTAGGAGTCCAGGACGCAGACGAATATCCTTGCTAAAGAACATAGGCCAGTGGTTTGGACAAGTGTCACTGTTTAGAACAGAACAGCTATGGACAAACAGTAGATCGTGCTACTGATCGCCAATGTTCTTGGAGGACAAGGCACTTGAAGAAGAAGAAGAAGACGAGGGATAACTGATCTTGGCCCGTTTTCTATTTTTCATTGACTTTGGAATATACCCTCTAAGTCAGGTGATTTCAATCCATAGTTCATGAATTGTTGAATAGTTCACGAGCAGATCATCAGTAAAATGACTCCAAAACCCTCAGCTCTAAATTCACACGAAAAGTAGAGTGAAGTAATCAAAACAATACGTGTGGCATTTTGCAGTAGCAAAGCTCCTCTGTTAGTGGAAAAGTATAAATTTAATGTAATTTTCGGCAACTGGCGGCGAGTTTAATAATTTGCACACCCCTGTAATTAATATTAATAAGAATGTTAAATCTCTAGCTAACACACTTGTCAGTCTCACATCAACAACAGAATGGTGACTGCTATTACCTGATAATACATGACTATTCAATGATCGCTAGGTGGGACCTTACTCCACGCCATCTTTGATTCATGGCGTCATGTCTCACGGCAACATTTGCGCTGTGTGATTAATTACAGCTAAGCGCATGACGTCGTGCTAAAGCCATGAATTTCCCGTGACGGACCGGTATTGCTCTCAGCTATAATTATGTTAGATCGCTGTCCTGCTGCCCGCTCATATCTATGGCTTCAGCGGATGGTCGACCAGGCAGTTAAATCTCCCTTTAAAAGCTTGTACACGCCTTTCTTATTATAGTACATTATGCAACGAGCCTATAATGGCAATAATTAAGACACGAGTATGTTTATGTTATGTTTATAAAACGAGCCTAGCGAGTTTTATAATTTCCACACGAGTGTCTTAATTACCATTAGAAGCGAGTTGCATACGACTGATTTTGTTCGACGTTACTTATAAGTTTATTATATGTTCTAACATAAATATTCGTAAACTAGCAGTAGTGCCCGGTTTCGCCCGGTGGATTTATTTGTTTTATGGATGATAATGAATTCTACCACAGAACTGGCACATGATACTTAAATTAACAGAAAAAATATTTTAAAAATATAACATTTTGTGGTGGTGGTGGTAGTGGTGGTTGTAGTGGGGGTGATAATTAGTACAGTATAACGGACATAACATTCAGGTCATTTTCCCGTAATGATAATAATGATAATGAATAGAGAAACGGCTATTTTCTAACTACAGCACTGACACATGTTATTTGCAAACAATTTTTTAAAAAATGATTAGAAAGAGGAATAAGTGAAATAAAAGACACTGCCTAGGGCCGATATCTCATTGGCTGTTAGAAATGTAGAGACCAATAGTGTCGTCTTTTGTCGCATAGCGCCGTAGGAAAATAATCAGAACAATTTGGAAAACTTCAGCTGTCCCGAGCTACTGAGGAAGCAATAGTATCATTTATCGCCACATAGCGCTCAACGATAAGGTTCGGAATAATTGAAGGTAAATTTGAAAGCACCAACACTTATTGCAGCTGGTAAGCTCAATGTACTTCACCAACACCACTGCACTTATACCGAGGCATAATATTTCCATGATGATAACTGTTTTAAGGTGCACTAATCGCTCCCCGTGACTGCAATTTATAAACAGCGCAAGATGCAACTATTTTCGCAATTCTGCACCAGAATACTGGTAGGGGAGACGTGAAGCAGCCCGAACTGCCCGTCAACAATAGACTTATTAAAATACTCTTACAGTTTCACAACTACGGACATGAATGGTTCTAGGGCCTTAATACGTGGTTTTCAAGTTTATTTTGTCTATTATTCTAAATGTATGGAATGGAGAGACTTGTCCAAAATATCAAGGCGACAGTGTTACCAGCAGGGTTTCAAAGTGTATGTAAAATTTGGTACAATTAGGAGAAACCGTGTAGATTTGTAATAAAGGGCCTAAATGTAGGGAATGGAGTCGTCTGTCCTAAATTTAAAGTGGACAGTGTCACCCGCCGGGTTCCAAAGGGTAAGCATACAAAATGTGGTTCAGTTTGGTGAAACGGTGTAGATTTGTGCCAAGGGGCCTAAATGCAGGGAATGGAGTGGTCTGTCCAAAATTGCATGCAGACAATGTTACTCGCAGGGTTCCAAAGAGTAAGTACACAAATTTTGGTTCAGATCGGTGAAATGGTGTAGATTTTTGCCAAAGGGCCTAAATGCAGGGAATGGAGTGGTCTGTCCAAAATTTCAAGCAGACAGTGTTACTCTCAGTGTTCCAAAGTGAAAGCATGCAAATGTTGGTTCAGATTGGTGAAAAGGTGTAGATTTGTGACAAAGGGCCTAAATGCAGGGAATTGACTGGTCTGTCATAAATTTCATGTAGGCAGTGTTACTCGCAGGGTTCCAAAGGGCAAGTATACAAATTTTGGTTCAGATCGGTGAATCGGTGTAGCTTTGTGCCAAGGGGCCTAAATGCAGGGAATGGACTGGTCTGTCATAAATTTCATGTAAACAGTGTTACTCGCAGGGTTCCAAATGGTAAGTATACAAATTTTGGTTCAGATCGGTGAAAAGGTGTCCATGACGTTTGTGTCAAAGGGCCTAAATGCAGGGAATGGACTGGTCTGTCTCGCAGGGTTCCAAAGGCTAAGTATACAAATTTTAGTTCAGATCGGTGAAACGGTGTACGTATCACTAACCATAACGCCAGCGCATGCGGTAGAGCAGTTCGGGAGCGCTTGTTCTACCGACTTACTGAACAAAAATTAATCTTTTAGGTTATCTGAGAGGTGTAGCTTAATACTACATAGCCTAAACTATTCCTCTTTATTCTGGCTATCATATAAAACAAGAATTTTTCGAATCGAACTGGTAGTTCCAGAGATTAGCGCGTTTAAACACATAAACACACAAACACACAAACTCTTCTGTTTATTATATTAGTATAGATAACCGTCGAGATTCTGCCGGTTGCCTCATTCTTCTTGGGAATTGTATGAGCTCAGCATTTGATGTCTACCCAATAACAAATTCCATAGCTTTGAAACATTGTTTATCCTGTAGTATCACCAACAGATGGCGCACAGGTATATGTAAGATCATTTTATGTTGGTGAAATAACATAAAATAGGCTCTTACAAACGCCTTAAAATTAATATGTATCGTATTATCAACTAGTTATTCTTCAAATTCGATGCGTATTCTATAGAATGGCAATGCAAGCAAATCAATGTATCCCAAATAGAACAATCATGACATCTTGCGGACAAGTTTTGCATAAAAAATCCCTTTACTGAACAGCTGGAATATAATTTCCGTGGAACTAATGGCATATGCTTTATTCCTCCATGACGTTCTGGTATGTTTTTTTATCAACAATGACATTCACTAAAATTGTCGGCGAAATCTTACGAATGTAAATGCCCTGTGTACAAATTTGAGTTGCGGATATTAAGGTAGAGCGCTATTTATTTTGCAATATTCCGCAGTTTGTTTATGCAAAAATTACGGACGGTGCACACTTTCCATGTCGGTAAAGGCTAGGGTAAAATAGTGTGTTGCAAACTTCTGGACGTAGATTCCTACATTGCATGCATATTTCATAGTATTTTCTTGTTACCGTAAAGATCCATGCTGATTTTGTCTTTGTGTGAGGGATTGTAACTGCATTGGTTGATCCACTACACATTGTTAACTTTCAAATCTGTAATTCATGTCCGACATGTTGGATTTTGAGCGCATGCGTGAATCTATCCTTACCTAATTGGTCATTGAATGAGTTCTGATTGTTTGGAGAAACTGTATCATAATGAAAAGTAGTGTTATAATGACCCCCATTATGACACAGTTTTCTGACATATAATATTTACATTTCAACATCGTCGAACCTAAATATATTTATTCTTCTTCTTTATTAGGAATATTCTACAATGCAGTAGTTTTCCTTCAACCCCAAAATATACTCCTCCAAAAATTTCGGTCTTCAGCATCTTCTTCGGTTAAGCCTCCGGTAGCCCTGCTTCTCTTTACACCGTCCATCCACTGTTCTCTTGGTTTACCACGTTTCCGTTTGCCTTCAGCTTGCCAATGTAACATTACATTTGGAATTATATTATTCTGCATCCTTTTCACATGTCCAAACCATTGTAATCTTCTTTCTTCAACCACATCTGGAACATTTATTTTTACCTGCATAATTTATCTGATTCTCGTATTTCTAATTGTAACCAATCTTGATTTTCTTGCCACCCTCCTCCAATAATCCATCTCCGATACTAATAATTTGTTTGCTTGCTGTCTGTTTAACGTCCAAGTGTATGATCCATATAACAAAATACTTTGCACCAATGAAATGTAAATAAGTTTCTTAGTGCTGTTTAAAATATCTCTGCTCCATAATACGGAATATAATGCTCCAATGGTCATCAGATCCTTTCTTTAGAAAATTAAGATGACTGTTTTGCTGCCTTTATCAACGCCAATACTGTTACGAAAATTACTGTAATTTTTTCTCCTGTTAAATCTGAAATATATCAATAAACCTCATTTGGGTAGATTTCATTAGAAAGCTAACTATTGCAATGGGTCCCATGTTTCGACTTCCGGAAAATTTCGACATATCTTCGCATTTCACATCCCCCAGACCTCAAAACCACCGTCAGTTTAAAAGTTTATATATAATTTATGTATGTATATATATATGTATATCAGTTTCTTGTGGACACGATAACTGCCGTAATTTTGCACCAATCACTTTGAATTTTTTTTACCGAATATGTATACCTATAAAATCTCGGTCGAGTTTGTTACTGGGCTAAATCGGTCAAAGGGGGTGAAAATGGGGGGCTTTTTACGAAAAAGTGAAATATTGCTATAACTCTCTTAATATGTGAAATATCGAATCCGTTCAACGTTCATACAATGTGTCAGATAAAACCCAAAAATGTATGTTTGAAGAGTTTTTTTATAGCACCAACCATTGACCAAAGGGGTGGGAAAAAGTGGGTTTTTTGGGAAACATTAATCATATCTCTCTTAATAGGCACAATATCAAAACCGTACAAAATGGACAATATTCCCCTAATAATTACCTAAAACTTTTGTCTGAAAGAATTTTTGATATGACCCACCATTACGCCAAGGGACGAGAAAAATGATTTCAGAATTATAAGAAAATGCCAAGAGCCATCAGTGGTTGCCATGGCAACACTACTAAATTGATGAGGCATGAGCCATCAGACGTTGCCATGACAACGCACTTGCACGAGATCAGATTCAGTATTTCCATCTGACTAAGTGGTTGGTTGGTTCTTAAGTTTAGGGGCTGCGACAACGCGGTCATGTAGCCCCGTGTACTTTGGGTGTGTGTAGAATCTGTCTGATAACCGGTGTTAATTGTGATGACTGTATTAGTGTGTGTTATCTGTTTGTTAATTTAAGTACTCCAACTAACAATTTTTCTGATAGTTCCTACTTTTGCCGCCAAGCGCCACTATCAACGACTACGAGGCCAAATTCAGAACTGAGCTACTAGACGCCGCCGCAGTCGGCTCTTGGCAACGAACATAGAAACCTAAGAGCGTTGTATACATTCTTAACCTATCCAATTTAGCTTCACACAGGTGCAATTAGTGGAAGGATCTTTAACATGCCATAAATCTATGACATGGGATCGCCGGCTTTACTTCCCCTCCGAAGGAAGGCATACTGAGGGATTTTTAACGCTCTTAAAAAATCCGACGGCTTCGGCCGGGTTTGAACCCGTTATCTTGGGCATAGAAGCTCAGCATGCTACCGACTACGCCACCGAAGCCGCCTGACTAAGTGGGAAGCGGCTTCGGTGACGTAACTGGTAGCATGCTGAATGTCTATGCCCAAGGTCGCGGTTTCAAAGCCGGCCGAAGTCGTCGGATTTTCTAAGAGCGCTAGAATCCCTCAGTATGCTTTCCTTTGGAGGGGAAGTTCCAACGTTCGTTGCGAATTGCAGGTTGGGGTGGCATCTAGTAGCCAAGTTCACAGCTAGGTGTCGTTGACGGTAGTACCTGGTAGCAACATTAGGAACTACTGCTTGAAATTGACCGTCTGCAGTCCTTACCTGAATTAAGACTAATACAGCCATTACAATTCACACCGTGTATCAGACAGATTCTACACTCACCCAAAGTACACGGGGTTAGATGACCGTCGCAGCCCCTAAACTGAGGAACCAACCAGAGGTAGATTTCATTAGAAAGCTAACTATTGCAATGGGTACCATGTTTCGACTTCCGGAAAATTTCAACTTATCTTCGCGTTTCACATCCCCCAGACCCCAAAACCACCGTCAGTTCCAAAGTTATATATAATTTATGTATGTATATGTATATCAGTTTATTGTTGACACGATAACTGCCGTAATTTTGCACCAATCACTTTGAACGTTTTACCGAATATGTATACCTATAAAACTTCGGTCGAATTCGTTACTGGGCTAAATCGGTCGAAGGGGGTGAAAATGGGGGGCTTTTTTTTTTCGAAAAAGTGAAATATTTCTATAAATCTCTTAATATGTGAAATATCGAATCCGTTCAACGTTCATACTATGTGTCGGATAAAGCCCAAAAATTTATGTTTGAAGAGTTTTTTTTATAGCACCAACCATTGACCAGAGGGGTGGGAAAAAGTGGGTTTTTCGGGAAACATTAATCATATCTCTCTTAATAGGCGCAATATCAAAACCGTACAAAATGGACAATATTCCCCTAATAATTACCTAAAACTTTTGTCGGAAAGAATTTTTGATATAACCCACCATTACGCCAAAGGACGAGAAAAATGATTTCGGAATTATAAGAAAATGCCAAGACCTATCAGTGGTTGCCATGGCAACACTACTAAATTGATGAGGGATGAGCCATCAGACGTTGCCGAGATAACGCACTTGCACGAGATCAGATTCAGATTTCCATCTAAGTGTGAAGCGGCTTCGGTGACGTAACTGGAAGCATGCTGAATGTCTATGCCCAAGGTCGCGAGTTCAAAGCCGGCCGAAGTCGTCGGATTTTCTAAGAGCGCTAAAAATCCCTCAGTATGCTTTCCTTTGGAGGGGAAGTTCCAACGTTCGTTGCGAGTTGCTGGTTGCGGTGGCATCTAGTAGCCAAGTTCACAGCTAGGTGTCGTTGACGGTAGTACCTGGTAGCAACGTTAGGAACTACTGCTTGAAATTGACCGTCTGCAGTCCTTACCTGAATTACAGACTAATACAGCCATCCCAAAGTACACGGAGTTACATGACCGCGTAGTCGCAGCCCCTAAACTGAGGAACCAACCAAAATCTCTGCGGGAGATATAATTTTGCGTGAAGAAGTAACAGACCGTTACATAGTTACACATCAGTGTCGAAACCTTGCATAAGGATAGTGTGACCACAAGTATAAAAATGGACCCCAAATGACAAGAAGGTTACCGTTCCCATAAGACAATAAAATGTTTAAAATAAGCATAAAATGACGAAAAACAAAGTTAATTAAGCCCCAATTATAAAATACCTTCTCGCAATAAATGAGGTCTGATCCTTCTACGAAAATCTGCATATTCTGCCTATTTTCACCTATCCCCAAGTTTGTCCGGTGAAATCTACCTCCGCCTTCCGGCGTGCCGAGAGGACTTTTTATATTGGGAATAGTTCATAGGAAGATACCAGGTATAAAATTACTTCATCAAAAACCGAAAGACTACACCAAAAAGGGAGTGACACACTATGGGTCAAAACGACCCGGCGCCAGTCCTCGTGTTATATTTTTCACGCCAGTACTCAAGGGTTAAGCAGTCAATAAAATGGAACATAAAGAGTTAGATAGTCAGTTATTGTTGTTTTAAGGGGCGAAACTACGAGGTCATCTGCCCCTAAAAATGGAACATAAAACCTCTAATTAATCATTAATTCTTCTCTTTTAATACGGTACAAGTATGAACCGTAAGAGTTACCATTAATACCACGCAATGCTAAATACTCATTTCCACACCACCGTGAGGTAGAGTACATGGCGCGTTTTTTTAACGTGGTCTCCCCAGTAGGCCTAATCCACGGTTACTGTGTTTAACATGGCATTTGAGGTGTCGAAGGTTCATGTACGCAGTAAATTTCGGCAACACTGCGTTCGTTTTGCAGTTAACTGATTGTAATGTCATGTTGGTGAGAAAAGCTTGTAGTAGATGTTTCTGATCAATCTTCGCGGGTTTCCCATTTGTAGAAATGTCTGATCACTGTTCATTTAAAATCAGACTTATACAAATCACGATGCCTTTTATCCTCCTCTTGCCTAATGTTTGATTTAATAAGTGGCCCATTTTCAGGAGGCAGACCTTTAGTGATCATTACGGTTATGGGCTTATAGGATCCCCTCTGCCTATGGGACCTGGATGTTTGCACAGACTCTTAGTATGCAGTCACATTGACCATTATTTATTGGTGGCACCCAGAAATACATTGTCTTCATCAGAAGAACGGATTCATGTGGCACCCTATATAAATGGAACACAAGTATTTTTGTTTGACAATCACTGGCGAACCATGGATTATAAGACTCTTCTAGATGTCTAGTTTATTGGATTCAAGTCAAACTAGGAACAATATGTCAGTGTTTTGTCTCTTATATCAATGGAATACACATAAATGTTGTGATTGATGGGGATTCACAATTCTGTAACCCTACCCCTCTAAGGTATTCTTGTCACTCATTTACCTTCGTTGATTGTTTGAACAAATTATGAAGAACTGAAGATTCCTTACAACAAAATGAATAGGATAATGTCTGTTATTTTCTTACTTGGAATAGAAAGGTATTTCAAACATATGAGTGGCATGATTCCTTATTCCATTGCATGGCGTCATGCCTTACATCATAGTCACTGTGTTTCCTCTTTTGTATGTTGTGTCCATTTTTCTTTTCTGCCTCAACTTCTTTTTCTTCACAGATGTCTTAGATTTGAACTTTAAAGACCAAGCACCTATCGGTGCCTGCTGAAACATGAGACAATTCACTTTATATTTACTCAGCAGAGTGAACGCAAGAATAGACTATTGTACTACAATAATACACACCCACACACACATGATAGGGATGGTATTGGAGGATACTGCAGTCTCACAGCCAATGGGGGTCCAGTTATGGGAACGTAACCTCCTCACTGACATGGCTGTGCTCCTGATACCAGTGACCAGTGATGATGTCCTCACTCTCACTACCAGACACACATGATATCTGTCAATAAACTAGACACTTGCCATTTCTCAGAACACTTAGTCTACAGGTCCTTTCTTGAAAAGTTATATCACCATAAACTAATAATGAGTCACTTTCTTGATGTTTGCAGTTGACGATTCAATTCACTGAAATGTTGAATCTAATAGGCAGTCAGATGATTCTTGTGGAGCAAGAATTCATATGCCACCAGAGGAATGTCCGGGATGCTCATACGATTTCGGCAATAATCTTCGTAGTTTCGTTGATCTGAAACTCAGCGAATGGCATTGGCTTTAGTAAATTACATAGTAAACACTCGTGATGAAATGGGCTGTCTTTCTCACTACTAGATTAGTACATTCATTCATGCGATTTGTGATTCTATAACGTATCCTTAATTCACCCAATATCCGTGTTAATCAAGTCCAACAAGGGCAAGTAATATCTTTTATATTTTGAATTAGTTGAACCACGTATTGTTTTATCTTTTCTTATCGGGGATCGTTAGTCAATCACAAAAATAACAGCTTACTTTGTTAGTGTAATAATAATCAAGTTAGGATTCAGTGCAAACAAATAACAGTCTAATAATATTTTCCCAACCTTGAGCTGTTCAGATGATGAAGAGAGCATTGACTTCACGCCTTGGAAATTGCCGGTAACTTTGATTTCAAATTTAAGCCCAAATGAGTGATAAGCGTCTGCAATCAACACCCCGTTTGATTATGTCGTCTTCGGATGGACTCGCGTGGGTTCGGGTAATCTCGTTATTAAAGTATTCTAAGAAAAAAACACTAAAATATTGATGATGATGATGATGATTATTGTTACTTTAAGGGGTAGCGGGGCGAGCTCATCTTTCTCAAAAATGAGACCTAAGCAGCAGAAATAAATGAGACGAATCGATCCGAATTTTTCTGAGATGAGCTGAACAGAGAGTGGCTTAAAACCTCAGTTATTGTTGGTTATGAGCTGATTAACTGGATCATCGAATCTATCCGTGCTCTCGTGTGTCGAATGGAATAAAGAAAAACTGACTTGTTATCCTTCTCTGTTATAAGTGGAGTGCTTTGGACCAGACGGGTGTTGTCCATATCTTGTTTGACCTGCCTCTCACGGAGTTTGGCTGAACCGAGAATGTATTATACGAACTCACCAATCTATTTTACACCATAATAAGCTTGCATGAACCCTTTGGCGGAGAGCACATCAAGCTGGTTAGAATAATAAGCAAACAACTTACCAAAAAGACAGGTAAATTCACTGTAGCACTGCCCGATGATAGCGCCTTCTCTCGGACAGAATAAATGCTTGCCAATAGGCTACATGCACCCTCGCAAGGTGATGGTAATGGTGAGTTCTGCTGTGCGGGATGGAACAACGGGACATCTGCCCATAATCTCGTGGGTTCAGAGACATATTAAAACCTCCCGCAATGGACTTGATTGAATGACAATTCGCTTCGCCATGGTTACGCACTCTTTGTTACACACATAGTTTGTTGGGCTCCTGCCATGGTCACAGATATTAGTTACTGAGGTTTTAATCCTTTATAGCTTAGAAAAGGATTTTGATAACGTTGATTGGACTAAATTGTTTGACATTTTGAAATCAATTGGAATAAAGTACAGGGATAGCAGGGTGATCTACAATCTATACAGAAACCAGTCAGTAGTCATTCGAGCTGAAGGACATGAGAGAGAAGCTGGTATTCAGAAAGGTGTAAGGCAAGGCTGCAACTTATCACCCGTACTTTTCAATCTTTACATTGAACAAGCAATGAAGGAAATTCGAGAAAAATTCAAAGTGGGAGTGAAGATTCAAGGAGAATTAGTTTCAACTCTGAGATTTTCCGATGACATAGTCATCTTGGCCGACACGCCTGAGGATTTGAATGAGATTTTGAATGGAATGGACTCTGTCTTGACAAAAGAATTCATGATGAAAATTAATAAATGTAACACAAAAATACTGGAATGCAGCCGAAATAAATCAGAAACCTCTACGAACATCAAATTCGCAGGTAAAAAACTACAGGAAGTAGTGGACTTCTGTTACTTAGGAAGCAAAATTACCAGTGATGGACGAAGCAAAGAGGATATAAAAACTAGTTTAGCTCAGGGAAGGAAAGCATTTCTACTGAAAAGGAATCTGTTGACATCGAATATATATTTAGGTATTAGGAAGTTATTTTTGAAGGCCTTTGTCTGGAGCGTGGTACTCTCTGGAAGTGAAACTTGGACTATTGGTGCAGCAGAAAAGAGGAGAATTGAAGCGTTTGAAATGTGGTGTTACAGGAGAATGATGGAGATCAGATGGGTAGATAGGGTTGCAAACGAAGAGGTGTTAAGACTAGTGGGAGAGGAGAGATGTTTCTGGCGACTGCTAATGAAGATAAGAGATAGGTTGGTAGGACACATACTAAGACACCCAGGAATAGCAAGCTTAGTTATGGAAGGAAGGGTCGAGGGCAAAAAATGTAGGGGTAGACCAAGGTTAGAATATCTTAAACAGATTGCCACAGATGTAGGATGTGGTAGCTATGCATATATGAAACAATTAGCTGAGGACAGGGAGGCGTGGAGGGCTGCATCAAACCAGCCAAAAGACTGAAGACTCAAATAACAACAGCTTAGTGGTCAGTATATTAACTACCTACCAAAAGGACACTTTATATTGTCAAAGATGCAGATGGTCGAATCTTTCAGTCATATTTCAACTAATTCTTGTGGAAGTTTTAATGTCTGTAATGTGTACGCAACTTAGATGGAATAATAGTGATAAACATGTACTTACGTACGCAGCAGACGTCAGTTGAAACGTAGCTGGAGCTCTTCCCCTATCCCCAAAGAAATAGAAAAAATGAAAAATAGAAGAAAGAAAACGGGGGAGATCGCAGTCTTGTTTGGCTTTCGCTGGGCCCAAATTTTAAAAGGCAAACCAGAAAACAATTTAAAAAGAAGGGGGGAAGCTAAATAAAAATCAACTACAGCAACATCCAAATATGAACAAATTTAAATCAGAGGTCGTGTAGGTCGTATTAACGTCGCACGTTCGCTAATAAGACCGACAAATTAAAATATAGAAGAAAAAGACAGAGCTCGAAGAAGGTGAGTAAAGTTACCAACATTAACAATACGGCGTGACGCAAAAGCAGAGGTACTTAGGAAAAATAAAATGTATTAAAATAACTAACACACTGTACAACGATCCACGAGATGTTAAAAGAAAGTAGAGTTGTCCAACAAATTAACCACAATATTACCGCAAGAAAATTCAAATGTGAAATAAAATCGAAAATATGCTAAATTAAATTACATTAAAATGAAATAAAATAAGTTAAAGTAACGCGTTCAAGGCGAGATAAAACGGTAACTAAATGTAAGTATGTCGTAATTAGGTAACAAGACAAACCGCAGGAAACGACTACACACAGCGAAGTCAAGATACGCTATAAAATTTAGACAAAGCGTTTCATAAGGGATGAACACATAGGAGGGGGCACAATGGTTCTGGAAGGTGTGGTGGAGGGTGAGAGGGAGGGGGAGGCGTGAGGGAGAAAGACGAGAAGACACATGCAAGATCAAGTGAGTTACGAGAAACAAAAAAGAATAAAAGTAAAATTACGTTAAATTAACGGCAACACGAAAATATACGTTAAAAGTTGAAACGATTAGCTCAGGACAGGGAGGCACGGAGAGCTGCATCAAACCAGTCAAAAGACTGAAGACTCAAACAACAACAATGCTCCAATTGGTCTCCTAGACTCACTCACTCTTTTCTCAATTTCAGATGAACTTGTTCCCCAGCTTCTATCCTTGAACCCAAATATTTAAATTTAGCGACTGTTTGAATTTCTGCATTTCTGATCTGTATTTATTCACCACCATTATTATTTAATTCATTAATTAACACAATTTTGAAATGTACTGTCGGCTATCAGCGGTAAAAAAGAAATGAACGTGTATCATAAAAATATTATGCGTTACTTAAAATTCATAGAAGACTAGCACCCGGCATGCGTTCCAATGCCAATCAAACAAAGTGTTGGCGTTGTAATTTTGTTTCTTGAAGAGCTTTTGGATACACAATATTGTTTCAATTTCCGTTACGTGCCTCTAAACAATCGTAAAATGGTTTAACTAATTTATAAACATTTGTGGGAGCATGCACAACAACTCACCAATGTTTCATCGCAATCCGATTAATGACATATGAATGCATACGGAATTTTTTGAAACGCTTCGCGCGTCGTCACTCATTTGTTGCATCTACTCGTGCGCTGTCTATTGTAAAATGGATTTACTAAGCCTGAAACCTTCCCTGGAGTGTATTCCGGTTCACCAAAGTTTCATCACAATCGGATGAATGGTATATGAACGCATACGGGACTTTTTTGAAACGATTCGCATGCCGTCGCTCATTTGTTGACTCTAATCGTGTGCTATCTATTGTAAAATGCATGTACTGTACCCGTAATCCACGTGGTCTTACCTGTTGCAATCCGATGGAAGGCTGGATCGTAGATTCTAGAAGTTCCCGGCTCAAATAACCTCTGAAAAACCTACCAACTAGGATCAACCAGGGATCAGGATACGTCGATATAAAAGAATGCGGTACGAAGATGCCAGTGGTGTATAAAATTACGATGAAACAAAGCTCAAAGGAACTCGAACAAGAGACTCTAAAATAAAATAAAAATATCTCGGGCGTTAAGTTTAAGCAAACTCAAAGAAAACCACCCACTGGTCCTCCTAACGCATTCCCCTTTTCTGATATAAAACACTAGTCATTCTAATATTCTTTAAAATTAAATTCAATTTATTGACTGATCAATAATGACTGTCCGTCAATTAGACACGAAGTTAAAGAAAAACTTCTTTAAATCAAGTAATGAAAATATGGTTTTATATAAATGCCTACAATAAGGCCCCATCTTATTGTTCATATCAATCGCTGAACAAATAACAAGAAAAATAAATATAATATTATATACTGATGTTATACCCTTAAAGATTTATACAAATTTTACACTTTATATACAAGCTTCATCCTCAAATAGGATTTTGTTTTCAAAGCTGCCTATCTTCATTTAATTTTACAAGTATGTTCATGGTTATCATTTCCTTAATTCGATGAATTCAACAATCAATTAAGATAATCAAATTGTGTTACATTTCGTGAAAATAGTTCATTAACTATTTATAAGTTTCAAAGAATGCAGTATATTTTTACAAAAATTACTGAAATATTACATGTATTATGTTGCATGAATTAGTTAAGTTGTTTAAGAAGTATCTGTGTAACTTGAATATGGGTGTCATGATATAGACAATTAATCTTCGGCAAATCCTACTAGGCAAGAATAAAACGTAGGGCTACTTGCATAAAACAAGCATATGAAAAACATCCGTGATTCCAAATCACGAGAACTACAACATCAAATCCAAAAAGGTGATAGCTAAAAGCTAATTTCACTCTTACTAAAACGCAATAACTACGTTAACGTCTTCTCAAAAGACTACAAGAACAATATCCAGCATTAATATTGATCATCCAATGATGTCAAATATTAGCTGCACTAACACAATAAATCGAATGCACAAAATTGCAATACCTCAATACAACTTTCCAAAGCTGTCAAAAATTAAACCCAAACGTTATTAAACTTGGAACTTTTCATAAATTGCTCTGAAAATATCATGCCTCCATCATAAACGAATATAGAAATGCCACATATTACTTCTTTTCTAACTTCATTAAACAAGAAGCAACAATTTGTTAGATAAATTGCATTATTCATTTCCACAATAATCGTCTTTAAAGTCTACGATAAATTCTGTTATAACAATGTGAACAGTTAAATTTGATTCACAATTCCTATATATTTATATATATATTTATATTTATAATGACTTATATGTGATAGAAAAATTGTAAATAGACACTATCAAAATAGTCGTTTCAGTTTCGCCTATCCAAATCCGAAAAATGGCTCAACTACTCAGAAGAAAACACGTGAGACTTACATCATGGAAAGGAGTCTATTATCAAATCAATAGATACACGCAAACCATTAAATCAAACGATGATCTATCCAAGAGTCTTCCCAAAAACGAATTGAAATAATACAAGCAAAAACTGAACAAAAATATTTAAAGAAAAATCTTTAATCAAAAATATATATGAAAGTAGGCTGCAAATGCCTTGGCAATCAATTCACAATTGTTTTCGCCGGACGATTTCCATAAATCCATAAGCATGGAAAATAACGATTAGAATGCACTATCATTTCTAAAAGAAAGAATTTCTACTAGAATGGCATAAGTTCAATCGAATAGTATCACTGAAATATTTTTGAAAAGTTCAAGTGCACGAGTATGTTGCCATCTTCTTCCTAATTACTATTCTTATACAAAGATATCGTCGTCTTGTTCCTAATTATGCTGCACATATCTTCCCAACAAAATTGAATGCTTGGTTTTATTTCCAAAATTTGAAAAATTAAAAGCAACAAAGTAATGCTCTAAATAGCATCACGTTTACAGTTAACTACACAAAAAATTACATTCTCCCGACAGAAATGGTAAAAGAGAACCAGATCTAGCCTTTGAATGAAATTCATACAAATTAATGAAATATTGGTGAAAAGTATCAAACTAAAGGTGACAAGTTCTACTGTCTACAAGAGAAGAAAAGATTTCCAGCTACCTTGGGCGAAGTTCTAGTTGAAATTGAAGAATATGTATAGGAATATACATTCCTGTCAGGAATCGAACCATCGTCCCTGAGAAGCTCGTGGCTGGATCCGCAAGTTGTCGAACCAACTTCCTCCTAACCCGAAAACTACTGTCCACGAAACGGAGTTCCTGCATAATGCTTGCACAAGGCTCCCTCGACGTTAACAGTAAAGTAGCTTCCTTACTTCGGAGAAGTTTCTTCATTCTTGGCTACTTTAAAGTCACTGGATTAGAACTAATGTTCTCAACATTTTCTTTCTCTTCATTTGTAGAGTTCAAAAGGATGTCATTCCAAAAGATCAACTCTGCTATTGCATTACATTCCTGAACGATATATTTAGCACATCATTACTCCAATAGTTTGTTTCTCACAAGAATATCCAGTCATAATGTTGTCGATAATAATGCTTTCTTGCATTTCAAACCAATAAGTAGCAGATTTCCTCATTGAATTCTGTATTAACAAAGTCCATGTGTTGGCTAATCTCACTCGTTCGAATCGCGGTGCGTGTAGAAAGCACTCGTATAACGCGTGATACACGGAACTTCCTTATACGAACGATAACATGTTCACTGCATAGATAGCTGTACTCAAGTGTGTGTCGTCTCAAAGCTGCTGATTTAAGACTCAGCTGGTAGTCTCCCAAGATGCATCACACCTGTATCGAGGTGGACAATCGAACACAATCGATTATCATTTCATATTTCCTTCCACTAGTTGCAATGTCAAGTCCATAAGCATGTGCTGTGCACGTGATCAGGAGTGTGGCGGGGTAGTCTAACCATCTCCTCAGAGCATATGAAACAAACTGTGCCTCAAAGTCCACAGTCAAAATAATGTCAAGCAATAACTTCCAAATACGTCTCGCTGTCATATCAGGGTTCCAATAAATAGCAAAATACTGTCTCAGTACTAAGCCAAAAACCTTTCCTGGAGGGTACACAAAAATTCACCAATGTTTTATCGCAATCGTATGAAGTACTTTCCTTCGGCTAGTAAGCATTCATAACGCTTTCGGAAGAAGTTTCTCTCACTCGACGGAATTCGTCTTCAGTACGAGCTGGCCACACGTTATTCGTAATGAATCTGGCTTCTAAAATATCAAATAAAACTGTTTTAGATTCGTGTGACAAATAAGGCACTTGGAATATGCAACGAACTTACTCTAGTCTTCTGAGCAATACGCCGCATTGATTTCCGACCAGAACGTTCAAAGCTAGAACATATTTAATTCATCTCCTCCTTTAAACTCGTTTAAACTGCGATTTATTGTTGAATATTGTCACGGTTTCTCTGTTATTTATTTATTTTCTCTACCAGCTTATGAAATTTGGGTCTGTGTGGATCTTTTACACTTGGAAATTTATTGGAAAGTTATTTTCGCACTTACGCAGCACTACGCTTCTATTTCCAGAACAATGGATAATAAGTTGTTTTAAAGTAAATCGCTCACATTCCATTTTAGTCCTCATTTCACAAAATATCAAAAGAATACACTGTAAGTGTTCCTGGTTATACGTAGTTACAATAGTCGTTATCACGCACAGTACAGCCAACACAAAAATAATCGTTCTTCATAATGAACAACTCCAGAAATCTTTGTCCCTGCGCCTTTAAAACGGATGACACATCTGGAAATAAATACACGAAACGTGGCTCGGGCGTTAAGTCGTCTTACTTTCAACCAGTGGGCTTTGTGAGTCCCGTCAACCATATAAAAATCAATATGAATTTAGTCATTATTGTAGTTTGGAAATAATCAAATGTCATCTTGTAGGGAACCAAACGATAGCTGTAAATTCATAATTAGGTCGAAATATGAAAACAATATTATTTTAAACATTTTAATTAATAAATTGATCAAGAACGCTTTGAAATCCATCTCTTCATATTTTTTTTTTTCGTATTATTGTCCAACATATAATGCAGCTAACCTTAATATCTCAGTCGTGCTATTGATGTGGAGGAACGGATTCTCTCACAGTACATGATGTCACGACTGCGAATGACTGGATATTGATCGATCTCACAGCCAATATAAACGATGGACACTCAGCAGTCTCCCCCAAGGGAATACTAAGCGTTTCTTTACCCTGTGTTTGTTGTAGAGTGTGTGGTCGGTGGTGCGTTGCTTAGGGAATTGAGTGACGGAACGCGCAACATCACGAAATTGCCTCTTCACGCAGACCACAGCTGGAGTCGAGGGGACAGCGTTTTAACTCTGTTTCATTGGATGTGGATACTCGGCAAAGAAAACCTTTCGGATGTGCAGACCTACGTAGCCACGTTTACATTCAAAATTGTTTACGAGTCAGGATCACCTGCACGATAAAGAGCCTCTTTTCTAATATGTATCACGGCGATAATTTTATCAATATTATTATCTTATCTCTATACATGAATTAAAAATTTTGTTTGTAATTTGTTTGTTCATTAGTTTGTCCGATCACTGTATTTTTTAGGGAAAACTTACCAATATCTTGCAACCAGGATGGGATAAGTTCTATCCTCAAATACTGTATATACAATGTCAGGGATACGGGGTGATTTATACTTCAATGTCTGTCTTAAAAAGGATGATGTATTTGGATATGGGATACACCTGACATTACATCGTCAAGGCAATTGTAATAACCTATCCAAGGTGGTGTTGTCACAACCATGAGAGAATTATATCATCACGCCTGTCAAAGATTTTATAATATTGTAATTGTATCGCCATGTACAGAATTTTTCGCGCCTAGACAGTGGCCCTCTGAATGTTATACCGCATATCATGCCATATCAAACATTACTGCTGGGAAATAGACTTAAATAAAATGTATAAATTCCTTCCTTTGAAGCAATACACACTACTGTATATATAGTAGCTTTATTCTGTGACATCGCAGTTCATTGTCTTTACAGAGAAAGCCGGAAGTTGTCTACATTCCATCGAAACGATCAGACGTGTTTCTGCGTTCTATCAGCTTTATATTGCTCATTTCACTAAGTTTTAATTGACATGTCTGGTGTTCAAATCATCAGTATCGTGTTGATTCACATTACAAATTGCTTTGAACTTCAACCTGTTTTGATTTTGATTTATTTTTGATAGATTCGTATTTTAATTATTTCCATCTGCAATATCAATTACTGGCTAATTATCGTAGTGAGAGGAAGGTAGCAAGAAGTCGAGAAAGCAAGTTCAATATTTTTTTGTATGTAGGCTATCATAAAAGCAGCTTGATATTAAAATTTCTTAAATCAATAATGTGTTTTTTTGTATCTTAAAATGCAACATTCGAGGCAATATAATCAAACATGTTGTTGATAAAAATATCCACTCATCATCATCATCAGTTTATCTACAGTCTCCTCATGGTCGGTCTCTCCACCTTATCTGGTCTTCAGCAGCTCGTTTCATTAATTCATATTCATTTATCAATCTTGATGGAATCCAGTATCTGAAACCTTCTTCTTCCTCGTCGGATTTCTCCTTGGACGGTCCCTTCTAATGCCCTTTTCACCAACCCATCTCCTCTTATGCAGTGTCCAATCCAATTCATTTTTCATTTCCTTATCTTCTTTAGCATCATCCTTCTTCTCCTACTTGCTTTCATACTTCTTCATTTCTCACTTTGTTCTTCCAACTTATTCTCCCAATTCTCCTCCATAACCACATTTAAAATGTATTTATCCTTCTCTCGTCTTCTTTCCTAAGCGTCCTAGTTTCCGCTCCATACATAATTACACTCCAAAGAAAACATTTCATTAATCTCCTCCTTAGCCTTACTTTCATTGCTCCACAAAATAATTTTATTTCTTACTGAAGGTTTCCTTTGCTATTGCAATCCTTGTTTTTATATCTTTAGTGCATATCACATCTTGTGTAAACCAACTTCCTAGGATATTAAGACAATCTACTTGTTCAATTTCATCCTCTAATTTTATTGTAATTTTTTCACCTTTCCCACCTATGACCATACTTTTTTTCTCATTTATTTTCATCCCATATATTTTACAAATTTTATCTAGGTCTTTCAACATTTGTGTTGCTTGTCTTTTACTCTCGCCCATAACCACCATATCATCTGCAAAACGAATATACTAAAATCTTTTGCCTCCTACGCAAACACCTCTTTTTCCATCAAAATATTCTTTAAGAATTTCTCCCAAATATATATTAAATAGAATAGGTGATAAACAACATCCTTGTCTCACTCCTTTCCTCAGTCCTATTTCTTCTGCCATTTTTTCGCCAATGAAACTTTTTAATTAGTAGTAATGGTCGGGGTAAACGAACAACACCACCCTACGTTGGGCAATCAATGTAACTAAATTTCTTTCTTCTAATAATAATTTTCGGGGACGAGATGATGTTACGTACATAACGAAATAAGGAATACAATACTTTTAATACATTTTTGTCTACATGTAAGCAAACTTCCATTACCTGCATCTCTTGTACAGTATCCACAATAACTTTCATGAGGAAAGGGCCCCTCACAACATTTAATATTCTTCTGCTCCTTTCTTTTCTTCTTGCGTTTTCTTAAACGTCCCTTTACACATCAGCATACATCCAGACATAACATCTATATATTCAAAACATAACATTGCCATACCTCATAACATAACATAATCCTGATTAAAACATCACATCACCATAGTAACATTTTAAGTAGTCAAAGTCACCTGTCACCCACTGCTGGACCACCACAAAGAATCTCTATGGCACAAATCACTAGACAATCTGTGGTGCTCCATCAATAGGTGGCCATGATTGGTAATCTAAAAACTAAACATAATACCAACCGAAAACGTGGGGGTGAACACTGTAACCAAATAAATTCAGTTACACCAATTTTAACTCTAACTTTATGGATTAAGAAAATATCTTTAATAAGGTTTCTTTCATTCCAATTCACTCCATTATTTTTGAGTATTATCATTAATTTTTTCCATCTCACACGATCGAACGCTTTTTCTAAATCTATGAATATTGTGTATACTTTTCTGATTTTCATTAATTTTTCAATTTGATGTGGCAAAAGCCACGGGTAATAAACTGCCTGTCATACTCGCTTTATCTAAAATTATGAGACAATAATATTCAGGAAATAAACCACATTAAATAAAAACAGCGTGTAGGCTGTTTAATATTATATATTGTGTGTATGGCTGTAAGGGATATAATAGTGCGCATTTCAGTGGCAGTAGACTTACCAACTACCTAATAACTCTCTCTAAACGTTTGATCCATAGACACTCAGCATCTCATAATCCATAAAAATAAACTATTTCAAGCAAACTGTAGTGCTCTATTAGGATACAATATTTCAGGTATATTTCCAACAAATCATAAATGGCAGTATTACCGAGGTAATTTCGTCATTATTCTATTGGCAAGAATCTTACATTTTAAGAAAAGTAGGCTCTTTAGTTCGTCACGGAACTAATTGTTCTTCTTTTCGCTATCACCCATATTATTAAGGTATTCATGTACGTTCGAAATGGCATATTTTGCATGGAATTTCTACTTTATTTTTGTTTCAAGACGAAACCTTAATTCTTCTAATTATATAAGAAAATGTATGTTTTTTACATGTTACGATGAGAAAATGTATTTAAGAGGACCAGGGTGCACGTGTATAGTCATAACGCAAAACTTTAAACATTAATATACTCAATAACTGAGATTAAATTGTGTTTTTCATAGGTAAAACATCAATAAGCCACGTTTTACTTCACCTATCCACCTCAACAAGATCTTGAAATTAATATCGATAACTTAGGGATGTCCTGAAAAAATCTGAGGAAAAATGTGTTCCCTTTCAGAAACTGAATATGAAGAAAAGAGAATTTTAATATTTTGAATGTTTGAAAGAATATGATATATTTTTTGATACGAGGGAACAACAAAAACACCAATGATAATAGTCAGGTGAAAGAAAGATTGCAATGAATTAATTTTGGTAAATGCTAGGTGATCTCAAGAAATGCCACTTTCTTAACAAACAAATTTTTGGACACCCCTTCAATTGTAAATAGACCACTTTGGTGGCTTAACTATCTTTATTTACCATTAAAAATATTTCAAAATGTATGGCATATTGGCTTTCACGGCCGGTGAATTAAAACTCAGCAATTCTTCTAGGTTTGTGCCGTGTCTTGTGTGGGGTTTCGCCGAGGACACCAAGTTGGCTCATCGGCGGGCTCTTGGTGTCCCCGCCCGGACCCCCACAGGAGTAACGAACTGCGCGCCACCTCCCTTTATATTAGGTGCAACTGCACCACTTGACTGCGAGAAGTAACACCTCAAGCAGCCTTAACCTCCCTATGAAGGCTTCCAAAAAGATGGTATATTGGCTTTCACGGCCGGTGAATTAAAACTCAGCAATTCTTCTAGGTTTGTGCCGTGTCTTGTGTGGGGTTTCGCCTAGGACACCAAGTTGGCTCATCGGCGGGCTCTTGGTGTCCCCGCCCAGACCCCCACAGGAGTAACGAACTGCGCGCCACCTCCCTTTATATTAGGTGCAACTGCACCACTTGACTGCGAGAAGTAACACCTCAAGCAGCCTTAACCTCCCTATGAAGGCTTCCAAAAAGATGGTATATTGGCTTTCACGGCCGGTGAATTAAAACTCAGCAATTCTTCTAGGTTTGTGCCGTGTCTTGTGTGGGACTGCGAGAAGTCAAGTGGTGCAGTTGCACCTAATATAAAGGGAGGTGGCGCGCAGTTCGTTACTCCTGTGGGGGTCCGGGCGGGGACACCAAGAGCCCGCCGATGAGCCAACTTGGTGTCCTAGGCGAAACCCCACGGTTCAGCAAAGTTGTGAAGATTCTCATTTCTTGGTATTCATTCTCACTTTCAGTTCCGTCAATATCCAGTAGCATACGCAAAAAATGCATCATTAACCATTAAAAATATGAGAAAAGACTCAAAACGTATAAAATATTCTAATAAATTCCATAAAATGGCATAATAATTACGCGAAATGCCAGGAAATTACCTAAAAAAGAGTGATAGTCAGTCTGAAAGACTAGAATTTATATCATTTTAAATGCAACAAATGCTGAAAACTGCTGGGCGAAAGCCTCATGATCATGCAGCGAACTGCGTGAACTCAAAATCCATTAGCAAGTGCAAACCAAGGTCAAAAGAGGTAGCTGGCTGGATGGCGTCACGCTCACCGGAGCGCGCGGGTGAAGAGGTTGCTCAAGCGGTACTATGACGCCACACGCCTCAGTACATTCACGGTACATTTCGGACCGTCGCCGTAACGTAACGCCAGTGTAACGAAGAAGTCGACAAGATCATTTAAAATTATAAAATAAATTGCTTAGAAAAATGACGAAAGAATAACTCGATAAATATGCATTTGTGAAGTGTGGGGGCCATGAACAGGATTTGTATATAAGTTAGCAATGTCTGTGGTGAACAATTGAAAAGATGACATGTCATCAGAATCCGGGCCCTGATTATCATCATCATCTACATCTTCATCTTTGCATAGCCAGGAATTGAATGGAAGACATCTCGAGCCTCAATACGTACGTACCTCAGACCACACTGCCGAATGATACCTCTGTCCTTTGTACACTCGAAATAAATTCTACAAGACTGAGATGATAGCTGAACTATCAGTTAGGTGATACCCTGAAGCACACAAAACGTTCCCATCAATAACAGGCGTTGACAGTGTGATGAAGGAACAGCTCTGGGCTCGGTAAATCAAGATAATTTGGTGCCTCTCGATCAACAGGTTGTGTCACAGTTTATTGGCTGCTTCCTGGATCACGCAGAGAGCTCAAGGGATTAGAGTCGTTTGATATTTCCCTGCAGATACAAGATATGTATCTGTATTGACATCAAAATGCAATGTTTCCCGTGAACTCATCAGAGTCTCGGATAACGATGAATAATAGTACATTATGCAACGAGATTATATTGGCAATAATTAACACACAAGTATGTTCATAAAACGAGCGAAGTGAGTTTTATAATTTCCATACGAGTGTCTTAATTACCGTTATAGGCGAGTTGCATACGATTGTTTATTCGACGATAATTATAACTTTATTATATGTTCTAACATAAATATTCATAAATATCTGTCGAGATTCAGTCGGTTGAATTCTTCTTCTTGGGAATTGTGTGGGCTCAGCATTTGATCTCTACCCAATAACGAATCCCAATTCTTTGAAACATTGTTTATCCTGAAGTAGCACCAACAGATAGCGCACAGTTACTATGTTACATCATTTTGTTATTTTGGTCAAATAACACAAAATAAGCTGTTACAAACGCTTTAAAATTAAAATGTATCGTATTATCAACTAGTTATTGTTCAAATTCAATGCGTATAGATTGTAAACGGAAGGCAAATCAATTGAGTCCCAAATAGAACAGTTATGACATCTGGTGGAAAAGTTTCGTATAAGAAATCAATTTACTCATCAGAGAGCTAGATTATAATTTCCGTGGAACTAATGTCATACGCCTGATTCCTTCATGACGTTCTGGTGTGTTTATGTCAACAACAGCATTCATTAAAATTGTCGGCGAAATGTTACGAATGTGTAGAAATTGGAGTTGTGGATATTAAGGTACAGTGCTATTTCTTTTGCAATATTGCCAGTTTGTTTATGCATTGTAACTACAGTGGTTGATCCAATATAGGCTACATTGTCAACTTTCAGAACATGTAATTCATGTCCGACAGGTTGGATTTTGAGAGCATGTGAAAAGCTATCCTTACCTAATTGGTCAATGAATAAAAATATTGAGCTCTGATTGGTTGAAGAAACTGTGTTATGAAAAGTAGTACTTTAATGACCCCCATTATGATAGAGTTTTTTGACATATAATATTTACATATCGACAACGTCGAACATAAATATCGTTAAACATTACGTTAACAATATTAAGAAGTTCCAATACATCGATACCTCCCCTCCCTTCCTTCTCTCTTCGTTATCCTAGAACACCTCGCGGCGTAGCCGTGCACGTTAAATCACCTCGAGTGTAATGGGATGCTGTTACACGTTTGGAGATTTGAGGTTCGAATCCCAGAATACCGGGAGTACCAATGCCAGGATGGTGCCTTACAACAGTTCCGGGCCGCCTAACTCATCCCTGTCCTTACTGCAAGTTTAAAACACTACTGCAGTCAGCACATAAATACAGGTTAACGGACAAGTCCAACTATGCGGGGCTCATGGCCAAGATGTCCAAAGCCTCTAACATGAATTAACCACAACAACAATATTCTAGAATTGAAAAATGTCGTGCTGGAGGAATTGAGAGCTCCCTCCCAACGGGCTCCAGTCAGACCAAAGCCTGCTGATGAGCCTAACTTAGTACACCTAAGCGAAGTCCCACAACATCAAAATCTCAAAGATTGCGTGGACTTTAATTATTTTGCCTTGAAAGGCAATATTTCATCTTGTCCTTCATTCGTAGACGGCGTTGTTCCTTTCTTTCGTCCACGCTTTTCTAGTTTTCCACATCGGCTTTCGTTGGAAACTTTGAAGCTTTCGGAGTTTTGTGTTAAGCTGGTCACGCTCCTGGATATCTTCACATTATTTTATTTTTAATCCCTCCCTATATTATTCTGCTAAGGTCCCATTCCAGTTTTGTACCGAAAATAAGGTCCCATTAACACCAATCTACACATATGGGGTACCTACAGGTTCAGCATAACCCAATGCGTAAGCGAAACGCACTCACTTACTCTTTAAATGACTCACAATTAAATAAATGCCTTAAAAACATGTAAATTTACAATGGAATAATGAAAGAATGCTACACGGTAACCATGGTAACAGAATCTCACAGGCCCATCTATTTCTGTAAGAGGCAGTGCAATTCCAATAATTACATTACTGTGAACGTTTCCAGACGGCTATAAGGTTATCACCGAACCAAATTAAGCTGTAAAATTCATCAATACATACAGTATAATGCGCTTAAGGGGATCAAGGGGCACTCTAGAATTTTTCACGTAATTTTCACGCGTGAGTGTGGTACGAAAGGTCTTTTTCACCCGACTATAAAGGGTCTCCGAAAACCATCTTTAAAGGCCCTTAAATTAACAGTGTCTGTGATATTCCCAGAAAACTAACTTCGCTCTGATATACCTATGAAGGAATGCAAACCCCTAACCACTGCACCAGTAGCTGAATTGATATAGTCTGATTATTCATACTGTACCCGTTCGTCCTGGGGATGCGATTACCCATCTGCTATTACATCGTATTCCTGGAGTTCCAGGACAGAGCGGAGTTAAATGAACCTCTAGTCAAATAAGGAATGTGTCGGAAATTCAGCTGAGTTATCGAAAAAGCAGTGGGTAACACGAGACAAAGTATCTCTAGGGTCGTTACGGGCTTAAGTTTAATAAAAAAAATGCAAATATAAATGGGCGCCATCAACTGAATTCCTAGCAAACCACATCCTTTCCGGTTAAGCCTTAATCAAGACAAGGAAAGAAAAAGGAAAATCACACCATCATCAGATCACAACTAAGATAAAAACAAATTTATTTCACTTTGATAGTCAGACAGACATTTTAAATATACCTCCTACCTGAGAGTATGGTCGAATGCCAACGTTAAATTGTCATTGTCCAAAAATCGAACCATCTCTTTTCTAATCAAAAATATTTCATCCACATAAAACAGGAAAAATCTCTAAAGTTCTCTTGGGTTCTCAGGATCACTGTAGCACTATGTCTTTCGTCACTGACATTTGTGATACCTGAGACCTAATTTCTCTTTAATTTAACATCATAAATGTGGATTTGAAAAAACTATTAATCTGTCTAAACATACACATTATAATCACATATTTTAAATATCACGCAATTTATGGCTTGCATGGCATAATTTAAATGTTGAATACGTTAGAAAATGCTCCTAAACATCGAATAATTAATTTACACTATTAACATTGTCATTTATAATTGCTTGTTCGTGAATTACAGAAAATCCACTGGTCATTGGTCATCATCATCATCATCATCAAAGTTAAATATTTCTCTCATTAATTCTTATCACAAAATTCAACATATTCCTGTCAGAATCATTAACTCATCACCATTAAATCATTTAAATGAAAATTATTATCATCACTTCATTATACTTTCTAATTATTCACACACTCTTATATTATCATCTACTTCAGATTAAATCATCTTAAATCATCAATACAAATTGTTTAATTCCTCAACTCAAGTTGCAATTTCCTTAAATCATCTCTCGATTAAATTTATTTAATTCCATATAAATTCATTAATCATCAGCTTCTTTAATTAATTATCACCTTCTAATTCAGTTATTCATCATCTATCCAATCATCTATTAATTTATTTAAATCAGTTTATTTATCCAATCTTTAATTCATCCATTTATTTAATTCATTGATTTATTCCAAAATTTAATTTATCAAATTATTTAAATTTCATTCTTCTGGTTATTTAGATTTTTATTATTTCATCTAGTCATTCTGATTTTTATTTCATTAGGTCAGATCATTAATATGCTTAATTTTCAGATTATTATTTCATTAATTATTATTATCAGAAAATCTTGTATTATCAAATTATTTATTTGTTTAATTTCCTAACAAATTGTTTAATATGGGTTATAGAACGTTGTCTTACAGTTTTATCACTTCCAAGTTATATTTCGTATTTAATTATATTCCAAAAAAATATTATTGCCTTCACGACTACACGTTGGATCTGACTATCCACAACTACATTATATATCCGCACTTCTTCAAATATCACATTTGAATACCACAATTATTCCTCACAACTCCATAAATATTCAGCATACAGCCTGAATCTCAACAATTACGCTAGACTGGGTTCGACAACCTCATGTCTGCCTCAAAATACATTAGCAACATTGCAACTATCACTTGGCAACTTCCACAAAATGCCTATCACAAACTTCACTTAACCATGTTGCATGATCTACAAAAAATATATAACTGGCTTCAAATTATCAACGCACACAATCTCCAATAACAGTAATTACTCAGATCACATCTAGACAACTTCTTAAACAATTAGAAAAAATATTACCTTAGTAATTCAAGATCTGCTTTCAAATAGCATAAATTCTCTTACAATTCTCATAATTCACATCACAGAAAAACACCAATGTGCTATAATCTCTCATATCAAAATCTGCAATACTGATCTGCCTTAAAATAAATCTGACCATTAATGATTCATCTTATAAGATTCAATTACTTTAAATCCTTCTCAAAGGTATCAAACACAATTACAAAAATCATCAAAAGCATCAGCTGTATCAGCTGTTAAACTGAAAGTACTCTCAAAAGAGTATAGCAACAAAATATTGGATTGGCAAACAAGAATTACAAATGTAACCCTGCTAACATTTATCTTTACTTTATTTAACAAAAAATTCGACTGATATGTGTCTAGTAGTTCCTTGTTTGATCCTCATACAATCTCATGTACACTCGGATGATAAAAATGAGTCCCTCAATGGCAAGTAAGATGAGTAACCACCGTACAATCGTATAAATACGAAAGACCTCGCCTCGTCGACTAACATGATAGTGCCCTGAACGATGGGTAAGATGAGTAACCACCATACAATCGTATAAATACGAAAGACCCCATCTCGAAGACTAAATGAGTGAATGTACCAGATAGGAATCAACAAGTTTCTAGTTGTCATATAAAAGCGATATTCATTCACTAAAGTGAATAACATCTTAATATCTCCAAACAATCCAATGGAAAAAATCCCTACTGATGAATAATACACACTCGCTAGTATGCAATGAACTGACGAAGTAATTTAGATAATCAATTGCAAATCACGAGTTCGAAATACTCGTCACACAAAAAAAATCTATTCATGAAAACTATCCTTACTGGAAAAATGTCTAAAAGACCAAACATCTGCTTAATAAAGCCAACCAATGGTGAGAATTTCGTATAATGATGCCTGCCATATCATATGGTCACGCCATATTCTAGCAAAATTTGAAGCATATAAAGTCAAAGCCATGTCTAAATAATCGTATCACTTCTATTAGAAAAATATACATGTGTGCCCAGTATTCATGAAAATAATCGTATCAGAAAGTTATAACTCTTACAGTACCTTTTCGTAATCAGCTGTTATTAAATTTCAAAGATCGTCGATTTTCCTTATGTAATGAATTTCTCGAAAGATCGGCGTGAACATCATTCCACCCACGCAATGACGATTGCCTTCAAAATTCCAAGTGAATCAGCTGGTGGACCTCCTCCTCGTCAGGAATCGAATCCATCGCTCTGTGGTGCCATCGCGTCTCTGTCTGCGTTTACTCCGACATGATGAACTTCTGGTTATCCATAGCGGATATTGTCCAAATCCTCACGAAAAAGTTCATAGAAACAGCGGACCCCCTATTCCTCTTCTACGTTACGCCACTGTTCCATACAATGTTCGGTTTGAGTGTTGAAATTTCAATCTCCAATAACTGCTAAGTCTCACTTTCATAAAATAAAATTTTATATGAGAGTGTCTAAGTTTATGAAATACCCTGTAGCTGTGTTCATACTCGGTAATTTATAACACTTTATAAGAAAGAATTGCATTAATGCACGAGCTAATGTTCATGAGTGCATTTTGGCTTCGCCATGTCGCTCTGATATGCTGTTCTGCGTTTAAAAAAATGCAGCTTGAAATAAGTTCTCCAACTCGTTTTACCGTGCTGTTCTAAAACCCCGGCCTTCTCATGCTTGCTTGACCCTTACAGCTGGTTCTGTAACCGGTCTTCACGCTGCCTACTGCGGGTGTCCGCCCGGCTCACTGACCTACTTTTCGTTCGCTGCTTAGTGAAGTTAAAACTGTCGCTTTCACTTTCCGTGACAAATGCTGCTCACTGCGCGACCTTTACCATACGCTCGGCACATGTCCCACTCAGCTCGCTGTCTGAATTCGACTGCCGTGCTAACTGTACTTGACTCCTCTGCTTCCAGAACTCAACTGACTGTCTCTGGACTGCAATGACCTGTACCTCCCTGGCGCAGTCACGTGACGTTCTCCCCACCTCTGTGGTCTTGCGTCACAAATATAATCTCGAACCCCGATCATCTCGGCTATTAAGTTATACACTAACTTAAGGGTTATCTGACTTCCTTCAAATTATTACCACATATAATGCATGTTATATCTTCTCTTCTGAGATGTTTAAATACAATGTTCCATATAGATCTTAATAAAGCTTCATATTTCCATCCATAATTCCATCTGCTTACAGTTGTCAGAGCCTTCTTAATCCTAGACCTTCTACGTCATCTTGACATTCCTCTTGACTCGATCTGAGCGCTATCTTTTCATAACTCTTCCCATAATCTCAACTACGGCTTAATGTCTGCTGGCGTAGCCGATAGCCTCAACTAGGTATCGGGTACATCTCTCCCGTACATCTCCTTTTTTTTATCAGGATTGAGAAAAAAAATACACTCTCAGGCATTCTATACATAACACATGTACACGATAGCTCTACAATCCTCTTAATCAGCATGATGGTACTTTCTAATGCTAGCTGCATTAAACGTTCCTACAACTTCATTAGTATCCATTCTGACTATCTTGTAGCTATTATTTCGGTACGTTTCTTCAATACGGAATGGACCAGCGTACAATGGCGCAAATTTATGGTCGATCTTCAGTTGAAGATTCGAAGTGACTGGCTTCCTAATCAGCACCTCATCATTTTCTTGAAATGGCTCGTGGAACCTCCTTCCTGCTTGTCACCTGGCTCTCTTCTCCGCCTGTCTTCTGAGTCTCTCTCCTGCCATCTCGACTCTTCTTTCTTGTGTGGGTTGAGGAACTACTGGTGCCCTCACGACTCGGTCCCATGGTCTATCAGGTTTCAATCCATGATGAAGCATGGATGGAATCTGTCCTGTGCTTTCATGTACTGTGGAATCCAAGCATTGACTAATGATGGGTATCACTTCCATCTATCTATGGTGTTGCCTTGACACATATAAGCGACACATTTTACTGATTTCCGGCATAATTCTTTCGGCTGGATTTCCCTCTGGATACCGCAAAGAATTAAACACATGCCTTATTCCTAAACGTTCCATAGCAGTAGAAAATTCTATACTGGTGAATTGTGATCCATGGTCACTCAACAAAATTTCAGGTTTCCCCATACTTGGAATAACTGTTTTCTCTAATCTGTTGATCACGTACTTGGATGTATCTTTCTGGATAGGGCATAGAGGTACGTATTTAGAAAATACGTCTACTGTTACCAAAACAAACTGATTTCCTTTCGTCGAACGAGGAATCGGACCGAAAATGTCCGTAGCGAAAAGTTCTCTTGGCTTGCTGGGTAATATTGATCTAGGAACTTCTTTCATTAGCTTAGATGAATATTTACTTCGCTGACAACTGTCACAGGTCTTTATGACGTCGCGAATCGTTTGTCCCATTTGTCTCCAAACGAAGGTTTCTTGAGCGAGAGCCAAAGTCTTGTCTACACCTACATGAGCTGCAGTTCGGTGTATCATCCAAATAACTGGTGTGACAAGCTTGGGTGGGATCACTACTCTAAGTTTAGTATGATCCTGGTCGATATATTGGCATATAATACCTCCCATAATATCATATTTTCCAGCTTCTATCTCAGTTCTTTGAAAATATGATCAGCGTTGTCCATCCTGCGTGTCAAAAAACGGTAAATTCTTCGCAAAGGTGCATATCTCTTCTGAGTTTGCGCTAACATCTTCAACTTTTCTAGAGTACCATTATCCTCTTGAATCAAATTTATATGGTTGACAATTACTTCTTCACAAGGGTTTCTGCTCAACACATCTGCTAACAGATTTAATTTCCCAGGTCTATGTACAACAGTTGGGTTAAATTGTTGTAAGAACAGAGCCCATCTGGTGACGCGGTCACTCGCTAAGTCTGTCTTCATAATAAATTGGAGGGCTTTATGATCTGTGATCACTGTTATGTCATGTCCAAACAACACCTTCTTCCACGTCTTAAGAGCATGAACCACTGCTAATGCCTCTAACTCAGTTGCATAGCAATTCTTCTCACAATTCCTGAGCTTGCGACTGGTGAAAGCTAAATACCTATGTTTGTTGGTATCGTCCAGCTGATATAGGATCCCACTAATACCTATTTTGGATGCATCTGTCTCCACAAAAAATCTTCTTGTAAAATCTGGGTACTCAAGCTTGATATTTTGGATCAACATGTTCTTAGCCGCTAAAAACGCTTGATTGCATCTATCGTCCCATTTCCATCGATTTCCCTTTCTTAGTAAATCCTGCAGAGGTGCCATCGTTTCAGTATATTCAGGACAATGTGTTGAAAAGAACTGACACATGCCTAAAAACTGCCGTACCTCTTTAATCTTTCGTGGGGTTGGAAACTCTGAAATAGCCATGATCTTCTTTGGATTGGGCCTATAACCATTTCCATCGATTCTATGTCCAAGAAATTCAATTTCTTCATGAAAGAACTGACATTTGTTGAAATTCACCTTGAAGTTCGTCCTTCTAAGATCTTCAAAAAGCATTCGAAGGTGCCTGATATGTTCTTCCGCTGTCTCAGACGCTATAATCAGGTCATCAATATAGCTCTCCACATGCTCCTTAACTGCATCTGACAAATTTTCATCTAGTGCTCGGATCATCACCGGACCACTATTTTTCACTCCAAAAGGTAACCTATTGAATACATATGTTTTATGGTCAAACAAGAACCCTGTGTATTGTTTGCAGTCTTCTGCTAGCTCAACATGATAATAAGAACTAGTCAGATCGATAGTCGAAAAGAAACTCTTTCCTCTGAATCTGCGCAATAATTCACGAATAACAGGTGGCCTGTCGTGTTCAGGAAGAACTCTTTCATTAAGGGCTCTAGCATCTAGGCATATCCTCAGCTTACCATTAGGTTTCTTGACCACAGCTAAAGGATTCAAATAAGCAGTTGGCATCTTCTTGATTATTCCATCTTTCTCCATATCGCTTATCATTGTACTAACTTCTTCCTTCCATTTATCCGGAATGGGATATAAATTTTTATGGTATGGTTTGTCATCCATCAACTTGATGCTGTAGGTAAAATTTTCTATGAGACCTGGTTTGTCATTGAATATGTCCTCATATTCTGAAATTACTTGATCAAACTGCTCCTTAATTTCTGGATTTATTTTACTTGTCATGCTAGTTTTATCTTCTATAGGCCTTTCAATGCTGCATACTATCTCATCCAATATATTCTCTCTAAAGAATGTCATCTCCGATTCCTGATTTTCCATGATCCCTTCTTGAAAGTACATGCGCCTACTCTGCATATCTATGATCAGACCACTCTCACTTAAGAAATCCACTCCTAGGATCATGTCAAAATGTAGTTGACCCACTACTAGGAACATCTATTCAAAACTTCTGGTTCCAATCCCAACATCTAAAAGTACCTGACTTTTACATTTCATACTTCTGTCTGGGATAACCCCTTGAATCTTGCTAACAACAGTTGGCAACATCGTAATTTCTCCTGATAATTTCAACTCATCCAGGCAACCTATGGATATCAAGCTCACCATAGCCCCCGTGTCCACTAGTGTCTTTATTTCTTTTCCCATGACTTCCACACTGATAACTGGCAATTCATGTCTATTTCCCCGATGTACTACGTCTTCCTCTTCAATTAAATCCTCGTCCTTGACCTGATACGTTTCCACAATGATGATCGATTCCCAATGATTATCATCTTGCTCTGCAGTTAATTTGACGTGTTTTTTTTTCCTTCGCCACTCGTGCTTGCTCGATTGACATCTCTGACTGTCTCCTCGGGTGGTGCTCTAGGATGTCTACTTTCTTGCCTCGATCTCTCATATTCACGATTTTCTCGTCCTTCATTTGGATCGTTTCTTCGGCCATCCTGCCTGTCGTTCCGATTATACTGTTGACATTGGCTCCAGTTGTTTCTACCACGATATCTATTGTTGTATCGATTCCTATCTTGGTATCTGGAATTCTGATTATAATTTCTGTATCGGCTGTCTCTTGCTTCCTGATCGTATGGCCTCTCATATGGTCCTCTATATCGATCATTTCCACGAACGTTACGGATGTTTCCTCGATTTCCTTCGTTGCTTCTGTTTTCCCAGGAATCTCTTCTGTCCGTCTGAGCTACGTTATCAACGACTACCGCATTCACCTCTTGCGTGTTTCGACTGTCGTTTCTTGCATTTCTAGGCGTAACTTGAGCGCTTGTATAGTCTAATCGCCGTAAAATGTCGTCATAGTGCTCAAGTGTGTTTGCTCCCGACGCTATGAGTGATCGCTGTACCTCAATCGGTAACTGTCTCGCTATAGCTTGCAAAAACTCTTCTTCTGGCAATGGAGGAATCAGAAACTGTAATTTAGCCAATTGTGAAGTAAAATAATTGGCATAATGCGTCGGATGTGACGTAGAATAACGCTTCGAGTACATTTCTGCTCTTACGTTCAGCTGATCCTCTGCACTCCAAAATCTCCTTAAGAATGCTATTGCAAATTGCTCCATATTCGCAAAATTGCTCCTGAATGCTCTAAACCAAGTTAACGCAGACCCGTCTAAGGCGCGTTCGACTATCCTTAGTTCTCTCTCCTTGGCTACTGTATGTTCCGCCATGTAGTCTCGAATATCTCGCAGAAATTCGACTGGTGTGACTCTTGTGTTTCCTGAAAACTTCCTCGGCTTGTCATCCAGATTTCTGATAATGGTAACTGGACCTGAGTATCGTTCACTTGTACCCAACGTACTCCTATTCGAATTCGGATTATCCTGAGGGGTTGAACTTGCCCTTTCGAATGTCACATTTGGTTGCGTTTGACGGTCTTCTCCCATGCTAACTTCTTGATTACTCATATTGCGGTCTATCGCTGTCTGATTTATCGATATTTCCCCTGATGTAATGTTTTGACTTGAGAAACTATTAATCATAGATTCTAGTTTAGTCATCCTATCTTCTGCCAATTTCTCTACGGTCTTGACCTGAGTCTTCAACTCATCTAACGACGTAACATTCTGCGTTTTGTTACTTTCGTCTAAATCGTTTTTCAACTTGTCTATCTTGTCTTCGCATGTATTCTTAACTGACGCGACTTGTTCCTTTAACAGATCAACATCTGTCCTAAATAGAGTTGAACCTATCTTCATCGCTTCCTTGTTCTCCGTAAATCTCGCTTCTAAGTTCGCCATACCTGCGATTAATTTCTCATCTAATCCTGCACGTTTTTCTTTTGCTTCGGCATCGACCTCACTATACCGTTCTTCCACGATTGCACCGACTCTATTTTTGAATAAAGCTAAGTTTTCATTAACATTTTGCTCTATATCATCATCCATTTTCCTAATATCTTTCTGCAATTGATTCTCTAATGATTTTAAATTAGAATTAACCTCTCCTAAGACTTCCTCTTTAATGGTCCCAATTACTGACTTTAAATCTTTGATCTCATTACCTAGATTCATCTCTAGACCTTTGATTTTAGTTTCGAAAGATACTTCGGTAGGCCACTCTTGAATTTTGCCTACAACTGCCACTAAACCATCGATGTCGAATCTCAACTTCGATACATCAGATTTAATGTCTTTCTGTATAGACATAACGTCTGTTCTTAAAGTAAGAATGTTTTCTTCTCCTCTACTTTCTAATTCAATAATATTCTTTCTTAATATTTGAACATTTTCCTCTCCTTTCATATTTACTGCAATTATATCTAATTGTAAAGTCTTAAGCATTTCATTATTCTTTAAAGTTAATCTATTCTCTAACCTAGTTAACTTGTTTTCCAACTCTGTGTTAGTTTCTTCACTACAAGCTTGGAATTTCTCTTCCAATGATTTAAAACTATCCTTCAAGTTAGCTTCACTAGCTTTCAAATGACTTTCAGTACTAGTCTGTAATCTAGTCTCCAATAACATCAACTCATCTTTACTATTTGACTGTAGTCTGGTCTCTAATGACTTTAAATTATCTTCACTATTTGACTGTAACCTAGTCTCTAATGACTTTAAATTATCCTCACAATTTGACTGTAACCTAGTCTCTAATGACTTTAAACTTTCTTCACTAGTTGACTGTAATAATTTTAAATTTTCTTCATTACTAGTCTGTAATGCTTGCACATTTTCTTTACATCTAGCTTCTAACCTAGCTTCTGAACTATTTATCTGTTCTTTAACTTCCGTTTCCATTTTAGAAATAGTTTCTGCAATACCAGACATACCACTCTGTAACTCTCCTAACACCTTAGCTAAATCTTCCGGCAACATAATTATATTTTAAATAGACGTTTTATTCAGAGACGTTAGACAACAACACATCACAATGTCTCAATTCCTGCATTCACTTGGGTATAGGAAAAATGACTTATAACTAACATGATATAATACTAATACGATTAACATGAACACTGGAATGGGCACACAAGTATATTGTCTGACTAAGTTTAATAAATTTTGTAACACAATTAAATGAACTTGAAATCAATCTCTCAGTAATCTAAATCTGATGTGATTCCATAGAATAAACAAAATCGAAGCCCCACAGGTGGGTAAAGCCAATTCTCCCTCTCTCTCTGTACCCGTTCATCCTGGGGATGCGATGACCCATCTGCTATTACATCGTATTCCTGGAGTTCCAGGACAGAGCGGAGTTAAATGAACCTCTAGTCAAATAAGGGATGTGTCGGAAATTCAGCTGAGTTATCGAAAAAGCAGTGGGTAACACGAGACAAAGTATCTCTAGGGTCGTTACGGGCTTAAGTTTAATAAAAAAAATGCAAATATAAATGGGCGCCATCAACTGAATTCCTAGCAAACCACATCCTTTCCGGTTAAGCCTTAATCAAGACAAGGAAAGAAAAAGGAAAATCACACCATCATCAGATCACAACTAAGATAAAAACAAATTTATTTCACTTTGATAGTCAGACAGACATTTTAAATTATCATCCTACCTGAGAGCATGGTCGAATGCCAACGTTAAATTGTCATTGTCCAAAAATCGAACCATCTCTTTTCTAATCAAAAATATTTCATCCACATAAAACAGGAAAAATCTCTAAAGTTCTCTTGGGTTCTCAGGATCACTGTAGCACTATGTCTTTCGTCACTGACATTTGTGATACCTGAGACCTAATTTCTCTTTAATTTAACATCATAAATGTGGATTTGAAAAAATTATTAATCTGTCTAAACATACACATTATAATTACATATTTTAAATATCACGCAATTTATGGCTTGCATGGCATAATTTAAATGTTGAATACGTTAGAAAATGCTCCTAAACATCGGATAATTAATTTACACTATTTACATTGTCATTTATAATTGCTTGTTCGTGAATTACAGAAAATCCACTGATCATTGGTCATCATCATCATCATCATCATCATCAAAGTTAAATATTTCTCTCAATAATTCTTATCTCAAAATTCAGCATATTCCTGTCAGAATCATTAACTCATCACCATTAAATCATTTAAATGAAAATTATTATCATCACTTCATTATACTTTCTAATTATTCACACACTCTTATTTTATAATCTACTTCAGATTAAATCATCTTAAATCATCAATACAAATTGTTTAATTCCTCAACTCAAGTTGCAATTTCCTTAAATCATCTCTCAATTAAATTTATTTAATTCCTTATAAATTCATTAATCATCAGCTTCTTTAATTAATTATCACCTTCTAATTCAGTTATTCATCATCTATCCAATCATCTATTAATTTATTTAAATCAGTTTATTTATCCAATCTTTAATTCATCCATTTATTTAATTCATTGATTTATTCCAAAATTTAATTTATCAAATTATTTAAATTTCATTCTTCTGGTTATTTAGATTTTTATTATTTCATCTAGTCATTCTGATTTTTATTTCATTAGGTCAGATCATTAATATGCTTAATTTTCAGATTATTATTTCATTAATTATTATTATCAGAAAATCTTGTATTATCAACTTTATTTATTTGTTTAATTTCCTAACAAATTGTTTAATATGGGTTATAGAACGTTGTCTTACAGTTTTATCACTTCCAAGTTATATTTCGTATTTAATTATCATGCCAAAAAAATATTATTGCCTTCACGACATCATGTTGGATCTGACTATCCACAACTACATTATATATCCGCACTTCTTCAAATATCACATTTGAATACCACAATTATTCCTCACAACTCCATAAATATTCAGCATACAGCCTGAATCTCAACAATTACGCTAGACTGGGTTCGACAACCTCATGTCTGCCTCAAAATACATTAGCAACATTGCAACTGTCACTTGGCAACTTCCACAAAATGCCTATCACAAACTTCACTTAACCATGTTGCATGATCTACAAAAAATATATAACTGGCTTCAAATTATCAACGCACACAATCTCCAATAACTGTAATTACTCTGATCACATCTAGACAACTTCTTAAACAGTTAGAACAAAATATTACCTTAGTAATTCAAGATCTGCTTTCAAATAGCATAAATTCTCTTACAATTCTCATAATTCACATCACAGAAAAACACCAATGTGCTATAATCTCTCATATCAAAATCTGCAATACTGATCTGCCTTAAAATAAATCTGACCATTAATGATTCATCTTATAAGATTCAATTACTTTAAATCCTTCTCAAAGGTACCAAACACAATTATAAAAATCATCAAAAGCGTCAGCTGTATCAGCTGTTAAACTGAAAGTACTCTCAAAAGAGTATAGCAACAAAATATTGGATTGGCAAACAAGAATTACAAATGTAACCCTGCTAACATTTATCTTTACTTTATTTAACAAAAATTTCGACTGATATGTGACTAGTAGTTCCTTGTTTGATCCTCTTACAATCTCATGTACACTCGGATGATAAAAATGAGTCCCTCAATGGCAAGTAAGATGAGTAACCACCGTACAATCGTATAAATACGAAAGACCTCGCCTCGTCGACTAACATGATAGTGCCCTGAACGATGGGTAAGATGAGTAACCACCATACAATCGTATAAATACGAAAGACCACATCTCGAAGACTAAATGAGTGAATGTACCAGATAGGAATCAACAAGTTTCTAGTTGTCATATAAAAGCGATATTCATTCACAAAAGTGAATAACATCTTAATATCTCCAAACAACCCAATGGAAATAATCCCTACTGATGAATAATACACACTCGCTAGTATGCAATGAACTGACGAAGTAATTTAGATAATCAATTGCAAATCACGAGTTCGAAATACTCGTCACACAAAAAAAAACTATTCATGAAAACTATCCTTACTGGAAAAATGTCTAAAAGACCAAACATCTGCTTAATAAAGCCAACCAATGGTGAGAATTTCGTATAATGATGCCTGCCATATCATATGGTCACGCCATATTCTAGCAAAATTTGAAGCATATAAAGTCAAAGCCATGTCTAAATAATCGTATCACTTCTATTAGAAAAATATACATGTGTGCCCAGTATTCATGAAAATAATCGTATCAGAAAGTTATAACTCTTACAGTACATTTTCATAATCAGCTGTTATTAAATTTCAAAGATCGTCGATTTTCCTTATGTAATGAATTTCTCGAAAGATCGGCGTGAACATCATTCCACCCACGCAATGACGATTGCCTTCAAAATTCCAAGTGAATCAGCTGGTGGACCTCCTCCTCGTCAGGAATCGAATCCATCGCTCTGTGGTGCCATCGCGTCTCTGTCTGCGTTTACTCCGACATGATGAACTTCTGGTTATCCATAGCGGATATTGTCCAAATCCTCACGAAAAAGTTCATAGAAACAGCGGACCCCCTATTCCTCTTCTACGTTACGCCACTGTTCCATACAATGTTCGGTTTGAGTTTTGAAAGTTCAATCTCCAATAACTGCTAAGTCTCACTTTCATAAAATAAAATTTTATATGAGAGTGTCTAAGTTTATGAAACACCCTGTAGCTGTGTTCATACTCTGTAATTTATAACACTTTATAAGAAAGCATTGCATTAATGCACGATCTAATGTTCATGAGTCCATTTTGGCTTCGCCATGTCGCTCTGCTAAGCTGTTCTGCGTTAAAAAAAATGCAGCTTGAAATAAGTTCTCCAACTCGTTTTACCGTGCTGTTCTAAAACCCCGGCCTTCTCATGCTTGCTTGACCCTTACAGCTGGTTCTGTAACCGGTCTTCACGCTGCCTACTGCGGGTGTCCGCCCGGCTCACTGACCTACTTTTCGTTCGCTGCTTAGTGAAGTTAAAACTGTCGCTTTCACTTTCCGTGACAAATGCTGCTCACTGCGCGACCTTTACCATACGCTCGGCACATGTCCCACTCAGCTCGCTGTCTGAATTCGACTGCCGTGCTAACTGTACTTGACTCCTCTGATTACAGAGCTCAACTGACTGTCTCTGGACTGCAATGACCTTCACCTCCCTGGCGCAGTCACGTGACGTTCTCCCCACCTCTGTGGTCTTGCGTCACAAATATAATCTCGAACCCCGATCATCTCGGCTATTAAGTTATACACTAACTTAAGGATTATCTGACTTCCTTCAAATTATTACCACATATAATGCATGTTATATCTTCTCTTCTGAGATGTTTAAATACAATGTTCCATATAGATCTTAATAAAGCTTCATATTTCCATCCATAATTCCATCTGCTTACAGTTGTCAGAGCCTTCTTAATCCTAGACCTTCTACGTCATCTTGACATTCCTCTTGACTCGATCTGAGCGCTATCTTTTCATAACTCTTCCCATAATCTCAACTACGGCTTAATGTCTGCTGGCGTAGCCGATAGCCTCAACTAGGTATCGGGTACAATACCAAGGATAAATCAGTCATAGTGATTGAGATTTTGCTAAGTGTACTCATTACAACTTGAATATTCACGGGCGAAGCCGCGACGGGTAACGCTAGTATTATAATAAACTATATATTTTCACCTAAAGTCAATATTTATTTCATTGAAACGGTACCGGTTTCGATCACATTGTGTGTGACCTTCTTCTGCTGGTATATGATGAGTAACTGAGTAGTAACTTACCAAAAGTTCACAGAGTAAATTTTCAACCAAAAAACAGATCCGTTATAATAAATTTTGTAAATTAAGCACAAAAAGTTGTCTTGAAAAACAGCGTAGAAATGAGGAGATGTGAATGTGAAAATATGTACCGTATGTTGAAAAACTTAGGTTATAAAGATGATGCTTGAGGTGTATTTGCCAGGCATTGTAGAGAAAAACTTTGGAATATGTGTGGGGAAGTTATTAAGAAATGTTGAGAAATGTATCGGTTGTGTAGTTTTTCCCTACATTACCTATCAAATCCATATCAAGCATCATTTTAATAATCTAACTGATTCAACATACAGTAAATATTTTCGTATACACATATCTTCATTTCTAGGCTGTTTTTCAAGACAATTTTTATGCTTTATTAACAAAATTATTGTAACAGGTCTGTTTTTTGAAAATTTTACTCTGTAAACTTTTGGTATGGCATTACTCAGTTACTCATCATATACCAGCTGAACAAGGTCACAGTGTGGCCTAAACCGGCACGGATTCAATGATGAACGATCGAGTGGCCTCCGGAGAGGCCGAGTGCAGGTCTTTCTAGTTGACGCCCGTGGGCGATCTGCGTGTCGTAATGAGGATGAAGTGAGGATGAAGACGTCACATACACCCAGTCCCCGAGACACGGGAATTAACCCCAGGAGATTAAAATCCCTGATATCTCGGCCGGAAATCCAAGCCGGAGCACTTCAGGTCAAAGACTAGCGCGCTAACCACTTAGCTACGGATCCGGACACGGTTTCAATGAAGTAAATATTGACTTTGGATAAAATAAATAGTTTATTATAATTAACACGTCAATAAGGTATCGGGCTATCGTGGTCACTTTTATGTCATTCTATTTTTAATATATCTCTATATATATAAAAATGAAAGTTTGTCTGTTTTTTCTGAATTTCCACGGAAATTTGCGATATTTGCGCGTTTCAGGCTGTTTTATGACGGATGCGCGCAAAAATAAAATTTTTGTCTGTCTGTCATTGATGTAACTCTTCTCCGTACCTCTCATAAAAGGGGCCCTACCCCCTTAAAATACATGCTGAAATAGGCGTAGAAGGGTGAAACAAAGCTCATTTTCAGCCCCTCAATGTGAGAAACGAAACTCGGGGGCCCTAAAAGGCCCTAAAACTGACAGTTTTTAAGATATTCCCAGAAAACTAATTTCACTTAATAAATTAATGAAAGAATGCATGGCGGTAACCATGGCAACTGAATCTCAGAGGTCCATCTATTTCTGTAAGACGCAATGCAGTTCCATTTATTACATTACTGTGAAGGTTTGCAAACGGCTATAAGGTTATAATGGATCCAAATTAAGCTGAAATATTCATTAATACATACAATGCGCTTAAGGGGTCAAGGGGTACTCTAGATTTTTTTCACGCGATTTACACGTGCGGGTGTGGTACGGAAGGTCTATTATATCCCTTCTCTATTATATAAAAATGAATGTTTGTCTGATTTTTCGGCTTTTCTACGAAAATTTGACATATTTGCCCGTTTCAGACTGTTTTGTGACGGATGCAGGCAAAAATATATTTTTGTCTGTCTGTCTGTTTGGCTGTGGACAATTTTTTGTGTCCTTATAACTCGAGAACGGTTGGGTGGATTAACGTAAAATTTGATAGAGATATCCATCAGAGGCACGACACTAATCATTGATGTAACTCTTCTCCGTACCTCTCATAACAGGGGGCCTACCTCCTTAAAATACATGCGGAAATAAGCGTGAGACAAAGCTCATTTTCAGCCCCTCAATGTGAGAAACAAAACTCGGGGGCCCTAAAAGTACCCCGAAAACCACATTTTAAGGCCCTAAAACCAACAGTTTTTGAGATATTCCCAAAAAACTAATTTCACTTAATAAATTAATTAGGGAATGCATGCCGGTAACATTGGCAACAGAATCTCAGAGGTCCATCTATTTCTGTAAGACGCAATGCAATTCCATTTATTACATTACTGTGAAGGTTTGCAAACGGCAATAGGGTTATAACGGATCCAAATTAAGATGAAATATTCATCAAAACATATAATGCGCTTAAGGGGTCAAGGGGCAATCTAGAATTTTTTAACGCGATTTACATGTGCGGGTATGGTCCGGAAGGTCTATTATATCCGTATCCCTATATTGTTATATTATTATTATTCTTTTAATTATTATCATTATTATGGCGTACAACGAAGAGACAAAGCTCATTTTCAGACCCTTGGGGTCAGAAACAAATCTCGGGGCCCCTCAAGAGCCGTAAAGGGTCCCCGAAAACTATATTTTAAGGCTCTAAACCCAACAGTTTCTTAGATATTCCCAGAAAACTAATTTAATTCAATAAACTAAAGAAGGAATGCAAGCCACTAACCATGACAACAGTATCTCAAGAGGTGGCATCCAACTTTCCATCTATTTCTGGAATAAGTAATTCCACTCCATTAATTACATTTCTGTGATAGGTTGCAAATGGTTATAAGGTTATCACGGAACCAACTAAAACTGTAAAATTCATCAAAGCGCTTAAGGGGTTCAAGGAGTACCCTAGATTTTTTTCACACGACTTACACGTGCGATATGTCGTACAGAAAGTCTATTATATCTCCAAACAGCAACATTATTTTCCAAAATTCCTGATTTGAAATAGTAGACTGTTTTTTGCTGATTTTAGGAATTTGGACAATTGGAGGCTAAAAAAACTGAATTTTCATGCACCACAAGCCTTTATAATTTCTAAAAGGGGTCTTCCTGTTGTTGGGCACTTGACACAACGGTTAGGGTCAGTTCGTATGTGACGTGTATTGCGATTCGTCTACGAGGTTTTCAATTTTATTTTCACGCCAGGAAGAACACGTTAGGTAAATTTAGTTTGAGAGCACATTTTAACTAATAATCTTTCTTTGCCAACAAACAGGTTCCAAGCCCATAAACATTGCAACAGTAGCTCAATTGATAACATCTGGTTATTAATACCGAAGGCCGTTCGAAGAATGGGTACTTCTGCTAGTATATATACATATATATATATTTAAATCAATATTATTATTGGAATATTTCAAACACTTTTGTGGCGATACAGTTCGTATACTCTCAAATGTTTGGTACACCATGTCATAATTGTTAAGGTACTTCACTTATCGAAGATCCCAGCACTTGTTCGTCCAGAGTTAAGAATGTACTACTGGTTCTTATGGGCTTTTACATTTAGCGGACTCCGCCAGAATATATGACTTCGTAGTATTCTAAAACTGTGTTTATCCTGTCTTATACAGGGTGAACATAAAATGCCGCACTTGGAGTTCGGCATGCGGTTCCTCGTCGAAATTCACGACAAAAGTTTATGTTGCAAAAACTAGTCCCGCCAATAGGTTTAACAAAAATGCGTGTTAAGAAACGAGGATCTGGCAACGCTGTAACTGCATGCAGCGTGTCCAAAAGCAGGTCGCAGGAACTTGGCGCTCTGCCTGAGCTTTCTCTGTACATTCCGATGCACTGCAGGATGTGACAGTATTGCCAGCTTCTCGTTTTCATACTTGTGTTTTCAAACAGCACCCGATCCGATTTTGCTCTTGAAACTTTTTTATTGGTCATTGGATAGTCCATGATGCTGGACGCTCATTTCGTGATACCTAATTATTACATTCTCAGTGTACTGTACAATGTAATTTTGTAATTCATCTGACAAGAGTGTTCGCACACTGGATGGAACTGCCCTCACTTGGTTTAGTGCTCCACCCAACGTACGAGTACAGATCTCTTCAAGATATTTCGAACAATGTGTTTGAGAAGTTCGAGTGTTATGCGAAGTATGAGTAAAATAATGACATTGATGTACGTGGTATTTATGAACACGTTTGATGATCCGTTTGCGTTTTCAAACCAGGTAATAATAAAAAGTTGAAATTGACTTAATCTAGGGAAAACTCAGCATCGGTGACTTAAACAAGCTGGAAAAAGTAAAGACACATTTCATGAAAAGAGTCCTAGGGGTGGGGTTAACATCACCATCAAGACTGACCTATGAGCTACTGAAGGACAGTTTTCCATTGAGGATATCGGAAATCAAATTGGCATCAGCCAAATACACACGCCTATGATCACACCCTTCAAATTCTAAGACGTAAGAAGACCGACATCAACATCATCATCATCATCTAGTTTCCCGGGTGTTCCTTACGAGTGCTCTCCATTCTAGTCTATTCATGTACCACTGTTCCTTCAAGAGTTCGTCCCATTTGATTCCTTCTCTTGGTCCAGCCATCTCCTCCTAGGTCTTCCAACAGGTCTCTTTCCAGTAATCTCAGTATGCAACAATAGTTTTGCAATTCTTCTTTCTGTCATACGTTTTATGTGACCAAATCATCGCAAACGTGCCCTAGTTATAGTTTTCTTCAGGGAATGATTTATTCCAGCTTGTTCTCTAATTTTCTCATTTCTTTCTTTGTATTTCCTAGTTTTTGAAGCAAGCTTGTTAGAAACTTCATTTTCGAAGCCTGATGTCTGCTGTCATCCTTTTTGGTACTAGTGCATGTTTCCAACCCACAAATCAATATAGGGACAAAGTATGTTCGAAACAGACATATGGAATGCTTTTTATGTTCTACCCTCACTATTATGTGTCAGAAAACTGTATCATAATGATGGTCATTATAACACTGTTTTTCATTACGATACAGTTTCTCCAGCCAATCAGAGCTCGTTCATTGACCAATTAGGTAACGACATCTTCGCGCATGCGCTCAAAATCCAACATGTCGGACATAAACACAACATCGAACTATAATAAATTACCGACATGGAATACGCACCGTCTATATGTTCGCGTAAATAAACTGGCGAATATGAGACAAGAAATAGCACTGTACCTTAATATCATCAACCCTAATTTCTACACAGCCTTCAAACGACTCCGGTGACAATATTACTGAGGGAAGGCAGATGTAAACATATGGCCTACATAATATGGCATTGCAAGCACACAGAGCGCATGCGTCGGTCGTTCAGAGATCTTGAAAGGCAGAGAGATGTCTCGCGCTCGCTCTCCGATAACAAAATTCTTGTGGCTGACTCTCAACAGATATTTATGAATATTTATGTTAAAACATATAATAAAGTTATAATTATCGTCGAACATAAACAGTCGTATGCAACTGGCCTATAATGGTAATTAAGACACTCGTATGGAAATTATAAAACTATAGGCTATGCATTACATCAGTGTCAAGAATCAGAGGAAAATTGAGTCAGAGAGACTGCTCTCTTCTTACACTCCATTAAGTGATAAGTATCACACTGTTCTCCAGACAAAACACATGTACACTCATAGTGAAAGGATTTCTGGTACAAACACGATGATGGAAACCGTGCATCGCAAAGCGCGTCTTCAGGTGTTGCAGCTCGTATTCTTCTTTCATCCAATCTTTGTTGCTTATTGCATCTTCGATCGAGTCCCTTTGTCCTCGTAGCTCTTGTAACAGTTCTTTGTAGGCTGGAGTGTGCTGCAGATGCATTTGCAGTCTTAGGTCTTCTGCCAAAAAGGTTTCCCGGGCTAAGACATACACGTATCGGGATCAAGCAAATTTTGATGCCCCTAGAGCCCTTTTGATGTATCTCGGTTTCATGCTTTCCAGTTCTTTCAGCTGTCTAGGTGACAGGGAATACTAAATTAATTCCAACCCGTAAGTGAGTGTTGGAGCTTCCGTGGCTTAGGCGGCAGCAAGCCGGCCTCTCATCACTGGGTCCGTGGTTCAAATCCCTGTCACTCCATGTGAGATCTGTGCTGGACAAAACGGAGGCAGACAGGTTTTTCTCCGGGTACTCCGGTTTTCCCTGTCAAAATATTATTCCAGCAACACTCTCCAATATCATTTTTCATTTCATCTGTCATTCATTTAATCATTGCCCCAGAGGAGTGCGTCAGGCCTCGGCAGCCGGCACAGTTCATAACCTCGCTGCTAGGTGGGGGCTTCATTCAATCCAATCCTGACCCGGTCGGAGACTGGAAGCAGGCTGTGGATTTTCATTTTTTCAAGTGAGTGTTGGTAGCACTTTGACTTGGAAGAGTTCCATGGCTGTCTTCAGTGACATACTTTGTAGGTGTCTGATGCCACTTATACTTCTAAGTGCAGCAGATAATATTTCCTTTATATGCACCGAGAAAGTCGTTCCAGTTACTTGTAGTGTGATCCCAAGTTATTTGAACTGGTTCTTAGGCGCTAGTGTATGTTCTCCGCAGACAATATTTAATAATAAAAGGTTCAAGATGTATGCTATGTTGTAGTTGTTATCGGTGTCGTAGGTACTCGTGTTGAGTGCTGTACCATAGCTGTGCTGCTACAGGTAGCAACACTTGCACCCTAAGGACTGTAGTCCACTCTGAACTCTGGTCGGACAATAGTATCTTTATAGACTGCATCGTTGCGTAGCGGCTAGCACTCTTGGCTGTCACCGCGGAGGCCTGGGTTCGATTCCCGGCTCAGCCAAGAAATTTAGTTCAGTCAGATGGCTGGAACGGGGTACACTCACCCTAATCAGGCAAAACTGAGAAGGGCGGGTCAACTTCCTACCTCAGCCAACCTGAAAATGGTTTTCATTGATTTCCCACTTGTACTCATTTTTCATTTCATTTCATATTTATTCATCAGTGCCTCAAGGGAGTCTCTAAAAAGAGCAAAGCCCCACTTCGCATTCGGGATGCGTCAGAGCCCCCACTATATATACTGGGTTATATTTACATATGTACACAAGACGGCAATTAGTGAGAATCGAGCAATGATTACATTATTTATGTTCGACGATGTCGAAATGTAAATATTAGACTATAGTCAGAAAACTGTATCATAATGAGGGCCATTATAACACTGTTTTTCATTATGAAACAGTTTCTCCGGCCAATAAGAGCTCATTCATTGACCAATTAGGTAAGGATAGCTTCCAGTATGCCTTCCTTCGGAGGGGAAGTAAAGCCGGCGGTCCCATGTCATAAATTTATGGCATGTTAATGAACCTTCCACTAATTACACCTGTGTGAAGCTAAATTGGATAGGTTAAGAATGTAAACAACGCTCTTAGGTTTCTACGTTCGTTGCCAAGAGCCGACTGCGGTGGCGTCTAGTAGCTAAGTTCTGAACTTGGCCTAGTAGTCGTTGACGGTGGCGTTTGGCGGCAAAAGTAGGAACTATTTGAAAAATTCAAAATCCAACATGTCGGGCATGAATTACATGAGTTGAAAGTTCAAATTGGATATCGAATCAACCATTGTAGTTACAATCCCAAACACAAAAAAAAACACAAAAAAAACAGCACGAATCTTTACGGTAACAAGAAAATACTAAGACATAGTCTATGCAAGGAATTTATGAATCTACGTCCAGAAGTTAGCAACACAGCATCCTTCTATATAAATTGCCGACGTGGAAAGTGCATCGCCCATATGTTCGCGTAAATAAACTGGTGAATATGAGACAAGAAATAGCACTGTACCTTAATTTCCCCAACTCCAATTTCTACACAGCGCATTGATTTCAAATCGGTGACAATATTAGTGAATGGTAGAACTGGACGGCACTAATCAGCATGCAGGCTGTAAACAATAGCATTGCCAAGCAAAGTAAATAGTCTCTGCTTTCGAAGTTCTTTGACCCACGCATGCGCTCTGTTCAGTCAGCAAAGCCAGCGCGCCCTGTTCACTAACTGAAGTGACTGAATTCCATAAATATTTATGAATATTTATGTTAAAACATATAATAAAGTTATAATTATCGTCGAACATAAACAGTCGTATGCAACTCGCCTATGTTGATAATTAAGACACTTGTTGAACAAACAATGCCGCAGCTTCCTCTTGAAGTGTACGGCATTATTGTTGCTGGCCTTCAGGGAACACGGTAGGCTGTTCCATGCACAGACCGATCTATTTACAAAACCCAATTTGTACGACTCAGTCCTGGGTAGTGGGGCGTACAGCGTAACTCCGCGGCCCTTCTAAGCTGATCGGTAGCCAAGGGAAATTTTGTCTAATATGACAGATGAGTCTGTATTATCAAAATATTTTCGCAGGTATAACAAATCAATTTGGGTAAATAGATTCTCAATAGATGGAAGGCTACATTTTTGGCGTCTGGTTTTAGAGTCTAAGTCGGAATTTTTCGAAAGAAAGAATTTAGTGGCATGATTTTGTATATGTTTTAACTTAAGGATATTTCTCTTGGTACCGGGGCTCCATGAAGGGCACGCGTGAATTAGTAGCCGTCACAATAGGCTCAGGCAATTGCCGGTATGGTTCCAAACTTAAGGCCACCGCAATGACAATGTCATCATCAAATCTCAGAGTTGAAATTACTGTATTTCTCCTTGAAAAGGTATAAAAGTAGTTAATATTATTAAAACTATGATGATTGGAGAGAGTTAAAATGACTTATACATTTCCTTTTAGCACAGTCCATATACAGTATATTTTAAGTAGTGCGTTAATTCCCATCAATTAAAACAACATTAAAGGCGCAATTAAACAGTCGCCTCTGAATCTTTTGAAATGATTAATGTTATTAGTTGAAAGAAGCTGTTGTCCTTTGGGCCTGCCCTTCAAAGCGATTTGAAATGCGACGGACTATGTCTAATTTTGTTGACTTGTAAAATAATTTATCGTTTTGTAGTAATTAAGACGAATCTCTTTCACTGTTGTCCTGTTCACACTTTATTCTTTCTTCGCATTATTGTCCTTGAGACACTTTGTCACTGTCCGCGCGTCTCACTGTCTATTGTTCTTGGTTCTGCCTTTATTACTTCGTCATGCTCATCTTTCATCCTTCTCTTTTCTTTTAGAATAAAGTTCACATTAATTTCAGTCAGCCATTGTTTACTGGCTCCTGCGGCCCTGCAACCCGTCGTCTCCCTCACGTGGTTCATTACTACGTAGCGTCTTCGGTGGCGTAGTCGGTAGCATGCTGTGTTACTGGGTCCAATATCGCGTGTTCAAACCCGGCTGTAGTCTTCAGATTTTTTGTTGTTGTTGTTTGAGTGTTCAGACTTTTGACTAGTTTGATGCAGCGCTCCATGCCTCCCTTTCTTGAGATAATCGTCTCATCTCATAAAAACTTACCACACCCTACATCCGAGGCAATCTGTCTAACATATTCTAACCTTGGTCTACCCCTACAGTTCTTGTCCTCGACCCTTCCTTCCATAACTAAGCTTGCTATTCCTGGGTGTCTTAGTATGTGTCCTACCAACCTATCTCTTCTCTTCATTAGCAGTAGCCAGAAACATTTCTCCTCTCCCACTAGTCTTGACACCTCTTCGTTTGTAACCCTATCTACCCTTCTGATCTACATCATTCTCCTGTAACACCACATTTCAAATGTTTCAATTCTCCTCTTATCTGCTGCACCAATAGTCCAAGTTTCGCTTCCATAGAGTGCCACGCTCCTGACAAAGGCCTTCAAAAATTACTTCCTAAGACCTATATCTAGAGCCCTGCGCGGATAGACAAAACGTTATCCGCATCTGCCCCGCATCCACGCGACTTTTACCCACAAGTTTGTTATCCGAATCTACTGGCATTGCAATAATATTTTCAATGTGTTGCTTTATACTTTATCTTTTAGACATTTGAGCAGCAAGTCGAACCCTTCGGCTATGTACTGTACAGTATGTCATGTGCTATGTCTAAAATGAATGTTACACAGCCAGAATTGCAACCCTTCTCAGTTCGGAGTGTTGATTATGCTTAATGACGTAATTTGAATGGGATAAGCGTAAATCGTCATCTTACATTTGTCATGAAAAACCATAACGGAAAAATATGATAATATGTCATAAACATCCGGGCCCTAGTAAGGGTGAGTGGCGGGGTGAATTGTGCGCACTTAAGCAAGAATCGGTCTTGTGATGATGAAATAATAGATAACACAGCTCCAGTTATGAATAAGGGAGCCTTAGTAACTCTATATTCGATGTGCAGAAAGAAATTTAATTCAAAAATAAATTTGGTGGACTATAATTCGAAATCTCGCAAATATGCATTTGCGCACGATTACCCACCTTGCAGGGTAATCATGCGCATGGGTTGGGAAATTGTGCGCATGGGATGAGTGTTGGAAAGCCATACTAATACAATGTGAATTGGCAGAAACTTGCACTGCACATTAACATTAGAATACTGCAATGCATTTTACAAAAGCAGAACAATACAATGAACTAAAATTCTGCAGTTTTGGATATTAGAATAAAATATCTTCGATTCGTCAGCAGGAGGCATTCGAATTTAGGCTTGTTCTTTCAGGTTGTCTCAACGATAATGCAGAATATCTCTTCAAGAACTCATACAACCAATATTTGCCTGCTAGACTTTTAACTTTATGGAAATTACGGAGAATCTTATTCTCCTCTGCAAACTTGAACTCGAACCGTCTGACAAGCTTGGTGGGCGTTAATTCATAAAATAATTTTGCCAATGTCAAAAGGTATTCGTATAATTATGACACCATTTCGTTGGTAAAACAGCTTTACCGCCTAGACGAGGTGGAGCAAGACAATTTTTCAGCAAATGCTTTGGTAGGATTGACTGGGGAATGTTGAAACTTCTCCCCACTTCCCTTATTTTCCTCCCATCATCCTTAATTGCACGTCGAGATTTCTGCACATTTTCTGCTGGGTAGGAGTTTTTCTCCGTTTTCCGCGTATAATTTCTTGGCATCCGGAGAACAAACGAAATATTTTGCCATTAATGTCGCGTTGTATTTGTAGTACTTGTATCATAAATACGATCTGCGCACCATACACCACTCTGCTTTTAAAACGTACCTCACTGAATCCCGGTAATCTAATCTATGATATTGAAAAATAAATACATGAAAAACCACTGTACACACTGGCATTTAAAAATACATTTAATTTTAAATAATTGAATCAAAACTGTAGGCATACCTTCTTATTTGCTGGCTACAGAAAATAACATGCAACGTGTTAAGTTTCTTCATCCAAGCCTCCGGTTATCACATAGCGACTGGCATCATGCTGACTGTCCCTATCTGATAGGTACGATGACAGCTTTAGGGTAGCAGTAAGCTGAGTTGCTAGTTGTACTACCAACTCGAAAAACATAGGTGCGCACGATTACCCGCTGCGCACAATTACCCAACTTTCCCCATGATATTCAAAAAGTTCGGATTGTATTCTAAAAACTATCCGCAAAATTACTTCAAACATTATCCGCAGCTTATCCGCTTTCCGCAATGACATGCAAAGTTTATCCGCATGGCGAAAAAATGTTGCGGATATCCACGGATAAACCCGCGGATATCCGCATCTGCGCAGGGCTTTACCTATAGGCTATCTATATTCAATGTCAACAGATCCCTTTTCTGTATAAATGCTTTCCTTCCCTGAGCTAACCTAATTTTTACATCCACTTTGCTTCGTCAGGTTAAAATCCTTTAGTATGCCTTCCTTCGGAGGGGAAGTAAAGCCGGCGGCGGTCCCATGTCATACTGTAGATGTATGGCATGTAAAAAAACCTTCCACTATTTATGTATTTATTTATTTGTCGTAAGGCTTTTAGTGCCGGGAGTGTCGAAGGACATGTTCGGCTCGCCAGAGGCTGTAGCTGCTTGCAGAGGACTCCCTTAGCGTATTCAATTTCAAGTACCGTTGTTCCAACTTTCGCTACCAGATGTCACTGAAACCTAGTGGTGAACGTTGGAACTTTGATAGAGCGTTCCAACGAAATCTAACCTAGAAATTTATCTTCACACAAGTTTAGTCTGTGGAAGGATCGTTTACATGCCATAAATCTAAGACATGGGACCGCCGGCTTTATTTCAGCTCCGAAGGAAGCCTACTGACGGATTTCAACGCTCTTTAAGAAATGCAACGACTTCGGCCGGGTTTGAATCCGGTATCTTGTGAACAGCAGTTCAGCATGCTACCAACTACGCCACCGAAGCCGCATAACCTTCCACTAACTAAACTTGTGTGAAGCTAAATTTCTAGGTTAGATTTCGATGAAACGCTCTATCAAAGTTCCAACGCTCAACACCAATGTCTGTTCGCCGAGTCGAGATAGTGGAAGTAAACACAGATGTACACGTGGTTGCAGGTCTGCCCGTAAGGGGTGCATAGAGCTGTGCCTGTTGAACGTACGCCAACTACAGTGCTGTGTATAGCCTCCATGTGAAGCCAGGCGCGGATTCAACGGGGGGTCACGGGGGTCATGGCCCCTCCCTCCCCAAACGGAGACCAATTTTTTTTTGCAAACTCAAAAAAACGAAAACACAATAACCAGACAAATAAAACTTAACGAATTTTAACTGAAAAACAGTTTTTTTTTTCATTTTATTCATTACTGAAAATATATTTATTGCAATTATTATGTTCTGTTACAATTGTACATATTTACAAATTCATACCTGTTATATAAAACGATTTTTTATATAACAAAATAAACTCGTCTATTTTGTTTAGCAAACCTTGTGATTACCGAATCGATGTTTATAGTGATGTCACGATGAATGTGCAGCAATGCACGGATAGGAATTTGGGGCTTTTTTCGCACCAAAAAATTTTGCCGACGTCCAAACTGCAAGCTTGGTTGGGAATTTAAGCTGTGACTTTCTCCCTTTGTCGGTACCAACTCGACTTGCCGAAACTGTAACGTACCTTGATCCTTTTCTCGAAGCTCGATGTAAAAGTCGCAATACACGCCTTTGCAATTTGTACGAATATTTTTGGTGCGCTAAACGCATCAAATTTCTATCCATGTAGCTTGCAAAAAAATTGGTCTGATTTTGTTCGTTTGGTTATTTTGTGATTGCGTTTTTAGTGATACCATTTTTCTTAACAATTTCGATTCTCTGCCCCCCCCCCCCCCCCCCCCCCCCCCCCCCAAAGCCAAACTCTAGATCCGCGCCTGTGTGAAGCGGGCTGACTTATCGGTTACATGCTACAGCACGGTTTATTTATTGTTCGATTATGTATTTAATTAATTTATTAATTAGTTCTTAACTGCTTATGACAGGCAACAGTATACAGTGCAGCAAGTCTTGTCTTTCCTAGGGCTACGGCATGACTAATGATCTCGGAGCTTTTTGGCTACCCCTGTCTGACAGAGCCGATGACGTGAACTGGGCGTGTTTCCCTGTCCAGGCATTCAAGTGACCACGTGCAAGTATTTACGCGCGCTATCTCGACTCGACGAACAGGCTTTAGTTGTCAGTGACATCTGGTAGCGAAAGTTGGGACTACTTGAAATTGAACGGAACTTGTAGCTCACCCCCATGGGTGTCCGCATTAAAGCAGCTACAGACTCTGGCAAGCCAAACATGTCCTCGGACACTCCCGGCACTAAAAGCCACACCGTAAATAAATAACCACGCACGTGAGATGGACTCCATTACAGCTGTAATTACTGGTTCCTGTTAGGAACGTTTCCAAGATATTGGTCATGGAGCCCCATGTATTTGGGTACAAGGGGCTGATAATATGTGTCATTGTGAAAATGTAGTTGAGGTTTGGCAAGGAGGAAACTGTGACCTTAATTTAGGAACTATCCTGGCATTCTCCTGGAGTAGAAGTGGGGAACCACGGAAAACCTCTTCCAGGATGGCTGAGGTAGGAATTGAATCCACCTATTCTAACTTTTGCCTCAAAAAGATAGTACCGTATATTGGCTTTCACGGCCAAGGAATTAAAACTCAGCAATTGTTCTAGGTTTATGCCAGGTGCGCTTCTTAAGAAGGAAGGTAGCGCGCAGTTCGCTACTCCTGTGGGGTCCAGGCACGGACACCTAGAGCCCGCTGATGAGCCAGCTTGGTGTTACTAAGTGAAACCCCACACAAGACACGGCATAAGCATATACATATTGCTGAGTATTGCCTCAAGGTCGGGACGCGTAATCCTAAAATATATTGCCCCATTATAATAGCGATCATAACTAATAGCCTACATGTAATTTCTCTAGGAGTGTTATTTATTTATTATTCATATATTATACACTAGCATTACCCTTCGCGGCTTCGCCCGCGAATATTCTAGTTGTAAAGAGTACACTTAGCAAAATCTCAATCATGAATGCTATGACTGATTTATCCTTGGTATGATTAATCAGACTTTATCAATTCAGCTACTGGTGCAGGGGTTAGGGGTTTGTCATTCCTTCATAGGTATATCAGAGCGAAGTTAGTTTTCTGGGAATATCACAGACCCTCTTAATTTAAGGGCCTTAAATGTGGTTTTCGGAGACCCTTTATAGTCGGGTGAAAAAGACCTTTCGTACCACACGCACACGTGAAAATTGCGTGAAAAAATTCTAGAGTGCCCCTTCACCCCCTTAAGTGCATTATACTGTATGTATTGATGAATTTTACAGCTTAATTTGGTTCCACGATAACCTTATAACCGTCTGGAAACTTTCACAGTAATGTAATAATTGGAATTGCATTGCGTCTTACAGAAATAGATGGACCTGTGAGATTCTATTACCATGGTTACTGTGTTGCATTCTTTCATTATTTCATTGTAAATATACATTTTTTACGGTATTTATTTAATTGTGAGGCATTTAAAGAGTAAGTGAGTGCGTTTCGCTTACGCATTGCGTTATGCTGAACCTGTAGGTACCCCATATGTGTAGGTTGGTGTTAATGGGACCTTATTTTCGGTACAAAATGGAATGGGACCTTAGCAGAATAATATAGTAAGGGATATTGGACCCCGACCAGTCATTGGGCGAATTTGTGTTGCCCGATTGGAGAGTTACAACTGACGGTATGGAAATAGTAACTTGGAATACCTTATCAAAATTACAATAGAAACCAAATTATGTGAAAAATGGATTTTATATATATATGAAGTAATTTTTAAATTAAATGTTAATTGGAAGTCTTATTATTATAACCAAAAAGTAAAGTGAAGGTGTCTACCAGGTTCCCATAAACCAGGTGTTTTCAACCTGGTGCTCTGATAGACCCCCATAACAAGAAATCACATGGGGTCAGATCAGGCGACCGGGGAGGCCATAGAATGGTACACTCGTCCAATACAATGTTCAGGGAGTTGTTCATTTGGATAGTGGCGCACTGCCAGGTGGAAATGAGGGGGAGCACCGTCTTGTTGAAATAAAAACCCTGGGTTATATTCATCTAACTGAGGCATCATCCACTTCGTCAGCATCTCTAGATACGACAGGCCTGTCACAGTGTTTTCAGAAAAATAGAAAGGCCCATACACGTTCTTTAACATGACACTGCACAGTACGCATTGACTCGCCTGTCGCCACCATCTCGCATACTGACTCGTAGCCAACTAACCACTATCCGGCAACACCGCCTAGCGACTGACCAGTGTACTAAGCCTTTCCGCAGTAACCTTCAAACAAAACTTGATGAGTTTCTCTTTTAATTGGTATATGTGTCAATGTTGTAAGCTATATACTTCCAATAATACATGTACATGAAATCGCTTATATCATTTGTGTTGTCACTCTATAGCCTATTATTACGAACTATCTATGGAGAAGAAGAAGAAGAAGAAGAAGAAGAAGAAGAAGAAGAATAATACAAGTAAGGAATGACTTGTTTCACTCGACTAGCGAGCATCATCAAATCCAAATATGCAAGACGAATAGCTCTACAAAACACTACCAAACCTATAGTGACACTCACAGACAGTTTTTGCCCTCCAGAAACAAAATACAAGAGAACCTGTCAGGAAACTTAGTATTACCCTACCAACGAATTGTTACCGGTGGCGGAAATCGGAACTAATACACTCCGCCCAGCCACACGCCTGCGAGAGACGTGCAGTTGTCGCATTTGTGTGCATGATTCGTGCTGGGTCGTGCTCTGTGCGGTGTGTAGGCCTATGCCTGTACATGCGTTCTCCATCTTGTTCCGCAGCCGCTTGCCGAAGCCAATACGAGGCAAGGTGACGTAATGTATACACAACAGCACCGCTCCACGTCTAGCGGTAACAATTCCCTAGTAGGGTAGTAGGTGCAGTAAATATTAAGGCATTTAGCATCGAAAAAAGAACTATTTATTTAAATGTTGCATAACTTAGAAATGACGATCCAATCAATTACAAGTAGTTCCGTGAAGAACTTAACAGCCAATTTTCATATATCCTAATAATAAGAATCGCTTCTACAGTGAGTCCGGGAATGTTCTCCGCAGCGCCTACATGCGTCTGCGAGAGCTAGCTATAGCAGTTACGTTGGTAGCGCGGCTGCCGCTTGCATCATAACAAATAAACAGTAAACTTTGTACTTACCACAGCCATTCATAACAGATGCTGGAACAATTCATAATACATCACTCTTTTTCCGTAATCAGTTTGTTTTAATTCATGGACCACGGAAACGTTATAAGCGAACAGCTGAAGCTTGTCTCTTGCAGCTTTATGTGGTGTCGACTTAGAGATTCATGTTTGTTGAGCTAATTTTCGTGTTGATTTACTTGGACTACGCAGCATTATATCGGAGATTTCATCAAGTTTTTCGTCTGTTAAAAGCGTAGGCCTGCCTGTTCCCGGTACATCGTGAACTGAGCCAGTAACACGAAATTTACTTACCAAATCCCGAACGGTATTACGGTTTGAACACTTTGAATTACGAAACCACGCCTGAAACCTTAATTTTACATTTTCTGTAAACCGATCGCCTTCGCGAAAAACGTATTCCACCAAAAAAAAAATCTCTCTTCAGTAGTAAACATTGCCGACTGTATACTGTTGCACTCTTCCAATAATCTATCAGAACGCTCGCATACAGCGATACACACTGAAGACATACAGGCTCGCTCGCTTATCGCAGTACACACTGACAGCCCACACGGGGAGTCCCCCTTTCAAGGGAACAGTGCAGCCAACTAAACTTATGACTCAACCTCTCGCAGCTACACGTACCGACTGCGGAGAACATTCTCGGGCGCCCTGTATCAACATACAAAATATCAATTTGATTGCTGTAATAGAATCGCAGTTATTGAGAACCGTCTAAGTATTTGAGATGGTCGCCATGATGGATTTTTACATATGTAGGCCGTAGAGTTACTGTATGTAGGCCTACTATTACATGAAGATTATTATTGCGTAGGTTTAATATTCAAACTTCAATCGCATGATTAGGACACAAGAAATAAAAACAAGTTTTACTGTGCTCGGATGATTTCAATATTTAAATTTCGTGTCACCGCCATGTTGGATTTGTGCTCGCCAGGTTATTGAAAAGTCCCATAGGTGAACTTATGTTCATAGCCTCTATCAGCATACAACATTCCAGTTTAATTGCTGACATAGATTAGTTGATATTGAGTACCGTCTAAATATTTGGGATGGTCGCCATGTTGGATTTTTAAGGCCATAGAGATGACGATTATTGCGTCGGTTTATTATTCAAACGTTGACTTCGATCATATGATAAGGACACATCTTGAGGTTAGGTAAACAATTGAACTAAATTAGATGTCAGTGCATTACAGTGAGTATAAACATTTGCTGTGCCATGTTTTACTGCGCTCGGGTGGTTAAATCGTGAGAAAAGTTGGTTTAAATGTTTCAACATAGCTTGGCCGCCATGCTCGTTTCGTACTTAACAGGTTTTTGAAAGTCACATATGTGAACTATTAGTAGTACCCTTTACCTCCGTACAAAATTTCAGATATAGAATTCCGGTGAAATATTTCGCACAGCCGCCATTATGGATTGGTGACACGTAAGGCAAAAGTTGACGTCATTACACCAGACAATGTGGTGGATAAAATGCTCAGCAGCAGAGATATTTGGGCACAGATTGGTGTCTACATCTCTAAGCTGCTACAAACAAAAAACCAAAAAAGGAAGGGGAACTAGGAAGATTGGTTGCTGAAGACAGTGAGGATGATGATGAGTAATTTAATTATCATCACGTTAAATGAAATTGACCTAAACGTCTGGTCGTAACAGTGGCTCCACCCTGAAGTAAGGCTCAACAGGCAGTTCCGGGGTGGCCTTAAGCCAAGTATAGGGTTTGTGGGGTTTTAGTAGGTAAGAATCGTGCACAGTTGTAAGTCCGGAAGCTTGCGGTCTGTCTTTTGAAGATTTCCCCACGGTTTCTCTCGAAAAACTAAAAATAAAAAGAGGGCACGGCCGGTGTCGGATGAAATAGTACTATGTTCTTACCGAGCTTCATTGAAATCGCGCTAGCCATCTAGATTTCATTAGGGAGACACACACACACAGGCAGGGCCGGATTTAAGAGTATGCCGCCAATAGGCTAAAGTCCATTTGCCACCCCCTCTGTAGTTCAAATTTGCTTAATACATTTGTTTTATACAACAAAAGGATAGAGTTCATTGGCGTTTGCATCTTTTTTATAATAAAGTTCGTTTGGTTTAGATAAAACTACAATTTTAATTGTTTACATAATACATTATATACCGTAATGAAATTAGTTATCTACTCGTGTTTTTTTACTTACTTCTTTTAAGATTCGTTAAAAATGAATTTGGTTTCGAACTTAATTAATTAATTTGTTCTTAATTTGTTCTTAATGCAATGACTATCTTTTGCGTAATTGAAGAACTGTGTTCAATTTGAATTAAGTTGTCCTACACGCTGAAATAAAATTGTATAAAATGTAGTTAATTACTAGTTTATCTGTTGAAAAATATACAAACTTCTCTAAAACAACTCACCCCACGTAATCTTGATGTTCAAATTTACATACCGTAGCTTTCATACGAGATTTGTTAATGGCAAACTCGTTAATAATGTCCTCATATGAAAGTATTTTTGTTGTATTTGCCTCAATACAAGGTAATGAAGTCGCCTCCGTAGCGTAGCGGTCAGCATGGTTAGCTGCCACTCCGGAGGTCCTGGGTTCGATTCCCGGCTCTGCCACGAAATTTGAGAAGTGGTATGAGGACTGGAACAGGGTCTACTCAGCCTCGGGTGGTCCAAATGAGTAGAGGGGGTTCGATTCCCACCTCAGCCATCCTCGAAGTGGTTTTCCGTGGTTTCCCACTTCGTCTTCGGGCAAATGCCGGGATGGTACCTACTGCAAGGCCACGGCCGTCTACTTCCCTCTTCCCCGCCTATCCATCCCAATCATCCATCCCTTCCCATCCCTCATGAGGCCCCTGTTCGCTTTGCAGGTGAGGCCGCCTGGGCGAAGTGCTGATCACACTTCCCCAGTTGTATCCCTCCCGTCCAGATGTTCAGGCTCCAGGACACTGCCCATAGAGGCGGTAGTGGTGAGTTCCCTCGCTGAGTCCGTGGGAACCACCAACCTAGAGGGTAAATTGACTAAATAAAAAATAAAAAATAAAAAAAAGGTAATGAAAGTGATTTCAAGTGTATTTTGGAAATAAGCTTACTAGCTCGCAGATAGTTCTTAACTCAGCTAAGGCAGGAAAAACTGTAGAAGGACCAAAACATATTTTTAAGTAACATGTATTCTTAAATTCGTACGGAAAATATTATTATCGTCTGAAATACTTCATTTCAACTTTTGAATGAATTGCCAAACTGCCGCCCCTGAAAATTTGCCGCTCTAGGCTACAGCCTACTTAGCCTATTTAGAAATACGGCCCTGCACACAGGGACAAAAGATGATCTCATAAACCTTATTTTTTTTCATAAATAAAAGTAGGCTAAAACAGTTTTCCTCCTCCAAACTAATCTATGAAGGTGTAGCAACTATTGCTGTGATACACTTAAGCAGTAAACCCTAAAACTACAGTAGAATTGTAAACTAATATACGGAGCTCTATTGTGATGATTAACAGCTATAACTGAGCGGCTTCGGTGACGTAGTTGGTAGCATGCTGAGCTTCTATCGCGGGTTCAAACCCGGCCGAAGCCGTTGGATTATTTAAGAGAGTTAAAAATCCCTAAGTATACATTCCTTCGGAGGGGAAGTAAAGCCGACGGTCCCATGTCATAGATTTATGGCATGTTAAACAACCTTCAACTAATTACACCTGTGTGAAGCTCAGTTGTATAGGTTAGGAATGTAAACAACGCTCTTAGGTTTCTACGTTCGTTGCCAAGAGCCGACTGTGGTGGCGTCTAGTAGCTAAGTTCTCAAATAGGCCTAGTAGTCGTTGACGGTGGCGATTGGCGGCAAAAGTAGGAACTATTTGAAAAATGCAAAGCTGCAGCCCTTATTTGAATTAAAAAACAGATACACACACTAATATAGCCATCACAATTAACACCGGTTATCAGACAGATTCTACACACACCCAAAGTTCACGGGGCTACATGACCGCGTTGTCGCAGCCCCTAAACTGAGGAACCAACCAACCGCTATAACTACAACATAATGTATTGTTTGACTACTACGAATGTGTTCAAAGATCTACTGTTGAAGGTGTGGAATGTCTACTAGTTGCTCAGATAACCAGTTTTGGTGTATAGTTTTGTAAAATTTTTTGAATAGTCTGAGTTCTTTGAATATAAATAACTTTCATAAAGGCATGTGTCTCATGAAAAGTCTTCGGAATATAAGTATGAAAAAAAATCTCCATGAACTATGTGATTTCACATTAGCACCACGCATGCCCTGCAAAGGCGGTACTACAATTGATTTGGTGAGTGCAAAACGGAACATAAGCCTATTCCAAAAAACAAGTAGTTCCATGAAGAACTATACAGCCTATTTTCACATATCCTACTTATGTTAACTGCCACTATCAACATACAAAATTTGAATAGATATTGAGAACCGACTAAATATTTCGGATGGTCGCCATGTTGGATTTTATATATGTAGGTCCTAGAGTTATGTACAGTTACATGAAGATTATCGTGTAGGTGTAGCATTCAAACTTTAATCGCATGATTAGGACACAAGAAGTAACCAGGAGATTTTAAAATTTCGCACAGCAGCCATCATGTGGTAATGGAAACAATTGAAATAAATCAGATGCCAGTGGATTAACATTCGTATAAGGATTTACTGCAGCAAGTTTTACTGCACTCGGATGGTTAATTTGCGAGAAACGTCCATGTGAATATTTATACTTCGCGTCGCCGCCATTTTGGATTTTTGATCACCAGGTTATATAAAGTCCTATATGTGAATTTATGTTCATAGCCCCTATGAACATAAAAAATTCAGTTTGATTTCTATAATAGATTCGTAGATATTCAGAGCCGTTTAATATTTCGGATGATCACCATGTTGGATTGTTAAATATATAGGCCATAGAGTCATGTACCATTAAAGGAAAATTATTGCGTAGGTTCATTATTCAAACTTTCACTTCGAACGCACGATTACGACACAAGAAATAAAAACTTAATTTTAAAATTCGCACAGCCGCCATCTTGAGGTTATGTAAACAATTGAACTAAATTAGCTACCAGTGCATTACAATGTGTATAAACATTTCCTGTACCAGATTCCATTGCGTTTGGAACATTAAATCGTGAGAAATGTCTATTTAAAATTTTCAAATTCCCTTGGCCGCCATGTTCGTTTTGTAGTTAACCGGTTTTTGAAAGTCTTATAGATGAACTTCCAGTAGCGCCCTTTATCTCCGTATAAAATTTCAGGGTGATATTGCTAATAGTTTCAGAGATATAGAATGCCGGTGAAATATTTCGCACATCCGCCATTTTGTGGTTATGTAAACAATTGAACGAAGTTAGATGTCGGTGCATTACAATGTGTATGTACATACACTGTTACAAGTTTTATTGCGTTTGGTTGGTTAAATCGCGAGAAACGTCTATTTAAAAGTCGCAAATTCGCGTGGCCGCCATGTTGGTTTTGTAGTTACTTGTTTTTCAAAAGTCACATAGCTGAACTTCTAGTAGTTCCCTTTATCACCGTAATAAATTCCAGGGTGAAAATTTGAAGGGCACGGTCGGGGTCACCCGGAATACTGCTATGCAATTACCGAGTTTTATTGAAATCGCTCCAGCCGTTTAAAAGTTATTAGGGGACACACACTCACACACACACACACGCACACACACACGGACAAAAGGTGATCTCATAAGCCTATTTTTTCAAAATTGAAAATAGGCTAAAACCGGAAATTTAACTGAGATAGCCATTTTGTTCCAGATAGCAAGCCCTATCTATTGCGTTGCAGTGGACAGTGTTTTCTGTGACCGAGAATTTTCATTGAGTGGAAGAAGGGGTACATTCCTGGAATAAGTCCCCTTTTCAACTATACACTGCGCCAGCTGTAAGCGCAATCATATAAGAAATGACGATGTTCTAGACTTTAATAACCGGTGGCCCCAATACTTTGTAAAGTTGGCAAAAAGCCTTGAACTCGGTAAACTGGCATTTGCTCTAAGCAAGTATAAGTACGTATGTTACCGAAGTGACAAGAACGGATGCGTGACAACCTCTGAGTTCATCGATGGTGTAGTCCAACTAACCTTCAAGCTCAAAAAGACCAGCAACATAATGCTTCCTTCAAGCAAGGATTATGATGTAGAGGTAAGTATGTAGCAACTCTTTTGGCTTTCTTGTATTTTCTAGTAGGCTATAAAATATTATTTTTTCCTTCAGGTGCCTATTTAAAAGGACAGCAAAATAAGCGATCTTTTAAATCTTGTCAAGTATATTCCAGACCAGTATACAGGGTCTTTCATATAAAGTAAGAACGCCAAGCGGCGGGTTTGTTATCCGCTTGTGTGGTGGCCTTGACCGAGCTTGTAGCGAGCCGAGGCCCTCTGCTCTAAGTGTGTGTACAATCCTCTATGAAATATTACCTTATAAAAGTTGCTGGAAGTGTTGTCCTTCCTGGGTTATACAGGCATTGTATCTGGTAACCACATTTTGGCTGACGCGAGTGAGTCATGCCACTGTATTTTTTCTGATTTTTTATTTTGTGTTTTTTATTGAGCACTGAACCAGTAGTGTCAAAGTCATTTACAATTACGTGAATCTGTGCTAGTGAAGGTGGCACTTCATCAGGAAATTGCTGAACAAATGCATCACGTACCCGCCGAGCCGAATCGTAATTAAAATAAATTTTACTTTCAAAAATACGATGTTGCAATGATAACTGTCTCGACATGTTAGCAGCTGTGGTTCAGACTGGCGACTGACAACACCTGCACTCTTATTGCAAGGTCAAGTTTGTACTATGCGCGCGCTTTCAATACTACAGCAGGGGGCGGTGGCGCGTCACTAGCTCGGCCAAGCCGGCTTCAGCAGCGAATGACAAAACCGCCGCTCGCCGTTCTTACTTTATATGAAAGACCCTGTATACATTTATTTGAGGAGCACCACACTTGGCCAATGGCAGGGGCTGCTGACCAGGACAATCAATAACTATAAAACAAATGATGGTGGACGTATTGTTGTGTAATAATGTGCTACTGCTTAACAGACTTTTGAATTGCGAGTGTATTATACATTATCTGTCTCCACAAAGATCTTTATCATATTTGAGTGGAAAAAGGGACATATTACTTAACATAAAAAATTGTATATCTTGAAAACCGTATGTCATTGTAGTTGAATATGCAGATATGGTATAATGTTCAAATGCCTAATAGTAACTTTTTTGATCAAACTATTCGTTTTGCTACAAAGCAGTCTTTTTTCTTTCTCATGAAAAGTAAGGATTTTGGAATGTGTACAATTTTCAACTCGCCGATTCGATTTTGAAGATTTGTATAAGAGATAGGCACTCAGCAACAGACTGCCTGGAAAAGTAAGTACACTAACTCTGAAATGTTTTCTGCCCGTTTAAGGATTTTATTGCTTCAAATCAAACAGTCTATGCTCATGACCTGCGACGGTGGAGCTCTAATTACACAGTCCTTTGTATATTAAACGTGTGGTGCTAACGATCTCCACTGAGAGTGTAATTAAAAGGATGTTAAAAGCACCAATTAACTCAACCCTACGAAACACAGAGAGGAGTTTCTGTAAAGTGAACATTCTGGTCGTGCAGATATTATCTGAGAGCACTTACACGAGGAAGATAGAGAATTTGAAAATATTAGTTGGTTGGATCTGGCACGGAAAGCATCACTACAGAAAATAAATTTGTTGACATCAAATATAGATTTAGGTATGAGGAAATCATTTTTGAATGCCTTTGTCTGAAGAGTGGCGCTCTATGGAAGTGAAATTAGGACTGTTGGTACAGCAGAAACGAGGAGAATAAAAGCGTTACAGGAGATTGATGAAGATCAGATGGGTAGATAGAGTAACAAATATAAAGTGTTACCCCCTCAAGGGCTAAGATACATTTGTGTGCACTCTCCCCACGTTTCCTAATTTAATACTTCTGCTACATATTAATTAAGAAGGGAGAGAACCGGGTCAATAGCCAGTTGATGGAAGGGGAACCCGTGTCAAGAGGTCCTGTTCGTGTTTAAATAACTTGCCTGGTAAATAAAACAGAATATACCACATCATAATTTTAATCAGAGTGAGCCGAGATCTACAATGATCAAATATCACCAAACAATTAAAACACACACCAAAATACTTCTATGATCAATTGATTTACCCTCTAAGAGAATGCACTAGGCCTACTTACTTTTCGGGCGTGGTGGCGCAGCGGTCAAGCTGTATGCCTCTCACCAAGGCGTACCGGGTTCGATTCCCGGTCAATGCATGTGAGATTTTCGAAGTGAAATGCCATGTCCTGTGGTTCAGATTCCACGTAAAACGGAGGTCCCGTGGCTTATGATCGCGAGATTAACGGTCACGTTAAACTACAAGCTTCCTTCCTACTTACTTTTCACACACATGCTTAAACAATGTAGGTACTCACTTATTACCGGTTGATCAACACATATTTCAAACCATTCTTCGAACGGTCTTCGGTATTAATAACCAGTTGTTACCAATTGATCTACTGTTGCAATGTTTAGGGGCATGGAACCTGTTTGTTGGCAAAGAAAAATGATTAGCTAAAATGTGCTCTCAAACTAAATTTACCTAACGTGTTCTTCCTGGCGTGAAAATAAAATTGAAAACCTCTTAGACGAATCGCAATACACGTCACATGCGAACTGACCCTAACCGTTGTGTCAAGTGCCCAACTACAGGAAGACCCCTTTTATAAATTATAAAGGCTTGAGGTGCATGAAAATTCAGTTTTTTTTTTGCCTCCAATGGCCCAAATTCCTAAAATCAGCAAAAAACAGTCTACTATTTCAAATCAGGAATTTTTGAAAATAATGTTGATGTTTGGAGATATAATAGACCTTCTGTACGACATATCACACGTGTAAGTCGTGTGAAAAAAATCTAGGGTACTCCTTGAACCCCTTAAGCGCATTGATGAATTTTACAGTTTTAGTTTGTTCCGTGATAATCTTATAGCCATTTGCAACCATTCATAGAAATGTAATAAATGGAGTGGCATTACTTATTCCAGAAATAGATGGAAAGTTGGATGCCACCCCTTGAGATACTTTTGTGATGGTTAGTGGCTTGCATTCCTTCTTTAGTTTATTAAATGAAATTAGTTTTCTGGGAATATCTAAGAAACTGTTGGGTTTAGTGCCTTAAAATATAGTTTTCGGGGACCCTTTACGGCTCTTGAGGGGCCACAAGTTTTGTTTCTGACACCAAGGGTTTGAAAATGAGTTTGTCTCGTCGTTGTACGCCATAAAAATGATAATAATTAAAATAATAGTAATAATAATAATATAACAATATAGGGCTAGGGATATAATAGGCCTTCCGTACCATACCCGCACGTGTAAATCGCGTAAAAAAATTCTACAGTAGAGTACCCCTTGACCCCTTAAGCGCATTATATGTATTGATGAATATTTCAGCTTAATTTGGATCCGTTATAACCTTATTGTCGTTTGAAAACCTTCACAGTAATATAATAAATGGAATTGCATTGCGTCTTACAGAAATAGATGGACCTCTGAGATTCTGTTGCCATTGTTACCAGCATGCATTCCTTCATTAATTTATTAAGTGAAATTAGTTTGTTGGGAATATCCCGAAAAATGTTGGTATTGGGGCCTTAAAATGTGGGTTTCGGGGTTCATTTAGGGCCCCCGAGTTTCGTTTCTCTCATTGAGGGGCTGAAAATGAGCTTTTTCTCGCCCTTCTACGCTTATTTCAGCTTGTATTTTAATGGGGTAGGCCCCCTGTTATGAGAGGTAAGGAGAAGAGTTACATCATATTGTCCACAGAGAAACAGAAAAACAGACAGACAGACAAAATTTATTTTTGCGTGCATCCGTCACAAAACAGTCTGAAACGGGCAAATAGGCCTATGTCAAATTTCCGTGGAAATGCAGAAAAAACAGACGAACATTCATTTTTATATAATAGAGAAGGGATATAATAGACCTTCCGTACCACACCCGCACGTGTAAATCACGTGAAAAAATTCTAGAGTACCCCTTGACCCCTTAAGCGCATTGTATGTATGGTGAATATTTCAGCTTAATTTGGATCCGTTATAACCTTATAGCCGTTTGCAAAGCTTCACAGTAATGTAATAAATGGAATTGCATTGCGTCTTACAGAAATAGATGGACCTCTGAGATTCAGTTGCCATGGTTACCGGCATGCATTCTTTCATTAATTTATTAAGTGAAATTAGTTCTGGGAATATCTCAAAAACTGTTGGTTTTAGGGCCTTAAAATGTGGTCCCCCCGAGTTTCGTTTCTCACATTGAGAGCCTTGTTTCACCCTTCTACGCCTATTTCAGCAAGTATTTTAAGGGGGTAGGGCCCCTTTTATGAGAGGTACGGAGACGAGTTACATCAATGATTGGTGTCGTGCCTCTGAAGGATATCTGTATCAAATTTTACGTGGATCCACTCAGCCGTTCTCGAGTTATAAGGAAACAAAAAATTGTCCACAGACAAACAAACAAACAGACAGACAGACAGACAAAAAATATATTTTTGCGCGCATCCATCATAAGACAGTCTGAAACGCGCAAATATCGCAAATTTCCGTGGAAATTCAGAAAAAACAGAGAAACTTTCATTTTTATATATATAGAGATGACTTACATTTCTTTTTATTTATATGGACAATTTCATATTCTTGGGGAAGAATTTTTGGGAGACCCCGATCGGGACGACCTAAAACGCCAATTCACTTGACGAGGTTAGTAACCTATTATATTCAGCTTTTAACAATTTCGATCATACTAGATTGGCGCTTATCTTCCAACTCACTCGCAATAAGAATAATTACAGAAACAGATTTTACTAGGTTAAAGAAAACACTAAAGGCATTACACATATAGGCGTTATAATGATTAAAACAGTCAAGTAAACGGAAGATTCTCGGCTCGATATTACAAACCAATTGAGCGTCTTGTAGTGGGGAAACGTTTCACAAAATATTCAGTAATCCAAAAAATAACTCAGGAATGACATCAATCTATTTACTCCAAACGATATATTTCTATCCAGTTTTTTCATCAACAATTCATTCATATTTTTTATTTATTCAGTTATTTGCAATTGGGCGTGTGTCCCCCGGTGGCAAGTTAGATATACATAACAAATAAATAACTGTACATAACAATTCACTAACAATTAAACTGGAGTATTTACACAAATAGTCAGTCTTTTCTTAAACACACCTATATGTTTGGGAAAAGGCTCTAAGACTGCGGCAGGTAGAGAGTTCCAGTTATCAATGGCACGGTTTACGAAAGAATATTTACCATAATTTGTTCGCTGTGGTCGGCCCTTAACTATGAAAGGATGATCGCTCCTACCAAAGTAAGTAGGCTTTTCCATACGTTTGCTAAGCTCACCCCATGCTGGTTGATTTGTATACGTGTTGTACATAGCGCAGAGTCTAGATTTCATCCTCCTAGCCTCAAGTGATTCCCACCCAAGTTTCTTTAACATACGGCTCACACTGCTCCTGGGATTAAAGTCACTGAGCACAAATCTAGCGACCTTTCTTTGTACCATTTCCAACTCATTTATGAGCCCTACTTGATATGGAACCCAAACCGCCTAGGCGTATTCCGGAATAGGTCTTACAAGTGACAAATATCCTAATTCTTTAGCAGAGGTACTACTAGCTTCAACTCTCTCACCACACGTCATGGTAACGACAACAAAACGGCAGAACCGTGCCAAAGCATAAGCTCGCGTTACACACCATTAACCTCAAATAAAAATACACAAGTAAACAAATTCACAGATAAAACATAATCTCAAACCAAAGAAAGGAAGTAATAAGAAACGTTTCCCCATCATGTCCCAAGGTAGACATTCATATGCCGGCTACAACAGATTCACAAATAATCAAGATTTGTGCCCCTACTCCGCATGGAACCAATAAAGAAACGAAACATTTAAATCTCCGCAAACAAAAATTAATACGGAATATCACACGCAAGTTTAAACCCTCCCTGGCATTTAGCCGAGGAGGTTCGTTGCCAGATTATTCTTAATAGTTTCTTAACAATCGATCCTCTTCTCTTTTCTTAATTCTTGTGATACCAACTTCCGCCAATGATTCGGTAGAGCGCCGCATGCTAGCATGACACCCGGAACTTCAGTCTTCTCGCCGGGTTACTGACAAGCGCTCCACGAACATGATTCGCGGATAATATGTAAACATTATGATTGCGATATTTTGCCCTTGACGTGCGTGAATATACATTCTCAATCCGGAATAGTCCCAACAGGAATTATCATTACTTAGTAATAAAATATAGTAAGGCGCATGCCAAACTGAGTTTATTAGAAATAAAACTCAAAAATGAGAATCACAGGTCAGAAGAATAATGTATAGGATTTGAAAAAAAAGGAAGCTTGTAGTTTAACGTGACCGTTAATCCTGAGATCATTAGCCACGGGACCTCCTTTTTACGTGGAATCTGAACCACAGGACATGGCATTTCACTTCGAAAATCTCACATGCATTGACCGGGATTTGAGTGTTTATGTTCATAGAAGAGTGAATGAACTCGATTAACATATATACAATTTCATATTTAGGAGACACACCTAGCTGATTTGTTCCGATGGGCTTTAGAGAAGAAATGTCAATATGGGGGAGGAAAATAGTGTAATATAGAAGGTGACTAACACCAGATAATGAATGTATGTGACCCAAACTGTCACAAAAAGGTACTAAGGCGAGTGGGGGAGGAGAGATGCTTCTGGCGACTGTTAATGACGAGAAGAGATAGGTTGGTAGGACACACACTAAGGCTTGCTGGAATCGCTAAGTTAGTTATGGAAGGAAGGGTCGAGGACAAGAACTGTACTGTAGAAGTAGACCATGGTTAGAAAGTTAGAATATGTTAAACAGATTGCCTCGGATGAAAGGTGTGGTAGCTATGTAGAGGTGAAAATATTAGCTCAGGACAGAGTGCCATGGAGAGCTGTATCAGTAAAAAAAATGAGGACTCAAACAACAGTAACAAGTAACTCTATGACGAACTAAAGAGCCTACTTTTCTTAAGATATTTGGTCGAAATCCATTATTTGTTGGCAGGAAGCTGAATATTTTAATTTTAATTTTAATTTTAATTTTAATTTTAATTTTAATTTTAATTTTAATTTTAATTTTAATTTTAATTTTAATTTTCGATTTCGATTTCGATTTCGATTTCGATTTCGATTTCGATTTCAATTTCAATTTTAATTTTAATTTCAATTTCAATTTCAATTTCAATTTTAATTTTAATTTTAATTTCAATTTCAATTTCAATTTCAATTTCAATTTCAATTTCAATTTCAATTTTAATTTTAATTTTAATTTTAATTTCAATTTCAATTTTAATTTTAATTTTAATTTTAATTTTAATTTTAATTTCAATTTCAATTTCAATTTCAACTTCAACTTCAACTTCAATTTTAATTTTAATTTCAATTTCAATTTCAATTTCAATTTCAATTTCAATTTTAATTTCAATTTTAATTTTAATTTTAATTTCAATTTCAATTTCAATTTCATTTTCAATTTTAATTTTAATGTTATTATTTTAATAGCCTATTTTCATTTATGAAAAAAATAGGATTATGAGATCACCTTTTGTCCGTGTGTCCGTCTGTGTGTGCGTGTGTGATTCGTGTTTGTGTCCCACCACCCCTAATAAAATCTAAACGGCTGGAGCGATTTCAATGAAACTCGGTAAGTTCATAGTACTATTACGGACGACCCCGATCGTGCCCTTCAAATGTTGTTACGTTCCACCAATCCAACATGGCAGCTGTGCGAAATATTTCACCAGCATTCAATATCTCCGAAACTATTCCCGATATCACCCTGGAATTTTGTATGGTGATAAAGAGAAAGTTCACCAAAGTGACTTTTGAAAATCTGGTAACTAAAGCTGCGACTTTTAAATCGACGTAATTCGCGATTTAACCAACCAAACGCAATGAAACTTGGTACAGTATATGTTTATACACATTGTAATGCACCGACATCTAACTTTGTTCAATTGTTTACATAATCTCATGATGGCGGCAGTGCGAAATATTTCACCGGCATTCTATATCTCTGAAACTATTAGCGGTATAACCCTGGAATTTTGTACGGAGATAAAGGGAAGTTCATCTATAAGACTTTTAAAAACCGGTTAACTACAAAACGAACAATGCGGCCAAGCGAATTTGAAAGTTTTAAATACACTTTTCTCGCGATTTAATGATCCAAACGCATTGAAACTTGGTACAGGAAATGTTTATACACATTGTAATGCACTGGTATCTAATATAGTTCAATTGTTTGCATAACCTTAAGATGGCGGCTTTGTGAATTTTAAAATTAAGTTTCTTCTTCTTGTGTCTTAATCATGTGATCGAAGTGAAAGTTTGAATAATGAATCTACGCAATAATTTTCCTTTAATGGTACTTGACTCTATGGTCTATATATATAACAATCCAATATGGCGACCATCTGAAATATTTAGACGGTTCTCAATATCTACGAATCTATTACGGCAATCAAACTGATTTTTCATGTTCATAGGAGCTATGAACATAAGTTCACCTATAGGACTTTCAATAATCTGGTGATCACAAATCCAACATGGTGGCGACGCGAAATATAAATATTCACATGGACGTTTCTCGAAATTCAACCATCCGTGAAACTTTGTACAGTAAATCCGTATACAAATTTTAATCCACTGGCATTTCATTTATTTTAATTGTTTACATAACCACAAGATGGCAGCAGTGCGAAATTTTAAAATCACGTGTTTACTTCTTGTGTCCTAATCATGCGATTGAAGTTTGAATACCACACGTACACAATAATCTTCATGTAACAGAACATAACTCTAAGACCTACTGATATTAAAATACAACATGGCGACCATCCGCAATATTTAGTCGGTTCTCAATATCTACGAATCTATTACAGCAATCAAACTGAAATTGTGTATGTTGATAGAGGCAATTAACATAAGTAGGATATATGAAAATAGGCTGTATAGTTCTTCTCGGAACTACTTGTTATTATTTTTATTTTCATTCTCACACCATATTTATTTTTATTTTTCTATCGTCTTGATTTTGAAATATGTTTCAACGTCTCGTGTCATTTCACTGAAAATGCTTGGCAGCATGTGCTGTAGGTTAAGGCTAGAAATATGTCTATGCCAATACAGTAATCACTTGATTCTTCAGGAATCCTACGGAAGAACGAACTTGCATGTTATCACGTAAAGTTCAAATTACTGCTTTCTGTGTCATCATGACCTCAAGCTCTCTTGAAATCAGACGAGCGGTAGAAAGATAAACGATCTGTAAGCACGCTACGTCAGAGCGACGATCATCTGATGTCAGATCACCAGCCGATTGATGAAGATAAATAGTGGTAAGTTATAAGGAGGTGAAGATTTGAAGTATCACAGAGATCATAGACTGGGACTATGTGGATGCGAACACGAGACTTCAAGGTCTGTTATAGTGTCTATTAGCTTGCGCTCTTCTGCCCTAATTGAGGCATGCAAACGCAAACCCCTACTAATCCACTTTTGCTCAAAAATGATTTACACACCCGTACATACTAACGGAATCTTCCATTAGACTATCCGTTTAGGTCCATATATCAACATCTTGAGAATATGTAAGCAATTGAACTAAATTAGATGCCATTGCATTACCATGTGTATAAACATTTGCTGTACCAAGTTTCATTGCGATTGGATGGTATCGCGAGAAAAGTCTATTTAAATGTTTCAATTCGCTTGGTCACCGTGTTCGTTTTGTAGTGAACAGGTTTTTGAAAGTCCCATATATGAACGTCTAGTAGTACCATTTATCACCGTATAAAATTTCAAGGTGATATCAGTAATAGTTTCGGAGATATAGAATGCCAGTAAAATATTTCGCACAACCGCCATGTTCGATTGGTGAGACGTAACGAAATTTGAGGGGCACGGTCGGGGTCGGCCAAAATGGTGCTATGATCTCACCGAGGTTCATTGAAATCGCTCCAGCCGTTTAGAAGATATTAGGCGGGTCACAAACACAAAGACGCACACACATACACACACATACGGACATAAGGTGATCCCATAAGTCTATTTTTTCATAATTGAAAATAGGCTAAAAATAGATTTAAAAAAGTAATAATTACGGTTCGAATTTTGAAACATAAAAACTTTGTTTCTGGCAGCAAAGATGTGTGTTCCCTTGGAAATGTGTATAATTGCTGTTAAGATTTATAACTGCTGAGCTTCTATGCCCAAGATCGCGGGTTCAAACCCGGCTGAAGTTATCGGATTTTTAAGAGCGTTAAAATCCCTCAGTATGCCTTCCTTCGGAGGGGAAGTAAAGCCGGCGGTCCCATGTCATAGATTTATGGCATGTTAAAGAACCTTCCACTAATTACACCTACGTTCGTCGCCAGGAGCCGACTGCGGTGGCGTCTTGTAGCCAAATTCTGAACTAGTAGTTGTTGACGTTGGCGTTTGGCAGCAAAAATAGGAACTACTTGAAAAATTCAAAGTATGCTATCCTTACTTGAATTAAGAAACAGAAACGCACACTAATATAGCCATCACAATTAACACCGGTTATCAGACAGATTCTACATACACCCAAAGTACACGAGGCTACATGGCCGCGTTGTCGCAGCCTCTAAACTGAGGAACCAACCAAGATTTATAACAGACAGTCATGAAGTAAATAGTTCTGCCTGTTTTATCATTTTCAATAATCTTGTCGACTTCGTCGTTACGCTGGGGTCTGGCGTTACGTTACGGTGTCGGGACGAAATGTATCCAGATGCACTGAGGTCTGTCACGTCATAGTACTGCTTGGTGCATGTGTTCCCCGACAATCTCTACTTCGTTGGTATAAGACAAAAATCCCAGATTCTTGGATGTCACGGGTAATCTAGAGAACCACTGGATAGATTTTGATTCGGTTTTCACCATTCTGTAAAGGATATCTCGAGGAAAGATTCTGTAGAAAATAATTTATGTATGATCAAAGGAAGCCAAGCAGTAACGATTTCAGTGAAAAAGTCGAAAACAAACTTGGCGTCCGTGCGCTTCTTAAGCTTACGCTGGGCAAACCGTTAAAAATATCAATATACTATGAGCGTAAGAATTGGTCAGCATGAAAAGTTCTACAAAAAAGTCCTCGAGAGCATATCTCTATCTTCAATACATCGCCCACTAAAAGTGTTTTAGACTGGATGGAAGGGGCACGTCCCCACGCGCTCTGGTGAGCGTGGGGCATCCCCCGCGCCCGACCTTGCTTTGCCCTTGGTTTGCACTTGCCGTTTGCGAGTAATTTGAAAAAAGATAAGCAAGATAAGTATTATGCAGATAATTTTCTAATATGTCAAGAGGCTTTGGCTTCGAGCGAAGCGAGAAGCCTCCAGCCTTTCTTGCATTTTTCAGCATTTTTAACATTTAAAATGATAGCCTACAAAGTCTAGTCTTTCAGACTGACTGTCACTTTTGTCCCTTTAAGCTGTATGTAGCCCACACTGCCATAACTACTCGAGAGGGTGGGGGTGGATTAGGGGGGGAGAGGTCAATCCCCCCTCTCCCCAGAGCCAAATAAGTTTTAGGCCATTGAATCGAATCTGAAGATGAACGCTTGCCATTCGAAACATGTCACCAAATTATGTACCCCATTTTGTACATAAATGAGTGTTATTTTGTGTTGAATATCTCGTTTATTTCACGTTAGGGAATGTAAATACTTGTTTTCCCACCAAATGTGATTGGGCACAATTTGTGTTGTTCGACTGGAAAGCTTACTTTAATAGAATTAGCCAACACTGAAAAAAATATTTCCATCACTTCAATTTTTAAAAGTATTCAAAATACATCGCTGATGAAGGTCATAATTTGACCGAGACTGTTTCTTTACAACATTATGTATTTAATTATATTGTTTAGACCCGAAAGAACACATTAAGCAAATTATGTTCTGTTACGTCGCCTCCGTAGCATAGCGGTCAGAATGGTTAGCTGCCTCCCCGGAGGTCCTGGGTTCGATTTCCGGCTCTGCCACGAAATTTGAAAAGTGGTATGAGGACTGGAACGGGGTCTACTGAATCTCGGGTGGCCCAAATGAGTAGAGGGGGCTCGATTCCCCCCTCATCCATCCTCGAAGTGGTTTTCCGTGGTTTCCCACTTCGTCTTCGGGCCTATGCCGGGATGGTTCCTACTGTAAGGCCACGGCCGCCTCCTTCCCACTTCCTTGCCTAACCGTCCACCTCTTCCCATCCTCACATCAGTCCCCCTGTTCGCTTTGCAGGTGAGGCCGCCTGGGCGTAGTGCTGGTCACACACTCCAGTTGTATCCCTGATTCAGAGTCTCAAGCTCCAGCAAACTGCCCTCAGTGGCGATAGAGGTGGGATCCCTCACCTAGTCTGTGGGGAAAGCCAACCCTGGTTGGTAAAACGATAGCGAAAAATAAATAAAAAATGATCTGTTACTGTTCTTGTTCTTCCAGAACTCCTTCATCATCTCACTGTGTCGAACTCGACGTTCCTACGTCTATTATTAATAATAGTTTTAGTGTCTGAAGGTATATTATATTTGTCTCTCAAATTTTCTCAATACTGTAAGGGTCATTTTCTAGATACGATTATTTTCTTGTCTTTAGTTGCTAGTTTATTCAGCAATCAGTTTTCCTACCAGTCTACTTTTCGTAACTTTCAGGATTTTGAAAATAACCAAGTGTAACATATACAGAGTTACTACAAGTGATTGAAGCGATTTCATAAATTCACTGTAGCTCCATTAATTGGCATATTGTCACAAACCTCAACAGTAATGTAGAAAAACTCTAAAAGTTTTGTTTTGTTGAAGCCACATTTCCAATTTTTGCCACGAGATTGCAGCAGTGAGCAGTGAGACAAAATGGTGACAGGCACCGAGAAAGCGTATGTTGTGCTTCAGCTTTCAACAGGGTGGTGCTCCACCCCACTTCCATCATGATGTTCGTCAATTCTTAAACAGGAGATTGAAAAACAATCGTTCGTGGTGGAGTTGCTGATCAGCAATTCATGTCATGGCCTCCACGGTCTCCCGACCTAATCCCATGAATGTGATTTCTTTGTATGAGTAATGTGAAAGATTCAGTGCTTACGCCTCATCTGCTGGCAAACCTGCCATAACTCCGAGCTCGCATTAACAGTGCTTTTGAGCATTGATAGGGACATGCTGCGCCGAGTGTGGGAAGAACTTGATTATCGGCTTGATGTCTCCAGAATCACTAAGCGGGCACATATTGAACATTTGTAAATCCTTTGAGTTTTTCTATGTGTGTTCAAAGTCTTGTGGCAATATGTCAAATAATAAAGTTATTGTAGAGCTGTCAAATCACTTCCATCATTTGTAATAAACCTGTATTACCCTCTCCTCCCTGTCTGAGATATGGACACCTCTGTTCACACTAGGAGGTCATCCTTGTGTTTGCGAATATCATGTATCTTACAAAAGGGGGGTACAAAGTTTTAAGTCAGATTATACCTCTTTGGCTAGATTCGGAAACGCTTCCTTCTACATCAAACGTTAAATGAATTCCCTATTTATTATCCGTCAGAAATCTCGCTATATCAAACAAATTAAGTATATATTTGTCAGATACACAGCGCTTGCTGCAGAATTAATGAACTTGACGGTGAAAGGCCAGGCTGGGATTGTCAATTACATCTACCGTGGATATAATTAATGAATTCTAAACATTTAATAGGACTTTAGTTCCTTCATTACACACTTCTTGTTGGATTTCTGTTCGCCTTATCCCAGCCGCCTGTCTTCTTTTACTTCGGTATTCAATTTGTTGTTGGTAATTCATTTTAGGGGTTTGGGATATCTTGGTTGTTGTTGATTCATTTAGGGACTTTGCGACATCGTAGTCATATATCCCCGAGTACTTGGCTGTGTAGTAATAGTAGCTACACCTACACAGATTAGTTTGGAGGGGGAAGACTGCTTTTAGCCTATTTTCATTTATCAAAAAATAGTGTTACGTGCCACCCCTAGTGGCAAGTTCGTTAACTGGATTACGGTGGGTGAAAGCACAACACAATTGTTTCTTTAACGAAATATTAGCTTTATTGCAGGCCACGAAAAAAATACACCACACAATAAGCACTGAACTTCACTTCATAAGACACTACCAGTCACTATAGCTTCCACACTTAGCCTACGTTCACACTACTGGCCTCGCTATTAATACCTGCAACTCTGCCTTGTACACAAACTACAGTTATTTACGATAGTCACTCACCACTACACACTGCTTCGCTGTCCGCTGGCTAGGGAACAGCCCCCTGTGATTCGCAATTCACCACATATCTCTGTCGCACTAGGTAAGTACACACTCCTCAAAACTCAGTCCCTCCGTATGATTCACGCTGCCTCGCTGTCTGGAGAATCAGCCTCGCTAGAGTTTCGTAACTTCGCACGTCGCGTCGCCGCACTACTATCGCTCAGGTAAAAGCACGCACTAGCTCAAAAACACAGTCCCTCCCTCGCTGATGAGGCCGCTTATATAGCAAGCTGGTGACTCAATGAATGCTTCTAGAATCGTCCAGGATTCACGGCATCTCGAGATTTCCATCACAGGCTGGGTCACGAATAGTCTGGACCATCCCTTTGTCCTCGCAGCCCGTTGCGTAAGGCGCAGGAAATACACTGAGGCAGAGCACAACCCGGGGCAGCTGTGACTCACGCGGCGAGGCGACGAAACAAACTCACAGCCTTAACAATAGGCTGAAGAAATCATCTTTTGTCCGTGTATGTGTGTGCGTGTGTCCCCCTAATAAAATTTAATTGCTAGAGCGATTTCAATGAAACTCGGTTAGGACATATTACTATCTTGTTCGACCCAGACCGTGCCTTCCAAATTTGAATACGTCTCACTAATCCAACATGGCGGCTGTGCGAAATATTTCACTATATCTCCGAAACTATTACTGATATCACCCTGAAATTGTGTGCGGTGATAGAGAATACTCATATAAGTTCAGCTATGTGATGCTTAGAAACATGGTAAGTACAAAACCAACATGGTGGCAAGGAGAAGTTAAAATATTTAAATGGCATTTCCTCATCATTTAATCAAACAAGCGCAGTGAAACTCGGTTCGATAAATATACCGTATATATATGTTTTGGTTCCTAATCACGCGATTGAAGTGAACGTTTGAATAACCAACCTATATAATCTAATGGTACATAACTGTATGGCCTACATATAGAACAATCCAGCATGGCGATTATCCGAAATATTTCCACAGTTCTCAATATATCCGAATCTATTACAGCAATCAAACTGAAATCTTGTATGTTAGAGGCAATTAACATAAGTTCACTTATGGGCTTTTCAATAACCAGATGAACATAAATCCAACATGGCGGTGATGCGAGATTTAAATATTTACGGAATATAGATGTTTCTCGGAAAATCCTTGTAATAGGTAGGAGTGACAAGAGTTTAGTGCTTTTCAGTCGGTCAACACGAATTTACCCAAAAGAGCTGAGTTATGCCGTATTCCTGAAATAAATTACATGAGATTTTTTGGGTACATTCGTGTTGACCGACTGAAACGCATTAAAGTCTTGTTTACTAAGGTAACACTGATAAAATGGCTTCAAACCCCACAAGGTAGGAGTGATTTAATGAAAAAGATCAGTAGGCTATATGAAAATAGGCTATTTAGCCTTTTAGACTATGTAGACCATATTAGGCTATTTAGAATGAAACTGGGATGATAAGCTCGCTCGCTAGCTTGCTCGTGAACTGTCTGGAGATTGTTGGAAGAAATGAAAATGTAAAATACTTATAGTGGGCGATGTATTGAAGATAGAGATGTTGATGGGTTAGTCATTTGATTGTCCCATGTCCAGATAGGAATTCAGTTAGCACAATGTTCGGAACAAGTATTTTACTTTGAACTCGATGCTGAATCTCAGGAAACAAATTCTCTCGTAACAGATCCTAAGTTGAGGTCCAAATGTCATTCCACTGGTGAGTTACTTGATCTTGATTCTGAATATAATTGCCAGTTTTATTTACGAGCAGGCTGACTGTTCAATGCAAAGACATTGCTAACTCACTTTCAGTAAGTCTTTGGTTTAGACGTTATCTGTAAGAGTGCTTGTGTTTAACGGCTACGAGTATAAATCACGCGGACTATTACGGTTCGATTCCACTGGGTAATGGAGAGACGAACCGGAAGTCATTTATTAACAGGAGAAATCGTTCTGCTCTCGCTTTCTTGCTGGTCTCAATTTGAGAGAGGCGCCCTCCTCTGATAAACACCAGTAGTGTGGTGTATTTCGCACTCTGTACTGCGTCCAAGGCAGTGGTAAATGGTCTACTTCCTTACGGAACTGTCGCTATTCGTACTGCGAGAGGCAATCTCCAGTCACCCCAGTCACGTCTAAAGCTGTTAAAGGTTTTAACTACCTCCACAATCTTTTCCAACAGTTGCAGGAACCCTGTTTCTAATCTCTGAATTAAATCGTAGAGTTGAAAATGAAGCATTGATGGGACACCATCAACTCCCACACATACAGTGTACTCTACTGTCTTCTGAAGCAATAGTTTTGTCTGAACATTTACAATTTCCAGCTAGAAACTTGAAGTTATTTCTGGTAAGATGTATAATCATTATGGCTAGGATTTCGATGACTTCTTTATGTTCGATCCTGACTATTATATGTCAGAAAACTGTACTATAATGAGGCTCATTATAACTCTATTTTTCAATATGAAACAGTTTCTCCCACCTATCAGAGCTCAAGAAACAGTTGATTGACCAATTAGATAATTAGATGCGCTGAGTTCCACGGCCTTCTAATTTAAATTTTACTGCCTGGCCAAGTGTCATAGTAGGGTAATCGAGGAGACCATGGTCAAATACAAGGCATTGTCTGCGTCTCTTGCGCTCTGTTCAGTACATAAAACTGGCGAAATCTCGACAGATATTTATGAATATTTATGTTCGAACATAAAATAGTTATAATAATTATCGTCAAACATAAACAGTCGTATGCAACTCGCCTATAATGGTAATTAAGACACTCGTATGGAAATTATAAAACTCGCATACGCTCGTTTTATAAACATACTCGTGCCTTAATTATTGCCATTATTGGTTCGTTGCATAATGTACTGTTTTGGTAAACCCAATTCATTAATACATAAATACATTAATACTAGCAACGCACCCCGGCTTCGCCCGGTATCTTTAACAATTTACTCAGCGTAAGCTTAAAAGGTTTTTTTTTTTCGATTTCAATGAACTACGACCTATATCCTTTTTCCGTCATGGCATGATGGTTTAAAATCACTGACTAGACAATTGATTATCATGGAGATAGCATGTGCAACGAAATCTTGTCAGACGTAATTTAAGAATGATGAGGTGCATGAGATACAAATCCCCATTCCGTCCAATCTAATCTTGACTGTGTAGCTTATTCTGCGGAACAATCACTGAAACTGGGCTTTCTCACTAGGTAGCTTGTAAACAATCTGGAGATTGTTGGAAGAAATGAAAACGTAAAAACACTTATAGTGAGCGATATATTGAAGATAGAGATATGCTGTCACGGACGTATTAATAGAACATCTCATTCTGAACAATTCTCACACTCACGGTACATATACATTTTTAACGGTTTACCTAGCGTAAGCTTAAAATGTGAACGGACGTAAGTTTTTTCGACTCGATTCAGCGAAATCGTTACAGCTTGGCTTCCTTTGGTCATAAATTATTTTCTACAGAAACCTTCATCGAGAAATCCTAAACAGAATGGTGAAAACCGCATCAAAATCCATCCAGTGGTTCTTGAGTATACCTGGAACACCCAAGAATCGGGGACTTTGTTTTATACCTACAAGGGAAGTACTGTATCAGGTTTTAGGGGCAGATGACCTCGTAGTTCCACCCATTAAAACAACAATAACTAACTAACTAACTAACTACTGTATCAGGTAAGACCGGTCGAAACCGATCTTGAAACTTTGTGGAAACAATCATTGTACTATAAGAGGGCAACCTTCGTGTGGAAAATCAGCCACCAGATTGAACTGCAAGGCTCCGAAATCGTACCTGACATCCTGGAATTCTGTTAACGGTTGGCGGAGGTAGAAGTCTATCGCACTTAGAGTAGTTGCGTGGCGGGGCGTGCATGCTGACTGGAGCGTGCGACTGCTTCCCACCGGCCTTGAGTACCTGAGCCGTCAGGGCTGTCCATTCCAACATGTACGCTACTCGCTACTTCATATTGATTTATATGAGAAATTCGACACTTAATTTCGTAACTTTGAAGTCAATCTGGCGGCTGATTTTCCGCGCGGTATCCTCTTATAGTACAACGATTGTGTCCACAAAGTTTCTAGATGGGTTTCGACCAGTCTTACCTGATACTTGTAAGTAGAGATGTTTCAGAGTAAGAGGCGCTTAACTAAGCATATTTGGTCGTCCATTTTTTAGCCTATTTTCAATTTTGAAAAAATAGGCTTATGAGATCACCTTTTGTCCGCGTGTATGTGCGTGTGTGTGTGTGTGTGTGTGAGTTGTGTGTGTGAGTTGTGTGTGTGAGTATGTGTACCCCCCTAATAACTTCTAAACGGCCGGAGCGATTTCAATGAAACTCGGTAAGTTCATAGCACTATTCCGTACAACCCTGACCGTGCCCTTCAAATGTTGTCATGTCCCACCAATCCAACATGGCGGCTGTGCGAAATATTTCACCAGCATTCAATATCTCCGTAACTATCACCGACATCACCCTGGAATTTGGTACGGTAATAAAGGGAACTAATAGACGTTCACCTATGTGACATTTGAAAACCTGGTAACTACAAAATCAACATGGTGGCCAAGCGAATTTGCGGCTTTTAAATAGACGTTTCTTGCGATTTAACCAACCAAACGCAATTAAACTTGGTACAGTGTATGTCTATACACTTGTAATGCACCGACATCTAACTTCGCTCAATTGTTTACATAACCTCAAGATGGCGGCTGTGCGAAATATTTCACCAGCATTCCATATCTCTTAAACTATTACTGGTATCACCATGAAATTTTGTACGGAGATAAAGGGCACTACTGGAAGTTCATCTAAGAGACATTCAAAAACCGGGTAACGAACATGGCGACCAAGCAAAGTAGAAATTTTTAAATAGACTTTTCTCAAGATTTAATGATCCAAACGCAATGAAACTTCGTACAGCAAATGTTTATACACATCGTAATACACTGGTATCCAATTTAGTTCAATTGTTTACATAACCTCAAGATTTTGGCAGTGCGAATTTTAAAATTAAGTTTTTATTTCTTGTGTCGTAATCATGGGATCGAAGTGAAAGTTTGAATAATGAACCTACGCAATAATTTTCCTTTAATGGTACATGACTCTATGGCCTATACATTTAACAATCCAACATGGCGACCATCCGAAATATATAGACGGCTCTGAATATCTACGAATCTATCATAGCAATCAAAATGAATTGTTTTATGTTCATAGGGGCTATGAACTTAAGTTCATCTATAGGACTTTAAATAACCTGGTGATCACAAATCCAACATGGCGGCGACGCGAAGTATAAATATTCACATGGACGTTTCTCGCAACTTAACCATCCGAGTGCAGTGAAACTTGGTACAGTAAATCCTTATGTGAATGTTAATCCATTGGCATCTAATTTATTTCAATTATTTCCATAACCACAAGATGGCAGCTATGCGAAATTTTAAAATCTCCTTGTTACTTCTTGTGTCCTAATCATGCGATTGAAGTTTGAATGCCACACATACACAATAATCTTCGTGTAACAGTACATAACTCTAGGATCTACATATATAAAATCCAACATGGCGACCATCAGATATATTTTGTCGGTTCTCAATATCTACGAATCTATTACAGCAATCAAACTGAAATTTTGTATGTTGATAGAGTGTCATGTCTGAGTATGTGTCCCATGAAATTTGATTTCCTTTTCTTGATGGTGTTCAACAGGCATCGATTGTCCTGAATTTGGTTCAGAACAAGCTCATTTCTCTTTCTTTCCACCCAGCTTGTTCGGGTCATTCGTCTCCAAAACCTCATTTCAGCTGCCTCAAGTTTTGATTCTTCTCTTTTCCCACGTGTCCATGTTTCACAACCATAGGTCAACACACTCCAAACAAAGGTATTGAGAAATCACTTCCATATCTTCAAGTTGAGGTGCTCATTGAGCAGCAAATTCTTCTTATTTTGCAAGGCTTTCTTCGCCAACACTATTCTTTTCTTAATTTCTGAGATGCATCTGTTGTCATAATTAATCACACTTCCCAAATAGCAAAATTCCGTTACTTGTTCAATGACACTATCATTTAACATTATATTAGCTAAAATTAGTTATTTCTTGTTATCAACCACCATTAATTTTTTCTTCCGAGAATTAACTCTTAGCCCGAATTTTCCTAAGGATTTCTGAAAAAAAATTAACATTCTATTCATTTCACATGCAGAGTTTGCTAAAAGTGCAATATCATCTGCAAAGCGAGTGCTATGAACCTGTACTCCATTAAATGTTAATCCTTTTGTTTTCTCTTTTAATGCATTTACTGCAGCTTCTATATAGATATTAAAGAGATATGGTGATAGAGGACAACCCTGCCTTACACCTCTTCTTATTTTTGCTTCTCTTTTATTGCCATTAACTGTTATTTTGGTAGTTTGATTTTTATATAAGTTCAGAATAAGGCGCCTGTCTTTCCAGTCAATCCCGAATTTGGCCAATGTAAGAAAGAAGGTTTTCCAATTGACATTATCAAGTGCCTTTTTATATCAATGAATACTATATAGGTTTTTCGATTAACTTCCAGTCTTCTTTCTAAAATCTGACGTAATGCTAGGATAGCCTCCCTAATCCCTTTCCTTGTTCTAAATCCATACTGATCACTATCCAGATGTAAAATGTTGGCAATTTTAAGGGCATTTTGTAAATTTTATAGGGCATTTTGTGGAAATTTTTATGTCATGACTGCATTTTTAAAGTGAATTTTTCATTGTTTTATAGGGTATTACAATCCTAGCCCTAATAATCACCGATATCTTGACTTATTGTTTGTCATTCGTTATGGGTTTCCGTCAAAATTACATGAGCGAATGACATCAAAATTCGTAGGTAAGTAGAAAGCTCGCTCTTAAATATTTATTTGCACTTTTGTTGAAAATAATTGGTTTGGATTTGTACAAAAGTTAATAATAATATTATTGGCTTTACGTCCCTTCTAACTACTGCGGCTTTTAGAGACGCCGGGGTGCCGTAATTTTTTCCCGAAGGTGATCTTTAACGTGCCAGTAAATCTACTGACACGGCTCCCTTGCATTTGCGCACCCTCAAAAGCCATCTGACTGCGCCAGGATACGGACCTGCAACCTTGGGGGTACAAAAGTCATAATGAACATTTTATGCTAATAATATTTATTTTGGAATGAAATCCCGGATCTGACCTGGAAAGTAAGCCAATTGTAACTTACAATCTGCATTCACTAGCGTTCCCCACCGACGAACAGGTTTTGATGACACGGGCTCATGAATCAGACCGCCCGTCAGCACATAAAGATGACATGTGAATGTGAGTACATGTGTCGCAATCAAGATCTCCATTCTAATGAATTGTAATGGCTCATTTGAAAATAAGTAACAAAACTCAGTTTTAGTACGAATGCAAAAAATGCATTATTAAATTTTAATAAAAGCCCAAAAGAAAAGGCAAGATGTCTAGTATTCTGGTCTTTGAAAGTCTCAGTCAAATGTTATGGAAAATCCTTAACAGAATTTTCAGATTCGTTTACATCACAATGCAAAATAAGCTACGGGGGGCAACAGGGTGTTCAAAGCCTCAATCTAGGGGAGTCGTTCCCTTTCTAGCCCCTGCCCTAACTCATCTTCTGATGTAGGCCCTGTAACGTAATCTTGATTACGGTACAAATTATTATTATTATTATTATTATTATTATTATTATTATTAAAGTCATTGTGTAATTATTATGATTATTATTATTATTATTATTATTATTATTATTATTATTATTATTATTATTATTATTATTATTATTATTATTGAAATATCAAAGTTATATCGTTTTATTCACCCATTAATATCAAGGGAGGGGCCATAACATATTCACGTCATTACCATAATCATATATAATACTGTCAAGTGTTTGGATTTAGAAACAGGGTTTTTATAGAGGTCTAGGGCTGTTTTATTAGTTAAATTGTAAAGACAGGACGGGCATGGTTGGAAGAAGTTACGGACGGTGAAGCAACATATTGCAAGAAAATGTATTTCTGGAACGAAGCCAAACTGACAGGAGACAAGGGCTTGGAGAAAGATTTGGCGGAAAATTATACATGCGCAACGAGAGGAATAGCGGGTACTGAGTGGAATATTTGAAGTACGCGGGCCTGTATTCCCGCTCGGAAAAGTAACGCGACGCTTGAGGACTGAGAAATGCTTTGCTATAATTGGTCTGATAGATAGCGGGCAAATTTATGCCGCGAAACATTGGGACCATTCAGAGTGTATAAAAGCCCAGCGCGACTTCAGCACTGGCTATTCAATTGATTCTATTCTGTCATTCACTTATTCGATCACGCACTCACTCATTGACATTGTGAGTCATAGACTCTGTCAGTCGCTCAGTAAGATGGGACTTGAAAATGAAAATCCAATTAGCCTGGTTTGTTCAAATTTGCTTACCATGGTGATCAAACTCAGATACAAGCAGCAGCAGCAACAGCAACAACAACCACAACAACTAGACGAAGTACAGTTAGCAAAGTGAAAACATATGTTTTCAAAGGTCAATAAACGCGTGTTGGCGTAAGATCTCAAATTAGACTGCAAGCAGACCAACGATATGGACTTTGAACCACAAGGCACCAGGTATGTGGACCGAGTTATTATCAACACAGAAGATCAGCGCTAGCGAGAAGACAGTCAATATTGCCCAGCAATTAGGGAATATTAATGCACATATTGTACACAGCTCGAAACCTCAAATCAAATGTTATTAATAATTTTGTTGTAAATAAACCAGCATTAGTTAAAATGTCTTGTTCATTGGGAGTTGAATATATAGGATAGTTGGAATGCAAAGAGTATCTAATAGAGCAAGTTTATTGCCCTACGCTCCGATGATAGATCTTGGCTCAAGGAAGGGAGCGGCCGTGGCTAAATAAAATTTTAATGTGTTATCTTTACGATAACTGGCGCCCAGTAAAACTAAATTAATAAAGTGTATGTCGTCTGTCTAGACAGGCCAATGCTAAATAAGAACGATGAGGTGGTTTTAAGGAGTCTTGAGTGTAATATCTGTATAAACGTTATAAATGATCGCCCAACTTGTAGAGCGTAATCCAACGACAAATTTAGCCGTTACAGCCCCTACTTGTGTTCACATTAAGATAGCCAATAACATATCAAATTTAAAACAAAGCATTTTCATCTTGGAATTTGTTAAAATAATATGTCTTAAGCCTTTTGAGGAAAAGACTGTTTTCTCAAATTGTATTTTATCTTCGTATATATTCAATTGTTACTTTTATTGCAACTTTCCTCTGAAAATAATACGCTTATTCACGAAACATATAGGCTATTGTATTACAGTAGGCTACTAGCAACCCGCCCCGGCTTCGCCCGGGAACAGTTATGAATGCAAACTACGACCTATATCCGTTTTACGTCTGAGCATTATGGGTAAAAATCACTGACTGGACTATTAATAATATTATCATGTAGTTGCATGTGCAACGAATTCTTGTCAGACGTAATTTAAGAATGGCGAGGTGCATGAAACTCAAACCCCCCTTCCGTATAATCTAAAACACTTATAGTAGGCGATGTATTGAAAATAGAGATATACCCTCGCGGCATTTTTTGTAGAACTTTTTATGCTGAACAATTCTTACATTCATAGTATATTGATATTTTTAACGGTTTGCCCAGCGTAAGCTTAAAATTCGCACAGACGCCAGGTTTTCCTTTCGACTTTTTCACTGAAATCGTTACTGATAGACTTCCTTTGATCATAAATAAATTATTTTCTACAAAACCTTCCTGGAGATATCTTTTACAGAATGGTGAAAACCACTTCAAAATCCATCCAGTGGTCCTCGAGATTACCCATGACATCCAAGAATCGGGGACTTTGTTTTATAATAAGTAGATATTATACGCCAATCAGTATAATTTAATATAATACAATCCCCCTACCGCCCAATCTAAATTGACTGCGAAATTTCCGGGACGAAAACTTCCCATGCGAAATGAGAGTTGCACTTCCAAGGAATGGCGAGGTGAATGAACCTCAAATCCCCCCTTCCGTCCAATCTTAACTTGACTGTGTTTCACAGGCGAAATGAAGAAAACCCGAGTTGCACTTCCAGGGAAACTCCAAACACAACCACCCTTCTCAGAAAGGGCTGATAACCTAGATGTTAGGCCCCTTAAAACAACAATTATCATCATCATCATCTTCTCAGAAATCTTAACTCAACACGACTCAACGGTTTGCTGCTGGCTGTATCTGGGGCAACAGGTTCGCCCGCTAGCTAGGCTATAACAGGGATGATAGACTCGCCCTTAGCTAGCTCGTAAACTGTCGCCTCAGTAGTTGAATGGACATGGTTGGAAAAAATTAAAACGTAAAAGCACTCATAGTGGGCGTTGTATTGATGATAGACATATGCTCTCGCGGACTTTTTTTGTAGAACATTACATGCTGAACAATTCTTACACTCATAGCATTTATATATTTTAACGGTTTGCCCAGCGTAAGCTTAAAAAGCTCTCGGAAGCCATTTTTTCTCGACTTTTCCACTGAAATCGTTATTGCTCGGCTTCCTTTGATCATAAATAAATTATTTTCTACAGACATCATTCTCGAGAAATCCTTTACAGAATGGTGAAACCCGCATCAAAAACCATCCAGTGGTTCTCGAATTTACCCGTAACATCCACGAATCGGGGACTTTGTTTAACACTAAGTAGAGATATGTTCCGACCTTCGATGGAGTGATATACTGTATTGAATTGTCGACCGTTGACTATAAGTTATCAATTTGCAAAAAGTCACAGGATGTACGATTTTAAACGTTAGAAGATGTTTTCTGTATTGAATGCGCATTATTTTCTCATTGGGATCTGCTATGAGATTATTTGATGCAAAAATAACGCCCATTGCCACATAACGACTTGAGATCATCTGGGAGAAATTATCCCTGGCAGACATGAGTACGCTTGAAGCAGTCAAATCGCGCTTCCTGAAGGCTACCCTGGGGATATCGAAATATACAAAATCTAGATTAGCATATGAGCTCGCCAGGGAGACCTTCTTCATTGAGGACCTTCGGATGAAGAGAGAGCTACCATCCACCGACGCCTGGAAAAAACTAATGCAGGAAAGAATACAGAAGAGGGACGAAATGTGGCTCGAGTTTTACAAAACGGATGCCATGATGACTAGGACATGGATGAACACTAACCAAGACTTGCGATACCTTGTTAATTCGATGGCGGTACATGGGTATCACTACAAACTGTGCAATACCGAATACTTTCATGACCCTGATAAATCCAGCGTATGTAAATTATTCTGTGTACAATGTAGTAGATACCATGTAATTTCTTGTGCAAATCGGGGATCATCCATTGTGATGTTTTGTGAATGACAGTCTGTTATCATCATTATGCACAATTTATGTACATTGCCTTTAATAAAAATTATTTTGAAAATATTTCAAGAAGTTTTCAGTTTTGTAAGAGCAGTCTCTCTGTTTTTTGAGAACATTTCATTAGCTTTCGACATATTTAACAGAAAGCGTAATAGTATTGTTTCAAATCAATTTTTAAATTTAATGTTTGTAAGAATATGCCTTTATTTATTTGCTTATTTATTTTTATTAATTAATTAATTAATTAATTAATTAATTTATTTATTTATTTAAAGTTTATTTGAACTTAGATATTGCTTTAATAACATTTTACTGTAAGTTTTATTTAGATAGATTTTGCCTTAGATAAAAGCTAAAGAAGACTCGATCGAAGAGTCGAAACATATACAATACTGTAAATTCAATATATGTTTCATGATACTGCAGTCGTATAACTTTAAGAGGAATCTATAAGTCAATACGGAAGAATATCTTGAATTACCTATCATGGTAAGTATTATTGCGTATTACAATTAACCATTATTAGTGTCAACTGTGGGGAGCGTGATGGCGCAGAGGCTTAGCTGCTCGTCTTTCACCCGGACGGCTGGGGTTCGGGGTGGAATTTTCACCTGAAACATCACGTGGCGCTGGAAGGGCACCCGGCCTTCAATCCCCGGCCAAAACCAAAACGAGCCTGGTTGGCTCCGGCGACTCCAATTAATTGGGAAAAACCGAAGAAAGAAGTAAGTATTAGTGTCAACTTTCATTATTTATGTTTTATTTTAATTCTTATAATTTTAGTACATTATGAAACGAGCCTATAATGGCAATAATTAAGACACGAGTATGTTTATAAAACGAGCGTATGCGAGTTTTATAATTTCCTGACGAGTGTCTTAATTACTATTATAGGCGAGTTGCATACGACCGTTTATGTTCGACGATAATTATTATAACTATTTTATGTTCGAACATAAATATTAATAAATATCTGTCGAGATTTCGCCAGTTTTATGTACTGAACAGAGCGGATGAGACGCAGAGAATGCCTTGTATTTGACCATGGCCTCCTCGATTACCCTACTATGACACTAGGCCACGCAGTGAAATTTAAATTAGAAGGTCGTGGAACTCAGCGCAGGTGCGATAATAATTGTTCAAACAACTGTTTATTGAGCACTGATTGTTGGGAGAAACTGTTTCATAATGAAAAATAGTGTTATAATGAGCCTCATTATAGTAAAGTTTTCTGACATAAAGCGTCGCCTCCGTAGCGTAGCGGTCAGCATGGTTAGCTGCCGCCCCGGAGGTCCTGGGTTCGATTCCCGGCTCTGCCACGAAATTTGAAAAGTGGTATGAGGACTGGAACGGGGTCTACTCAGCCTCGGGTGGTCCAAATGAGTAGAGGGGGTTCGATTCCCACCTCAGCCATCCTCGAAGTGGTTTTCCGTGGTTTCCCACTTCGTCTTCGGGCAAATGCCGGGATGGTACCTACTGTAAGGCCACGGCCACCTCCTTCCCTCTTCCTAGCCTATCCATCCCTATCTTCCATCCCTTCCCCTCCCTCATGAGGCCCCTGTTCGCTTTGCAGGTGAGGCCGCCTAGGCGAAGTGCTGATCACACCTCCCCAATTGTATCCATCCCGACCAGATGTTCCAAGCTCCAGGACACTGCCCATAGAGGTGGTAGTGGTGAGTTTCCTCGCTGAGTCCGAGGGAGCCAGCAACCTAGAGGGTAAATTGACTAAATGAAAAAAAAACTGACATAATAGTCAGGGTCAAACATAAAATTGGTTATGATATTAATCTAATTTTTCATAATTATAACATTTGTATTAATTTCACTTATTTAAATGTTTAATTTTATAATTAATTTTAAATTTATTTTTTATTATGTTTTTATTTCTTATTACCGGTACATTATGTAGTTTAATTTTAAATTTAATTACTATATTTTGATTTATCTTAATTTTAAATAGTACAGTAGGCTAACGTAGAGAAATAATATTTGGTTTTCAAAAATATTAACACTTTCAGAGGAAAGTTTCTTAAGAAAAAAACGCGAAAAATTTCAACCATTAGCACCTTTCATAGTATAAATGTACTTACCATAGATGATTGGTATCCTATAAAGGATTAATAGAGCCCCATGGTGCAGCGGTGCGTGTTAAATTGCTCACCAAAATTACGACGGAGAGCTGCAGTAAGTCCGGAGATGGAGGTTCAAATCCCGGTGCTGACAGTGTGTGGTTTCCCTCAGATTTATCAACACTCCTTCTAGGCAAATGCCAGGATTGTACCTTGTTTCAAGTTCCGTGGCACCTACTCCATTCCCGATTCTAATAATTACAGTTATGTTACACACAATACTATAGCACCACAGTAACACAAGTTGTCAAAAATTTCAACCCACGCCAAAGTACTCGGCGCTGACTGATGTCGATGATGTCTCAAGCCCATAACACGAATTAAAAACAACCACCGTGTACACAAGAGATAATATTCATTATGTTAAGGATGGTGATGACCTTGCGCTCTGATGTTCGGTACAGTAGTTGGCCCTGTCTGAAGAATGTTGTTGTTGTTGCTGTTGTTGTTGAATCTGTCTAATAGGCTAGTAATAATAATAATGACCCCTGACACTAGAGACAATGAAGGGCCAAGGCCTACCAAGAGACCACTGCCCAGCCATTTGGCCTGAAAATATTCTGGTGACGCGTGGTCAGCGCATCGGGTCCCCTCGGACGTTAATCTTCGTTTTCGTGACCGGGGCGCTGCCTCACTGTATGACAGTTACTCAATTGTCCTCGCGAGGCTGAGTTCACCCCGTTCCAGCCTCACGAGAGTTTCTAAAAACTCTGGCGGAGCCGGGAATTGAACCCTGGGCCTCCAGGTGAGAGGCAGGTGCGCTACCCCAACACCACGGGGCCGGCCTAATAGGCTAGTGCTTAGCAGTAATGTTCTCGCCAACTAACCGTGCCAAAGGATATGTAATTGGTATTTGACGGTGATTAAATGTGAGAAAGCCGCGTCAGCAGTTTTCTTGGCATGTTAATTATCCCTATCGGATAAACGTTTGGCACTCCGGAGACTCTGAAAGCCTCAGCAGTAGCCCTTATTAAAAGGACCGTAAATGCCATATCTTTTATTTAATCACTTATCCTCCCAGCTTGCTTCACCCACGGACTCTGCGAGGGGTCATTCCTCTACCATCACAAGAACGGTGTCTGGGAGTTGAACACATTTTATCAACAAATACAACTGGGAATGGTGACAGGCGACCGCTAAGTTAGATCTAATTAAGGGAGGGTCAGGGAAGGAATTTTGGATGTAAGTCGGCCGTGGCCCTATTGAAAGGCACCGTCCCAGCATTTGCCTGGTGGTGAAAATGGGAAACCAAGAAATCCATGTTCAGGACGGCCGAGGCGGGATTCGAACCCATGCCCTTCCGATGACAGCGAGGCACAAGCTAGCACGTTAACGCGTTAGCACTCTCGACCACCGTGACTGATCAAAGGCCATAACATAATTACAATAATTATTATTATTATTATTATTATTATTATTATTATTATTTAACAAGCAGTAGTGCCCGGCATCGCCCGGTGGATTTATTTTTCTTATGGATGATAATGAATACTACTACAGAACTGGAGCGCTCAAGGATAAGGATCGGAATAAATGAAAATAAATTTGAAACCACCAACACTTATTGCAGCGATAACCTCAGTATACTGCACCAACACCATCGCCCTTATACAGAGGCATACTATTGTCATGATGATAACTGTTTAAAGGGGCCTAAGAAATCTTTTTGCACTAATTACTCTCCGTGACTGCAATTTATAAGCAGCTCGCAATTCTGCACCAGAACACTGGTAGAGGCGACGTGATGCGGCCCGCATTACCCGGCAACAATAGACTTAGGATTATTGGAGCTGTTCGGGAGCGCTTGTTCTTCCGACTTACTGAACAAAAATCAATCTTTAAGGTTACTTGAGAGGTGTAGCCTAATGATACATAGCCAAAACTATTCCTCTTGAATGAGACTAGCATATACAAAAATACTTTTTCGAATCCGACTGGGAATTCCAGAGATTATCGCGTTTAGACACACAAAAACAAACTCTTCAGCTTTATTATATTAGTATAGATTATTTATTTAAAATCCCTCAGTATGCCTTCCTTCGGAGGGGAAGTAAAGCCGGCACAGCGGTCCCATGTCATAGATTTATGGCATGTTAAAGAACCTTCCACTAATTACACTTGTGTGAAGCTAAATTGTATAGGTTAAGAATGTAAACAACGCTCTTAGGTTTCTACGTTCGTTGCCAAGAGCCGACTGCGGTGGCGTCTAGTAGCTAAGTTCTGAACTTGGCCTAGTAGTCGTTGACGGTGGCGCTTGGCGGCAAAAGTAGGAACTATTTGAAAAATTCTAAGTTGCAATACTTAAATTAAAAAACAGATAACACACACTAATACAGTCATCACTAGGGCTCGGATCGATATGCTCGATAAAATCTCCAGATATGCTCGAAAACCATGTGTTTTATGCTCGATAGATATGCTCGAAAAAAACCATTATATGCTCGATAGATATGCTCGAAAAAACATTATATGCGGTTAAATATGCAGAATTTGCTCGAAAAACACCGTTAATAACTATAGAAAGGAAAGTGAAATGAAAAACCAATAGCATACCTTTATATACGAGCTTTATTTTCTAATTGTATGTATGATACACTGCAATATACTCGCTTTCAAGTTTTTCAAGTATATATAAGATAAGTTTTCTTATAAAAGTTACAGTTAATAAGTTCATTTACAAAATGTTCAGAATTAGGCGAGTCAATGAAGTAGATCTGCATTGGTCGGTACAACAAGAATTTTTTCCATGTTTTCAGTTTTGAATGATTTTCTTAAATCAGTCAATAAAAGTTTCAATGACGAGAACGACCTCATTAAAGGTTAAAAAACTGTGGTTCTGATATTCGCACCAGATAGGTTTTTCAATGATTATTTCTGTTTTCGAACCTTAAGGATGGACAGGGCCCGAATTCGGGGGGGATTCGAAGAAAAACCAACTATTTAGACGAAAACCACACGAATATGCATTTATATGCTTCTATTCTGAAAACCGCGGCTTTATGCATTTATATGCTCGATAAATTTCAATTCTGTTGGTCCTAGAGAGGTGAAAATACCACCAAAAGGCTTCTTTCAATGTGTACTATCCGGGGAAAAAATATGCAAATATGCTCGAATTCGAGCCCTAGTCATCACAATTAACACCGGTTATCAGACAGATTCTACACACACCCAAAGTACACGGGGCTACATGACCGTGTTGTCGCAGCCCCTAAACTTAAGAACCAACCAACCAAATTATTTATTTAATGTATGGCTTGTAGTGCCGGGAGTGTCTGGGGACATATTCGAGCGACCATAGGTCTGTAGCTGCTTCAATGCGGACACCCAGGGGGTGAGCTACAAGTTCCGTTCAATTTCAAGTAGTTCCAACTTTCGCTACCAGATGTCACTGACACCTAGTGGTGTACGTTGGAACTTTGATAGAGCGTCTGAACGAAATCTAAGCTGCAAATTTAGCTTCACACAAGTTTAATTAGTGGAAGGTTCATTTACATGCCATAAATGTACGACATGGGACCGCCGGCTTTTCTTCCCCTCCGAAGAAAGGCACACTTGAGGGTTTTAACGCTCTTAAAAAATCCGACGACTTCAGCCGCGTTTGAACCCGCGATATTGGGCATAGAAGCTCAGCAAGCTACCGACTACGTCACTGAAGCCGCTATTATTATTATTATTATTATTATTATTATTATTATTATTATTATTATAAGTCACCTCCATGGCGTAGCGGTCAGCATAGTTAGCTGCCGCCCCGGCGGTCCTGGGTTCGATTCCCGGCTCTGCCACGAAATTTGAAAAGTGGTATGAGGACTGGAACGGGGTCTACTCAGCCTCGGGTGGCGAAAATGAGTAGAGGGGGTTCGATTCCCACCTCAGCCAACCTCGAAGTTGTTTTCCGTGGTTTCTCACTTCGTCTTCGGGCAAATGCCGGGATGGTTCCTACTGTAAGGCCACGGCCGCCTCCTTCCCACATCCTTGCCTACCCGTTCCACTCTTCCCATCCCTTCATCAGGCCCCCTGTTCGCTTTGCAGGTGAGGCCGCCTGGGCGTAGTGTTGGTCACACACCCCAGTTGTATCCCTGACTCAGAGACTCAAGCTCCAGGACACTGCCCTCCCCTGGAGGATAAAACGATAGCGAAAAAAAATTATTATTATTATTATTTAATCTGTCTGATAAATTCCGTTATTGTGTTGTCTGCAGTATGTAGTAATGTGTATTTGTAATTCAGATGAGGATTGTGAAGAAGTGCAAAACCACGGAAAACCGCTTCTAGGATGGCTAACAATAAGATGGGAATACAACCCTCCTGTTCTCAGTTTTGCCTCATAAAGCGGCGTTTTCCAGCCCCCAAACCCTCTTGTCAGAGCCAGGCCTGCGTGGTAACAGCCAAGATTCTTTAGGACAGGCTGTTCCAAATCCACGAGTTTGAGTATACGCACACGCGAGTACTCAGCAGTAATGCTCGGAGCACGGTTAGAGAGGGACTGGGGGTGAAAGCCAATACGTCACTGGTCGAAGGTCATATCAAAAGTCCATGGTCTTCCTGCCAATGTTGATATATCCACCGCGCAGTGACGGCAGCCCCCATAGCAGAGCTGTATTGCATGCCGCAGGTTTACTCACGAAAGACGGCGAGTACTCATCTGCTCCCTAGCGAGCAGCTCGGCTGGAACAGCCTGCTTTAGGGACTTTGCAACATCGTGGTAGTGGCTTCGGTGGCGTAGTTGGTAGCATGCTGAACTGCTGTTCCCAAGATAGCGGGAACAAACTCGGCCGAAGTCGTCGGATTCTTTAAGAGCATGGAAATCCTTCTTTGTGCCTTCCTTCGGAGGGGAAGTAAAGCCGGCAGTCCCATGTCATAGATTTATGGCATGTAAAAGGATCCTTCCACAAACTAAACTTGTGTGAAGCTTAATTTCTAGGTTAGATTTCGTTGGAACGCTCTATCAAAGTGCCAACGTTCACCACTAGGTATAAGCGAAATTTGGTAGCGAAGGTTTGAACTTCTTGAAATTGTATGGAACTTGTAGCTCACCGTATGAGTGTCCGCTTGAAGCAGCTACAGACTCAGGCGAGCCGAACATGTCCTCGGACACTCCCGGCACTAAGAGCCATGCGACAAATAAATAAATAAATAAATAACATCGTGGTCATGTATCCCCGTGTACTTGGGTGTGTGCATAATTTGTCTGATTAATCTGTGTCACAGTGATTCGCGTGTGTATTTATAATTGAGGTAGGATTTGCGTTGGAAGCGCCGTGGCCTTAAGTTAGCTACCATCCCGGTATTTGTCTGAAGCAGAAGTGTGGGAACCACGGGAACCCTCTCCCTACCCTCAGACCAGAATTGAATTTCTTGGCAGAGATGGGAATCTAACCCGGGTCTCCATGGTGACAGCCAAGAATGAAGAATTCTTACCATTAACTGGACAAATCAACTGATTGTTTGGTTGGTTCCTTAGTTTAGGGGCTGCGACAACGTGGTCATGTAGCCCCGTATACTTTGTGTGTGTGTAGAATCTGTCTGATAACCGGTGTTAATTGTGATGGCTGTATTATTGTGTGCTATATGTGATTCAGGTGAAGGACTGCAGCCGATTAATTTTTTCAAGTAGATCCTACTTTTGCTACCATCCATGACACCTAGCTGCGGACGTGACTACTTTATGCCATCACAGTCAGCACCCGGTGTCGAACGTTGGAAATAATAGAGCGTTATCAAACTAACCTACAAATGTTTGTTTCCACAAGTGTAGTCAGTGGAAGGTTTTTTTCCATGCCATAAATCTATGACATGGGACCGCCGGCTTTACTTCCCCTCCAAAGGAAGGCATACTGTGGGACTTTTAACGCTCATAAAAAATCTGACGACTTCGACCGGATTTGAACCCGTGACCTTGGGCATAGAAGCTCAGCATGCTACCAACTACGCCACCGAAGCCGCCAACAGCCAAGATTCTTTAGGGACTTTGCATCATCGTGGTCATGCATCCCCGTGTACTTGGGTGTGTGTATAATTTGTCTGATAATATGTGTCACTGTGATTCGTATGTGTATTTATAGTTGAGGTAGGATTTCCGTAGGAAGCGGTCGTGGCCTTAAGTTAGCTACCATCCCGGTATTTGTCAGAAATAGAAGTGGGGAAACCACGGGTAACCCCTTCCGGCCCTCAGACCAGAATTGTATTTCTTGGCAGAGATGGGAATCTAACCGGCGGAGAGTAAACTTGAAGAGTTTTGCGTGCAACTAACTGAATGTACCAGATTAATTTAAACTTCATGTCTGTATGCACTTACGTGGTAATCACATTACTCTCGGTTCATATTAAAATCACGCCTGTCCATGTAATGGCATGTTGGAAACTTTCTCGCTCAAAACTTCTCGACAGAAAGACATGCATACTTACAAGACTACAGTACTTTAACTTTAGGGAACTCAGCTAGAACTGTGCAAGAATTATGGGCGTTTCCACAATACATCCTGCACAGGAAAATTATGTTAACACATTTACATATCGTGAAGCAATTAACATATTAACGTATTTGATGCTGATGACGATGCTGATTATAATTGTTGTTGTTTTAAGAGGCATAGGTTTGAAGTTATCGGCCCCTAATGGTTTGGAGAATAATGAGAATAATAATGCAATGGAAACTGCTGCTATAACTAATATTACTAACTTACACACTCTAGCACAGTCATCAGAGTGACACAGAAATCTTCTACACACACCCAAGTGCACGGGGATACATGACCACGATGTCGCCTATCCCCTAAAGAATCAATCACGACAACATAACTTACCGACTAGAAGAAGAAATGAGAAAAGAAATGAATAAGTGAAATGAAGGACAGAAGGAAAAATTGCCCTTAACCCTCAAAGAATGAGGATTTAGTGACTTGGAAGGAAGGATAGCCATGAAAGGAAGATAGGAAAGAGAAAGAGGAGATGTTTCACCCAATGTGAGTGGTAAAAGTAAAAAATACCGGAACCAGCTCAGGAACGTCTCGAGGTTGCCAACTCCCTTACTCACCAGCCGTGACCCCTCGAGGGTGGAGCACTATCCAGAGTGCACCAGAAGTGGTAGGGCTACACCCACCCTGCCTCCTTTAGGGCCTTGAGCAGAAGGCAGGAGATACCGACGAAAGGACTTCGGCTTCAGTGGCGTAGTTGGTAGGATGCTGAACTGCTGTGCCCAAGATAGCGGGCTCAAACCCGGCCGAAGTCGTCGGATTTTTTAACAGCGTTAAAAATCCTTCAGTATGCTTTCCTTCGGAGGGGAAGTAAAGCCGGCGGTCCCATGTCATATATTTATGGCATGTAAAAGATCTATTAGAAAGAAAATAAAGGGATTCTGCCTTTTCAATATTTATATTGAACCTACTCACAGGTACATGTTTCGAAGGTTAACTCCCTCTCCCTCAGCCTGTACATAAATATCAAAGATAAATTACCTTTATAAGAACATACGTTACATGAAACAAAGATTTGTGAAATAAAAAATGTGAAGTTCAACTGCTTCCGATTCTCCATAGAAGATCTTCTGATTGGATTTCCAGGCCTGGGTGCATTAAAAAGCCCTGAATCATGCCGGTGTTGTGAGTCGCTATTTGGTTGCGTCATCGTTTTCCGAACTAGTCTCTATGCTGCCCTTGGAGAACATCATGGCAAAGAAACCATAGAATCCCTGCAGCAGAGCCATGCCCCGCCGTATGTAGTGTGTTTGGGCGTGAACAACAGCAGATCAAAACGTGTCTCGCAAATATCACTCCTTTGATTGTCCAAAGACATACTAGGGGTGAAGGGGAAGGGAAATAGAGGACGGGAATAAAAACTAAGGAAAAATAAATGTGGATATTTATGATGTGTCGTCGTTGGCTGTTGTTTTGGGGTGGATGAATGCGATAAATGAGAGATATAATCATTATTGAATTTGGAAAATAAATTGTATGAATGGTGGAATACAGCTGATCAATTTATCTATTACTCTATAATGCGTCTATTAGTGTTCTGTATAAAATACTGGTTTCAAAATTATTTCATTAAGATTGTGGGAAGGGTTAAATCTCTTTGCTTTGTCAATCTCTATTTGTTCCAGAATATTCATGAGTGTGCCTTTGTTTTCTTGATGTAAAATGACTAAATCGTTCTCTATGGTAGTGAATTTGTGCCCAGTTTCTACCATATGGTTGCCTATCGCCGAAATTTTTTTATGTTTAGTGGCATTAACATGTTCTAAAAATCTGGTGTTGAACCCTCTTCCTGTTTGTCCCACGTTATCAGTGTCACAATCATTACATTTGATTCTGTAGATGACAGAATTATAATATTTGTTTGTTTTATTGAGATTATGCGAGTTGAAAAATGTATTGTGATTAGTGTTGTTGGTTCTGAAAGCTACTTTTACTTTATATTTTTTGAGTACACTATTCATATTGTAGGTGGATTGATTCACAAAGGTGAACATTGCATAAGAGGAAGGTTCTTTATCCTCTTTTGCTAATCTGGAAGCGGGTTTGTTCTTGATTTTGTTCATAATACTGTTAACATATTTTCTATTAAAACCATTAGTTTCGGCAATTTGGTGAATTATTGAAACTTCTTGAAGATATTCTACGTCAGACAGTGGGATGTTCAAAGCTCTGTTAATAAAACATGTGAAGGGGTGGTTAGAATCTTGTGTAATGACAGTGCTGGTTTGAGTTGGTTTTGTGAATATTTGATAGCTCAGGAGATTATTTTCACGTGTGATTAGCAGATCTAGGTAATTTATGGAACTGTTAATTTCATTCTCTACGTGAATTTAATGTTGTTATTTAATTGGTTCAAATGTAGCAAAAATTGTTCGATTTTAGTTTTAGAGTTGTCAAGGATTATGAAAACGTCATCAACATATCTTCCCCCAAAAAATAAACCATCATTTTTGTTTAAGATTAATTCGTGTTCCAGATTGTCTACGAATATGTTTGCTATGATTCCTGATAAAGGAGAACCCATGGCGAGGCCTTCTTTGGTTTCTTTGCCATGATGATCTCCAAGGGCAGCATAGAGACTAGTTCGGAAAACGATGACGCAACCAAATAGCGACTCACAACACCGGCCTGATTCAGCGGCTTTTTAATGCACCCAGGTCTGGAAATCCAATTAGTAGATCTTCTATGGAGAATCAGAAACAGTTGAACTTCACATTATTTATATCACAAATCTTTATTTCATGTAACGTATGTTCTTATAAAGGTAATTTATCTTTGTTATTTATGGACAGGCTGAGGGAGAAGGAGTTAACCTTCGAAACATGTACCTGTGAGTAGGTTCAATATAAGTATTGAAATGGCAGAATCCCTTTATTTTCTTTCTAATATATAGTTAGTCAATACGGACTTCAATTACTGACATTATGAATGTAAAAGATCCTTCCACAGATGAAACTTGTGCGCAGCTAAATTGTTAGGTTAGATTTCGTCGGAACGCTCTATCAAAGTTCCAACGTTCACCACTTGAATTAAAAACGGATAACACACATTAATACAGCCTTCACAACTAACACCGGTTATCCGACAGATTCTACACACACCCAAAGTACACGGGGCTACATGACCGCATTGTCGCAGCCCCTAAACTGAGGAACCATCCAACCAGAATATATCGGCCCGTTACGCACTCAGTAGGACGAGTGGATACTGTTCGGAAGTTATGGCGCAATGCTTTTGGGAAGGCAGATATCACAATGTTATCGCTGGCTCAGCTCTTGGCGGCCAAATTCCCCAGTCTAGCATTCTAGCGGACTTTTCGCCCATGTGGTCTCTCTTTATACATATATTAGTGATTTAAGCCCACGAAGGAGCGCTTATGACTAGTGCTTCGGCGATGCTTTCTTTGTTTTCCAATATCTGCTCAGTCCAGCCAATAACTTGTCCTCCTCTCCTGTGTGAGGAATAGTCGGGTCTTAATCACTTTGGGAAGTGGGGACCAAGAGTTAACACTTTCACAAAATTTGGAACGGTCAAGAATATCAAAGTCTAAAATCCCAGCGTTATTCAAGCCTTGTTTCACTTCAATAAGCAGCAAACTGCCAGTCTTGTAGCCATTAGTCAAGTTTTTGATGTGTAACATCTTTCCGCTTGGTTGCTGGATAGTTTTGTGGGAGTGATTTTGAAAATTGGGCACGGAAGTGAATCGGGCGGAAGTGGATCGAACGGAAGTGGATCGGACGGAAGTGAAGACGCACTGCTAGCTGGATGTACAATTGAAAATGTGTGTATTGGAAACAAGGCAGTGTGTGCTCTGAGGCACAAGAATGTTATGGCAATACAGTAGGCAGTACATTTAGCAGGCACTGGTTTGACGAGCACAGTGGCAAATGTTTCACCGACTTTCATTTATCATTGAGTAGGCTATGAGGCTTCACGTTCAAGGTTAAATATCACATGGGGTAGGACAAAGACGACAAATGACATTTAAGTAAGCGGCATTATTGTCAAGCTGGGGGTGAGTAGTCAAATATTAAATGCATAACAGAATGTTGTTATATGAGGGGAATAAAAGCTGTATTTTCATCATATGTGAGACTAGGTCATTTCATGATTGTAGGAAGCCATGTTTTGATTGTTTACGACGAACTGTATGAGAGCCTTGAGAATAATGAATGTTATAGTTACTGAGGAATGTGCTCACAGTATTTGAGAGTACTGTCGACGTTGTGTGTCACTTTGTTATTATGAATTATTAATGTAAATAGAAGGAAGGAAGCTTGTAGTTTTGCGTGTCCGTTAATCTCGCGATCTTTCACGGTCACGTAAAACTACAATCTTCCTTTTTTAATCTCGCGATCATGATCCACGGTACCTCCCTTTTACGTGGAATGCGAACCACAGGACATGGCATTTCAATTCGAAAATCTCACATGTATTGACCGGGAATCAAACCCGGTCTACCTTGGTGAGAGACTAATAGCTTGACCGCTGCGCCACAGATGTGACAGTAGCATATCTCCAATTCAATCTATACATTCATCATAGTACCAGTATGAAAATGGAGTGTAAATTAACATTTCAAGAATGTCCAAGCTGTGTAGTATACGAATAGGATAACATGTCAGATGTTACACATCATATGCGACTACTGTAAGGCTCGTATCTTTTTTTATATATATAAATTCGCAAATAGGCAAAAATATTCAATGGTACCTAGAATACTGTCTGAATTTTGATTTCTCTATATTGTAGCTAAAAAGAAATGGAACAATGACTTTTGTACCTATTGGCCAGGTAAGCTAATAGTAAATAGAGCATTACCTATTATATTACCTGCTGTGCCTCGCACCCCGCTACCCATTAATCACCTTCAAGCAAAACGCTCATTCTCAGTGAAACTTTTCAGCATTTTAAAATTAATTGTAAAAGTTAAATAAGTTTTGATGCAGGAGCCTATTACTTGTTGTGATATAATGTTATTCATGAAGTCTGTCCATAAAACGAGACTAGTTGCATATTCCGCTGGTGAAATGAAGTTTAGAATATTATCCGCAACACTTTCGGGTAATATCGATCAGAAGCGTCAAGGGGAGGGGATGGAGCAGGACAATGGTAAATAATAATAAATAAGTCCCACTTAGCCAAAATATCCTAACTACCCAGGCTCAAAAAACAAACGAGTGTGCATCGTTGACTGAAGAAATACGAAACTATAGGAACTAATATGCATGAGAATTTTGCCAGTGCTGATCTCGTCCACGGGAGTTGTGCCAAAAACGTTGGTAATGGCTTTGGAGGAACTGCAAATAAAACACAGGATTACCAGAATACAGTAGGCAGTGTTGCCGGATACTTGCCATGTTGTTAGGCTATTTGTCACTGTAAGGTTTACACGACTGTGAAATCCTTATCTTGTAGACTGAGTTGTACTATATTTATGAGAAATTAAAGATAATAATAATAATAATTTTTAGCGTATGGCTTTTATGGCGGGAGTGTCCGAGGACATGTTCGGCTCACCAGTTTTGTAGCTGCTTCGAGACGGACACCCAATGGGTGAGCTACAAGTACCGTTGGGGAGGGAAGGAGGGAAGTTGGAATGTAAGGACGAGGAGTTGGAAGGTAGCGGCTGTGGCCTATAGTTAGGGGCCAACCCCGGCATTTGCCTGGAAGGAAGATGGGAAACCACAGAAGACCATCTTCAAGGTTGCCGGCGGGGGGTTTCGAACCTCCTCGCCTCCCGGATGTGAGCGACTGCCATCAGTCATGCCGTAACCACCACGGCTAACTCACACGGTATAATAATAATAATAATAATAATAATAACAGATGACAATACGGAAGAGGAGATTGCTATTTTTTGAACATTTGTTCAGGGAAAGAAAACCGGCTCGATATGGTCCGAGGAAAGGAAGAGGAAACATAGTGAGATGATGAAGCAATACTAGAGGAAGAAGAAGGAACAGCAAAGGGCAAAGCATTGAAATTGGCTCGTGATCCCTAGACGACCTAAACGATAATAATAATTGACACCTAACTTTCACATTAGGAATGACCGGACCCATCTACTACCCTGCCCAGAGAATCTATTTTGGAGCCATTGCTAGACCGATAACCTAGAAATGATACACAGTTTTCGTAATCACACAACATCTATTGTTTCCAATTAATAATTTACAATAGATGTCTCACACATATAAACATAGTTACATACATATATAAATAAACACTAAGAGATGAAACCTTATCGCAGATATCTGCGTACTTACTTTCTCATATGTGACCTCAGGATTTGGTCCTCTACTCAATATCAAAATCGTCCTTTGATATGTTCATAACGTGTATTTACAGAACGTCGTTCAATGAATCCAATGTCTTTCTAAGACAATTCATATATTCCAATATCGCTTAAATGTCGAATCTCGGTTATATCTGACGAAAGCTAATATATCTAATATATAGCATAAATGTCCTAAGACAATAAATCCGTCATAATACGAAATAGATACAATTTATACGCCTTTTAGTCCGGTCCTCAATCAAAACGGTCTATATCTTTTACATGGCTACCGCGAACCTCTCTTGTCCACCAGCTGTCAATACCGTCATAGCAAGAACATCTGATCGAGGAGACAAAGGACGAGCAACACGCACAGAATCGTACCTACTCCCAGACCTTTTTCCAAAGACTACTTACAGTAGCCACCTCTCATCTTAGGGTCACGACCAAAACCCACATAATATACTCATTCCTTGAGTTTACAACCAACATATTAGCCTAATTGAATATAAGGAAGTTATATTTCCCTCGTAATACATCACAGGTGTCCATTCCTAACTGAAATACTAAACAATGTCACATCCGATTGCACACACGACTTACTATCATATTTTCCTGCATGCCAATTTAAAAAGATATTTTACTTAAATAAGCCGACTATTCCATGCTGCATTTTACTTTACGGTAAATAACTCTTCTCCGATGCATTAGGAAGTTACCAGAGCTATGTCCAGAAGTTTCCACTAGATGAGTTGATTAACAGATCCAGACACTTCCCGGGAAGAGCCACTATCTAGCGGACCAACAGTGAACTATTTCACTCCCCACGAGCTCGAATTTAGAAATCAAGTCTTAAGCAAGGTACTTACAGAACGAAGGGAAGTTAGTGCCGTAACAATAATAATAATAATAACAATAATGCCCGAAAGAGGTCCGGAGGGACCTACAGTACAACATATCAACATACAAAATCTCGAGGACCACACCGAGTGCCGGAATAAAATCACAAATGTTAAGTTTGTTCAAAGAACATCACGACAACCTGGAAAGAAATGGACAGCTGAGCGGAAGAAGGAGCATTCTGAGAGGATAAAGAGATTTTTGGGAAGAGAAGCAGAAAAACGCCCGAAGATGAAATCGTGAATTCAAGTTCAATCTCTCTCCTAAAGGGGAACAATCTATAGAATAATTAATCATATGAAGATGAAAACAGGCCTTAAGAGTTCTTACGAGAAAAGTGAATACTTTGAATACAAACGTGGCAACGAGAAGCATTTGGAAACAAGATTTGGAAGAATCCAAAAACAGACAAATTCAAATATCTTGGTGAATGGATTCAACCTAATGGCCTTAGTATGGAAGCAAATATAATCAGAGCTTGAAAGATGAAGACTGCATATCGATTAACGCATTATCCATTTTTCAAAATTTGCCCTCGCGTTTTGCTGGCTTTCACCGTTCCCCTCATGTCCCACCCAAACCTTCAGCTACTAAATGAATCTCACTCAAACCTGTGTGTCTTATTAGTCTTTCTATAAAAAGTTGAAAGTTGTTTTTCAGTTTGCCTACAAAGAAGATGAAATAATAAAGCTCAATTAACAGATGTGTGAATTACAGAGACTCAACTAAATATTAAAAATTGTCTACAAACATGACGATATGAGGGAAACGTTGAAGGACAACACAAAGCAAGGGCATTATTTCAAAATGTGGCTTCGGTGGCATGCTGAAGTACTAGGCCCAAGACCGCGGATTCAATCCCGGTCGAAGTCATCGTATTTTTAGGAGTGTTCGCATCCTTTATTATGTCTTCCTTCGGAGGGGAGGTAAAGCCGGCGGGCCTATGTCATAGATTTATGTCATGTAGAAGAACCAACCACTACAATTATTAGTGTGTATCTAAATTTGTCGGTCATTTGGTTTGAAACGCTGTATTGTTCTGTCCTGAACTTGGGGGTTAGACGAACAAGGGTGTGTGGGGGTGAGTTTGGAAATGGGTGTCTGACTGGAGAGAGTTTCAGCCAAGGTGCTGAAACCTCGCGTGTCTGTGTGAGAGTGTTGTGGGAGCGGGGGGGCTCTATTTGGTCAGGACCGTAATCTAGGGGATGCCTGTCAAAGTGGGGCTGTTAGCCTATCAGACTAAATACTAGGAGCGAGCTATTCAACTAATTGCTGAGCGCGCAATGTTACGCTCGGTAGATGTGCGCCTAAGCACTTCAAGGTTAGCGCACTGAAAATGACTTGCACAGCAATTCTATAATAATGGACACTGGCAGTTCAATGTGCCGGGTGGGGAAATGAGAGGTAAAGACAAGGTGTGTGTGAATAATTGTTTACAATAGGTATGTGTGATAAGTCGGTCACTCCATGTGAGATCTGTGCTGGACAAAACGGAGGCAGACAGGTTTTTCTCCGGGTACTCCGGTTTTCCCTGTCAACATTTCATTCCAGCAACACTCTCCACTATCATTTCATTTCATCTGTCATTCATTTAATCATTGCCCCAGAGGAGTGCGTCAGGCCTCGGCAGCCGGCACAGTTCATATCCTCGCCGCTAGATGGGGGCTCCATTCATTCCATTCCTGACCCGGTCGGAGACTGGAAGCAGGCAGTGGATTTTCATGTGATAAGTGTAGTTACTGGTTTATTAGTACCAGAATGGTAGTAATGTGTTCCTCTGATTAGAAATCGTGTAGCACAAATTGAGTGTTATGACAAAGTATTTCAGGTGTCAAATGGGAAGGAGTGTAATTTGTAAATTTAGGATTCTGAGCCACACTCACCTTCTGGTAGGACGTCACGACGCAGCTGGACAAGGCCTTCGGCGAAAGACAGACAGTTGGTCCAGTGGGGACGTCCTTCGTAAGTGTTTTGGAATCGCTTATTTATTTTCCGTGTCCAAATCAAATTAGATTTTGCCAGTAAGTAGCAACAGTTATAGCAATAGCATTTGCAGCCAAAATATCGTATTTTGAACATTTATGTCCTCCATCAAGGGGCAGATCAGCAGGTGTTCTGGATCTTGTAACATCCTGCAGTCACAGAACTCATCATTATTGACGAGCATGTTCCATTTCTTGAGATTGTTCTTGCAACGTGAAACACCCGTCCTCAGCCTGTTCAATGATTTCCAAATTCCATATGGCAAGTTGTGACCAGGTGCCATTTTTTCTGATAGAGGAATAGTTGTGTCAGTGATCTCTGTCTTCCATATCTTCACACGGGCAGCTTCTTGTGAGCATTCGAGGGCTGTTACTCCCCTCAAAAAGCTGTTTCTGGACATAAGTCTCTGTCGGGCTGGTTGTTGGCCGAAAAGTGGATGCCTTGAATCGGTTTTTGGAATCGCTGACTCGAGTATTTCTTCATTCTCTTGATGTTCCAGATAGCTTCAGTGTGTGTGTGTGTGTGTGTGTGTGTGTGTGTGTGTGTGTATGTATGTGGATGATGTAAGCCTTGAGCAAGAGTTGAGGTTTCAACTCCGCTGGCCAAGTGTAATTGAAGTGTGTGCCGGTTTGTTGTTGTTGATTCCGGCCTGAGGTTAGCTTTGGGGTAGAAGAGGGTGTATGATGTGGATAGATGCGTAGTCGTATTTATTGGGTGGTTACCGGTAATGGATGTATGAGTAGTTGTAGCTTCTTGTAGTTGAGTGTAGATCCAGTGTCGTGGGGCTGTCTCCCTCCTGCGGGGTGCGTAGGGTCCCAAAAGGATTTAGGGACCCTTGGGCCCTAACAGTATCAAGTTCCAACTTTCGCCGCTAGGTGTCAGTGACAGTGGCATTTATGTTAGCCAAAATTGAACTTGATTGGAAGCCTTCGGGCGTTCAATTAAAATACCCCGCTATGGTCATAGGCTGCGACTCAAATATAGTCTAATAATTTTTGAAACTTGGATAAAATGGCTACAATTTGAATTTCGAACATTTAGAACTTCATTTCTGGAAGCAAGGTGTGGGTGTTCCCTTGGAAACGTGTATAATTGTTGTTGTCCAAGATAAGTGACAGGCACCGTCATGAAGTTAAAATCAGGGGCAGATGACCACTCTGTTCTTCCTCTTAAAGCAACGATAACTAACTAACTAGGATGGTCACGATCATCACCGAGATTCGAATATACGAACTTGCTGCAGCCCACCCAATTCAAGTTTTGAAGTGCTTCTGAAAGCGCTTGGCTAACCAAAAGGTGGTTGCTTTTTTTTAAATGGCGTAATGTCTAGCACATCTGTCACTATAACGTATAGGATATTCTTTCTGTTAAATTGGAGATGGATCTTTACATTTTAATAATAGTTTTAATGCAGCCAATGGCCAATGAAATTCAAACTAAGTTATACATCAATCGTCAAGGCAACATTTGCCAGTGACATATAATAACATAATATCTGTCACACATAGAATATACACATTCTTGCCACGGTTCATGGAATCGTTCCGTGCGGCAAACTCTATGTTGAAAACAATGGACTACGAGCCCCGTGACAAAATGTCTCAGCTTATAGTTAGCTTCCTTCCATTCGTCTCGAATCATGGCATGCGTGGTATCGAAATCGAGCCATATTTCATTCTTCTTCCTTTGGAGTTATTTTATCACCTCCTTGTACGCTGGTGTGGATTGTAGGAGAAATCGTAGAAAAAGATCAGTCAGTAGCATTGTTTCCCGGCTAAATTTCGTATAGATGTACTGTTACAAAGCAGGTACTGTCAGTCACTACAAAATTGCGTCAGGAAAGTTAAAGTTACGTCCCATTGGAGGCATGCTGTTGTCAGTCAAAGGGTACGCTGAGGTAATCCAATCCAGAGAGATCGCAAGGATAGTTAACATGAAAAATTAGCGCCGGAAACATTTATTTCCTACACGAGGGTGTACTTGCATTAATTATGGAATTAAGAGCTTGCTACGGCAATTATATTATGATTTCTGTGCTCATAAATAGCATTTCTGGCACGCGAGGAGAATTGAATTACACTCCTAAATTATGCAAGGATATACATTAAATTACACGCGTAGCTTTGAAAATAATAAATGACCTTGTCGGCATAACCAAGTATTACTTTGTTAACTCTAGGATATTTCTGTTCATGAGTTCATGTATTCTAAACTGGTCAAAACAATTAGGGGATCAGCTGAGTTATCATACACAAGATACATATGGTAACGTCTTTTTCAGAGTTCGGTTACAATTGTAATTTGTGTGTGCTACAGTACGATATTGTGCTCTCTCAACTTTTTAATGGAGATTTACATGGTGTTTACTTAGAGCTAGGCACCATGGGGCTGCCATAATAGTGAAAAAGTCATTCTCGTTGCCCTCCAATATGGTGTGTGATCACATCGGACGGGCAGGACAGTTGCACACCTGTGTGGCACGGACAGTATGAGGTTATCAATCAGCTCTTGAGGGATATTTGGCCATTCTTCCATGAGTGCAATATCCAGCTAGGCAATCGTTGTGGGAGGTGCTGGTCTGGCTGCAATGCGTCTGCCAAGTGAATCCCAGACATGCTCAATCGGGTTTAAGTCCGGTGGACAAGCTGGCCACTCCATTCATTCAATGACCTCGTCGTGAAGAATGTTGTCCACCAGTGCAGCTCTGCGGGGACGTGCGTTATCGTCCACCAGAATGAATCCATCGCCTATGGCACCAGCGTAGAGCTCAAAAAACGGTCGAAGGATCTCGTCTCGATACCTCTCAGCAGTCAAAGCGCCATTCTGAACGACATAGAGGTCCGTACGTCCGCCAATACTGAATCCTGCCCACGCCATTCGTCCATCACCATGATTTGGTGCTGTTTCCTGCACATAAGCGGGATTGTTCCAAGTTCCACGTTCTCTCCAGATGAGGGAATGACGATTGTCCGGCTGAACACAAAATCTTGACTCATCTGTGAACAGAACCCGGTGCCACTCGTCACGACGCCAATCCTGATGTTCCTCCGACCAGTTTCCGCGGGCTAAACGGTGTCGTGGTTTTAATGGGACACACGCCATAGGCCTCCGTACGTAGAGGACACTTTCCCGAAGGCGATTTCGGACTGTTTGTGTTGATATTGCGCGTCCTGTTGCCGCCTGGAGGGTGCGTTGCAGCTGAATTGCATTCAGCCTCCTGTCTCGACGGGCTGTTTACCGGAGATAACGGTCATCTCTTGCTGATGTTACCCGTGGAAGACCTTGGCCTGACTTCTTTTAACGGTTCCTGTTGTCTGAAATCGCATCCAGGTCCTGGAAATTACACTTAGGGACACTCCAATACCTGCAGCCACCTCCCTCTGTGTCGGTACCGCTTCCAACCTTCCTATGGCTCTCCATGCCATACCTTCGGGTAAGTTACGTTGTTGTTGCATTGCATTACCTGCTCACTACACGATTTGAACCCAACTGCCTGTGTCATTCGTTTGGTAGAGTAAACACACGTCCACACCAACCCCCTCTGCAGCAACTTTCAGTTATTACCACCATCTCGGGTGCCGTAATATTGTTGTCTCCACTCCGTAGAACCGACAAAAAGACGTCGAACCATTTTAGGTCATTCTGCCGATGACAATACGTCGGAACCTAGATATCTCAACTGATCCCCTAATTGTTTTGACCAGTGTATATAAAACTGTTCTGCAGTCAGTCAACATGCATAAGGGAAACCAATTAATTTGGCCTGATATACAGTCAGACTGGATCGTGTTGGACGCCATTTTTCAGTGTTGCCATAGTAATGCTTTTCAGTCGGTCAACACGATTGTACCCAATTTTAATGGTTGTTTCCCTAAACCTGACTCCTCTGACAATGTAGACTGTAGAACAGGTGTTATAAACTTTTTATACTGTGAGCAACGGCCTCAAGCCATACCAAGTACCCGAGCACCAATAAATCGAATGTAATAATAATAATAATAATATGGTACTAATAATAATATAACAAGCATGAGACTCTGTTTTCTTTATTGGTACGTTAACGATCTTCTTCAGGGCAAAATAACCTACCAAATAACCTAAACATTTAGCTACACACCACCAATTGTAGTGGTAGGTTTTTTTACATGCCAAAAATCTGTGACAAGGACCCGGCGGCTTTACTCCCACCCGAAGGAAGCAAACTGAGGGATTTTAACTATTTTAAAAATCCGACGATTTCGGCCGGGTTTGAACCCGCGATCTTGGGCATTTTACCGACTACGCCACTGAAGTCATTAAATCGAATATTATATTAATAATAAAAATAATATCATTTTATTAAATATTACGCTAAGGTGTATGTTTCACAAAACTGAAGCTCCTAAACCAGAGGGAGTTGAAGGTGTGGTTCGTACCAAAATCTTAGAAATTGTCTCAATAGTAAAGGAAAAATCTTGCGTTTCTTGAAAAGTCAACGGAAATATATTTATTTGTTTATAAAGTGGTTTTAACCAAATAAACAAGACGATAGCCCGTGGCATCGCGTATAGCCAGCATAGCACTAGGGCCGGGCGGGTAGTCTGTACACATGGGGCGCACAGAGCCCAATACGTGAGAGTTCTCACACGGTCCACTATTATGTATATAATATTAATAATATTGTAAAAAACATGTGCCTCTCTACCTTTACTGGTACGTTAAAGATCCCCTTTGGGGGAACATTCCGGCACCCAGGCGTCTCTAAAAGCCGCAGTAGTTAAAAGGCACATCAAACCAATAACATTATTATTATTAAAACTCAGCAATTTTTCTAGGTTTATGCCGTGTGTTGTGTGGGGTTTCGCCCAGGAACACCAAACTGGCTCATCAGCGGGCTCTTGGTCTTCCGCGCCCGGACCCCCACAGGAGTTGCGAAAAATTGCTGAGTTTTAATTCACGGGCCTTGAAAGCCAATGTGCCATCTTTTGGAAGCCTTTATAGGGAGGTGAAAGGTTGCTTGAGCGTTTAGCTCTCGCAGTTAAGAGGTACACGTGTGGGAAGTAGTACACAGTTCGCACAGTAGCATTTTTAGCAAAACCTCCTCGGCAGCTATATCAGTCCTCTGGCACTAAAAGGGTTAAGGGTTAAAACTCTGTATATATGCTACAGAATGATACCATAAGGCAGTGCAGTGTTTGCCAGAATGCCAAGCTCAATAAAAAAAAAGTAGCTATACATAAAGCCCTGCGCGGATGCGGATATCCGCGGATAAACCCGCGGATATCCGTAACATTTTTCGCCATGCGGATATAGTTTGCAAGGCTTTGCGGATAGCGGATAATGTTTGGAGTAAATTTGCGGATAGTTTATAGAATACAATCCGAACTTGTTGAATATCTTGGGGAAAGTTGGGTAATTGTGCGCACCTATGTTTTTCGAGTTGGTAATACAACTAGCAACTCAGTTCCCTGCTACCCTTAAGCTGTCATCGTACCTATCAGATAGGGACAGTGAGCATGATGCCAGTCGGTATGTGACAGCCGTGGGGCTTGGATGAAGAAACTTTACACGTTGCATGTTATTTTCTGTAGCCAGCAAATAAGAAGGTAAGACTACAGTTGTGAAACAATTATTTAAAATTACATGTTGTTTTAAATGCCAGTTTTTACAGTGTTTAAGCATGTATTTATTTTTCAATATTATCGATTAGTTTACCAGGATTCATTGAGTTACGTTTTAAATGCAGAGTGTGGTAATAGTGCGCAGAACATAATGATACAAGTAAATGCAACGCGAAATTAATGGCAAAATATTTCGTGTTTGTTCTCCAGATGCCAAGAAATTATACGCGGAAAACGGAGAAAAACTCCTACCCATCAGAAAATATGCAGAAAGCTCTACGTGCAATTGGGGATGATGGGAGGAAAATGAGGGAAGTAGGGAGACGTTTCAACATTTCCGAGTCAACCGTACGAAAGCAGTTGCTGCAAAATAGGCTTGTTCTACCTCTTCTAGGCCGTTAACCTGTTTTTACCAACGAAATGGAGTCACAGTTATCCGAATACGTTTTGACATTGGCAAAATTATTTTACAGCTTAACGCCCACCAAGCTTGTCAGACGGGTTGCGTTAAAGTTTGCAGAGGAGAATAAGATTCCCCATAATTTCCATAAAAAAAGATCTAGCAGGCGAAGATTGGTTGTATGGGTTCTTGAAGAGAAATCCTACATTAACGTTGAGACAGCCTGAAAATAAAGCCTAAATTGGATTGCCTCCTTTAATGCTGACGAAACGAAGATATTTTATTCTAATATCCAAAATTGCAGAATTTTGGTACCATTGCATTGTTATGCTATTGTAAAAAGCATTGGAATATTCTAATGTTAATGCACAATGCAAGTTTCAGCCCATTCACATTGTACTGTATTATTATGGCTTTCCAACATTCATCCCATGCTCACAATTCCCCAACCCATGCACATGATTACCCTGCAGGGTGGGTAATGGTGCGCAAGTGCATATTTGCGAGATTTTGAATTATAGACCACCAAATGTATTTTTGAATTAAATTTGTTTCTGCACATCGAATATAGGATTACTAAGGCTCCCTTATTCATAACTGCCGTTGTGTTATCTATTATGAGACGATCACCAGACCGATTCTTGCTTAAGTGCGCACAATTCCCCCACTATCCCTTACTAGGGCCCGGATGTTCATGACTTTTTTTTAGTTATGTTTTTTCAAGACAAATGTAAGTTGATGATTTACGCTAATTCCATTCAAATTATGTCATTAAGGATAATCAACACTCCGAACTGAAAAGGGTTGCAATTCTGGCTGTGTAACATTCATTTTAAACATAGCACTTGGCATACATAGCACACGGGAACCACTTTCTGCTTAAATGTCTAATAGATAAAGTATACTGTAAAGCAACACATTGAAAATATTATTGTAATGCCAGTAGATTCGGATAACAAACGTGTGGATAACTGTCGTGCGGATGCGGGGCGGATGCGGATAACAGTCGTGCGGATGCGGGGCGGATGCTGATAACAGTCGTGCGGATGCGGGGCGGATGCTGATAACAGTCGTGCGGATGCGGGGCGGATGCGGATAACAACCATGCGGATGCGGGGCGGATGCTGATAACAGTCGTGCGGATGCGGGGCGGATGCGGATAACAGTCGTGCGGATGCGGGGAGGATGCTGATAACTGTCGTGCGGATGCGGGGCGGATGCGGATAACAGTCGTGCGGATGCGGGGAGGATGCTGATAACAGTCGTGCGGATGCGGGGCGGATGCGGATAACAGTCGTGCGGATGCGGGGCGGATGCTGATAACAGTCGTGCGGATGCGGGGCGGATGCGGATAACAGTCGTGCGGATGCGGGGCGGATGCGGGGCGGATGCTGATAACAGTCGTGCGGATGCGGGGCGGATGCTGATAACAGTCGTGCGGATGCGGGGCGGATGCGGATAACAACCATGCGGATGCGGGGCGGATGCTGATAACAGTCGTGCGGATGCGGGGCGGATGCTGATAACAGTCGTGCGGATGCGGGGCGGATGCTGATAACAGTCGTGCGGATGCGGGGCGGATGCTGATAACAGTCGTGCGGATGCGGGGCGGATGCGGATAACAACCATGCGGATGCGGGGCGGATGCGGATAACGTTTTTTTTATCCGCGCAGGGCTCTAGTTATACAGAGCTTTACTATCTAATAAATATTAAGTGTCTCTTATGAATAGGTATTATTTTACAATATTGTGTGTCCTCCAGGTATTTATATACAAACAATGTATATTAATAATACTAATCAAGAGGAAAATGCATTTTAATGGGCTCCAATTGAGTATACAGCGCGTGAAGCAAACACATGTCCGGTATATATTCCGATAACAATAGCAGGTTCTGAATACTACCGGGTGGGCCCAGATAAACTCCGCCCAGCAGTGACGTAGCTAGGATATGCGTCTGGGGGAAATGAGAGGAGTCTAAAATCAAATGGCGAGAGATGGCTCAGACAAATTGTTGTGATTTTCTACCGTGGCAATGTCATGGTGCAAGAAATATGTCATTATGTTCCATAGTTTCAAGTTATGATTTAAAAGGCAAGCCCTGCACCCAATGTTCGTCCTGGTTAATGGTATGTAAGATTTATGCACAAATGATTATCGCTCATTTTCTCAGAGTTGTGTTTCTGACAGCCGTTTTAATGATAACTCAAAAATAAGATGTTCAGTAAAGAACATATAGCCTACTTTTTCCTAAATGCATGGGTATTGTTGAAATACAACGTGTTATACGGATATTAAACATGAATATGAGGTGCCCTTTGCTAGTGCTACCTCTGTACAAAATTTCATTCAGTTCGGTTTCGCTGAATATGGTGAATCGATTTGCACACATACATGGCCGCTATCTGCAAGCTATTGGGCTGATGACCTTGTAGTTCAGTCAATAGATGCTTCCCACAAAAAGGTATGTTGTTGCAAAATTTGGTGGAGATCAAATAATTAAGTTGGTCGTAATTTGATTTAAGCTTTCAAAATTTCGGTGGCGCCATTCCGTTCACGTCAAGATGGCGGCGATATAAAACATGACCCTGAGGTGCCCTTTGCCAGTGCTATCTCTGCACCAAATGTCGTTCAATTCGGTTTTACCGTGTTTGAATTGATAGGGGTAATCGATTTGCACACTTACATGGCCGCCATATGCAAACTATTGGACTGATGACCTTGTAGCTTGGCAGGTACATTTCGGAGATGGAATTTTTCCCCACCTGTGAAGAGAGTCCGCGCATCTGCCACAATTTGTCCTTTGTGCTAGTAAGGAACAACACGTATTACTTGCCTGCGATTTGAAGAAATAATATTATGTTGGACCCTTTACCTGGTATGGAAATGATGCAAGCGTAGGCACAATAATTTTAAATTTGATTTCTCTCTAAGAACTCAGCACTTAAGGGGGAACATACAGCTTAACCTTTTAAGTAACGATAGCATAGCACAAGATTTGATACTTATGTATTGTCATTTATATAATACTAGAGTACCTGTACGAGAAATCTCGCATGTGTATAGATCACCCGCCCAGTTTTATTGTTATTCGGGCTTACGCAAGAAAGTTATGACAGGACTATCGTCTTGTTTATTTGTTCAAACGCACTTTCTCAACAATTTATCTATATTTATGAAATCAGAGTGCAATTCGTCATTGCTGGGGGTAATTCTCTGTATTTTGAATGGTAATGTGTACGATCGGTCGCTTGTGACGCCCCATGTGTGTATAGACCATCCACCCAACTTATTGTTATGAGGGTTCGAAGCGACACAGTTCTGGCAGGGGCTATCGTTTTGTTTGTTTAATCCCACTGTATAAACAAATACATTTATTTCTGTTGACTTTTCAAGAACTGCAGGAATTTCCAGTACTATTTTGACGATCTGGAAGATTTAAGCACAAACCGCACCTTCTAACTCCCTCTGGTTTGAGATCTTGAGTTTTGTGAAACATACACCTTAGCGTTTGTATATACACATCATAAAAGTTTTGCATATACTTACCACATCGAGAGACGGTGGTACAAAACTTCATCCAGGAGTCCGCCATTGCACAAATGGAATGGCCTGAGATGTAGCCGGACATGAACTGTATCGAACATTTCTGGGATATGCTGAAGCGTGCTATTGCTCAGCGTCCACGCCTCCCATAATCCTCCGAGAGATCTTGGAGGGATCGCCTGCCTCAAGAGGACCTGAACAACTTGATCTGTGGTATGCCCTGCTGGACGCCAGTGGTGGCCATGTACCTTATTGAAACGTCATAGGATGGTAAGATTACATCACATTAGTCCCTATTTAACAGGCCAAATGCCATCCGGTTTGTAATTATCTTTTCACACATTGATAAAGTGTGCAGGATTTGTCAGAATGCCGTGTCTTTTGTAATAACCTCGGACACAATCCCACATACGCTCTGCATCATGGCAAACAAGTGTTAAGCAAAACTAGTTTATTGATGTGTATATACTGTAGTGTAACTGCACTGAAACCGACAGCAGTGGCTACGCTCACTAAGGCGTTGTGTTAGGTCATGGGGCTAAGCTCTCTGCTGACTCGGTAGACGAGTGGGTTCGATCCCCACCGCCGACCGTCCTTGAAATGGATTTTCGTGGTTTCCCATTTTCAACACGAGGCAAATGCTGATGCGGTACCTTCTGACAGGCCACGGCCGCTTCCTTCCACATCCTTGCGCAGTTTCTTTCATTTGCTTCAAATCCATCTCTCATACCGGAACGCAGGTCCCTCACGGGCGTCGACCAGAAGGACCTGCACTCGGCCTCTCAGGAGGCCACACGACAACAACAAAATGCACTGAAGCAGGTTTCATTGATAAAACGAAACATATACGCATATCTTATAAATAAAAGTGAAAGTCTGTATGTATGTGGGTGGGTTGGTTCCGTATACAAATTTACACCGTTCCACCAATCGCAACCAGATTTTGCATACACATAGTTTAGGACCCAGAAGGAACGGCTGGCAATATGAATTTTCGATAGTCTTTCTCATTGTTCTGATTTCGGCCTTTTTGCACTCGAGCAAAGGCTAATACAGTCATAAAATATACTGATAAAATAATGGCATGGCCGGCCATCTCCATGGCAACACTAGCTCAAGACGGGGCCACAAAGTTTCTATCTACCTCGGTAAGAGGCCATGCTACACTCAGTGCCAGCTAGATCACATCCCTCCAAGCTACTTTAAACTACCTGTCCATTTAGCACAAGATAGATGGCAGCACCAACCCACTGTGATCGCCGTGGCATTTTAACTGCGAACTGGATCGCATCCCTCCTGGCTGCTTTAAACTGCCTGCCCATTCAACACTCAGACGCGTACTGGATATTCTGTATATTAATTCACCGCTAAGTTCAGCGCCAATCTTCCGCTGCTTTTTAAGGGGACGATACCTGAAACGGAGGGTTTTAACTTTGGAGGCTTAATATCGAGATTGAAAACACGCGAAAACATGGCACTAAGTTAGTTCTTTTGTTATTCAATCAACATAAAGAATATGATATTTATCATTTAGACTTTCACGTCCCGTGACATTATCCATAATGTAGAATTTTTGGCGTATGCCGTGTTTTATTCAATCAAACTCAACGCGTTTCGAAAGTAACCATGTCTTTTTCATCAGGATTAAACAGAAATACCACTAAATTGTTGCTAAGAGAAAGCAACAAAGAAAGTAAAAAGGTGTCCTAAGATGGACGCCATTTTATCCCCATGTTAGGGATAACGAAAAGCAGCAGTGTATTACTTTCTGAGGGTTCTGATAATAGGTAGCCAGGACTCACTGAGATTGTAGCCGGTGTCGCGGTTTACATTATTGGGTGTTTACGTATTTCAACCGCCTCCCTGATGGGACGATATTGCTTTATACGGGCAAGAACATCCACTCCTTAGAACATGACATCATGGCCAGGTGTTAAAGCATGATCAGCAACAGCTGATTTATCAGGTTGAATGAGCCTCATACATCTACTATTATTACAACCGGGTATCTACAGAGTTCCCTGTACTTGTGGCAAGGCTTGTATCTGGCAGACTTCGAGAACGATATGCACTCGCATTAAGGAACATAATAGATGTATCAGGCTCATTCAACCTGATAAATCAGCTCTTGCTGATCATGCTCTAACACCTAGTCATGATGTCATGTTCCAAGGAGTGGATGTTCTTGCCCGTATAAAGCAATATCGTCCCAGAATCATCAGGGAGGCGGTAGAAATACGTAAACACCCAGATAATTTCAACCGCGACACCGGCAACAATCTCCGTGAGTTCTGGCTACCTATTATCAGAACCCTCAGAAAGTAATACACTGATGCTTTTCGTTGTCCCTAACATGGGGCTAAAATGGCGTCCATCTTAGGGCACCTTATTTAGTTTCTTTGTTGCTTTCTCCTAGCAACAATTTAGTCGTATTTCCGTTTATTCCTGATGAAGAAAGACATGGTTTCTTTCGAAACGCGTCGAGTTTGATTAAATAAAACACGGCATAAGCTCAACATTCTACATTATGGACAATATGATATTTATTTTTAGCCTACTTTTCACATTTTGCAAAAATGAGGAAAAAGTAGACATGAGATCGGGCAAATGTGTGTGTGTGTCTGTCTGTCCTTCTGTCTGTCTGTCTGTCTGTCTGGCTGTGTGTGTGTCCCCCCCCCCTATCAACTCCTAAACGGCTGCAGCAATCGAAACAAAATTTGGTAGGAGTGAAGATCTATACCTAAACATTTCACGCCCATATTTGAAAATGATGTCAGTGCTACCAACTGCTGAAAAATCGCAATTGAAATTTGAGCTCCATGTTGGATATCTTGGAAGGTATGAGGAGCTATTTCAAAATTGGCACACGTATAGATAATAATATTGCAGTTTAATTTCCAGGAGGCCATACATCGCAGTGTTGCCAAAATGAATATACGCCTTCTGATAGGTCCAAATTTTAAATACGTATAACTTCTACACTATCAATTGGATTTCAACCAAATTTCGTATGTGCTATGTGTACATAAACAGACATGACTGAACGTATTATTAAGATCCACCAGGGCTGCCAACTGTTAATAAATGCTCTCAATTTATTTTATCCAAATACCAATATATCAGAAAGTATGCCAGCCGATAGCTTTAAACTATGCACACGTGTAGTACCTGACTTGCTATATTAATTTGGAGTAACATATATACGTCAGTGCTACCAACATGATTCTAAGCCAGCTGAGAGGTCCAACTTTAAATACATGTAACTCTATACTATCAATTGAATTTCAACCAAATTTCGTGTGTGCTATGTGTACCATAACAGATATGTATATGCCGATTCTTAAGAGTAACCAGGGCTGCCAACTGTTAGTAAATACTGTCTCTATTTTTGTTACCCTAATATCAATATATCAGAAAGTATGCAAGCCAATAGCTCTAAACTTTGCACACGTATAGTACCTGGCCTTCTAGATTACTTTGGAGTAACTAATATAGGCCTACGCCAGTGCTGCCAACATGATTCTAAGCCTGCTGATAGGTCCAATTTTAAAATGCATGTAAGTTCTATACTAATGGATTTCATTCAAAATTGACACAACAATAGATCGTATTATTTCAGATTATTTTTGACCAATACATGTATGTCATTGTTGCCAACATGATTTTACGCGCGCTGTTAGATCCAATGTTTAACTGCATGTAACGTCCATGCTATCCATTGGACTTCAACCAAATTTTGTATTCTGTACCTTAAGGGATGGAACTAAGAATATATTCAGTCACCAGGGCTGCCAACTGTAGTTCTCTATTAGGCTACAGTATGCCAGGTATACAGTATTTCGAACTAATTAGAAATTTCGATATTACTAACTTAATTTCGTCATTATTCTAGATAGATCCATATAGATTAATCATTGGCATAGATCTTAAATTTTATGAAAAGTAGGCTCTTTAGTTCGTTACGGAACTTCTTGTTTATTTATCGTATGGCTAGCAACTAGATGAATTACAAAATAATAAATGTATATATAAATAAGTAAATCATATGTACAATATATAAATCACAAGAACATTGGTTGCGTTCGCATTCACAACCTTTTCGTTGTCCCTAACATGGGGCTAAAATGGCGTCCATATTAGGGCACCTTTTTTAAATTCTTTGTTGCTTTCTCTTAGAAACAATTTAGTCGTATTTCCGTTTATTCCCGATGAAGAAAGACACGGTTTCTTTCGAAACGCGTCGAGTTTGATTAAATAAAACACGGCATAAGCTCAAAATTCTACATAATGGATAATATGATATTTATTATTTATCGTATGGCTAGCAACTGGATGAATTACAAAATAATAAATGTATAAACACGGCATAAGCTCAAAATTCTACATTATGGATAATATGTTATGTATTGGTATATTGGCTTTCACGGCCGGTGAATTAAAACTCAGCAATTCTTCTAGGTTTGTGCCGTGTCTTGTGTGGGGTTTCGCCTAGGACACCAAGCTGGCTCGTCGGCGGGCTCACGGCACAAACCTAGAAGAATTGCTGCGTTTTAATTCACCGGCCGTGAAAGCCAATATACCATCTTTTTGGAAGCCTTCATAGGGAGGTTAAGGCTGCTTGAGCTTTTAGTTCTTGCAGTCAAGTGGTGCAGTTGCACCTTATATAAAGGGAGGTGGCGCGCAGTTCGTCACTCCTGTGGGGGTCCAGGCGGGGACACCAAGAGCCCGCCGACGAGCCAGCTTGGTGTCCTAGGCGAAACCCCACACAAGACACGGCACAAACCTAGAAGAATTGCTGAGTTTTAATGATATTTTTTATTTATCGTATGGCAAGCAACTAGATGAATTACAAAATAATAAATGTATATAAATAAGTAAATCATATGTACGATATATAAATAACAAGGACATAGGTTGCGTTCGCATTCACAACGAGATGTCCAGTTGTTGAAGCCAGTCCAGAAAGGGAGATGCAGCAGAAATAACATCTTGTGGTGACCCAGCATAGTTCCTCAGCGGACATTCTTGAACAATATGCTCTACGGTTTGAAGAGGAGCTCCGCAGACACAGGCAGGAGAATCATTAAGTCCCCATTTATGTACCATGGCGTTACATCTGGCGTGACCTGTTCCTAGGCGATTTAACTTTACCCACAGGTTTCTCTTCAGGTTAAATCCCGGAAGTCTTATAGTAGGATCTAGAATACCTTGATGCTTCACAGGAGCAGACCTCCAGTTTTGGCGCCATTGTTCCGTGGAACTAATGTCAGGTATGTTATGCCATATTGGGTTCCTTGATCTAAGACGACTGGAGGGAAGAACATTAAGAACTTCATGAATTGCGAGATCCTGTAGGCGATTTTGTTGATGTAGCTTTCTCCACTCAAGTACTGTTGCTTCCTGTCGTCTTACTTCTGGAGGTGATATGTTACTGATAGTGTGTAACCAGGGAGTTGGGGGTGGATCTCAGCGTACCTGTTATGACCCTCATACTTTCATTCAGATGAACATCGATCTTTGTAGTATGAGCACTACGGTGCCACACTGGGACAAAATACTCTGCTACAGGATAAACCATGGAGAGGGCAGTCGTGCGTAGTGAAGTTGCATCAGCACCCCATGATGTGCCAGCCAATTTCTTCATGATATTTTTCCGCAATTTGAGTTTTTGGCCTGTGTATTCCAAGTGTTTCTTGAAGGTTAAGGAACGGTCCAAGGTGATGCCAAGATACTTAGGGCTGAAATTGTGCTTAACTCTTTGCTGGCAGACGTTCACTTTCAGCTGTTGGTGGGCAATGCGTTGCAAACGTGATATTAATTTAGACACATACTTACGGGCAAATTTTCAATTTAAAGGAAAGCGAAACATACATGGTGGTGGAGGTGATTGTTTTCAAGGGGCGAAATGTCTAGCCCATTTTCCCGTAACTATACGGTACGGATGATAATAAAAATACAACTACTTCCAACTAATTTAAATCTAACTTACTTACTTGACGAGATGAAAAGAAAAGAATAAAGGCAATAAAAGACAGGTAAAAAGAAATGCCTACGGCCACCGAAGAAAGGGATGTTGCTTAATTTAGGGGCTTTGGTACTTCACCCGTTGACGCATGTTTGCACAGCTAACAAAGACCAAGATCCATGCTGAAGAGTTACGGAACATACCCTGCGAGCGGCGGGAAGAAGCTGAAGCAAAATCGCTTATAATCATATTTTTATGCACTTTAGACATTCCATAAATCAACTATAATTTAAACAAAGTAATTCTGCTTATTTAAAATACAGCATACTTCGCAGATCAACGAAACTGTCAATTTACGCGGCTAACTCATATCCTAAGAGAACTCCATATTTAGTAACACCAGTTCTTATTTGTCATTGGATGAAGCAACATCGATGTGCATGTTGGAGCACAAGTAAAAGTACGTCCGTAAAGGGAAACCATGTGACACGGAAAATCAGTGTGCATTTGTCTAATGGGCAGCCATCAGAGCATTATTTGAAAATCTAATGATTGGAGACGTTTATTAATACATAAACTGTGAAATCTTTTTTATTCACGAGGTGAAATGATGGACGTGTGTAACGCAAACTTTACGACCGCATGGTCAAACCTCAGTGCTACATAAACTGTAAAATTGATAAACTGTATAAAATCTACAAGTATATATTTTTTTTGTTTGCCTGATTTATAGTAATTTTTGGTTGAATATTTTATGTAAATATTAGTGAAAAAGTCACGTGTGAGTGTCGCACAAGTGACAGGTTAACGCCAGTGGCGGAGTGAAAATGGGCAATTTATTACCGCATATTAGCATCAGTGAGTGCAAGTTTTCTAAGGTAACCGTGTAGTGTGAAACTGGCAAATAACGCACTGCATTACAAATATCTCAATATTCCACAACAATTTCAAGTCAGAATTTTGAAATTTGTGTCATTTGTATAAGAGAGACATATGAGCATACACAGTAATTTACATTGAGCACAGTTGTACGGTATTGTCATAAGGGCACTAATAATGCACTGAAAAATGTAAATAAAATTGCAAACAATGCCTACATTGATGTATCTTTTTCTCAGAAACTAATAGTTACGTGAGGATAGAATTTTACACAGATAAACTTATTACCCTGTTCTATTATGATGACTAGAATCTTAATTCTATGTAAAACAAGTTCTTAATTATTAATTTTTGAAATTTGTAAAAAAAATGAAAATTTGGTGGTATTAATTACTGTTTCTCAGAAATTACAGGATCAATTTTAATAATCCCAGTCATCAATACTCAAAGGCATGGTTATGTTGTGGTATACAAAATATTAGCTTGTTAGTCCCGCCCAGTTCTGAGAAAAAGGTACATATGTTTGAAAAATATAGTTTTTGAGAAAATCTCAAAAACCATTATGACAGAGTCTGAGTCTAGTCTCAGTACATCCCAGGAAAATAATCATTCTGGGATTCATCCCCTCCCTTTGTATACTTCCTTTTGAACCTCATCTTGGTTCTTAATTCCTTTTGCATGGCCTCAGCAGCTCTATTAGCTTAATATAAACGCTTCTGGTCGATGGACTTCAATGACTCTAGACATTTTTTTCCCAACTTTCACACACATTTCCTTTAATACATGCTTCCTTGAAATGACACCATCATTAAATGTAAGTACTGCCTCTATTACCTCTATTTTGAAGGCCTCAAAATTAACTTGGAGGACACACCTTTCCTTACACAAACATCCTCCACAACTGATAAACTATCACTCATTTTACAGACTTTACACAATATGTTTGTATAAAATCTGACAGAACTTTTAAGCCCTTAATTACATTGCCAGCATTAGAATGTGATATAAACTCAATACTATCCATATCATGAAATTGATCTTTAGAAAGTTTTCTTCTGGATGCACTTGATGGCTATGAACTATTTTCAGGAGTACCACATGGAGAAGTTGGGTTAGAATCAACACTACTAAGTGTTCACTGTCTATATTATATTTACAGCATGTCTATTGCCAAAGAATTTACGTTTCATATACACTTTCTGACTTCTACCCATGTAAAGAAAACTAAAAAAAAAAACACTGCCGGGAAAGTAAATAAACAAACAACAATATCAAAAACCTAAAAATACAACGTACTGTATGAAGCTAAACTTTACCAAGCATAAATTAAATTCACCTAGGCCTAAGTGAAAAAATGAGAATACAATGAGTAAGAAAGTATTGGAGTGAAAGTGGATGTGGCACATTCAGAGCAATAGCTGAGCAGTACTTAGTCGAAAATTAATTTTCAAGGCTTAAATGTAAACAATTTACAATAAATTATACATCAAATTATTCGTAAAAGAACGAAGAATTTTATTACGTTGAAAACTAGAAATACGTTTTTTCATGAAATTACACTACACGGTTACCAATATGTGTAATACTATCACGAACGCTAACTTTATGACACAACTAAAACATCAGATCTTCGAATATAACCCCAACCACGCTATGGCAATTGATTTCTAAATCATGCGTGGGGAATGGCAGCGAAAGATGACCGGATACAATGAGGAGATGATCTAATCCCATATAAGAGACCGCTTATAACAGCTCATGGCGGGTCCCGAACCAAGGGTCGCTGCATCTGTAAGTCAGGTCATGTATTAGTAGCGTATTGTAATGAGTTGGAAACAGTAGATTTAATTTAATTTGGTTTCATTTCTTTAAGTGCACAACGCAGGTAGCTATTATAAGAACGCGTGTGGAAAGTAATAGTTCTGTTAAAGATTTATAAACGCCAGGAAGGAAGTATTTTGTAATGTCCATTTCGTATCATTTCAAAACAGTTATTATCAACTTTTATTTTGTCAAGCTGATGACAAAGAAACTAGTTTTGGCAGATGTTAAATCAAGGCCAAGGTTACAAGCCAAACCAGTCCACAGCACACTCAATCCTAGGCAGTGCATTATTTATTTATTCTGAAGACTGTGACATTCCTAGTATTATAACATCGGAATGCAGTCCCGTTATTCATTTGTTTGGCCAGATCAATACTTGAAAACAGGTTTATTTCTTTACAAGAAGCCAGACAGGCCATGAGAGATACAATATTATGTAACCAAAATGACATACGTTCGACCTCATTCAGGGAAGAGGCAATTTTATAAATGCACAATCACACACTTTAGCTTGTATCAGTAGCCTTCATGTTAATTCAAAGCGTTGTCAGGATGTGTTTTCTGTACACATAACCTTTATGACCAGCATTTAAAACGTATATAATTTAGGAATCCACACTTATTGAAATTAACATTATTAGAGTATTATATGAGTCGTGATGGTGGATTAATACCTCCGACATTGTTATTGTTGTAATACCGGTGGTAATGAACTATTTGCAGTCGTACCTAACCAAGGGCGCCTGGATTGATGAATCCGTAATAAGAGTGAAGTAATTGGTGGAGACACAGGATGTCTAATAATGATGAAGTATTGGTGAAGGCACGGGGTGTCTAGTAAACTATTAAACTATTGAGTTATTTTGCTTAAGTTGGATACACACGATACCTGAGTGCACTGAACGCTATTTAAAGGTCCATAAACTGAACAACTATACTGTAAGGAATAAATAATTGTGTGAAGCTTTAATAATCAAACTTAGGATTTTGTAAAACTAAATTTCCCCTGAACTTAAATAAGATAATAAATACTAAAAATAACATATTTTCTGGACCGAATGTTAACGCTTAGTTATTGTTAAACCATCTTAGATACATTTTGATACACATTCACATGAATAGTCGACAACCAATTGGTGATGTGATAACTGTAGCACACACATTAGATTGGTAGGAATATGAGTCGATGTAATTGTTTAATTACCATCGCATTTGCAGGCTTTCCAATTTTTAGCCTACTTTCGATTTTTGCAAGAAATGAAAGTAGACTTATGAGATCAACACAGGGCGAAAAAAGTGTGTCTGTCTGTGTGTGTGTGTGTGTGAGTCTGTGTGTGTGTGTGTGTCTGTGTGTGTGTGAGTCTGTGTGTGTGTGTGTGTCTGTGTGTGTGTGTGTGTGTGAGTGTGTGTACTCTGAATGTCTGTCCCCCCCTATCAATTCGAACACGGTGAATGCGAATTGAACGAAATTTGGTACAAAGGTAGTACTAGAAAAGGACACCTCAGTGTCATGTTTTATATCGCCGCCATCTTGACGGAAACGTAATGGCGGCCACACAAATATTCAAAGCTTAAATCAAATTACGACTAACCTAATCATCCGATCTCTACCAAATTTTGCAACAACATACCTTTATGTGGGGAGCATCCTTTGACCAAACTAATAGGTCATCAGCGTAATAGTTTGCGGATGGCGGCCATCTTTGTGTGAAAATCGATTCCCCCTATTAATTCGAACACGGTGCAACCGAATGGAACGAAATTTGGTACAGAGGTAGAACTAACAAAAGGCACCTCAGTGTCATGTTTTATATCGCCGCCATCTTGACGGAAACGTAATGGCGGCCACACAAATGTTCAAACCTTAAATCAAATTACGATTAACCTAATCATCCGATCTCTACCAAAGTTTGCAACAACATACCTTTATAGAAGAAGCATTTCTTGACCAAATGACTAGGTCATTAGCCTAATAGTTTGCGGATGGCAGCCATCTTTGTGTGAAAATCAATTCCCCCTATTAATTCAAACACGGTGAAACCGAATGGAACAAAATTTGGTACAGAGGTAGTACTAACAAAAGGCACCTCAGTGTCATGTTTTATATTGCCGCCATCTTGACGGAAACGTAATGGCGGCCACACAAATGTTCAAAGCTTAAATCAAATTACGATTAACCTAATCATCCGATCTCTACCAAATTTTGCAACAACATACCTTTATAGAGGAAGCATTTTTTGACCAAATGACTAGGTCATTAGCCTAATAGTTTGCGGGTGGCGGCCATCTTTATGTCAAAATTGATTCCCCCTATTAATTCGAACACGGTGGAACCGAATGGAACGAAATTTATGTACAGAGGTAGCACTAGCAAAGGGCACCTCAGTGTCATGTTTTATATCGCCGCCATCTTGACTGAAACGTAATGGCGGCCACACGAATGTTCAAAGCTTAAATCAAATTACGATTAGCCTAATCATCCGATCTCTAGCAAATTTAGCAACAACATACCTTTATGGAGGGAGCATCCTTTGACCAAACTAATAGGTCATCAGCCTAATATTTTGCGGATGGCGGCCATCTTTGTGTGAAAATCGATTCCCCTTATCAATTCGAACACGGTGAAACCGAATGGAACGACCTTTGGTACAGATGTAGCACTAGCAAAGGGCACCTCAGTGTCATGTTTTATATCACCGCTATCTTGACGGAAACGTAATCGCGGCCACCCAAATGTTAAAAGCTAAAATGTAATTACGACCAACCTAATAATCTAGTCTCTACCAAATTTTGCAACACCATATCTTTATGTGGGAAACATATTCAGACCAAACTGCAAAAACATCAGCCCAATAGTTTGCAGATGGTGGCCAAGTATGTGTGCAAATCGATTCCCCCTATCAATTCAAACACGGTGAAACCGAATTGAACGAAATTTGGTACAGAGGTAGCACTAGCAAAGGGCACCTCATATTCATGTTTAATATCCCTATAGCACGTTGTATTTTAACAAGCTACTACAACCAACATTCAATCATACTCCTTGAAAAGGACAAAGAGTTATAACAATACCCATGCATTTAGGAGAAAGTAGGCTATATGTTCTTTACTGAACATCTTGTTTCTACTTTCTTAACACTTTGAAACTATGACCATTCGTTACAAACAGTAACAAATCGAGTACGTAGGCAGTGCCAATTGCACAACCATAGGAGCGCTGAATTATTGTATGCATTTGTGTTGTATTAGGGTAAGCCTCCGTGGCTTAGGCGGCAGCACGCCGGCCTCTCACCGCTGAGTCCGTGGTTCAAATCCCGGTCACTCCATGTGAGATCTGTGCTGGACAAAACGGAGGCAGACAGGTTTTTCTCCGGGTACTCCGGTTTTCCCTGTCAACATTGCATTCCAGCAACACTCTCCACTATCATTTCATTTCATCTGTCATTCATTTAATCATTGCCCCAGAGCAGTGCGTCAGGCCTCGGCAGCCGGCACAGTTCATATCCTCGCCGCTAGATGGGGGCTTCATCCATTCCATTCCTGACCCGGTCGGAGACTGGAAGCAGGTTGTGGATTTTCATTCATTTGTGTTGTATTAGCATAGCTCTTTTTTTATTCAGCTACGTTGTGCACATAGCTTGATTTTCTTTGCAATAAACGCGTCTCGTTTATTAATTAATTATATTTAGGACTAGCTAAACAAATCTAAAGATAAATGTTAGAGATGGAACCATCATAGTGTAGAACAAATTTTCGCCTTGCTACTAAATGTAAATGTTTCTAGTATTTGTAAACAAGTAAATGTCTTGCTTTACAGTGGATTCTTTTGATGTTTGATTCTCCCGTAGTCATTTTCGATGTAATTGCTTAGAGATGATCTTACGTGCCACTCTCTTAGCTTGTTCGTTCTTAGACGAATTTTGTATTAGGATCATGTGCGTAATTTAGATCTTGTTTAGGACTTTTTTTATATTTTCTTTCTGGGTAGAATAGTATCGGACTAGCCGTTTGCAACTCTCATGCTAGGCTAGGGATCTTTTCTGAATAAAAGTTATTCGTGATTTTAACATAAGACTGACCTCTCTTTCTTGCTTAGTTTTGTTATTGATGCATTCCTCTGAGCTGGTTAAAGATCGAACCTCACCAATTCCCGATACCCCCGAGTGCAGACTTTGTGCTACACCAGCTTATGAATGTGTCGTCCTCTATACTTGTGTGTTAACTGGAAGAGGGTCTCGGAAGGGTCATTTGAAACCGGTGGCTCCCCGAAACCTTCGGCCAGCGGGCACAGTACATCGTGCTCATGTAGCCCCGTGTATTTGGCGCTGTGTTGAATTTGTCTGATAACCCGTCTTATTTTGATGACTTTATTAGTGTGTGTTTTTATAAGTCAAGTGAATTGTCCGATGGTAACTCATGAAATGAGATTTCCCGGCATTCAAACTTGACCTGTTCTTATTTACAGAAACACACACATCAATACGCCAAAATAAAATACAAAACACAACCTCACCATTAACATCAATACAAACAAATGTCTGTAACAGTGACGTGAAAAAGCGGCGAACACAGTGCTGCTCTTAGCGTCTATATTTGGAAACGAGGTTGTACGCATAAACCAATACTGTAATCGTTTAATGGGCAGGCGTTTAAAGCAGCCATGATGGATGCGATCCAGCTGGCAGTGGCCACACCATTTATTATCTAAAGTACGATAAAAAAAACATTAGAAATCTGAACGCAAAAAAATCTGAAACCATATCTCTTTCATTAACAGGGGTCGTAATAGAGAAATGAAATTAAAAAATAAATTGGCAAACCCTGCATTCGACATACTATTGCAGATTGTTATTAAAGTAGCATTATTTTCTTTGTGATTAGACCAAACATTAGCTACGGCGGTAGTAACACAATTTGCCACCAGGACCGATGTGGCAGTGGTAACACAGAATGACACCAGGTACCGCAATGGACAGAGACAATCCAAAGATATTAGTGTTGACCAAACAGGATATAAATAAAGTGTTCACTAAGGCTAGCGGTAACCATGACTACACTTGGGTTATTGACAAACGAGTGCTGTTCTTTGTACATATCTGATCTCTTATTTCCTCAAATAAAAAGTTTGTTCATCCCACATTTTGCTAATTTCCTATGTATTATCCATTTTAGTGCTCACTAACGAATTATATTGTGTAATGGTGTAGTTATCACGAATTCCCTGGACTCCGCTATAGCATTTTAGAGATCATTACGGTATGGGTTTAGAGAATATATTTCTTATCTTACGAAATACTTTAGGGGCTAAAGAAGCCCAATGTGTTCTCAATCAATGCATCTTATTTAACATTATACTAGGATTATACGTTGCTGCATTTACTTTAAATAGGTGAGATAGGTTGGATGGTTCCTCTGTTTGTTTAGGGGCTGCGACAATGCGGTCATGCAGCCCCGTGTACTTTGGATGTGTGTAGAATCTGCCTGATAACCAGTGTTAATTGTGTTGGCTGTATAATTGTGTGTTATATGTAACTCAGGTAAGGACTACAGATAGTCAGTTTTAAGTAGTTCCTACTTTTGCTACCAAATGCTATCGTCAACGACACGTAGCTGCAAACTTGGCTACTAGATACCACCGCAACCACAACCTGACGGTGAACGTTGGAACGTAATAGCGTTAATCAAACTTAACCTACAAATTTAACCTTCACACGAGTGTAGTTAATGGAAGTTTCTTTTACGCCACATATATCTACACACATCAAAAAAAGTTTTGCATCACCTTGGTTCCCAGATCTCCGGCATATAGACGTTGACTGTGTATATTGTATCCAAGATACAGTCCCTTTGACTGTTCATAGATGTCACTAAAACTGCTCAAAGATGTAAACAACCATGCATGAGCAGGGCCTATTAGACGGAAGGGGTACGACAGCCGATCAGTTCCAGTCATTCCACCAGGACGAAGGTACGCTGCTCATGTTGTCTGTAGTTCTACCATGCCTAGAAGGTCAATACCGCAGTTCGATCGCGTCCGCATTGTTACTTTGTGTCAAGAAGGGCTCTCAACAAGGGAAGTTTCCAGGCGTCTCAGAGTGAACCAAAGCGATGTTGTTCGGACATGGAGGAGGTACAGAGATACAGGAACTGTCGATGACAGGTCTCGCTCAGGCCGCCCAAGGGCTACTACTGTAGTGGATGACCGCTACTTACGGATTTCGGAGGAACCCTGACAGCAATGCCACCATGTTGAATAATGCGTTTCGTTCAGCCACAGGACGTCGTGTTTCAACTCAAACTGTGCGCAATAGGCTGCATGATGCGCAACTTCACTCCCGACGTCCATGGCGAGGTCCAGCTTTGCAACCCCGACACCATGCAGCGCGGTACAGATGGGCCCAACAACATGCTGAATGGACCCCACGGAATTGGCATCACGTTCTCTTCACCGATGAGTGTCGCATATGCCTTCAACCAGACAATCGTCGGAGACGTGTTTGGAGGCACCCTGGTCAGGCTGAACGTCTTAGACACACTGTCCAGCGAGTGCAGCAAGGTGGTGGTTCCCTGATGTTTTGGGGTGGCATTATGTGGGGCCGACGTACGCCACTGGTGGTCATGGAAGGCTCCGAAACGGCTTTACGATACCTGAATGACATCCTCCGACCCATAGTGCAACCATATCGGCAGAATATTGGAGAGGCATTTGTCTTCATGGACGACAATTCTCGACCTCATCGTGCACATCTTGTGAATGCGTTCCTTCAAGATAACGACATCGCTCGACTACAGTGGCCAGCATGTTCGCCAGACATGAACCCTATCGAACATGCCTGGGATATGTTGAAAAGGGCTGTTTATGGACGTCTTGACCCACCAACCACTCTGAGAGATTTACGCCGAATTGTCGTTGAGGAGTGGGACAATTTGGACCAACAGTGTCTTGATGAACTTGTGGATAGTATGCCACGGCAAATACAGGCATGCATCAATGCAAGAGGACGTGCTACTGGGTATTAGAGGTAGTGGTGTGTACTGCAATCTGGACCACAAATGCTGAAAGTCTAGCCGTATGATGGTACAACATGCAATGTGTGGGTCTCATGAGCAATAAAACGAGCTGAAATGTTGTTTGTGTTGATCTCTATTCCCTTTGTATTTAACGGTTCCGGAACTCTTGGAACCGAGGTGATGCAAAACTTTTTTTGATGTGTGTATGACATGGGCCCTCCGGCTTTACTTCCGCTCCGAAGGAAGGCATACTGAGGGATTTTTAACGCTCTTCAAAAATCAGATGACTTCGGCCGGGTTTCAACCCGCGACCTTAGGCATAGAAGCTCAGCATGCTACCAAATACGCCACCGAAGCCTCCCAATGTGAGATAATAGGCATGGAAATACAGCAATACTATTCCCTAATATGCAGCTATAGTAGCCTACACACTGACGTATGCACATTAAAAGAAAGTCCTCTCGGCACGCCGGAAGGCGGAGGTAGATTTCACCGGACAAACTTGAGGATAGGCGAAAATAGGCAGAATATGCAGGTTTTCGTAGAAGGATCAGACCTCATTTATTGCGAGAAAACATTTTGTAATTGGAGCTTAATTACCTTTGTTATTCGTAATTTTATGCATAATTTAAACATTTTATTGTCTTATGGGGACGGTAACCTACTTGTCATTTGGGGTCCATTTTTAGTCTATTTTCAATTTTGAAAAAATAGGCATATGAGATCACCTTTTGTCCGTGTGAGTGTGCGTGTGTGTGTGTGTGTATGTGTGTGAGGGGTGTATGTGTCCCCCCCCCCCCTAATAAAATCTAAACGGCTGGAGCGATTTCAATGAACCTCGGTAAGTTCATAGCACTATTCCGGGCGACCCCGACCGTGCCCTTCAAATTTTGTTACGTCTCACCAATCCAATATGGCGGCTGTGCGAATTATTACACCAGCATTCAATATCTCCGAAACTATTACCGATATCACCCTGAAATTTTTTACGGTGATAAAGGAAACTACTAGACATTCACCTATGTGACTCTTGATAAACAGGTAACTACAAAACCAACAGTGCGGCCAAGCGAAGTTGAGACGTTTAAATAGACGTTTCTAGCGATTTAACCAACCATACGCAATAAAACTTGGTACAGTATGTGTTTATACACATTGTAATGCACCGACATCTAACTTCGTTCAATTGATTACATACCCACAAGATGGCGGCTGTGCGAAATATTTCACCGGCATTCTATATCTCTGAAACTATTAGAGGTATCAGCCTGAAATTTTGTAGGGAGATAAACCAGTTAACTGTTTATCTGGTTTAACTGGTACAGTTAGCTACAAAACATGGCGGCCAAGCGAATTTGAAAATATAAATAGACCTTTCTCGCGATTTAATGTTCCAAACGCAATGAAACTCGGTACAGGAAATGTTTATACACATTTTAATGCAATGGTATCTAATTTACTTCAATTGTGTACATAACCTCAAGATGGCGGCTGTGCGAATTTTAAAATTAAGTTTTTATTTCTTGTGTCGTTATCATGCGATCGATGTGAAAGTTTGAATATTGAACCTACGCAATAATTTTCCTTTAAAGGTACATGCCTCTATGGCCTATACATTTAACAATCCAACATGGCGACCATCCGAAATATTTAGACGGCTCTGAATATCTACGAATCTATTATAGCAAACAAACTGAATATTTTTATGTTCATAGGGTCTATTAACATAAGTTCACCTATAGGACTTTCAATAATCTGGTGATTACAAATCCAACATGGCTGCGACGTGAAGTATACATATTCACATGGACGTTTGTCGCAATTTAACCATCCGAGTGCAGTGTAACTTGGTACAGTAAATCCTTATACGAATGTTAATCCACTGGCATCTATTTTTTTTTTCAATTTTTTCCATAACCAAAATATGGCAGCTGTGCGAAATTTTAAAATCTCGTTTTTACTTCTTGTGTAATAATCATGCGATTGAAGTTTGAATGCTGCACGTACACAATAATCTTCATGTAACAGTACATAACTCTAGGACCTACATATATAAAGTCCAACATGGCGACCATCCGAAATATTTAGTCGGTTCTCAATATCTACGAATCTATTACAGCAATCAAACTGAAATTTTGTATGTTGATAGTGGCAATTAACATAAGTAGGATATATGAAAATAGGCTCTATAGTTCTTCACGGAACTACTTGTTATACTTGTGGTCACACTGTCCTTATGCAAGGTTTCGACACTGATGTGTAACTATCTAACGGTCTGTTACTTCTTCACGCAAAATTATATCTCCCGCAGAGATTTTGATTGGTTCCTCAGTTTAGGGGCTGCGACAACGCGGTCATGTAACCCCGTGTACTTTGGGTGAGTGTAGAATCTTTCAGATAAATGGTGTGAATTGTGATGGCTGTATTACTCTGTAATTCAGGTAAGGACTGCAGACGGTCAATTTCAAGCAGTAGTTCCTAATGTTGCTACCAGATACTACCGTCAACGACACCTAGCTGTGAACTTGGCTACTAGATGCCACCGGAACCAGCAACTCGCAACGAACGTTGGAACTTCCCCTCCAAAGGAAAGCATACTGAGGGATTTTTAGCACTCTTAGAAAATCCGACGACTTTGGCCGGCTTTGAACCCGCGACTTTGGGCATAGAAGTTCAGCATGCTACCAGTACGTCACCGAACCCGATTCACACTTAGTCAGATGGAAATCAGAATCTAATCTCGTGCAAGTGCGTTGTCATGGCAACGTCTGATGGCTCATCCCTCATCAATTTAGTAGTGTTGCCATGGCAACCTCTGATAGCTCTTGGCATTTTCTTATAATTCCGAAATCATTTTCTCATCCCTTGGCGAAATGGTGGGTCATATCAAAAATTCTTTCAGACAAAAGTTTTAGGTAATTATTATGGGAATATTGTCCATTTTGTACGGTTTTGATATTGTGCCTATTAAGAGAGATATGATTAATGTTTCCCGAAAAAAACACTTTTCCCACCCCTTTGGTCAATGGTTGGTGCTATAAAGAAACTCTTCAAACATAAATGTTTGGGCTTTATGCGACACATAGTATGAACTTCGAACGGATTCGATATTTCACATATTAAGAGAGTTATGGCAATATTTCACTTTTTCGAAAAATAGCCCCCCATTTTCACCCCCTTCGACCGATTTAGCCCAGTAACGAACTCGACCGAGATTTTATTGGTATACATATTCGGTAAAAGATTCAAAGTGATTGGTGCAAAATTACGGCTGTTATCGTGTCCACAAAAAACTGATATACATATACAGGGTGTATTTGATATGATGGAAGTCCGTTACACTGGTGATAGAAGAGACTATTCTAAGCTTCCTAGGTAAAAAATTTGTCACCTATCTTGAAATTGATAATTAATCATTAAAAAGTCAATGTTTTTAGTTATTTCAGAAACTAATCAGGCAGAAAGTGGTGCGGCAGGCTGGGGAAACGAGGCGGAGCCCGATGTGACGACGTGCGAAGGGGAAGTTGTTACGTAATCGGAGCATTGACCTTACCGGTTGACTTGAGGGGTGGTAGGCTATCAGCTGTTTGAGCTCTACCGTCTCGTAAGAAAATGTGCATTGCCGTTGTTCTTGTTGTTGTTGTTGACAACGCACGCAATGGCTTGGGACGTCAGGACCGGTAGTATTGTGTAGCCTACTTTGTAAGTGTGGAATTCATTGATTGATGTTCATGTATAAAATAATTTCGATACTCAGCCCTGATGTATCATTGGCGTCCATGTCGGACCTTCTGTTGACTAGTTTCTGAAAATACTAAAAACATTCTCTTAATGAAATGCAGTGTGACAAAATTTCGACATCCCGCAGTCTGTTCAGAACTAGGCATTTTGGACGGAAGTAAAAAACTTGATGTTTTGTTTGAGAGGCTTGGCGTTTTTGGTCATTTAGCCCCATGTAGCTGGGTGTGGGTAGAATTTGTGTGATAACCTGTGTTTTGTGGTTTCTGTAGAAATGTGGGTATTTGTAATTCAGGTGAGGATTCGGAAGAAGGCGCCGGCCCTGTGGTGTTGGGGCAGTGCAACTGCCTCTCACCTGGAGGCCCTGGGTTCGATTCCTGGCTCCATCAGGGATTTTAGAAACTGACGTGAGGGCTGTAACGCAGTGCACTAAGCCTCGTGAGGGCAATTAAGTAGCTGTCTAACAGTGAGGCAGTGCCCGAGTCAGGAAAATCAAGATTAATGGCCGAGGGGACCCGATGCACTGACCACGCGTCACCCTAATATCTGCAGGCCAAATGGCTGGACAGCGGTCGCTTGGTAGGCCTAGGCCCTTCATGGGCTGCACTGCCAACGGTTATGATTATTGAGAAGAAGGCGGCCGTGGCCTTAAGTTAGGAACAATCCCGACATTTGCCTGGGGTAGAAGTGGGAACCCATGGAAACCTACTTCCAAGATTTAATACTAGTATTGTACCACATGTTCATAGTTCATATTGTGAATTGTCCCATCCCATCTCCAGCCCTCGGGTGGCCATTAACTGGAGAGGGGGGGGATTGATTTATTGGTCCATCAACAATGTAAATACATATGAAAATACACGAAAATGAAAATAAAATACAAATACATTGTTATAATACAGTGTTATAATAATAATAATAATAATAATAATAGTCTAATAATAATAATAATAAGAGTCAGCATGTGTAGTTCTGGTGGTAGAGTGCTAACCATCCCGAGGGTGCGATCTACGTTCAGTCATGTAGTAAATGAATGGGATCTAATAAGATCATCTCCATGGATTGCATGGCACATACAAGAAATCCTACGTACATTAAAGTCTGGCAACTCGACATACCAAAAAGAAACATAAAAGAAGTTAGTGTGTCTAAAAGCCTACTATTACTATTATTAGTATTATTAATAAGTTTATTACAGTTGTTGCACTATCTTCACACAAAGATAGACCAACAGTTCCTTAAATTAATTTACTAAATCTTTAGGATTTCTATTTTCTATGCATAGTTCATGAAGCTGGAAAAATCCTAGACAGATCCACCATCACTAGTCATGTAGCCACTCCCCATGAAGGTGTGAATCAGCTGTTCATAGGCTCGGTTTGTGTATTTCAATGTCATTGGCAGACAAGGCGAGGAGGTCACTCAACTGCAGACTCTGGTCAACATTCCTCAGCGTAGGAGGGGAGGGAGACGGGGAGAAGTCAGCTCTGCTGCTGAGGGGAACGAAGTGAAAGCCCGTTTCCAAGATATTGACCGACGATTTTTGTGATTTAATTCCACCTACACTAATTAAGATCCGACTTAATTTCATGAAGATATTTGCTTAGAATACCATCTTCTATCACCAGTGTAACGGACTTCCATCATATCAAATACACCCTGTGTGTAAAGGACTTCCATCATATCAAATACACCCTGTATATACAGGGTGTATTTGATATGATGGAAGTCCGTTACACTGGTGATAGAAGAGACTATTCTAAGCTTCCTAGGTAAAAAATTTGTCACCTATCTTGAAATTGATAATTAATCATTAAAAAGTCAATGTTTTTAGTTATTTCAGAAACTAATCAGGCAGAAAGTGGTGCGGCAGGCTGGGGAAACGACGCGGAGCCCGATGTGACGACGCGCGAAGGGGAAGTTGTTACGTAATCGGAGCATTGACCTTACCGGTTGACTTGAGGGGTGGTAGGCTATCAGCTGTTTGAGCTCTACCGTCTCGTAAGAAAATGTGCATTGCCGTTGTTCTTGTTGTTGTTGTTGTTGACAACGCACGCAATGGCTTGGGACGTCAGGACCGGTAGTATTGTGTAGCCTACTTTGTAAGTGTGGAATTCATTGATTGATGTTCATGTATAAAATAATTTCGATACTCAGCCATGATGTATCATTGGCGTCCGTGTCGGACCTTCTGTTGACTAGTTTCTGAAAATACTAAAAACATTCTCTTAATGAAATGCAGTGTGACAAAATTCCGACATCCCGCAGTCTGTTCAGAACTAGGCATTTAGGACGGAAGTAAAAAACTTGATGTTTTGTTTGAGAGGCTTGGCGATTTTGGTCATTTAGCCCCATGTAGCTGGGTGTGGGTAGAATTTGTGTGATAACCTGTGTTTTGTGGTTTCTGTAGTAATGTGGGTATTTGTAATTCAGGTGAGGATTCGGAAGAAGGCGCCGGCCCTGTGGTGTTGGGGCAGTGCAACTGCCTCTCACCTGGAGGCCCTGGGTTCGATTCCTGGCTCCATCAGGGATATTAGAAACTGACGTGAGGGCTGTAACGCAGTGCACTAAGCCTCGTGAGGGCAATTAAGTAGCTGTCTAACAGTGAGGCAGTGCCCGAGTCAGGAAAATCAAGATTAATGGCCGAGGGGACCCGATGCACTGACCACGCGTCACCCTAATATCTGCAGGCCAAATGGCTGGACAGCGGTCGCTTGGTAGGCCTAGGCCCTTCATGGGCTGCACTGCCAGCGGTTATGATTATTGAGAAGAAGGCGGCCGTGGCCTTAAGTTAGGAACAATCCCGACATTTGCCTGGGGTAGAAGTGGGAACCCATGGAAACCTACTTCCAAGATTTAATACTAGTATTGTACCACATGTTCATAGTTCATATTGTGAATTGTCCCATCCCATCTCCAGCCCTCGGGTGGCCATTAACTGGAGAGGGGGGGGATTGATTTATTGGTCCATCAACAATGTAAATACATATGAAAATACACGAAAATGAAAATAAAATACAAATACATTGTTATAATACAGTGTTATAATAATAATAATAATAATAATAATAGTCTAATAATAATAATAAGAGTCAGCATGTGTAGTTCTGGTGGTAGAGTGCTAACCATCCCGAGGGTGCGATCTACGTTCAGTCATGTAGTAAATGAATGGGATCTAATAAGATCATCTCCATGGATTTCATGGCACATACAAGAAATCCTACGTACATTAAAGTCTGGCAACTCGACATACCAAAAAGAAACATAAAAGAAGTTAGTGTGTCTAAAAGCCTACTATTACTATTATTAGTATTATTAATAAGTTTATTACAGTTGTTGCACTATCTTCACACAAAGATAGACCAACAGTTCCTTAAATTAATTTACTAAATCTTTAGGATTTCTATTTTCTATGCATAGTTCATGAAGCTGGAAAAATCCTAGACAGATCCACCATCACTAGTCATGTAGCCACTCCCCATGAAGGTGTGAATCAGCTGTTCATAGGCTCGGTTTGTGTATTTCAATGTCATTGGCAGACAAGGCGAGGATGTCACTCAACTGCAGACTCTGGTCAACATTCCTCAGCGTAGGAGGGGAGGGAGACGGGGAGAAGTCAGCTCTGCTGCTGAGGGGAACGAAGTGAAAGCCCGTTTCCAAGATATTGACCGACGATTTTTGTGATTTAATTCCACCTACACTAATTAAGATCCGACTTAATTTCATGAAGATATTTGCTTAGAATACCATCTTCTATCACCAGTGTAACGGACTTCCATCATATCAAATACACCCTGTGTGTAAAGGACTTCCATCATATCAAATACACCCTGTATATACAGGGTGTATTTGATATGATGGAAGTCCGTTACACTGGTGATAGAAGAGACTATTCTAAGCTTCCTAGGTAAAAAATTTGTCACCTATCTTGAAATTGATAATTAATCATTAAAAAGTCAATGTTTTTAGTTATTTCAGAAACTAATCAGGCAGAAAGTGGTGCGGCAGGCTGGGGAAACGACGCGGAGCCCGATGTGACGACGCGCGAAGGGGAAGTTGTTACGTAATCGGAGCATTGACCTTACCGGTTGACTTGAGGGGTGGTAGGCTATCAGCTGTTTGAGCTCTACCGTCTCGTAAGAAAATGTGCATTGCCGTTGTTCTTGTTGTTGTTGTTGTTGTTGACAACGCACGCAATGGCTTGGGACGTCAGGACCGGTAGTATTGTGTAGCCTACTTTGTAAGTGTGGAATTCATTGATTGATGTTCATGTATAAAATAATTTCGATACTCAGCCCTGATGTATCATTGGCGTCCGTGTCGGACCTTCTGTTGACTAGTTTCTGAAAATACTAAAAACATTCTCTTAATGAAATGCAGTGTGACAAAATTCCGACATCCCGCAGTCTGTTCAGAACTAGGCATTTAGGACGGAAGTAAAAAACTTGATGTTTTGTTTGAGAGGCTTGGCGATTTTGGTCATTTAGCCCCATGTAGCTGGGTGTGGGTAGAATTTGTGTGATAACCTGTGTTTTGTGGTTTCTGTAGTAATGTGGGTATTTGTAATTCAGGTGAGGATTCGGAAGAAGGCGCCGGCCCTGTGGTGTTGGGGCAGTGCAACTGCCTCTCACCTGGAGGCCCTGGGTTCGATTCCTGGCTCCATCAGGGATATTAGAAACTGACGTGAGGGCTGTAACGCAGTGCACTAAGCCTCGTGAGGGCAATTAAGTAGCTGTCTAACAGTGAGGCAGTGCCCGAGTCAGGAAAATCAAGATTAATGGCCGAGGGGACCCGATGCACTGACCACGCGTCACCCTAATATCTGCAGGCCAAATGGCTGGACAGCGGTCGCTTGGTAGGCCTAGGCCCTTCATGGGCTGCACTGCCAGCGGTTATGATTATTGAGAAGAAGGCGGCCGTGGCCTTAAGTTAGGAACAATCCCGACATTTGCCTGGGGTAGAAGTGGGAACCCATGGAAACCTACTTCCAAGATTTAATACTAGTATTGTACCACATGTTCATAGTTCATATTGTGAATTGTCCCATCCCATCTCCAGCCCTCGGGTGGCCATTAACTGGAGAGGGGGGGGATTGATTTATTGGTCCATCAACAATGTAAATACATATGAAAATACACGAAAATGAAAATAAAATACAAATACATTGTTATAATACAGTGTTATAATAATAATAATAATAATAATAGTCTAATAATAATAATAATAATAAGAGTCAGCATGTGTAGTTCTGGTGGTAGAGTGCTAACCATCCCGAGGGTGCGATCTACGTTCAGTCATGTAGTAAATGAATGGGATCTAATAAGATCATCTCCATGGATTTCATGGCACATACAAGAAATCCTACGTACATTAAAGTCTGGCAACTCGACATACCAAAAAGAAACATAAAAGAAGTTAGTGTGTCTAAAAGCCTACTATTACTATTATTAGTATTATTAATAAGTTTATTACAGTTGTTGCACTATCTTCACACAAAGATAGACCAACAGTTCCTTAAATTAATTTACTAAATCTTTAGGATTTCTATTTTCTATGCATAGTTCATGAAGCTGGAAAAATCCTAGACAGATCCACCATCACTAGTCATGTAGCCACTCCCCATGAAGGTGTGAATCAGCTGTTCATAGGCTCGGTTTGTGTATTTCAATGTCATTGGCAGACAAGGCGAGGAGGTCACTCAACTGCAGACTCTGGTCAACATTCCTCAGCATAGGAGGGGAGGGAGACGGGGAGAAGTCAGCTATGCTGCTGAGGGGAACGAAGTGAACGCCCGTTTCCAAGATATTGACCGACGATTTTTGTGAATTAATTCCACCTACACTAATTAAGATCCGACTTAATTTCATGAAGATATTTGCTTAGAATACCATCTTCTATCACCAGTGTAAAGGACTTCCATCATATCAAATACACCCTGTATATCCGACTTAATTTCATGAAGATATTTGCTTAGAATACCATCTTCTATCACCAGTGTAAAGGACTTCCATCATATCAAATACACCCTGTATTTATACAGGGTGTATTTTATACAGGGTGTATTTGATATGATGGAAGTCCTTTACACTGGTGATAGAAGATGGTATTCTAAGCAAATATCTTCATGAAATTAAGTCGGATCTTAATTAGTGTAGGTGGAATTAAATCACAAAAATCGTCGGTCAATATCTTGGAAACGGGCTTTCACTTCGTTCCCCTCAGCAGCAGAGCTGACTTCTCCCCGTCTCCCTCCCCTCCTACGCTGAGGAATGTTGACCAGAGTCTGCAGTTGAGTGACCTCCTCGCCTTGTCTGCCAATGACATTGAAATACACAAACCGAGCCTATGAACAGCTGATTCACACCTTCATGGGGAGTGGCTACATGACTAGTGATGGTGGATCTGTCTAGGATTTTTCCAGCTTCATGAACTATGCATAGAAAATAGAAATCCTAAAGATTTAGTAAATTAATTTAAGGAACTGTTGGTCTATCTTTGTGTGAAGATAGTGCAACAACTGTAATAAACTTATTAATAATACTAATAATAGTAATAGTAGGCTTTTAGACACACTAACTTCTTTTATGTTTCTTTTTGGTATGTCGAGTTGCCAGACTTTAATGTACGTAGGATTTCTTGTATGTGCCATGAAATCCATGGAGATGATCTTATTAGATCCCATTCATTTACTACATGACTGAACGTAGATCGCACCCTCGGGATGGTTAGCACTCTACCACCAGAACTACACATGCTGACTCTTATTATTATTATTATTATTATTATTAGACTATTATTATTATTATAACACTGTATTATAACAATGAATTTGTATTTTATTTTCATTTTCGTGTATTTTCATATGTATTTACATTGTTGATGGACCAATAAATCAATCCTCCCTCCCTCCCCCCCCCCCTCTCCAGTTAATGGCCACCCGAGGGCTGGAGATGGGATGGGACAATTCACAATATGAACATGTGGTACCATACTAGTATTAAATCTTGGAAGTAGGTTTCCATGGGTTCCCACTTCTACCCCAGGCAAATGTCGGGATTGTTCCTAACTTAAGGCCACGGCTGCCTTCTTCTCAATAATCATAACCGCTGGCAGTGCAGCCCATGAAGGGCCTAGGCCTACCAAGCGACCGCTGTCCAGCCATTTGGCCTGCAGATATTAGGGTGACGCGTGGTCAGTGCATCGGGTCCCCTCGGCCATTAATCTTGATTTTCCTGACTCGGGCACTGCCTCACTGTCAGACAGCTACTTAATTGCCCTCACGAGGCTTAGTGCACTGCGTTACTGCCCTCACGTCAGTTTCTAATATCCCTGATGGAGCCAGGAATCGAAGCCAGGGCCTCCAGGTGAGAGGCAGTTGCACTGCCCCAACACCACAGGGCCGGCGTCTTCTTCCGAATCCTCACCTGAATTACAAATACCCACATTACTACAGAAACCACAAAACACAGGTTATCACACAAATTCTACCCACACCCAGCTACATGGGGCTAAATGACCAAAATCGCCAAGCCTCTCAAACAAAACATCAAGTTTTTTACTTCCGTCTTAAATGCCTAGTTCTGAACAGACTGCGGGATGTCGGAATTTTGTCACACTGCATTTCATTAAGAGAATGTTTTTAGTATTTTCAGAAACTAGTCAACAGAAGGTCCGACACGGACGCCAATGATACATCAGGGCTGAGTATCGAAATTATTTTATACATGAACATCAATCAATGAATTCCACACTTACAAAGTAGGCTACACAATACTACCGGTCCTGACGTCCCAAGCCATTGCGTGCGTCGTCAACAACAACAACAAGAACAACGGCAATGCACATTTTCTTACGAGACGGTAGAGCTCATCCTCATAACAGCTGATAGCCTACCACCCCTCAAGTCAACCGGTAAGGTCAATGCTCCGATTACGTAAAAACTTCCCCTTCGCGCGTCGTCACATCTGGCTCCACCTCGTTTCCCCAGCCAGCCGCACGACTTTCTGCCTGATTAGTTTCTGAAATAACTAAAAACATTGACTTTTTAATGATTAATTATCAATTTCAAGATAGGTGACAAATTTTTTACCTAGGAAGCTTAGAATAGTCTCTTCTATCACCAGTGTAACAGACTTCCATCATATCAAATACACCCTGTATATATATATATACAGGGTGTAATTGATATGATGGAAGTCCGTTACACTGGTGATAGAAGATGGTATTCTAAGCAAATATCTTCATGAAATTCAGTCGGATCTGAATTAGTGTAGGTGGAATTAAATCACAAGAATCGTCGGTCAATGTCTTGGAAAGGGGCTTACACTTCGTTCCCCTTAGCAGCACAGCTGCCTTCTCCCCGTCACCCTCCCCTACAACGCTAAGGAATGTTGACAAGAGTCTGAAGTTGAGTGACCTCTTCGTCTTGTCTGCCAATGACATTGAAATACACAAACCGACCCTATGAACAGCTGTTTCACACCTTCATGGGGAGTGGCTACATGACTAGTGATGGTGGATCTGTTTAGGATTTTGCCATCCTCATTGCCTATGCATAGAAAATGGAAATCCTAAAGATTTGGTAAATTAATTTAAGATACTGTTGGTATATCTTTTTGTGAAGACAGTGCGACAACTGTAACAAAAATATTAATAATATTATTTTTATACTAGGCTACTACTACTGTACTAATTATAGTAATAAGAGAATTTTAGACACACTAACTTCTTTAATACGGGGCTACCTGACCACGTTGTTGCAGCCCCTAAACTATGGAACCAACCAAAGTTCCTTTATGTTTTCTTTTGTTGGTATGTCGAGTTGCCATACTTTTATTTTTACCACTCTACCACCAGAGCTACACATGCTGACTCTTATTATTATTATTATTATTATTATTATTATTATTATTATTATTATTAGACTATTATTATGTATTATTATTTTTATCATCATCTACATGTGGTGTTAGTGTTGAGACAGCGTACCATTACCGGCCGATATGCACGTCGGGGCGTGATGGCGCAGCGGTCCAGCTTTTGGCCTCTCACCATGGCGGAACGGGTTTGATTCCCGGTCAATGCATGTGAGATTTTCGAAGTGAAATGCCATGTCCTGTGGTTCGGATTTCACATAAAAAGGAGGTCCAGTAGCTCATGATCACGAAATGTACGGTCATGTAAAAACAAAAGCTTCCTTACTTCCCACCATCTGCAGCCACAAGATGATTTTCCGTGGCATCCCACGAGTCCAAAGTTGGAATGTCCCTTCATAAGACCACGGCTGCTTTCTTTCCTACCACCGCGGTGTAGGCATGCGCATTTAATCGTACACCACGATCGCAGCAAGTCCGGTAATTGGAGGTCCAAACTCAGCACCGACAGTGGCTATCCTGAGTTTGGATTTCCCTGGATTCTTCCACGCACTTTCCAAGCACATGTAGGGATAGTATGGTACTTGGAGTCCCGGAGCACCAACCTCATTCACAACCCTAATAACTACAGCTACACATACTACTACAGTCACCAAAGAAACACAGTTTATCAGACAAATCCAACACTCACCCAACTATACGGGGCTGATAAACAAATGTCCCAAGCCCCTAAAATAAATTAACAACAACCATCGCAACAAGCTTTCAAGTCTCTTCCATCATCATTGTTACCAAAAATATTTATTTACTGAACGTCCTAAACAATTGGAACCCTACTTAAAAATAAATAACATTCAGTTAAGATATAATCTCTTATAATGTGTATAATAATAATAATAATAATAATAATAATAATAATAATAATAATAATAATATGTTGTTTGACACACTATTTTTATTTTTGGCAGGCATGTCGAGATTCCAGAATGTTGTGTTCACAGAATTTCATGTAGGCTATGTGCCATTACATCCATCGGCATAAGGCTGTCGTATTTGTTCTCCTTCATGTATTACATGACTCAGACTAGATCAAACCCTCGAGAAGGATAGCACTCTAATACCTGAGCTCGCAGCCTCACTATCATTTAATTATTATTATTATGCTTGCCACGGTGGGTGAGTGGTTAAAGTATCGGACTACCAACCCCAAGATTGCAGGTTCGCCCCTGGCCATGATAAGTGATTTTTGAAGGCGACAAAAATCACGATACTCATGTCATACGTTGTTGGCATGTTAAAGAACCCATTTGAATTCAGTAGGCCGTGTTCAATGGCAAAATTAATCTCGGGATTTTCCGCCAACACAAAGTTCCTCCATTCTCTACTTGAAAGCGCTGTAGTGTCAAGGAGTTTAGATATGTAACCTCCTTGACTTTCATAGCGTTCAAAGGAACGACGAAATTCGACATGCAAGCTACCCTCTGGGTGTCAAATTACAAAGCTTGCACCAGGCCTTCGAGGCCATACGATATTAATATTATTATTATTACTATTATTATTATTGTTTTATACAGTACATATAACACATTGCTGGTACATCACAACATAACTATATGGGCTTCAGGGAACCAAAGTATTGCTACTGAAACAGCCACTTCTCAGCTGGAAAGTCGAAATCACTACCCATTTCCAGACGATTCGGGTTGTTGAGAGAACTACTGCCTTCTGCATTAGTTTGTCCTTTTGAGTAACCAGAACCAGTTCTTTAAGGTCTTGGAGCAAGGTACTTGGGATCACGCCCGTATTTCAGACAATGATAGGTATGGTATTTACCCGTTCAAAATGCCATTGCCTTTTGATAGGACCAACCAACTTGCTATATTTGCTTTTATGTGATTATTATTATTATTATTATTATTATTATTATTATTATTATTATTATTATTATTATTATTATTAAAAGTAATAAATAACCCCTGGCACTACAGCCCGTGAAGGGCCTAGGCCCTTTAAGCGACCGCTACCCAGCCATTTGGCCTGCAGATATTGGGGTGAAGCGTGATCAGCACATTGGGTCCCTTCGGCTGTTAATCTTGGTTTTCGGGAAAGGGGCGCTGCCTCACTGTCAGACAGCTACTCAATTGTCCTCACGAGGCTGAGTGCATCCCGTTCCAGCCCTCACGTCAGTTTCTAAAATCCGTGACGGAGCCGGGAATCGAACCCGGGGTCTCCAGGTGAAAGGCAGGTGCGCTACCCCAACACCACAAGGCTGGCAATTATTATTATTATTACTATGTACATGCGGTACCATACTAGTATTAAATCTTGGAAGTAGTTTTCCATGGTTTCCCACCTCTACCCCAGGCAAATGCTGGGATGTTTCCTAACTAAAGTCGACGGCCGCCTCCTTCCAATCCTCACCTGAATTACAAACACCCACATTACTAAAGAAACCACAAAAACACAGGTTATCAGACAAATTCGTCCCACACCCTACCGCATGGGGCTAAATGACCAAAATTGCCTAGCCTCTCAAACAAAACATCAAGTATATTCCTTCCGTCTTAAATGCTAGTTCTGAACAGAATACGGGATGTCGGAATTTTGTCACACTGTATTTCATTAAAGTGCCGGACGGCAATGACACTTACAAAGTAGGCTACACAATACTACCGGTCATAACGTCCCAAGACATTGCGTACAATTTCAACAACAACAGCAATACAAACTTTCTTACGAGACGGGTATCGCTCGCTCCTCGTAACAGCTGATACCTCCCCTCAACCAGTAAGGTCAACGCTGCGATTACGTAACAACTTCTCCTCCGCGCACCGCCCCACCTAGCCCCGCCCCGTTTACCCCAGCCTGCTGCCTCACCTTCTGTTTGAAGAATTTCGAAAATTCCTAAAAACATTGACTTTTTAATGATAAATTTTCAATTTAAAGATAGGTGACAAATTTTTTACCTAGGAAGCTTACAATAGTCTCTTCTATCACCAGTGTAAAGGACTTCCATCATATCAATTACACCCTGTATATATACATACATAAATTATATATAAACTTTTGAGCTGACGGTGCTTTTGGGGTCTGGAGGATGTGAAACTCGAAGATATGTTGAAATTTTCCGGAAGTCGAAACATGGTACCCATTGCAATAGTTAGCTTTTTAATGAAATCTACCTAAAAAGCCATTTCTCATTAATCACACCATATGGGACGACTTTTACGGCACTGACGCGATGCTTTCAACTGAATGGACAAATGCATTGTACGATTTGCGTCATATAGTCACGAGATTTTCGATGCATGGTTTTCACTTTAAAGTATGCACCAAGGAGAAATTTCATCAGCCGGACCAGCAGTGCATCTGTTTGCTATGTGGAGAGCAGTATGATAGGTATCACGTGATGTTGTGCAAACAAAGACGGGTCACACTTACAATGTTTTGTAGTGAAGACTAAGGCAATCTTTTTTGTCTTTTAATGTTAATTTATTAATTTGGCCATTGGCTGCAATAAAGTTCTTAATATTAATCACACCATTTGTGCGGGGATAAAATTCGTAAGTATATTTGACTCCAGAATGAAAACTTCATATTCCAAACATTGAATAATTTAAATATTGTTTCCTTTCAAAAAATAATATACAACAATTTAACAAGAATTTCCGTGACAAAATAAAGAGCCTACTTTTCATGCCAATGATCATACTACAGTATATGAACCTATCTAGAACAATGACGAAATTATTTTGGTAATATCGTAATATCTAATTAGTTCGAAATATTCCCGGTATAATGTAGCCTAATAGAGCACTACAGTTGTCAGCCCTGGTGACAATATATTCTTAGTTCCATCCCTTAAGGTACAGAATACAAAATTTGGTTGAAGTCCAATGGACGTTACATGCAGTTAGACATTGGATCTATCAGCACGCGTAAAAGCATGTTGGCAACAATGTCATGCGTGTGCTGGTTAGAAATAATCGGAAATATTATGATATCTTGTTGTGCCAATTTTGGATGAAATCAATTTGTTAGTATAGAAATTACATGTAGTTTAAAATTGGACCTATCAGCAAGCATAGAATCATGTTGGCAGCACTGACTTATATTAATTGCTACAAATAAATCTATAATGTTAGGTGCTATACGTGTGCAAAGTATAGAGCTCTTGGCTTGCAGACTACCTGATATATTGGTATTAGGGTAACAAAAATATAGACAGCATTTATTAACAGTTGGCAGCCCTGATTGCTCTTAAGAATACTTATAGTCATATATGTTATGTTACACATAGCACATGCGAAATTTGATTGAAATCCAACTGAGTGTAAAGGTAGTTACATGTATTTAAAAATTGGTCTTATCAGCAGGCTTAGAATCATGTTGATAGAACTGAAGTTTATAAGTTACTCCAAATTAATCTAAAATGTCAGGTACTAGACGTGTGCATAGTATAAAGCTGTCGGCTTGCATACTTTCCGATATATGGGTATTTGGATAAGAGAAATTGAGAGCATTTATTAACAGTTGGCAGCCCTAGGCTAATAAAGACTATCAGGAAAGTCCTGTAATTGTGGGACTAGGTTCTTGAGAAATGTGCATATACAGCCCTTTTTAGCCTACTTTCCACATTTTGCAAAAATGAGGAAAAAGTAGACTTCTGAGATCGGGCAAATGTGTGTCTGTCTGTCTGTCTGTCCTTCTCTCTGGCTGGCTGGCTGTGTGTGTGTCCCCCCCTATCAACTCCTAAACGGCTGCAGCAATCGAAACAAAATTTGGTAGGAGTAATGATCTATACCTAAATATCTCACGGACATATTTGAAAATGATGTCAGTGCTATCAACTGCTGAAAAATCGCAATTGAAATTTGAGCTCCATGTTGGATATCTTGGAAGGTATGAATGGGACCTATTTCAAAATTGGCACACGTATAGATAATAATATTGCAGTTTAATTTCCAGGAGGACATACATGGCAGTGTTGCCAAAATGATTATAAGCCTGCTGATAGGTCGAAATTTTAAATGCGTATAACTTCTACACTATCAATTGGATTTCAACCAAATTTCGTATGTGCTATGTGTACATAAACAGATATGACTGAGCGTATTCTTAAGAGCCACCAGGGCTGCCAACTGTTAATAAATGCTCTCATTTTTTAACATCCAAATACCCATATAACAGTAAGTATACAAGCCGACAGCTTTAAACTATGCACACGTATAGTACCTGGCATTCTATATTAATTTGGAGTAACTTATATACGTCAGTGCTATCAACATGATTCTAAGCCTGCTGAGAGGTCAAACTTTAAATGCATGTAACTTCTATACTATAATTTGGATTTCAGCCAAATTTCGTGTGTACTATGTGTACCATAACAGATATGACTATGCCGATTCCGAAGAGTAACCAGGGCTGCCAACTGTTAATAAATACTGTCTCTATTTTTGTTACCCTAATATCAATATATCAGAAAGTATGCAAGCCAATAGCTCTAAACGTTGCACACGTGTAATACCTGGCATTCTAGATTAATTTGGAGTAACTAATATAGGCTTACGCCACTGCTGCCAACATGATTCTAAGTCTGCTGATAGGTCCAATTTTAAAATGCATGTAACTTCTATACTAACTAATGGATTCCATTCAAAATTGACACAACAATATATCATATTATTTCAGATAATTTCTGACCAATACATGTATGTCATTGTCGCCAACATGATTTTACGCGCGCTGTTAGATCCAATGTTTAACTGCGTATAACGTCCATGGTATCCATTGGACTTCAACCAAATTTTGTATTCTGTACCTTAAGAGATGGAACTAATAATATATTCGGTTACAAGGGCTGCCAACTGTAGTTCTCTATTAGGCTACATTATGCCAGGTAAACAGTATTTCAAACTATTTAGAAATTTCGATATTACCAACTTAATTTCGTCATTATTCTAGATAGATCCATATAGATTAATCATTGGCATGAATCTTAAATTTTATGAAAAGTAGGCTCTTTATTTCGTCACGGAACTTCTTGTTATTTTTTGATGCATTACGTTATTGTACTCCACAGTACCTTTCACCTAGATTTACAGTGAGCAGTGAGTTAATATTGCACTTGATTAATTTCAGAGCCTAGGAGAGCTAGGCCTATGTTTTAAACTCACTTAGGGGCAAAGTGAATATACTTTGCGAAATATATTGGCATGTATCTTTCTATAACAAATAAATACACCTCACGGGCAACGCCGGGTAAAATAGCTAGTTGAATATAAGTTACAATTTGGTATTAACTTGGGGGTTTTCGTTAAGATATAGATGTTATTCACTCTCGGGTACTAACAGAATAACAACACTGGCAAGTAATGTATATTTAGAAAGGTTGATTGTTGTTGATTCTTTTGGGGCTTTGCGACATGTAGCCCTGTGTACTAGGGTGTAGGTAGAACTCTCTGATATCCTGTGTCACGGTGATGTCTGTACAAGTGTGTGTATTTGTAATTGAGGATACGATTTGGGTAGGAAGCGACCGTAGCCTTAAATTACGTACCATCCTTCATTTGCCTGGAGTAGAAGTGGAAAAACCACGGAAAACCACATTCAGAACGGCTGAAGTAGGAAAGGAACCCGCCTCTTCTCAGTTTTGTCTCACGAGGCTGAGTGTACCCCGTTCAGCACTCAGACCAGAATTAAATTTCTTGCCAGCGTTGATAATCAAACCCGGGCCTCCGTGGTGAAAGCCATATCCACTTCCTTCAAAATTCTCACAAATACACACACTAATACACCCATCACAATAACACTGATTATCAGACAAAATTCCACACTCACCCACGTAGGCTACACGGGACTAAATGACCACGATGCCCAAGCCCCTCAAATGAAACAACAACAACAGCAACATTTAAACGGACTGTTTAAGAAAAATTGAACTTATATCTATTCAAACATGAGCGTGATGAGTTTCTGATTTTATGTTCGACCCTCACTATTATGTGTCAGAAAACTGTATCATAATGATGGTCATTATAACACTCTTTTTCATTATGATACAGTTTCTCCAGCCAATCAAAGCTCGTTCATTGACCAATTAGGTAACGATACCTTCACGCGTGCGCTCAAAATCCAACATGTCGGACATAAACACAACATCGAACTATAATAAATTACCGTCATGGAATACGCACCGTCCATATGTTCGCGTAAATAAACTGGCGAATATGAGACAACAAATAGCACTGTACCTTAATATGATTTCTACACAGCGCATTCATTGTCTTCAAACAACTCCAGTGACAATATTACTGAGGGGCGGCAGATGTAAACATATGGCCTGCATATGGCATTGCAAGCACACAGAGCGCATGCATCGGTCGTTCAGAGATCTTGAAAGACAGAGATATAACACCCAACGCTCGCTCTGCGATCACAACATTCAAGTAGCTGACTCTCAACAGATATTTATGAATATTTATGTTAAAATATATAATAAAGTTATAATTATCGTCGAACATAAACAGTCGTATGCAACTCGCCTATAATGGTAATTAAGACACTCGTATGGAAATTATAAAACTCGCATACGCTCGTTTTATAAAAATACTCGTGTCTTAATTATTGCCATTATAGGCTCGTTGCATAATGTACTATTATGCAATTTGGCGGCTTCTGTGGCGTAGTTGGTAGCATGCTAAGCTTCTATGCCCAAGATCGCGGGTTCAAACCTGGACGAAATCGTCTGATTTTTTAAGAGCGTTAAGAATCCCTCATTATGCCTTCCATAGGAGGGGAAGTAAAGCCGGTGGGCCCATGTCATAGATATATGTGGTGGCATCTGGTAGCCATGTTCACAGCTAGTTGTCGTGGACGGTAGCATTTAGTAGCAAAAGTAGGAAGTACTTGAAATTGATCGTCTGCTGTGCATGCCTGAATTACAGATAACATACACTAATACAGCCCAACACAATTAACACCGGTTATCAGATAATCTACACACACCCAAAGTACACGGGGCTACATGACCACGTTGTCGCAGCCCCTAAACTGAGGAACCAAGCAACATCTTATGCAATTTAATTGAAATACATATTTGAATTTGCTCTTTCTTTTTAAATAACTGTGTGGTATACAAGCCATATTATTCTAATTTACATTAATTACACACGAAATTTTCAAAAATAATTACAATCAAATCTAATCTATGTTAGTAAATAGAGCTGCAGTGCATGAATACGCTTAATTGGACCGCCTCAGCGCCCGGATTTCAAACGAAAATCACTGATATTATTTTAATACCACACAGACTAATAATTGCTGTACTTCTTGTATTGCACACAAACATATCTGTAATAATCATCCTTTGCTTGAATTGGGTTATTTTTAGATCTCTGTTTAATTTTCTTGATTACTTTTACATTTTGATTCGCATGACCAGCTGTAATTGGTTTCCGTTCTGCAATGTTAGTTTTGTATCAAAAAGTAAATTAATACAAATAATTGGTAATTAAATTCTATACAGGTAGCGCTTAGATTACTGTTCATAACAGTATTTCATATACGTAATGCTTGCCGCGCATATTCCGTATGTGGTGCAGTGTTGCCACATGTACTCATTTTGAAGACGATTTCCTTCATTTTAACAATGTTTCCATTTTTACTTCAAAGTTTAAGTAGGGAGTTACACCTTTCAGTGTCAAAAATATGTTCGTTTTATTACTTACTTGAATGACTAATCTTTTATCGTTCATTCGGTGAAAACAAAATGAAAATTCAAAGTTTTTAGCCTACTTTCGATTTTTGCAAAAAAATGAAAGTTGACTTATGAGATCAACACAGGGCGAAAAAAAAAGTGTGTCTGTCTGTGTGTGTATGAGTGTGTGTGTGTGTGTGTGTGTGAGTCTGTGTGTGTGTGTGTGTGAGTGTGTGTACTCTGAATGTCTGCCCCCCCCCCTTTTATCAATTCGAACACGGTGAACGCGAATTGAACGAAATTTGGTACAAAGGTAGCACTAGCAAAGGACACCTCAGTGTCATGTTTTATATCGCCGCCATCTTGACGGAAACGTAATGGCGGCCACACAAATATTTAAATCTTAAATCAAATTACGACTAACCTAATCATCCGATCTCTACCAAATTTTGCAACAACATACCTTTATGGGGGAGCATCCTTTGACCAAACTAATAGGACATCAGCCTAATAGTTTGAGGATGGTGGCCATCTTTGTGTGAAAATCGATTCCCCCTATTAATTCGAACACGGTGAAACCGAATGGAGCGAAATTTGGTACAGAGGTAGCACTATCAAAGGGAACGTCAGTGTCATGTTTTATATCGCCGCCATCTTGACGGAAACATAATGTCGGCCACACAAATGTTCAAAGCTTAAATCAAATTACGACTACCCTAATCATCCGATCTCTACCAAATTTTGCAACTACATACTGTGCCCAACTCTAGGAATGGGTATTCCAAGATTCAGACACCTAGATATCAAGGGAAAGGCTACAGCCGCTTTTGAAAGTTGAGATATTTGAATATCGCGCTACATTGCTTCTCGAAGCAATTGGAAAGAATATACCGCTAAGAGCACGTCAAGTGACGTAGCGAGTAATAGCAGAGGTCGAGGCTATTTATTGATTAAATAGTTAGCCATGGAGTAGAGACTTGAGACTGGGATCAGATTACTGGCACGGCCAAATGAAATAGAATGCAATTAGTATCAAGTAAATCGGACCAGGGATACCAGAGATATGAGGGTTTCTAGATTTCAGCGTGATAACGCGTGACCCTGACAGTTTTGAATAAAAGCCGGCCGGCACAGGCATCAGTAGCTCACTTCGACACAAGCACTTGCCTAGCAAGGTGCCACTACGCTGAGCCAAGGCACATGGTTGCCGGATCTACGCAGAAGTTATTTTCAAAGTTGTGATAGTCACAAAAGTGCTGCGCTACGAGTGGAACTTAGTAAGTTTCCGGCAGGGAGGATCACTAAGGTGATAGTTATTTTCTACAGACACTGGTGAAATATTTTTATTTTCACATGGACATATGCTAGACTTTGTCTAGAATTAGTACTTTGTCACAGTCCAGTAATAACCTAATACTTGGATATTTTAAGTCCAATTCAGTCAGTTTTCATATTTGTAACTTGTTAACCACTTCGATCTATCAGTACACTGAAGACCAGTCTATCACGGTGGTGTTCATTAGTCAACGCAGGGAAACTACATGTTGCTTCGCGCATGGTAGATGGTGTGAAGCCATGCCCAGGGAACGATCTTCAGAACAGCCGTTGATTGGTTAGACTGTCAGTGTTTTCTTGTACTGAAAAGATTACCGTGAGTTATGTTACAACTGACATATCTGAGAATAGATCACTTAGATCTGACCCCACTTAAGCAAACTGTTATGGAGTTAACAGAAGCCAATATTGAAATGGATCAACAGTTACTTCAAACGTCAAGAGATATTACCACTATGTCTTGTTAGACGGATTGTGGGTATATAATGGCGGCCGATACAAGCATTATACGTGCTTGTCCGATAGGGCATGTCTATGGATAAATCTGGTACAGACCAGGTTCGCTACGCTTCAAGACCATCAAGAAATGTAAGCCACATTTTGACTTTATATTATGCCTAGCTAATTGGAACAAACTATTTTTCGGCAGATGACCAACACATTTATTTTTCTTCGTATTTAAATCTTGCAATGATTTACGCAAGACATATTAGAGTTATTCTGAGTATTTTCAGCACTCAGAACAGTTTAGGATCGATGACCGAGCATATCGAGCATTTATTTGAATATTTCATATTTTTGGGAAATCACGGTAATCAGCCGATGTAACTGTAAAAGTTAATAATTATTTTTGTTGAGGAATGGATATTTTTTCCATATCCGAAGGTTCGAACATGTGGATTCTCACATAATGAGATGATAATTAAATATATTTAAAATAATATAACTAATAATAATAATAATAATCCACTGATAATAATAATAATAATTTTCATAATTTTTCTAAATAATTTTTGGATATTATATTTTCTAATAATCATATGTATTGAGAGAGAGCCTATGAAGTAGTTTAATCATTTCTAGTTTGGAACAGGAGATTTTCCGGAGGAGAGTGGTTAGCGCAAGCCCGCATTCAACCAATATTACAGTTCTGGTTGAACAGTTAATATTTGCAATGAGCAAAGTATATTTTTCAGATAACACGGAGAGGCATGAAACGGGAAGCAAATGATATTTGTATCAAATAGGATATTTTTGTACTTATATAAAATCATGACGTAAATACACTCGAAAGTGAAATAAAGATTTTCATAAGTATGGTAAATTCACGGGTTGAACTGAATGGTAAAATAAAATAAACTTGTAAGTTTATAAATCTTCCAGTGTTGATAACAAGCAGAGGCTTGATTTATTGTATAAATTTTGGGAAGAAAATTTATGTGTGTGGAGTAGTTGAAAAGCCATTCCCAGGTGCGCATGTTTAAGTCGCAGGAATGAGGAGGTTTTTTCGAGCATCAATCAAATAGCAGGTTCGATGGCTCAGGTTTATAGAAGGAGTATTGGAACTACACATTTCGTCGTATGCATGACCCGAAGGTTATTTCTTAGAAACCATCAGTTCTTGTTTCAACATTGTTTACGGATTCCATTTAGACTTTGATTTTGCTAGAACCCGGATTTGTCATGTTAGTAATTTATTCTTCTTCAGAGGAAGACCTTTGCCGTTGTTGTTGTAATATTGTGTTCTTACACAAATAATAGAATGGGCCACTGCCAATTAAAAAATAATTCTTTAACCACGAATAATTTGAAGGATATTTTCAATCCTAGTGCCATGAACTAAATGAATTTATTATGAAGCTACAATTCTTATTTCCGCATTCTGTCGAAGAATTGCAAGTTGTGAAAGTTACTAAAATGGCCATGAATATAAATATTTTTTATAATAATGATTCCAAGTGGAAAATGAAATAGTTGAATGGTTCAACAATTTATTGATCAAGTTGATGATTCAGAAATCATATATTTTGTTAGGAACTTGAAGTTCATAATCGAGTCACTTCTCGAAACGTTTAATGTCAGAAGAACAATTAATTTTTGTTGTGCTTCGCACAGTTCTTCAATGCTATGCTCAAGTTCAAATACTTTTCAGATGTTATTAATATGTGTAAATAATTTGTGTTGATTCAATGATAATAATATTTTTTGACAATATTTTTTTGAAACTGGAGAAAATAAGTGAAAGTTAAAATTCTATGAACATTTATTCTACGAGTGTTAATATTATGTAAAAATTCAAACAGTGAACTACGATATTTCCAGTAGAGACAATTAAATTTGAAATGGATTTAATCACAAATAATGAATATAATTTTGGAACACAGTCTACAGGACTGATAATCAGACTTGTGTTTCCAAAGATAATTGTCAAATGTGTTTGGAAAAATTCTGTACATTATGTAAATAGGAGTGTGGGTCGCCACACGTGAATGATGCTGCTTTGAGCATTTTTGCAGTCAATTTTAAATTCAAAATAAAATGAGATAATTTTACATGATGTGTTATGCCCAGTTGAATCTCCTTCTATCCTTATTGTGGCATTGAGCCAAAAATCAGTAAAGCATTTTTTTCATTTGATGTCGTTTTTGCGATTAGCTTTAACCCATCTGGCGCTCCGGGATATTTTGACTCTCGTGCTGACTGATTATTGGTAAAATGCATATGTGGTCGTGCGGACTCCGGTCTAAACGGCCACATAAAATAAGATAGAGAGAGAAATGGCTTCGAACGTGGGGCTCGAGTTAGACATGGTCAATCGCATGCCGATTTAAATGGTGATAATTTCTTCTATAAATATTTTGGGAGTTGAGAGATGTCTGGTTTGGATGAATAAATTAGTAGGAAACCCAATTAGTGGGGAAAATTAAAAATTTAACTTGGTTAATAATTAGAATGGGTTTGATTATTTTGATAATGGCTTAACCATTAGGGCGTCAAGTAAATTCAGTAGTAAACGTTCGATGACTGGACATACGCATTATTAGAATCCAGGTGGAGGATATTTGAGAACTTGCATATTTTTCTTGTGATATTGTGGTAAATGTAATTCGTAAAAGTAGAGAATTTTGTTTTTCCATCACGTCGACATTAGGACAAATCTCATTTTATTAGAGTGTTCCAATTTGCTATTCATATTTCTTGTTCTAGTTATAAGCTTGTGTTTGCCAATATTGTATACCCCTAAGTTTTGAATAATAATTGAAAATTATGGAAGAGATGATGAGGATGATGAGGAGTTTGGAGGAGAGTTCAAAAGAGGCTGGACTGCGTGTAGCAGCCATTATGAAAGAAAATACAGAGGCTTTGGAAAAGAAACTTAAAGAAAATTCTGATTCTTTAGAAAATAAACTTAAAGAAAGTTTAAACGATAAACTTAAAGAAAATTCTGATTCTTTAGAAAATAAACTTAAAGAAAATTTAAATGATAAACTTAAAGAAAATTCTGATTCTTTAGAAAATAAACTTAAAGAAAGTTTAAACGATACACTTAAAGAAAATTCTGATTCTTTAGAAAAGAAACTTAAAGAAAATTCTGATTCTTTAGAAAGCAGGTTAAAAGGTAACTTGAAAGAAAATTTAAATAGTAAATTTAATTCTATGGAGAATACATTTAAAGAGAATTCTGAAATTTTGAAAATGTCACTTGAGAGTAAAATGAATAAATTATGCGAAAAAGCACATGAGCTCGAAACTTCATTAGCCACTAACGCAAGTTTAATGGACGATAAATTTCGCGATGCCGATCTTCGATCCCAAATCTTAGCTGATAGGATAGAACATGGTCTTAGGAAAGTTGGTGAAGACATGATCAACCTAGAAGTCAGAGTGAAGAAAGAGAGTAATGAGATGGGAATTCTAGTTGTTCAACGGTTGACAGAACAATTCAAAGAACTTGTAATGGGAGAAATAAGAGAAGGTGTGATTAATGAATTACAAACTGAAATTAAAACCACAGTTGTCAATGAAATTAAAGACACACTCAAGCTGGAGAACCAAGAGGGAATCAAGGAGATTAGGGAATCTTTGTCATCCCATATTCAAGTAATTTCCAAAGATATCCAAGCAACTCAGAAGGACATATCAGTTATGACAGGGTCATTGAAAAGTCACGAGGCTGTTATGAACCAGATATCCACTGATGTCAAGGAGAATTGTAAAGAAACTGAAGCAATTAAGAAAATGGCAGAAGAAAACCATAAGGAACTTGAGGCTATGAAAACCCAAATCAAGGACGAGAAACAGTCTGACCATCTGTTGAAAATGCCAAGTGTAAGGGGAAAAGAACCGATACAGATAAATCTATGAGCAGCTAGAGAAACTGACAGTCAAAGACAGGATGAGGTCAGGACAGTATTTCAATCCAACCCCATAACTGTATTCAAGAATGTAGAGGATAAGCCTTCTAAATTTTCAGGGCGAGATTCTGTGACACCCGTAGAATTTTTGAGAGAAGCAGGTGATTACCTGAAAGATTCCAAGATCCCTAAGGAAAGACAGATCCGAGTGATAGGGAAATTTTTGGAAGGTCCTGCACTTCTTTGGTTCAGAGCATTTAGATCCACTCTAACCACTTTTGAGGAGTTTTCTCGTGGGTTATTAAAAAAGTTTTGGTCCCCGGAAACCCAACAGCAAGTCAGAGCAGAATTATATTCGAAGAGATTCTCGACGTCACAACCTACTCGATACTCTACGTACTTTTCTGGACAGCTTTCTAAACTACAACATTTAGATCCGCCGATGCCAGATAACGAATTAATTACTGCATTGATACGTCAGTTTCCAGCAGACGTCCAAAGGACTTTGATCGCTGCTGACATCTATAACATGGAGCAATTTGACGAGGTATTACAGAAGCTGGATCATACAAACGCTCAATTCTTCCATCAGAAGGGAGGAAAGAATAACAACGCTGTGTATGCTGATTTGGCCGACAGTTATTCTCAAACACCTCGAGAGATTCGAGAGGGGCGAGAAGAGAAAACGCCGAGGGAAGAGCCCAATAAAAGAGGATGGAATCAGTACAGTAACAGATACAGTTACAAGCCTTATGCGAGACCGGATGGTGGAAATCGATATAATACTCGATGGAGAAGGCCCAGGGATAACCAAGGAAGGTACCAGGAAAGAAGGTAATATGGTAGAAACAACTACAATAACAGAGGGAATGTGGATACTCGTCAGTCCAATGAAGAGTTCAACAAGGAGACGAGGAAGAACTTAGAAGCAAGACACCAAGATAACTTGCAGTTTTTGGAGCAGAGGCCCAATGAACCAGGTCCATCGGGAACACAACAATCCCGGGGGAATGGAAACGAAAGAAAAAAACTTCGAATTCACAGTAGAAGATAGAATTTTAAACACTTTCACTTCCAGAATTATTAAATGGCAAGCAGAGGATGATGACTTAATTCAACAGAATGATGAACGGAAAGAAATGGGTACAAGAATTAGAATGCCAATCATATCATGCGAAGTATTCGGTATGCCTGTCGATACTTTGATTGATACTGGGGCTATGCTTTGTCTTGTGAGTGAGAAGCTTTATATTCTGTGGAAGCTCAAAGAGAATTTAGAGGAGATTCCAGTATCAGGAATTAAGATCCAAGGAATAATACCCAACAGAATATCTCTGTGCAAAACACAATTATACTTATGTATTACTATTGGAGGACATGATTTCCGACATGTATTTGTAGTAATGAAGGACATGGCTTTTGACATGATATTGGGAGCGTATTTCATTCAGAAATATCAAGCAGTGATAGACATGAAGACAGAGACGATCGGATTCAAGAATACCGAAGAGATTAACTTCGAGGAAAAAGAAGAGGAAGACATCGAGGGAGATGCTCAATGGTCTCTGATTTTTCATGAAGCTGAAGGAAGAGAAGTCTACACTGAGAAGGAGTCCCCAGAGCTAGGGAAAATTTTGGAAGAGTATCACGATATTTTTGATATTAAACCTGGTGAAATTAAAGATTTTGAATATTGTGGAAGTAAACAACAATGGAAGTTATGAAGTCGCCAATACACGAACTGGTAACATCGTGGGAACTTATAATGCATCGAATTTGAAGATTTATTATTCAAGAACCAGATGATTTAATGTGTAGATAGGAAAAATAAAAATGTTTCAATTTTTATTTTTTGCTAGGTGTGCGGTGGATGTGCCCAACTCTAGGAATGGGTATTCCAAGATTCAGACACCTAGATATCAAGGGAAAGGCTACAGCCGCTTTTGAAAGTTGAGATATTTGAATATCGCGCTACATTGCTTCTCGAAGCAATTGGAAAGAATATACCGCTAAGAGCACGTCAAGTGACGTAGCGAGTAATAGCAGAGGTCGAGGCTATTTATTGATTAAATAGTTAGCCATGGAGTAGAGACTTGAGACTGGGATCAGATTACTGGCACGGCCAAATGAAAGAGAATGCAATTAGTATCAAGTAAATCGGACCAGGTATACCAGAGATATGAGGGTTTCTAGATTTCAGCGTGATGACGCGTGACCCTGACAGTTTTGAATAAAAGCCGGCCGGCACAGGCATCAGTAGCTCACTTCGACACAAGCATTTGCCTAGCAAGGAGCCACTACGCTGAGCCAAAGCACATGGTTGCCGGATCTACGCAGAAGTTATTTTCAAAGTTGTGATAGTCACAAAAGTGCTGCGCTACGAGTGGAACTTAGTAAGTTTCCGGCAGGGAGGATCACTAAGGTGATAGTTATTTTCTACAGACACTGGTGAAATATTTTTATTTTCACATGGACATATGCTAGACTTTGTCTAGAATTAGTACTTTGTCACAGTCCAGTAATAACCTAATACTTGGATATTTTAAGTCCAATTCAGTCAGTTTTCATATTTGTAACTTGTTAACCACTTCGATCTATCAGTACACTGAAGACCAGTCTATCACGGTGGTGTTCATTAGTCAACGCAGGGAAACTACATGTTGCTTCGCGCATGGTAGATGGTGTGAAGCCATGCCCAGGGAACGATCTTCAGAACAGCCGTTGATTGGTTAGACTGTCAGTGTTTTCTTGTACTGAAAAGATTACCGTGAGTTATATTACAACTGACATATCTGAGAATAGATCACTTAGATCTGACCCCATTTAAGCAAACTGTTATGGAGTTAACAGAAGCCAATATTGAAATGGATCAACAGTTACTTCAAACGTCAAGAGATATTACCACTATGTCTTGTTAGACGGATTGTGGGTATATAATGGCGGCCGATACAAGGATTATACGTGCTTGTCCGATAGGGCATGTCTATGGATAAATCTGGTACAGACCAGGTTCGCTACGCTTCAAGACCATCACGAAATGTAAGCCACATTTTGACTTTATATTATGCCTAGCTAATTGGAACAAACTATTTTTCGGCAGATGACCAACACATTTATTTTTCTTCGTATTTAAATCTTGCAATGATTTACGCAAGACATATTAGAGTTATTCTGAGTATTTTCAGCACTCAGAACAGTTTAGGATCGATGACCGAGCATATCGAGCATTTATTTGAATATTTCATATTTTTGGGAAATCACGGTAATCAGCCGATGTAACTGTAAAAGTTAATAATTATTTTTGTTGAGGAATGGATATTTTTTCCATATCCGAAGGTTCGAACATGTGGATTCTCACATAATGAGATGATAATTAAATATATTTAAAATAATATAACTAATAATAATAATAATAATCCACTGATAATAATAATAATAATTTTCATAATTTTTCTAAATAATTTTTGGATATTATATTTTCTAATAATCATATGTATTGAGAGAGAGCCTATGAAGTAGTTTAATCATTTCTAGTTTGGAACAGGAGATTTTCCGGAGGAGAGTGGTTAGCGCAAGCCCGCATTCAACCAATATTACAGTTCTGGTTGAACAGTTAATATTTGCAATGAGCAAAGTATATTTTTCAGATAACACGGAGAGGCATGAAACGGGAAGCAAATGATATTTGTATCAAATAGGATATTTTTGTATTTATATAAAATCATGACGTAAATACACTCGAAAGTGAAATAAAGATTTTCATAAGTATGGTAAATTCACGGGTTGAACTGAATGGTAAAATAAAATAAACTTGTAAGTTTATAAATCTTCCAGTGTTGATAACAAGCAGAGGCTTGATTTATTGTATAAATTTTGGGAAGAAAATTTATGTGTGTGGAGTAGTTGAAATGCCATTCCCAGGTGCGCATATTTAAGTCGCAGGAATGAGGAGGTTTTTTCGAGCATCAATCAAATAGCAGGTTCGATGGCTCAGGTTTATAGAAGGAGTATTGGAACTACACATTTCGTCGTATGAATGACCCGAAGGTTATTTCTTAGAAACCATCAGTTCTTGTTTCAACCTTGTTTACGGATTCCATTTAGACTTTGATTTTGCTAGAACCCGGATTTGTCATGATAGTAGTTTATTCTTCTTCAGAGGAAGACCTTTGCCGTTGTTGTTGTAATATTGTGTTCTTACACAAATAATAGAATGGGCCACTGCCAATTAAAAAATAATTCTTTAACCACGAATAATTTGAAGGATATTTTCAATCCTAGTGCCATGAACTAAATGAATTTATTATGAAGCTACAATTCTTATTTCCGCATTCTGTCGAAGAATTGCAAGTTGTGAAAGTTACTAAAATGGCCATGAATATAAATATTTTTTTATAATAATGATTCCAAGTGGAAAATGAAATAGTTGAATGGTTCAACAATTTATTGATCAAGTTGATGATTCAGAAATCATATACTCGTATTTTGTTAGGAACTTGAAGTTCATAATCGAGTCACTTCTCGAAACGTTTAATGTCAGAAGAACAATTAATTTTTGTTGTGCTTCGCACAGTTCTTCGATGCCATGCTCAAGGTCAAATACTTTTCAGATGTTATTAATATGTGTAAATAATTTGTGTTGATTCAATGATAATAATATTTTTTGACAATATGTTTTTGAAACTGGAAAAAATAAGTGAAAGTTAAAATTCTATGAACATTTATTCTACGAGTGTTAATATTATGTAAAAATTCAAACAGTGAACTACGATATATCCAGTAGAGACAATTAAATTTGAACTGGATTTAATCACAAATAATGAATATAATTTGGAACACAGTCTACAGAACTGATAATCAGACTTGTGTTTCCAAAGATAATTGTCAAATGTGTTTGGAAAAATTCTGTACATTATGTAAATAGGAGTGTGGGTCGCCACACGTAAATGATGCTGCTTTGAGCATTTTTGCAGTCAATTTTAAATTCAAAATAAAATGAGATAATTTTACATGATGTGTTATGCCCAGTTGAATCTCCTTCTATCCTTATTGTTGCATTGAGCCAAAAATCAGTAAAGCATTTTTTTCATTTGATGTCGTTTTTGCGATTAGCTTTAACCCATCTGGCGCTCCGGGATATTTTGACTCTCGTGCTGACTGATTATTGGTAAAATGCATATGTGGTCGTGCGGACTCCGGTCTAAACGGGCAAAATACCATTATGGAGGGACCATCCTTTGACCAATCTAATAGGTCATTAGCCTAGTAGTTTGCGTATGGCGGCCATCTTTGTGTGAAAATTGATTCCCCCTATTAATTCGAACACGGTGAAACCGAATGGAGCGAAATTTGGTACAGAGGTAGTACTAGCAAAGGGAACGTCAGTGTCATGTTTTATATTGCCGCCATCTTGACGGAGACGTAATGGTGGCCACACAAATGTTCAAAGCTTAAATCAAATTACGACTAGCCTAATCATCCGATCTCTACCAAATTTTGCAACAACATACCATTATGGAGGGAGCATCCTTTGACCAATCTAATAAGTCATTAGCCTAGTAGTTTGCGGATGGCGGCCATCTTTGTGTCAAAATCGATTCCCCCTATTAATTCGAACACGGTGAAACCGAATTGAACGAAATTTGGTACAGAGGTAGCACTAGCAAAGGGCACCTCAGTGTCATGTTTTATATCGCCACCATCTTGACGAAAATGGAATGATGGCCACCCAAATGTTAAAAGCTTAAATCAAATTACGACCATCCTAATAATTTGATCTCCACCAGATTTTGCGACAACATGCCTTTTTGTGGAAAGCATCTTATGACTGACTACAAGGGCATCAGCCCAATAGTATGCAAATAGCGGCCATGTATGTGTGCAGATCCATTCTCCATATCAATTCAAACACGGTGAAACCGAATTGAATGAAATTTTTTACAGAGGTAGCACTAGCAAAGAGCACCTCATATTCATGTTTAATAACCCTATAGCACGTTGTTCAATTATACTCCTTGAAAAGGACAAAGAGTTATAACAATACCCATGCATTTAGGAGAAATTAGGCTATATGTTCTTTACTGAACATCTTGTTTAAATTATAATTACGCAAATCAATACTTACACAAATATATTATCTACAGTATATTGTACATATTTCTACCTGACATTGACATCTTCTTCAGCTCAATGAAGAATAAAAATAAAATATTAGAGATGTACTTAAGTCTAATGTTCTTTGATGTGAAAAATGTTTATGAGATAAATTGTAGCCTTATTAAGAGAATGAAATAAAAATGGATATTCTGATAGCGATAAAACTAGGCTGAGGTTTTGTGTGCACTCCAGGGAAGGTTTCCAGCTTAGTAAATCCCTTTAAAAATAGGTAGAGCACGAGTAGAATCAACAAATGAGCGACGACGCGCGGAGCGTTTCAACAAAGTCCCATATAATTTCATATACCATTCATCCGATAGCGATGAAACTTGAGTGAGATGTTGTGTACACTCCAGGGAAGGTTTCTGGCTTAGTACATACATTTTACAATAGGTAGCGCACCAGTAGATTCAACAAATGAGCGATGACACGCGAAGCGTTTCAATAAAGTCCCGTATAAAGTCATATACCATTCGTCTGATAGTGATAAATGTTTGGTGAATTGTTGTGTACACTCCAGGAAAGGTTTCTGGCTAAGTAAATACATTTTACAATACGAATCGCACGTTTATGTTCAACAAATGAGTGACTACGCGCGAAGCGTTTCGACAACGTCCCGTATACGTTCGCATACCATACATCCGATTGCGATGAAACTTGGGTGAGATGTTGTGTACACTCCAGGGAAGGTTTCTGGCTGAGTACATCCATATTACAATATGTAACGCAAGAGTAGAATCAACAAATGAGTGACGACACGCGAAGCGTTTCAACCAAGTCCCGTATGAATGCATGTACCATTCGTCCGTAGCTATGAAACTTGGGTGAGATGTTGTGTACACGTCATGGAAAATTTCTGGCTTAGTAAATCCCCTATACAATATGCAGCGCACAAGTTGATTCAACAAATGAGGAACGACGCGCGAAGCGTTTCAACAAAATCCCGTATAAGGTCATATACCATTCTGCCGTTAGCGGTGAAACTTGGGTGAAATATGGTGGACACTCCAAGGAAGGTTTCTGGCTTAGTAAATACATTTCACAGTAGGTAGCACACGAGTAGATTCGACAAATGAACGACGACACGCGGAGCGTTTCAATACAGTCCCCTATGTCTTCATATCCCATTAGTCCGATAGCGATGAAACTTGGGTGAGATGTTGTGGACACTTACGTGACGGTTTCTAACTTAGTAAATACATTTTACAGTAGGTAGCGCACGAGTAGATTCAACAAATGAGTGACGGAGCGTGAATCGTTTAAACAAAATCAGGTATGCGCTATCTACTGTGAAATGTATTCACTAATTTTGAAACCTTCACGTAAGTGTACACAACATCTCACCCAAGTTTCATCGCTATCGGACGAATGGTATATGAACACATACGGGACTTTGTTGAAATGCTTCGCGCATCGTCGCTCATTTGTTGAATCTACGCGTGCGCTACCTATTGTAAAATGGATTTACTAAGTCAGAAACCTTCCTTGGAGTGTACTCAACATCTCACCCAAGTTTCATCGCAATCGGACGAATGGTATATGATCGCATAGGAGACATACACACAGACCTACAGACAGACAAACTATCACGTAACATTGATTTTTATGTATATAGATTAATTTATATTTGTTAGCCGAATATCAACAAATATTTCAGCTCAGTGCTTGAAATGAAAATGTTAGTTGCTGTCGCTTAAGTAGTCTCTTTAAATTTCAGGCTGCCACGCCCTTAGGTAAGTTTGAAGCTCGTTTCACGAAAACATTATTTTCACACAGCGTTTGATTGATAACTCAAATACTATTCAACATATCTCCATGAAATTTTGCATGATTGTACTAATAAACAACATACACCAAAATATTTGGTGTATCAATTATGCTTCCCATTTGCGAGAATTTTACCCCCACAAAAGTAATAGAATAAACATTTAAAGTAAGAATATCTGTGTACTGTATATACACACCGGGGAAAGGCCAACAAGGACCGCGCAAATATCACTTCTTTATAGGTCTAGTTTCCTTCTTTCTCTTCCAGAAGTCCTTCATCCTGGTCGACTGCGCAGCTCTTCCTTCAGCAGTCCATTCTCCTCTGTTGAGATTCTTCTTCTCCCCGACAAGAATTTTGAGGCCATTTTTAGCCTACTTTCGATTTTTGCAAAAAATGAAAGTAGACTTATGAGATCACTACAGGGCGAAAAAAAGGGTGTCTGTCTGTGTGTGTGTATGTGTGTGAGTCTGTGTGTGTGTGTGTGAGTGTGTGTGTGTGTGTGTGTGTGAGAGAGAGTGTGTGGACTCTGAATGTCTGTCCCCCCGTATCAATTCGAACACGGTGAGCGCAAATTGAACGAAATTTGGTACAAAGGTAGCACTAGCAAAGGACACCTCAGTGTCATGTTTTATATCGCCGCCATCTTGACGGAAACGTAATGTCGGCCACAAAAATGTTCAAAGCTTAAATCAAATTACGACTAACCTAATCATCCGATCTCTACCAAATTTTGCAACAACATACCTTTATGGAGGAAGCATCCTTTGACAAATCTAATAGGTCATTAGCCTGATAGTTTGCAGATGGCGGCCATCTTTGTGTCAAAATCGATTACCCCTATTAATTCGAACACGGTGAAACCGAATGGAATGAAATTTGGTACAGAGGTAGCACTAGCAAAGGGCACCTCAGTGTCATGTTTTATATCGCCGCCATCTTGCCGGAAACGTAATGGCGGCCACACAAATATTCAAAGCTTAAATCAAATTACGACTAACCTAATCATCCGATCTCTACCAAATTTTGCAACAACATACCTTTATGAAGGGGGCATCCTTTGACAAATCTAATAGGTCATTAGCCTAATAGTTTGCGGATGGCGGCCATCTTTGTGTCAAAATCGATTACCCCTATTAATTCGAACACGGTGAAACCGAATGGAAAGAAGTTTGGTACAGAGGTAGCACTAGGAAAGGGCACCTCAGTGTCATGTTTTATATCACCGCCATCTTGACGGAAACGTAATGTCGGCCACAAAAATGTTCAAAGCTTAAATCAAATTACGACTAACCTAATCATCCGATCTCTACCAAATTTTGCAACAACATACCTTTATGGAGGAAGCATCCTTTGACAAATCTAATAGGTCATTAGCCTGATAGTTTGCAGATGGCGGCCATCTTTGTGTCAAAATCGATTACCCCTATTAATTCGAACACGGTGAAACCGAATGGAATGAAATTTGGTACAGAGGTAGCACTAGCAAAGGGCACCTCAGTGTCATGTTTTATATCGCCGCCATCTTGCCGGAAACGTAATGGCGGCCACACAAATATTCAAAGCTTAAATCAAATTACGATTAACCTAATCATCCGATCTTTACCAAATTTTGCATCAATATACCATTATGGAGGGAGCATCCTTTGACCAAACTAATAGGTCATTAGCCTAATATTTTGCGGATGGCGGCCATCTTTGTGTCAAAATCGATTCCCCCTATTAATTCGAACACGGTGAAACCGAATGGAACGAAATTTGGTACAGAGGTAGCACTAGAAAAGGCCACCTCAGTGTCATGTTTTATATCACCGCCATCTTGACGGAAACGTAAGTGCGGCCACCCAAATGTTAAAGGCTAAAATGTAATTACGACAATCCTAATAATCTAATCTCTACCAAATTTTGCAACAACAAATCTTTATGTGGGAAGCATATTCTGACCAAACTGCTAGATCAACAGCCCAATAGTTTGCAGATGGTGGCCAAGTATGTGTGCAAATCGATTCCCCCTATCAATTCAAACACGGTGAAACCGAATTGAACGAAATTTGGTACAGAGGTAGCACTAGCAAAAGGCACCTCAGTGTCATGTTTTATATCGCCTCCATCTTGACGGAAACGGAATGACGGCCACCCAAATGTTAAAAGCTTAAATCAAATTTCGACCATCCTAATAATTTGATCTCTACCGGATTTTGCAACAACATGCCTTTTTGTGAAACGCATCTTATGACTGACTACAAGGTCATCAGCCCAATAGTTTGCAAATAGCGGCCATGTATGTGTGCAAATCCATTCCCCAGATCAATTCAAACACGGTGAAACCGAATTGAATGATTTTTTTTTACAGATGTAGCACTAGCAAAGGGCACCTCATATTCATGTTTAATATCCCTATAGCACGTTGTATTTCAACAAGCTACTACAACCAACATCCAATTATACTCCTTGAAAAGGACAAAGAGTTATAACAATACCCATGCATTTAGGAGAAAGTGGGCTATATGTTCTTTACTGAACATCTTGTTTTAGCCTACTTTCGATTTTTGCAAAAAATGAAAGTAGAGTTATGAGATCAACACAGGGCGAAAAAAGTGTGTCTGTCTGTGTGTGTGTATGTGTGTGTGTGTGAGAGTCTGTGTGTGTATGTGTGTGTGTGAGTCTGTGTGTGTGTGTTTGTGTGTGTGTCTGTGTGTGTGTGAGTGTGTGCACTCTGAATGTCTGTCCCCCCCTATCAATTCGAACACGGTGAATGCGAATTGAACGAAATTTGGTACAAAGGTAGCACTAGCAAAGGACATCTCAGTGTCATGTTTTATATCGCCGCCATCTTGACGGAAACGTAATGGCGGCCACAGAAATGTTCAAAGCTTAAATCTAATTACGACTAACCTAATCATCCGATCTCTACCAAATTTTGCAACAACATACCTTTATGGGGGGAACATCCTTTGACCAAACCAATAGGTCATCAGCGTAATAGTTTGCGGATGGCGGCCATCTTTGTGTGAAAATCGATTCCCCCTATTAATTCGAACACGGTGCAACCGAATGGAACGGAATTTGGTACAGAGGTAGTACTAACAAAAGGCACCTCAGTGTCAGTTTTATATCGCCACCATCTTGACGGAAACGTAATGGCGGCCACACAAATGTTCAAAGCTTAAATCTAACTACGACTAACCTAATCATCCGATCTCTACCAAATTTTGCAACAACATACCTTTATGGGGGAGCATCCTTTGACCAAACTAATAGGTCATCAGCATAATAGTTTGCGGATGGCGGCCATCTTTGTGTGAAAACCGATTCCCCCCATTAATTCGAACACGGTGCAACCGAATGGAACGAAATTTGGTTCAGAGGTAGTACTATCAAAAGGCACCTCAGTGTCATGTTTTACATCGCCGCCATCTTGACGGAAACGTAATGGCGGCCACACAATTGTTCAAAGCTTAAATCTAATTACGATTAACCTAATCATCCGATCTCTACCAAATTTTGCAACAACATACCCTTATAGAGGAAGTATCCTTTGACCAAATGAATAGGTCATTAGCCTAACAGTTTGCGGATGGCGGCCATCTTTGTGTGAAAATCAATTCCCCCTATTAATTCAAACACGGTGAAACCGAATGGAATCAAATTTGGTACAGAGGTAGCACTAGCAAAGGGCATCTCAGTGTCATGTTTTATATCGCCGCCATCTTGACGGAAACGTAATGGCGGCCACACAAATGTTCAAAGCTTAAATCTAATTACGACTAACCTAATCATCCGATCTCTACCAAATTTTGCAACAACATACCTTTATGGGGGGAACATCCTTTGACCTAACCAATAGGTCATCAGCGTAATAGTTTGCGGATGGTGGCCATCTTTGTGTAAAAATCGATTCCCCCTATTAATTCGAACACGGTGCAACCGAATGGAACGAAATTTGGTTCAGAGGTAGTACTAACAAAAGGCACCTCAGTGTCATGTTATACATCGCCGCCATCTTGACGGAAACGTAATGGCGGCCACACAATTGTTCAAAGCTTAAATCTAATTACGATTAACCTAATCATCCGATCTCTACCAAATTTTGCAACAACATACCCTTATAGAGGAAGTATCCTTTGACCAAATGAATAGGTCATTAGCCTAATAGTTTGCGGATGGCGGCCATCTTTGTGTGAAAATCAATTCCCCCTATTAATTCAAACACGGTGAAACCGAATGGAACGAAATTTGGTACAGAGGTAGCACTAGCAAAGGGCATCTCAGTGTCATGTTTTATATCGCCGCCATGTTGACAGAAACGTAATGGCGGCCACACAAATGTTCAAAGCTTATGTTAAATTACGACTAACATAACCATCCGATCTCTACCAAACTTTGCAACAACATACCTTTATGGAGGGAGCATCCTTTGACCAATCTAATAGTTTATTAACCTAATAGTTTGCGGATGGCGGCCATCTTTATGTCAAAATGGATTCCCCCTTTTAATTCGAACACGGTGGAACCGAATGGAACGAAATTTGGTACAGAGGTAGCACTAGCAAAGGGCACCTCAGTGTCATGTTTTATATCGCCGCCATCTTGACTGAAACGTAATGGCGGCCACACGAATATTCAAAGCTTAAATCAAATTACGATTAACCTAATCATCCGATCTCTACGAAATTTTGCAACTACTTACCTTTATGGAGGGAGCATCCTTTCACCAATCTAATAGGTCATCAGCGTAAAAGTTTGCGGATGGCGGCCATCTTTGTGTGAAAATCGATTCCCCCTATTAATTCGAACACGGTGCAACCAAATGGAACGAAATTTGGTACAGACGTAGTACTAACAAAAGGCACCTCATATTCATGTTTAATATCCCTATAGCACGTTGTATTTCAACAAGCTACTACAACCAACATTCAATCATACTCCTTGAAAAGGACAAAGAGTTATAACAATACCCATGCATTTAGGAGAAAGTAGGCTATATGTTCTTTATTGAACATATTGTTTCCCAATGAATTGTGTGGGGTACAAGTTATAAATATGTAATCACACTCCTGGAAAAATTACATGTATTAATGTGTTAACAAACGAATGCACACAATTCATTGGGCACAATCGTGTCGACCGACAGCAAAATACAATGAATCTTTGGTGGTATAATAAAGAGGGAAGCTTATAGTTTTACGTGACCGTTAATCTCGCGATCATTAGCCCCGGGACCTTTCTTTACGTAGAATCCGGTCCACAGGACATGGCATTTCGCTTTGAAAATCTCACATGCATTGACCGGGAATCGAACCTGGTATACCGTGGTGACAGGTCAACAGCTTGACCGCTGCCCCACGGTGGTATAATAAAGCATGACTTCAAGCATATTATAAAATGTGTTTTGTGCATAATAATGTGTGAACAGTGTTCAATAATCCTGCAAAGTCTTATTTCTTTGCAATATGTAGTTTATAAGCTATCGATTTTCTTTTAACACAGTTGAAATGGTGATGAGAAAGGTGCACCTTTAAGGGGGTCGGTGCCGATTAACACCTTGAAAACTCCCATTTTCTTTTTTTTAACTTTTAACTGCTCTGTATTTTCAGACGAGTTGCTTTTCATATATCTTGATGCCATTCTACATCAAGGCCCTAAATCAATCTCTTCCTCTTATTGGTTCTATCAGTGTTTACCTTCAGGGACACACCAAGAATCAAACTTTGGGGGGGGGGGGGATAGTGAATAGGATTGTAGGTAAAGACTGCTAGACGACCTTTCAATGTCGTGATTAACCAGTCTTACTATCGATGTTATTTTAGGGTAGATGACCTAGCTGTTCCACCCCTTAAAACAGCAATCACTATTCAGTGTATCTATAACAGTGTACTGACCTTATACTATACCTAGATTGTCCTCGACACATACAGCATCCGATACTCATCAACTATGAATGGTGCCCATCGCACTACTCTCTGCGGTTTCCGCAAGGACCAGAAGCACTCGCTCAATCATATAGAGGTCTAGCAAACTGCCAGCAGCCACATGTATGTCTGTTTGGACTAACACAACACTGACCGTATCTCGTGATATTCTTATTAGTGTAATAACCCGGCTATTCATTCAGTAATCGAATGGTGAATGAATTACAGCAAACTGTAACGAAAGGAAATCAATTGGATCGAGGCTTCAGAAAATGGTAACTGCTTTTCAATCAACAAAAAATATGTATAACAAAAATAGTCTCTCCTGGAACTTCAAAATTCTCCACTATACTACTGTAATCAATCCTCAAGCTCTCTATGCTTCAGAGACACTCAATCTCCAACACATAACACTAAAACACCAAAATAATAGAGGTGAAAGAACGTAAAATAATGAGAAAAATCCTTGGACCAAGAACAAAAGATGGTGTACATTATCCAAAGCCTAATACAGAAATATACAAAAAAATCACAGACACAATGTGAATGTGAAGGATTCAATTTATGGGACACATAGAAAGAATGGTCCCGAACAGACTGACACACAAAATACATAATTTCCTAAAGAACAATGCTACTAGACCGAATTGGTATAAATTTACAGAAAAAGTCTTAAAGGAATTAGGATCACCAAATTTACATGACCGGAAGGAAATCAGGAAAATCACGCAGACGCGGGGTTTTGAGGAAGAAGAGAAGAAGACTACACAGCATCAATGGGCAGAGCAACGGGAACAGACCCACTCATTGCGAATGAAGGAATACTGGGCCAACAGGAAGGCTAGAAAGTGTTGATTTCGCGTGGTCCTAAGCGATCCATTCGCGAAGTAGAAGTAGAAGAAGAAGAATCGAATGGTTCTTCGAACAAGTCGTATACTTCAAATGTTCAAATAATTATGAAAATGAAAAAAAAATATACGAGCCTTACAGTAGTCGCATATGATGTGTACCATGTGATATGTTATCCTGCTTTGTGTGACCCGGGAGCGCAAATCTCTTGTTGACAGTGAACTCTGTTGGTCATTGAAATAACTACTTGTAAAACTCCACTGCCAAATCCTGACCGTAATGAATCATAATTGTTATTTGTCGTGGCGGAAGCAATCCACTGCCTACTTGATGCGAGCTGCGCTCTATACCGGCCAGTTAGTGAACCCATGCCAGCTATGTTGTTGAAAATGGCCTCGTTTTTCCGATCAGCGCACTGCCAAGTACAGGCGCGATTAAAAATTAGGTGTGAGGAAGGTATATTAAATGTGTTTCTCCCAGTGATATGTTCAGACCAACGAAGTGTCAATTATTGTTAGTAGTCGGCTTTAATATACTGAATTCCTACGTTGTTTGGAGTGTTTGTTGATGCGATGTATATTCCACATAGCCACATGGCCGACAGTACATCGAGTGCTTTCATTAAATAAGAATAAAGAAAAAGTTTGAAGATTTAATAATTTTTTTTTTTCCAGCAAATATGATAAAATGAATATTTTAACAACAAAGAACCACAACTTGAAGATGATTTATTGTAGGAATATCTTAAATGGGGTCTCCTTGCATGGATATTAGTACCAATGAGTATGATACGCATGCCTATCTTTGTGATATAGCTGATAGATTACCCAATGATTTTAAAGTAACTCACCTGAACACGCAGTCACTTAAAATGCTAGAATATTTCGCTGAATTTGAATACACATTTGTTAACTCCGGTATTGATGTAATTGCTGTTAGTGAAACATGGTTCAATAAGTCCATTACTGATTCATCTGTAACCTTGCCAGGATATAATATCTACCGCAATGACAGACAACGTAGAGAAGGGGGTGGAGTAGCAGTGTATGTTCGACAGCACATTAAGTGCCGGGTTATCTGCAAATCCCCAAATAATGAGAATTTCAGACCTGAGTACCTCTTCGTAGAGATTTGCCTGAAAGATACTAAAGTATTATTTATTTGTGTTTATAGAGCACCCAAAGTCGGTTTCATGGAACTACTATTAAATGACATGCTTTCACACATTTTTAGTTATAAATATGTAATATTAGCCGGTGATTTCAATGCCCATTTTGGGTCGGCTACATTTGAAACGAAAAACATAGTAGAAACTCTAAATACTTGCAATCTGTCGTGGCTCCCGTATCAAGATACACATCACACTGCAACCTCCTCTTCTACTCTGGATCTAATAGCATCCAACTGCAATGGGCACGTGATTGAGTTTGGCCAAACAGTTGCTTCTGGCTTTTCAGCACATGATCTCTTATACGCAGTATATACCCTGTCAACTCCAAAATATAAGCCCAGTATTCGAACTTTTCGAGACTTCAGCAGGTTTAATTATGAAAGGTTTCAGGCTGATGCCATCTCAGTTCCATGGCACACTGTTCTCGAGCAGCAAACTAAAGATGAGAAGGTCGAAACATTCAACACATTTTTTATTGATTTATATGATCGCCATGCCCCAGTGCGCTCAGCTAACGTGAGGCACGCACCAGCTGCCTGGATCAACACAGAAATAAAAGATCTAATAAGATCTCGAAATAGAGCCAGAAAAAAGTGCAACAGAACACAGAAACCCGAGGACATTGTAGAATACAAAAGCTTACACAACAGAACCCAACAAGTTATTCGTAATACAAAGATACGTTACACTTATTCGCTAATTAATTCAGCTAAAAACTCTTCGGCTTTGTGGAGAGCTATAAAAATTCTCGGTGTTGGAAAATCCAGACACAAAAGCAATAACCCAACAATGAGCGCTGATCAGCTTAATAAGCATTATTTAAACGTATCAACCGTTGTAGACAGCAATAGAGTTTTGTCAACTGTTGCTAACTACAGGGAAAAATTTACTGACCGACGGGAAGAATTTCATTATGGCTATATATATCCAGAGGACATTCATTTAGCCATATTTAGGATAACTTCAAAAGCCATAGGACCAGATCATATATCTATAACGCTATTGAAAAGGAATATGAACCTCCTCATGCCAGTTTTATTGCATATATTTAACTATAGCCTGCAAATGGGTATTTATCCGACACAATGGAAAAAACCATCATCAAAGCAATACCAAAATTCACGAATGCCTTAAACTGTAGTGACTTTAGACCAATAAGTATATTGTGTGCAATTGGGAAAGCGTTAGAACGGATTGTTTTTCATCAGTTTTATGAATATATAAATGCCAACAATATCCTAAACCCGAACCAATCTGGATATAAATCAAAACATAGTACTCTGACAGCCCTTATAAAAGTCACTGACGACATTCGTCTAGCAATGGACCGGAAGGAAATAACTATATTATCTCTATTCGATTTCAGCAAAGCTTTTGACAGAGTTCACCCTGAGATCCTACTAGTTAAATTAAGAAATCTAGGCCTTTCAAAGTCAGTAACGAACTGGTTTGTGTCTTACCTAACAGGCAGATGTCAGAGAGTAGTCTTAGCAGATGAAAATGTTTCATAATGGTGTGAAGTAACAACAGGTGTGCCGCAGGGTTCGGTCCTTGGTCCACTCCTGTTCTCCGTGTATATAAATGACCTTCCATCTGTCCTTAAATTCTGTCAACATCATATGTACGCAGATGACCTTCAGCTATATCTACACACGGATCTGAAATCCATTCATTTGAACGTAGCTCAAATTAACAGTGACATTCAAAAGCCTATCTCAGTACGCACTCGATCATAATCTAATACTTAACTTCGAAAAAACGCAACCGATCATCATCGGCTATACCAAATTACTCAGTTCCCTACCTGACCCAGTACCACCTTTACAGCTTGCATCCCAAACAGTTCCGTACCAGTCAGCAGTAAGAAATCTGGGAGTTATTTTTGACTCTCGATTATCGTGGCAGGATCACACAAACATGATTCTGAAAAGGGTTGCGTCGTCATTATATCATATTAGGTGAACTTGCTTCTATTTGCCTCAAAATGTACGAAAGATACTGATACAGAGTTTGATATTACCAATATTTGACTATGGATCTATAATTTACCATGATATGGGAGTGGTCCTCAATACAAAATTGCAAAGAATGCAAAATGCTTGCTTGCGGTTTGTTCTCAGTGTGCCAAGAGAGTCTCATATAACTCCATTTTACGTCCAGATTGGATGGCTAAAGTTAAAGGAACGAAGACAGTATGTCATGGCTCTGATTTATAAAAATTCTAAAATTCAAAATTCCGTCTTATATTTACTGCACACTAACTCCCATGCAATCAGTGCATAACCGTGCGAATAGACACACTGCACAAATGCTCCAGATACCTCATCACAGAACCGAAAAATGCAAAGGTTCATTCCGTATTTCAGCTAGTATTCTCTGGAATAAATATAAATTGCACCAGTATTCAGGACTTGCTATCAGAGTGATAAAACACTCCCTTCATTGTAATCTATCAGCTATACAATTATCATGTTCAAGGTGAACGGATGTAATAACAAGAACTTCTATTGTCAACTGTATGTATAGGTTAAGTTTTTTCTTTCTTCATTTATTCTATTGTATTTAACCGCCCTCTGAATGAAGAGAGCTGCATAAAGAGGCTTTGTAGCCTCAGTGGCCTGTATAAGAGAAACAATAAATTCAAATAAATTCCGAACCTTGAACTAAACTGTTTGCGATATACATTTGCCATAGCCACATGGCCTACAGTACGTCGTTGTACCGATCTCCGCCATCACGCGCCCTAATTGTTTCCGTCCCATGCACTTCTGTCCCATCCATTTCCGTCCCTTTTCCAAAATCACTCCCACAAAAATGTCCAGCTACCGAGTGGAAATATGTTACACATCAGTAATATAAGATGATGATGATGATGATAATTGTTGTTTTTAGGGGTGTAACATCTAGGTTATTGGCCCCTAATGGTTTGAGTGATAGTGAAAATTAAAATGATCTAATGAAACCTACAACTATAACTAACAACTGACTTAGAAACAAAAAGGGAGAAGAATGAAAATAGAAGACAGGAGGAATTCCCTCGAAGAATGAGAAATTGAGGGACTTGGAAGGAAGGAGAGCCATGAATGGCAGGGAGGAAAGAGGAGAAGGTCAGCCCCAAAGGGAAATTGAAAAAGGGGGAAAGCTGGCCCCAGTTCAGGGATCCCTCGGGGTCGCCAAATCCCGAACTCACCAACTGTGAACTCTACCGTCGCTGGGACAGAGTCTGGGCGACAAACACACTTTGTCGGTGGATGGAACTGGAGAAGGTGACAGGCCGATCGTCCAGAGGACCGCTGACTAGGATCTAATTAAGGAAGGGTTAGGGAAGGGATTTTGGAAGGAAGATGGCCGTGGACCTGTTGAAAGAAACCATCCCAGCATTTTCCTCGTGGTGAAAACCATTTTCAGGATGACCGAGGTGAGATTCAATCCCATGCCCTCCCGATGTGAGCGAGTGATTTAGCTCTCGTCCCCCGTAGCTGGTTTAGTTATAAGTAGGCTCGGATTCGAGCATATTTGCATATATTTTTTCCTGAATAGTACACATTGAAAGAAACCTTTGGTGATATTTTCACCTCTCTGGGACCAAAATAATTGAAATTTATCGAGCATATAAATGCATAAAACCGAGGCTTTCAGAATAGAAGCATATAAATGCATATTCTTGTGGTTGTCGTCTAAAAAAATTGTTTTCCTTCGAATTCCTCAATCCATCCCCCCCCCCCCCCCTTCCCCGAATTCGGGCCCTGACCATCCTTAAGGTTCGAAAACAGAAATAATTATTGAAAAACCTTTCTGGTGCTAATAATAGAACCCCAGGTTTTAACATTTAGTGAGGTCGTTCTCGTCATTGAAACGTTTATTGACTGATTTAAGAAAATCATTCAAAACTGAAAACATAGACAAAATTCTTGTTGTACAGACCAATGCAGATCTACTTCATTGACTGGCCTAATTTTGAACATTTTGTAAATGAACATTTAAACTATAACTTTTATAAGAGCACTTCTCTTATATATACTTGAAACTTGAATGCGAGTATATCGCAGTGTATCATACATACAATTAGAAAATGAAGCCCGTATATAAAGATATGTTATTGGGTTTTTCGTTTCACTTTCCTTTCTATAGTTTTTAACGGTGTTTTTCGAGCATATTCTGCATAGTTAACCGCATATAATGTTTTTTGAGCATATCTATCGAGCATATAATGGGTTTTTCGAGCATATCTATCGAGCATAAAACACATGGAGATTTTATCGAGCATATCGATCCGAGCCCTAGGTATAAGGTACATCCATAAATTCCAGAGAAGTCAATAATAATTTGCAATCGTTTACAGAATTTGATTGAAGCCGTAGAGACAAAGGAGTTTGTATCGAATCATCCACCTGAAAAAAACAAAGCGATTATTTCCTACCTCACGAAAGTAAAGCGAGTAATTAACCGAATTTTATGAAGTTAAACCACAGTTTGAAATCCCCCCATTCATAGCGTAATCGAAATTACCATCTGTTTCCATTCCAAAGTGTATTCTAAAAATAACAAGCTAAAGTGCGTCTGCGGTAAGCTACACAAACATAACGGAGCGTGGAGCTTAAATCTCATCACCATACGAATTGAAAGCAACTTTTAACATGCTGGATTCTGGAATGCAATTTCTTGTTTTGTTTTTTCTGTTTGATGTTGTGTTTTAACTCACAAAGTACGTGAATAGGTCTCATTTCACAATAACAAGCTAGCAATGTAGCTCTACACTCAAAGAGGATTTCCTACGAGAAGTACTCTATTTTTTATATCATTTTCCATTAGAACTCTGTTGTAACCTAACATGGTAAAAATAAAGAATCTTTGTCTTTGATCCTTTAGAATACTTTGCAGCAGTCAACATTTCTCGTATTTACCAAATTAACAATTCATCTGCCCTTATTTTGCCAAGTAGATTTTTAGCTTCTTTCCATGTTTTTCAGTCGGTCAACACTATTGTGCCCAACTATATTAGGCAGTAAGTACAAATATTTAATTACTGTAACCTGAAAGAAATATTATGTACTAGCAGGTACCCGCGGCTTCGCTCGCGATGAAGACAATGGGGACGATGCATTATTCTGAAAATTGGTCTATTCTATCACATCAATCGCGGCTACAGGTGGGTCCATTCTAATTCTCAAAATTCTAATACATACAGTGTATTGATATGAGCAGCGAAGTGGGACTTTCATAAAGTTGAGAAAGTCCACAGGGTATGATTTTACCTTATGTGAACACATTTGAAAATTACGTTTTTGGTTTTGCCATCTTCTGCTGAGACATAACAATTTTGTTGTCCGGATATTCGTGAGCAGGCCACATACAGTTGTTCATGGGAAAAAATGGTTTTGTCTAAATGTACACCTGCTGCTCTTAAGTGTTTGTCATTGCGCTTTGTTAATAGAAATTGCGAATATTGTTTGAAAAGAGAACTGCACTCTTGCACACTGGAATGGCAAATCTATCGGAATATGGGGAATTAAAAGTATTTTTCCTTAAGCTATTCACGGTGTAATTTTGGCACACTTATTGATGGTTTGAACGTCAACATGTCGCTATTAATACACCCATAGTAAAATATCTCTCACCTTGGCCGCTGGAGTACATTATGCAGTCTCTTCCAATGCTACATCCCTGGGATTGAAATTCTCCACATGCCTCTCTGGGTAATTAAAATTCCTGATTGTTGTTGTTTGAGTCTTTAGTCTTTTGACTGGTTTGATACAGACCTCCATGCCTCCCTCTCCTGAGCTAATCGTTTCATCTCTACATAGCTACCTCACCCTACATCCGAGGCAATCTGTTTAACCTTGGTCTACCCCTACAGTTCTTGGGCTCGACCCTCCCATCCATAACTAAGCTTGCTATTCCTGGGTGTCTTAATATTTGTCCTACCAACCTGTCTCTTCTCTGCATAAGCAATCGCCAGAAACATCGCTCCTCTCCCACTCGTCTTAATACCGCTTCATTTGTTACCCTATCTACCCATCTATCTTCATCATTCTCCTGTAACACCGCGTTTCAAACGCTTCAATTCTCCTCTTTTCTGCTGCACCAATAGTCCAAGTTTCACTTCCTTATAGTGTCACGCTACAGACAAACCTTTCAAAAATGACTTCCGAATACCTAAATCTACAATATATTCTATGTCAACCGATTCCCTTTCTGTAGAAATGCTGTCCTTGCCTGAGCCAACCTACTTTTGATATCCTCTTTTCTTCGTCCTTCACTGGTTATTTTGCTTCCTAAGAACAGAAGTCACCTACTGCCCGTATCGTTTCACCTGCCAATTTGATGTCCATAGAGGTTTTTGATCTTTTTCGGCTGCATTCAAATATTTTTGTTTTACATTTATTGATCTTCATCATGAATTCTTTCCTCAAGACGGATTCCATACCATTCAAAAACTCATTCAAATCCTCTGGCGTATCGGCCAAGATGACTATGTCATCAGCAAATCTCAGAGTCGAAGTGATTTCTCCTTGAATCTTCTCTCCCACTATAAATTTTCTCCAATTTCCTGATTACTGTGTTTTAGAGATCTTTGAAATGCGTTGCCCTCGCACATTGTGTAGATGCATTGTCAAAGGAAAACATTCTATGTTACGAACATGGGATGCATAACCTGTACCGAAAGCTTCTGCAGATTTAACACAAGGCCTATTCTGAACAGCAGTTCCTTAAACTCAGATTTGCCAACATTTTATTGTATCTTTCCATGCGGTATATCTCTGTACCTCAACATACAGAAGAGTGCTTTCAAAATCACGTCTTGTGTAAATTTTGCTAAAGGTAGTGAGTGTGGTTCACAATTTTATAAGTGCACATTGACTATGTGACGGCGGGATGCCTTTAGTGTTACGGAAACGGCAATAGCCGCCACATAGCTTCGTTGCTACTGACATAACGACCAGACTGATATTTGTACTTAAATATACGGGATTTGTGAGCCCAGTGTTTACGAAATTGAACGTTGCTTGATCGCTACCTTTATTTAGTAGCCGCTACTGTAGTGTTTAAAAATTAAAGGTGGTATTAGAAGGCGCTTCCTCTAATTTTTTTACCCCGCACTACAGCCCATGAAGGGCCTAAGCCTATAATGCGACCGCTTCCCAGTCATTTGGCCTGCATATATTGTGGTGACGCGTGGTCAGTGCATCGTGTCCCTCGGCCGTTAATGTTGTTCTTCGTGACCGGGGCGCTGCCTCACTATCAGACAGCTACTCAATTGTCCTCACGAATCTGAATGCACTCCGTTGCAAACCTCACGTCAGTGTCAAAAATCTCTGACGGAGCCGGGAATCGAACCCAGGGCCTCCGGTGAGAGGCAGGCGCGCTACCCTGTTCTTATTGTGTTTATATATCTTGAAAAAGATAACAAATGGATTGGCATTGCCTCCTACAGGGATATATAGAAAATCGGATGTCATACCTTGAGGTAGTGTTGCCATGGAAACGGACTTGCCATTAGTTCAGTTTATCAGAGTGAAGATAGTTTTCTGCGAATATCTTTGAAACTATTGGTTTTAGGGCCTTAAAATGTGGTTTTCGGTGTCCCATAGGGACCTACCGAGTATTGTTTCTCGCATCGAGGGGCGTAAAATGAGCTTTGTCCGGTCTATATGCGACAACTTCGATATTTTGTCCCAGTTGAGTATTTTTAGTGACTTTTCAGTTATGTTGCTCGTTCCACGGGAACAATGATTTATTTCTGGGTGAAAGGCAGCCTATATGTTATCCCAGGGTATAAGCTGTCTCCATTTCAAATTTCATCCAAATCCGTCCAGCCGTTTTAGTGTCAAGAGGTAACAAACTAACACACACACAGACTTTCACATTTATAATATACAAGCTGACCCGGCAGACGATGTCCTGCCAATCAAAGAAAATGTTGTAACTTTGTTTCTTGAAGTGCTTTTGGATACACAATATTTATTTCAATTTCTGTTAACTGTCTCTAAACTATCGTGAATTGAATTAAGTAATTTAGAAACATTCGTTGGAGCGTGCACAACAACTCTCCGAAGTTTCATCGCAAACGGATAAATGGCATTTAACGCATACGGGATTTGGTTTGAATGATTCGTGCGCTGTCACTCATTTGTTGAATCTACTCGTGCTCTAAAAACTGTGAAATGGATTTACTAAGTTAGAAAGCTTCACGTACGTGTACACAACAACTCATCAAAGTTTCATCGCAATCGATGAATAGTATATGAACGCATGCAGGGTTTTGTTGGAACGCTTCGCGCGTCGTCACTCATTTGTTACATCTACTCGTGCGCTATCAGTATTGAAAAATGGATTTACCAAGTTGAACACCTTCCCTGGCGTGTACACAACAACTCATCAAAGTTTCATCGGAATCGGATGAATGACATATGAGCGCATAAGTGATGTTCTTTAAACGATTCGCGTGCCGTCACTCATTTGTTGAATCTACTCATGCGCTATCTATTGTAAAATAGATTTACTAAGCCTGAAACCTTCTCTGGCGTGTACTCAATGATTCACCAAGGTTTGATCGCAATCGGATGAATGACATATGACCGCATACGGGACATTGTGGAAAAGATTCGCGCGCCGTCGCTCATTTGTTGAATCTACTCGTGCGCTACTTTTTTAAAACTGGATTTACTAAGACAGAAACATTTCCTGGAGTGCACACAACAATTCACCAAAGTTTCATCGCAATCGGATAAATGATGTATGGACGCACACAGTACTTTGTTGAAATGATTCGCGCGTCGTCGCTCATTTGTTGAATCTACTCGTGCGAAACCTCCTGTGAAATGGATTTACTAAGTTAGAAACCCTCACGTAAGTGTACACAACATCTCACCCAAGTTTCATTGCAATCGGATGAATGGTATATGAACGCATACGGGACTTTGATTTATAGTTCGCGCGTCGTTGCTCATTTGTTGAATCTACTCGTGAGCTACCTAATGTAAAATGGATTTACTAAGTTAGAAACCCTCACGTAAGTGTACGCAACATCTCACCCAAGTTTCATCGCTATCGGATGAATGGTATTTGAACGCATACGGGACTTTGTTGAAACGCTTCGCACGTCGCCGCTCATTTGTTGAATCTACTCGTGCACAACCTCCTGTGAAATGGATTACTAATTAGAAGCCTTCACTTAAGTGTACACAACAACTCATCAGAGTTTCATCTCGATCTATGAATGGAATATAAACTTATACGGGATTTTGTTAAAACGCTTCGCGCGTTGTCACTCATTTGTTGAATCTAGTCATGCGCTACCTAATGTGAAATTGATTTTCAAAGCCAGAAGCCTTCCCTGGAGTGTACACAACATCTCACCCAAGTTTCATCGCTATCGGACGAATGGTATTTGAACGCATACGGGACTTTGATTACAAGTTCGTGCGTAGTTGCTCATTTGTTGAATCTACTCGTGAGCTACCTATTGTAAAATGAATTTACTAAGTTAGAAACCCTCACGTAAGTGTACACAACATCTCACCCAAGTTTCATCGCTATCGGACGAATGGTATTTGAACGCATACGGGACTTTGTTGAAACGTTTCGCACGTCGCCGCTCATTTGTTGAATCTACTCGTGCGCAACCTCCTGTGAAATGGATTACTAAGTTAGAAGCCTTCACTTAAGTGTACACAACAACTCATCAAAGTTTCATCTCAATCTATGAATGGAATATAAACTTATACGGGATTTTGTTGAAACGCTTCGCGCGTCGTCATTCATTTGTTGAATCTAGTCGTGCGCTACCTAATGTGAAATTGATTTACTAAGCCAGAAGCCTTCCCTGGAGTGTACACAACATCTCACCCAAGTTTCATCGCTATCGGACGAATGGTATTTGGACGCATACGGGACCTTTTTGAAACGCTTCGCGCGTCGTCGCTCATTTGTTGAATCTATTCGTGCGCTATCTATTGTAAAATAGATTTACTAAGCCAAACACCTTCCCTAGAGCTCACTCAACATATCACCCAATTTTCATGGCAATCGGATGAACGGTATACGAATGCATACGGGACTTTGAAACGCTCTAACGTGCAGAGACAAACAGTAGAATTCGACATCACTGCCACCTTTGGTATAAAGCACAACTTTTCGCCACGGGCGGATTGTATGTAATGGCGGTAGTTGCACAGGTTGCGACCAGGTGGCTCTAACGTGCAGAGACAAACCGTCCAAAGACATCAGCTTTCACGAAGGCCAAGGCTAGTGGTTTCCATGACGACTGTTTTTGACTGTATATTGTGGTTCTAAAATTGTGTGTAAATTGTGGTTCTAAAATTGTGTTCATTCCACCTACCGGGTCAGATTGTGAATCTAAACCATACATTGACCCACCCTAATATACATACCAAATTCCATCAAAATAGGTTCAGTCGTTTAGGAGGAGTTCAGTCACATACACACGTGTCGAAGAATTATATATATAAAGATATAGGGATTACTTAATTAACACATTTTTTGTACAAAAGGGGAGGGGGGATAATTGGATAACATATCTTAATCTAAAAGGGGGGGGGGGATCATTGGATAACATATCTAAATCTGAAAGGGGGGATAATTGGATGACATATCTAAATCTAAAAGCGGGGGATTATTGGATGACATATCTAAATCCAAAAAGGGGAGAGAATAATAGGATGACATATCTAAATCTAAAATGTGGGGAAGAATAATTGGATGGCATATCTAAATCTAAAATGGGAGGGGGATAATTGGATGACTTGTCTAAATCTAAACAGGGGGCGGGGAATAATTGGATGACATATCTAAATCTAAACAGGGGGCGGGGAATAATTCTATGACATATCTAAATCTAAATAGGGTGGGGGGATAATTGGATGACATATCTAAATCTAAACAAGATGCTCAGTAAAGAACATATAGCCTACTTTCTCCTAAATGCATGGGTATTGTTATAACTCTTTGTCCTTTTCAAGGAGTATAATTGAATGTTGGTTGTAGTAGCTTGTTGAAATACAGCGTGCTATAGGGATATTAAACATGAATATGAGGTGCCCTTTGCTAGTGCTACCTCTGTAAAAAATTACATTCAATTCGGTTTCACCGTGTTTGAATTGATATGTGGAATGGATTTGCGCACATACATGGCCGATATTTGCAAACTATTGGGCTGATGACCTTGTAGTCAGTCATAAGGTGCTTTCCACAAAAAGGCATGTTGTTGAAAAATCTGGTAGATATCAAATTATTAGGATGGTCGTAATTTGATTTAAGCTTTTAACATTTGGGTGGCCCTCATTCCGTTTCCGTCATGATGGCGGGGATATAAAACATGACACTGAGGTACCCTTTGCTAGTGCAACCTCTGTACCAAACTTCGTTCAATTCGGTTTCACCTTGTTTGAATTGATAGGGGGAATCGATTTGCACACATACTTGGCCACCATCTGCAAACTATTGGGCTGATGATCTTTCAGTTTGGTCATAATATGCTTCCCACAAAAAGATATGTTGTTGCAAAATTTGGTAGTGACTAGATTATTAGGTTGGTCGTAATTACATCTTAGCTTTTAACATTTGGGTGGCCGCGATTACGTTTCCGTCAAGATGGCGGTGATATAAAACATGACACTGAGGTGCCCTTTGCTAGTGCTACCTCTGTACCAAATTTCGTTCCATTCGGTTTTACCGTGTTCGAATTAATAGGGGGAATCGATTTTGACACAAAGATGGCCGCCATCCGCAAACTATTAGGCTAATGACCTATTAATTTGGTCAAAGGATGCTTCCTCCACAAAGGTAAGTTTTTGCAAAATTTAGTAGAGTTCGGATGATTAGGTTAGTCGTAATTTGTCTTAAGATTTGAACATTTGTGTGGCCGCCATTACGTTTCCGTCAAGATGGCGGCGATATAAAACATGACACTGAGGTGCCCTTTGCTAGTACTACCTCTGTACTAAATTTCATTCCATTCGGTTTCACCGTGTTTGAATTAATATGGGGAATCGATTTTCACACAAATATGGTCGCCATCCACAAACTATTAAGCTGATGACCTATTAGATTGGTCAAAGGATGCTCCTCCCATATAGGTATGTTGTTGCAAAATTTGGTAGAGATCGGATGATTAGATTAGTCGTAATTTGATTTAAGCTTTGAAAATTTGTGTGTCCGCCATTACGTTTCCGTCAAGATGGCGGCGATATAAACCATGACACTGAGGTATCCTTTGCTAGTGCTACCTTTGTACCAAATTTCGTTCAATTCGCGTTCACCGTGTTTGAATTGATAGGGGGGGACAGACATTCAGAGTACACACACTCACACACACACACACACTCACACACACACATGCACACATGCACACACACAGACAGACACACTTTTTTCGCCCTGTGCAGATCTCATAAGTCTACTTTCTTTTTTTGCAAAAATCGAAAGTAGGCTAAAATGGGGGAAGAATAATTGGATGACATATCTAATTCTAAATAGTGGGGTGGGGATAATTGGATGACATCTCTAAATCTAAAAAGGGGGGAATAATTGGATAACATATCTAAATCCAAATAAAAAGGGAGGGGATAATTGGATGGCATATCTCAATCTAAAACAAAATGTTCAGTAAAGAACATGTAGCCTACTTTCTCCTAAATGCATGGGTATTGTTAAAACTGTTCGTCCTCTTCAAGGAGTATAATTGAATGTTGGTTGTAGTAGCTTGTTGAAATACAACGTGCTATTCGGATATTAAACATGAATATGAGGTGTCCTTTGCTAATGCTACCTCTGTAAAAAAATTCATTCAATTCGATTTCACCGTGTTTGAATTGATATGGCGTATCAATTTGCACCCATACATAGCCGCTTTATTCAAATTATTGGGCTGATGACCTTGTAGTGCAGTCAAAAGATGCTTCCCACACAAAAGTATGTTGTTGTAAAATTTGGTAGAGATCAAATGATTCGGTTGGTCGTAATTTGATTTAAGCTTTTAACATTTGGGTGGCCACCATTCCGTTTCCGTCAAGATGTTGGCGATATAAAACATGACACTGAGGTGCCCTTGGCTTGTGCTACCTCTGTAGCAAATTTTGTTCAATTCGGTTTCACCGTGTTTGAAAAGATAGGTGGAATCGATTTGCACACATACATGGCCGCCATCCGCAAATTATTGGGCTGATGATCTTGTAGTTTGCTCAAAAGATTCTTTATACATAAAGGTATAACGTTGAAACATTTCGTAGAGATCAGATGATTAGGTTGGTCGTAATTTGATTCAAGCTTTTAACATTTGGGTGGCTGCTATTACGTTTTCGTCAAGATGACGGTAATATGAAATATGACACTGAGGTGCCCTTTGCTGGTGCTACCTCTGTACCAAAATTTGTTCAATTCGGTTTCACCGAGTTTGAATGGATAGGAGGAATCGATTTGCACACATATATGGCCGCCATCTGCAAACTATTGGACTGATGATCGTGTAGTTTGGTAAAAATATGTTTCCCACATAAAGGTATATTTTTACATAATTTGGTAGAGATCAGATTATTAGGTTGGTCGTAATTTGATTTAAGCTTTTACCATTTTGGTGGCCATCATTACGTTTTCGTTAAGATGACGGCGATACAATACATGTCACTGAGGTGTCCTTTGCTAGTGCTACCTCTGTACCAAATTTTGTTCAATTCGGTTTCACCCTGTTTGAATTGATAGAGGGAATCGATTTGCACACATACAGGGCCGCCAGCCGCAAAGTAGTGGGCTGATGATCTTGTAGTTTGGTCAAAATATGCTTCCCAATTCGAGGTATGTTTTTGAAATATTTGGTAGAGATCGAATAATTAGGTTAGTCGTAATTTGATTTAAGCTTTGAACATTTTGGTGGCCGCCTTTACGTATCCGTCAAGATGGCGGCGATATAAAACATGACACTGAGGTGTAATCCATAATAAATGGATTACATATTGTGCCCATGTGATCTGGCCCAGTTATCGAACCCATACCCTTTTATGTCAGAAAAAGGAGGAATTAATGCAAATTTTAGAACAGATTTCTAAAGGTTATTGAAGGGTTAATACAGAATTGTTGTTGCGTGACGCTTGGATAAGAGGTGCAACTCAAGGAACAGAGCCCACAGGAGCAGATGATGTCATGCCCAGCTCAGCGGAAAGCGAGTTACGCATCAGATCGAAATAGAACCAGTAACTTTCCGCTCAAGACGGAGAGAAAAGATCTTCCGATAAAACCCTTAGTCATCAGTAAAATGACAACGCCGCAGTGAAGGAGGAGCCAAGGAATGAGAGAAATAATTAAAATTAGCCAGTTACATGCTTTAAACTGAAGAAATTACTCCGTCAATGTTGTTTATCCTGGGAGAGAGAATTTTGGGAGTGGATAAAGTTAATAATAATTGCAAAGGAGAGAAGTGTCGAATCAGCATGACGTAGTCGGGTATTCACCACGCCAGGAGTTGGTAGAGGTGGAAAAGGAAATCACCGCCCACTCGATCCAGGAGCCAATTTTAATTAATATCATTAGAACCTACGATGGGTAATTGGAAATAAGGGTATCTTTTTGACATTTAAAGAGAGAGAATTCTAGAGGTAAATTTTTCAAAATCGTACGACGTTTATTTTAGAAGTTAGGTGTGGAGGAGAAACGAAACTAATCTTTTTGTAGCAGATTTGAATATAAACCCTGGAAGCGCCAGGAAGTTAATGCAGTCTTCATCAGACCGTGAATGGTCACGTTATACTGTGTCGCAGACATACGAGCACCCCTGACGGGAGTTGCCGTTCAGTTATTATCAACATTATCACCGTGCAGAGAAGCATCATAATCCTTGTCAGAGGAAAAGTACTGTCAGGCTTCGAACTTTATAAACTACTAGCTGAATTACCCGTGCTTCGCCACGCGTCATAAATAAATTAAAATGTGAAGGTGACAGTTAAAACAGGGGATAGGCGAGGTGCTGCGCAGAGGGAGATTAAGGATGGAACATTTTGTCCAACTACACCGCTCAGCCTTGACCGTGTTAATAGCACACATTTCGGTTTTATTCGCTAACGGTTGGAGATACCTTTCGGATAGAAAATGTAATTTTAAACCTCGTATATGCCATCAAAAGTTTGCTATTTCTTAGCGTTCTCTTTTTATTTGAAATGGAAATATGAAAGTTTTAAACCAAAGGGTGTAGTAACGTCACTAAAATGGTCACCATCTTTAAATAATGCAAAGTATTGAAATCAAAAGTAACCTATATGTTAACCAGGTAAATCAGCTACTTCCATGTAAAATTCATGTAAATCGGACCAGTGGTACTTGCGTGATTGAGTAATACACAGACACACACCATCTCATTTTTAACCTCGCTTCGCTCGCGTCACAGTCGTGTCATATTGTTATTCAATGAAATGCAGGTTTAACACCGTTAACACCCCTTTAGAACCTGAATATCCAAAAATCCCTCCTTAGTAGACGTTTTCGACACACAACAAACATATCCCCAAAATATAATTCTGCTAACATTAATAGTTTGGGTTGGTCGATGAGAGTGAACATCCAAAAATCCTTCCTTAGTGGACGTTTTCTTCCAGAATTTCACCCATCCCCATAGGCCCCTTAAATTGGATTTATGAAAATAACGCTCGAACACCTATTTATTTATTTATTTATTTATTTATTTATTTATTTATTTATTTATTTATTTATTTATTTATTTATTTTTAAGCTGATTGATTTCCTCCGAGTTTCAAACTCCTCGCCTATGTCGTTTAAGAGATACACGGTCCGTTAAGAATCTTTCAACCGCCACTTTTCATCCCTTTCACCTCATAATATACACTACATCGAAAAACCATTAGACAAGTGTCAGCTTATTTTTAATGATTAGTATATATGCCAAGTATCACATCCCCAAAAGTAACCACTCGTGAGATATTGTTATTCAATGAAATGCACGTTTACCCCCCCCCCCCTTAACACCTATTTAGAACCTGAATATTCAAAACTCTTTCCTTAGTGGACGTTTTCGACATACAACGAACATATCCCCAAAATTTAATGTTTCTAACTTCAATAACTTTGGCTTGGCGATGATGAGTGAGTGAGTGAGTCAGGACATTTTCATTCATTTATTTTTGATAATTTCACCCCTCCCCATGTACCCCTTAAATTGGATTTATGAAACAAACGGTCGAACACCTATTTACTTATTTAAAGCTGTTTTCGCCCTGAGTTTGATGAGTGAGTAAGTGAGTCAGTTAGGACACTTCCTTTCCTGTTTTTTCCCCGAGAATTTCACCCCTCTCCAAGGGCCCCTTAAATTATATTTATGAAAAAACGGTCGAACACCTATTTACTTGTATTTTAAGCTGTTTTTTTTTTCACCGAATTTCAAACTTCTCGCCTATGTCGTTTAAGAGATACACGCTCCGTTAAGAATCCCTCAACCTCCAATTTTCACCCATTTCACCTCATAATATACACCTCATCGATAAACCCTTAGATATATGTCTGATTATTTTTAATGATTAGTTTATATACCGAATATCACATCCCCAAAGAAACAACTCATGAGATATCGTTATTCAATGAAATGCACGTTTACCCCCCTTAACATCTCATTAAAACCCGAATAAACAAAAATCATTCCTTAGTTGACGTTTTCGACATACAGCGAACATATTCCCAAAATTTCATTTTTCCAACTTTAATAGTTTTCGCTGGGCGTGATGAGTGAGTGAGTCAGACAGGACATTTTCTTTCAATTATTTTTACCAGAATTTCACCCCTCCCCATTAAATTGGATTGATGAAAAAACTCTTGAACACCTATTGCCTTATTTTTAAGCTGTCTTTTTCCTCCGAGTTTGATGAGTGAGTTAGTCAGTCAGTTAGGACACTTTCTCTCCTTTTTTCCCCCAGAATTTCTACCCACACCATTGGCCCCTTAAATTAATTTATTTAAAAAAAACGTCGAACACCGATTTACTTATTTATTTAGCTGATTTTTTTCGCTGAGTTTCAAATTTCTCGCCTATGTCGTTTAAGAGATAGGCCTACACGCTCCGTTAGGAATCCTTCAACCCCCACTATTCACCCCTTTCACCTCATAATAATACACCACATCGAAAAACCCTTAGACACATGTCTGCTTATTTTTAATGATTAGTTTATATGCCGAGTATCACATCCACAAATAAAACCACTCGTGAGATATTGTTATTCAATGAAATGCAGGTTTAACCCCCTTAAGACCCCTTTAGAGCCTGAGTATCCAAAAATCCTCCCTAAGTGCACGGTTTTGACATACAACGAACATATCCCCAAAATGCCATGTTTCCAACTTCAATATTTTTGGCTGGGCGATGATGAGTGAGTGAATGAGTCGGGACATTTTCTTTCATTTGTTTTTCTTCAGAATTTCACCCCTCCCGATGAACCCCTTCAATTTGATTGATCAAAAATAAACTGTCGAATAGCTATTTACTTACTTTAAAGCAGTTTTTACCCCTGAGTTTGATGAGTGAGTCAGTCAGTCAATCAGTTAGGACACTTTCTTTCCTGTCCCCCCCCCCCAGAATTTCACCCCTCCCCATGGGCCCCTTAAATTGGATTTATGAAAAAACGGTCAAACATATATTTACTTATTTTCTATGCTGATTTTTTTCCGCTGAGTTTCAAATTCCTCACCTATGTCGTTTAAGAGATACACGCTCCATTAGGAATCTTTCAATCCCTACTTTTCACCCCTTTCACCTCATAATATACACCACATCGAAAAACCCTCAGAAACGTGTCTTCTTACTTTTAAATGATGAGTTTATATGCCGTGTATTACATCCCCCAATGAAACCAATCGGGAGATATTGTTATTCAATGAAATGCAGGTTTAACCCCCTTAAGACCCCTTTAGAACCTGAATATCCGAAAATCCTCCCTTAGTAGACGGTTTTGACATACAATGAACATATCCCCAAACTGTCATGTTCCTAACTTCCATAATTTTGGCTGGGCGATGATGAGTGTGTGTGTGAGTGAGTTAGTCAGGACATTTCCTTTCAATTTTCTTTTTTTAGAATTTCACCCCTCCCCATGAACCCCTTAAATTTGATTTATGAAAAAAACTGTCGAACAGCTATTTACTTACTTTAAAGCAGTTTTTCCCCCTGAGTTTGATGAGTGAGTGAGTCAGTCAATCAGTTAGGACAGTTTCTTTCCTGTCCCCCCCTCCCCCAGCATTTCACCCCTCCCCATGGGCCCCTTAAATTGGATTTATGAAAAAAACGGTCAAACACATATTTACTTACTTTTATGCTGATTTTTTCCGCTGAGTTTCAAACTCCTCGCCTATGTCGTTTAAGAGATACACGCTCCGTTAGGAATCTATCAATCCCCACTTTTCACCCCCTTTCACCTCATAATATACGCCACATCGAAAAACCCTCAGACTCGTGTCTTCTTATGATGAGTTTATGTGCCGAGTATCACATCCCCCAATGAAACCAATCGGGAGATATTGCTATTCAATGAAATGCAGGTCTACCCCTTAACACCCCTTTAGAACCTGAATATACAAAAATCCTCTTGTAGTGGGCATTTTTGGCCCTTGTAGAAGCAGCATACCAAATTTCATTCCAATCCGTTCGGTGGTTTCTGAGATTTCGTGATGAATGAATGAGTGAGTGAGTGAGTGAGTGAGTGGTATTTGACAAATATATAGTAGAAGATAGTGTCAAGTCTTTGTTATGCTAAACTCGGTTGACAGTGCTGTGTGAGTAGGTGAGTAACTAACGGGATTTCAAGTAAAGATGCTCATTTTCTATACCGGTAGTGCAGAGCGCAACTGTCATCCAGACGGCCGTGTCTCGACTTGAGCTATGTTGCCATGGAAACTATCTGCCTTGCCATTCCTTCATGAGTATATTTTATGATTTGATTAGCCTGTGCTTGAGTCCAAAAGGGCCTAAATCAAAAGAATGAGAAAGACTATCGAAAATTCATGTAGCCAGCGGTTCCTTCCGGGTCCTAAACTATGTGTATGCAAAATTTGGTTGAGATTGGTGGAACGGTGTAGATTTGTATACGGAACAGACCCACCCACATACATACCCACATACAGACTTTCACTTTTATATATTAGATTTTACCGATACAGTCAAAGTAGTACACTTTGGACTTAAGTATTTTAACCGGCGAAAGTTACCTGAACCTTATAATTTCAGTGAAGAATCAACATCGTAATATTTTAAAGTACGCAAGACACGCAAGAGTAGTGAGCTCTAATAATTCTATCATAAACGTTAAATAACCGAATCAGGGTAAACGTAGGAGTAACGCCTAGTTTTCCTGATCTGAGGAGACTAGACCTGTGTGACAATAGAATTTAGGAATTGATATTCCAGGCATGATCTATGCCTAAGTAAACGCGCAGTAAGACATGGGAATAAACTCCACAAACTAAGAACTGTTAGCGTCAGAAGTAAAGATCCAAAAGTGGAAAACAAGAGAAGCAAATTACTAGGTCGCAGTAATACAAATTAGAGCGAATCTAGGAGTGAACGTCAGTTAAAAACATTTGCTAGACGAACATTTGCGCAGTGAGCGAGAAACGACAGTCCATTATTAGTGAGCCGATAGTCAAAACAACTTGAATAGGGGGAATAGCTGTTCCAGTAGAGGGTAGGAACGATCGAGACTTTCAATCATCCCAGTAGGAGTAGGAAGCCGACGAAAACCAATTGCACCCCTTGGAAACGGGAAAGAAAAGAAAATCACGTGTGTACAGGCAAATATAATTGCCGAAAGTGAAATATTTTATGTGTAATTTAATTTTTGTGAAATTTTTGGGTGCATTAATATTTTTGATAGTGAATTTTTAAAGTGGTAATGAATACCATTAGTGCATTTTTTTGAATTAATATGATCAGTGTATATATTATGTGTAATCCAGAAGAAGTATTAACCAGTGTGAATATGATCGTAAATATGGTGTAGAACAATTGTGAGTGGGCAAAATGTACCATCGCTGGAATACCAGATCGCTGATTGGAGCAGTTATGTAAGTACCAAATTTCATTATATGGTGTGTTTTGGGAAGGTTCGTGTGACAATGTTGCAGAGAAAATTCTCAGAGTTGAAACAGGGATGTATAAAATGTGTAAAACGATAGGTTGCGCGATCTGAACGAATAATCTGATAGAAATGTAATTAATTAGAAGCGTTAATTAATCCCCAGTGGAAAATATGCAGTGGAATACCAGTAAATGACATAGAATGTAATAATTTAACGCAAGCAAGATAATATTATTAATAATAATTGAATAAATTAATTGTGTTATTAATTTGCATATGTTAATGGTGGAAGCTGTAGAGCTCCTTGTAAGAATTGTTAATAAGTTTAATGAACCAGTAGAGTTCTTGAGGTACAATGTCAGAATTGTTGTTAAAGGCTAACTCTATTAATTTTTATGAGACGAAGATCAATTTATTGATGTGATGTAATATCTTTTGCTTTGGAAGGCAACTTGGCTATATTGAAGTAATAAGCGCCTTGTAGCGCATTTGTTGTAATTTGTCACGCTAGGAACGCGGTAAAATATGCTCGGTAAACTAATTATGAGGAGTCGTTGGTCGCGGTAATTGATTATTTGTGTGTAATTACGGTATGCAATGCTGGAAAAGGGCGCTAATTTTATTGAATTTTTGAGCGCAGGGAAGGATATGACTATCACCCACAAGACGCTAGTGTTCGGACGATTCGCCTGAGACCATCGATCCTGTTATTGTAGTCCTAAGTCCTCGAAGTTGGATGTTGTTCCAGAGGCAGACGAAAGGAATGGTCCTATGTTCCTCTACGTAGAAATCCCCTTGTATTTTGTTGGTTTATTGAATATCTTATCTGCCAATGAGAAAACTTCATAATTATACCCTGCCGGAGCCAGAAGAATAGGTCTTTAGAACCTTATAATGTATTATTGTTGAATTTAATTAACACGACTTGCCTTGCCAAAGAATCTTAGCAGAGCTGCCGACAGCAGACTCCTTGTATTCCGTCTCGAAGGGACGAGGCCTTGAGTTCCCCTCCCCAAGCCATAAATTTTAGCCGAGTGTTGTGACACTTTACCGACCATCTTGTTGAGAAAGGTCATGTACGAACTGTAGGGTTCGTCGTAGACAGAAGTAATTACGAATGTTTTAATTGGCCCAGTAGTTGAACTGAGGTCCATTCATGATAATTATTATTGCATGCAGAATTCAGATCGTTGCTTCCTTATGATTAAATTGTCTTTGGAGACAATATGATAAAAAAAACTGGTTTTATTGTTACATGACCATATAATTGTTCACGAGTTATAATGAGAATCTTGAGGTAATTGGGAGTTTATCTTGATTTGACTTAGTCAGTAATTTTCAATAACTCGAGATACGCGAACTATCCCAGCACAGTAGCGATTTGGCAGTATTAGAAGAGAGATGGTAACAATTGAGTATCTTGTGAGCCCCAAGTAAATGGTAATTATCAATGCCATTGTAATTATTACTCAAGTATAAATAATACTCATTCAAGATAGTTGTTTGATGATTCCTTGTTCTGTTGAGAACAAGTGTGAAGAGTTGTTTTCAGTTTTTATGTTATTTGTAGCGCCAAAATTTGAATTATTAAATAGCTTTCTAGTAGGATTTTTTTTTGAAGTGTAACCTATGCTTGATCCAGAGTGTGTAAATCACAGAGTGGGAGAACATACCATTGCCCCGATATCCTGATTAGAGCTGGCTGACTGTGATTTGCATATTTCTTGTCGAAAGGGCACAATATCTAAATCTATATTTCATGTGCATCTACGAGTATATTTTATGTGGAATTAATGTTTTCCTTGCCTGAGCCAACCAACTACCTCTGTACCAAATTTCGCTCAATTAGGTTTCGCCATGTTCGAATTGATAAGGGGGGACATACATTTTGAGTACACACACTCTCACACTCACACACTCACACACACACACACACACACACACAGACACGCAATTTTTGGCCCTGTGTAGATCTCAAAGGGGGGATGGGGTGGTTGGAATAAATGGATTACATATCTAAATCTATATTTCATGTGCATCTATATTTTATGTAGAACTAGCAACCCGGCCCGGCTTCGCCCGGGAACAGTTGTGAATGCATTACGTGATAAGCGCTTCTTTACTATGTCAATGAACTACGATCTATATCCGTTTTACGTCTCGGCATGATGGGTTAAAATCACTAACTGAATTATCAACTATATTATTATGGAGATGCATGTGCAACGAATTCTTGTCAGACATAATTTAAGAATGGCGAGGTGGACGAAACACAAATCCCCCTTCCGTCCAATATAAAAAAACTTATAGTGGAAGATATCTTGAAAATTGAGATGTGCTCTCCCGTACGTTTTTGTAGAACGTTTCATGCTGAACAATTCTTACACTCATTGTATATCGATATTTTTAACGGTCTGCCCAGCGTAAGATTAAAAAGTGCACGGACGGAGGATTTCTTTTCGACTTTTTCTCTGAAATCGTTACTTCTTGGCTTCCTTTGATCATAAATAAATTATTTTCTACAGAAACCTTCCTCGAGGTATCCTTTACACTTCAGGATGGTGAAAACCGCATCAAAATCCATGCAGTGGTTCTCGAGATTACCCGTGACATCCGAGAATTGGGGACTTTGTTTTATACTAAGTAGAGATTATACGCCAATAAGTATAATTTAATATAATATAATCCCCCTTCCGTCCAATCTTAAATTGACTGTGAATTTCGCGGAACGAAAAGTTCACAGGCGAAACGAGAGTTGCACTTCCAGGGAATGGCGAGGTGAATGAAACACAAATACCCCTTCCGTCCAATATTAACCTGACTGTGTTTAACAGGCGAAATGAAGAAAACCCGTGTTGCACTTCCAGGGAAACTCCAAACACAACCACCCTTCTCAGAAGTCTTAACTCAACACGGCTCAACGGTTTGCTGCTGGCTGTATCTGGGGCAATTGGTTCGCTTGCTAGCTAGGCTGTAACAGGAATGATAGTCTCGCCCTTTGCTAGCTATTAAACTGTCGCCTCAGTAGTTGAATGGACATGGTTGGAAGAAATTCAAACGTAAAAACACTTATAGTGGGCGATGTATTGAATATAGAGACATATGCTCTTAATTTTTTTTTCTTTTTTTTTTTAGAACTTTTCATTCTGAACAATTCTTACACTCATAGTATTTAGATACAGCATTTTCAACGGTTTGCCCAGCGAAAGCTTAAAAAGCGCTCGGATGCCAGGTTTTTTTTTTCGACTTTTCCACTAAAATCGTTACTGCTCGGCGTCCTTTGATCATAAACAAATAATTTTCTACAGAAATCATCCTCGAGATATCTTTTACAGAATGGTGAAAACCGCATAAAATCTATCCAGTGGTTCTCGAGTTTACCCGTAACATCCAAGAATCGGGGACTTTGTTTTATACTAAGTTGAAATTAATGTTTTCCTTGCATACCCAACCAACTTTTTTATCCTCTTTGTTTTCCCTATCACTGCTTATTTGCTTCCTAAGTACCAGAAGTCTCCTACTTCCTTAAGCTTTTCACCAGCCAATGTGACGTCCATAGGGGTTTCTGATTTCCTTTCTTTCCTCCTTTTTTGTGGGCTATATATTGTTTCTCATCATGAATATGCTTTCAACAAGGCGGAGTCCTTACAGATTAAAAAACATTCAAATCCTCTGGTGAATGGGCTAAAATGACAATGTGATCAGAGAATCTCACAGATGATATTATTTCGCCTTGATTGTTTACTCCTACAGAGGTGTGCAAAATTATTAGACTGGACGCCAGTTTTCAAAAATAACATTTAAACTTATCTCGGCTTAATGCACTAAATATGTTTGCAAGGCGGTGAAATTACTTACAATGTTTAACCGAGAGTCTTAATTTTCTTTTCTTTTAAGAAAATCAAAGTTAAATGATTTTTTTAGAATTTCCACAAACAGAGGAGTTTCGCTATTGAAAAATGCCACACGTTTTGTTTTGATTACTTCACTCTACTTCTCGTGTGAATTGAGAGCTGAGGGTTTGGAGTCATTTTGCTGATGATCTGCTCATGAACTATGGATTGAAATCACCTGACTTATAGGGTATATTCCGAAGTCAATGAAATAATAGAAAACAGGCCAAGCTCATGTATCGCTTGGAGTCCCCAATTCTGAATGTTTCAAGACACAATTCCTTATGGGAAAAGGTGTAAGTCGATAAGGGAGAAAACATTACTCAGTAGGTTTACAAAAGATGCCAGAAGATGGTCAATTAAATGATTCTGAATAAAAAATTGTGACTGATTTAAATTCTATATTAGCGGCTTCGGTGGCGTACTTGGTAGCATTCTGAGCTTCTATGCCCAATATCGCGGGTTCAAACCAGGCCGAAGTCGTCGGATCTTTTAATAGCGTTAAAATCCCTCAGTATGCCTTCCTTCTGAGTGGAAGTAAAGCCGGCGGTCCCATGTCATAGAATTATGGCATGGAAAAGAACCTTCCACTAACTGCACTTGTGGAAGCTAAAATTTGTAGGTTAGTTTGATAACGCTATATTAGTTCCAACGTTCGCCGCAAGGTTCTGACTGTGATGGCATTTAGTAGCCACGTCCGCAGCCAGATGTCGTGGATGGTATTATTTGGTAGCAAATGTAGGAACTACTTTACCAAATGAATCGTCTGTAATCCTTCTACCTGAATCACAGATAACACACTAATACGCAGCCATCACAATTAACACTGGTTGTCAGACAAATTCTACACACACCCAAAGTACACGGGGCTACATGACCGCGGTGCCGCAGCCCCTAAACTAAGGAACCAACCAAATACTGTATTAGATTCTAATAATTTGCGCACCTCTGTACTTTAATTTTTTCTCTAATTTCCTTCATTGCTTATTCAATGTATCCATTGAAAAGTATAAGTGCAATTAATATAATAATTCATTTCATTGTGCAACAGCTTACGCAATTTCATTTTGTCAGATCTATTTAATTACATTTTCTAACTATTGAACAAGCAACAAACTGTACCAGAAATGACACATCACCAAACTTCACAAGACGTTCCTCGGATATGAATTCATTATCCTTAATGAAACAGCCTGTGAGTCCTAATTATTCTCCATCTCACTGGCCACGTAGCTAACTTGTGTAATATAGGGAAACTCTCGGCATACCTCAATGTAACAATACTCCCCCAGAACGCCACCTTAATTAGGAATCTGGGCGATCATCCAGACAGCCACAAACTCGAGCAAACTCTTCTGCAACATCTTGAGCCCAGACGTCACTCCTCATTAGGCACAACTCTTGACTCCCCTTCAGAAAGGTGCTGTTGGTAGGGAACCAGTCTGAATATATTTTATTAGTTTTCATAAGATTGCAGAAGTTAAACGTCGCAAAGGCAGGTAATTGGATTCGAATCACTGGCACATAACTTTCCAGAATACCACTACAGTTTTGGACCTGTAGCTCACAGCAGGCAGAAATATCAGTGTTAGAGCACTGCAGTATATTACCCAAGCAGGACAATTGTGCATATTGTATCAAAGAACGAAATACGTACGTTGCTAACGCGCTACCTCGTGCCTCACTAGCATCGGGAGAGCATGGGTCCAAATTCTGCCTCGGCCGTCCTGAAAGTGAATGTTGTGGTTTTCCATTTTCACCACCAGGCAAATGCCGGCACGATTCATTTCAATAGGTCGATTTCCTTCCAAAATTCCTTCCCTGACCCATCCTGAAAAGATAATAAATGGTCATTGGCTGCATATAATTATTATAGAGAAATTAAAAACATAGTAAAGAACCACTAATGCTTTCTCGGTGTTCCTTGTGAACAAAAGAACGATGAAATACTTTGCTAATGTAAGTTTATAGGTAAGCCCTGCGCGGATGCGGATATCCGCAAAATATTTCGCCACGCGGATGTAATTTGCATGGCAGTGCGGATAGCGGATACGCTGCGGATAATGTTTGGAGTAAATTTGCGGATAGTTTTTAGAATGCAATGTGGAACTTACGATAATATTACATATTTGATATGCCAATCTACAGCTTCACGCTTAAAAGAGGAATACTCCTATAGCGTACGAAATATTCAGGCACGTTTTGAACTTATACACGAGAAGATTATTTTACCCTCATGCTTTCAAGTACATTTTTTAAAGTACCGTATGTTTGTAGTAGATGGTCTTGACATCTCATCAATTCTCACTGTCATTATTACTACACGTACGAGATATCATGCTGTCAATGAGCTTGTTAGTTCATCGTGGTGACAACAATAACATTCCTCAAGTCAGCTATACTTCGCAGTCTAAGCTATCCTGAAGATCTGTAGATTTATTTCCAACTTGGCACTGAAACACGTGGGCTGTGATATTGCAACGGAGAGAATTATGACATCAACTATGCGAACATGGATGGATCAAGAGGTAGAAGGATGATGACTGACTTGGAATTTCCGGCCAAATGTCGATCCCTTTCTCCAAGCGTATAGAGAAGTCACTTAGTGAATGTTACCGCGACCGGTAGTTTGAACATCATTTCACCAACATGGATAAAATATCTACTAAAATGAATTAAGGTGAATATTCTTTAGTGCGTGAATCAAAGCTCAAATCAACGATATGGCAGACATTTGGTTACATTTTCAATGGAAACGAAAAGGTGAACGATATAGTAGGATGTTTTACCAGTAAAAACGTGTATTCATACTCAGGACACAAATCAGGCACATCAAACTTACTGCGGCACACGTGCATTCCTGGAAAATAATAAACTAGAAGATACTGCACCAAATCTTATACATATAGCCTACAAAACAGAAGTTTTAGTGCAATATGTTGAACCCATGGGCCATAGGGTCCATGAAGGTCGAACCCATGTCCTTAAGGAAGAAATGAAGGAAACGTATAGTTTCCTAAAGGAACGGAGAGAGATTTTAAGCCAGGATTATAGCTTAACGTTGCGCAAGCGACTAGGGACAGATGTTCCTTAGATGAGATCACCCCACTCGACATTCAAGAGAGGGCTGGTCACGAGTATTAATAACTGAATGGAAATTTCCACCGTGTTAGACAAGGAAGCCTGAATCGGAATTCGAGCTAACGTTGCTGGAAATTGACAACGTCGCTTATGCACCAGAAGAGGAATAATTAAAATTAACACGTTTACGAGCATAATAATGAGTAAACAAGCACAGTACAGTGAATCATTTTGAATGAGAGATTTTTCAGTAAAGAGAAACCATTTAAATATTGTGCAGAAAAAAACTGCCGACGTAGGACGACGTCATTGGGGAATTACCTAAGCCTCTGTGGAGGGGAGAGAGCAAAAGGAATGCAACACCCACACAATTGAGGACGAGAAATTAATTAATATCTCCGAATTGCACGATCGATTCTTAAGTGCAATAAGATCATTTGACATTGAGAAGACGAGCTTTCGGACGGTATAATTTTTATATTTGTGGCACCATTATTTTAGAAGTTGACCACAGAAAAGGCTAGAGTCTTATTTTTTTGTAGTAAAATCGTATAAAGCTTCGGGCGTTTCCAAGCCAAGCATGCAGTCCTACGAGCACTCCGTGAGGGGAAGTGCTGCACCACGACGTAGAAGTAGTCATTCCGACAGTCCGTGAGGGGACGTAACTCTGCGTTACATCGAAAACAGCTACCAGTACTCCGTGAGGGGAGAAACGCTGCGTTACACCGCAAAAGTAAGATCTGATAGCTACAGGCGTCACAGTATTAACGACTTGCTTGCCTCCATAGGAGTGGTCAAGACGAAATTTTAAAGTATCACCGTAGTGAAATATTAGGAAAATCCTAATTATAGGATTTAGGCCCGACTGTATACAAGTTAAAGTGAAAATTCGTAAGATATAGTCAGAGCAGGCCGCGAACATCGGACTTAAAGGCGATAGGTCGTTAAATGTACGAACGAATAGATCATAACGTACGGAAGTATCGTACCAGACAGATAAACTGTTATTTAAATTAAAGAAACCTAAAAGGGAAGAACAGAAAAATAATACAGTTCAAATAAAGACGATAGGAGACTATAAACATTATCTCCAGAAAGCAGGCGAACTATTCTAAAAATACTAGAATTGAGAAGTGCTAACGGCTATAAACTGAATCTATAGGTCTTAGAGGAGACCTCGATCCGTATAGACTTTCGTTAGGATCGATAGACAGATCTACAAAGAAGCCGTTCAAGCTAGATAAATAGCCGGTTATCCAGGATAGAAGTAGCAGAATTGAACTCCAGGGAACAGTAGATGTTTCGAGACTTTCGCATTCTGTAGGATAGGAAGCCGACATCGAATAAATTTCACCCTTGGAAACGGGAATTTAAGAAGATCACGTGTGATAGGCTCAGAAATACGGCCTAGTGATCGAGAATTGTGAAGTGTAAAATAATCAAGATTGTGTGTTAAATTAATATTTTTAGTGTTTATTATGTGTTCCAAGGGAACACATCAGTATATAAAAATGTCGTCAATGTTAAGTGTTTTAAATGTATATCAAAAAGTGTTTTTAAGTAAGATGAATACCTTTAATATGGAGTAAAAAGGTCAAAGTGGGCCCAAAAATGCTGCACCGCACCAGATTAAAGATCATGGGATGATCTGGAAACATGTGAGTACTAAATTCATTTTATTTTGGTGTCAGAAATTGATGGTGTACAAACCCACCGGAGTTTTTGAGTGAAAGGGATGTGTTTTAATAAATAAATACTGAATAATCAAGAACACGGTCTGAACAATAATAAAATAATATTTGAGAAATTATAAATAATTATGTGAAGAATAAATCCCGTAGAGGAAATTGTGAATAAAGGGTTAATACATTTAACAAATGTCATAAGAGCAAGCGAAATATCATTAATTATCATGAAAGATATTGAAATAAAGTAAAATTGAGATATGAAAGAAATAGCTTTTGAGCTTATATAAAGAATAAAGATGAAAATGAAAATCCACAGCCTGCTTCCAGTCTCCGACCGGGTCAGGAATGGAATGAATGAAGCCCCTATCTAGCGGCGAGGATATGAACTGTGCCGGCTGCCGAGGCCTGACGCACTCCTCTGGGGCAATGATTAAATGAATGACAGATGAAATGAAATGATAGTGGAGAGTGTTGCTGGAATGAAATTTTGACAGGGAAAACCGGAGTACCCGGAGAAAAACCTGTCTGCCTCCGTTCTGTCCAGCACAGATCTCACATGGAGTGACCGGGATTTGAACCACGGACTCAGCGGTGAGAGGCCGGCGTGCTGCCGCCTAAGCCACGGAGGCTCAAAGAATAAAGATAATAATAATAATTAAATATGGAAATGTTAAATAAAAATCAAATAAATTGATATGAATATAAGAACGTTAAGCCTTAACGTATGTGTAAGAGATGAGGTTCAATGGAATATTTTAAAACAGGGAGCGATTTATCGACAACGGAAAGATTAATATGTGAATTAAAATAATATGAATTGTTACTAAAGAGATTTTATCAGTTCTTGGGAAGACATTTTCGGCTTAAATAATGCATAGCGCATAATGAGCGCAAATATAATATTAAAGTGTCACGCTAGGAATGCGTAGTGGTTAAAATACTTGGTACATTACTTATGGAGGGTAGTTGATTGCAGTGAATTGATAATTGTATAAGTCCTCTATTTGTGACACAGTATCACGAGGCATTGTGTATGTATTTAAAAAGGGAGCTAATATATGGTATTTTTGAGCGTATGTCATATGGGCCACGGCCGACTCTAAATCGCATTTTGTATAAGTCCTCTGTAAGGGATTGGTTCCCGAGGCACACGAAGAGATTCGAATGCAGGATCTTCTTATGATAAAAGCCCCTTAAATTCTCCGTCGTCGTATGTGTATTAATCTTCCCAATCAATGAGGACCCTCTCATAATTAATAAATGCCAAGGATACGAAAATGGTCTGTGAACCAAAGAATAGTTGTTTGAATGTATACGGTACAATAAAGCCCGGTCTCCCCAGAACTGGATATAACGGGAAGGTTTGTTTTGAAAGCCTTGGAAATAGCTACTAACGTTGGGTCAGACAGGGAGTCGCCGTCACCCTAACGTGTCATAAATCGCACCCCAAGTAGTAGAGTCTAGCTCTCTTAAAGCGAGAAGGAACAGAGACCGTCTCGTAAGCTGTTGTAAAGAGAAATGAATACACCAGGAGTGTTTAAAGTTGTTAACGACCCGGGCGATGAACCGAGGTCCTAGTAGATGGATATTTCGTTTTGCCGGTTCAGATCGTAGTTTCTTATATGATAATGGTCTATTAAGACATAAGAGATAAATAACAATCCCTATTGTAATAATGTATGGACGTGGGATTCCACGAGTTGATTGAAGGCAACTGAGTTCGGGAGTAACTATAGTTTTTTTGACTGTGTCAAGTACCTTCACGCTCTGGAGTACACAATTGATTTTCTGATTACCTTAATATATTTGTGAAATAAAGAGAGATGATAACAACTGAATGTGTGGACATGCCCAAAAATATTGAGTTAGATAATTAACCTAGATTTTTAAATATAATTATATTTTTTTTTTGAGAAATAAGAAAATATAAAGGATAGTGTTTGAGGTGTACAAGAATGACACCATAATAATGTAAATGCATGGAGCCAAAGAGCTCGGAGTTATGTAAACTTAATGTTAGTGCTTTATGGAAGTGAGACTAAGTAAGAATTGTTGGTTTATGTGGAAACCACAGGTTTTGAATACAATATTTGTTTATATTTGTGATCCCTTGTTCATTTGGAACAAGCAGTTGATATTTGGGTCAGTAATTAAATTGTTAAAATGTTTGTAGCGCCATTAATTTTATTAATTAAATGTGTTTAAATAGGAGTTGATTTTGTTGTTATTTTTGCAAGTGTATCCTCTAATTAATCCAAAATATGTGAGTCACAGAGTGGGGGAACTTACCGCTGCCCCGAAATCCCGAATTGAGCTACGCTGGTATACTGTGATTGGCATATTTCTTGCTAAATGGGCACATGGGGATATATAAATAATGTGCTGGATTAATAACTAGAGGAACACTTAAGTCGGTCATATCATGTAAAATTAAAGTAATGATAGGAAATGCTACAACGTAAAATATTAACTGACCGCATGGGTCCCTGGAAACTCATACCGAGCAGCCCTGAATATTATTATATTACAAACCCCCTAGCAAATCACATTCTCTTTTTGGCGCCCAGTACGCAGGGCTGAGTTTTCCTAGGGAAAACCCGAGTTTTCTCGAAAAATCAAAATTTTCATTTTTTTTTTGAAAAAAAAATGGTTTTTCGAAATTTTGAATTTTAAATACTTCCATAAAGGTTTATGAAATTGAATAAAAGAATCAAAAGGGTACGTTGTAAGTGAATACCCGTACCAAAGTAAAGTTTAAAGAAATTGGGACATACTAATTCAGAGTATCATCTCTCAAACATGTACTAGTGTGGTGGCATTTGTGGCCCACTGTATTCTCATAAGATGGCATTTAGTGAAGAGATGCAACGGCTCTGGGAGGCCATAAACAATAAGTTGGATAGCCAACAGACTGAAAATAAAGAAGGGTTAGGAGCTATAAACAATACATTGAGTCTCCAAAAGAATGAAAATAACAAAGTGTTCGAATCCATAAATGAAAGTTTGGAGTCACTAAAAACTGATAGTGCTAATATGGGCACTAAATTAGAGAATATCGAAGTTAAAAGTAATACCATGGAAACTAAGTTAGAAGCTATCGAGGCTAACTGTGTAACAATGAACAATGAAGTAAAGGCTGAGATAGATAAAATAAATAACAAGTTTCAAGGTTCTGACACTAAGTTTGTGGACACGTTAACTGAGTTAAAAGGGGAAATCACAATTAAAATAGAAAATGAAAACAAAGCACTTCAGTCAGGATTGCAAGACCAAATAAATATCTTGACGGATAGCGCGGAAAAATCCCAAACAGCATGTCAAGGAAATTTTGAAATTTTGAATAAAAGTTTGAGTTCCATGGAAACTAAATTGAGTAATATGGAGGGAAATGTAAAAGCATGTGAGGAGAAACTTGTAACCCAGATCCAAGGTGTGCAGAAAAAATTAGAGGCTCAGATAAAATCTAACAGCGATATTTGTGAGGCCTCCCGGGAGGAAATAAAACAAAGCGTGAATAAGCTAGGAGATAGATTTGAAGGGGTTGAGGAGAAAGTAGGGACCCTCGAGAACAAAATCAGTGCAGTTCAGACTGAAGTAACTGAGATGAAAAATCAAAATATAAAGGATGTTAAGGGGATGAAAGATCAGATCGAGCTGTTTACCGGGCAGGTAGATGATAACTTAAAGAAGTATGAGGGTGAAATAAATCGAAGATTAGGTATCTACGAGGGGCATCTCCAGGGTGAAAGGAAACAACGAGAGGACGAAAATAAGGATAACACCCATAAAATAAATGAAATAAGTCAGGGTATAAATGAGGTTCAGGAAACCATCGGAACATTAAAGGATCACGTAGGAAAAACCAATAAGGAAGTTAATCAGGTCCAAGATGAAATGATGAAATTGTATAAGAGTCAAGAGAAAACTGAGGGAAGGCTTGAAGGAATGAAAATAGATATGGTCAAAGGACGAAAAGAAGTGGAGAAGCAAATAAAGGAGATACGAGAGGGCCTGGAGACCATAGGTGACATTAAGCCAGAAATTATAGACCAAAGGGTCATGATCTTTAAGAAAGAGGTAGAAGAAAAACTAAATGAATTCAGGGATAGTTACAGGGATGAGAAATTCCAATCCAAAAAGGTAGAGGAAGATATTAAAAGGAATCAAGAAAGAATTCAGAATGAATTAAGATCCCGATTGGAGAGGACTGAACATAAGAACAGTCAAATGGAAATCCAACTCATGGCAAATGAAGAAAGTGCCCGAAGAGAAAGGAAGTTAGAATTCGAAAATCAGGAGGAGTTTCCAAAGACAGGATGGGTAGATTCCCGTGATCAAGGCACAGATACGGAGAGGGACTTAGGAGGGGAGAGCCCTTATAAGAACCCAGGATATCCAATGGCGATGTCAACCCCGTACACGAATCAGACAAATGGCCAAATAATAAACATTATTAAATCCAATGAGGATAGACCAGTAAAGTTTACGGGTAATAACATGTCTATTACTCCAAAATACTGGCTGAAAGAAGTGGCAGAGTATCTAAATGAAATGAAGGTTCCTCAGGATCGGAGACTGAGAGCTATTGAAAAGCTGTTGGCAGGTGATTGTCTCACCTGGTTCAGAAGCTTCAGATACACTTTTGATACGGTGGAAGGCTTTAGGGAAGCATTTTTAAAGCGATATTGGGCAGCAGATGTCCAAGAAAATTTAAGGCTAGATCTGTACTCTAGGAAGTACAGCACCAATGCACCCACTAAATACTCGGAATTTTTCACCGCTCAGCTGTGTAAATTCCGCGAACTGGATATTGCTCCGGCAGAAAACGACCTGTGTGCCGCCATTGCAAGACAGCTTCCATATGAGATTCAGAGGCTGCTAATCTCATCCAAAGCCAGAAGTGCTGTGGAAGTGGAAAGCGTATTACGTCAGTTAGATATGACGACTTCGCACGTAACACCTCGGCATCAAAGACAAACTGAGCAAGTACACATGGCTAGCAGTCAGGAAACTGGAGAAAAACCAGCGACCAGGAATCAGTCCACCAGTACGGATACTCAAGGACGAGATCGAGAGTATGGGCACCAGGAGCCTAGAAGGATACAGCCATATTACCGGGGAGGATATCGAGGAAGAAATCCTAGAACGACGGGTTATAGGCAACAGGAAAGCCGACCCTATAACAATAACCAGCAAAGGCCGGACAATAGAAAGAAATGGGAGAATTATCCCAGGAGAAATGTAAGGCCAGACGATAGGGATGATGAATATCGGGCCGAAATAGAAGAAAGATATCAGGAGAGTCTTCGTTATATGAACGAAAGACCCGATGAACCTGATAGGCAAAAAGTCCGTTGGAGTGAGGCAATCAAGAACTGGAAATCACCCCACCGACTAGACGGAGCTCAAAGCTTGGAACTACAAGCTCAGCTAAAGAATGAGGGAAAAGGGAGCCCTCAGGATTAAAAAAAACTCCAAATTTAAATTGTCAAAAGTGGAAACATACCAGGAGCTGGGAGGAGGTAGAAATTGTAAATTGGATAGCCAGACCAGATGAACTAATTAACGAGGATGTGGAAGGAATCCCACCTGTTAAAAGAGAACTACCTATAATTATGCTTAGGATAGAAGGATTACTGGTCAGAGCATTGATTGATACTGGATCCACAATAAGTTTAATTACACAAACCCTTTTAAATGAATTGGAAACAAGGGGCCGAGTACTAAAGATTCCCACATCAAGTGTAAAGATTAAGGGAATTATCCCTGAAAAATCTTTGACATGTAAATTTCAGGTATACATTGATTTAATCATGGGTAACGCTGAAATTTCGCAGCGCTTTTTGCTGGTAAATCAATTACCGTATAATGTCATATTAGGTATTGATTTTATCCGTGAGAACAAGGTCATTATAGACCTAGCGCAGAATTGCATTAGAATTCAAAGAGAGGATGTGGATGAGCAAAACATTAACCTACAGGATCAGGAGGCGAAAATAGCAGAACAGGTATGGCATATGGAAGAAGTGATTGAGGAAGATTATAAGGACATAAAAAAATATTTGAAGTCCTCAACATAGAACTCGAAGATAATGTGGAAAATGAGTTCGAGACCAACCTGTCAGGAAAAGTGGAGGAAGCTAAAGTCAGCCTCGAAATTAAGGAACATTTAAAGAAATTATTATTGGATTATAGGGACGTATTTGATTCCAAGCCAGGAAAGATTGAAAATTTTAAATACGCGTTCCAAGTCAACGATTGGGCACCGTTCAAACAAAAACCATACCCGGTTGCGGAAAAACATTACCCACAAACCAAGAAAACACTGCAGGAGATGATGAATGCAGGTGTTATAGAAAAGATGGCGACACCATATGTTAGTCCATTAGTGATTGTGAGCAAACCGGATGGCTCAGTAAGGGTGTGTTTAGATGCCAGAAATTTAAATGCAAAAATCATACCTGAAAATGATTCGGCACCACCCATAAAAGAAATACTGAGGAAGTTTAAAGGCAAGAAGATTTTTACAAATATTGACATGACTTCTTCGTATCATCATCTCGAACTGGAAGAGAAAACCAGCTTGTTGACTGGATTTCAGTTCGATCAACAAACATACTGCTTTAGAAGATGTCCGTTTGGATTAAAGACTGCAGGATCCGCATTAATAAGAGCGCTTGATCGAAACCTGTCAGAGGAAGTGAAAGAGTGCACTATCCGATACGTAGATGACATTTTGCATACCTCGGAGAACATTGAGGAACATTTAGAAAATTTGAAGAAATTATTAGAAGACCTAAGAAGGGCAAATTTTAAGATAAATTTAAAGAAATCGAACTTCTGTCAAAGGCAAGTGACATTTTTAGGGCATGTGATTGACAAGGATGGTGTTAAACCAAATCCATGCAAATTGGAATCGATAAGGGATTTTCCAAGGCCTTTGAAAGTGAAGAACGTTCGCCAGTTTTTGGGATTGATTGGGTTCTTCTCAGGACATTGTCCATCATACACCAAAACTGTTGCACCACTACAGGACCTTCTGAAGAAGGGGGGCAAGTGGAAATGGACGGAGGAAGCAGAAAAAGCATTCGTGGAGGCCAAGGAAATGCTCTTAAATTACGTGAAGCTAGGATATCCTGATTTTAATCAGAGATTTATCATTCAGACAGACGCATCCCAGATTGGAATAGGGGCAATGCTATATCAGGAGAACCCGGAAAACCCTGATAAGAAGAACTATCTAGCTTTCACAAGTAGGAGACTTAAACCACACGAGAAAAATTATACGATCAGCGAGATCGAGCTGTTAGCGATATTGCACGCGTTGCAATATTGGCGGAAGATCGTATATGGGTTTCAGGTCATTCTAAGGACGGATCATAAAGCCTTAACCTTTTTGATGAAGACTGATTTATCCAGTCAAAGGTTGATGCGTTGGGCTTTATATATTCAACAATTTGATGTCAAGATAGAGTACTGCCCAGGAAAGGAAAACATAGTTCCAGACTACTTAAGTAGACAGCCAGAGTCCATAGAAGAGGAAGTAATGGCTATAGATTTGGAAGACAGGGATCAGCGTACTCTTAATGAGTTAAGAAGCATTAGTCAAAGACAACGGGAGGATCCATGGATGAACATGCTCATATCATTCCTTGAGGGAAGCTTGATAAGAGGAACACCAGCGTACACGGAAGCTGAGAAGATAGCACAAGATTACACGTTTTATAATGGGTTATTATATAAGTTTGTGGACTCTGACCATACGAAATTAAGGATTGTTGTACCTGCAATTTTGCAGAGGAAAATAGTATGGTTAGCCCATAGATCGTTCGGACATATGGGAGTCGACAAAACAGTCTCGATGCTGAAAGAAGCATTTATATGGCCGAGACTGAGAGAAACTGTAAGGGACACGCTAAAGACATGTGATTTATGTCAAAGGATCAAACCTAATGCATTTCTGATGAGACAGAAGCCTATACCATTGTTGCCCGAAAGGCCCGGCCAAATCATATCTATTGATAATTTTGGACCTTTGCCAAAGGCAAGAAGAGGAAATCGACACATAATGGTGGCTATGGATGTCTTCACTAAAATGGTTGTCCTTGCTCCCATGCAGAAGACTAGTACCAAACAGGTGTTAAAACGACTTAAAGAAAAAGTGATACCGATTCTGGGGAAACCTGAGAATTTGTTGTCGGATCACGGCAGTTGTTTCACCAGTGTAGAGTTCAGACGAGAATTAGAAAGACTTGGAATACGTCAAATTTTGTCAAGTATTCGCCATCCTGAGGCAAACCCTGTAGAGAGAGTTATGAGAGAAACGGCCAAGTATTGTAGAATATACTGTGCCGAAGAAAATTGGAAGTGGATAGATATTTTGGATATTATTGAATTTTGTATAAATAATACAATCCATGAATCCACAGGAGAGATACCCATAACGTTACATCGGAATGAGCAACCAGAAAGACCTTGGAATCTGGTAATTCCTAGGCCAGCAGACGCTCAGCTGGGAAGAGATGTACGAATTAGGAGAGCCTTTGAGCATCTAAAAGCTCAAGCCGACAGGAGGCAGAGAAGAAATAGGCATAAGAGGTATCATCGACCATTATTAGCAGGAGAAATGGTGTTAGTGAAAAGACCAGCCATTTCGGATCCAGGGAACCGTGTGTACAAGAAGTTCCAGAAAATGTACCACGGACCATATCAAATAATCAGAGATTTGAGGAATAACGCATATAGAATTCGGCACTGTGAAACGGATCATGAAGTGACCATGAATTCAGCAAATTTGAAATTATATTACCCTCCCGAAGATTTTGATGAAGAAAATGAACAAGCCCTGGTCGTGGAAACATTTAGAGATGAATCCGCTTTTGACATAAACAAGAATAAGGAAGAAATAGAAAATAGAGCTCAAGCATTCGAGTGCGAATGCGAATTGGAGAAAGTATATTGGGAAATTAAAGAAATAATTGAATTTATTTAAGAAGAAAATTCCAATTTAAGAAAAGAAAATGATGAAATGAGGAAACGGGTAGGGATAGACCAAACCCGTAAGGGAGAATGAGGTTCTGGGAACTTAAAGTCCAGACGAATAAAGAAAGAAAGAAAGAAAGGGTAGGGACAGAGCATACCCGACCTACACAATTACCGGATACGACATAAAAGAAGTAAAAACAACAGTAAATACGGATGACGTTATGATGGATTCGACGAATAAAGAAATACAAATAAAATTGAAATAAATTTCCTCAAGAATTTTCGAAAATTTATTTACCTAAGGAGGGGAGAGATGAACCCATGGGCCATAGGGTCCATGAAGGTCGAACCCATGTCCTTAAGGAAGAAATGAAGGAAACGTATAGTTTCCTAAAGGAACGGAGAGAGATTTTAAGCCAGGATTATAGCTTAACGTTGCGCAAGCGACTAGGGACAGATGTTCCTTAGATGAGATCACCCCACTCGACATTCAAGAGAGGGCTGGTCACGAGTATTAATAACTGAATGGAAATTTCCACCGTGTTAGACAAGGAAGCCTGAATCGGAATTCGAGCTAACGTTGCTGGAAATTGACAACGTCGCTTATGCACCAGAAGAGGAATAATTAAAATTAACACGTTTACGAGCATAATAATGAGTAAACAAGCACAGTACAGTGAATCATTTTGAATGAGAGATTTTTCAGTAAAGAGAAACCATTTAAATATTGTGCAGAAAAAAACTGCCGACGTAGGACGACGTCATTGGGGAATTACCTAAGCCTCTGTGGAGGAGAGAGAGCAAAAGGAATGCAACACCCACACAATTGAGGACGAGAAATTAATTAATATCTCCGAATTGCACGATCGATTCTTAAGTGCAATAAGATCATTTGACATTGAGAAGACGAGCTTTCGGACGGTATAATTTTTATATTTGTGGCACCATTATTTTAGAAGTTGACCACAGAAAAGGCTAGAGTCTTATTTTTTTGTAGTAAAATCGTATAAAGCTTCGGGCGTTTCCAAGCCAAGCATGCAGTCCTACGAGCACTCCGTGAGGGGAAGTGCTGCACCACGACGTAGAAGTAGTCATTCCGACAGTCCGTGAGGGGACGTAACTCTGCGTTACATCGAAAACAGCTACCAGTACTCCGTGAGGGGAGAAACGCTGCGTTACACCGCAAAAGTAAGATCTGATAGCTACAGGCGTCACAGTATTAACGACTTGCTTGCCTCCATAGGAGTGGTCAAGACGAAATTTTAAAGTATCACCGTAGTGAAATATTAGGAAAATCCTAATTATAGGATTTAGGCCCGACTGTATACAAGTTAAAGTGAAAATTCGTAAGATATAGTCAGAGCAGGCCGCGAACATCGGACTTAAAGGCGATAGGTCGTTAAATGTACGAACGAATAGATCATAACGTACGGAAGTATCGTACCAGACAGATAAACTGTTATTTAAATTAAAGAAACCTAAAAGGGAAGAACAGAAAAATAATACAGTTCAAATAAAGACGATAGGAGACTATAAACATTATCTCCAGAAAGCAGGCGAACTATTCTAAAAATACTAGAATTGAGAAGTGCTAACGGCTATAAACTGAATCTATAGGTCTTAGAGGAGACCTCGATCCGTATAGACTTTCGTTAGGATCGATAGACAGATCTACAAAGAAGCCGTTCAAGCTAGATAAATAGCCGGTTATCCAGGATAGAAGTAGCAGAATTGAACTCCAGGGAACAGTAGATGTTTCGAGACTTTCGCATTCTGTAGGATAGGAAGCCGACATCGAATAAATTTCACCCTTGGAAACGGGAATTTAAGAAGATCACGTGTGATAGGCTCAGAAATACGGCCTAGTGATCGAGAATTGTGAAGTGTAAAATAATCAAGATTGTGTGTTAAATTAATATTTTTAGTGTTTATTATGTGTTCCAAGGGAACACATCAGTATATAAAAATGTCGTCAATGTTAAGTGTTTTAAATGTATATCAAAAAGTGTTTTTAAGTAAGATGAATACCTTTAATATGGAGTAAAAAGGTCAAAGTGGGCCCAAAAATGCTGCACCGCACCAGATTAAAGATCATGGGATGATCTGGAAACATGTGAGTACTAAATTCATTTTATTTTGGTGTCAGAAATTGATGGTGTACAAACCCACCGGAGTTTTTGAGTGAAAGGGATGTGTTTTAATAAATAAATACTGAATAATCAAGAACACGGTCTGAACAATAATAAAATAATATTTGAGAAATTATAAATAATTATGTAAAGAATAAATCCCGTAGAGGAAATATGTGAATAAAGGGTTAATGCATTTAACAAATGTCATAAGAGCAAGCGAAATATCATTAATTATCATGAAAGATATTGAAATAAAGTAAAATTGAGATATGAAAGAAATAGCTTTTGAGCTTATATAAAGAATAAAGATAATAATAATAATTAAATATGGAAATGTTAAATAAAAATCAAATAAATTGATATGAATATAAGAACGTTAAGCCTTAACGTATGTGTAAGAGATGAGGTTCAATGGAATATTTTAAAACAGGGAGCGATTTATCGACAACGGAAAGATTAATATGTGAATTAAAATAATATGAATTGTTACTAAAGAGATTTTATCAGTTCTTGGGAAGACATTTTCGGCTTAAATAATGCATAGCGCATAATGAGCGCAAATATAATATTAAAGTGTCACGCTAGGAATGCGTAGTGGTTAAAATACTTGGTACATTACTTATGGAGGGTAGTTGATTGCAGTGAATTGATAATTGTATAAGTCCTCTATTTGTGACACAGTATCACGAGGCATTGTGTATGTATTTAAAAAGGGAGCTAATATATGGTATTTTTGAGCGTATGTCATATGGGCCACGGCCGACTCTAAATCGCATTTTGTATAAGTCCTCTGTAAGGGATTGGTTCCCGAGGCACACGAAGAGATTCGAATGCAGGATCTTCTTATGATAAAAGCCCCTTAAATTCTCCGTCGTCGTATGTGTATTAATCTTCCCAATCAATGAGGACCCTCTCATAATTAATAAATGCCAAGGATACGAAAATGGTCTGTGAACCAAAGAATAGTTGTTTGAATGTATACGGTACAATAAAGCCCGGTCTCCCCAGAACTGGATATAACGGGAAGGTTTGTTTTGAAAGCCTTGGAAATAGCTACTAACGTTGGGTCAGACAGGGAGTCGCCGTCACCCTAACGTGTCATAAATCGCACCCCAAGTAGTAGAGTCTAGCTCTCTTAAAGCGAGAAGGAACAGAGACCGTCTCGTAAGCTGTTGTAAAGAGAAATGAATACACCAGGAGTGTTTAAAGTTGTTAACGACCCGGGCGATGAACCGAGGTCCTAGTAGATGGATATTTCGTTTTGCCGGTTCAGATCGTAGTTTCTTATATGATAATGGTCTATTAAGACATAAGAGATAAATAACAATCCCTATTGTAATAATGTATGGACGTGGGATTCCACGAGTTGATTGAAGGCAACTGAGTTCGGGAGTAACTATAGTTTTTTTGACTGTGTCAAGTACCTTCACGCTCTGGAGTACACAATTGATTTTCTGATTACCTTAATATATTTGTGAAATAAAGAGAGATGATAACAACTGAATGTGTGGACATGCCCAAAAATATTGAGTTAGATAATTAACCTAGATTTTTAAATATAATTATATATTTTTTTTTTTTGAGAAATAAGAAAATATAAAGGATAGTGTTTGAGGTGTACAAGAATGACACCATAATAATGTAAATGCATGGAGCCAAAGAGCTCGGAGTTATGTAAACTTAATGTTAGTGCTTTATGGAAGTGAGACTAAGTAAGAATTGTTGGTTTATGTGGAAACCACAGGTTTTGAATACAATATTTGTTTATATTTGTGATCCCTTGTTCATTTGGAACAAGCAGTTGATATTTGGGTCAGTAATTAAATTGTTAAAATGTTTGTAGCGCCATTAATTTTATTAATTAAATGTGTTTAAATAGGAGTTGATTTTGTTGTTATTTTTGCAAGTGTATCCTCTAATTAATCCAAAATATGTGAGTCACAGAGTGGGGGAACTTACCGCTGCCCCGAAATCCCGAATTGAGCTACGCTGGTATACTGTGATTGGCATATTTCTTGCTAAATGGGCACAATGTATAGTTTTATATTATGTGTAAATAAAAAGTAGTTCTAGCATTCGAAATTGTTGAATATCATTCTAGGACCCGGATATTTATGACATATCATAATTTTCCGTTATATTTCTTCCATAACAAATGTAAGATGATGGTTTAAGCTAATCTCATTCAATTTAAGTCATTAAGCTTAATTAACAGTCCGAACTGGAAAGGGTTGCATTCTCGCTGTATAACATTCATTTTAAACATAGCATAGGGGGACGAATTTCTCCTGAAATGTCTAAATGTGTTGGTTTAACATCTTATGCTTTATCTAATAAATTAAAAATAATATTGTAATATCAACGGATTTGGATAAAAGTCATGCGGATGCGGGGCGGATGCGGTTAACAGTCGTGCGGATGTGGGGCGGATGCGGATAACAGTCGTGCGGATGCAGGGCGGATGCGGATAACGTTTTGTTTATCCGCGCAGGGCTCTACAGGGAGTTCAAAATCATGGAAAAGAACCGGTATTCCTTTGTTGGTGTTTTTGCGAACAATAGGATGAGGTAAACGAAAAGGAAGGTTTGGTAAGATTTCAGAGGTAACAGGCACAGTGCTTTGTTATCGAAATAGAGTTGGTTGGTAAGGTGAGTGTAGAATCTGTCTGATAACCGGTTTTAATTGTGATGGCTCTATTAGTGTGTGTTATCTGTTTTTAATTCAAGTAAAGACTGCAGACGGTAATTTCTAGTAGTTCCTACTTTCGCTACCAAATGCCACGGTCCTTGACACCTAGCTGTGAACTTGGCTACTTCTATATGCCATCGCAACCAGTGCCCGGCGAAGAACGTTGGAACTTAAGAGCATTAATTCAAACTTAACCTACAAATTTTGGCTTCACACAAGTGTAGTTAGTGTAAGGTTCTTTTTCATGCCATAAATCTATGACTTGGGACCGCCGCCGGCTTTACTTCCCCTCCGAAGGAAGGCATACTGAGAGATTTTTAACGCCCTTAAAAATCCGATGCCTTCGGCTGGGTTTGAACCCGCGAACTTTGGCATAGAAGCTCAGCATGCTACCTACTTTGCCACCGAAGCCGCCTATCGATATAGTGCATTTTAATTTGTTGATTTTATTGTTATCCAAAGAGTAACGTATCAGAGGAATAATATAAAATTTCAACACACAGACAAGTATGCAGTCATGATGACCAAGTTATCCCTAACCGCTAAAATGAATCAATAACAACAACCTAAGTGAAACCACAGCAAATTCGCATTAACTTATGCGCTCTAATGTCTTGGGATATAAAACAATGATACTCCATGTCTGCCTATAGCAGTCATTATGGCGTTAGTTTAGCGGTGGATAAAAAACTCTCAACCCTCCGCCCTCATTAGCCAGAACACAAAGCTTGCGAGCAATAGAATTTGTTTAGCCCATGTGGAGATGTTTTTAGTACTCTCGTTCTCCGCTGCAGAAGAATGGCACGCAGAGAGCGGCAATTACCGGGATAATGTCATAATTTGTAAGCTCACTTGTATTCCAACTGACAAATGAACTTTTGGCTCGTACACGAAAAATTGAATATTATTTAACCCTCGAAATAAATACAGCGTGGCAAAAGAGCAGGTCTCAGTTTGGTTTTCTCTGCTAAAGCAAGTTCTACTATAAAGCCCACATGCTATGCTGTATCGAGGAGCAAAATGCTCAGGGAAGAACCAGTGGTGGTTTTTAGAGGCTCTTCCCGTAGATAATTTTTAGCCTACTTTCGATTTTTGCAAAAAATTAAAGTAGACTTATGAGATCAACACAGGGCGAAAAAAGTGTGTCTGTCTGTGTGTGTGTATGTGTGTGTGTGAGTCTGTGTGTGTGTGTATGTGTGTGTGTGTGAGTCTGTGTGTGTGTGTGTGTGTGTGTGTCTGTGTGTGTGTGTACTCTGAATGTCTGCCCCCCCCCCATTCAATTCGAACACTGTGAATGCGAATTGAACGAAATTTGGTACAAAGGTAGCACTAGCAAAGGACACCTCAGTGTCATGTTTTATATCGCCGCCATCTTTACTAAAACTGAATGGCGGCCACTCAAACGTTCAAAACGTAAAATCAAATAACGACTAACCAAATCATCCGATCTCTACCAAATTTGGTAACAACATACCTTCGTATAGGATGCGTCTTGTGACCAAACTACATGGTCGTCCGCCATACCATTTCAGGATGGCGGCCGTGCGAATTATGCAAACTTTATAATCCATATCATGGGACCCACCAGTTCCGATTATCGAGCCGAGAATCGTTTTAACTGTTCTAAAGGAAGAGGCACGTTCGAAATTAAAAGTTTATTTTGTAATACTATAGTGCAGACGTGATTTTAAAAAGCTGAGCCGATTCAGTAATAAGACAAGATGGCAGCGGATATCTTGTGCCTGACTTATATTTCACCAATTTGAGTATTGCATGCAATATAGCGTACTGATACAAAATAAATAAACTTTGTATGAAATGCTGTATATATAAATAATATACTCCAGTGATGAAATCGTTTGGTATAAATCATTATTTGCTAACACGTTCTATGTAAGTCATTTTATATAGAACGATATTCGTTGACACAATAAGCTTAGTGGTAGAGCGTTAGCCTATCGCTCAAATGCCTATGGTTCAAACCCGATCAGAGCTAGGTCTTTTGCTTGAAATGTTACATGTTTATTGTTTTGTAATGACTCAGATGTTTTAAAATTAAGCGTTATATTGTGCATATTATGGTGTAAAATATATATTTAATTAAAACATAATTCGCCAGCAGGTTTACTCGAGACATCTAGCTGTCAAAAAGGTAACTGCACGCCGACCTACTTATTAACTTCCAGATTTTATTGAAAAGTTTCTTCTTCTGGCCACTAGAATGCACTCGCTCTGTTAGGATTATATTGTTCGATATTTCACCACTAGATGTCACGACTAGTCTACGTGGGGCTCCATTGATTACTATACCATTGGCATTCTATGCGCATCGAATTTGAAGAATGACAAGATGATACTACGATACATTTTTAATTTTTATTTTAAAGGGTTTGTAACAGCCTATTTAGCGTTACTTGAATGTGTTATTTGAAGTAAAGAACAAACCGATTTCACATAGTAACTGAATTCAAGCCGTTGGTGTTAGTTCAGGTTATTAATTACTACTTTTATTTCAGGCAAATAGCAATCGAAAATATCCACATAGTTTGTATACACACGTCTCTGTAGGGTCATGGAAAGATTTGTTAATTCAATTAGGGTTTTTTTTTGTCGTGTAGCCTCCTGAGAGGCCGAGTGCAGGTCTTTCTAGTCGACGCCCGTGGGCGACCTGCGCGTCGGGATGAGAGATGGAATGGATGAAGATGAATGAAACTGGGTAAGGATGTGGAAGGAAGCGGCCGTGGCCTGTCAGAAGGTACTTTCCCAGCATTTGCCTGGTGTTGAAAATGTAAAACCACGGAAAACCATTTCAAGGACAGCCGACGGTGGGGCTCGAACCCACGCATCTACCGAGTCAGCAGAGAGCTTGGCCACTTGACCTAACGGAGCGCTTTTAGCCCGCGTAGCCACTACTGTCGGTAATTAGGGTTGTGAAAGCCATGCACAACCAGACGTGTAAGGACATGCCTCAACTCAAAGTTGGATGTTGCCCACGGCAGGTCGTATATGTAATAATAATAATAATAATAATAATGTTATTGGTTTTACATCCCTTTTAACTACTGCTGCTTTTAGAGACACCGGGATGCCGGAATTTTGGCCCGAAGGGGATCTTTAACGTGCCAGTAAATGTACTGACACGGTTCCCTCGCATTTGTGCACCCTCAAATGCCAGCTGACTGCGCCAGGATACGAACCTGCAACCTAGGGCCCAGCAAGCGAGAACGTTACCGCTGAGCCACGCAGCCAGTCCGGTCGATTATGTCTCCAGATCCATAACATTCTTGATATACTTCTTATCTTTCTTCTATGATGGTAGCAGTTTTTATCTAGGTTGTGGCGTTTGGTAGAGGTAAATCGTTTCTAAGGTCTTCAACAAAGAATAGTTCTATTATACCCTTTGATATTAACAACGAGTTATAACTATACTCATACATTTAGGAGAAAGTAGGCTATATGTTCTTTACTGAATATCTTGTTTTTTTATTTCTATTAATAACTAGCTGAAGTACCCGTGCTTCGCTACGGGTCATAAATAAATTAAAATGTGAAGGTGACAAAAAAAAAGGAAATAGGCGAGGTGCTGCGTGGAGGGAGAGTAAGGATGGAACATTTTGTCCAACTACACCGCTTGGCGTTGACCGTGTTTTATAGCACACATTTAGGTTTTCCTCGCTAACCGTTGGAGATACACGAAAAGTGATAAGGACCTTCGGATAGAAATTTAAATTCTAAACCTCTTATATGCCATCGAAAGTTTGCTATTTCTTAGCGTTCCCTTTTTATTTGAAATAGAAATATGAAAGTTTGAAACCAAAGGGTGTAGTAACGTCACTAAAATCCTTATATAGTGCAAAGTATCGAAATCAAAATTAGCCGATATGTTAACCAGGTAAATCAGCTACTACCATATACGATTTCATGTAAATCGGACCAGTGGTTCTTGCGTGATTGAGTAATACACAGACACTCACCATCTCATTTTTAGCCTACTTTCGATTTTTGCAAAAAATGAAAGTAGACTTATGAGATCAACACAGGGCGAAAAAAGTGTGTCTGTCTGTGTGGGTGTATGTGTGTGTGTGTGTGTGAGTCTCTGTGTGTGTGAGTGTGTGTACTCTGAATGTCTGTCCCCCCTTATCAATTCGAACACGGTGAACGCGAATTGAACAAAATTTGGTACAAAGGTAGCACTATCAAAGGACACCTCAGTGTCATGTTTTATATCGCCGCCATCTTGACGGAAACGTAATGGCGGCCACACAAATGTTCAAAGCTTAAATCAAATTACGACTAACCTAATCATCCGATCTCTACCAAATTTTGCAACAACATACCTTTATGGGGAGAGCATCCTTTGACCAAACTAGTAGGTCATCAGCGTAATAGTTTGCGGATGGCGGCCATCTTTGTGTCAAAATCGATTCCCCCTATTAATTCAAACACGGTGAAACCGAACGGAACGAAATTTGGTACAGAGGTAGCACTAGCAAAGGGCACCTCAGTGTCATGTTTTATATCGCTGCCATCTTAACGGAAACGTAGTGGTGGCCACACAAATGTTCAAAGCTTAAATCAAATTACGATTAACCTAATCATCCGATCTCTACCAAATTTTGCAACAACATACCTTTATGGAGGGAGCATCCTTTGACCAAACTAATAGGTCATTAGCCTAATATTTTGCGGATGGCGGCCATCTTTGTGTGAAAATCAATTCCCCCATCAATTCGAACACGGTGAAACCGAATGGAACGAAATTTGGTACAGAGGTAGCACTAGCAAAGGGCACCTCAGTGACATGTTTTATATCACCACCATCTGGACGGAAACGAAATCGCGGCCACCCAAATGTTAAAAGCTAAAATGAAATTACGACCTACCTAATAATCTAGTCTCTACCAAATTTTGCGACAACATATCTTTATGTGGGAAGCATATTCTGACCAAACTGCAAGATCATCAGCCCAATAGTTTGCAGATGGTGGCCAAGTACGTGTGCAAATTGATTTCCCCTATCAATTCAAACACGGTGGAACCGAATTGAATGAAATTTTTTACAGAGGTAGCACTAGCAAAGGGCACCTCAGTGTCATGTTTAATAAACAATACCCATGCATTTAGGAGAAAGTAGGCTATATGTTCTTTACTGAACATCTTGTTATATATTAGTATAGATATACCGACAGTAGTGGCTACGCTGGCTAAAGCGCGGCGTTAGGTCATGGGGCCAAGCTCTCTGCTGACTCGGTAGACGCGTGGGTTCGAGCCCCACCGTCGGCTGTCCTTGAAATGGTTTTCCAAGGTTTTCCATTTTCAACACCAGGCAAATGCTGGGACAGTACCTTCTGACAGGCCACGGCCGCTTCCTTCCACATCCTTGCCCACTTTCATCCATTCATCTCATATCTCATCCCGACGCACAGGTCGCTCACGGGCGTCGACTAGAAAGACCTGCACTCGGCCTCTCAGGAGGCTACACGAAAAAAAAAAGTATAGATATGTTTATTGCAGCAAAATTGCCATACAAATTAACATGAACACTAATCACTACAAAACTTGCTCAATGATACATATCATAACTACATGATATCTGTCACATAACTCTCCACAGAGACGACATATACAGGTCGCGCATGGGTCATGGAATCTCTCTGTCCGGCATAACTTATGGTGGACACCATGCACAGCAAGCCTTGTGACAAGATGTCTAATATGGTAATTCGCCTCCTTCCAATCCTTTCTAGTCATAGCATTTGTACTGTAGAAATCGACCCAGATGTCTGGTTGTTTTTTTCTTGGTGTTCAAGAACTACTTCTTCATTAGTTAGCGTGGATGGTAGCAGCTACTGAAATCTCTTTTGCTAATACTGTACAATTTTTAATGCTCCCACTAATCATTATATTAGTAGTAGTAGTTAATTCTCTCTATCGCGACAAATATTGTCGCAACAAACTCTGGTGCGATCATTACGCATATTCCGAGAGTCGCCACTCAGAAAAATCCACTTGGTGGCCAGATTGGTACAGGGTCGCCTGTCAGGCGTCAGTTGTTAAAGTAACCGTGACGTCAGACCCGGCAGGCAGTAGGAGGTGACGAAGAGAAGGTGAATGTTGAAGGCAATAGAAGGAGACCAGGTTGATGCAGATCCTCCTCCCAAGTGTCAGTTGTCAAGGTAACCGTGACGTCAGACTCGGCAAGCAGTGGGAGGTGACGAAGGGAAGGTCAATGTTGAAGGCACTAGAAGGAGGCCAGGTTGATGCAGGACCTTATGCCAAGCGTCAGTTTTCAAGGTAACCGTGACGTCAGACTCGGCAAGCAGTGGGAGGTGACGAAGGGAAGGTCAATGTTGAAGGCACTAGAAGGAGGCCAGGTTGATGCAGGACCTTATGCCAAGCGTCAGTGGTCAAGGTAACAATGACGTCAGACCCAGCAGACAGTGGGAGGTGACGAAGGGAAGGTCAATGTTGAAGGCACTAGAACGAGACCAGGTTGATGCAGGATCTCCTGCCAAGCGTCAGTTGTCAAGGTAACCATGACGTCAGACCCGGCAGGTAGTGGGTGGTGACGAAGAGAAGGTGAATTTTGAAGGCACTAGAAGGAGATCAGATTGATGCAGGATCTCCTGCCAAGCATCAGTTGTCAAGGTAACCAAGACGTCAGATCCGGCAGACAGTGGGAGATGATGAAGAGAAGGTGAATGGTGAAGGCATTAGAATGATACCAGGTTGATGGAGGGCCTCCTGCCAAGCGTCAGTTTGTCAAGGTAACCATGACGTCAGATCCGGCAGACAGTGGGAGGTGATGAAGAGAAAGTGAATGTTGAAGGCACTCGAACGAGACCTGGTTGATGTAGGGCCTCCTGCCAAGCGTCACTTTGTCAAGGTAACCATGACGTCAGATCCGGCAGACAGTGGGAGGTGATGAAGAGAATGTGAATGTTGAAGGCACTCGAACGAGACCAGGTTGATGTAGGACCTCTGCCAAGCATCAGTTGTCAATGTAACTGTGACGTCAGACCCAGCAGGCAGTGGGAGGTGACGAAGAAAAAGTGAATGTTGAAGGCACTAGAAGGAGGCCAGGTTGATGCAGGGCCTAGCGCCAGGCGTCGGTTGTCATTGTAACCGCAACATAAATTAGATAATAATTATTTGACTGAACAATACAGGTTGCGATGATGCACGGAATTGTATCAAAGTAACGAATGACTGTTGAAATCCATAACGAAGCGAAGACTCAAACTCTATGGCCACCTATTTAGAATTGATAAAAGGAGGTTGACTAACAGAATTTTCACCACACTTGATGGCAGACCTAAATCTTCTGATAAGTGGTTCAGAGAGATCAGGAAGGATCTGGAGAAAATGGGTGTGAAGCGCGAATACATCGCTAATAGAATCAAGTACCGGCAGGAGGTCTGTACTTTTAAGGGTTTTCAGGAACAAGGCAAACTAAACAGTGGATGGAAAGGAGACAGGCTGCCAAGATTAGAACGCAACGATACTGGGCCGTTTAACGTGGTCTCTAATGACCGTAAACGAAATGTGAAAAAAATAGAATAATTGTTAATAGCTAAAGAGGAATTCGTGGAGAAACCTAAAAAGAAAACGGGTAGGATATGGTCCGCAGAACGGAAGATGCAACAAGTGTTTTCAAGAAGAGATTTTGGAAAGATACGAAGGCGAAAACCATGAGGCCAACTAAAAAGTTCAAACGCTCCCTTTGATTGGGTTTAACGAATAATAATAATAATAATAATAATAATAATTTAATTTTTATCACTTATCGTCCTAGCTCGGCTTCACCCACGGAAACTGCGAGTGACCATTCCTCTACCGTTACAAGGACGGTGTCTGGGCGCTGAACACACTTTGTCAGCAGATACAACTGGGGATGGTGACAGGCGACCGCTAACTTGGGTCTAATTAAGAAAAGGTCAGGGAAGGGATTTTGGAAGGAGATTCGGCCGTGGATCTGTTGAAAGGAACCGTCCCAGCATCTGGCTGGTGATAAAAATGGAAAACCACAAATTCTATCTTCAGCAAGGCCTAGGTGGGATTCGAATCCACGTTCTCCCGATGCCAGCGAAGCACGAGGTAATAATGCGTCAGCACTATCGGCCACCACAGCCGGTTAATAATAACAAACTAAAATAAACAAGAACTATTTTTTAAAACATCGTATGGCCTCGGTGCCGGGTGCAAGCTTTGTTATTTGACGCCCAGAGGGCAGCTTGCATGCCAAATTTTGCTGTTCCTTGGAGCGCTAAGAAAGTCAAGGAGATTAGTTATCTAAGCTCATTGACACGATAGTGCTTTCTACAGGGAAAGGAGAAAATTTGTGTTGGCGGAAAATCTCGAGATTAATTTTGCCATTATGAACATGGGTACTTAAACATACCAACTACGTATGACATATGCGTGTCGTGATTTTTGTCGCCTTTCAAAAATCACTTACCCTGGCCAGGAGTGAACCAGCAAGCTTGGGGTTGGTAGTCTGACACGATAACCACTCACCCACCGTGGCAAGCCAACAAAAAATATAAACCCTGAGGAAAATATTTGGCTCAGTGTGCACAGAGGAAGATGGATGAAAATGAGATCTCACAAGTTATACCAACATTCCGAGAAAATATCAGACTCTATTAGAAAAAACGATTAAAATTTATATGGACATATTCAAAGAATGGACAATGATAGACTTACGAAAGGGATATTTAACCATGCCTCCTCATTAAAAGTCAAAAATAACTGGGTAAGAGAAATTGAAAATGACCTTCATAAAATCAAAGAAACAGACAAAATTTTATGGGACAGATCGTTTGGCGAACAAACATAATTTTGCTGCTAATCCCCGGATGAGAGCCACCACTGGATGGGCAGAAGTAAGGAAGAGCAAGTAGTTCCGTGACGTACTAAAGAGCATATTTTCCTTAAAATGTAAGATTCATGCCAATGAATATTTTATATATCAGAAATGAAAAGTTACATTGGATCTATCGGCGCGTGTAAAATCTTATTGGCAACAGTCTCATGTGTGTGTTGCTTAGAATTAATCTGAAATATCATTATATACATTATTTCAGTAGTATAGATCCCTCCTGTGGCTCTCACAAGCGACCGATCGTGACAAATGAGCATTCAAATGAAAAAGAAAAGACATTAGCAGTAACGAACTGCACTCTAATTACATAAATATCTATAATTGCTTCAAAAATTACTTCGTGTGCGATTTGCAGATACTGTTGCTGTAGGAAAATACGCTCGATAATTGCTGTCCACATAACATTTTGGCCGCTGTGATGTCTGTTTCATGTAATTTGAACATTCTGAGGCCCTTCCTTTATCATTTTGCATGGATTTCAGAAACAGTAAATCAAAGGTTTGAGTACTCCAATCGTATAATTTCATAAATATCGAATAACCGGTGAGTGTGATCCAATTTTTAGCGATCGCCTTCTTAGGTTAGGTAACTAGAACTTGGAATTCTAACTGAAATGTAAATAGTGTTCTATAATCATTTGGTTGAAATAAAAAAATAACAACCTTTCTCCATAATTTTCTCATTATAAACCTATTGGGTTATGAACATGCGAGATTTCTCGCACGGGTCCGCTAGTGATCTATTATTATCCCAATTTTGGATAAAAATTATTTGTTAATATAGAAGTTACAAGTATTTAAAAATTGGACCTATCAGCAGTTTTAGAATCATATTGGCAGCACTGACATGTATTAGTTCCAAATTAATCTAGAAAATCAGGTACTACACGTGTTGTCTTGCATACTTTCTGATATGTAGGTATTAGAATAAAAAATAGGGAGAGCATTTACTAACAGACGGCCCTGCTGGCTCTCAAGAATACGCCTAGTCATATTTGTTATGGTACACAAAGCACATACGAAATTCGGTTGAAATACAATTCATAGTATAGAAGTAACATGCATTTAAATGTTGGACTTATCAGCAAGCCTAGAATCATGTTGGCAACACTGGAATATATGGACTCCTGAAAATTATTCTGGTATGTCATTATCCCTTTGTGTGCCAATGTTGGAACAGCTCGCATGTATAACTTCTGAGATATCAAACATAGTGCTCAAATATCAATTGTGATTTTTCAGCAGTTGGTAGCACTAATATCATTTTCAAACATGGCCGTGCGATATTTTTTTTATTTTTTTTTTACAAAATTACTTCTCTTTATTCATTTATCTTTTTACAAAGATATAGTGCACCCTTCAATAAAACATGGTTTTCTCAAGAGTCATCTACGGGGTCGTGTTCAGTCCAGACTTCGTTACACAGCAAAGTTCGCTTAAAAACACATGCTCTAATGAATAGAAAGGTCCATGACAGAGGCTATACTAGAAATAAAATGAATAACAAGTAGAATAAAAGATATTTAATGACTGAAAATTATGTGAATAATAATAATAATAATAATAATAATAATAATAAAAGAAATCCTCCCTGACTTTTACCCCCTAATAAAATAAATATAACACTGAGCGGTAGGAACTCGCTCGTCACAACATATGGATACAAGTCCATTTTTCCTGGTCAAGAAGTTATATAATGTGAGGTATACTGCTCGTTAATAAGAAACTGAGTACTGATGCGAGTCCGTTTACAACTGAAACAGTCATGTTGCTTACGGAGTTGCATCTTTTAAATCACACTACGGCTATGGGACCCACCCTTAATTAATACACTATAATTACTACTGACACATGCAAGATCTAATACTACAAAAAGATGAAGAATCTCCCTGAGATTCTACTGGTGCCAGAGCACATAAATGAACAAAAAGAGCATGCCAGAAATAGGCCAAAACGCTCTCATCACGACAAGGGAACATAGCCTCGCGCACCCTAGGTTGACACGGGTCATTGAACGCGTAAAATAAACACACAAAAATTGAACCAACAACAACAAAATACAAGCCTAACGGCTGAAAAACTATGTTTACATTTTTATAAAACGCCAGACAAACAGGAGTTTCGGTAGCTACCTTACAACTATGGACAGCACCCATTTAATCAATCAATACTCATTATAACCGATCAGGTTTTGTGAATTTAAACAACGTCTTAAATTGAAGAACAGGAACCAAGCCTGTTACTAATGACAAGTCGCGTTATCTGATTTGAGCGCGCCCCTCTTGTATGAGTCATCGCTGTCTCCAATTATCTCTCTCAGTCGCTCAAGCCAGGTGCAGTTTCCGTCTGGAAACGCAAACATATCTCACTCATCCCCTTGGATGGCAAGAAAACACAAATATATACCACAAGTCCAGCCTCGCGAGGTCATGAACTGGGCTAATGTGGAGCAAGTCAGAATAATCACCATGATATATTCTCGCTAGCACATCATAAAAATAACACAACGCACCAAAAGCTTGGACTGACTCTCATACATATACCACTGGGTCGGCTCAAAACAGATCAACAATATTGCGTCCATTGACACATTAAAAAATAATACACAACATAAACTCGGGTGCAAAGTGCCATCCCGTTCAGATCTGCTGAAAAAGCAACTATCAAAATAATCCTGATCCGTCATAAAATTCTACTCACAAATAATCTTTACCCTCCAAATTCTATTTTTAATCTCAAAATTAATTCAGTTCCATTTCTGTTAAAAGGCATACCTCCGAATAATAATGCTTGACCGCGATTTACGCGAGCGAAAGCGAGCACGAGCTGCGCGTTGCCCCATAAAGTTGAACAAACACAAATCACAATATTTACAAATTACACAACGCTCGGCTTGTCCCATATTTAATGTGTCAGTAAAACAAGAACTAATATCTACATTACCAAACAGGCAAACAAATATCTACAAAATATGTCCCATAATACCATAGCTGATTTAATAAATAAATAAATTCATTTGTACTCAATCCTTTTAAAACAGCGTCAAGGAAACGTCTGCAGCCATCTCCTTTAAGATGTTTATCTCGACATCGACCTCTTCTGGCAAATGTCCTGCTGGTTCCAAGATCCGGTCTCGTTCCTAGACGTCATCTCATGCTGAATTAAATAAAGTTTTGTCAGATACACACACGATATATTTCCTACTACATTCACCTATCAAGTACTAAATTCCTTGACAGTCTATTTGGTGAATTATTTCGATGAACTGGTCCTACTGATAGTGCTGGGACTACAAATAAATCACTGAAGTTACACTTATAACTTGACGAAACTGTTCCATGTTCAAATAAAAATCAACGTCACGTCCTCAGACGCACGAATTAAAGAGTGTGAACGTTACGTCCTCAGACGCACAAAAATAAGTGATTGACCGTTACGTCCTCATGCGCACGAAAATAAGTGTTCTCTCGAAGAATTTTGGATCCTTATAAATGAAACTGACTAGGGTAGGTATGGCAGTGGATTTATGAATAAAATATTCCATAATAATTATCAGACTAGCATGCGATCGGTATTATTGAGTTCGTAGCAGTGTGGAGGTTACGATTATGCTGTAGCTGGCTCGAATCGATCGTGGAATTAATCTGTAGATAACTCCCGCGTTAATTTACCAGGATGCGTTATCAAGCCGAGTTGCCGCTTAAACAAGGCGTCTTGATATTATTGTCCCAGACTCTTGTATGTCTTTGCGCGCTTTTACATGTATTTCTGCAGTAGGGAGTGGTTAACATGATGATTGACCAATTGCCTCGTAGCATTCGATTTTCTTCTTTGCGCCAACCTTCATAGCAACAGGCCATAATGTGCGTGCCCAAGCCGTCTTCCGCGCTAAACGTTGCACCTGTCCTATGTGTCAAGAATATTTATGCTACTTCCTAAAATACCACAGGAGCTTAAACCATTGTGTCCTCTCGGCCACTGATTTCTCAATATTTCCCAACGCCGTCTGGCTCTCATATCTGCTGTCTGTAGAAATGTATCAAAAGGTGATGAATAATTATTAGAATCCTTTATACAGCCTGTGGATAAAGGGTTCACAATCCTCCTGCATGGAAAAAATCGAACATAGCATATAGTCGATTTTTTTTTCAAAAAAGACATAACAACTGTAATCCATTTCTGCCAATCCTAGAGAAATCTCCCTCTCATCAGTCTAGTCTAGCCACCACTGTCGTTGGAGTGTCAACACGCACTCGTGTTTACTTCCAGCTTCCTCATTCTTTCAGACATTCCCAAGCCTGCCTGCTTGTCTGATCGCCTAAGGCTAGTACCTCCCCTTTCCAGTACCCTTATCTCTCTCGCTCGTTCTCTCGCTGTGTCGTCATCGTCAGAGCTCATTAGTGTTTGACCACAGCAGGCTGCTCCCTACTTCCTCGTTCAACTGACGTACTCACTGACCCACGTATAGTTGGATGTGCAAAAGTACTTCCATATATTTAATTTGCTGCATTATTTCTGCGTTCCCAAGGTTCGCTAGTAAAATACAATTTTAAATTCGCTGCATTGTAGACAGACATTGTACCTGTACTCAATTCTTTCACTCTGTATGCGTTGATACCAAGATTACGTACAATACAGAAGGGTCCGATAAATTTTGGACAGAACTTGTTAAATACCTCCTTCTCTGGATCAGATGTCGCTGGCTTCCGTACTAATACAAGCTCGTTGACTAATAGTTGTCTGTGATACCTCTTATTTCTGACACGACGTAATCTGCGATCCGCCTGGTTTCTCATATGGACTCTCGTTCTCTCAATTCTCAACTCATGACCAACCATGGGATCTTGTGGGCAATTGATGACGTTGCTCCACGATCTTACTGGATATTCGTTCATGTGCAAGACCATGGGAATCTGGCCTGTAATAGTTCTTCAAACTGAGTATCGCTGTCTTCTCCTTCTGCTAGTAAAGCCCATATCTCCAGAGACTCACTCTCTTCATTTAATTCCACAACAGTCACATCTATAAGGTCATCTTCCCCCTTTCGTATCTCCTCTTCTTTCTCCTCTGCTATTGCCTCCAATGCCCATGAACTCACGTCTTTCCCTGTAGTGATTTCATCCATGTGTAAGCCCACATCCTTCAGTTTATCAAACTCCTTAAAACTGACTGTATTATTGTACAAATCTATGACTGCCTGGTAGTCACAAATGAAATTTGCACCCAAAATAATGTTAAAATTCATTTTAGCCATTACGATGAAAGTCTGTCCAAATATATGGTCTAATATATCCAATTCTATAAATGCCTGACGTTTGCAAGTGACGGTGCGTTCGGGAATAACGCCCCTCACCTTGAGTTGCGGTACTGGAATCACAGGAATATTCTGACTCCGTCCCAACTCTTGAACCAAAGCCTCCGATACAAGACTGATTTGTGACCCCGTGTCAACTAAGCATCTCACGTTAATTCCACCAATCTTGGCATAAATAATAGGTAGTTGTTTGATATCATCGTTCCGTGGTTTTATAATCTCCTCCAGGCAATCTTCCAGCAAAGCTATCCACTCTTGTATGTGTGCCACGACCCATCCTTCTTCACGATCCGGCTGTTGCTCTCTCAAGGTGAGTCTTTTTTCAATTATTGGATTTTTTTTCAACCCCCGCGACTACCATCATCCTTCTGTCGCGTATTTCCCTGACGTTCTTCCTGCTTCAATAAACCCTCGGCCCCCTCAATGTGAGTGTCTGGATTTGACCTCCTATTAATTGCATGTTCCCAGTGTCTTTGTTCGTCCCCTCCATTAGCGTGTAATTCTTCCAGGTAACGCTGCGATTCGGCGTGCCTGTCGTTCCATTCATTCCTATAACTTTGATAGTCCCCCTGGTTCTGATATCTTCTTTCACGCCACTGTCGATTCTCATTATTGTTATTTTCGTAACATCTGTAGGGTCCCTCATTTTTCCTATTATTTCTCCATTGTTGGTATCCTCGCTGCTGATACCTATTGTTGCCCTGGTTCTGTCTATCATTATTATTTTCATGACGCTGGTGTGACCTATTTTCGTCGCCCTCCTGACCTCGTCTTGGTGTTGTTGACACACTTGTATTTGTGGCCTACGACCTGGTGTGTACTTGAGCGGGTTTAACCACCTCCGTTGTGTTTACAAGTTCCAGCTGTCGTCCCCCTCTCTGCTGCAAGTGAGATGTTGTTTCGTCAATCTGACGTAAAATTTGTTCGGCTCGAACCGCTGTGTCCACGTTTGCTGCTACTAACACCTGCTGAACATTGACTGGCAACTGCCGTGCAATCGTCATAACCAGGTCCGATTCTTCTAAAGGGTGATCAAGATCCCGAAATTTCAACAATTGTAGCGAAAAGAAATCTGAGTATTTCGTCTGATGAGTTGACTGATATTTTCTCGAATAAAGTTCCATTCTAAGGCTTTGTTGTAGAGAAGCCGACCAATACTTTTTAAGGAACGCGTTCTTGAACTCGACCATCCCTCCGAAAGTATATTTGAAGCTCAAGAACCACGTAAGTACATTTCCCGAAAGAAATCGTTCCATCAATCTTAAACGACTCGCGGGCGGTATATAATTATCATTAAAATAGTGATCCATCTCTTTAAGATACGCCTTCGGTGTGACACCAGAATTTTCTGTGAATTTATTAGGTTTAATTCAGTTGATCGAATTACTTGTACGACTTGAGGGTGCTGATAGCCATGTTGAGGAGTAGAAGTTCCACCAACGTTGTTGTGAAATCCTTCTGTGTTAGTCATTAATGGGCTGCCTGTCAGTCCGTGGCTACTCTCCGCGCTAATTATCCCCTGGCTTGTTGAGTCAACTTCCTTATCTTTAGTGTGCTCAGTCTGAAATAACGTGTTCTGTCCTAGTGAACGCAACTCTGCTTTTATGATTCTGTCCGACTGTTCTTTCATTTTACTCTTGATTTCTTCTTCAAGTGCTTTAATGCGTGTATGGTTATCACCTACGGTCTTTATAATCGTTAACCGTTCTTCTTCAGAGTCGCTGCTCATCTTACGCCAATCCTTTCTGATGCTATCTTTAATTGCTCCCAGTTTTTCTTCCATCTGCTGTTTCGTGTCCTCCTGATTCGATTCTATCTTCTCAAGCCTGTCTTCTAGACGTAGATTATTTTCATCTATCGTACTCTTTAAATTATCCTGGTCCGATTCTATGTTTCGCCATCGCTCTGCTGATTGTATTTCTAACTTATCCATGTATTTTATCAGGCCCGTAATACTTTCATTTACTGCTGACAATTGTCCCTGGGTAAACGTAGAATCCTCCTCCATTTTATCAAACCGCTTTTCAAGACCATCCTGTGCCATTTTAACCTCACTGTTATTTACCGAGCATGCTAATTCGATCTGAGCTAATTTTGCTAATACAGTTTCGTCCAAATAATTTAATTTACGGTTGAAGGTGTCCTCTAATTTTTGTATTTGACCTAGCTGTTTGTCGTTATTCTTACTTATATCAAGCGCGAATTGAACCATCTGCTGTGTAGTGTACTCTTTCATCTCCGCAGATAATGTGGTTAACTGACTCGTATTTCTTCTCTCTTGCGGTTCTAATTGTTTGTTCATATTTTCATTTACTTGCGATTGTAATGAGTTACCCTGTTCAATTAATTTAATTTCTAATGACTCATTCTGTTCAGATAATTGTGCATTCTGTTCAGATATCTTAGTGTTTAATTTTTCACTCTGTTCAGATAATTGTGCATTCTGTTCAGATATCTTAGTGTTTAATTTTTCACTCTGTTCAGCTAATTGTGTTTTAAACTCGCCTGACTGTTCGTTTAATTGTTTAGTTATAGTGTCATTCATTTGAGTCTGGAATGACTCATTTTGTTCGGATAATTTAATGTCTAATTTTTCACTCTGTTCCTTTAATAGTTTCTGGGTTCGTGCCGTGGCACTTTCAATGATCGCCTGGATTTCCGCTACTGTTGCCATTATCACACACACAAATATATATCACTGAGAAAACAGGAGAATAGCATGCAAACGTCTCCCAGACACACACATATATAATTCTTGACATACATTTACTTCATTTGACCACTTTCAGTTCATTTAAACTTATTCCCTTTACTCCTACAAATCAATCATCACTGAATGGTTCTAACTTTACTTAATAAATTATAACCCCGCACATATTCAGTCATAAAATTACTATCCAGATCTGATGTTAACACTGACTAATTAACAAAATATTAATTGTCATTTAAGGCTACCAGCCTCCTAATATATTCATGAGTTTGACTTTATAAACAAATCTAATTTTATATTTAATCAATGGGCGCCCGATTTCACGTACATTACTTTACTAATAACATCAATAAACAAAACGTGAATCGTATTTTAACCTGCAAACTCGTGATTCTACTGTATATTCCATTTTCTTGGCGGTATTTCTCTTCGCCGTATTTACGTTAACAAAATATCACTTCCGGTGATTTCAAACAGTCAAAAACACCGAAATACCACATGTAGGGTAACAGCTTGTCTATGATCCGCTAGAAAAGCCCAAAATAGCGAAACACCTCACGATGGGCGCCAGCTTGTTTATGCACCCTTCAATAAAACATGGCTTTCTCAAGAGTCATCTACGGGGTTGTGTTCTGTCCAGACTGCGTTACACAGCAAAGTTCGCTTAAAACACATGCTCTAATGAATAGAAAGGTCCATGACAGAGGCTATACTAGAAATAAAATGAATAACAAGTAGAATAAAAGATATTTAATGACTGAAAATTATGTGCATAATAATAATAATAATAATAATAATAATAATAAAAATAATGAAAGAAATCCTCCCTGACTTTCACCCCCTAATAAAATAAATATAACACTGAGCGGTAGGAACTCGCTCGTCACAACATATGGATACAAGTCCATTTTTCCTGGTCAAGAAGTTATATAATGTGAGGTATACTGCTCGTTAATAAGAAACTGAGTACTGATGCGAGTCCGTTTACAACTGAAACAGTCATGTTGCTTACGGAGTTGCATCTTTTAAATCACACTACGGCTATGGGACCCACCCTTAATTAATACACTATAATTACTACTGAGACATGCAAGATCTAATACTACAAAAAGATGAAGAATCTCCCTGAGATTCTACTGGTGCCAGAGCACATAAATGAACAAAAAGAGCATGCCAGAAATAGGCCAAAACGCTCTCATCACGACAAGGGAACATAGCCTCGCGCACCCTAGGTTGACACGGGTCATTGAACGTGTAAAATAAACACACAAAAATTGAACCAACAACAACAAAATACAAGCCTAACGGCTGAAAAACTATGTTTACATTTTTATAAAACGCCAGACAAACAGGAGTTTCGGTAGCTACCTTACAACTATGGACAGCACCCATTTAATCAATCAATACTCATTATAACCGATCAGGTTTTGTGAATTTAAACAACGTCTTAAATTGAAGAACAGGAACCAAGCCTGTTACTAATGACAAGTCGCGTTATCTGATTTGAGCGCGCCCCTCTTGTATGAGTCATCGCTGTCTCCAATTATCTCTCTCAGTTGCTCAAGCCAGGTGCAGTTTCCGTCTGGAAACGCAAACATATCTCACTCATCCCCTTGGATGGCAAGAAAACACAAATATATACCACAAGTCCAGCCCCGCGAGGTCATGAACTGGGCTAATGTGGAGCAAGTCAGAATAATCACCATGATATATTCTCGCTAGCACATCATAAAAATAACACAACGCACCAAAAGCTTGGACTGACTCTCATACATATACCACTGGGTCGGCTCAAAACAGATCAACAATATTGCGTCCATTGACACATTAAAAAATAATACACAACATAAACTCGGGTGCAAAGTGCCATCCCGTTCAGATCTGCTGGAAAAAGCAACTATCAAAATAATCCTGATCCGTCATAAAATTCTACTCACAAATAATCTTTACCCTCCAAATTCTATTTTTAATCTCAAAATTAATTCAGTTCCATTTCTGTTAAAAGGCATACCTCCGAATAATAATGCTTGACCGCGATTTACGCGAGCGAAAGCGAGCACGAGCTGCGCGTTGCCCCGTAAAGTTGAACAAACACAAATCACAATATTTACAAATTACACAACGCTCGGCTTGTCCCATATTTAATGTGTCAGTAAAACAAGAACTAATATCTACATTACCAAACAGGCAAACAAATATCTACAAAATATGCCCCATAATACCACAGCTGATTTAATAAATAAATAAATTCATTTGTACTCAATCCTATTAAAACAGCGTCAAGGAAACGTCTGCAGCCATCTCCTTTAAGATGTTTATCTCGTCATCGACCTCTTCTGGCAAATGTCCTGCTGGTTCCAAGATCCGGTCTCGTTCCTAGACGTCATCTCATGCTGAATTAAATAAAGTTTTGTCAGATACACACACGATATATTTCCTACTACATTCACCTATCAAGTACTAAATTCCTTGACAGTCTATTTGGTGAATTATTTCGATGAACTGGTCCTACTGATAGTGCTGGGACTACAAATAAATCACTGAAGTTACACTTATAACTTGACGAAACTGTTCCATGTTCAAATAAAAATCAACGTCACGTCCTCAGACGCACGAATTAAAGAGTATGAACGTTACGTCCTCCGACGCACAAAAATAAGTGATTGACCGTTACGTCCTCAGACGCACGAAAATAAGTGAGTGAACGTCACGTCCTCAGACGCACGAATTAAAGAGTATGAACGTTACGTCCTCCGACGCACAAAAATAAGTGATTGACCGTTACGTCCTCAGACGCACGAAAATAAGTGATTGAACGTTACGTCCTCATGCGCACGAAAATAAGTGTTCTCTCGAAGCATTTTGGATCCTTATAAATGAAACTGACTAGGGTAGGTATGGCAGTGGATTTATGAATAAAATATTCCATAATAATTATCAGACTAGCATGCGATCGGTATTATTGAGTTCGTAGCAGTGTGGAGGTTACGATTATGCTGTAGCTGGCTCGAATCGATCGTGGAATTAATCTGTAGATAACTCCCGCGTTAATTTACCAGGATGCGTTATCAAGCCGAGTTGCCGCTAAAACAAGGCGTCTTGATATTATTGGCCCAGACTCTTGTATGTCTTTGCGCGCTTTAACATGTATTTCTGCAGTAGGGAGGGGTTATCATGATGATTGACCAATTGCCTCGTAGCATTCGATTTTCTTCTTGGCGCCAACCTTCATAGCAACAGGCCATAATGTGCGTGCCCAAGCCGTCTTCCGCGCTAAAAGTTGCACCTGTCCTATGTGTCAAGAATATTTATGCTACTTCCTAAAATACCACAGGAGCTTAAACCATTGTGTCCTCTCGGCCACTGTTTTCTCAATATTTCCCAACGCCGTCTGGCTCTCATATCTGCTGTCTGTAGAAATGTATCAAAAGATGAAGAATAATTATTAGAATCCTTTTGTCGTGACTGTGAGCCTCCATGGTTCAGAACCCAGGACTGCGGTTCGGAGGAACATTATATAAGGGCAATAGAGTTATTATTATTATTATTACTGACTTGGATGTGTACTTTTGTAAGCCAGAATGTAGATTTCTCAAGGAAATAAGACTGTTGGAGCCAGGATGTGTACAGAGGTCGGTAAATATTGATGGCACAGAAGGACATTTGGTCGAGCACTCTGTACTGTAGAGAGAGTGATTCATGGTCACAAGCTAGGCCAGAAATTGAACCCTGGAAGTCACGTAGACGCGAGTATTGGGAAGTCGCCGCTAGCTTAGGAAGCAGCACTTGCTAGGCACTGGGGGGTGGAATGGACCACAGGCCTCAGTGGAAGGGAGAGATGGACTTCGATCATCTCTAGTTGGATATAATGGTATCCAAAATGGCGAGCGGGTAGTTGCAGTTGTTCTCACGCCTCAGTTCTTGCCAGAGTGACGTCGTAACGCGCGCGAGCAGAATTCAGCCTCGCGGAGACATGCTAAATGTCAAGTAGCAGTAAAGACTTAGTAGCGCTAATACAGACCTGCGTGCACTTCCAGCAGTAACTTCATATAATTTGTATATAGTGTATATACTTCGACTGCCAAAGGCATAATAAATCGGCAGTAGTTCAAGGGAAGTTCATCTTTTATTCCGGAAGTTCCGGGACTAGTCTACAAAACCTCAAGTTCCCTTATCTAGTGAACCGCTCGGCTAGGAGGGAAAATCGTCGAAGGACCTGTCAACCTGCCAGAACGTCTCACAGGCCAGGTAGGTCACGACACTTTATACAGCCTGTGGATAAAGGGTTCAATAGATCTTTAGTTATACCAAATTTGATTTTGATAGCTATAGCCGCTTAGGAGTTGATAGGGGAGGACACACACACAGACAGAAGGTCAGACATTTGCCCAGATCGATCTCATAAGTCTACGTTTTCCTCATTTTTGCAAAATAAGAAAAGTAAGCTAAAAATCATTGTGAGAGAATGAAGAGATTTTGGGAAGAGAAGAAAGCTAATTCAAATTCATGTATGTGAAATGGGTTCCATCGCGCTCCTTAGTTGTGCAAAAAGTCGTAAATAATAATACGAGGGCTGTTAATTTTTCAAGTTCCGATGGACTGTATAAACAAACAGATTTACACAACAAACTGATTTTACTACTAAATATTTGCTTGTTCTATTCTTATGTCTAAAAATAATCGCCAAAACGATTGAAACATTTGTCGTATCGTTACACCAGCTTTCCAATGCCCTCGGCAAAAAATTCTGCCTCCACTGAGCTGGGTACGCCTGGAGAGTCTCCTGAAGTTTTTCCTTTTTGGTGAGGCGTTTCCGCCCAATCATACCTTCAATTCTCGAAAAAGGTGAAAATCAGTCACGACCGCACTGTGCCAACGTTACGATAGACTTTTTCAAAGAATTCAAGTGTGAAGTTTTGGACCATCTGCCGTTTAGTCTAAACGAGCACTGAATGAGTTTCACCTTTTCCGAGAATTGAAGGTACGGTATGGTTGGGCGGCAACGCCTCGCCCAAAAGGAAACACTTCAGGAGACTGTCCAGACGTACCCACCACAGCAGGGGGCGTGGTGGCCCAGTGGTTAAGCTGTTGCCCTCTCACCACGGCGGATCGGGTTCGATTACCGGTCAATGCATGTGAGATTTTCAAAGTGTAATGCCATGTCCTGTGGTTCCGGATTCCACGTGAAAAGGAGATCCCGTGGCTCATGATCTTGAGATTAACGGTCACGTAAAACTTCAATCTTCATTCCTTCCACGTCAGTGGCGGCAGAATGTTTTTTCCGAGGGCATTGGAAAGCTGGTGTAACGATACGACAAATATTTAAATCGTTTTGGCGATTATTTTGAGACATAAGAATACAACAAGCAAACATTTAATAGTAAAATCAGTTTGGTATGTCAATCTGTTATTAGCCGACTTTTCACATTTTGCAAAAATGAGGAAAAAGTAGACTTATGAGATCAATCCGGGCAAATGTGTCTGTCTGTTTGCCCTTCTGTCTGTCTGGCTGTGTGTGTGTAACCCCCCCCCCCCCTCTATCAACTCCTAAACAGCTGCAGCAATCGAAACAAAATTAGGTAGGAGTAAAGATCTATACCTGAATATCTCAATGCCGTATTTGAAAGTATCTCAGTGTTACCAACTGCTGAAATATCGCAATTGAAATTTGAGCTCCATGTTGGATATCATGGGAGGTATGAATGGGAACTATTTCAAAATTGGCACACGTATAGATAATAACATTTCAGTTTAATTTCCAGGAGGCCATACATGACAGTATCGCCAAAATGATGATAAGCCTGCTGATATGTCGAATTTTTAAATGCATGTAATTTCTACAATATCAATTGGAATTCAACCAAATTTTGTATGTGCTATGTGTACATAAACAGATATGACTGAGCGTATTCTTAAGATCCACCAGGGCTGCCAACTGTTAATAAATGCTCTCAATTTATTTTATCCAAATACCAATATATCAGAAAGTATGCAAGCCGACAGCTTCAAACTATGCACACGTATAGTACCTGACATTCTATATTAATTTGGAGTAACTTATATACGTCAGTGCTACCAACATGAGTCTAAGCCTGCTGAGAGGTCCAACTTTAAATACATGTAACTACCATACTATAATTTGGATTTCAAACAAATTTCGTATGTGCTATGTGTACCATAACAGATATGACTATGAACATTCTTAAGAGCAACCAGGGCTGCCAACTGTTAATAAATGCTGTCTCCATTTATGCTACCCTAATATCAATATATCAGGAAGTATGCAAACCAATAGCTCTAAAACTGTGCTCACGTGTAGTACCTGGCATTCTAGTTTAATTTTTAGTAACTAATATACGTCAGTGCTGGCAACATGATTCTAAGACTGCTGATAGGTCCAATTTTAAAATGCATGTAACTTCTATACTAACTAATGGATTTCATTCAAAATTGGCACAACAATAGACCGTATTATTTCAGATTATTTCTGACCAATACATGCATGACATTCTTGCCAACATTAGTTTACGCGCACTGTTAGATCCAACGTTTAACTACATGTAAGGTCCATGCTATCCATTGGACATCGACCAAATTTTGTTTTCTGTACCTTAAGAGATAGAACTAAGAATATATTCAGTCACCAGGGCTGCCAACTGTAGTGGTCTATTAGGCTACTTTATGGCAGGTATATTTCGAATTAATTAGGAATGTCGATATTACCAACTTAATTTCGTCATTATTCTAGATAGATCCATATAGATTAATCATTGGAATGGATCTTAAATTTTAAGAAGAGTAGGCTCTTTAGTTCGTCACGGAACTTCTTGTTTTTATACAGTCCATCGTAACTTGAAAAAACTATTTAAGTCACGAGTCGGCGTGTCGCAATATGCCAGCATGCTCCTGTTACCAAGTGGGATCTCAAGTGGAGCCCATCTTAATGAAGCTCGGTCTGGTCTAATATACAGAGCAGCATCACAGGAACTGCACTACAAGAGAAATTCCAGGCACAGGGTGTTCCATAATACTGCATGCAGGGTTGGGTAAAATACTTCTTCAATTAAAATATTACGAGCCAATTTTTTAGTGTGTCCTAGATATATAATATTTGAAACTTTACAGCCGGCCAACATGAGTGTAACCAATCAGATAGGGCGGAGAGTTACGATTTATTCCCTAGTGGCTTAAATAAATACTTGAATTATTTATACACTTAACCCTCAAAGACTGGCGCATGGGAATTTTTGACCCGAGGCTTAAGGGGGCTGATACACCTGGAATGCATGCATTTTGTAAATTACTCTATATCTATGGAACCATCACGGGGATTTAAATTAAATTTAGTACACTTATAGTACAAATGCTGGGCTTTCATCTGATGTATAAAGTTTTAAAATTCAGCATGTACAAGTGTAATAAAATTAGCATAATAAATATTAAAAAATATGTTTTTAATGTTACAAAAAACATAATTTCTTGAAAACTATCAATGTGATTGGCATAAACAAATTTTTTCCTTAAAGACAACACTAAATTACCCAAGATAGACCTCTATGAACTTAGTGGAGGAATAAGTTACCCTTTTATAGGTATTTCATTTGAATATTGAAAAAAATTAAGAATTTCACATGGTGTTTTAGATGCACTGAGCATATTTCTCAAAGGAATTCAATTATTGAGGTTCATCCTGTATAAGTTAGTTCCAACAAGGGGAATTCCAATTTTCAAGCATCTTGAGTTATTGTGTTTTTTGTGCGAAAAAATTAAACTTTTGGGAAAATGGCTCTAAACATTGTATATACATTTCCACTTACACATAACACTCAGCTGACAGTTCAGTACATGCATGGATTTAAATCGTAATATCTCGGTCAAAAATGGAAATTTCGCTATAAAACTTCAGATTTAGATAAAGAAATGGTTATTCTTTCATTCGAGATCAAAAACAAAACAAAAAATCATATTTCCAGGTGTATTAGCCACCTTAAATAATGCTCTATATTTTCGTTTTGGTTAGCCCTTATTTCCTGTCGCGTACTGTAACTCCCTTCCTAGACTTGAAGTCTAGAAAAGAAACATGTCTATAACGTTGTAAACACTCAAGTTATTTATTTATTACCGTATTACTCGTATTTACGGTCGGGTCAGATTTACCCATGGCGCCAGTCCTCGCCTGACAGTTTTCGGCTTACGTTAGTTGGGAAATTCTGTAAAATAAAAGGGGGGGGGGGGGGGAACCACCTATTTTGGTGCAGCACGATCACTTAGCTCACGTTCTTGTTAATACATGTTTAGGGTCTAGGGACACCTTCGTCTTCAGCTCTTATGTTCAAATAAAAGATACAGTCAGTCTGAGAGACTAGACTTTATATCATTTCAAATGACGCATGCTACAAATGATACACATGTTAGAAAGGCTCAGGAGGGCTCTTTCAACAGACTCCATTACCAATTAACTTAGGCTTCCCGCACGGGGAACGGAGTGCGGGAGGTCCACTCTTCTGCATGACGTCACGCACTCGCCGTCTCCGTATCGCATAACGCCAGACCATAGGAGTAAATTCAGACTTGGTGCATATGCACTGAACAACATGATGACGTCATACACGCCGTAACCATAACGCATAACGGTAGACCTAAGAATAACGATGAAGTTGACAAGATCATTTGAAATGGTAAAACATTGAGATGATTGCTTTTCCACCACTAACAAGGCCAATACACTGTTACGAACATTATTGTCATTTTTCTGCGTGTTAAATTTGAAACATTTAAATAAGCCTTATTTTATATTGGGAATAATTCATAGGAAGACACCAGTTCTAAAATTACTTCATTAAAATCCGCACGGCTACGACAAAAAGGGAGTGACACACTATGGGTCAAAATGACCCGGCGCCAGTCCTCGTGATATATTTTTTACGCCAGTTCTCAAGGGTTAATAAAACACTCTCCATTTATGTGAGGTTAGAATGCAGCCGAAAGTAATCAGAAACCCCTATTGACGTCCATTTGCCCGGTGAAAAGCTAAAGGAAGTAGGAGACTTGAATTACAGTACTTAGGAAGCAAAATAACCAGTGATGGATGAAGCAAAGAGGATAATAAAAAGTACGTTGGTGCTGGAAAGTAAAGCATTTCTACAGAAAAGGAATCTGTTAACATCGAATATAGTTTTAGGTATTAGGAAGTCAGTTTTTAAAGTCTTTGTCTGGAGCATGGTGCTATATAGAAGAGAAACTTGGACTGTTGGTGCAGAAGAAAAGAGGAGAATTGAAGCATTTGAAATGTGGTGTTACAGGAGAATGACGAAGAACAGACGGGTAGATAGGGTTACAAATGGAGAGGTATTAAGATGAGTGGGATAGGAGAGTTGTTTCTGGCGACTGCTAATGAAGAGAAGAGATAGGTTGGTAAGACACACCCTAAGACAGCCAGGAATAGCAAACTTATTTATGTAAGGGTCGAGGACTAAAACTGTAGTGGTAGACCAAGGTTAGAATATGTTAAACAAATTGCCTCGAATGTAGCTATGTAGAGATGAAATGATTAGCTCAGGGCTGGGGGGGGGGCATGGAAAACTGCATCAAACAAGAATCAGACACACATTTATGTGAGGAGTGATCCAATCTATTTAAAATTATTTATGTTTATTGCTGTTAACGCCACTGGTTTTTCTCCTCAAAGAGGGACAGTTTAGGGACTTGGTACATGTTGGTCATCAAACCCGGGTGTGTGTTGAACTTGTCTGATAACCTGTGTTTATGTGATGACTGTAGTAGTGTGTGTAGGTGTAGTAGAGACAGGGATGATGTATTTACCCCGGGACTTGAAAAAAGGCACTATTCCTGCGTTTGCCTCTGGAGTGTGAAAAAACCCGGGGAATCAACCACACTCAGGAAATTGCTTAATATTACTTTTTTGCGAAGATGGGAGACCCCTACCTTGTATGCTAAGATGTTTTCAACTTAAACAAGTAGCTCGTGAAGGACTATATAGCCTTTTTAGCATACTTTTCTAATTTGGCAAAAATGTGGAAAAAGTAGACTTATGAGATCGATGCAGGAAAATGTCTGTCTGTCTGTCTGTCTGTCTGTCTTTGTGTGTCCCCCTATCAACTCCCAAACGGCTGCAGCTATCGAAACCAAATTTGGTAAGAGTAAAGATCTATTCCTGAATATCTCACGGCCATGTTTGAAATTGACGTCAGTGCTGCCAACTGATGAAAAACTCAATTGAAATTTGAGCTCTATGTTGGATATCTCAGACGTTATGCATTCGAACTATTCCAAAATTGGCACACATATATATAATAACATTCCAGATTAATTTTCAGAAGTTCATACATGCCAGTGTTGCTAACATGATTCTAAGTCTGCTGATAGGTCCAATTTCTAAATGCATGTAACTTCTATGCGTCGACTGGATTTCAACCAAATTTCGTATGTACTATGTGTACTACAGCAGATATGACTGTGGGTATTTTAAAGAGCCACCAGGGCTGCTAACTGTTAATAAATGCTCTCTCTTTGTTTTAACCCTAATACCTATATACAGTATCAGAGAGTATGCAAGCCAACAGCTCTAAACTTTGCACACGTATAGTAGCTGGCATTCTACCTTAGTTTGATATAACTTATATACACCAGTTCTGCCAACACGATTCTAAGTCTGCTGATAGGTCCAGTTTTTAAATGCATATAACTTCTATAGACTACTAACACATGGATTTCAACCAAATTTCGTATGTGCTTTGTGTACCATAACAGTTATGACATGACTATGCGTATTCGTCACCAGGGCTGCCAACTGTAGTAAGTTACTCTATTAGGCGACACCATTTCAGATGTATTTCAAACGGCAGTACTTTGAAATTTCAGTATTACCAACTTGATTAAGTCATTATTCTAGATAGGTCTATATAGATTGGCATGAATCTTAAATTTTAAGAAAAGTAGGCTCTTTAGTTCGTCACGGAACTACTTGTTTTTATTTATTTATTTATTTATTTATTTATTTATTTATTTTATTTACAGCCTGTCCCATTACAATGTAGTAATACTAAATGCTTGATTATTACTCATTAATCATTTCATACTAAAACTATACAATTAATATTATAAATACTTTATATCTATGGCCCGTTAAATGAAATTTATGTCTCTAAAATAATACCTGTCAACATTAGCAGCTAAGAAAAAATAAATAAAAATTAGCTATTTAGTGTTTCAAAAGAGATAAAGTTTGCAAAACTAATGAATTCTCTAAGGTAGTTTCTAACAAGTTCATCTTTCTTTATAGACCAGTTTCCTAATCTTAAAACATATGCTATTAACCCTCATTGGTCACACTGGGGTCCCTCAGACACTGGCGATTTTTGTTTTCATAACGAATTGGATAGCACGGGAATTGTGGCCTTGCCATTCTACGTAAATTAAGTTGGCACCATTGTGGAGCCAAGGCCAGACCAGCAGCTTCGTTGTTTAACTGCGTTCCAGTTGGTGGTTGAATCGAGCGTGGGGTTGATCGGACACCAGTGTGACTTTTATGTTCGACCCTCACTATTATGTGTCAGAAAACTGGATCATAATGATGGTCATTATAACACTGTTTTTCATTACGATACAGTTTCTCCAGCCAATCAGAGCTCGTTCATTGACCAATTAGGTAACGATACCTTTGCGCATGCGCTCAAAATCCAACATGTCGGACATAAACACAACATCAAACTATAATAAATTACCGACATGGAATACGGGCGTCCATATGTTCGCGTAAATAAACTGGCGAATATGAGACAAGATATAGCACTGAACCTTAATATCACCTACCCTAATTTCTACACAGCACATTGCCTTCAAACGACTCCGGTGACAATATTACTGAGAGACGGCAGATGTAAACACTTGGCCTGCATAATATGGCATTGCAAGCACACAGAGCGCATCCGTCTGTCGTTCAGAGATCTTGAAAAACAGAGATATCATACCCAGCGCTCGCTCTCCGATCACAAAATTCAAGTGGCTGACTCTCAACAGATATTTATGAATATTTATGTTAGAAAATATAATAAAGTTATAATTATCGTTGAACATAAACAGTCGTATGCAACTCGCCTATAATGGTAATTAAGACACTCGTATGGAAATTATAAAACTCGCATACGCTCGTTTTATAAACATACTCGTGTCTTAATTATTGCCATTATAGGCTCGTTGCATAATGTACTATTGTGGGTGAGTTTATAATTATATTAGCCTATGTGAGTAGGAATTTTACTCGATTTATTTATTTTCCGTAGGCAGAGGTGCCTAACAAAAGATAAAACCAATGTGCCCGTCTTGCCGACGAACGATATGCGACGAATATCGGGCAGTATTGTGTGTTGATTGTAGTGAATAATCGCTCAAGTTTGAACACCCCTGTAACATTACGTAATGACCTCATTACGCACATTGTTACTTTTACTAGATCAGTGGCGACTGTTCGCAAAGTGCATACAAGTGAATTGTTTATTACTGAGGAAAACCGAAAAAAATTACAATGTTTTCAGTATTCTTCATTAGACATAAGAGTTTTTATTGTTGTTCCGATTTCATATTATAAAACAATAACACAAATCGCTAAGAACATTCTTAATTAGTCTCTGAATCCATCCATGCATTCTATTTTGCAATATGTTGCAATTTTCTTATTTAGAACTAGCTGTACTCGGCATGTGTTGCAATGCCAATCAAATAAAGTGTTGGCGTTGTAATTTTGTTTCTTGAAGTACTTTTGGAAACACTCTTCTTTCAATTTCCGTTAGCTGACTCTAAACTATCGTAAAATGGATTAACTAATTTAGAAACATTCGTGGGAGCGTGCATAACTATTCACCAAAGTTTCATCGCAGTCGGATGAATGAGATATGAACGCATACGGAATTTTGTTTAAACGATTCGTGCGCTGTCACTCATTTTTTAAATTTACTCTTGCGCTACCTACTGTGAAATGGATTTACTAAGTTAGAAACCTTCACGTAAGTGTACACAACAACTCAACAAAGTGTCATCGCAATCAGTTGAATGGCATATGAACGCATACGGGATTTTGTTTAAATGATACGCGCGCCGTCACTCATTTGTTGAATCTACTCGTACTCTATCTATTGTAAAATAGACTTACTAAGCCTGAAACTTTTCCTGGAGTGTACTCAACGATTCACCAAAGTCTCATCGCAATCAGATGAACCACTGGACATGGCATTTCGCTTCGAAAATCTCGCATGTATTGACCGGGAATCAAACCCGATCTACCTTGGTGAGAGGCAAACAGCTTGACCGCTGCGCCACCACGTCTCCTGGACTAAATTAAATCGGGTCCGAACACACCACCTTCCCTACAAGCGCAAGAAATGCCTTCTTGCTGCGATATTAGCGCTGTCAAGCAAACAGTGAGGCATATTATTCAGACTACCCTCTGAGATCCTAAAGTGGTGATGTAAGAAATTTGCACCAAGGAGCACTATAGTCTATTTATACTTCGCGTGGCCGCCATCTTGGTTTTGTAGTTACCAGGTTTTCAAAAGTCACATAGTTGAATTTCTAGTAGTTCCCTTTATCACCGTAAAAATTCCAGGGTGATATCGGTAATAGTTTCGGAGATATTGAATGCTGGTGATATAATTCGCACAGCCGCCATGTTGGACTGGTGAGACGTAACAAAATTTGAAGGGCATGGTCGGGGTTGTCCGGAATAGTGCTATGAAATTACCGAATTTCATTGAAATCGCTCCAGCCGTTTGGAAGTTATTAGGGGGGACACACACACCATCACACATACACACACACTCACTCACTGACACACGGACAAAAGGTGATCTCGTAAGCCTATTTTTTCATAATTTAAAATAGGCTAAAAACGAGAGTTTAACATTTCACACAGCCGCCCTCTTGTGTTTATGAAAGCAATTGATAGAATTTAGATGTCAGTGGATTAAAGTTTGTATAAGCATACACCGTACCAAGTTTCACTGAGCTCCGATGGTTAAATCGTGAGAAACAGCCATTTAAATACTTAAATTCCGCGTCGCCGCCACATGGGATTTGTGCTCACCAGGTTATTGAAAGTTATATGTTATGTTTATAGCCTCTATCAACATACAACATTTCAGTTTGAAAGCTGTCATAGATTAATAGCTATTGAGAACTTTCTAAATATTTCAGATGTTGGGTTTTAATATAATTATGTAGGCCATAGAGTTGCCCGTGGTGTTGGGGTAGCGCGCCGGGTTCGATCCCTGGCTCCGTGAGGGATTTTAAAACTGACGTGAGGGTTGGATCGGGGTGCACTCAGCCTCGTGATGACAATTTAGCAGCTGTCTGACAGTGAGACAGCGCCCCGATCACGAAAACCAAGATTAACGGCCGAGGGGACCCGACACGCTGATCACGCGTCACCCCAATATCTGCAGGCCGAATGGCTGGGCAGCGGTCGCTTGGTCGGCCTTAGCTCGTCATGGGCTGTATAGTGCCAGGGGTTGTTGTTGATAGAGTTGTATAGTATTAGGTGAGGATTATTGCCCAGGTTCTATAGTAGATGGGCAACAAGAATCTAACACCATAGCGTCAGCAGTTTTTAAATTAGTCGATACATCCCACACTATTTTTTATCGGTTTTTGTCACGAGAGGTGTCGTAGGACTCGGGGTGATGCCCTCTTAGTCATGAACTACTTATTTCCACCTACTCTTACTCGGGAGTGAAATAGTGATATTTTTTCTACGGATGCGCATTCGCGGCATTTGTTAAATGGCGGGCTTTTTAAAATAATTATTAATAATAATAATAATAATAATAATAATAATAATATCGTATGTCCTCGGGTGCCTGGTGCAAGCTTTGTTCATTGACACCCAGATGGTAGCTTGCATGTCGAATTTCGTCGTTCCTTTGAACGCTATGAAAGTCAAGGAGGTTAGATATATAAACTCCTTGACAATACAGCGCTTTCAAGTAGAGAATGGAGGAACTATGTGTTGGCGGAAAATCCCGAGATTAATTTTGCCATTGAATACGGCCTACTGAATTCAAATGGGTTCTTTAACATGCCAACAACGTACGACATGAGAGTCGTGATTTTTGTCGCCTTTCGAAAATCACTTACCATGGCCAGGAGCGAACCTGCAATCTTGGGGTTGGTAGTCCGACACTATACCCACACAGCCACCGTGGCAAGTAAAATAATTATTGATGTGTAATATATTTCCGCTCGGTTGCTGGATAGTTTTGTAGGAGTGATTTTGAAAATTGGGGACGGAAGTGGATCGGAACGATCGAGCTGGCAGTAGTGGATCCAACGGAAGTATGCACTGCCAGCTCGATCGATCAAACGGAAGTGTACTAGCTGGCAGTGGTGGACAACGGAAGTATGCACTGCCAGCTTGATCGATCAAACGGAAGTGTACTAGCTGGCAGTGCTGGACAACGGAAGTATGCACTGCCCGCTCGATCAATCGGACGGAAGTGTACTAGCCTGCAGTGGTGGAAAACGGAAGTATGCACTGTCCACTCGATCGATCGATCCAGCTTCCAGATTATCATTTCAAACGATACTTATCAAATCAATATGACTCATTTTAACAGAATCCATATGAAATTACGTGTTAGTCTGTGAATGAAGAGGACCTGTTTATAAGGAATTTAAGGTTATGAGCGGTGTCGCGTCTATTAATCTAGTTGATCCATATCGTATTCTTTATTTAAGCTAGTGCTGGTGGAAGCTACAAATCATCTAATAAAATGAGTTCCGTATTATAAACTACAATATCTGTAAAACACTCCCTTTTACAATAACAATTGAAAATGTGTGTATTGGAAACAAGGCAGTGTGTGCTCTGTATCGCGAGAATATTATGGTAATACAGTAGGCAGTGCATTTAGCAGGCACTGGTTTGACGAGCACAGTGGCAAATGTTTCACCGACTTTCATTTTTCATTGAGCAGTTGACGAAGCTTCACGTTCAAGGTTGAACATCACATGGGGTAGGACAAAGACGACAAATGACATTTAAGTAAGCGGCATTACTGTCAAGCTGTGGTTGAGTAGGCTAGTCAAATATTAAATGCATAACAGAATGTTGTTATATGAGTGGAATAAAAGCTGAGACTAGGTCATTTCATGATTGTAGGAAGGCATGTTTTGATTGTTTACGACGAATTGTATGAGAGTCTTGAGAATAATGAATGATATAGTTACTGAGGAGTGTGCTCACAGTATTTGTGAGTACAGTCGACGTTGTGTGTCACTTTGTTATTATGAATTATTAAGGAAGGAAGGAAGCTGGTAGTTTTGCGTGACTGTTAATCTGACAATCATGATCCACGGTACTTCCCTTTTACGTGGAATGCGAACCACAGGACATGGCATTTCAATTCGAAAATCTCACATGTATTGACCGGGAATCAAACCCGGTCACCTTGGTGAGAGACTAACAGCTTGACCGCTGCGTCACAAGTGTGACAGTAGCATATCTCCAATTCAATCTATACATTCATCATAGTACCAGTCTGAAAATGGAGCGTAAATTAAAATTTTAAGAATGCCCAATCTGTGTAGTATACCAGTAGGATAACATGTCAGATGTTACACATCATATGCGACTACTGTAAGGCTCGTATCTTTTTTTATGAATTAGTTACTGTTGATTTAACTAAAGGGCCCAAAACGAGTAGGTCATCCACTCATTATATTTCGTGAACCAATAATCGGAGATAGTTGTGCGAGGGGTCAAACGGAAGTTTATAACCCCCCCTCTTTTTTTTTTTTTTTTTTGCAGACCTCATTTAGTCAAATTTTATACAAAGGGCATGGGAGAGGACCCATTTTATTTGAATCTGACTGTACCTTGCTCTGTGTACATGACTAGGGTAATACTTCGGCGGGCTTTTTAAATGATTATGGGTTAGTTAGGCTACTCTTGATTTATCTAGAGGACCCGAAACGAGTAGGTCATCCGCCCATTATATTTTAGGAACCAATAATGCTACACACTAGTGGTAGGTGTTAAATTAAATCGTATAATGCACTCTTTACTGTGAAATATTTAGTTTAGCCTCCTCCCGATTTTTGTAAAAAAAAAATGAAACTAGATTTATGAGATTACCAGGGCCAAAACTTTGTGTGTGAGTGTGTATGTGTGTGTGTACGCATGTCTGTCACACCCCTCTCCCTATCAATTCAAACATGACGAAACCTAATTGAACGAAATTTGGTACTGAGATAGCACTAGCAAATGGCACCTCATTGTCATGTTTTATATTCCCGCCATCTTTACCAAAACGTAATGGCGGCCACTCAAATGGTCAAAACTTAAAATTAAATTACGACCATATTAATCATCGGATCTTTACCAAATTTGGTAAAAACATAGCTTCATATGGGACGTGTCTTTTGCCCTAACTACAAGGTCAACCACCGTACTATTTCCGGATGGCGACCGTGTGAATTATGCAACCTTTATAATCCATAACATGGGACCCACCAGTTCCGATTATCGAACCGAGAATCGTTTAAACTGTTCAATAGGACTGACCCGTTCAAAATTAAAACTTTATATTGTAATATTATAGTGCTGAAGTGACTTTAAAAAGCTGAGCCGTCTCTGTTACTAGACAAGAAGACAGCTGATCCCTCGTTCTGACCTATATTTCTCTAATTTGAGTATGTTGCATGCATATGGCCTACTGATAGAAATAATATAAACTTTGTATGAAATGAACTTCGTTTGAAAGATACTCCAGTGAAGAAATCGTTTTTTGGCTAAGACATTGCATCCAAATCAATTGATAACGTTCAACTTGGAAGGACAAATTTGGCTCTGTGGTTAGAGCTTTGGTATGTGACTTGGCTGGCTAGGGTTCTAATACTAACAGGTTGATTTTTTTATTTTTTTATTTATAGTATTTTGAGTACTGAGACGTTGTACATTTGAGCGCTATATTGTGCATTTTGCAATGGAAAATATATATTTAATTAAAACAAATTTCTCCAACGGATCTGCACGAGTGACATCTACTAGCAACCAGTTGAACTACAGTATGCGGGTGCTATCCACTGCCTAGTAGATGCGAGCTGCGCTCTACACCGGCCAGTTAGTGAACCCATGCCAGCGGCCTCTTGTTGCCGATAGAGCGCACTGACAAGTATGGGTACAATTAAAATTTAGGTGTGCAGTAGGTATATTAAAGGTGTTTCTCCCAGTGATACGTTTAGACCAACGAAGTTTGAATTATTGTTAGTAGTCGGTGTTAATATACTGAATTCCTACGTTGTTTGGAGTGTTTGCTGATGAAATTGAAAAACGCTGGGGTAAATTATAAACTATGGTTTGAAGGACGCTGCGCAAATCCAGTGTGCCAATTTGCACTTCGAATAGGAAGAAAATAGGAGGTTTTAGATCCACCCACTCGTACCTAATGAGAAGGGAAGACCCCCCCCCATCTTTATACCTGTGGAGCCGTTTTCACCGTGGCCCACATTTATCCAAGTGTGTGGATCTTGCTGACTTACGAAGAAACCTTGGCTTGCAGATGACACTCAAACTTATATTAGCCGATGACGCGGTGGCTGCTGATCTCGTTATCCGCTTTATAAGTGAGAGTGGGTTAGGGCCAGCAATCTAAATTCTCCAGTGAACATTGACTCAACGACTTGTTTTTCAATGATGAATTTTTGTTTTGCCGTAATTTTTGTTTATTTTTATAATTATTAGTTTTATTTAATGTTTTTGTTTTATTAATTTTCGGCCTTTTTTTAAATTTATGTGACCACCTCTAAATTTTAAATTCCATTCCAAATTTGCATACTTTAATCTGTGTTAATAGGGGCAGATGACCTCGTTGTTCCGCCCTTAAAACAAGAATAACTAACTAAAATAGGAGGTGATAGACAAAGAGTTATAACTGTAACTATAACTATAACTGCATTATGCCCATACATTTAGGAGAAAGTAGGCTATATGTTCTTTCCTGAACATCTTGATTAGATATGTCATTTTCTCACAAAATCATTTTACACTCAAGAAAATGGAAATTGCAAAACCCAGAAGGAGTGGTGCTACATTGCTGCAATTGAACATGCAGGACGAGTGTTCGGTTGTGATTCGATGATTACACTTTCAGGTCCCTCTGACCGCAAGTTTGGTCAACAATCAATAGAGGATGCGCCCACCACGAGCATGCAATACATTCATGAATTCGGTGATGCGTGGAGTCAATAAGGCCCTGGATCGCTTCTTGAGGAATTGTGGCCCATGCTTGCCGCACTGCATGGGTCAGTTGTTCCAGAGTTGTGGGTGACTGAGGACGGTTGGCCAGTTGTCGACCCACCATGTCCCACACATGCTTAATAGGACTGAGGTCCGGGGATCTGGCGGGCCATTCTAAGGTTGTGATGTCGTGGAGAGCTTCTCTGGAGATGCTTGCTTTGTGAACCCGGGCATTGTCCTGCTGAAACATCCCATTAGCAATGTTCGCCATCATAGGGACAACCACTGGATTGAGTACCCTATCAACGTACTGTCGAGCATTCATAGTGCCCCCAACAAGCACTAATTGTGATTTCACATTAAAGCCAATAGATCCCCAGACCATAATGCTTGGTGTTGGCCCTGTGTGCCTCTCGACAATAGGGTCTGGGCGGCCCCTCTCCCCAGTACGTCAGCGCACTCGATTCCGGCGATCACTGTGGGCCAGACAGAAGCGCGATTCATCACTAAAGACGACCCTATGTCATTCGTCGACCCACGTCGATCGTTCTCGACACCAGGCCAGCCTTACACGTCGCTGCTGTGGGGTCAATGGAACACCTTCTGCAGGGACACGGGATCGTAAGCCAGCTGCACGCAGGCGATTATCAACTGTTTGTTGTGTAACGTGGGGTGCCACAGCTGCTCGAATTTGCACTGCTGTTGCATGGGGTTCCATCCGGGTCATCCGAATGATGCGACGATCCTCTCTCACAGTTTTCTGTCGCGCTGGGCCTGTGCCAGGTCTACGAGTGTGGGTACCTTCATTTGACCACTGCTGCCATACACATTGTACCGTAGATGCCTGTCGGCCAACACGTGGAGCGACAGTCCTTATCGATAATCTAGCCTCACACTGCCTAATTATCTGAGTCCTCTCAAACGGCGCCAGTTGTTGATAGTGTGCTCTTCTCTGTCGTCGAGGCATGTTTGACGGGGAACACTTCACTGCACAGACTGCAAGTCAACTACGCTACACCAGAGTCCGTATACTGGAGTTGATTCCTCCGCGACCAATCACGTGGGGAGAACTGTAGCAACAATCCAATGGGTCCAAAACACTGATCTCTATACATGGATGGTTGGTAGCTAAGGCAGCAGTAAGCCGAATAGACGATGACAGGTATAGCAAGATGGCAGCGAATGCATGGTGCAGTATTGCGAATCCGGCTCTGTGATTGGTTACTGGTAGTTTGATGTTATACAATCATGTATTTCAAATTTCTTGTAGTTGTAAAATGGGCTGAATTTGGTTATTTAAAGCGTAAAAAATTAGTTTTAAGTACTGGTTTGGTGACCTATAATCCCAGGCAAGCCGATAATACCTTTACTTCTCAGGCAGATAGGCCTAATCACTTTGCCGTAATTTTGAAGTTATTTTGAAGTTAAGTATACATATGTGGTGGTGCTGAAGCAGACGTGATCGGGCTAGGCTATTGAGTTTTTAATTTGATCCCATTTCAGGGTTTTTCGGTTCTGGGTGCGAATAGTCCGCTTAATAGTTGTAAAACTCTGGGGAGAGTATATTTTGAGTAGGTTTTTAGATCTGTTAAGTTTTATGTGGAGCTGAGAAGTGAAATTGGTTTGGCTTAAAGTGCATTTTTGGCTTTGATCTACTTCCCGTTATTATTAAGTTTATTGAGCTGCTAGCGTGATTAAAAGCTGTAGTATTTGATGTAGAGTGCTGGGATTACTTCGGAGAAGTGTCAGTTATTTCATGGAAACAGGATGTCATAACCAAGCACCGACTACGATATGTCGAATCTGGGCCTGTATAGTGAGCTACGTTTATAGGTAAGTTACATCATTTGAAGAATGCATAATTTCGTGGTATATATATATATACAATTTACAAGAATGTTTCCAGAATTTTTTTTTTTTCACTCGTTACTCTGTTACTGATCGCTAATTGCGTGTACTCAGCACATAAGTTGATATTTGTCAGCCGTTATTATACATTCATTTGTATTGCTATTCCGGAGATTTACTGACCTCGGAATGACGTGTCATTGATCCCAATGCCCTTATGCTATGAGTGAACATATCTCTATATTTTTATTTGTTCCAAGGCACCATTAATTACGATTTAAAATTGACTAGATTATCATTCCTTCCCCATAAGGAGAGCTTGAGAATGGGTACGCCAACATGGCGGACCGCGCGCTCAACCTGGCATACTTTCTCGTGCAGCGGAGAGCTGCCATCAGCGATCCATGTATAGAGATCAGTGGTCTGAAACTTTGATCGTTTACATATCTACATGCCATCGTTCCATATCTTGAAAATCAACACAACCGACCAATGCCTTCATGGTGTTGCAATTTCCATTTGCTTGAGCGTATATTAGCAAACATTAAAGCCCGCATTTGTGACAGATATTTCTATAAAATTGTAATAAGTAAGACCAAGTACAAATATTGTTTTTCAAAAGCTTTGCTCGCAGTTTAACATTAATTTTTGGAAAACTGAGGAAGGCCATAATGTGGCCGAAATAGTATCTCTACATAGTATAAATCTAAGTCCCCGATTCTTGGATGTAACGGGTAGTCTCGAGAACCACTGGATGGATTTTGATGCGGTTTGTACCATTCTCTAAAGGATATCTATAGGAAGGTTTCTGTAGAAAATTATTTATTTATGATCAAAGGAAGCCAAGCAGTAATGATTTCAGTGAAAAGGTCAACATAAAAACTAGCGTCCGTGCGCTTTTTAAGCTTACGCTGGGCAAACCGTTAAAAATATCAGTATACTATGTGTGTAAGAATAGCAAGAAAAGTTCTACAAAAATGTCCGCGAAAGCGTATCTCTATCTTCAATTCATCACCCACTATAAGTGTTTATACGTTTTCATTTCTTCCAACAATCTCCATTCAATTTCTGAGCCGACTGTTTACGAGCTAGCTAGGGGGAAAAGCGCTTATCACGTAACGTATTCTTAACTGTTCCCGGGCGAAGCCGGGGCGAGTTGCTGGTTTAATTAATAAATATTAATTTACACGTCTCCTCCGTAGCGTAGCGGTCAGCGTGGTTAGCTGCCACCCCGGAGGCCCTGGGTTCGATTCCCGGCTCTGCTACCAAATTTGAAAAGTAGTATGAGGACGGGGTCTACTCAGACTCGGGTGGTTCAAATGAGTAAAGGGGGTTCGATTCCCAACTCATCCATCCTCGAAGTGGTTTTCTGTGGTTGCCCACTTCGTCTTCGGATAAATGCCGGGATGGTAACTACTGTAAAGCCACGGTCGCATCCTTCCCTCTTCCTTGCCTATCCATCCTAACCTTCCCTCATGAGGCCACTTTTCGGTTTGCAGGTGAGGCCGCCTGGGCGAGGTGCTGATCCCACCTGACCAGTTGTATCCACTCCGGCCAGATTTTCCCAGCTCTGGGACACTGCCTGGAATGGCGGTAGGGGTGAGTTCCCTCGCTTAGTCCGTGGGAGCACCACCATGGAGGGTAAACTCGATTTAAAAAAAAACACTAGAAGACCCGTGCTGCTCCGCAGCATTCACTTCAATCCTACAGCACTTCTGTCCACATGACATTAGCATGTGTTCATGCTAGTGACCTGAACAGACATTTACGGTAACGTCGCTTGGATAAATGATGAAGTAGACTTATGAGATCAAATGTCCTCTGTGTGTGTGTGGCACTATTTACCCAGCTTAAAAGGCGCACGGACGTCAGGTTCCAGACGCAATTCTGAAAAGCCGAGGTGAACTGCTAACTGCAAACACATAATCTATACTCTTCTCTGAAGTACGTGAGTTGGCGACCACGGGACCCCAGCTGAGTCCGACATTGCTTCCACTTACTTGTGCCGGGCTCCTCTCCGTCTTCTTTCCTGTCGTCATCCCTTGGTCAACTCTTGTTCTTTTCCGACCCCGACGGTATTATGGTATCTGAGGCCTAGGGAGCCTTTCACTTTCCTGCCTTAATTGGCCCCTGTCTCATCTTTACTGATCCCTCCTTGTTCGAGGGGTCAGACCTCTTGTTTTCTTTTCGTTATATTTCCTTTTCTCTTTAAGATCCCGCACTGTTTTTGTTAATTGGCTCCCGTCTATCTAAATTCTTTTTACCGATTTCTTTAGCTTCCACACTCCATTTTGTAGGTGTTTTCAGTCTACGTTGCATTTGTAAGTCTTTTCGATCTACAGTAAATTGCATTTTGCTAGTGTTTTCAACCTCGATTGCATTTTGTAAGGATCGACAATCTAAATTGCCTTTTAGTAAGTCTTTCAATATAGGGGATGGGACTTTAGTGAGTATTATGAATTTCAATTGCATTTTGTATTTTCAACCTAAACCGCTTCTTGCACGTATTTTGAATCTAAATTACATTTTGTAAGTATTTTCAATCTAACTTGCATTCTGTAAGTATTGTCCATCCAATTGAGTAGTTTGAATCTACCATGCACTTTGTAAGCATTTTCAATTTCAATTGCATTTTGTAAGTATTTTGAATTTCAATTGCACTTCGTGATTTTTTGGAATCTGAAATGCGCTTTTTTCAATCTAAATTGCATTGTGTATTTTCAATTTCAATTGCATTTTGTAAGTATTTTGAACCTCAATTGCATTTTGTTCGTATTTTCAAACTCATTTGCATTTTGTAAGTATTTTGAATTTCACTTGCATTTTGTAAGTAAAGTATTTCGACTCTACATTGCATTTTGTACGTATTTTGAACCTAACTTATATTTTGTGCGTCTTTTTCAATCTATTCCTTTTGTGAGTGTTTTCGTTCTAAATTCCCATTTGTAAGTATTACCGCTCTCCATTTTGTGAATAGTTTCAATCTGAGTTCCTTTTTGCAAGTATTTTCCTTCTCACTTAATTTTCGTTCTGGTTTCCACTTCATTGTCATTTTCGCTATCGCCCAGACCTTTAGGGGCCGATAACCTAAATGTAAGGCCCCTTAAATCAACAATTATCATCATCATCTCTGAAGTATTAACTCGACACGACTCGACAGTTTGATGCTGGCTGAAGGTAGGGTGATAGGTCGCTGGCAAGCTCGTAAACCCACTCTGAAGGTAGTAATTTAAATTTCCACTGAATGGACATTGCTTGAAGAAATGAAAACGTAAAAACACTTACAGTGGTCGATGTGGGAGCTGTCGCGAGCTTTCCTCAGATTATATCGATATTTTTAACGGTTTACCCAGCGTAAGCTTAAAAGACACATAGACGTTAGGTTTTTCTTCAACTCGATTCACTGAAATCGTAACTGCTCGGCTTCTTTTGGTCATAAATAAGTTTTATCTACCTAATCCTTCATCTTAAACGAGAAATCCTTCACAGAATGGAGAAAACCGCATCAAAATCCATCAAGTTGCTCTCGAGATTACCCGTTACATCCAAGAATTGGGAACGTCGTTTCATACTGCGCCCGAAGAAACCCATCAGTACTTATATCCACAGCTCGAAAAAGGATTGCAGACATGTAAGTTACCCAACTCACAAACTTACCATGCCTACTAAGTAAAATTGGGAATTTCAGGATCATACAGGATAAATATTATTCGTAAAGAAAATAGTACTACTAGACAAGGTACAAATTTCTACTATCATTTACATTTAGAGCAAATTGAGAAACTCCAATCTCGAGGGGTGATAAGGTTTAATCTATAGTGAGCGCCTGTATCTATACCTCGCAGTACTATTTTCGACGATGACGACAATGAAAACGGTATCAGTTTAGATAAAAGTTGACTAAGTCGCTCAAAAGCGCCAGCCGTTTATTAAGCTAAAAAAGACAAGTATAAAAACTGGCTTCCTCCCTGAATATTGTGTCTCCCTGACACTTCAACAAAAATAACTGCAAAAATAAAGTAGCACGTGGCATTAATATAGTAAGGAAATGTGAAACGGCGTGATATTAAGTATTGCCCTATTTTATACAGGTCCGCTTCAACTATGAACCGTAGTTCCATATCTAATCAAAAATTATTCATGAACTATGTGCATATATACATCCTTTATGAATTTCAAATTTTACACTTCATAATGTCGAAGATTAAATTTTCTTCCTCCAATAAGTCTTTCATCTACTCAATTTTCTTAAACATCAAATATCCAAACATACACCGCAACTATCGTGTTGAAAGTAATAAATACTCGTCATAATCAATTGAACATAAGTGACAAACATTTAAGCTAAGCACTGTTCCTTTTTACCTTTATCTATTTATCATGAAATACTGAAATAAGTTCTGAAATTCTTTACTGAGTTAACAATCTTCTGATAAACGTGAATACTGGACGTGCACGGCATTAACCTTCGGTTCCACACTCCTCTTTCATAATTATACAACAATTACTTTCTCTCTTAAACACCCTGTACAGAATCTTCCCTCAATACACTCACATAACTTCACAATTATTGCAATCAATACTAGAAAAACTAAGAGACTCCTCGGCCGCCCTTCGTAAAATTACGTAACTCCTTTACGTTCATATCTCCTTAATTTGCACGGTAATTCAACTATAAACTTCCACTTCAATACATATACTTCCTTTACTTTAACATTTCTCCTCTATACTGATATAACTTCGCCTCGTGCTCATAATTCCATTTCTGCAATAAATCTCTGTACTTTCACTTTCTGATCACCCTGTGATTTAACTTTGTTAACTTTCTTTTTCACGTGTTTAAATTCAGCTTTACATTTTATTACAACTTTTCAAGAAATATCAGTAAATATTCATATTCTTAACAAAATATATAAGTTTGACTTCTTTCCATGAATATATTTGTTTAACAAATTCATTTATGCTTTTTAACGCTCTAAATCTCATTAGACATATGTGTATAAGCGTTTCGTAATACTTTCGTTCATAATAAATTTCTGACACTCGAATCAACATCATGAGTTGTCGAAATATTCTTTACACTTCGTGACGTTACTTCTTAAATATACTGTACTTAAATTTGCTCCAATAAACTTCATTTTATTACTTCAATTACAATCTTACTCCTTCTTTACTTCGTTCAACGTTCTATTCCTCTTAAATAGTTCACTCTACATTCTTTCAAATAATTTGCTTCATATTCCTTTAAACAATTCGTTTATATTCGTTTAAATAATTCATTTATATTCCTCTAAACAATTCATTTATATTCCATCGCTGCGATAAAACAGATTTAATTAAATTAAATCTAACGCAAATATGAAAAATATTACACGATTTTACTTTAATATAACCTTAGTGTTAATAGCATCATCGTGCCAAAATTTCGTCCAAGTGACTGAAATTTTCAAGAACAAGGCAAATAACTCCGTAGAAAAATACGAAAAATCACTATAACAAGATCTATACAAATTTAATTACATTGACAAAATTATACGTTTTAAATAATGAAGTTAAAAAATTACTGTGGAAAATACTGTTCAAAAATGCGGTTGAAAAATATGCGGTTGGTCAATTGGATAATCACAGAACATAACTACAATTCTACATGATAAAAGACAATTTCTTTACTACCTTGTGCTGGCTTCTGGACTGTTGAAAATACCTGCATCTCTGCTCCCAAACCAAACTTGTCGTGATTCATAGCATCGCCCACAGCTATGAAGACCGGTTTGTGACAGAGCCAGCTGGACTCGTGGTGAATGACCTCGTCGTGAACAGCTCCGCCAGCTCTCCGTCCTCCGTACACTGCAAGTAGCCTGGCTTCGATTCTCCATCTCTTCAGCATAGACATCGGTTTTCTTCAGAATAGACATCACGGTGGAAAATTGTCGTTTATGCAAGCGTTTTTCGTATCTCAAGATGTGTTAAAACTCTCGTAGAAATGTATAAGTTTAGCTCGGTGATGTTGCGCTTTGCGTAGATATTTTGTAGCGCCTTCATGTTAGTGAATCTGGAATTCAACTGGCATCCTTGTATTCTTCACTTCCCTATGCTTTAACTTAGCACATGGTAATATTCATATTTCTGACAATATAATTAAGACCTCCCCGTTGCTGACTTTTAACTTGCATTTTCAATACAATGTTCAAATAAGCTTTTACACGTAGAAATACTGAGTAGCTTCTTGTTGAAATGTTTCAAGCTATGTGTAACAACTTTGCATAAGCACTGCAATACTTGGTTATACTGTGCCGTACTGCTTTATAGATTGTAGCTTGCTCCTAAGTTACTGTAAGTTCTGGAATTGCACTCTTCCTTTGCTTCCAACTTTTATGAACCTTAGCACTATTATAAGAATACTCGTTGCTGCTCGAGGTCTTGTCTCGTTCAAATCTCAAATTGGAAAGCACTCTCCCGTCCTGTTCTCCGCACTCCCTCAAGTTACAGTCTCTCTGCCTCTCCTCTCGTGGTGTGACGTAACTCCTACCACCTCTCCTCACTTCAGTCCGCAGTTCGACCTTCGTCTCTTCCCCTCTCTCATGACGTAACTCTCGCTTCAAGTGGCGTGATGTTTCTCGTAATATGGACCTCCCACATTCATATAATGGAATATATGTCCTTCTTTAAATCATTCCTACTTCCTTGCCTTTTATAAATGCATAAGATCTATAGAATTTCACTCATTTCCATACAGTTTTTCCCATATTTCTCAAATTTTTAATAAATACAAATTTTCATCCACTCATTTATTTTCTGGGGTCTTGGTTCATCTCCCGATCAGTTCTTGAGTAATGACCTTCAATAAATTCTGGCGCATTTCCCCGTTGCAAATTTAAAGTAAAGTATAGCCTGTACTTTCTTTAATACCAGTGAATTTTCTCTGTTCTTGAGACTGAATTTATTTATTTTACTGTATCTGTGCGTAAAATCTTTTCAATTTGGAATGGTTGAATTTTCCAATGGATCTATTGTCTTCCACTCTTACAATTTTATAGCAATTATTACCGTAGACTGTATCTACTTTGAACGGTCCTCTGAACAGGTTACTGAATTTGATATACACTTTCTTCAGTACGTCAGCTTTTACAGGAATCCTGACTAATACAAGGTCACCTTCTCGTAGCGGTCCACTGAATCTCTTCCCTTCTAAACGTTTTAATCTCTTCTCAGCCGCTTTGTTCAACTGCATCCTCGCTTCTTCGATTCTCTGGTCCATCGGTGGTTCGTTATCTTCCGGAATATTGAAGATTCCGTTCCATGGTCGTACGGGTTTCTCTTCAAAATGCAACATGACTGGAATATCGTTGGTGCTCTCATGTCTCGTATTATTGATGCAAAATTCCACTAGTGGTACAATCTTTACCCAATTCGCATGGTTATCTGCACTATACAAGCGAATGTACTTTGAAAATTCCAGCATAGTTCTTTCAATAGGATTCGGCTCTGGGCTTCGAACTGATGAAAATAGGTGAATAATATCCAACCTATCCATCGCTCCCTGAAATTCTGCAGAAGTGAATTGCGTTCCATGGTCTGTTAATAGTCTCTCTGGTTTTCCCAACTTTGGAATAATGTTCCTCTCCAGGTGATATAAAACATTCCTCGTTGTTGCTTTCTGCATGGGATTGAGCATTACAATTTTGGAGAATACATCCATTGTAACTAACACATACTGGTTTCCTCTGTCTCCTTTAGGTGCAGGTCCAAAAATATCCTGACTAAACAATTCCAATGGTTTCGTCGGAATAATCGCTTTAGGTCTCTCCTTCAATAGTTCAGAATTATATTTATTCTTCTGACATAGTTCACAAGATCTGATCACTATGGTTATGGATTCTCTCATATTAATCCAGTAGAATTTCTCTAACATGGTATAGTATGTTCTGTCAACTCCTCCGTGGTCTATACTTTTGTGTACTAACCAAATTAGTGGCACAATAAGTTCTGGTGGAATAGCAACTCGTACTTTCGTATGTCTGGCATCAATGTATTTACATACAGTTTCTCCCACGAGAATATAGTGTCTAGCTTTCCTTCTCGTTTCTAAGTATGAGGCGTGCCTCCTTGTCATTCTCCCTGACAAAAATCGATAAATGTTCCTGAATGGTGCACGCTTCTTTTGAAAAAGAGGAATTCTTCTCAACTTATCCAGCGTTTCTTGATCTTCGGCATCTGTCTGGATAACATTAACTCTCACATCTTTCTCGGGAATCGGATGTCTGGAAAGAATATCTGCTAGTAGGTTGTCTTTTCCAGGTACATGTACTATCGTGGCATCAAATTGTTGCAAAAACATGGTCCATCTGGTCATCCTATCGCTTGACAAGTCTGACTTCAACATGTATTCTAGTGCTTTATGATCCGTTCTGATTATGATCTTGTGTCCCAGCAATAATTTCTTCCAATTTTGTAGAGCATTTATGACGGCTAAAGCTTCAAGCTCCGTCGTGAAGTAATTCAGCTCGTGCGTGCGTAACTTCCTACTGCTGAATGAAATATAGTGAGGATTTCCATCTTGATCCTTCTGATATAAGACTGCACTAATACCAACTCGTGAAGCGTCCGTTTCTATGATGAATGTTCTTTCAAAATCTGGGTACTCCAACTTGATGTTATCTCTGAGCATTTCCTTTGCTTGAATAAAGGCATTCTCAGCAGCTGCATCCCATTTCCATCTATTGTTCTTCTTTAGAAGCTCATGTAGAGGTGCCATGATTTCTGAATAACGTGGACAATGACTACTGAAAAACTGACAAAGACCCGCAAAAGCTCTGATGTCTTTGATTTTCTTGGGTGTTGGAAATTTCAAAATTGCTTCAATCTTGTCTTCGTTCGGATGGTAACCAAATCTGTCTATAGTGTGCCCAAGAAAGTTGATCTTTTCTTGAAAGAAATGACATTTATTCAATTTCACCTTTATGTTTGCACTTCTGAGGTTATCAAATAGCTTCGTCAAATGCATTAAATGTTGCTCTGGTGTCTCTGAAGATATGATGATATCATCCACGTAGCAAATAGCAAATTGTTTCACTTCTTCACTCAACTTGTCATCCAAGGCTCTGATAAGTGCTGGACTTGAATTTACCAATCCATATGGTATTCATTGGTATACATAACAGGTTTGATTGAACATGAACCCTGTATAACATTTGCTGTCTTCTGTAAGCTCTATTTGATGAAATGCTGCAGTTAAATCAATCACTGAGAAACAGGTTTTATTCTTGAATCTCCTCAGTAGTTCTCTAATTTTCGGTGGCCTGTCGAATTCTTTTAGCAGAAGAGTAGTTATGCCCCTGGCATCTAAACATAGTCTAAGACTACCATCTGCTTTCTTCACAACAGTGAGTGGATATAAATAAGGAGTGGCTTGCTTTCTTATAATCCCTTCTTTTCCATGCCTTTTATGAGCTCTGTCACTTCAGCTTGATACTTCTCCGGAATTGGATACAATTTCTTCTAAAAAGGTGTGTCATCAGCGAGCTTAATCTGATATTTATATCCTCTTATAATACCTGGCTTGTTATCAAAAATGTCTGCATAAGTCGTGACCAATTCTTCCAATTTCTCCCTCTGATCTTCAAAATTCTCAATCTTCCTGCCATAGTGAGGTATTCCTTCTGCTTCAACTTCCGTTACAATCTTCACAAGATTTTCTTCTGTAGTTTCGTCAATCAAACTACACTCATTCTCATCCTTTGTCGTATCCTCTGGTTGATGTAGGCCTTCATTAAATCTTATGACTCCATTTCGTAAATCGATCACAGCTCCAGTCTTAGTTATAAAATCAATGCCTAAAATAGCATCAAAATTTATCTGGCTCAAGACTATGAATACCTGCTCATATCTGTATTCATTTATAGAGAATTCCATTAGTGCTTGGACTTTACATTTCATGGTCTTGTCGTTAATTACGCCCCTGACTTTAATAGTTGAAACGGGCATTGCTATAAGTGAATTTCCATCCTTCAATCTGTGAAAACAGTTCTCTGATAAAATTGATGCTGTTGCTCCCGTATCTAGTAGTGTTCTCAGGCATTCTCCTTCTGATATGATTTCTATAATCGGTAACCTCGCTACTCTGTCTGTTTTCGTCTCTTCTCTCTCATACAGGAGATCTTCATTCGTGGCTTCATACAACTCATTAATCTGGATTTCATGTCTGGTTACGGTGCTGTTTTCTTCCTCCTTCACTTTTTGGAATTTGACGTTTTTTTTTGTACCCCTCCTGGGTCTTCATTCCTTCTATCTCTGCTTGTTCCAGGTTGAGGTTCTTGATTCAGGTTATGTTGTCCCTGATTTTGGTCTCTCGCATTCCTTTCTCTGAGATTCCTTAGGTATTCCTGACTTTCTCTTTCCCTGTCATCATAATACCTTCTTACATTGTTATTATTCCTCCAACCTTGATTTTGTTGACTTTGCTGTTGTTGCTGTCTTGGATAATTATTCGTGTTCCTCCAGTTCTGATATCCCCGATATCCATAATTATTCGTAGGGTTATTTCGATTATAATATCCCTCTCTACGATAATCATTGTTCCTGGTGTATTAGTTATTCCTCCATCTTTGATTTTCATAAGGCCTTCCTTCTCTAGGTCTCTGATAATCGGGTCGAAATCGATTCTGTCCATACATCCTGGATCTCGTTGGACGTACTCCATTTTTGTTCTCCTCTGTTTGCTGCATTTGATCGATGTGTATGGTGTGAATTTCTCTCGGTTCCTGGTTTCTACCTCTCTGGTTTGATTTCCAGTTGAGTTGGTTGACACATTAGACGTGTGATCCAGTCTTCTCAAAATTTCTGCCATTCCTTCTAGAGTTTTCACGTTTGCCGAAATGAGGTGCCTCCTAACTTCTGTTGGTAGCTGGCATGAAATAGCGTGAACCAAGTCTTCTTCCGCCAAAGGGGGTTGCAAATACTGCAAGCGTGCTAATTGTTTCGTGAAGAAACTTGCGTATTTCTTTGGACTGGAATATGCATACTTCTTAGAATAAATTTCTGCTCGTATATCTTGTTGAAGTTCCTTGCTCCAAAATCGTTTCTGCAGAGCTATAGCGAATTCATCAAATGTTTGATACGTGTATCTGAAAGCACTGTGCCATACTAACGCTTCTAAATCCAAGTATTTTTCTACGACCCTCATATGTCTTTCACGAGGTATCCTATTGTCTTCTAAATACGACCTCATGTGTCTCAGAAATTCTACTGCAGTAATATTGCCTACTCCGCTGAATTTGTTCGGTTTCTCATCATTATTCTTGATTACGATAACATTGGCATTTGACCTACTTTGATAAGGTTCAAAATCTCCTCCAAATTCCCCTATTTCTGTTTGAAATGGCTCTCGACTGAAGTTAAAATTGGACTTCGGAATTTGCTGTTGACTAACCTCGCTTTCCTTATCCTCTTCTATCCTGTCTGTCCTAGCCTCTAATCTCCTTATTTCTTCTTTCAATTTTTCATCTCTTGCTTGAAAAAAAACCTCGTCAAGTCCTTTCTGATGTCTTCCCTGACTTCAGTTCTCAACGTAGATGAAAATGTAGCATCTCCTATTGTAAGTGACCTTAATTGCTGTTCTATCTCGCTGGTATCCTTGTCCTGCTTTGATCGAATTTTCGCTAGTTCTATGCTTATCTCATCGACCGTACATTTTATTTTGTCAAATTCATTCGAGTTAGTTAAATCTGTTTTATTAACAATCTCTGTCAGCGTGGCTACGTTATTAACTTGTAATGTATCTATCCGCTTAGATAGATCTTCCCGTACCTTGCTAACATTAATATTGGAACATAACTCTATAGCTTTAATGTCATTTGCTAATTTATGGTGTATTTCTGATATAATTTGAGTTGTGACTGTTACGACCTCCTCCTTCATGTCCGTAACTGCCTTTACAATGGAAGCATTTATATCCACATTTATACCCTCTTCAATCAGTTTATTTTGACCTTCCAACTTGACCTGTAATTCACCAACAGTGCCATTTAGATTGACAAGTTGCTTCTTGAGTTTGTTCTGGGCCCCTGAAATGTGTACATGATGAGTGTTATTTTCTTCCTTAATTGAGCTAATACTAGCCTGTAATTTCTGTTCTAGTTCTATCATGTGATTACTGTTAGCTAATTGGATTTCTAACACTTTTCCTGCCATGTCCTGTTTGACTTGATCAAATGAAGCTTTTAATTCTTCCTGTGCATTACCTGCCCTTTCAAAAATTCTCTGAGCTTTTTCCTGATTTTTCCTAGCTTCTTCCTGTGCTTTTTCCTGATTTGTTCTAACCTCCTCATGTATTTTCCTAGCTTCCTCCTGTGCTGCTCTTATTTCGGCTTGAATCTTTCTATCTTCTAATCTAGCCTGCTCCTGACTTAACCTGTCCTCCTCGCGAGCTTTTTCCTGAGCTAATCTTATCTCTGCTCTTATCCTATTTGCCTCTTCCAAAGCTAACTTGGCTTCTTCTCTTTCCTTTTCTCTAGCTAGTCTATCTTCCTTTCTGGCCTTCTCTACAGCTAACTTAGCTTCTTCCTGTGCTAATGTTATACTAGCCGTAGTAAGTGTTTGAGCAACTGATAACTCTGCCTTGACTTCTGATTTTACAGTAGCTACTGATTTCTGAATCTCGGTTTTCAACTGTTTAATGTTGTTATGTGTCAATTGGTGTAGGGCTTCAAGGTCTTTGGTCAACGTACTTTGACCTTCCTTCATGGTTTCAAGCATCGTTCGAATGAACGTCATATCATTCGTTGACATATTTCTTCTTTTCTTGAGAATTAGGGAAGTGTTAACTACAAAAATTACCAGTGAATATCCAGATTGACCAACGCATGCATTTTATACCAGTGATGGAATATATAGAACATCTTAATCCTACTTACATCTATTTTAATCGCGAGTTATCTCGTATATCTCATCGTCCCATTTTACTGAACTGACATCGCTTCATTCTATCATCTCACTTAAATTATGTTTAACAACATGAATTTACCTTTAATTTTAATGTTACATGACAAATGTCGTTAGCTGGTTTAAAAATTATGCCTCACAACTGTAGTGTACTCCACTAATCTGCTGATGTTGTGTTCATCTCAATAATCATTAAATTTGGGATCGGCATTTTTCTTTTCAAAACTACTATGGCCTCACTCTCGAGTACTTCCAAACTTCTTCTCTCGAGTGCTATTTCGAATGCATTTCGAATGCTTTTCGAATGCTCTTTCGAAGGCCCCACGGATGGGCACGCCATTTAAATAATATCATCTATATGCGCCGAAGAAACCCATCAGTACTTATATCCACAGCTCGAAAAAGGATTCCATACATGTAAGTTACCCAGCTCACAAACTTACCATGCCTACTAAGTAAAATTGGGAATTTCAGGAACATAAAGGATAAATATTATTCGTAAAGAAAATAGTACTACTAGACAAGGTACAAATTTCTACTATCATTTACATTTAGAGCAAATTGAGAAACTCCAATCTCGAGGGGTGATAAGGTTTAATCTATAGTGAGCGCCTGTATCTATACCTCGTAGTACTATTTTCGACGATGACGACAATGAAAACGGTATCAGTTTAGATAAAAGTTGACTAAGTCGCTCAAAAGCGCCAGCCGTTTATTAAGCTAAAAAAGACAAGTATAAAAACTGGCTTCCTCCCTGAATATTGTGTCTCCCTGACACTTCAACAAAAATAACTGCAAAAATAAAGTAGCACGTGGCATTAATATAGTAAGGAAATGTGAAACGGCGTGATATTAAGTATTGCCCTATTTTATACAGGTCCGCTTCAACTATGAACCGTAGTTCCATATCTAATCAAAAATTATTCATGAACTATGTGCATATATACATCCTTTATGAATTTCAAATTTTACACTTCATAATGTCGAAGATTAAATTTTCCTCCTCCAATAAGTCTTTCATCTACTCAATTTTCTTAAACATCAAATATCCAAACATACACCGCAACTATCGTGTTGAAAGTAATAAATACTCGTCATAATCAATTGAACATAAGTGACAAACATTTAAGCTAAGCACTGTTCCTTTTTACCTTTATCTATTTATCATGAAATACTGAAATAAGTTCTGAAATTCTTTACTGAGTTAACAATCTTCCGATAAACGTGAATACTGGACGTGCACGGCATTAACCTTCGGTTCCACACTCCTCTTTCATAATTATACAACAATTACTTTCTCTCTTAAACACCCTGTACAGAATCTTCCCTCAATACACTCACATAACTTCACAATTATTGCAATCAATACTAGAAAAACTTAGAGACTCCTCGGCCTCCCTTCGTAAAATTACGTAACTCCTTTACGTTCATATCTCCTTAATTTGCACGGTAATTCAACTATAAACTTCCACTTCAATACATATACTTCCTTTACTTTAACATTTCTCCTCTATACTGATATAACTTCGTCTCGTGCTCATAATTCCATTTCTGCAATAAATCTCTGTACTTTCACTATCTGATCACCCTGTGATTTAACTTTGTTAACTTTCTTTTTCACGTGTTTAAATTCAGCTTTACATTTTATTACAACTTTTCAAGAAATATCAGTAAATATTCATATTCTTAACAAAAGATATAAGTTTGACTTCTTTCCATGAATATATTTGTTTAACAAATTCATTTATGCTTTTTAACGCTCTAAATCTCATTAGACATATGTGTATAAGCGTTTCGTAATACTTTCGTTCATAATAAATTTCTGACACTCGAATCAACATCATGAGTTGTCGAAATATTCTTTACACTTCGTGACGTTACTTCTTAAATATACTGTACTTAAATTTGCTCCAATAAACTTCATTTTATTACTTCAATTACAATCTTACTCCTTCTTTACTTCGTTCAACGTTCTATTCCTCTTAAATAGTTCACTCTACATTCTTTCAAATAATTTGCTTCATATTCCTTTAAACAATTCGTTTATATTCGTTTAAATAATTCATTTATATTCCTCTAAACAATTCATTTATATTCCATCGCTGCGATAAAACAGATTTAATTAAATTAAATCTAACGCAAATATGAAAAATATTACACGATTTTACTTTAATATAACCTTAGTGTTAACAGCATCATCGTGCCAAAATTTCGTCCAAGTGACTGAAATTTTCAAGAACAAGGCAAATAACTCCGTAGAAAAATACGAAAAATCACTATAACAAGATCTATACAAATTTAATTACTTTGACAAAATTATACGTTTTAAATAATGAAGTTAAAAAATTACTGTGGAAAATACTGTTGAAAAATGCGGTTGAAAAATATGCGGTTGGTCAATTGGATAATCACAGAACATAACTACAATTCTACATGATAAAAGACAATTTCTTCACTACCTTGTGCTGGCTTCTGGACTGTTGAAAATACCTGCATCTCTGCTCCCAATCCAAACTTGTCGTGATTCATAGCATCGCCCACAGCTATGAAGACCGGTTTGTGACAGAGCCAGCTGGACTCGTGGTGAATGACCTCGCCGTGAACAGCTCCGCCAGCTCTCCATCCTCCGTACACTGCAAGTAGCCTGGCTTCGATTCTCCATCTCCTCAGAATAGACATCGGTTTTCTTCAGAATAGACATCACGGTGGAATATTGTCGTTTATGCAAGCGTTTTTCGTATCTCAAGATGTGTTAAAACTCTCGTAGAAATGTATAAGTTTTGCTCGGTGATGTTGCGCTTTGCGTAGATATTTTGTAGCGCCTTCATGTTAGGGAATCTGGAATTCAACTGACATCCTTGTAATCTTCACTTCCCTATGCTTTAACTTAGCACATGGTAATATTCATATTTCTGACAATATAATTATGACCTCCCCGTTGCTGACTTTTAACTTGCATTTTCAATACAATGTTCAAATAAGCTTTTACACGTAGAAATACTGAGTAGCTTCTTGTCGAAATGTTTCAAGCTATGTGTAACAACTTTGCATAAGCACTGCAATACTTGGTTATACTGTACCGTACTGCTTTATAGATTGTAGCTTGCTCCTAAGTTACTGTAAGTTCTGGAATTGCACTCTTCCTTTGCTTCCAACTTTTATGAACCGTAGCACTATTATAAGAATAATCGTTGCTGCTCGAGGTCTTGTCTCGTTCAAATCTCAAATTGGAAAGCACTCTCCCGTCCTGTTCTCCGCACTCCCTCAAGTTCCAGTCTCTCTGCCTCTCCTCTCGTGGTGTGACGTAACTCCTACCACCTCTCCTCACTTCAGTCCGCAGTTCGACCTTCGTCTCTTCCCCTCTCTCATGACGTAACTCTCGCTTCAAGTGGCGTGATGTTTCTCGTAATATGGACCTCCCACATTCATATAATGGAATATATGTCCTTCTTTAAATCATTTCCTCTGCGGCTTCGGTGGCGTAGTTGGTAGCATGCTGAGCTTCTATGCCCAAGATAGCGGGTTCAAACCCGGCCGAAGCCGTCGGATTTTTTAAGAGCGTTAAAAATCCCTCAGTATGCCTTCCTTCGGAGGGGAAGTAAAGCCGGCGGTCCCATGTCATAGATTTATGGCATGTTAAATATCTTTCCACTAATTACACCTGTGTGAAACTAAATTGGATAGGTTAAGAATGTAAACAACGCTCTTAGGTTGCTACGTTCGTTGCCAAGAGCCGACTGCGGTGGCGTCTAGTAGCTAGTTCTGAACTAGGCCTAGTAGTCGTTGACGGTGGCGTTTGGCGGCAAAAGTAGGAACTATTTGAAAATTCAAAGTTGCAGTCTCTACTTGAATTAAAAAACAGATACACACACTAATACAGTCATCACAATTAACACCGGTTATCAGACAGATTCTACACACACCCAAAGTACACGGGGCTACATGACCGCGTTGTCGCAGCCCCTAAACTAAGGAACCAACCAACCAACCTAAATCATTCCTACTTCCTTGCCTTTTATAAATGCATAAGATCTATAGAATTTCACTCATTTCCATACAGTTTTTCCCATATTTCTCAAATTTTTAATAAATACAAATTTTCATCCACTCATTTATTTTCTGGGGTCTTGGTTCATCTCCCGATCAGTTCTTGAGTAATGACCTTCAATAAATTCTGGCGCAATACTAAGTAGATAGAGATATCCACACAATTTAAGCCTACAGCGGTACAATTTGGTGATCTGTCTACTTATGATACCAATGGTATACATTTAAAATAAAAGATTGGTGTCTTATATTTGAATTTAGAGATGTACCGTAACTCTTGGGTAACATAATTATAAAGGTGTGCAAATTAATAAAATAAAATAAAATAATATAATTAGTCATAATTTATTTTATTCAAAATCATTTAATTGACCAACTTCTTTTGTTATCCTACTTAGTAGTGTGTCCTCTCCCGTGGAATTACACCTTTTCCCATAAGGAATTGCGTCTGGAAACTTTCAGATTATTGGATTCCGAGGGATACGTGAGCTGGGTCCGTTTTCAATTTTTCAATGACTTTAGAATTTAAGTCAGGTGATTTCAATGCATGGTTCATCAATCTTTGAATAGTTCAATAGCGTTCATCAGTTAAAAGACCCCAAATCCCTCTAAATTCACACGTTAAGTAGAGTGAAGTAATACAAGCGAAACGTGTGGTATTTTGCATTTGCAAGGCTCTTATGGTAGTGAAAATTCTAAAAAATCATTTTAATTTGAGTATCTTAAATTAAAATATAATTAGGAGTCTTGGTTAAACATTTGAAGTAATTTCATCGCCTTGTCAACATACTTAGTACATTAAACCGTGAAAAGTAAAAATGATATTTTGGAAAACTGACATCGAATCTAATAATTTGCACACCTCTGTAAAGACAGCTATCACCTCCACCACTACGAATATAATAGTAATTAAGGGCGATTGATGAGAAATGAAAAGATAACTCACACAGAAGGAATTAATATTTATTAAGCTGTAAATTTGATTGAGTATATCTTAGTTATAGAACTGAGGGAATGAAAGAACAGGATGTAGGATTGTAATCACCGATGTAGGACAATAGCACTTTTTTACCATTACCACAGGACAGTTATCGTATTAGGGATTCGGACGTCCTTGTATAACTGTTATTTAATCTGTGCCCCATTTGCTGAGGTCTGTGCTCCTCCGCAACATTCGTTTCAATATTCTAATAGTACTTCCTTCCATACGACATTTTCTGTTCGCTTGCCTTTTTGTTCTATTTGAACTTTGACGTCATGAAAGGATTTTTCTTGCGATAGTGCGACATACAGTTGTCCGTGGCTAAACACCGGTTGAGGTAAATAAATGCCTACTTGATCTAGTGTTTGACATTGAGCTTTATTGATAGTTATACAAAAAGCCAAACGTACTGGAAACTGCCTCCTTTTGAAGGAAAACGGCATAGAAGTATCTGATGGCGTAAGGTCAAGGCGAGGAAGTAGGGCATTGTTTCCAACATTTACGCCAGTAATAATTTCCAGGTGTAAGCAATTGTCATGCATCTTCCGAACCAACAGTCTAGTACCGTTCAACAGACCTTGGGTAACATTAATATTTCTCAACAAAATCACAATTGAGCCTTCTTTTAGTCGAAGAATATGAGGTGGCAATCCACTTGTGTCTATGCTGTCTAAAAATTCTGTTGGGACCTGTAGAAGTTCACTCTCATCTTCAGTAATCAAATTATTCAAACTGATGTAAGTTCTCGATGATCCTGGGATTAGCTCTAAAACTTTGCCATTGATTTCTTTACAGTGTTCATTTTTAGGTGCAAAAATCGCAATTTTTGAAAAGCGTGAAATATATTTCAGTGTGGAAACTTCGTTTCCATATATTTCAGTGATGATATCAGTTTTTGCAATGATGGAGGGTGGTAAGTCGACTAATTCTGAATTTTCTCCATCGACGTGAGGGTATTCACCGTTACCAATTTGTATCAAGAAGTTTGCAAAGTCACGTTGATCTGTATTCGATCGCATATTTTTGTTGAGTTTAAAAATTTTGAACAGGCTAATGGCCACAAAGGAGAGAACCTTACTGACATTTGGACTGAAGCTGCTCTAGATGCGTGAGGTACAACAGGCAATACCTGCCTAAAATCTCCACCTAAGATGATAATTTTTCCTCAGAAAGGCACGTCGTTGTTCATGATGTCCTTGAGCAGCCGATTTACACACATCAGCGCGTGTTTATTTGCCTTAAGGGCTTCATCCCAGATGATAATTGCAGAACGAATATAAAAAGCTTCCTTGCTGTTAACTTTTATTCCTGATACAGGACTTTCATGTAAATGTAGAGATAACTTGAACTGGCTGTGTACAGTGTGCCCCTGAGGTAGTAACATTGCTGTAATACCAGTCCATGCAACAGAAACTACATTTAACCCCAAATTTGTGCAACTGTGAAACAAGCATTGGTAAAGAATTTTTTTTTCCCGGTGCCCTCTGGACCGTCAATGAAATATGCATTACTCATCCTTTCATTGCCGTTTTGTACTAACCCCAAAATTTCTGTAATTATAGCCGTTTGGTTTTCATTTGCTTGGTTTATCATCCGACTTAATTGATCCTCATTAAGTTTTGGATAATTCATTGGTAAATTTGTCTGAGGGAAATTATCAATAATAGCTGGCAATTCGAGAGAAGTAATGGGAAGACCATGGAGCTTTAATGTATTAGAAATACGTATAAGAGTGAACTGATATGCAATGTTAGGTTCGTGAAACTGCAGATAATCTTCTGATAATGAATTCTTGAAAATGTCCCATAACTGTCTTACAGTTGAAGGTGTCTGAAAGATACATATGTAAGAAAACAGTTGTAACTGAGAAGGCATCTGAAATTGTGACGCTTCTGCCAAACAACGGTGCCATTCAGAATCATCAATCAGCAAACCTCGCTCCTTAGCTGTTCCCTTAAAAGTAGAATGGACAACGGCTTTGTATGTTCGTAGATCCTGGAAGCTGGTAGCACCTATGACGTGAAGCAATAACAGGCGTAAATAATACCTTTCTGTTTCTGTAGGCGAAACATTATACATTCTGCCTATAGTTTTTGAAACATTTTTTTCTTTTTTGCCACTGGCAGATGCTCTTATTCCAGACGTAATGTATTGGTGTTTCAGGATATAAATTCGAACTTCTGGCTTGCGAATCTTGATTTAACTTGAACCACGCTTGTAATTCCGTGTTGCGCAACTGAGCTTGAAGTAAAATATCAGGAGCGTTATCATTTTTAAAATAGATATTTTGCAAGTTTGGCAAGTGAACTGGTAATCGCACGATAGAATGTGACTGTTCATGCATGTGAAATGAAAATATCCTGTATGCGGCTTCTGTAGGAAAGAAGTAATTTAATCGTAGTTCACCGTTTCGCCTTCAGGACATATTTTAACATGGCAGCAGTCATGACCTTTATACACATACTTGTGGATGTATTTAACACTCCGAACACTTGAGCATATTTCAACATTAATATGAGCTTAAAAGTAAAGTAAAAGAAATGGATTGTAGGGAACAATGAATCGACTATCGATTTCAATGTCAATGCCTCGAATTGTTTTTACAATAATCCGTCCATTATTTCTTCTCCTATACGAAGGATAACCATTGGCGTTATCATTGGTCTCATCCTGAAACTGTTTAGGGAAATCTTTCTTACATACGCCATCTTTCATACAGACTGAAGAAGGATTCAAAGATCCGCAAGGACCATGTACCATATGACGCCTTTCCAACTCGTATAGCGCTTCATCCTTGAGATCTGGTATTTCGGCTGACACCACACTGTCAATGTCAGAAATTTCTCGAAACTTACTATCTTCCGTTAATGTTAATAGTAAATGGATGTGCGGGAGACCTCGTTTTTTAAATTCCACTGTATATAGATATGCTTTTACTTTACTGAAAATTTCCTTAACATTAATCAATCGTAGCAATTCCTTTACTTTGCAATGGAAAACTCTCACTACAATATCAGGCCTATTATTAGCCGTTTCCCAAGGATGAATGCTCTTAAATATTTCTGGCCAGCCCGCATTACAGGTGAACGTAATGAATAAATCTGGCTTTCCAAACTTCCTCACAATCGCCATTGCATCATATTCCTTGGGCTACCTGTAAAAGAAGAATACGACCAACTCTGAGATTTTCATTTTCCGCTCGTACAAGCAAGGCGTCTGCTAAACCGTCATATGTACAAACTCACAACTTCGTTTGTTGATGACGTATATATTTTAACCGGTTACCTTCCATACGATAGTAGTAATCCACGAATAGCTGTTGAGTCAATTTACCAGCGTTAATAAGGGGATTGAAATCGAACTCAGCTCCTAGACCTCGAATGGCAATTCTGTACAGAATATACTCACGCATTGTAACAGTATGACGTATTTTAATTTGTCTCACTCCAGCAGTTGGCATTGAAATGTGCCAACCAGACTCTCTGCAAGGCCAAATCAAGGTATAACACATAGGATCACCGTGCATACTATCATAATCAACATTCCTCAAGCCACCTTCTCTCTCATAAACTGCAATGTGTCGATGGGATGGTGGAGCTCCATCAACAGTTCCAAATACAGCAGCAATTTCTGAACATGTGGGGTCATTATAACGTCTTGGATCTGAGGAAGGTTCGTGATAGAAAAGCATTACCAATTCCTTTTGACGACGATTTTCTTTTAGAGCTGGTTTTTAGCCTATTTTCAATTTTGAAAAAATAGGCTTATGAGATCACCTTTTGTCCGTGTGTGTGTGCGTGTGTGTGTGTGTGTGTGTGTGTGATTCGTGTGTGTGTCCGCCCCTAATAAAATCTAAACGGCTGGAGCGATTTCAATGAAACTCGGAAAGTTCATAGCACTATTCCCGGCGACCTCGACCGTGCCCTTCAAATTTTGTTACGACTGACCAATCCAACATGGCGGCTGTGCGAAATATTTCACCAGCATTCAATATCTCCGAAACTATTACCGATATTACCCTGACATTTTCTATGGTGATAGAGGGAACTATTATAAGTTCACTTATGTGACTTTTGAAAACATGGTAACAACAAAACCAACATGGCGGCCAAGCGAATTTGCGACTTTTAAATAGACGTTTCTCGCGATTTGACCAACCAAACGCAATGAAACTTGGTATAGTATATGTTTATATACATTGTAATGCACCGACATCTAACTTCGTCCAATTGTTTACATAATCACAAGATGGCGGATGTGCGAAATATTTCACTGGCATTCTATATCTCTGAAACTATTAGCGGTAAATCCCTGAAATTTTGTACGGAGATAAAGGGCACTACTGGAATTCCATCTATAAGACTTTCAAAAACCAGTTAACTACAAAACGAACATGGCGGCCAAGCGAATTTGAAAATTTTAAATAGACCTTTCTCGCGATTTAATGTTCCAAGCGCACTGAAACCTGGCACAGGAAATATTTATACACATTGTAATCCACTGGTATCTAATTTAGTTCAATTGTTTCCATAACCTCATGATGGCAGCTGTGAAAAATTTTAAACTCTCCTTGTTTTTTCTTGTGTCCTAACTATGCGACTGAATTTTGAATACTACACGTTCACAATAATCTGCATGTAACAGTACATAACTCTAGGACCTACATATATAAAATCCAACATGGCGACCATCCGAAATATTTAGTCGGTTCTCAATATCTACGAATCTATTACAGCAATCAAACTGAAATTGTGTATGTTGATAGTGGCAATTAACATAAGTAGGATATATGAAAATAGGCTGTATAGTTCTTCACGGAACTACTTGTTTCTCTTCACTTACTTTCTGGTGCATTGTTTTATAAGAGCGCATGTAAGGATTGTGCTGATCTAGTAAACGATTTAAAAGACTGAGGGTATCTTCTCTCAGTTCGTGATTAGCATCATTCAGTAGCCATAAATCATTTGCCTCTGAAAATTCTAAGATGTATAATTGGCCATATGAACTGTTTTCCTGTTTTCTGGCATATAAAGGGGAAATTCTATGATGAATGACACCTTTGATTTTGAAACAGTAAGGCCCATGGCTTGGTAGTAGCTCAGCAGTAGCACCAAAGGATACAAACGACTTAGCATTATTATACTGCCGAACCTTTATCCTAATTTTTTTTACTGATTTCGTCACAATTCGTTAACAACTGCTTAATTTCCGGAAGTATTGTGTATGGTGGAAGTTTCACTTTGCCATCGCTACAACAAAAAGAAAAGTGACCACTTGTATTTTTCTCTTTTGAAAAGTATACAGCTGAGCAGTAGTGACAAATGTTACACAGACTTCCAATTGAGAATGGTTCTATGTAGGGAATAGTATCAAAAATAGCACATCGATAAGTGGCTGAGAACGGTTTTGTGACAATCTGTTTCTGATATCGATTTGAGTCGCGTAGTGTTCGTTTCTGTTTCTTGGTATTGACGTTTTCGACCATACTTGACTCTGAGTTAGCACTGATATATAGGACGTCATAGTGACCGTTCCGGCCATCTCCAGAATACAGTAAGAAAATAATTATATTTGGTGGCGTATTTTCGGCGTTTACAATATGCGTTTTATTATTAGTAACTATGTTAATATTCATTTTGTAAACTTGAGCAGCGGCAACTAACTCAACATGGCCTCCATGAATATCATTCATAGACATATGCATTTTGTAATCATCGCTCGTATTGATAGCAGTTTCGTACATAGGCCTATCGCTGTTGCCAACAATAAAGGAAGAATAATTATTCCAATTGTCTGTAACATGTTTTACAATTCGCTTTTATGAGTCATTGTTTTGATTGAGCACACAGCCTATAAGGACGAATGATGAAACGAAAAGGAGACAGTTTGTAGCTGGTGAGACCAAAGACTATATAATTTGAAAGATTGGATACACAATACAAAATGGCGGTTCCAACATTCGACTGTAGCGGCATATTCGTGAAATTAGTTGTATTTCGTATACAGTATTTGTTGTCATTCAAAGAGATGTTGACATGACAGTGTCATTAGCAAAATGGCTGCTGATTGTGCATGAGCATTTCAGTCTCAAAGTAATCCATTCTTTGAGAAGTTTTAATTAAATTATGTGCACAGAATCATGTTCTGCTTATTGTATGTATGCATGCGACATTAGCGCCTGAGTGGAGCAGGTAGAAGTTGGATACAAACCGCTTAGAAGATTTTTAAGTGAATGCGTAAAATTCCCAAGGAGATTTGATCTCTGTTAATATAAAGTTAGATTTATTATTGGGGTGGCGTTGAATATCATGATACAATGTTAGTCGTTGTCGCCTAGCGACAATATGTCCGTCAAGTCATTCGATTCTATTTTCGTGTGACCTTGGAGGAAGTAATATTCGCAATTATTTTAATACACGGATGATATAATCAACTAAGGTGGGTTTCAATCGAGGATGCGTGAAAGGCATTACATTTAAAGGCAACAAACGTCGTCGTAGCTCAAATACTTCCCGAGATATTTCAGTTTTAGTAAAAAGTGATTTTTTTTTAAACTATTTTAATATATAACATACACAATTTTGCAGACGAATTAGTCGAGATGAGAACGGAGATGACATGGAACTAATAATTTTCGACTGATGATATTTGAATGATGATTCTTTTGTTCATGCTTTCTTACGATAACGGAACACTAATTTTGTACGACTTTGATATAGAACGACGTTGTATGTGATTAAATTCATTAGTGTGCACCTTTTCTGAGATCATCATCGTTATCATAACATTTGCTTCCCAAGAAAAACAATGGGGTAAAGAAAAAGAGATGCCACATTTGTTAGCGAGAGGGCGTATTGTCTGCCTAAATTTATACAGTGACACAAGTCAGCCATCTAGTGACGGGCATACGAACTGAACTACATTTTATAACTTCATTGCTTCATAGGGCCTAAATATCTAGTGGTATCAGTTTGTTGCTGCTTTCCACGGTAGGTGAGTGGATATCGTGTCGGTCTACTAACCCCAAGCTTGCAGGTTCACTCCTGGCCGTGGTAAGTGATTTTTGAAAGGCGGCAAAAATTACGACATCATGTCATACGATGTTGGTATGTGAAAGAACACATATGAATTCAGTAGGCCGTGTTCATAATGGAAAAATTAATCTCGGGAATTTCCGCCAACACAAAGTTCCTCATTTCTCTACTAGAAAGCGCTATAGTGTTCAAGGAGATTAGATATCTAACCTCCTTGACTTTCATAGTGCTTCAAGGAGCAACGAAATTCGACATGCAAGCTACCCTTCGGGGGTCAAATAACAAAGCTTATTATTATTCTTTAATCGTATCGGCCAACTAAGGACCACGTTATTTCAACTGGCTTCTCTGGGCTTTGATCTTTGCCCAGTGTTCCTTCATACGTGGCCGTCCACATCTTTCCCGTCTTCAACTTCGGTTTTTCTTGAAAACCCTGGAGGTCGTGTAGTTTCTTCCTGAGGGGATTGCGTTCTTGAATATTCCCACAGATAATTTCCATCTCTTGCAGGTCACTTTACACCTCTTCGAACCAGGCCGGCTTGGTCTTCTTATTTTTAAAATTGTTAAAGATCCGGTTCGTCATCGTGTGGATTTCATTCTAAGCAAGTGGCCATAAAATTCAATCCTCCTTTTCCTCATTACATCAGAGATCATCTGGACATGAATATACAGCTCATAGTTATGCCGTCGTCTATATTCACCGTTGTCTTTAATCGGGCCAAGAATTTTCCTCAAGATCTTTCTTTCCTTGATCTCCAATTTTTCTACCAGGCCTTTCTTGTTCAAGGTGAGGCATTCCGCTGCGTACAGAGCCTCTGGTCGTATGACAGTGCAATAATGCCTAAGTTTTGCGTTCAGGGATATTGACTTTATGTTGTAAACGTCCTTGGTGAGTTGGTACGCTATTTCCATTTTGTTCATGCGCGAAGTGAAGGTTTCTTGCTCACATACGTTGGGTTCTATCCACTCGCCAAGATATTTAAACTTATTTGTCCGTTTGACTTTCCCCTGGTTTACTTTTAGCTTCCTTGCTGCTGGCTTGATGTTAGTTATGAAGTGTGTTTTCTCCAAAGAGATCTGAAGACCAACTTTTGTTGCCTGTACCTGCAGCTGGTTAATTTGTTTTGTGGCCATGTCTAAAGATTCGGAGAAAATTGCAAGATCATCATCTGAAAAAGCTAGGCAATCAATAGAAAGGTTCATGTTCTTGTAACCCAGTCGCACTCCATTTTGGACCCCATCGTTCATTTCTTTGCGCCACTCGCGGATGACTTTTTCAAGTGCACAGTTGAAGAGCAGGGGTGAAAGCCCATCTCCCTGCCTAACTCCTGTCTTAATTTCGAAAGAGTCTGAAATTTCTCTTCTGAACATGACTCTGGAGGTTGTGTTAGCTAAGGTCTGTTGAATGATTGCCCTGGTTTTATTATCCAATCCAAATTCCTTTAGTATTTGAATAAGAGCTATTCTATCAATCGAATCATAGACCTTCTCGAAGTCGACGAAGGTTACCACAAATTTCTTGTTCCTTTCCTTCAGATAGAAAAGGATGGATTTCAGATTCATAATTCTTTCGGCACATGAGCGCTCTTTCCTGAACCCTCCTTGGTACTCTCCTAATTGTGGATCAAGTTGTTGTTCTGCCCTAATCTGCAGAGCTTTTGAAATAATTTTGTAAATTATCTTCAAGGCAGAAGTCCAGTCACGTGGAAGTTTTTCAGTTTCCCAAATCTCCTTGATAATGTCAGTCAATTTATCAATCACCTTTTCGCCAGCTTACTTCCACAATTCGGCGATTATCGAGTCCTCACCTGGTGCCTTGTGAATCTGGGTGGACTTATATGTTGTCTTCAAATGAGAAAGTGGAGTTTGGAGTCTCAAAATTAAGGAGGGATTCAAAGTATCTGGCAATTTTCTCTCTCACTGTAAGCTAGTCTCCCATTTAAGTCTTTGAACTGTAGACTCGGAGGATTGTATTTGCTTGGATTGCGTTTGAAGGTTCTGTAGAAGTCCCTTGTGTTGTTCCTCTGAAAGTCTAGCTCAATTTGAGTTAGTTGGATCTTGTTGTAGGCACGTTTTACATTGCGGATGATTTTTGCAGCGTGTTGTCTCTCGTTCACGAAGTTTTCCCAATTATCTTTCCCGAGTTCCATTTCTGCCAGGCAAGTTGTCTTTGCTTTATCACTGAATCACATGCATTATTCCATGTTTCTTTGACTTCGTCAGTGGAACTGTCTCCTGTGCTGTTGTTAGTTTGCTGCTAGCGTCTTCGTGGTAGCGTGTTGAACTGCTATGCCCAAGATCGCGGGATCAAAGTCGATCGAGGTCGCATGTTTTCAGAGCGATTTAAGAGGGGGTTGTCTTCCTTCGGAGGGGAAGTAAAGCCGGCGGGCCCATGTCATAGATTTATGGCAAGAAAAAGAGCCTACCACTGCAATTGGTAGTGGGTAACCCAATTTGTAGGTTATATTTCGTTAGAAACGCTCTATCAAGTTCCAACGTTCGCCGCTGTGTTTCAGTGACAGTGACATCTGGTAACCAAAGTTGAAACTACTTGTAATTGAACTTACTCATTCATCTTCATGCAATTTCATCTCATCCACTCGCGCAATCGAGGCTCACCGGCCAAAAACCGTGGCGTGAACTGTACTTTTAGCTCACCCCATGGGTGTCCGCATAGAAGCAGCTACAAACTCAGGCGAGCCAAACATGTCCTCGGACATTGCAGGAACAAAAAGCCATGCGCTAAATAAATAAATAAATAAATAAATAAATAAATAAATAAATCAAGAATGGCTGTAGACAAGGTGATCTGGAATCACCGATGCTGTTCAACTGTGTCTTGGAAAAAATTATAAGCGAATGGTTAACAATCTTACCAAATAATTATGGTATTCGAATTGGTTATAAAAAAGAAGACCTGAATATAAACTGTCTCGCTTTTGCAGATGACATTCCTTCGTTCGCTAATTCAATGAAAGAGGCCACTGACCAACTTAATAAACTACAAATCATAGCTGCTAAAACTGGACTTAAAGAAGCCTTTCATAAAACTAATTTTATCACAAATGTCAAAGATGCCTCAAAAGTCATCACGATTTGTCTGCAAAAAATCAACTAAGTCCGAAAATTTAAATACCTAGGGGAATGGATTACCCCTAATAATTCAAAAATAGCTGCCATTGAGAACAGATGTAACAAATTGGAAGGTGCCTTTCAAACCTGCAAAAACATTTACAAAAGTAAAAGCTTGTCCCGGAATGTCAAACTTTGTCATTATAACACAGTAATTAGGCCGTCAGCACTGTATGCCGCAGAATGCTTACAGATGACAAACAAAGGCCCATTGAGAAAATTAGAACTTAAGGATCGGAAAATTCTAAGGAAAATATTAGGAACTGTAAATGATAATGGTACTTACAGAAGAAGACATAACAATGAATTATTTGAACATATAAAAGATTTGGTGAGTGTGATGAGAAAAAGGAGAATGTCTTCCTTTGGACATTTGGAACGGATGGAGCATCATCGACTTTCATATCGAATACACTCATCAATCTCTAAAAAAAATTCCTATTGTAAATGGTCAATGCAAGTTAAAAAGGCCCTAACAGAAGCTCGAATCAATCTAGCTCTGGTTTGGAATAGGAACCTGTTCAGAAAGGCGGTTAAATCAAATAGTAATCTACACCCTTCAACATCTGTGATGCCTCGCCCTCACTGCAAGTGGGCGGAAGAAAAGAGAGCTGAACATTCGTCAAGAATGAAGATCTACTGGCAGACAAGAAAACAAGCATTACAGTGATCATATGAGTGAAGCACATCGTGGTCCATTGATGGCCGAAACGACTCCAAAAAAAAAGTATGTTATTGTCTCTTTCAAGCGGCTTGGGCATCGTGGTCATTTTACCCACACGTACTTGGGCGAGTGTCGGTTTTTGTCTGATAACCTGTGTTATAGTGATGGCTGTAATAGTGCATTTGAGGAGCTTGTTTTCAAAACTGAATATCTCCAAAAAAAAAATTGGTTGATTCGGTAACATTTGCCTCAGCTACATTGGATGGTAAAACATTTTAAATCAAATGTTAATATTTCCCATTAATAAGGCTGTGAATATACATGCATTATATCCATCACTTATAATATATTGAACTATATGAATATCTTTTTTTTTTTTTTTGAAAATATGGCATTTAATTTTGAATTGTACCTATTATGTTCAAAATAAATATCACGAATTAGGATAACTACTATTTGAGATTATGTGAACGATCCAGCTTCCCAAACCTAAATACAACAACCTTTTTTTTAACCAAATATATCCATTAATTTTTATCAATCTTTTATCAATAACTTTTTAAGTACCGGTACTATATATGATTTGGTGCACTTTGGGTGATAGTATGTTGCTCTTTCTAGCTATCATTTGAGTCAAGTTACAAAACTCGTTTAATCCACTTGTGAATAAGAATCATTTTCACGAGAAACGTTTCTCTGGACTTTGCCTCACGTATCTTTTGTGTTTATTGTTTTCTACTTTTTGCTTGTGTTTTTGGTTTTTGGTTTTGTGTTTGCTTTGTGTTTTTGCTTTTGAATTTGACTTATTGCTTTTCTTTCTTGGTTTTGTGTTTGTTTTCTGCTTTTGCTTTTTTGAATTTTGTTTTTGCTTTGTGTTTCTTGTTTTTCGATTTCTGCTTTTGCTCTTGTTTCTGAATTTTGCTTTTTGCTTCGTCTTTTGTGTTTTGGTTTTGTGTTTGTTTTCTGCTTTTTTATTCTGCTTTTTGCTTTATGTTTCTTGTTTTTTGTTTTCTGCTTTTGCTTTTGTTTTCGAATTAAGCTTTTTGCTTCGTCTTTTTTCTTTTGATTATGTGTTTGTTTTCTGCTTTTGTATTTTGCTTTTTGCTTTGTGTTTCTTTTTTGTTTTCTGCTTTTGTGTTTGAATTTTGCTTTTTGCTTCGTGTTTTTTGTTTTTGATTTGGTTTTGTGTTTGTTTTCTGGAAAATCAAAATAAAACAAAACAAAATAAAACAAAATCAAAATAAAATAAAATAAAATAAAAAAACAAAATAAAAACAAAAACAAATAAAACAAGAACAAAAAATAAACAAAACAAAACAAAATAAAATTAAACAAAAAATTTAAAGTAAAATAAAATAAAATAATTGAATAAATAATTTTACGACATGATCCTTATTCACTAGTGAATTAAACGAGTTTTGCAACTGGACGACTCACTAAACTATGTATTACTCCATTTTGATAATCCTGTCTGAAGATATAAATGTTCTTCCTCTCACCTGTAAAATTTGTGATTGGGAAGATATTCCGTTTTGAAAACAAGCTCCTTATTTGTATTTCCTGTGAGGGATTGGGAAACAGACAGTCATAGCAGTAAGTTAGGAATCATCGCGGCATTCGCCTGAAAAGAAGTGGGAAACCACTAGAAACCATTTCCAGGAACGCTGAGATTGGAATGGAACCCACATCTTCTCACTTTTGCCTCACAGGGCTAGGTGTACACCGTTCCAACCCCCAGACCAGAATTAAATTTTTTGGCAGAGCCCGGAATTGATTCCAGACCTCCAGGACGACGTCGTGGAGCCTGAGGTTATGTTAAATCATGAGTTACTAATTCGTAAATAATTATTTTAAAAAGACCGCCACCGTACAAATGCCGCGAGTGCGCATGCGTAGAAAGGAAATCACTATTTTACCCCCGGGTAAGGTTGGTTTTTATCTTGAGGTTATATAAATAATTGAACTAAATTAGATGTCATTGCATTACAATATGTATAAACATTATCTTTCACTGTGTTCGGGTGGTTAAATTACGAGAAAAGTTTTTTCAAATGTATAAACTTCGCTTGGCCGCCATGTTCGTTTTGTTGTTAACAGGTTTTTGAAAGTCCTATAGGTTGACTTCTAGTGGTGCCCTTTGTCACCCTACAAGATTTTAGTGCGATGTCGGTAATAGTTTCGGAGATATAGAATGCCGATGAAATATTTCGCACAGCCGCCATGTTGGATTGGTCAGACAAAATAAAATTTGATGGTAACGGTCGTAGTTGGCCGACATATTACTATGACCCCACCAAGTTTCATTGAAATCGCTCCAGCCGTTTAGATTTTATTAGGGGGGGGACACGCAAACACGCACACACACACACGGACAAAAGATGATCTCATAAGCCTATTATTAGCCTACTTTTGATTTTTGAAAGAAATGAAAGTAGTCTTATGAGATCTACACGGGGCCAAAAATTGTGTGTCTGTCTGTGTGTATGTGAGTGTGTGTACTCTGAATGTCTGCCCCCCCCCCCCCCTATCAATTCGAACACGGTGAAACCGAATTGAACGAAATTTGGTACGGAGGTAGAACTAGCAAAGGGCACCTCAGTGTCATGTTTTATATCGCCGCCATCTTGACGGAAACGTAATGGCGGCCACCCAAATGTTCAAAGCTTAAATCACATTACGACCAAATTAATCATCTGATCTCTACCATATTACGCAACATTATACCTTTTTGTATGGAGAAACTTTTGCCCAAACTACAAGGTCATCAGCCCAGTACTTTGCGGATGGCGGACATGTATGTGTGCAAATCGATTCCCCCTTTCTATTCAAGCACGGTGAAACCGAATTGAACAACAAATTTTACAGGGGTAACACTAGCAAAGGGCACCTCATATTCATGTTTAATATCCCTATAGCACGTTGTATTTCAACAAGCTAATACAACCTACATTCAATTATACTCCTTGAAAAGGACAAAGAATTATAACAATACCCATGCATTTAGGAGAACGTAGGCTATGTGTTCTTTACTGAACATCTTGTTTCATAAATAAAAATAGGCTAAAAGTGAAGTTCTCTTGTGCTGAATCCCACACGGTTGGTATCGTCTCTGCCATCGGGGGTGGAATACTGAAGTGGTAGGCACATAAATGCTTGTGTATTTTATACAAGTCAAGTCTGCCTGTCTCAATATTGACACTGTATGTGTATTCAGTTCGTTTAGAAATGTGAATGCGGCCTACGTACCATCTCCTATTCTCACAAGTAGCTCTCGGTAGGGCTTGCCAATATTGTAACCACTCCCCTCCCACACTCTTAACGTTTTGATGTTCTCTTCAATGAATTCTATTTGGGTCTATTTTTGCAAATACTTTTTAAATTATATTAGAGACTATGACTCGATGGTAAGAGACAATTTTACAGAAAAAAAAGTGATCGCGAAGCGCACTTGGGACAACAAAGTGATAATATCACATATTTCAGCGTCAAAGGACACATTTAAATAGGCCTACATACGTCAACTAGCGCTGATTCAACGCGGTTAACAAGTCACACGGCACAGTCTAAAGGGAAGGCTCTCACTGTAGATTCATCCTGTATATTCCCGGATATGTTTCTTCGCGAAGTAACAATGTGAACTAGATTTCTACAATAATGAGCTTCGTTTCAATGCCCTTCCTGACGCCAACCTCACAATAATAATAATATATTTTTTTTTAGCGTATGGCTTTTAGTGCCGGGAGTGTCCGAGGACATGTTCGGCTCGCCAGTTTTGTAGCTGCTTCGAGACGGACACCCAATGGGTGAGCTACGAGTACCGTTGGGTAGGGAAGGAGGGAAGTTGGAATGTAAGGACGAGGAGTTGGAAGGTAGCGGCTGTGGCCTATAGTTAGGGACCAATCCCGGCATTTGCCTGGAAGGAAGATGGGAAACCACAGAAGACCATCTTCAAGGTTGCCGGTGGGGGAATTCGAACCTCCTCGCCTCCCGGATGTGAGCGACTGCCATCAGTCATGCCGTAACCACCACGGCTAACTCACCCGGTATAATAATAATAATAATAATAATAATAATCTGTTCCGAATGACCATAATATCCACCATAAATACAGAGAGAAAATAAATTGATAAATATACTCCTCTAGCTATGGAGGTTGCTAGAATCTGGAGACAAAAAATGTGACGATTCTTCCTTTCCTCCTTTCTCCCACTAGCCAGACACCTAAATCCTTTTCAGTAAATCTAGCCACACTAAATCTTCCCATTTACACCCACACTATTGCACTACAGGCTGCAATTCTGAAAACCTGCAGCATTGTTCGAGGGGTTTTGAATACTCATTAGGATTTTTCTTTGGACCCTCCTGTGAAAAAGAAACGTGGAAGATAAGAAGAGAAAAGAAAATTAACTGTCAAACGTTTATGTTATACCGTATAGTATGCTATAGGCTTAAGTGTTACTCGACTCATTTTCTTGTACGTAATGTACCGATATGAGTCATGGTACCGACTGTAAGTTGAGAAAATAAAGAGATAATAATAACATCGTATGGTCTCGGATGCCGGGTGCAAGCTTTGTTATTTACCACCCGAAGGGCAGCTTGCATGTCAAATTTTGTTGTTCCTTGGAGCGCAGGGGTTCCCAACCTGGGGGCGTGCCCTCCTGGGGCGTGGGGCTTTATCAAGTGGGAGTGTGAAGTGATTTCCGAATTAAGTTTTTTTAACTCGAATATTACAATTTTGTATAATAAACATTTTTTGAATCTCTCCAAGTGATTGTCGCGCCAAGTCAATCGTTCAAAAGCACTGGTAATTGCCAACTCTCGGCACAAACCTCTGCGGGCCGCGAGGTTACCGAAAAAAGATCGTAATAAACTTAAGGTGCAAATTTAGTCACATTTGGATTCCCTGGCACAAGAATTCAACTTCTAAGTTCCTGATATCTCGTCGGATGAATGGTCCTGGATGTTAACAAGAAATTCGTTTGCCATTAACATTGAAGCACTGCCAGCACAACTTCAAGAAGAAGCCATAGATTTGAAGTGTGAATCAAAGCTAAAAGATTATTCCAAAATATTAGGATTGGGTGACTTTTGGGTGAACTGTCTTGCAGGGTATCCAGCAATATACTTCATATTATTCTATCAGAAATAACTATTCCATTATGTAGTGTCTATATCCTTCGCGTCAGATTATCGAAGAGGCTATAGAGGCGACGAGTGGAGGGTTTGGAGGGGGGGGGGGGGCGATGACCACCTGTATCTGAAAAGGGGGGCGTCAGCTGGCAAAGGTTGGGAACCACTGCGTATAGTGCTTTCTAGTAGAGAATGAAGGAACCTCTTTGTGTTGGCGGAAATTCCCGAGAATAATTTTGCCATTATGAACACGGCCTATTGAATTCAAATCGGTTCTTTTACATGCCAACAACGTATGGCATCCGTGTCGAGATTTTTGTCGCCTTTCGAAAATTACTTACCATGGCCAGGAGCGAACCTGCAATCTTGGGGTTGGTAGCCCGACACGATAACCACTCACCCACCGTGGCAAGCCAACCTCATGAGAGTTGTTAATGAGAAATTAAATGAATGAAGATGAATGAAACTAAGCAAGGATGTGGAAGGAGGCGGCCGTGGCTCGTCCGAAGGTACCCTCTCAGCATTTGCCTGAAATTAAAAATGGAAACCACGGAAAACCATTTCAAGGAGTCCGCAGAGAGCTTGCCCCCATGGCTTAGCAGTGCGCTTTAGCGAGCGTAGTCGGTAATTATTGTTACATATTTTGCATATTTGATCATAATGACTTTTTATATATACTTTGACTGTTTGTAAAGTAAAATTACATATTCTGTCTCTTACTGTAAAAAAGAAGGTATTTTTTCGCAAGTGAAATATACGATAATTCAAAACGGTCTGTATGACAATATTTGTTCAGTAGACACTTAAAGTGGGAGTGAAAATTCAAGGAGAAATAATTTTAACTCTGAGATTTGCCGATGACATAGTCATTTTGGCCGACACTCCTGAGGATTTGAATGAGTTTTTGAATGATATGGACTCCGCCTTGAGGAAAGAATTCATGATGAAAATTAATAAATGTAAAACAAAAATATTGGAATGCAGCCGAAATAAATTAGAATCCTCTATGGACATCAAATTGGCAGGTGAAAAACTAAAGGAAGTAAGAGCCTTCGGTTACTTAGGAATTAAAATAACCAGTGATGGACGAAGCAAAGAGGATATAAAAAGTAGATTAGCTCAGGCAAGGAAAGCATTTATACAGAAAAGGAATCTGTTGACATCGAATATAAATTTAGGTATTAGGAAGTCATCTTTGAAAGCCTTTGTCTGGAGCGTGGTGCTCTATGGAAGTGAAACTTGGACTATTGGTGCAGCAGAAAAGAGGAGAATTGAAGCGTTTGAAATGTGGTGTTACAGGAGAATGATGAAGATCAGATGGGTAGATAGGGTTATAAACGAAGAGGTATTAAGACTAGTGGGAGAGGAGAGATGTTTCTGGTGACTGCTAATGACGAGAAGAGATAGGTTGGTAGGACACAGACTAAGACACCCAGGAATAGCAAGCTTAGTTATGGAAGGAAGGGTCGAGTAAAAGAACTGTAGGGGTAGACCAAGGTTAGAATATGTTAAACAGATTGCCTCGGATGTAGGGTGTGGTAGCTATGTAGAGATGAAAAGATTAGCTCAGGACAGTGAGGCATGGAGAGCTGCATCAAACCAGTCAATAGACTGAAGACTCAAACAACAACAGAAACTCCGGTACATTAAACCGATTTTCCAACCAATTCATAAACTGCTGAGAAAGGGCCAGGGATACTAGTGGAGGTAAGGGGATGGGAATACACGTCACACCCTACCGGAGACTCAACGGCTGGGCTTGAGTTTATATAAGTTGTCCAATGATTGCCTGAGACTCTGCTTTTCCACCTGTTGTTCAGAGAGGCTGCTATATTTCCTCCCACCCCGCAAACAAAAAGTGCCACTCACAATATTTATTATTGGGTTTGTACGCATTTTCTCATACATAATAATGGAATGTATTTAAATTTGCTGAGCGTCTTCGGTGGCGCATTCGGTACCATGCTGAGCTCCTATGCCTAAGATCGCGGGTTCCAACCCGGCCGATGTCGTTGGATTTTTAAGAGCGTTAAAATCCTTCAGTATGCCTTCCTTCAGAGGGGAAGTAAAGCTGGCGGTCCCATGTCAAAGATGTATGGCATGTGAAAGAACCTTCCACTAGGTTAATTAAAATTGTGTGAAACTAAATATGTTGGTTAGATTTCGTTGAATCGCGCTATCAGAGTTCCAACGTTCACAATTAGGTGTCAGTGTCATCTGGTGGCGAAAGTTGGAACTACTTGAAATTGAACGTAACTTGCAGCTCACCCTATGGGTGTCCGCATTGAAGCAGTTACAGACTCATGCGAGACGAACATGTCCTTGGACACTCCCGGCACTAAAAGCCATACGCTAGATTAATAAATAATAAATAATATGGGCATTCTTAGTTAATTATCGTCCCATATAATATTTTGCGAAAATAAAATGAATAAAATTAGGAATATTCAAGTAATGTCATGTGTAATATATCATCTATATACCAAAAATATCTCTATGTATTTTAACATTTGTTAATATAATATTCTAAACTGCAAAATGCTTACAGACTCACTTGGAACATCTCTTCTCTATATATATAAAAATGAAAGTTTGTCTGTTTTTTTTCTGAATTTCCACGGAAATTTGCGATATTTGCGCGTTTCAGGCTGTTTTATGACGGATGCGCGCAAAAATAAAATTTTTGTCTGTCTGTCTGTGTGTCTGTGGACAACTTCTACGAGTCCTTATAACTCGAGAACGGCTGGGTGGATCAACGTAAAATTTGATGCAGATATCCATCAGAGGCACCACACTAATCATTGATGTAACACTTCTCCGTACCTCTCATAACAGGGGGTCTACCCCCTTAAAATACATGCTGAAATAAGCGTGAGACAAAGCTCATTTTCAGCCCCTCAATGTGAGAAACGAAACTCGGGGGCCCCAAAGGGACCCCGAAAACCACATTTTAAGGCCCTAAAACCAACAGTTTTTGAGATATTCCCAGAAAACTAATTTCACTTAATAAATTAATGAAAGAATGCATGGCGGTAACCATGGCAACTGAATCTCAGAGGTCCACCAATTTCTGTAAGACGCAATGCAGTTCCATTTATTACATTACTGTGAAGGTTTGCAAACGGCTATACGGTTATAACGGATCCAAATTAAGCTGAAATATTCATTAATACATACAATGCGCTTAAGGGGTCAAGGGGTACTCTAGATTTTTTTCACGCGATTTACACGTGCGGGTGTGGTACGGAAGGTCTATTATATCCCTTCTCTATTATATAAAAATGAATGTTTGTCTGATTTTTCGGCTTTTCTACGAAAATTTGACATATTTGCCCGTTTCAGACTGTTTTGTGACGGATGCAAGCAAAAATATATTTTTGTCTGTCTGTCTGTCTGTGGACAATTTTATGTGTCCTTATAACTCGAGAACGCCTGGGTGGATTAACGTAAAATTTGATACAGATATCCATCAGAGGCACGACACTAATCATTGATGTAACTCTTCTCCGTACCTCTCATAACAGGGGGTCTTACCCCCTTAAAATACATGCTGAAATAAGCGTGAGACAAAGCTCATTTTCAGCCCCTCAATGTGAGAAACGAAACTTGGGGGCCCTAAAAGGACCCCAAAAACCACATTTTAAGGCCCTAAAACCAACAGTTTTTGAGATATTCCCAGAAAACTAATTTCACTTAATAAATTAATGAAAGAATGCATGGCGGTAACCATGGCAACTGAATCTCAGAGGTCCATCTATTTCTGTAAGACGCAATGCAATTCCATTTATTACATTACTGTGAAGGTTTGCAAACGGCTATAAGGTTATAACGGATCCAAATTAAGCTGAAATATTCATTAATACATACAATGCGCTTAAGGGGTCAAGGGGTACTCTAGAATTTTTTCACGCGATTTACACGTGCGGGTGTGGTACGGAAGGTCTATTATATCCCTTCTCTATTATATAAAAATGAATGTTTGTCTGATTTTTCGGCTTTTCTACGAAAATTTGACATATTTGCCCGTTTCAGACTGTTTTGTGACGGATGCACGCAAAAATATATTTTTGTCTGTCTGTCTGTGGACAATTTTATGTGTCCTTATAACTCGAGAACGGCTGGGTGGATTAACGTAAAATTTGATACAGATATCCATTAGAGGCACGACACTAATCATTGATGTAACTCTTCTCCGTACCTCTCATAACAGGGGGTTTACCCCCTTAAAATACATGCTGAAATAAGCGTGAGACAAAGCTCATTTTCAGCCCCTCAATGTGAGAAACGAAACTCGGGGGCCCTAAAAGGACCCCGAAAACCACATTTTAAGGCCCTAAAACCAACAGTTTTTGAGATATTCCCAGAAAACTAATTTCACTTAATAAATTAATGAAAGAATGCATGGCGGTAACCATGGCAACTGAATCTCAGAGGTCCATCTATTTCTGTAAGACGCAATGCAATTCCATTTATTACATTACTGTGAAGGTTTGCAAACGGCTATAAGGTTATAACGGATCCAAATTATGCTGAAATATTCATTAATACATACAATGCGCTTAAGGGGTCAAGGGGTACTCTAGAATTTTTTCACGCGATTTACACGTGCGGGTGTGGTACGGAAGGTCTATTATATCCCTTCTCTATTATATAAAAATGAATGTTTGTCTGATTTTTCGGCTTTTCTACGAAAATTTGACATATTTGCCCGTTTCAGACTGTTTTGTGACGGATGCACGCAAAAATATATTTTTCTCTGTCTGTCTGTGGACAATTTTCTGTGTCCTTATAACTCAAGAACGGCTGGGTGGATTAACGTAAAATTTGATACAGATATCCATCAGAGGCACGACACTAATCATTGATGTAACTCTTCTCCGTAACTCTCATAACAGGGGGTCTACCCCCTTAAAATACATGCTGAAATAAGCGTGAGACAAAGCTCATTTTCAGCCCCTCAATGTGAGAAACGAAACTCGGGGGCCCTAAAAGGACCCCGAAAACCACATTTTAAGGTCATAAAACCAACAGTTTTTGAGATATTCCCAAAAAACTAATTTCACTTAATAAATTAATGAAGGAATGCATGCCGGTAACAATGGCAACAGAATCTCAGAGGTCCATCTATTTCTGTAAGACGCAATACAATTCCATATATTACATTACTGTGAAGGTTTGCAATCGGCAATAAGGTTATAACGGATCCAAATTAAGCTGAAATATTCATCAATACATATAATGCGCTTAAGGGGTCAAGGGGTAATCTAGAATTTATTAACGTGATTTACACGTGCGGATATGGTCCGGAAGGTCTATTATATCCCTATCCCTATTTTGTTATATTATTATTATTATTATTAGTAGTAGTAGTAGTATTATTCTTTTAATTATTATCATTATTATGGCGTACAACGAAGAGACAAAGCTCATTTTCAAACCCTTGGGGTCAGGAACAAAACTCGGGGTCCCTCAAGAGCCGTAAAGGGTCCCCGAAAACTATATTTTAAGGCTCTAAACCCAACAGTTTCTTAGATATTCCCAGAAAACTAATTTCATTTAATAAACTAAAGAAGGAATGCAAGCCACTAACCATGACAACAGTATCTCAAGAGGTGGCATCCAACTTTCCATCTATTTCTGGAATAAGTAATGCCACTCCATTTATTACATTTCTGTGAAAGGTTACAAATGGAGTACCCTAGATTTTTTTCACACGACTTACACGTGCGATATGTCGTACAGAATGTCTATTATATCTCCAAACATCAACATTATTTTCAAAAATTCCTGAATAGAAATAGTAGACTGTTTTTTGCTGATTTTAGGAATTTGGGCCATTGGAGGCTAAAAACACTGAATTTTCATGCACCACAAGCCTTTATAATTTATAAAAGGGGTCTTCCTGTAGTTGGGCACTTGACACAACGGTTAGGGTCAGTTCGTATGTGACGTGTATTGCGATTCTTCTACGAAGTTTTCAATTTTATTTTCACGACAGGAAGAACACGTTAGGTAAATTTAGTTTGAGAGCACATTTTAACTAATAATTTTTCTTTGCCAACAAACAGGTTCCAAGCCCCTAAACATTGCAACAGTAGCTCAATTGATAACATCTGGTTATTAATACCGAAGACCGTTCGAAGAATGGGTACTTCTGCTAGTACATAATAAAAATCAATATCCGGAAATGCAAAATTACGGATTTACAACACTGTAATCAAGCCTGAAGCACTATATGCTTCTGAAACGCTTATTATTGCGGGCAGATCATTAATAAAAGATGTGGAAAAGCAAGAAAGGAAATCCTAAGAATATTTTTGGACCAGTCTGTACAGGGGGAATCTGGATGAAAAGAAAATCCCAAGACTTATACCAGCACTCGGAGAAAATCTCAGACTCATTTATGAAAAGACGATTGAAATTTTACGGGCATATCCTCAGGATGGGCAATCAGAAACTGACAAAAAGATTATTAGCCTTGCCCTGAGAAAGAAAGTAAAAATCACCTGGCTGCTTGAAGTTGGAAAAGATCTTCAGGAAATAGGCATCACAGATGACATTGTAGTAGACAGAGCTAAGTTCAGAGAATTAGTCGATAATCACCGCTTTGCAGACCATCCAAGCATTATCACCAACAAAACCTGGTCACAAGATCGCAAGAGATGCCACAGCGAGAAGATGAAGAGATTTTGGGACATGAGAAAGGCAATGCCATCAGCTATACAAGTTCAATCGCGCTCCTTAGTCGGGCATGACGGAGAAAGAAGAATATTCCATATTTCACCTAATATTATTACATAAATATGTAACATATTTTGCATGTTGATATTACATAATAATCCTATCCCTATTATCAGTAGTTGTTGGATAACAGACAGATGCAATATGCGAGAGTGGTGTTTGACACTACCCTAATATTACAAATGGACAGTGTGTTGCTGTGAACATGTTGAAATATGAAATGCCCAATATCTGCATTTGAAGGATGATGCTTCACACGCACGCAAATCATATTGAAACACAGCTCTAGAACAATACAGCCTTTCAGTCGGTCAACACAATGTAGCGTGGCTTCAGTGGCGTAGTTGGTAGCATGCTGAACTGTTGTGCCCAAGATCGCGGGTTCAAACCCGGCCGAAGTCGTTGGATTTTTAAGAATGTTAAAATCTTTCAGTATGCCTTCCTTCAGGGGGGAAGTAAAGCCGGCAGTCCCATGTCATAGATTTATGGCATCCACTAAATAAACATGTGTGAAGCTAAATTTCTAGGTTAGTTTTCGTTGTAACGCTCTACCAAAGTTCACAAGTTCGTCACTAGGTGTCACTGATATCTGGTTGTGAAAGTTGGAACTACTTGAAATTGAACGGAACTTGTAGCTCACCCCATGGGTGTCCGCTTGAAGCAGCTACAGCCTCTGGCGATCCAAACATGACCTCGGACACTCCCGGCACTAAAAGCCATACGATAAATCTTATATATACATGAAAAAGGATGTTCGTTTGTTCGTCTTTTATGCGTTTATAAACCATTCATCCGATTGCGATCAAATTTTGGTGAGTTGTTGTGCACAGTCCCGGAAAAGATATAGGCGTAGTAAATCCAATTTACAATAGATGGCGCGTGAGTAGCTTCAACAAAATAGCGTGCGTTTGTTTCAAGGAAGTCCCACATGCGTTCATATACCATTCATCCCATTGTGATGAAACTTGGGTGAGATGTTCTGTACACTTCAGGTAAATCCACTTAACAATAGGTAGCGCACGAGTAGATTCAACAAATGAGCGACGACTGGCGAAGCGTTTCAAAAAAGTTCTGTATGCGTTCACATACCATTCGTCCGACAGCGATGAAACTTGGGTGAGGGGTTGTGTACACTACAGGCAAGGTTTCTGGCTTAGTAAATCCATGTTACAATAGGTAGCGCACGAGTAGATTCAACAAATGAGCGACGACGCACGAAGCGTTTCAACAAAGTCCCGTATGCGTTCATATACTATTCGACTGATAGCGATGAAACTTGCCTGAGATGTTGCCTGAGATGTTCAGGGAAGGTTTCTGGCTTAGTAAATCCACTTTACAATAAGTATCGCACAAGTAGATTAAACAAATGAGCGACGACGTGCGAAGTGTTTCAACATAGTCCCGTATGTGTTCATATACCATTCGTCCGATAGCGACTAAACGTGGGTGAGTTGTTGTGTACACTCCAGGGAAAGTTTCAGGCTTAGTAAATCCATTTTACAATAGGTAGTGCACAAGTAGATTCAACAAATGAGCGAAGACGCGCAAAGCGTTTCAACAAAGTCCCGTATGCGTTCATATACCATTCGTCCGATAGCGATGCAACTTGGGTTAGATGTTGTGTACACTTCAACGAAGGTTTCTGGCTTAGTGCATGCACTTTACAATAGGTATCGCAAAAGGATATTCAACAAATGAGCGACGGCACGCGAATCGTTTAAACAAAGTCCCGTATGCGTTCATATACCATTCATCCGATTGCTATGAAACTTTGGTGAATTGTTGTGCACACTCCAGGAAAGGTTTCTGACTTAGTAAATCCATTTTACAAATGGTAATGCACAAGTAGATTCAACAAATGAGCGAAGACGCGCAAAGCGTTTCAACAAAGTCACGTATGCGTTCATATACCATTCGTCCGATAGCGATGCAACTTGGGTTAGATGTTTTGTACATTTCAGCGAAGGTTTCTGGCTTAGTACATCCACTTTACAATAGGTATCGCAAAAGGAGATTCAACAAATGAGCGACGGCACGCGAATCGTTTAAACAAAGTCGCGTATGCGTTCATATACCATTCATCCGATTGCTATGAAACTTTGGTGAATTATTGTGCACACTCCGGGAAAGGTTTCTGACTTAGTAAATCCTATTTACAATAGGTAGCGCACGAGTAGATTAAACAAATGGGTAACGGCGCGCGTATCGTTTAAAAAAACCGTGTGCGTTCAACCATTCATGCGAGTGCAATGAAATTTTGTGAAATGTTGTTTCCACTCCCGCGAATATTTGTGATTTAATAAATCCATTTTACAATAGGTAGCGCACGAGTATATTCAACAAATGGGTGACGTCGCTCGAATCGTTTCAACAAAGTCCCGTATGCGTTCATATACCATTCATTTCTTTGCGATGAAACTTTGTTGAGTTGTTGAGTACGCTCCCATGATTTTTTTTTGAGATAGTAAATCAATTTTACAATAGTTTAGAGGTGGTTAACGGAAAAAGAAGAAAAATATTGGGAATCCAAAAGCACTTCAACAAACAAAGTTACAACGCCAACACATTCTTTGATTGGCATTGCAATGCATGCCTGGTTCAGCTAGTAAATAAATAAAACACAATGTAATTAATGGATATTTCTTCCCACCCCACAAACTGGGGAATCCAAAAATCAACCTGAAAAACTTACATATGATATAAAATATTTAAAAATATTTCTTACGGATTGCAGAAGACGAAGGAAACAGTAGGATGAGATGTTTCGCTCGTCAATCTAGCATCATCAGATCTTTAAGTTCAAATCTCTACATAGCTACCACTTCTTTACATCCAAGGCAAACTGTTTAACATATTTGAACCTTGGTACACCCCCTACAGTTCTTGTCCTCAACGCTTCCTTCCATAATTAAGTTTCCTATTCCTGGGTGCCTTACCAACCTATCTCTTCTCTTCATCAGCACTCACCAGAAACATCTCTCTTCTCCCTCTCGCCCTAATCACTCTTCATTTGTTACTCTATCTATCCCGCCCCCCTAATCTTCACTTATTTATTTATTTATTTATTTATTCATAATCCCAAAAACACGGGCTACATGACCACGATGTCACAAAAGTACCGTACGTGCAAGGAAGCAAGTAGTTGTACGTTACAATTTCTTTCAAAACAACAACTCATGTCATCTCCTTTTTAAGCGGAATCTGAACCACAGGACGTAACATTTCACTTCAAAAATCTCACATATACATTATAACTAGGCCTACTGACCGGAAATCGAACCCGGACTGGCCAAGCCGTATTCTCCCCTTCCGTTGCAAGCGCACCACACCTAAAGTATTTAAGTGTATTTAAGTGAGCTTCCTTTGTCCACGGCCGACTGGATGCGAACTGCGCTCTATAGTATATTGATATTTTTAACGGTTTGCCCAGCGTAAGCTTAAAAAGTGCACGGACGCCAGGCCTTTTGACTGAAATCGTTACTGCTTGGCTCCCTTTGATCATAAATAAATTATTTTCTACAGAAATCTTCCTCTGGATTACCTTTATAGAATGGTGAAAGCCGCATCAAAATCCATCCAGTGGTTCTTGAGATTACACATTTAATAAACGTACTGTACAGCTGTTTGTTAATCACGCCTACAATGGGATGGGAGTGCGCTCTATCGGCGACGAGTAGAAATTTTCCAATTACACGTTATGCATGGGCTCAAACTGGGACTGTCAAGGCCGGTATAGGGCGCATTCAGTCGGCCGTGGACAAAGGTAGCTCATGACTTGTCGGTATAGTGTGTATCACCACGTTTGGATAGTGCAGTGCACAATATATTCAAACGTGGAATAATAACATTAAAATGGTGGAAGTAGTAAGATTCAGCGACGAAATTGGAACGAGACGACAAAAGCTTGTTTTTTAAAATGGAACTTGTTCTACAGTTAAAAAAGAAATTAAAGTTTGATTGTATTAATCTATTCTTTGATTCATTATCTTTTGTTATCCTAAATGCATAATTCCCAAGTCATGTTTTCTACATTAAGTTCCTAACCTGAAGGGCTTATTTATTATTTTCATTATTTATATATTTACTTATGTATTTATAGCCTCCGTGGCTTAGGCAGCAGCACGCCGGCCTCTCACCGCTGGGTCCGTGGTTCAAATCCCGGTCACTCCATGTGAGATCTGTGCTGGACAAAAGGGAGGCAGACAGGTTTTTCTCCGGGTACTCCGGTTTTCCCTGTCAAAATTTCATTCCAGCAACACTATCCACTATCATTTCATGTCATCTGTCATTCATTTAATCATTGCCCCAGAGGAGTGCGTCAGGCCTCGGCAGCCGGCACAGTCCATATCCTCGCCGCTAGATGGGGGCTTCATTCATTCCATTCCTGACCCGGTCGGAGACTGGAAGCAGGCTGTGGATTATCACTTATGTATTTATGTATTTATTCATTTATTTATTTATTACATTATTTAGTTATTCATTTATTTATTCATTCATTTATTCATATATTTATTTATTTATTCATTTATTTATTTATTTAATTATGCATTTATTTATTCATTTATTTATTAATTTATTTATTTATTTATTTAATTATGCATTTATTTAAATATGTATTCATTTATTTATTTATTCATATTTATTTAGTTATTCATTTATTTATTTATTTTTTATTACCGTGGCGAAGTTAGACTCTAAACGAGGCAGGGTGTATTTAGCCCCACCACTTATCATGCACCTTGGATAGTGCTACAGTTTCCAAGGGTCACGGTTGGTGAGCTCTGGAGTTGGCGATCCCGAGGAATACCTGAACTGAGTTCGGTTTCTCCCTTTTTCACAGTGACGCTGGGACAGACCTCCTCCTCTTTCCCTTTCCTATCTGCCTTTCATCGCTCTTCTTTCTTCCAAGTCCCTCAATTCTCATTCTTCAAGGGTTGAGGGCATATCATTTCCTCCTGTCAGTAATTTACCTTTTTGTTCTTTTGTTTTTCCAATTTCTTCTTCTTATATGCAAGTTAGTTTTAGTTATAGGCCGATAACACAGACGTTAGGCCCCTTAAAACCACAATTATCATCATTATATCAAACATTCTAAACAATTTTACAGAACGATATCCGGAGTAACTTCAAATATTGAGAATAATATTATTTAACCCTTAAAGTTCTGAGTTACCCAGTTAGTTATTTGCTACTTCAGTACAGAGGTTTTTCATTTGCATTTTTAAATCGTTGTTGAGGACGTAATTTGTAACTTATCAGGGGGATTAAAATGTCTTCAGGTTTTGGGTTTTGATTATACTAAATGTAAATTCGAAATCTCACATTTATATTGATTTTACTTTTGAGACGAATTGAAATTAAAATATTTATGCCCACGCATGCATCATTTCCATATTGTGTTGGCTTGAATTAGGGTGGCGGTTATTAAAAGACGTGAAAGCTTGGATAGCGTTACGTGAGTGTAGTGAAGTGAGTAAGGTAAAGAATGAATGGAACAGGCAAGCGAAAGGCTGGCCTTGCTACTGAGCGAGTAGCGAATGCTGACACGTGTTTACAATGTCCAACACCTGACAAACAATACAGCCGGTGTGGCGCAGCTGAGTAAAGGCTTGCTGGCAACGGGCGAGAGTTCGAGCAGAGGGCCCAATAAATACAAGAAGGCAGTTTATGAGAGTGAGAATGGTTTTAATTATTATAAGTGTGATGCGAAGTGCACAAGAATGAATGAGATGATTACAAGTATAGGGGTTGGAACAGGAAGGAATTACTAAGGATAACCTTTGAGTACACTTACCAGACTGCAGAGCGGTCGAGTTGGCGTCGTACAGCACCTCAGTGGACGAAAGATGATCAGTTCCTGGTGGTGCTGGTATTTATGTGAATTGCCCGTGTTTGTGTAATATAGTCAGCAGATTCCTGCCCCACATAGCAGGTAGCTGTGTGTTTAGACTTATGTTGTAAGAATTACCACATGTGTGTATGAGTAGGCCTGCGAAGTCAAGTGTACGTGAAATGGCTACATGTTTGTTGTTGTTGTCGGTTCCTCTAGGGGTTGTGGCATGAAATGGGGGTGAGAGGTGACGAAAGGAGACGATACGGGGTGACCATACCGTGTGGGAACCCCAGGGTATAACAATATCAGGTAATGGGCCCGAAATAAAATCATTGCCGAAAATCAATAGACTCATCACTAGTACAAACAATGATATTCTCTAATCCGAAGTCACAGAGCGGCGTGAAGAATTTTCTTGTTATTCCGGCATACTTGTTTACATGCCAGATGAACTCATGAACTCCATCTGTAGAGGACAAACGTCTACAAAATACAATGTAGTTACTTCTGGAAGCAACAATCCTAACTCAAGTAGTACTACGTAATGCCCAATAGATGCCAGAACATGCCAGAGATCGAGTCAGCACTCGAATGTGTATCAACAATGCTTTTGGCAACCTTTTATATAAATTCTAACAAAAGGCCTACGTGTGGTTCTCATTTTGCAATTATGATTCTTGATGTTTTGTCCATTTCAAGGACTGCATTGAACTTTGAACATAACCTTTAAGAGGGAATAATAATAATAATAATAATAATAATAATAATAATAATAATAATAATAATAATAATAATAATATCGTATGGCCTCGGGTGCCGGATGCAAGCTTTGTTGATTGACACCCAGAGGGTAGCTTCCGTGTCGAATGTAATGCTCCTTGGAGCGCTATGAATGTCAAGGAGGTTAGATATCTAAGCTCCTGACGCTATACCGCTTTCTAGTAGAGAAATAAGGACCTTTGGGTTGGCGGAAAATCCCGAGATTAATTTTGCCACTATGAACACGGCCTACTGAATTCAAATGGGTTCTTTAACATGCCAGCAACGTATGACATGAGTATCGTGATTTTTGTCGCCTTTCAAAAAATCACTTATCATGGCCAGGAGCGAACCTGCAAGCTTGGGCTTGTTAGTCCGACACTATAACCTCACACCCTCCGTGGAAGTGATCAGTGAGTGTTTGTGGGTGTGTTTGTGAACAAAAAATTAATAAAAGAAGTAACATTGTAAAATGAAAAGTTGACAACACTTGTCACCATGGTAACAACCGGCAAAAAAAAACCATCCTTACAGTAGTCGCATATGAAGCATAACATCTGACATGTTATTCGAATAATTCCATATTACTTACATTTTTAAGAATGTACTCATAGTGCTACCTTGTGCCAGCAAACATGAAGGATTCCTGCGTGTTATTACCATCGGTAAGTTTTCATTACTATTATTTCTGCAATAACTACTTGTAAAACTCCAGTAACAAAGCCTTTCAGCAAATATGATATAATAGTGCTGTATTTTGGACGACAGTACCTCGAGTGCTTACATTAAATAAGAACACAGCAAAAGTAGTAAGACTTAATAAATCATAAATATTTTCAGCAAAAAATGATTTAATGAATATTTTCACACCAAAGAACGACAGTTTGAAGTTGATTTATTGTAGGAATATCTTTAATGGGGCCTCGAAACCTTGAGAAAAACCTTATGCGATTTACATTCCGCATAGCTTCATGGCCGACAGTGTTCGTCGTTGTACCAATCTTCACTACCGCGCGCGTTCATTGTTTTTGTTACATATCCGTCCCACTTCCATCCCTTTTCACAAAATCACCCCCACACAAAAATATGTCACACATTAAAGATATCCAGCAACCGAGCGGAAAGATGTTACACATCACAAAAAGAAAAAAAAAACAATGGGGAATATGGAAAAACATCTAGTGCACCGTTTATAGACGGGCGAAGCACTCGACTGCTTATTACATTTGTTTTCCCTTGAAAAGTATTCTTATTAGGACTTATTAAGTCCTATTAAGACTTATTATGTAACCTGCATGCTTATGGTTATCTACAGACCCTTGGCACAAAGTCAGTACCCTTAATAGACGAAGAAAAGTTGAAAAAAAATGGGGGGGGGGGGGAAGGGGGAGAAAAATATGTCTAGTATAGTTTTTCATCAGCGAAAATACATTTTCATATTTTAACGAAAATGTTAGAACGTCCCTACCTTTTCCATTTATTTACATTTTCTGTGCTTTATCCCGAGAAGGGTTCAATTCAGAACTCCGCTACGGTTGGCAACACTGCAGTCAATCACTTACAAAGAAGGTTATCAAAACACAGTCAGGTCGCAGCCTCTTTCCCGTCTCCATAAAACGGTAGGTTGAACCTCGTGGCGTAGCCGTGCGCATTTAATGGTGCACCATGGCCGTATGGGCAGCTGCAACAAGTCCAGAGATCGACGGTTCAATAAAAGCGCTGACAATGGTTATTCTGAGTGCGCGTTTTCCACAATCTGTCCTGGTAAATGCCAGGATAGTGCCCACTTGACGCTACAGTCAGAGAGGAACATGGCTTCAAATCAGCGAACAGCAGCAGAGAGAGCCGAATGGCTTTAGCTTTGACCGACATTTTGATACAGGGTATAGTTGTAAATTTTCATCTCGTACGATTTCACCAAACTTATGAGATCACCTTTTGTCCGTGTGTCTGTCTGAGTGTGCGTGTGTGTGTGTGATGGTGTGGGTGCCTCCCCTAATAACTTCTAAACGGATGGAGCAATTTCAATGACACTCGGTAAGTTCATAGCACTATTCCGGACGACCCCGACCGCGCCCTTCAAATTTTATTACGTCTGTGCGAAATATTTCACCAGCATTCAATATCTCCGAAACTATTACCGATATCACCCTGGAATATTTTACGGTGATAAAGGGAACTACTAGAAGTTTACGTATGTGATGTTTGAAAAACTGGTAACTACAAAACCAACATGGCAGCCAAGCGAAGTTGCGACATTTAAATAGACGTTTCTCGCGATTTAACAATCCAAACGCAATAAACGGTACAGTATATGTTTATACACAATGTAATGCACCGGCATCTAACTTTGTTCAATTGTTTACATATCCTCAAGATGGCGGCTGTGCGAAAGATTTCACCGGCATTCTATATCTCTGAAACTATTAGCGGTATCACCCTGAAATTTTGTACGGAAATAAAGGGCACTACTGGAAGTTCATCTATAAGACTTTCAAAAACTGGTTAACTACAAAACGAATATGGCAGCCAAGCGAAATTGAAAATTTAAATAGACCTTTCTAGCGATTTAATGATCCAAATGCAATGAAACTTGGTACAGGAAATGTTTATACACATTGTGATGCACTGGTATCTAATTTAGTTCAATTGTTTATATAACCTCAAGATGGCGGCTGTGCGAATTTTAAAATTAAGTTTTTATTTCTTGTGTCGTAATCATGCGATCGAAGTGAAAGTTTGAATAATGAACCTATGCAATACTTTTCCTTTAATGGTACATGACTATATGGCCAATACATATAACAATCCAACATGGCGATCATCCGAAATATTTAGATGATTCTCAATATCTACGAATCTATCACAGCAATCAAACTGAATTTGTTAATGTTCATAAGGGCTATGCACATAAGTTCACCTATAGGACTTTCAATAACCTGGTGATTACAAATCCAGCATGGCGGCGACGCGAAATATAAATATTCACATGGTCGTTTCCTGCAATTTAACCATCCGAGTGCAGTGACACTTGGTACAGTAAATCCTTATACAAATGTTAATCCACTGGCATCTAATTTTTATCAATTGTTTCCATAACCACAAGATGGAAGTTGTGCGAATTTTTAAAATCTCGTTTTTACTTCTTGTGTCCTAAACATGCGATTATTGTTTTAATACTACACGTACACAATAATCTGCATGTAACAGTACATAACTCTAAAACCTACATATATATAAATCCAACATGGCCACAATCCGAAATATTTAATCGGTTCTCGATATTACGAATCTATTACAGCAATCAAACTGAAATTTTGTATGTTGATAGAGGCAATTAACATAAGTAGGATATATGAAAATAGGCTTTAGTTCTTCACGGAACTACTTGTTAAGAAGTTCTTCCGCATATTCGAATATCTTATGGTAGCAAGACTCAGTGGTAATCACGTTTTCCAGTATTCCATTGGCAAACAACACAATTAACTTATTAACGATATAATCAAGGGTTGTGTGAGCTGATGTTGGTACCAGTATGAAAATCCACAGTGCTTCCCGTTGACCGACCGGGTCAGGGAATGGAATGAATGAAGCCCCCATCTAGCGGCGAGGATATGAACTGTGCTGGCTGCCGAAGCCTGTCGCACTCCCCTGGGGCAATGATTAAATGAATGACAGATGAATGAAATGATAGTGGAGAGTGTTGCTGGAATTAAATTTTGGACAGGGAAAAATGGAGTACCTAAAGAAAAACCTGTTTGCCTCCGTGGTTGTTTCTTGTTCATTCAACAACAGCAACTGCTACTGAATGAGGCGCATAAGGTGTCTTTAACTGTCTGTTACCGAGATGTACACAGGCGTATAGGCCTACATTGACATCATTTCACTGTTGACAATGTTTGGAAGACACGACGCAGGTCATGCGTAGCAAGCTAAGCGAGAAACTATTGGCAGGAAGATTGTAGTTTTACTTGGAATCCGAACCACAGGACATTTCACTTTGAAAATACTCCACTATGACCATTGGCTGCAAATCAAATACAGTAAAAATCTCATGTTTTGATGTGTAACATATTTCCACTCGATTGCTGTATATTTTTGTGGGGGTGATTTTGGAAAAGGGACGGAAATGGGACGGAAACAATGGTCGTGCGCGGTGGCAGAGACAGGTACTATATATATATATATATATTGTACCCGATTGTCACCATGTGGACCATGTGTTCGTATCCCAACTAGCTCACGGTCTTTCGAGGTATGGGACGTTCCTGCCCACAATACGACCACATGCTCAGGATTTGAGTCTACCAGGTAACTACTCTACAGGAAATATACAACATTCCTATGAATAAATATTTACTGGTCTAAAATCATGGCTGTACAACAAATACAAAACAAAGGACAAATTACAATTTATTCCCACAACTAAATAGGGTTATTCTGTGAGCTTTCTCCTTAAAAATAGCGCTACAATGCACTCAAACCTACTTCTAATATCCTGTCAATAATAGTTCAGATTACAAGGTTTTCATAGTGTTCGTCATGTGACACAATTTTATTTAATGGAATTATCTTAACACAAAAACCACATGTCACATAAACATGAATTTCTAAGACATTATTCCGTCTCCTACGACATTTACTTTAATTATCATTACTTCAATGTTCCCTACATTTATTAGCAAATATTTTGTTGTGTCGTGCGAATCATCTTCCTTCTTTCCATCCCTATGAACGCTCTAGGAAAATGAGTCATGCTTCTTAATCATAAAATAAACATAAACATGGATAGAATATTTATAGTTTCACCATATAACGATTATCTGGGTCTTGTCGGACTTATCATAGATACAACTGTGTCATGTTCTGGGAAAAACACATACCCGTTTTTCCTAAATTAGCATAAACTGGCAAAATGCACTTTAAAGAAGATGCCTACATTATTTTGGTTCAGCTTTCCCCCTCAGAGGATAACTTCGCCAAATATCATCTGATTTCTATGGTTCAACCACATATGTGAGTTGCCATACACCATTTAATTCCATTTGCATCACTAAAATACTTATATTTTAATTGCATATTGAATAACGAGATCTCTCAGTGTCCTATTGTGACTGTAATTGACAAGGGATCGGTCGAGCGACCTCCCTCCCCTCAGCAGGTCATTAAATTAGTTCCAGACAGCTCTCAAAGATGGCTGCCACGGAAATGGTCTACATTTCCTGTCTCTCTCTACCGTCAAGGCCATCTGATTTCTATTATATAACAATAAAGATCCGCTAGGCATAGTCCTAGGTAATTGAGTCATTTAATTAATTAACACCTAACTTTACAGTGTATTTGGGCTCAAATGGCTCCTATTAAACATTCATGGCAGGGGTGGAATTCTAATGATAGCATTGCCGTTCTAAGGTGATTACTTTGTGGCTTTTAAGACGCGCATCATAATGAAACCCCATGGTTATCATCAGCAGCTGTCATTTACATATATTTGTGGGAGCCACGTTCCTCGTCGACGAATATGATTCTACCTCTCGGGCAGACCATAAGTAAAAATGCACACCGCGCCTCGCTGGGCGTCCATAGTGGCTATAATTCAATGCAAGCGTTGGCAATAGACAGAATCTATCCAAATCGCTGCGTAACACATACAGTATGCACAAGGGCGATACTTCTCGAAGATTAAGCCAATTTTCACCTCACGCGCAAGCTATACTAGTCTTTCCCGTGCTTATCTTACGTAAATCACTGGATTCTACGTTAATCTGCACGCTATATGCGGCTAAACAATATTTCACATATATGACTCCATTATCAAGGTACCTGCGTTCTTCCTGTTATACTATTTAAGCCAAAGCTTTACATAGCTCCTAACACAAATGTATAAATATACTGGCTTACTTTAATTTCACATATTCATTCAAAATTTCACTGACACTGAGAAAAGCTCTCGTATTCGCGATATTCCACACTACATTCTTTACTGTTTACCAAATGACAGTATCTTAAATTAGACATGACACTATTTGAACATTACTTAGGCCAACTTTGCCCTTACTTTATGGTTGCCGACCCCAGTTATTATTATTATTATTATCTTAACGTTTAGATCCATCACTATTTTTGACCTACATGATCCTAAGCAAATCACCTTCCAAGTCATACTTTATTCAAGACGAGTGGTGAAAACTCGTTCAGTAAGTGACTATTACTTCTTTAATTTCAAAGTGATTAATCGTTACATGGTGAACTATACCATTATAATGCTATTATTTGCATGTGTACTCACGTTTCCTTCTGGGTGGAAAGTACCAGTATCTCCGCCTGAGCTCTACCATGACGATTTGACTTAATCCATCATGATATCCAATACACAACACTGAGATTCACACTTTTTACACATGATACACATATTACCACAAGTGGCCTTTACCACTGATAAACACTGAATATTAATCATTAAACACATTAACACTTTAAACTATTATTTCACAATTTATACACTTCATCTATCATTTCACATGTTGATCCTTAATCTGGATTTCACCTACGCTTGACCTCAGAGATGCGATGACTTATGATAACCGCTGGTCTCCGTGAAATCTAGTAGCGTTTTTATAGATGTTCGATCCTAGTCCCTGCACTCCCGTTCACCTCACTGTCCTGGATAGGTGGCAATAACTTCCACTCTCCCATCACTGGAGTGCTCCTGATGCTGATGTCATATAATTGACAATACCTTCCGGTATACGAACTGTTCCAAACATTATCAGTTCCTATTCACAGTAGCGAATTTATATCTGTGTCAGATAATACAGAAATATCTGCACTTTGTTACTTTTTATGCACTTCATTATTACTGATGAAGCTTACAATTTGCCTCCATTGTCTTCAACGGCGGTACGCTGATATTTTAATAATTGGCGTGCTTACTGCAGAGCGCTTGTAGACAAAGGACTAACTTCCAACTGAACTGCAACTGCTTTCCAACTCAACTTCCAACAACTGAACTTCAACTGACCCTTAGCTGACTTCGACTGACCGTAACTGACCTGTAACTGACCCTTGGCGTAGGGTGCTCTTCCCTTATATTGGTTTCTTGCACAAAATAGTTCACGGGACACGTGAGAGCGACTCCCTTCTTGAAATACTCCGTCTTCAGCCGAAATAACATCTGCATCTTGTTTAATTAGGCGTGGAGGTTTTAAAAACACTCGCGTGCCGGCGATCGCTTCGGCCAATTAATTACAATTAATTGCCTTAGTTCAGCGCGTGGGATGCCACGGTGGGGATTTCCCGCTGGTTGGTTAAAGTATTCGTGCTCTCGAGCGTGAGTTAGGTTGTAATGCGGTCATTTTGAGAAATAGGCGTAATTTTAGGTGAAAAACCACTCCTAAATTACTCCTCCGTGAATACATTCATCTGTGTGTATGTTCCATTGCATTACAATGCTCCATTTATCTGTAATTAATTAATTTCTTGTGGGCTTGGTCCCGCCAAAGCTTTGCTCGTTGTCGACCGGTGGATTCCCGGGTCATTAATTTTTAGCTGTCTGACCGCCCTAGACGGAAATAGTTCCGTAGGCGCCAGGGCTACCCCGCCTACTTGTTAAAGTCATTTGTCAGACTTCAAAATAGCCTTCTCTCGACTTCGTATGCACTGAAAACGTACATTCCCTTGCATTTTGCTTATAATTTCTCCTTTCAATTGCTATGATTTGCACCTAAATAATCGTGAAATCACGCTAGACTATTATGTGTCAGTAGACCTCTCATTGCTCTGTGGGTTCCATATAATGGCTCCCCCTTAGAGACCACTGGTTCGACCTTAGGCATAACCATTTGCCTGGTCTTTTCTGATAAGGCCTGAGTTTGATACCAGACTGCCGTGACCAGTTGGGCACATCTTTCTCCTGCTAAGTTCGAAAAATTCATTTCATAAGTGAATTTTTCGGGCCTATCAGCTGGTATCAACTCCTTGCAGTATTTACTTTAAGCGGTCATTGCTCTTGGCAATGGGCTTTCACGTTTTCCCATTCTACTCTTGTCTGCTGTCTCGTAGACTTTCGTTTTCCTGTCTCAATTGTTCATTCATCTCCTCTAACTCCACAGCGGCTCCCTTCAACTGGTCGTAAAACTCCTGCAGTCGACAGCTGCATTCTCCCCTCGTGTCCGCTGGGCTGGCGAGCTGTTTCCTTTTCTTCGACCCTTCTCGAGCCTGCAAGCTTTTCTCCAGAACCTTTCCGTGCATACGTAATGATTCCTCGTTCACTTGGATGTGTGTAGCTTGCTCTTCTCTCGCTTCATAGTCTTCTGGTGGACTATATAACTTCAGATTAGCGGCATTTACCACAACTTCTCTACCTGTTGCCTCATTAAGTACGAGTTAGGCTTTACTCGTTGGCACATATCACATGTCCTGATAGTATTTCTGACTGTTTCTCTAAGTTTAGGCCAAATAAACGCCTCTTTAAGCAGGGCAACAGTCTTATCTACACCTGAATGTCCAAAAGCTCGGTGTGCTAGCCAAACTAGCCTTCTCTGCAATGCTGGTGGTACAACAATCCTAGGTTTTGTGTGGTCAGAGTCGCTCCATTTATGTAGCATCTGGTTAAACCATAGATATTCCGTTGAAAGTGCTTCAGCTTCCATATACATCGGGGTTCCTCTATTCAGCTTTCCCTCGAAGTAATTTATCATCAACCGTATCCAGGGATCTTCACGTTGAAAAACGGTGATGTTCCTCAGATCATCTAAGGTCTTCTGATCTCTATCTTCTATTTCAATAGCTAGAGTTTCTTCTTCCTCTGCTGTAGGGTATCTGCTTAGCAAATCAGGTATGATATTGTCCTTCCCCGGGCAATATTCTATTTCCACTTGAAATTGTTGTATGTACAGGGACCACCTTGTCAGTCTTTGACTCGACAAGTCAGTTTTCAGCAGGAACGTTAGGGCTTTATGGTCTGTTCTCAAAATAATTCTAAAACCATAAATCAGCTTGTGCCAATACTGTAATGCATACAGTATCGCAAGTAATTCGATCTCCGTGACCGTATAATTCTTTTCATTAGGCCTCAACCTTCTACTGATGAATGCGATATAAGTTCTCTCCTCTGGCCTGTCCTTATTTTCCTGATACAACATAGCTCCAATGCCTACGAAGGATGCGTCAGTCTGGATGATAAATTTCTGAGTGTAGTCCGGATATCCCAATTTAACATAATCTAACAACATCTGTTTAGATTTCACGAAGGCTTCCTCGCATTGCTCCGTCCATCGCCATCTTCCTCCCTTTTTAAGAAAGTCTTGGAGTGGTGCTACAGTCTCGGTGTACTTCGGACAATGGTTCGAAAAGAATCCAATAACGCCCAGATATTGCCTGACGTTCTTCACCTTCGTTGGTCTCGGGAAACGTTTTATGACTTCCAGTTTTCCCGGATTAGGCCTAACTCCTTGTGCATCGATTACATGACCTAGAAATTTAACTTCTCTCTGAGCAAAGTTAGACTTCTTTATATTGACCTTGAAGTTAGCCTGACTTAGGTCATATAACAACTTGCGTAGATCTCTGACATGTTCTTCAACTGTTTCAGAGGTCAGTAGTATATCATCTACGTAGCATATGGTTGTAGCTTTTACTTCTTCGGATAGGTTCCTATCTAGCGCTCGTATCAACGCTGAACCTGCTGTTTTTAATCCAAATGGAAGACGGACGTATGAGTACGTGTGCTGGTCAAATAAAAATCCGGTTAACAGACTTGTTTTCTCTTCCAGAGCAAGATGGTGAAAACTTGCCGTTAGATCAAGATTTGAGAATACAGTCTTTCCTTTGAACCTTCTGAGTACCTCCTTAATGGGTGGAACTGTATCAAATTCCGGTATAACCTTGGAATTCAAATTTCGTAGGTCCAGGCATATCCTCACACTTCCATCCTGTTTCGGTACAACTACCAGTGGGCTGACATAAGGTGTGGCTGTCTTTACAATGACGCCTGCTTCTAGCATTTCCTGTATCGCTTCTTTGACCTTTAAATAATGTTTCTCAGCTACAGGATACGGCTTCTGTTTGAATGGCGTCCAATCGCTGACTTGAAACGCATACTGGAAATTCTTGATCCGGCCAGGTCTCGAATCGAAGACTCCTTTATACTCGAATAGCAGTTCCCTTAGCATTTTCTTATATTCTGGACCAAATTTAGCTTCCTCAATCTTCTCTTCCAGGCATTCTTCAAATTTTGGTTCGAGATCTTTTTCAATGTCTGCGGCCAGTGTTGCCAACTCTTCCTCAATATCTTCTATTGTCGACACTGCCTCCCCAGTCATATCTCCGTATTTATGCCATACGTATTCTTCTTGTCTCGCTTCATTATACCTTAATGAGAGTTCTAAGTCTTCCTTTCCCTCACTTGCGCGAAACATTACAATGTCTTGCGAGAGATCTATAATAACTTTATACTCTCTTATGAAATCCATCCCAACAATAAGGTTATATGGCAGCTTATTTACAAGTAGGAAGCTCTGTGAGAATGTAGAGTTCCCTATCTGCAGATCTAAAAATACTTGGTATCTGCATATCATAACTTTGTCTGGTATGACACCTTTTATTTTCACGCTTGAAATGGGTATTTTCAATACGTGGATTTTACTCTGGATTTCATTGTATAATGCCTGGGTTATCAAACTCACTGTTGATCCAGTATCGATGAGACTTCTTACTTTCGTTCCCGCAATGTTTACAATAATAATAGGTAGTTCCCTTCTTACATTGACCGTTCTTTCATCGAGGTCTTCGATAAGCTCCTCAGGTTTGGCAATCCAGTTAATAACATTTACTGTATTCCATCCTGAACCTATCTCTCTCTGGTCATTTAAAATTGGTGTTTTTTTTTTTTTTCAATTGCTCCATTCTTTGTGGAGTTCTTCTGCCTGTCTTCATGCTGTTGAAGTTCCAGACTCTTGGCACCATCATCATTTTGATATATGTCGGGTGACCTTCTATTTCGAATCGCTTCATCCCAGTGAACTCGCGACTGTCTTGGATCATCTCCGCGCTCTTCCATGTATCTTAAAGATGCATGATAGCGTTCTTCCGCCTCTTCATCGAACCCACGACTCTGCTCTTGGGATCTCCATCCTTGGTTATTCCCATTTCGGCCGTAATTTCTTCTGTTATCCAGCTGCTGGTCTCTGGTACCACGCTGATTCCAGTTTTTCCTTCCTTGGTTACCACGGTTCGAACCTCCTCGATACGCTGGCCTCCAATTTTGGTTTTCGCGTCCTTCGCGCTGCCAGTCGGATTTTTCTGTTTCGGTGCTTGTAGACTTGCATTTCGTCTGCACCTTCGTTGGCTCGATCGGCGTATTCGTCATATTAACTTGTTCCACATGTCGACTTTGTCTTGCGTGCTGCACTGTGGTTAAATCAAGTTGTCTCAGCACCTCCTCCATATCGATTGCAGTTTTGGCGTTTGCTGAGATTAGCAGGCGCTGCACTTCATACGGCAGCTGCTTAGCTATTGCTATGCATAAGTCTGACTCTCTGAGTCCTTCGTCGAGCTCGCGAAAACGGCATAATTGGTTCACAAAAAACTCTCCGTACTTGGTCGGGTTACTAGTACTGTAACGCCTGGAATACAAGTCCAGTCTGAGGTTTTGTTGTACGCTCGCGTTCCAATACCTGCTTAAAAATGCTTGGCGAAATTCCTCAACGGTGTCGAACGTGTACCTAAAACTTCTAAACCATAGAGCACACTCTCCATCGGTTAGTTTTTCAATCGCTCTCAACCTGCGCTCTGGCGGTACTTTCGCATCATTCAAGTACTCGGAAACTTCTTTAAGCCAGTACTTGGGTGTCATATTAGAATTACTCCCAGAGTATTTCTTTGGTTTTTCATCACTAGCCCTTATAACTGTGACTATTTGGTTCTGTACAGCATTTGCCTGCGGTGTTGACATAGCCATTGGCATACCAGGTGTGGCATACGGGCTGTCACTTGGCATTGCTGCATTCTTTGGAGTGGGCTGTATTTCTATCTCTGCCCATTTATTCCTCCTATTCTCGTCTATACTTCCTTCGCTAGACCTAGGATTCCGCAACATGGATTCTTCCTGCGCTATCATTCTCGTTTCTAATTGGCTGTGCCTGTTTTCAGTCCTTTCCAAACGAGCTAATACCTCTCGTTCTATTTTCTCTAGGCGATCTCGGTTTCTTTCTGCCATAGAAAATACCTTTTCTTTATTATCCTTAAGGTTTTCCTTCAGGTGGACAATTTCTCCTGCTAGACTTTCTCTTACTTCGGCAAGAGTCTTATCACTGGCTTCAGTCTTTAAGCCTTCTCGAAGCTCTAACTCTTCGCGTAAGCCTGTAACTTCCCGTTGAATGTGACCTTGTATATGAGATATTTCAGTCCTTATTTTTGTGATTTCTCCTTGGTCTTCGTCCTGTCTTTTATGGAGAACTGCTAAGTCGTTCTGAGTGTGTTCCAACTCTTTCTGCACCTTTCCAACTTGTATCTTCATATTAGACATTATTTCCTTATTATCTCGATCAGACGTCTTTATTTCCTGCATTTCCTTGCATTGGTCAAGGATATTCTGGTCCTGCTTTCTTAAAGCTTCGTCTACAGCCTTGGCATAACCTGCCATTCGCGTATTCCATTTTAGTTCATTATCCTCGAACCTATGATCCACGGTCTGAGTAAACGTGTTAAATTGTTCTAACTGACGTTTCGTGTTAGCTTCATTCTGACTTTGAATGTCTTTAAGCTCCCGGGACATACTGTTTAAATTATCGTTAATTTCACGCTGTGACTCTCTGCACATTTGCAAATTGCTTTCTAATTTTAATTCAATAGACTCAAAGCGTTTTTCGTTATCATTTTGCATTTCTGAGATCACGCTAACAATATTCTTAGTTACCTGTCTCTGGACAGACTCTTTAACGTCGTCCATTTTCTTATTAACCTCTCCTAGGTTTAATTCTAACTGTGTGTTTACACTGGCTTGATTAGCCTCTAGTCTAGTATTGACTGTAGCCAACATCTGGCTTACCTCAGTTTGACTAGCCTCTAGCCTATTGTTTATTTCGGTTTGATTGGCATCCAATCTACCCGCTATTTCATCTTTAAATGCTTTGGATTCTTCCTTACTCTTAGCGTTTATAACATCGAAATGTTCCCTTAACTCGGCGATACACCTGAGTACTTCTTCCGTTCCGGCCATCCTGTACTACTTAATTTGAGATTCAGGTAGGCCCTAGCTGAAGACACTGGCGCGTTCTATTGGAAAGAAAAGATTCCGATCCCGCGACAACAACAACAACATATTATAAAATGTCAAAACTAACTATGGAATGGGTATAGACCCTCGTACCCGTCTGGCAACATTTGTCTGACGTCTGAACATCATCTAGAAAAACTCACAATCGCTCAAACCAAGTTTGAGGAAAAAAAATTATTTCTATGGTTTTCCCCATGAAAACCATGCTATTATTATGGGGTTTTTCTAAATCCCATAAGCCAACCACGTACGGGCGCCATGTTAATCTTTATATATAGATTAATGGTGGCTATTGTAAGACATCGGCCATATTCTAATTTATTATTAAAACTGTCCAAGGAGTGGTTTTTACTGCCGAATGCCCCACATTGGGCCATGCCATGTTAATTTATTTATAGTTTCATGCCCCACAGGTGGGTGACATGTTAATCTAGGGTAGACAACATGCTTATTTATGCCAAGCTCATGCTGCTTAAGTGGAGGTTACCTGTATTTTAAACTGGCCCCACATATCAGCGTCATGTTATTTTATATGTGTTATCTATGGCTATGGTTTATGAAAGTTACAATTATATAAGCATGTCTTATGGAGGATTAACAATTATTTTTAATGTGGTGGCTTATTAACAAATGGGATGCGGCCTTCCTATTCTGTCCTAATTTCTATGCTATATTTGCTTCTACCATTAATACCTTGACCGACTTAAGTAATTACCTGTGACTCAATCCAAGTACAGAGACAACTCCCCCATGTACCCGATTGTCACCATGTGGACCATGTGTTCGTATCCCAACTAGCTCACGGTCTTTCGAGGTATGGGACGTTCCTGCCCACAATACGACCACATGCTCAGGATTTGAGTCTACCAGGTAACTACTCTACAGGAAATATACAACATTCCTATGAATAAATATTTACTGGTCTAAAATCATGGCTGTACAACAAATACAAAACAAAGGACAAATTACAATTTATTCCCACAACTAAATAGGGTTATTCTGTGAGCTTTCTACTTAAAAATAGCGCTACAATGCACTCAAACCTACTTCTAATATCCTGTCAATAATAGTTCAGATTACAAGGTTTTCATAGTGTTCGTCATGTGACACAATTTTATTTAATGGAATTATCTTAACACAAAAACCACATGTCACATAAACATGAATTTCTAAGACATTATTCCGTCTCCTACGACATTTACTTTAATTATCATTACTTCAATGTTCCCTACATTTATTAGCAAATATTTTGTTGTGTCGTGCGAATCATCTTCCTTCTTTCCATCCCTATGAACGCTCTAGGAAAATGAGTCATGCTTCTTAATCATAAAATAAACATAAACATGGATAGAATATTTATAGTTTCACCATATAACGATTATCTGGGTCTTGTCGGACTTATCATAGATACAACTGTGTCATGTTCTGGGAAAAACACATACCCGTTTTTCCTAAATTAGCATAAACTGGCAAAATGCACTTTAAAGAAGATGCCTACATTATTTTGGTTCAGCTTTCCCCCTCAGAGGATAACTTCGCCAAATATCATCTGATTTCTATGGTTCAACCACATATGTGAGTTGCCATACACCATTTAATTCCATTTGCATCACTAAAATACTTATATTTTAATTGCATATTGAATAACGAGATCTCTCAGTGTCCTATTGTGACTGTAATTGACAAGGGATCGGTCGAGCGACCTCCCTCCCCTCAGCAGGTCATAAAATTAGTTCCAGACAGCTCTCCAAGATGGCTGCCACGGAAATGGTCTACATTTCCTGTCTCTCTCTACCGTCAAGGCCATCTGATTTCTATTATATAACAATAAAGATCCGCTAGGCATAGTCCTAGGTAATTGAGTCATTTAATTAATTAACACCTAACTTTACAGTGTATTTGGGCTCAAATGGCTCCTATTAAACATTCATGGCAGGGGTGGAATTCTAATGATAGCATTGCCGTTCTAAGGTGATTACTTTGTGGCTTTTAAGACGCGCATCATAATGAAACCCCATGGTTATCATCAGCAGCTGTCATTTACATATATTTGTGGGAGCCACGTTCCTCGTCGACGAATATGATTCTACCTCTCGGGCAGACCATAAGTAAAAATGCACACCGCGCCTCGCTGGGCGTCCATAGTGGCTATAATTCAATGCAAGCGTTGGCAATAGACAGAATCTATCCAAATCGCTGCGTAACACATACAGTATGCACAAGGGCGATACTTCTCGAAGATTAAGCCAATTTTCACCTCACGCGCAAACTATACTAGTCTTTCCCGTGCTTATCTTACGTAAATCACTGGATTCTACGTTAATCTGCACGCTATATGCGGCTAAACAATATTTCACATATATGACTCCATTATCAAGGTACCTGCGTTCTTCCTGTTATACTATTTAAGCCAAAGCTTTACATAGCTCCTAACACAAATGTATAAATATACTGGCTTACTTTAATTTCACATATTCATTCAAAATTTCACTGACACTGAGAAAAGCTCTCGTATTCGCGATATTCCACACTACATTCTTTACTGTGTACCAAATGACAGTATCTTAAATTAGACATGACACTATTTGAACATTACTTAGGCCAACTTTGCCCTTACTTTATGGTTGCCGACCCCAGTTATTATTATTATTATTATCTTAACGTTTAGATCCATCACTATTTTTGACCTACATGATCCTAAGCAAATCACCTTCCAAGTCATACTTTATTCAAGACGAGTGGTGAAAACTCGTTCAGTAAGTGACTATTACTTCTTTAATTTCAAAGTGATTAATCGTTACATGGTGAACTATACCATTATAATGCTATTATTTGCATGTGTACTCACGTTTCCTTCTGGGTGGAAAGTACCAGTATCTCCGCCTGAGCTCTACCATGACGATTTGACTTAATCCATCATGATATCCAATACACAACACTGAGATTCACACTTTTTACACATGATACACATATTACCACAAGTGGCCTTTACCACTGATAAACACTGAATATTAATCATTAAACACATTAACACTTTAAACTATTATTTCACAATTTATACACTTCATCTATCATTTCACATGTTGATCCTTAATCTGGATTTCACCTACGCTTGACCTCAGAGATGCGATGACTTATGATAACCGCTGGTCTCCGTGAAATCTAGTAGCGTTTTTATAGATGTTCGATCCTAGTCCCTGCACTCCCGTTCACCTCACTGTCCTGGATAGGTGGCAATAACTTCCACTCTCCCATCACTGGAGTGCTCCTGATGCTGATGTCATATAATTGACAATACCTTCCGGTATACGAACTGTTCCAAACATTATCAGTTCCTATTCACAGTAGCGAATTTATATCTGTGTCAGATAATACAGAAATATCTGCACTTTGTTACTTTTTATGCACTTCATTATTACTGATGAAGCTTACAATTTGCCTCCATTGTCTTCAACGGCGGTACGCTGATATTTTAATAATTGGCGTGCTTACTGCAGAGCGCTTGTAGACAAAGGACTAACTTCCAACTGAACTGCAACTGCTTTCCAACTCAACTTCCAACAACTGAACTTCAACTGACCCTTAGCTGACTTCGACTGACCGTAACTGACCTGTAACTGACCCTTGGCGTAGGGTGCTCTTCCCTTATATTGGTTTCTTGCACAAAATAGTTCACGGGACACGTGAGAGCGACTCCCTTCTTGAAATACTCCGTCTTCAGCCGAAATAACATCTGCATCTTGTTTAATTAGGCGTGGAGGTTTTAAAAACACTCGCGTGCCGGCGATCGCTTCGGCCAATTAATTACAATTAATTGCCTTAGTTCAGCGCGTGGGATGCCACGGTGGGGATTTCCCGCTGGTTGGTTAAAGTATTCGTGCTCTCGAGCGTGAGTTAGGTTGTAATGCGGTCATTTTGAGAAATAGGCGTAATTTTAGGTGAAAAACCACTCCTAAATTACTCCTCCGTGAATACATTCATCTGTGTGTATGTTCCATTGCATTACAATGCTCCATTTATCTGTAATTAATTAATTTCTTGTGGGCTTGGTCCCGCCAAAGCTTTGCTCGTTGTCGACCGGTGGATTCCCGGGTCATTAATTTTTAGCTGTCTGACCGCCCTAGACGGAAATAGTTCCGTAGGCGCCAGGGCTACCCCGCCTACTTGTTAAAGTCATTTGTCAGACTTCAAAATAGCCTTCTCTCGACTTCGTATGCACTGAAAACGTACATTCCCTTGCATTTTGCTTATAATTTCTCCTTTCAATTGCTATGATTTGCACCTAAATAATCGTGAAATCACGCTAGACTATTATGTGTCAGTAGACCTCTCATTGCTCTGTGGGTTCCATATAATGGCTCCCCCTTAGAGACCACTGGTTCGACCTTAGGCATAACCATTTGCCTGGTCTTTTCTGATAAGGCCTGAGTTTGATACCAGACTGCCGTGACCAGTTGGGCACAATATATATATATTTTGAGTCATTTCAGTCCCACCCAATTAGGGCGGGCGGGCACCTATAGATGGCCGAATCATCTCATGGGCCAGCGGAGGGGAGTGTTTGGGAGTTATAGAGTTATAGGAGAAGGGTGGTGGTGAATTGTAAAAATTGGTGAAGGAGAAATGACTTGACCTCTTGCCTAAGATTTAAGTTTTGAAATTTATTAAGTTGGAGAAAATTGCTCTTTTGTGCACTGTGCTATTGTAAATTTTGGAGTCGGTAGGTATGTAGTTTTGTGGATCATGAGTTTATTGGTTTGTAAGTTAGAAATTCGGAAAATGTTTGAACTTTATATTGTGGAAATTTGAGAAAGTAGAGAATTTCGAAATTGCTGCGATTTTTTTTATTTTTTTTAGAAAAGTGTGATGATGTATTCTGAGATGGGAGTTACTGATGATTCTTGTGGAGATGAGAAACTGTGTTGAGAGAAGAAGAGAGGGGGAAAATATGTATGAGATGGGGAAATTGATAGGTACAACGACGAACTGTCGGCCATATGACTATGTGGAATGTATATCGCATACAGTTAACTTCAAGATTTGGAGGCCCCATTAAAGATATTCCTACAATAAATCATCTTCAAGTTGTCGTTCTTTGGTGTAAAAATATTCATTATATCATATTTGCTGAAAGGATTTGGCACTGGAGTTTTACAAGTAGTTATTTCAATGACCAACAGAGTTCACTGTTAACAAGGGATTTGAGCTCCCGGCGGACGCATAGTAGGATAACATGTCACATGTTACACAACATATGTGACTACTGTAAGACTCGTAATTATTTTGTTTTCAAAATAAAGGAATAACCCATCGTGTTGACCGACTGAACATACCAAATTTCGGTTACTAAGGCAACACTGAAAAAGGCTTCAAACATCATAATCAAATATATATATATTTAAAAATCTTACTTGCACTGACCGGGAATCCAATCCGGTCCACCGTGGAGAGAAATCAACTGCTTGACCGCTGAGCCACCACACCCGTAAGAAACTTCTGGCTTACGAAGCATCATAGTGACAATTTACTGGCTTCTGCTGTTGCTCTTTGAGTCTTCAGTCTTTTGACTTATTTGATGCAGCTCTCCACGCCTCCCTGTCCTGAGCTAATCGTTTCATATCTGCATAGCTACCACACCCTACATCCAAGGCAATCTGTTTAACATATTCTAACCTTGGTCTACCCCTACAGTTCTTGTCCTCGACCCTTCCTTCCATAACTAAACTTGCTATTCCTGGGTGTTTTAGTATGTGTTCTACCAACCCATCTCTTCTCTTCATGAGCTGTCGCCAGAAACATCTCTCCTCTCCCACTCGTCTTAAGGGGAGCATTAAAGGCAAAAATGTGAATTTTTCAACATTTTACAAAGTATGTCCTACAATATTATTTACTGTTTAATGAATAAAATGGTGTATAATTTATCTCTGTGTGATTGTTAGAAGTATTTTATTTTTAGTCTACTTTTCACATTTTGCAAAAATGAGGAAAAAGTAGACTTATGAGATCGGGCAAATGTGTGTCTGTCTGTCAGTCTGTCCTTCTGTCTGTCTGTCTGGCTGGCTATGTGTGTGTGTCCCCCTATCAACTCCTAAACGACTGCAGCAATCGAAACAAAATTTGGTAGGAATAAAGATCTATACCGGAACATCTCACGGCCATATTTGAAAATGATGTCAGTGCTACCAACTGCTGAAAAATCGCAATGGAAATTTGAGCTCCATGTTGGATATCTTGGAAGGTAAGAATGGGAGCAATTTCAAAATTGGCACACGTATAGATAATAATATTGCAGTTTAATTTCCAGGAGCCCATACATGGCAGTGTTGCCAAAATGATTATAAGCCTGCTGATAGGTCCATTCTTTAAATGCATATAACTTCTACACTATCAACTGGATTTCAACCACATTTTGTATGTGCTATGTGTACATAAACAGATATGACTGGGCGTATTCCTAAGAGCCACCAGGGCTGCTAACTGTTAATAAATGCTCTCAATTTTTCTAAATCCAAATACCCATATATCAGAAAGTATGCAAGCCGACAGCTTTAAATAATGCACACGTATAGTACCTGACATTCTATATTAATTTGGAGTAACTTATATACGTCAGTGCTACCAACATGATTCTAAGCCTGCTGAGAAGTCCAACTTTAAATACATGTAACTTCTACACTAACTAATGGATTTCATTCAAAATTGGCACAACAATAGATCATATTATTTCAGATTATTTCTGACCAATACATACATGGCATTGTTGCCAACATGATTTTACGCGCGCTGTTAGATCCAATGTTTAACCTCATGTAACGTCCATGCTATCCATCGGACTTCAACCAAATTTTGTATTCTGTACCCTAAGAAATGGATTTAAGAATATATTCAGTCACCAGGGCTACCATCTGTAGTGCTTTATTAGGCTACATTATACCAGATATACAGTATTTCCAACTAATTAGAAATTTCGATATTACCAACTTAATTTCGTCATTATTCTAGATAGATCCATATAGATTATTCATTGGCATGAATCTTAAATTTTAAGAAAAGTAGGCTCTTTAGTTCGTCACGGAACTTCTTGTTAATTTCATATCATTGCTTGCATATCCGTCAGGCTGGTTGATTTTAGACAAGCATCTCTTTATTTACAAATATCTCTGAAACTACTGCACGTAGAAGGCTGTGGTCTTCACCTACCGATAGAGAATACTGAGCGCTCAATTTTCGTTACTCTTCTGTTTCAAATATGCCTGCTTCTGTGCTTGTCCTTGTGTGAAGAAAGTCAAATTTCGTGTGAATTAGTGTCTATGGAAGTGCTTCCGTTTAGTTTGGTTGCACTCATTTTGATAAACAAAGCATAAATATGCCTAGAAGTGCTACTCAATTTAGGAAACGTAAGTTTTGTGGCAACCAGTATACTAAAAACACAACACCATGTGGTTCACATGAGGTAGAATCCACCAACAGTGTAGAAACAGATGGTCAAAATGTGACACCAGGCTAGAATACGGACACGCCCCCTACCAGTGCAAGTGAACCTAAATTAGGTAAACATTTTGAAGAACTGGGATCATTAGAAGAAACCTCAGAGAGTAATAGTAATGATTTAGGTTATGTTTTACTTGATATGAACATTTTTAGTCAAGTTTTGACTGATTTTTAGCCTATTTTCAATTTTGAAAAAAGAGGCTTATGAGATCACATTTTGTCCGTGTGTGTGTGTGTGCAAGGAGTGTGTGTGTGTGTCCCCCTAATAACTACTAAACGGCTGGAGCGATTTCAATGAAGTTCATAGCACTAGTGCGGACGACCCCGACCGTGCCCTTCAAATTTTGTTACGTCTCACCAATCCAACATGGCGGCTGTGCGAAATATTTCACCAGCATTCAATATCTCCGAAACTATTCCCGATATCACCCTGGAATTTTTACGGTGATAAAGGGAACTACTAGAAGTTCACGTATGTGATGTTTGAAAAACTGGTAACTACAAAACCAACATGGCGGCCACGCGAATTCGCGACTTTTAAATAGACGTTTCTCGCAATTTAACCAACCAAACGCAATAAAACTTGGTACAGTATATGTTTATACACATTGTAATGCACCGACATCTAACTTGGTTCAATTGTTTACATAACCACAAGATGGCGGATGTGCGAAATATTTCACCGGCATTCTATATCTCTGAAACTATTAGCGGTATCACCCTGAAATTTTTTACGGAGATAAAGGGCACTACTGGAAGTTCATCTATAAGACATTCAAAAACCGGTTAACTACAAAACGAACATGGCGGCCAGGCGTATTTGAAAATTTTAAATAGACCTTTCTCGTGATTTAATGTTCCAAACGCAATGAAATCTGGTACAGGAAATGTTTAAACACATTGTAATACACTGGTATCTAATTTAGTTCAATTGTTTACATAACCACAAGATGGCGGCTTTGCGAATTTTAAAATTAACTTTTTATTTCTTGTGTCGTAATCATGCGATCGATGTGAAAGTTTGAGTAATGAACCTACGCAATAATGTTCCTTTAATGGTACATGACTCTATGGCCTGTACATTTAACAATCCAACATGGAAACCATTCGAATTATTAGACGGCTCTGAATATCTTCGAATTTATTATAGTAATCAAACTGATTCTTTTATGTTCATAGGGGCTATGAACTTAAATTCACCTATAGGACTTTAAATAACCTGGTGATCACAAATCCAACATGGCGGCGACGCGAAGTATAAATATTCACATGGACGTTTCTCGCAATTCAACCATCCGAGTGCAGTGAAACTTGGTACAGTAAATCCTTATTTGAATGTTAATCCAGTGGCATCTAATTTATTTCAATTGTTTCCATAACCACAAGATGGCAGCTGTGCGAAATTTTAAAATCTCCTTGTTACTTCTTTTGTCCTAATCATGCGATTGTCGTTTGAATGCTACACGTACACAATAATCTTCATTTAACAGTACATAACTCTAGGACCTACATATATAAAATCCAACATGGTGGCCATCCAAAATATTTAGACCGTTCTCAATATCTACGAATATATTACAGCAATCAAACTGAAATTTTGTATGTAGATAGAGGCAATTAACATAAGTAGGTTATATGAAAATTGGCTGTATAGTTCTTCACGGAACTACTTGTTTATTTTGTAACCTTTGTGGTGGGCAAGTAACTATAGAGGACGATATTTCACCAAGAAGTGGACTTGTAGCAAGAATGGTAATTATTTGTAAAAACAGAAAGTCATTTTCTACTTCAGAAGAATGCAAGAATAGTATGTATGAGGCTAATGTTAGACTCTTCTATGCCATGAGAGCTATTGGCAAAGGTCTCAGTGCAGCACAACTTTTCTGCTCACTCATGAATCTTCCAGCACCTCCTGCCTGAATTCAGAAGTACACTGAAGTTGTAGGAGAAGCTGTTGAATCAATGAAGGCTGCAGCAAAGGAGGCCATTGAAATGAATGAAGGTAATAGTCATTTACCTATTGCATTTGATGGGTCATGGCAGAAACGAGGCCACACCTCTAAAAACTCAGTTGCCACAGTTACAAGCGTAGACAAAGGCAAGGTAATTCATTTTGAGGCACTTACAAAACACCATACGTTCTGTAGAAATAGTAAACATGAAAACTGTCAGAAAAACTATGAAAGGACTAGTGGAGGAATGGAAGCTGATGCTGCAGTGAAAATATTTAGTCGCTCGCTCCAAGAAAGGGGTGTTCGTTATACACAGTTTCTAGGGGATGGTGATTCCAAAGCCTATAAGTGTGTCATTGAATCAAAACCATATGGGAATATTGAGATAAAGAAAGTGGAATGTATTGGACATATGCAGAAGAGGATGGGCACACGGCTTAGGAAATTAAAACACACTCTGCGCACCACTGTATTGTCGGATGGGAAGCTACTGAGGGGTCGTCTGACTGATAAAACAATAAATGAACTTCAGCATTATTATGGCATGGCCATCAGAAATAACGTAAACAATTTACAAAGTATCAAGAAATCGGTCTGGGCCACATACTTCCACAAACTCTCAAGTGACAGGCAGCCAGTACATTCACTTTGCCCACCTGGACCTGAAACATGGTGTAAGTTCCAGAAGGCTGAAGCTGCAGGAGAGTATTTTGAACACAAGAATTCTTTACCTGAAGCAGTTATGGAAGCTATCAAGCCAACCTACAGAGACCTAGCTCATCCAGACCTTCTCAAAAAGTGTCTACATAGGCGAACACAGAATCCCAACGAGTCGTTCAACAATATTATCTGGACTCGAGTGCCCAAAAATGTATTTGTGGGGATAAGAACTTTGAAGTGGGGGGTCAGTGAAGCTGTGTTAACATTTAATGATGGGAACATAGGAAGAATAAGAGTGTTATTGCATCTCAACATCAACCCAGGCCGTCATACTATCAAGGGACTGCAACATTCAGACAAATTAAGAATTGCTAAGGCGCAGGGTGCAGCAGAGTTCAACACCAAAGAAGCAAGGTCATCCCGAAGGAAAAAGGTTTTAGAGAAGGAGGGGGACCAGGAAATGGATCCTAACTATGCTGCTGGGTGCTATTGAGCCATAATTTAAAAATCTGAGTAAGTTCTTATAATTTTAAATTTTAAACTTGATTTTTTCAAAGTTACTTTTTTTACAATTAATGTTCCTTCTTCTGAAAAACTACTTGGGATACAGACATAAAACTTTGTGAGATGTTTTATTATATCCTACTGTCCTTACTGAAGCAGAATTACAGCAAATTTTTCCATAGACATGAAATAAGGGGTGTCCAACTACAAATATTTTGTGTAAAAAATTGCATCTTTAAAATAAAACTCGTTATTTTGGTTTCTATATTTTAATTCTGCTTCAGTCCACATAAATAATGTGAAAGTGTCAGCTGTAAAAATTCAGATTCGTATCTTCATTTGTTCCAGAAATATAGGTACATAATATTGGCTTATTTAACATTGGCAGGAGAGGCCTTTCAATCTCCCCTTAATACCTTATCGTTTGCAACGCTATCTTCCCATCTGACCTTGATCATTCTCCTGTAAAACCACATTTCAAAGGCATCAATTCTCCTCTTTTCTGCTGCACCAACAGTCCAAGTTTCACTTCCATAGAGCGCCACGCTCCAGACAAAGGCTTTCAAAAATGACTTCCTAATACCTAAATCTATATTCGATGTTAACAGATTCTTTTTTTTTTTGTAGAAATGCCTTCCTTGCCTGAGCCAACCTGCTTTTTATATCCTCTTTGCTTCGTCCATCACTGGTTATTTTGCTTCCTAAGTAACAGAAGTCTCCTATTTCCTTCAGCTTTTCACCTGCCAATTTGATGTCCATAGAGGTTTCTGATTTTTTCGGCAGCATTCCAATATTTTTGTTTTACATTTATTAATTTTCATCATGAATTCTTTCCTTAAGACGGAGTCCATACCATTCAAAAACGCATTCAAATCCTCAGTCGTGTCGGCCAAGAAGACGATGTCATCAGCAAATCTCCGAGTTGAAATTATTTCTCCTTGAATCTCCACCCCCACTTCTGTCTGGCCGAAAATTACTGCTTGTGCCACACTATTCGCTTTATTATACATACAAATCGCGCCCGAGATACATTCCTTTGAACACTTAGGCTTTCTCCGCCACTCAAAGCCATGTTCCTCTCTGTCTGTAACTTCACGCCTACCCAATCTGTCGAAATTATAGTCATTACATGAACACGGGTTAAGAGCAAGTTCAACACACACTCGAGGCTGGTAAATTAACAACAGACCGTGCACCCTAATTTGAAAAAAATTAATAATACAGTATATTTAACGAATATTCATACTTATTTAAATTTCTATAAAAATAGTTCCCAGGAGTAGTCAAAGAATTATTTCAGTTAAAACAAAAACAAAATACTCGTGAAATCCATTTATTTTTAATAACTAAAGAAATTAATATACCAATAACGAATACTTAAATCATGTTGGCGCTGCCAATTTAGGAGTATCATTTAAGAGAAATTAGGGAATATTTCTGTACAAAGCTTTTCCTACCATCTATCGGCAATCCACAGAAGCATTTTTGTTCGGTGGTTGTTTGGGTTGCAGCAGTCCAACAGTGAGATCTGGTGTCCACGTTTGAAAATTCAAGTATATGTCAACATTCATAATTAAATTGCAAAGAAAACAAATAGTTCCGTGAAGAACAATATAGCCTATTTTCATATATGCTACTTATGTTAGTTGCCTCTATCAACATAGAAAATTTCAGTTTGATTGCGGTAATAGATTCGTAATTATTGTGAACAGTCTAAATATTTCGAATGGTCGCCATCTTGGATTGTTATATATATTGGCCAGAGAGTTATGTACCATTAAAGGAAAATTATTGCCTAGGTTCATTATTCCAACTTTCATTTCAATCGCATGTTTACGACACAAGAAATAGAAACTTAATTTTAAAATTCGCACAGCCGCCGTCTTGAGGTTATGTAAACAATTGAACTAAATTATATACCAGTGCATTACAATGTCTATAAATATTTGCTGCACCAAGTTTCATTGCGTTTGGATCATTAAATCGCCAGAAAAGTCTATTTAAAACTTTCAACTTCGCTTGGCCGCCATGTTAGTTTTGTAGTTAACTGGTTTTCGAAAGTCTCATAGATGACATTCTAGTAGTGCCCTTTATCTCGGTACAAACTTTCAGGGTGATATCAGTAATAGTTTCGGAGATATTGAATGCCGGTGAAATATTTCGCACAGCCGCCATCTTTAGGTTATATAAACAATTGAACTAAATTAGATGTCAGTGCACTACAATGTCTATAAACATATAATGTACCAAGTTTCATTGCGCATGGTTGGTTAAATCGCGAGAAACGTCTATTTAAATGTCGCAACTTCGCTTGGCCGCCATGTTGGTTTTTTAGTTACCAGGTTTTTGAATGTCCCATGGGTGAACTTCTAGTAGTGCGCTTTATCACCGTACAAAATTTCAGGGTGATATCGGTAATAGTTTCGGAGATATAGAATGCCGGTAAAATATTTCGCATTACCGCCATCTTGAAGTTATGTGAAAAATTGAACTAAATTAAATGACAGTGCATTGCAATTTGTATAAACATACTGTACCAAGCTTAAATGCGTATGGTTGGTTGAATCGCGAGAAACGTCTATTTAAATGTCGCAAATTTGCTTGGCCGCCATGATGGTTTTGTAATTACCAGATTTTTGAAATGCACATAAGTGAACTTCTAGTAGTGCGGTTTATCACCGTACAAAATTTCCGGGTGATATCCGTAATACTTTCGGGGATATTGAATGCTGGTGAAATATTTCGCACATGCACCATGTTGGATTGGTGAGACGTAAAAAAAATGGAAAGGTGCGGTCGGGGTCGGCCAAAATGGTGCTATGACCTTACCGAGTTTCATTAAAATTGCTTCAGCCGTTTAGAAGTTATTAGAAGGGGCACACTCACAGACACACAGACACATAGACACACATACTCACACGCTGACAAAAGGTGATTATTATTTAGAATAACTTCCCGATCAATTCGGATAGACAACGAAAATAAATGATATCAAACAATTAACAAATGCTAAAACTAGATAATAATTATTATAAGTATAACCAGCCACTGCTATGCCCAAGATAGCGGGTTCAAACCCGGCCGAAGTCGTCGGATTTTTTAAGAGCGTTAAAAATCCTTCAGTATGCCTTCCTTCGGAGGGGAAGTAAAGCCGGCGGTCCCATGTCATAGATTTATGGCATGTAAAAGATCCTTTCACAGACTAAACTTGTGTAAAGCAAAATTTGTTAGGTTAGATTTCGTCAGAACGCTCTATCAAAGTTCCAACGTTCACCACTAGGTATCATTGATATCTGGTGGCGAAAGTTGGAACTACTTGAAACTGAACGGAACTTGTAGCTCACCCTTTAGGGTATCCGCTGGAAGCAGCTACAGACTCAGCCGAACATGTCCTCGGACACTCCCGGCATAAAAGCCATACGATAAATAAATAAATAAATAAATAAATAAATAAATAAATGAATAAATAACCAGCCACGGTGGCTGAGAGCGCTAACACGCTACCTCGTGAGTTGTTGCCATCGGAAGAGCGTGGGATCGAGTCCCACCTTGGCCGTCCTGAAGATGGTTTTGGTGGTTTCCCATAATCAACACCAGGCAAATTCCGAGTCGGTTCCTTTCAATAAGTCGATTTTCTTCCAAACTTCCTTCCCTGATCCTTCCTGAAAAGAAAATGAATGGCGATTGGCTGCATTGATAACATTATTATTATAAATATAGGACCTTTAATTGGTTTTATTTTCACCACCAGTCGAATGCTAGGAGGTGGGTATATTCTCAAAGTGCGACCAGCACCACTTCCAACGTCATTACGTCATAATAAGCTGACTTATAGGCACCCAAACATGACTGCTACAAATGATTTTCCCGCCAAGTGCGTGGTAAAATTCGGCCTCTTCAAACAAAAGGGAATAGTGTAGCGTAAATTCATCAAAGAATAAGTTCTTCTGATTCAAGACAACGCCCGTCCTAACAATTCTGCTGTAACCGAACAGCTTCTTCAGCAATTCCGATGGGAAGGTTTTGTCTATCCACCATATAACCCTAACATAACACCGAGCGACCTCCACTTCTTCCTTGAAGTGAGAAAGTGACTAGGAGGAAGGACAGAGATTTCAGACTGTTGACTACCAGGCAAATGCCGGGACGGTTCCTTACAATCGGTCCACGGCCGACTTCGTTCCAAAATTCCTTCCCTGACCCGTCCTGAAAAACAAGAAGGCCATTGGCTGCATTAATAAAATTACTTGTACAGAGAGTTCCTCTCATAACTCGTCCGGCCAGAGCACCGAGCTTATCTGCCTCGCGTTGACTGATCACTTCCTGTTACACTGCGCGCACCTCCCAGTTCTGGTCCGTGCTTATAACGTGTATTAAGTTAGTGTTGATTTGTCGCTCCAACTGTTCTCGAGTTGTGAAGTGTTACTTGGGGTATAATTCTCATAATGCCTCCACGTGTGTACACGGTAGAGGAAAGGGTATTTATGTACGATAATTATGTGAAAACAGAGTCTTGCAGGGAAGTCGTTAAACGTTTCATAACACATTTTCCAGGTGTACGCTCTCCACACAGAGATACCGTGCGGAATCTCGTAAACAAATTGAGAGGAACTGGTTCTTTACTCGATAAGAAGCGAAGTGTTTAAAACGTGTACTTAATGAGGAAAAAGTAAATGAAATCTCAGAAAGATTAGAACATACGCCCACAAAATCCCTAAGACGACTTGCACAAGAAGCCGGGGTTTCGAAGACCTCAGCATGGCAGGCTACGAAAATGTTGAAACTGAAGCCATACAAGATTACTGTAGTACACGAACTGCATCCACGTGATCATGATAAGTGGGTACGATTTTGTAATTGGATGTTACGAAACGTTCATGAAGACGAACTTATGCATGTGAATCGGAGTTTCCTAAGACGATGCCGGAAATGTGTGGATGTAGGAGGAGAACATTTCCAACATCTCCTGTCATAAGGTACGACCTTAGTTTATTAATTCTTCCTTTCTTCATTTTAATCGTTATCTCATGTCATGCACGGATAAAGTGAGCCAAGTGCTGTTCTGTACTTATTGCTATGCATGCCGAGCGGGGATTGCTGAGTCAACGGGAGATAAGCTCGGTGCGCTGTCCGGACAAGTCATGAGAGGAACTCACTGTATGTGTTTATAATTTGTGTGATAACCTGTTCTATTGTGATGGCTATAATAGTGTGGGTATTTGTAATTCAGGTGAGGATTGGGAAGGAGGTGGCCGTGGTCCTAGGTTGGGGATCATCCTGGGCTTTGTCTGGAGTAAAAGTGCGAAACCTTGGAAATCCACTTCCTGGACGGTAGAGGTACGAATCAAACCCAGCTCTTCTCAGTTTCGCCTCACGAGACTGAGTGTTCCCCGTTCCAGCCCTCAGACCAGAATTAAATTTCTCGGCAGAGCCGGGAATCGAACCTTGGCCCCGCATAACAACCAAGAATGCTAGCCATACGCAACGAGGCATACAAGCATGAAAAGAAAGGATGTGACCTTCGCCTAGTCTCATGAGGGTATAGCAAATACACACAGCTCAGTAAGTTGGGTTGCTTCGGTAAATTCTCTGCTTTAGTTGTACAGCAGGACAAGGAGTCAGCAGGCGAAATACAACAACTGGGCTTGTTGGGTTCACTTGAAAGGTATATACTCCCGCAATACAACTAGGGCAATGAAGTTGCCGACATACTAGGCATTTTGACTTCACTTTTGTTTTCCGAAGCTCCAACTAGGCTACCGCAGGTAGCCCAACATGCTGAGGAGTAAAATTATGTATGAAGTTGCCTACATACCAGGCATTTAGACTTCACTTCTGCTCTCCGAAGCTCCCACTAGGCTACCGCAGGCAGCCCAACATACTGACAAGGGGAGGATACGATGCATTGGTCACCGATTCGAACCATCTTTAGAACACGTGTAGGGCATGACCAGGCATATATCAGACTAGCAGTAGTGCCCGGCTTCGCCCGGTGGATTTATTTGTTTTATGGATGATAGTGAATACTACTACAGAACTGGCACGTGATACTTAACTAACAGAAACCAATATTTTAAAAATATATATTTTTGTGGTGGTGGTGGTGGTGGTGGTGGTTGTATTGGGGGTGATAAGTAGTACAGTATAATGGACGTAACATTCAGGTCAATTTCCCGTATTGGTAATTATGAATAGGGAAACAGCTATTTACTAACTACAGCACTGACACATGTAATTTACAAACAAATTTACACAAAAAAAATAGAAATAACAGTAAGTGAAAAAAAAGACACTACCTAGGGCCTATATCTCATTGGCTGTTTGAAATGTAGAGACCAATAGTGTCGCCTTTTGTCGCATAGCGCCGTAGGAAAATAATCAGAACTCTTTGGCAAACTTCGGCTGTCCCGAGCTACTGAGGTAGCAATAGTATCATTTATCGCCACAAAGCGCTTAACGAAAAGTTTCAGAATAAATGAAGGTAAATTTGAAAGCACCAACGCTTATTGCAGCTGGTAACCTCAATGTACTGCACCAACACCATTGCAGTTATACAGAGGCATAATATTTTCATGATGATAGCTGATTTAAGGGGCCTAAGAAATCTTTTTGTACTAATTACCCCCCGTGACTGCAATTTATAAACAGCGCAAGATGCAACTATTTTCGCAATTCTGCACCAGAACACTGGTAGGGGTGACGTGATGCAGCCCGAACTGCCCGTCAACAACAGACTTATTAAAATACTCTTACAGTTACACTACTACGGACATGAATGGTTCTAGGGCCTTAATAAGTGGTTTTCAAGTTCATTTTGTCTGTTATTCTAAATGTAGAGAATGGGGAGCGTTGTCCAAAATATCAAGTGAACAGTGTTACCAGCAGGGTTTCAAAGTGTATGTAAAATTTGGTGCTATTAAGAGAAACGGTGTAGATTTGTGATGAAGGGCCTAAATGCAGGGAATGGAGTGGTATGTACGAAATTTCATGTAAACAGTGTTACTGGTAGGGTTCCAAAGGGTAAGTATACAACTTTTGGTTCAGATTGATGAAAGGGTGTAGATTTGTGACAAAGGGCCTAAATGCAGGGAATGGACTGGTCTGTCATAAATTTCATGTAGTTAGTGTTACTCGCAGGGTTCCAAAGGGTATGTATACAAATTTTGGTTCAGATCGGTGAAACGGCGTAGATTTGTGTCAAAGGGCCTAAATGCAGGGAATGGAGTGTTCTGTCCGAAATTTCATGCAGACTGTGTTACTCGCAGGGTTCCAAAGGGTAAGTATACAAATTTTGGTTCTGATCGGTGAAACGGTGTAGATTTGTGACAAAGGGCCTAAATGCAAGGAATGGAGTGGTCTGTCCAAAATTTCATGTAAACAGTGTTACTCGCAGGGTTCCAAAGGGTAAGTATACAAATTTTGGTTCAGATCGGAGAAAAGGTGTTGATTTGAACCAAAGGGCCTAAATGCAGGGAATGGACTGGTCTGTCATAAATTTCACGTGGACAGTGTTACCATCAGGGTTCCAAAGGGTAAGTATACAAATTTTGGTTCAGATAGGTGAAACGGTGTACGTATGACTAACCATAACGCCAGCGCATGCGGATAGAGCTGTTCGGGAGCGCTTGTTCTACCGACTTACTGAACAACAAGAAGTTCCGTGAAGAACTATACAGCCTACTTTTCATGCCAATGATTATTCTACAGAATATGAACCTATCTAGAATAATGACGAAATTAAGTTGCTAATATCGAAATTTCCAATTAGTTCGAAATACTGTATACCTGGCATAATGTATCCTAATAGAGCACTACAGTTGGCAGCCCTGCTGACTGAATATATTCTTAGTTCCGTCTCTTACGGTACTAAATACAAAATTTGGTTGAAGTCCACTGGATAGCATGGACGTTACATGCAGTTAAACATTGGATCTAACAGCGCGCGTAAAATCATGTTGGCAACAATGTCATGCATGTATTGGTCAGAAATAATCTGAAATAATATGATATATTGTTGTGACAATTTTGAATGAAATCCATTAGTTAGTATAGAAGTTACATGCATTTTAAAATTGGACCTATCAGCAGGCTTAGAATCATGTTGGCAGCACTGACGTATATTAGTTACTCCAAATTCGTCTAGAATGCCAGGTACTATACGTGTGCAAAGTTTAGAGCTATTGGCTTGCATACTTTCTGATATATTGATATTAGGGTAACAAAAATAGGGACAGCACATATTAACAGTTGGCAGCCCTGGTTGCTCCTTAGAATACGCATAGTCATATCTGTTATGGTACACATAGCACATACGAAATTTGGTTGAAATCCAAATGATAGTATGGAAGTTACATGTATTTAAAGTTGGACTTGTCAGCAGGCTTAGAATCATGTTGGTAGCACTGACGTATATAAGTTACTCCAAATTAATATAGAATGTCAGGTACTATACGCGTGCATAGTTTAAAGCTGTCGGCTTGCATACTTTCTGATATATTGGTATTTGGATAAAATAAATTAGGAGCATTTATTAACAGTTGGCAGCCCTGGTAGGTCTTAAGAATATGCTCAGTCATATCTGGTTATGTACACATACAACATACGAAATTTGTTTGAATTCCACTTGATAGTGTAGAAGTTATATGCATTTAATAATTGGACCTATCAGGAGGCTTATAATCATTTTGGCAACACTGCCATGTTTGGCCTCCTGGAAATTAAACTGAAATATTATGATCTGTATGTGTGCCAATTTTGAAATAGCTCCCATTCATACTTTCCAAGATATCCAACATGGAGCTCAAATTTCAATTGCGATTTTTTAGCAGTTGGTAGCACTGACATCATTTTCAAATATGGCCGTGAGATATTCAGGTATAGATCTTTACTCCTACCAAATTTTGTTTCGATTGCTGCAGCCGTTTAGGAGTTGATAGGGGGGACACACACACAGCCAGACAGACAGACAGACAGAAGGACAGACAGACAGACAGACATTTGCCCGATCTCATAAGTCTACTTTTTCCTCATTTTTGCAAAATGTGAAAAGTAGGCTAAAACTCAATCTTGAAGGTCACCTGAGAGGTGTAGCCTAATGCTACATAGCCTTAACTATTCCTCTTGAATCAGGCTATCATACACACATCAAAAAAAGTTTTGCATCACCTCGGTTCCCAGATCTCCGGCATATAGACGTTGACTGTGTATATTGTATCAAAGATACAGTCCCTTTGACTGTTCATAGATGTCACTAAAACTGCTCAAAGATGTAAACAACCATGCATGAGCAGGGCCTATTAGACGGAGGGGGTACGACAGCCGATCAGTTCCAGTCATTCCACCAGGACGAAGGTACGCTGCTCATGTTGTCTGTAGTTCTACCATGCCTAGAAGGTCAATACCGCAGTTCGATCGCGTCCGCATTGTTACTTTGTGTCAAGAAGGGCTCTCAACAAGGGAAGTTTCCAGGCGTCTCAGAGTGAACCAAAGCGATGTTGTTCGGACATGGAGGAGGTACAGAGATACAGGAACTGTCGATGACAGGCCTCGCTCAGGCCGCCCAAGGGCTACTACTGTAGTGGATGACCGCTACTTACGGATTGCCGCTCGGAGGAACCCTGACAGCAATGCCACCATGTTGAATAATGCGTTTCGTTCAGCCACAGGACGTCGTGTTTCAACTCAAACTGTGCGCAATAGGCTGCATGATGCGCAACTTCACTCCCGACGTCCATGGCGAGGTCCAGCTTTGCAACCCCGACACCATGCAGCGCGGTACAGATGGGCCCAACAACATGCTGAATGGACCCCACAGAATTGTCATCACGTTCTCTTCACCGATGAGTGTCGCATATGCCTTCAACCAGACAATCGTCGGAGACGTGTTTGGAGGCACCCTGGTCAGGCTGAACGTCTTAGACACACTGTCCAGCGAGTGCAGCAAGGTGGTGGTTCCCTGATGTTTTGGGGTGGCATTATGTGGGGCCGACGTACGCCACTGGTGGTCATGGAAGGCTCCGAAACGGCTTTACGATACCTGAATGACATCCTCCGACCCATAGTGCACCCATATCGGCAGAATATTGGAGAGGCATTTGTCTTCATGGACGACAATTCTCGACCTCATCGTGCACATCTTGTGAATGCGTTCCTTCAAGATAACGACATCGCTCGACTACAGTGGCCAGCATGTTCGCCACACATGAACCCTATCGAACATGCCTGGGATATGTTGAAAAGGGCTGTTTATGGACGTCTTGACCCACCAACCACTCTGAGAGATTTACGCCGAATTGTCGTTGAGGAGTGGGACAATTTGGACCAACAGTGTCTTGATGAACTTGTGGATAGTATGCCACGACGAATACAGGCATGCATCAATGCAAGAGGACGTGCTACTGGGTATTAGAGGTAGTGGTGTGTACTGCAATCTGGACCACAAATGCTGAAAGTCTAGCTGTATGATGGTACAACATGCAATGTGTGGGTCTCATGAGCAATAAAACGAGCTGAAATGTTGTTTGTGTTGATCTCTATTCCCTTTGTATTTAAAGGTTCCGGAACTCTTGGAACCGAGGTGATGCAAAACTTTTTTTGATGTGTGTATAAGAAAATAATTTTTCGAATCGGACTGGTAGTTCCAGAGATTTGCACGTTTAAGCACACAAACACACAAACACACAAACTCTTCAGCTTTATTATATTATTAGTATTAGTATTAGTATTAGTATAGATGCAAGTAGTAAGGTGCGCTTCTCAGCCGTTTCCGAGAAATTAATTAATTGCCATTACAGTGTGGCAGCAGTATGTTATGTCATGTTTGTTTGTTTTTTAACATTGGCAATTCGTACAACTGCAGGTGTCGTGAATAAAGTTTATTTTGCAGTCAATTGTTATAACGTGTTATGTGAGCGGGAAAAGAGATTCTGAAATCATTGTATGTGCGTCAAAATTTGTGACATTACATAATGTACAGTATCGGCATTGCAATTACATTGGTATTATACACGGTCACGTGTATTCTATTATGTATGTATTGAGGCCCAGTCTGTTCCGAGCATTGCACGTCTGTGAAACATCAGACCACCCCGTATCCCTGAAGCAGTGACTCAAGCTATGGGTATTGGTAGAAAATTACCAATGGTTACCAAAAAAACACACACACACTGTAAAGGCTCACCGGTGGGATTCAATCCAGTGATCCCGTGCTTACGAAGCAGTGCTCTTACCGCTTCACCACGCACTCGTAGGATTTTTGCTTATTACAAAATACAAAAGAAAGCAATGTAAGAAATATAGTTGTATTTATTTCAAACTCCAATGATGCAATCAGATAGCCCAGGAAGCGGATATCTCACACCGTTATAGGTTTCTCCCACCCCACTACAGAGGTGTGTGATCGATTAGAATCAAATAATAGTACATTATGCAACGAGCATATAATGGCAATAATTAAGACACGAGTATGTTTATAAAATGAGCGTAGTGAGTTTTATAATTTCCATACGAGTGTCTTAATTACTATTATAGGCGAGTTGCATACGACTGTTTATGTTCGACGATAATTATAACTATTTTATGTTCGAACATAAATATTCATAAATATCTGTCGATATTTCACCAGTTTTATGTACTGAACAGAGCGTATGGGACGCAGAGAATACCTTGTATTTGACCATGGCCTCCTGGAATACCCCACTATGACACTCGCCACGCAGCGAAATGTAAGATAGGGGGCCATGGAAGTGAGCACAGGTGCGATGCTATCTTCACCTAATTGGTAACACAACTGTTTCCTGAGCTCTGATTGGTGGCATCATAATGTATCATATGAGCCTCATTATATTACAGTTGTCTGACAAATAATATTTACATTTCGCCACAAATTTGTATTGAAAAATATTTTATTGGTCAGCTGCTGTCATCCTTCATCACCCTACTTCCCCTCTGTAAACTTACAACCCTTTCCATATTTAGACGAAAAAAAGGCCAAACCTGGAAATTTATAATATCAAGTTCGGATATGAAAAAATAGTTATAAATACCTTTAAATAAGATAATCCCAAAAGTCTCACGGCTCCTTGATGGGACACCTGAAATATCCTGGAAAATCCTGAAGAAACCTGTAATTTTCCTAGAACGCTTCTGGTTGTTTTTGGCATATTAATATTAATATTTATTTGTATGCAGAATAATAGTTTAGGTACCCAGGAAAAAAAATTGGTTCACTGTAAAAAAATGAATTTTTGTGCCTTTTTTTGGTTAAAAAATCATAATTTTGACAAAAAATATGACCTGCTTCCATGCTAATATGCAGTCACATACACGCAAAAAATTATCAGCTATGATAAAATTAATTATTCACTATAAAAAGCCTAAAATGTCCGAAAAGACGGTGTTCGTTGCCTGGAATATGGCTGCAATGGGGGTAAATCGAAGTCCGAAAAATTCTCAATTTATCGCTTTTTTTTCTCATGTTTATTTTAAATTGTCGTCCTTTATGACGAAACGTACGATACTTTTGTGTTATATTGCATTTCCTTTACGTCCCCCGCCACGTATCTCTCCCTCCCTCCCTCCCTCCTTCCTCCCGCTCCCTTTATTTTACTTCACACTTTGCTATTTGACGATCGGACAAATTCTGGGCAGGCATCTGGAGTGACCTGACCATTGAGCAGGTGGGTTGAGATTACGAAAGCAGTAAGTTTTGAATTTCATAGTAATAAAACTACGTGTTTCGAATTCCAGTTACTCATGCGAGCTATGAAATCTACCGGAGGTTTGTCACACGGGCGAGGATTATCGGAGCCCACTGTTTCCAAGTGGGTTATTGCGTGCCAGCGTGTACAGCTATCATCCACGCTGTTAAATCCATCACTGGAGTTTCATCGCAATCCTCCGACGAATAAGTTGATTTGCGTGAGTGACACCAGAAGCGAGATCAGGCAGATGCCCAGAAAATACTGGATTGACTGAAGCTTCACAATCCCTTCGACAAGGGCACACCACTCCTATTTTTTATCATTGTCCAGCGGACGAGTCGGCAGTAAAAATGTCAACTGTGACGACGCGCGGACTGTTGGCGCAGCTGCAAAGAAGGCCATGATAGGGGTTCCCTTCGGCGATCTTCACTTATTTTAAGAGAAAAGATTGTGTCGTATTTTCTGACTTTATTAGCCTTTGCTCGAGTGCAAAAAGGCCGAAATCAGAAGAATGAGAAAGACTATCGAAAATTCATGTAGCCAGCCGTTCCTTCTGGGTCCTAAACTATGTGTATGCAAAATTTGGTTGAGATTGGTGGAACGGTGTAGATTTGTATACGGAACAAATCCGCATACATACCCACATACATACTTACATACATACAGACTTTCACTTTTATATATAAGATATTGAATACTAAGCCTCCGTGGCTTAGGCGGCAGCACGCCGGCCTCTCACCGCTGGGTCCGTGGTTCAAATCCCGGTCACTCCATGTGAGATCTGTGCTGGACAAAACGGAGGCAGACAGGTTTTTCTCCGGGTACTCCGGTTTTCCCTGTCAAAATTTCATTCCAGCAACACTCTCCACTATCATTTCATTTCATCTGTCATTCATTTAATCATTGCCCCAGAGGAGTGCGTCAGGCCTCGGCAGCCGGCACAGTTCATATCCTCGCCGCTAGATGGGGGCTTCATTCATTCCATTCCTGACCCGGTCGGAGACTGGAAGCAGGCTGTGGATTTTCATTATATTGAATACTATTATAGAACTGCAGCGCTTAAGGATAAGGATATGAAAGCACCAACGCTTATTGCAGCTGATAACCTCAGTATACTGCACCAACACCATCGCCCTTATACAGAGGCATACTATTGTCATGATGATAACTGTTTTAAGGGGCCTATGAAATCTTTTTGCACTAATTACTCCCCGGGACTGCAATTTATAAGCAGCTCACAATTCTGCACCTGAACACTGGTAGGGGCGACGAGATGCACCCGCATTGCCAAACAACAGTAGACTTAGGTATTATAGAAGCTGTTCGGGAGCTATTGTTCTTCCAACTTACTGAACAAAAATCAATCCTTACGGTTACCTGAGAGGTGTAGGCTAATGCCACATAGCCTAAACTATTCCTCTTGAATCTGGCTAACATATACAAAAAGAGTTTTTCGAATCCGACTGGTAGTTCCAGATATGAACGCGTTTAAGCACACAAACAAACTCTTCAGCTTTATTATATTAGTAGAGATTTCAAGAATTCTCCTTAACTCCTATCCTGAGGTTGGCGTCAGGAAAGGCATCCGGCTGCAAAAACCACCCTCCACATAGACTTTCATGGCATCTCATCCCCGACCCCGTATTAAACGGTGTAGACAGACACAGTAAGAGCAGTTTATATTGCGTCGGCCACTGATTAACGAGGTTTTAGTATTTCCTGTACTTTTTAAATAAGAAGAATTTGGGACGCACGCGCAGTAGATAACACTTCCGTTTCGTTGTTATAGGGCAGAACATTATTGAAGATATTTTATTTGCATTTATTTTAATGTCATTTTAATTATTTTAGCCTAATAATAATATTTTTTTAAACAATTTAATGTTGATATTTATTTTGATAATTTTAAACTACAGGGTCATTATCTATTTGTGTCCCGATAAACACGGCAAGCTAAGCCGGCTGGGAATGACGCAGATCGCGGGTGCGCGCACCCGGTCCAGCCGGTGGTGGCGCGCACTTTCACACTTTTATCAAACATGTTCAATAATGTGTACTTACAGTGCTCATAGGCGATGCTGAAAATGTCCTTCCTCTCTTGTAACACACACCTGGCATCTTCTAATGAAGGATGTCTGTCAACTCTTTTATTATTTACAGAGCCTATTTCCTTGAATCGATTAGCGAGCCTCCTAATTGTACTGGCATTAGGCACAGGTCTTCCTGGAAACTTGATTCGAAATTTTCGTCTCGTTTCAGAAACAGATTTTCTGCTTTCCACATACGAATTATGGATACACACACCTTCACGCCATGTGAATTGATGTCTAGGCATGACCAAACAAACTTGAGATTAATAAAACAAAACAAAAATGTAATTTAATTCAGGATTAGGGCATAACCCATCTCTTTTGGGTACATTCTTGTTGACCGACTGAAAAGCACTAAACTCTTGTTTACTAAGGCAACACTGAAAATATGGCTTCAAACACCACAATAAATTTGTATAGCCTACTTACCCTTTGTAACGTTGCGAGTAACACAGTCTGCATGAAATTTCCGACAGACCACTCCATTCCCTGCATTTTGCGCTGCTTATAAATTGCATTCATGGGAAATAATTAGTGCAAAGAGATTTATTTTGCCCCTTAAAACAGTTATCATCATGAACATATTGTGCATCTGTATAAGTGCAATGGTGTTGGCGCAATACATTGAGGTTATCAGCTGCAATAAGCGTTGGTGCTTTTAAATTTACCTTAATCTACTCCGAAACTTATCGTTGAGCGCTATGTGGCCATAAATGATACTATTGCTACCTCAGGAGCTCAGGACAGCCGAAGTTTTCCAAAGTGTTCTGATTATTTACCTACGGCGCTATGCGACAACAGACGACACTATTGGTCTCTACATTTCTAACAGACTGCCCTGGGCAGTGTCTTTTATTTCACTTACTCCTCTTTCTAATCATTTTAGAAATTTGTTTGTAAATTACATGTGTCAGTGCTGTAGTTAGTAAATGGGCGTTTCCCTATTCATTATTATCATTAGGGGAAAATGACCTAAATGTTACGTCTATTATACTGTATTGCTTATCACCCTCACTACAACCACCCTCACCACCACCACCACCACAAAAAGTTATATTAAAAAAACAGGTAGTTTAACATCATGTGCCAGCTCTGTAGTAGTATTCATTATCATTTATGCATACGACATGGTCTTAGGCTCACCCAATCAAGAAGAGCTGCTGGAAACCTTGATGGAACTGGAAAAACGGCCAGAAAAAAAACAACTTCCCATCAATATGCAGAAAACCCATCAGATGATTTTTAGGAAGGGGGGGGGGAGAAAATCACAACACTTCACAATGACGCTCCACAATCAACCACTAATGATAGTAAATAGGTTCAAATACTTAGGCGTAACCCTTCAAACGACAGCGAGCTCGTTCCGATGCCACATACAGGATAGGACAGCAGAGGCCAGGGAAGCAATGTCACTGAAGACAGCCATGAGGCTCTTTGACACTACGATATCTCCCATAGTTACTTACAGACTGGAACTAATATGGGAAAAACTGACCATCACAGACTTAGAACGAATAGAAAAGGTGAAAGCAAGATTCATAAAATGTGCCCTCAGGGTTGGAAATATGCGCCATCTCGTCTTGTCTATGAACTTGCCAAGGAAACGTTTTACATGGAGGATCTCCGATTAATCCTGCCTTCTACTGAGGCTTCGGTCAAACTACTGGAACGTAGGAGGAAGAAAAGAGCAGAGATAGACTTCTACGGTTCATCAGCGATGATCGATCGCTCCTGGACCAACACGAACCAGGAGCAAAGACATATCATCACTAGACTGGCCACACATGGTTTCCACCACAAGATTTGTGACAACAAGCTTTTCCACTCGCCGAATGAAAGATGTGGGTGTGTGAATTATGCGGACGGAGGTGTACGCTGTATTACATCACAGTGTGCCGGAAGAGGACGAAATCTTTGTCTGGTTATAGTGAAAACTAATACCCATTCGGTAAAAGATATTTCAGTGTTATGTTTAGCCTACTCATTTAGCTTGTAATTAATGCGCTTTCGAGCGCTCCTTAATAAATGTATTATCATCCATAAAATAAATCCACCGGGCGAAGCCGGGCTCTACTGCTAGTAGAAGATAAAGTGAATACCCCGGACTGAGAGTGATGTTCTATTCTCATCACCTGTGTCGGAGTTTGAACAGCTGCTGTTTAAAAGGCTGACTGTACGGAGTCGTTAATACAGCACTACCAATTTATACTGCAATTATCCTGTGTGTGTGTGTTTGCATCGCGAATAATGTAATTTGGATAAACGTTGAGAAACAGTCACATGTTGCAACCACACAAACCAGCTGACGTTTATGAGGAATTGCCGTATACCATGCAGTATTTATTGCAGGTCATATTGAAGAGAAATTGTGAACATGGAGTCCCTGGCAGAAAACCTGCATTGAATCCATTGAGCGAGTTCAAAAGTAATTCTTCAGATATTTTTACCTCAAAGTAACGGGCAATTACCCACACATGGTGCCCTACGATGAACTCTTATTACATTTCGACATGGCTAGTTTGGATTCTGAGAGACAAGTAAATGATATGAGATTCCTATATAAAGTTGTTAACGGTAAAATTAATGACTCATTCTTACTATCACTCCCAAATTTCAATATCCCTCGCTTAACTACAAGATCAACCATAACATTCAAAAATTACGTAACAAAAAGTATATCTATACTTAGTATAAAACGAAATCCCCGATTCTTGGATGTCACGAGTAATCCCGAGAACCACTGGATGGATTTTGATGCGGTTTTCACCATTCTGTAAAGGATATCTCGAGGAAGGTTTTGAAGAAAATAATTCATTTATGATCAAAGGAAGCCAAGTAGTAACGATTTCAGTGGAAAAGTCGAAAACAAAACCCGGCGTCCGTGCGCTTTTTAAGCTTACGCCTGACAAACCGTTAAAAATATGAGTGTAAGAATTGTTTAGCATGAAAAGTTCTACAAGAAATAAGTTCGCGAGAGCATATCTCTACCTTCAATACATCGCCCACTATAAGTGGTTTTACTTTTCCATTTCTTCCAACAATCTCCATTCAATTACTGCTGAGAACTTTTCGCTCCGCAAAATACACAGTCAAGTTAAGATTGGACCGAAGGGGGATTTGTGATTCATGCACCTCGCCATTCTTAAGTTACGTCTGACAAGAATTCGTTGCACATGCATCTCCATGATAATATAATTAATAGTCCAGTCAGTGATTTTAAACACATCATGCCGAGACGTAAAACGGATATAGGTCGTGGTTCATTGACATAGAAAAAAAGTGCTTAATGCATTCAAAACTATTCCCGGGCGAAGCCGGGGCGGGTTGCTAGTCACATAATAATTCATCTGTATGGAGGCTTTGGAGTATTTACAACGATGCAGTTCGTGTAAACTGTTAACTAAATTTCTGTCTTTCAATTAGATCGCTTTTGGAAATTATAATCCAGTCACTGAATTTATATCTTATATATAAAAGTGAAAGTCTGTATGTATGTATGTATGTATGTATGTATGTATGTATGTATGTATGTATGTATGTATGTATGTGGGTGGGTGGGTGGGTCTGTTCTGTATACAAATCTACACCGTTCCACCAATCTCAACCAAATATTGCATACACATAGTTTAGGACCCAGAAGGAACCGCTGGCTACATGAATTTACGATACTCTTTCTCATTCTTCTGATTTCGGTCCTTTTTCACTCAAGCACAGGCTAATCAAATCATAAAATATATCCATGAAGGAATGGCAAGGCAGATAGTTTCCATGGCAACATAGCTCAAGTCGAGACACGGCCGACTGGATGCCATTCGCGCTCTGCACTACCGGTATAGAAAATGAGGATCTTTACTTGAAATCCCGTTAGTTACTCACCTACTCACACAGCACTGTCAACCGAGTTTAGCATAACAAAACTTGACACTATCTTCTACTATATATTTGTCAAATACCACTCACTCACTCACTCACTCACTCACTCATTCATTCATCACGAAACCTCAGAAACCACCGAACGGATTGGAATGAAATTTGGTATGCAGCTTCCCCAAGGGCCGCCAATGCCCACTAAGAGAGTTTTTTTGGATATTCAGGGTCTTTTTCTTGATTTTTTTATATTTATTGTTTCTTGAGTACTGAGACGTTATAAAATAAAGCGTTATATGGTGCGTTTGGCAATGGAAATTATATATTAAAAAGAAACGACATTCTCCACCGGAGTGACATCTACCAGCCTTCAGTTGTACTATGCAGATACTATAGATTTGAGCAGCGCTCTATACCGGCCAGTTAGTGAACCCAGTCTTAACGACTGCTAGTAGTAATAATACAGTAACATTCGTTTATTCCTTGTGCACATCGAACCAAGAATCGTTTAATCTGTTCTAAGCGACGTGGTTCGTTCGAAATTAAAAGTTTATATTGTAATATTATAATCTAGAAGTGACTTTAAAAATCTGAATCGTCTCGGCTATTTGACAAGATGGCAGCTGATCTCTCGTTCTGACCTACATTTTACTAATTTCAGTATGTTGCATGCAATATAACCTACTGATAAAAATTATATGAACTTAATATGAAATGAACTCGGTTTGAAATACACTCCAGTGAAGAAATCTTCAGTCCAAGTGATTATTTTCTAATACAGTACGTTATATGTATTTGATCGATAACGCGTGAGTTATGAGTGTACGATTGGCTGTGTGGTTAGAGCTCCCGTCTCTCATGTGGCTGGCCGGGGTTCATATCCTATCAGAGTTGAACTTTTTTGCTTGATTTTTTTATATTCATTGTTTCTTGAGTACTGAGACGTTATAAAATAAAGCGTTATATGGTGCTTTTTGCAATGGAAATTATATATTAAAAAAAACGACATTCTCCACCGGAGTGACATCTAACAGCCTTCAGTTGTACTATGCAGAAACTATAGATTCGAGCAGCGCTCTATACCGGCCAGTTAGTGAACCCAGTCTTAACGACTGCTAGGAGTAATAATACAGTAACATTCGTTTATTCCTTGTGCACAGAGGCGTTGTTGATAACCTCAAAACTTGCAATATGGATGATTTGGAGATGGATTATTTTGTTATACCGTGTATTTAAGATTAGCCTATAAATTAACGGGTTGCGAAGTTACTTCACTTAGTCCTATATCATTCGTATACGACACAGAACAACAACGTGACGTCAGTTTCTGATCTGCTCTGATTGGCTATTACATTGCTGCAGTCGGGTAGGGGGCCGATAACCTAGATGTTAGGCCCCTTAAAACTACAATTATCATCATCATCATCAGTCGGGTAGTTGGCAGTCAAGGATACAATTCGCGACTGCCAACTGCCAGCTACCAACTGCAACTTCATGTTGTGTATGGTGCCTATAGTATACACGGAGTCGATCGCGACTGCCGACCGAGGACTACCAACTACGGACTGCCGACTGCGCATTGTAGATGGGCCTTATTAGAGCAACGAAGTTTCAATTATTGTAAGTAGTCGGTGTTTGGAGTGTTTGCTGATGAAATTGCAAAATGCTGGGGTAAATTATAAACTAGGGTTTGAACGCCACTGTTCAAATCCTGTGTGCCAATTTGCACTTCAAATTGGAAGAAATTAGGACATGATAAGGACAGAGAGTTATAACTATACCCATACATTTAGGAGAAAGTAGGCTATATGTTCTTTCCCGAACATCTTGTTTTTAATGATGAGTTTATATGCCGAGTATTAAATCCCCCAATGAAACCAATCCGGAGATATTGTTATTCAATGAAATGCAGGTGTACCTCCTTAACACCCCTTTAGAACATGAATATCCAAAAATCCTTCCTTAGTGGGCGTTTTCGACTTACAACTAACATATCCCCAAAATTTCATGTTTCTAACTTCAATAGTTTTGGCTGGGCGATGATGAGTCAATCAGTCAGTCAGTCAGTCAGGACACTTGTTTTTAGCCTACTTTTCACATTTTGCAAAAATGAGGAAAAAGTAGACTTATGAGATCGGGCAAATGTCTGTCTGTCTGTCTGTCCTTCTGTCTGTCTGGCTGTGTGTGTGTCCCCCCCTATCAACTCCTAAATGGCTGCAGCAATCGAAACAAAATTTGGTAGGAGTAAAGATCTATACCTGAATAGCTCACGCCCATATTTGAAAATGATGTCAGTGCTACCAACTGCTGAAAAATCGCAATTGAAATTTGAGCTCCATGTTGGATATCTTGGAAGGTATGAATAGGAGCTATTTCAAAATTAACACACGTATAGATAATAATATTGCAGTTTAATTTCCAGGAGGCCATACATCGCAGTGTTGCCAAAATGAATATACGCCTGCTGATAGGTCCAAATTTTAAATGCATATAACTTCTACACTATCAATTGGATTTCAACCAAATTTTGTATGTGCTATGTGTACATAAACATACATGACTGAACGTATTCTTAAGATCCACCAGGGCTGCCAAGTGTTAATAAATGCTCTCAATTTATTTTATCCAAATACCAATATATCAGACAGTATGCAAGCCGACAGCTTTAAACTATGCACACGTATAGTACCTGACATTCTATATTAATTTGGAGTAACTTATATACGTCAGTGCTACCAACATGATTCTAAGCCTGCTGACAGGTCCAACTTTAAATACATGTAACTTCCATACTATCATTTGGATTTCAACCAAATTTCGTATGTGCTATGTGTACCATAACAGATATGACTATGCGTATTCTAAGGAGCAACCAGTGCTGCCAACTGTTAATATGTGCTGTCCCTATTTTTGTTACCCTAATATCAATATATCAGAAAGTATGCAAGCCAATAGCTCTAAACTTTGCACACGTATAGTACCTGGCATTCTAGACGAATTTGGAGTAACTAATATACGTCAGTGCTGCCAACATGATTCTAAGCCTGCTGATAGGTCCAATTTTAAAATGCATGTAACTTCTATACTAACTAATGGATTTCATTCAAAATTGGCACAACAATAGATCATATTATTTCAGATTATTTCTGACCAATACATGTATGTCATTGTTGCCAACATGATTTTACGCGCGCTGTTAGATCCAATGTTTAACTGCATGTAACGTCCATGCTATCCATTGGACTTCAACCAAATTTTGTATTCTGTACCTTAAGAGATGGAACTAAGAATATATTCAGTCACCAGGGCTGCCAACTGTAGTTCTCTTATTAGGCTACATTATGCCAGATTTACAGTATTTTGAACTAATTAGAAATTTCGATATTACCAACTTAATTTCGGCATTATTCTAGATAGAGGGGTAGATTAATCATTGGCATAGATCTTAAATTTCAAGAAAAGTAGGCTCTTTAGTTCGTTACGGAACTTCTTGTTATATAAGAGATTTAGATTTAGCTCTTTACTGCGATGAGTTTAGACATTTGTGTGAAATTCCCAGTAGCATGCTGAGCTTCTGTGCCCAAGGTCGCGGGTTCAAAACACACCGAAGTCGTTTTTTTAAGAGCGTTAAAAATCCCTCAGTATACCTTCCGTCGGAGGGTAAGTAAACCCGGCAGGCCCATGTCATAGATTTATGACATGTAAAAGAACATGTCACTAATTACAATTGTGTGAAGCTAAATTTGTAAGTTAGATTTGATTAACGCTATATTAAGTTCCAACGTTCGCTGCCAAGTGCCGGTTGCTGTGGCATCAGGTAGCAAGTTCGCACATAGGTGTCGTTGACGGTAGCATTTTGTAGCAAAGTTGGAACTACTTGAAATTAAACTTTCATTCATCTTCATTCATTTCATCTCTCATTAACTCTTGTCGTGAGGTTGGCGTCAGGAAGGGCATCCGACCGTAGAAACCATCAGCCACGTGGAATTTCATCGCATCTCATTCCTGCTCCCGTTGGGTAGACATATATAGACCTACAAATCATTAACATGACGTTAAATGTTATAAACAATTACCGAAAGCACTAATAATGGCTACTAATTAAGTAAAACCTTAATTTTATTCTATCTTATTCTAATTGACACAGAGAGTGTTTATCCTAGACTTTAACTAAGATTTATAGTTTAGGTCACTACCAGGTCACGAATCGTCTACCTCCTGGCACGAGAATCATTTCTTATTGTAGACCTTAGAAACTATTTACCTCTACCAAACACCACAGCCTCGGAAAAACTACTAACATCTTTGAAGAAAAAAAACGAGAAGTCATACATACCTCAAGAATTTTATAGAACCAGAGCCATGATCGACCGGACGTGGACAACAGTCAACTTTGAGTTGAGGCATGTGTTTACATGTCTGGCGGTCCATAGTTTGCATTAGCAAATATTTCCATGAACCTACAGATACGTGTGTATGTCAACTATGTGGAGAAGCATATGATCGCTACCACTTAGAGCTCTGTAGGAAAAGGAAAAAATCAATCAAAGAATATGCAACTTAAAGAGTCAGAGCGCAATTTTAGTATACGTGTTTATACTTTTTTCTCGATGGCTGCAATAAAAGTATTATTATAGTTAAGGATACCATCTCCTGCACCCTTAGCCCTACTGTATAATCTGTTTCACATGCAACTTTCAGTTTCTCATCTGTCGCTTTTGAATCCCAGTAATTCCCTCCATTCCCCATTAACTAATTTTATTAAAATATGGTATTCATTGTCAGTTTCTAATCTGTTTATATCTCCCTTATCTACAAACTTTGCTTATTGCATTCGTAGATCAGGTGTGCTGCACCCATAAACCTCCCAAAAAAGAAGACTCGAAATAGAAAAGGCTCTGCCAAGATATTTAATTCTGGTGTGAGGGTTGCCTCGAAAAACAACAAGTAGTTCCGTGGAGAACTAAATAGCCTATTTCCATATATCCTAGTTATATTAATTGCCTCTATCAACATACAATTCTTCAGTTTGATTGCTGTAATAGAATCGTAGATATTGATAACCGTCTAAATATTTGAAATGGTCACTATGTTGGATTTTAATATATGTAGGCCGTAGAGTTATGAACTATTAGATGAGAATTATTGTGTACGTTTATTATTGAAACGTTGATTTCGATCGCATGATTAGAACACAAGAAATAAAATAATAATTTTAAAATTTCGCACAGCCTCCATCTTGAGGTTATGTAAACAAATGAACTAAATTAGATGTCAGTGCATTGCAATTTGTAATCGCGAGAAAAGTCTATTTAAATGTTTCAACCTCGCTTGGCCGCCATGTTCGTTTTGTAGTTAACAGGTATTTGGAAGTCACATAGGTGAACGTCTAGTAGTGCCCTTTATCACCGTACCAAAGATCAGGGTGATATAAGAAATAGTTTGGGAGATATAGAGTACCGGTGAAGTATTTTGCACCGCCGCGATGTTGGATTGGTGAGACGTAATAAAATTTAAAGGGCACGATCGGGGTAGGCCGAAATAGTACTATATGACCTTACTGAGTTTCATTGAAATCGTTCCAGACGTTTAGAATTTATTAGGGGGTGAAACACACACGGACATCTGACATCTGATAAGACATTTTTTCATAAATTTAAATAGGTTAAAAACTGAGAAGCGATTGGTTCGATTCCCGCCTCAGCTGTCGTAGAAGTGATTTTCCATTTCTACTCCAGGAAAAATAAGGTGCAGATGACCTCACTAATAATAATAATAATAATATCGTATGGCCTCGGTTCCGGGTGCAAGCTTTGTAATTTGACACCCAGAGGGTAGCTTGCATGTCGAATTTCGTTGTTCGTTGAATCACTATGAAAGTTAAGAAGGTTAGATATCTAAACTCCTTGAACACTATAGTGCTTTCTAGTAGAGAAATGAGGAACATTGTGTTGGCGGAAACTCCCGAGATTAATTTTGCCATTATGAACACGGCCTACTGAAATCAAATGGGTTCTTTGTCATGCCAACATCGTCTGACATGCGTATCATATTTTTGCCGCCTTTCAAAGACCATTTACCACGGCCAGGAGCAAACTTGCAATCTTGGGGTTGGTAGACCGACACGCTATCCACTCACCCACCATGGCAAGGTAGATGACCTCACTGTTCCACCCATTAAAACGACAAGCATCATCATCCAGGAGAATACCGAGATAGATCCTAATTTAAGTTCAGGCTGCCTCTGGTTCACCAAGGCAAGCATCCAATCACGGTCTATGTTTATGAAAGATTGATTAACACTCTTTTGTGTGGCTAATTACCGGACTTGTGAATTGCAGACCGCAGCAGAAGGTCGCCGAGCAGATGTCGGGAGTCGCACGGTACAGCACAGTAGAGCTTTGGTCGCTTAGCAACCGAACTTGCCAAAATACGTGCACATTCAGTGAGAATGGATCAAGGCTGAGTGGAACTAACGAACAAAACGTATCTTTCTGACGAGCATGAGTTCTGAGTTCGATTATAGGTTCTACCAAGAAATTTCACCTTGCGTTGGTCGCGTGCATTACTAATATAATCCAGATTCATTTGTATTAAATCTGCGAATATAATCTAATACACTAGATTTTGGTAGACCGACAGTAGTGGCTACGCTGGCGAAAGCGCAGCATTAGGTCATGGGGCCAAGCTCTCTGCTGACTCGGTAGACGCGTGGGTTCGAGCCCCACCGTCAGCCGTCCTTGAAATGGTTTTCCGTGGTTTCCCATTTTCAACACCAGGCAAATGCTGGGACGGTACCTTCTGACAGGCCACGGCCGCTTCCTTCCACATCCTTGCCTAGTTTCATTCACCATCATTCATTTCATCTCTTATTAACTCCTCTCATGAGGTTGGCGTCAGGAAGGGCATCCGGCCGTGAAAACCATCGCCACAAAGACTTCCATTGCATCTCATCCCCGACCCAGTTGGAAAACGGGAATAATAAGGGGTAGACATACAAACACTAGATTTTGGTTCAGACTGTTCAGTACCTTTTCTAGAAGGTCTCCCCACTACAAAATATTTGGTATTTCACGTATTTGTCTATGATTAGTATATTTATCACACTCCATCCTTCTTATAAAAACAAAATCAAAATTCTAAACCAAACACTAGCTAATGACTACCCATTAAAAATTTTCCTACGATTGTAATCTCAAATTATGGTACAAGCCACCTTGTCAATCACTAGAAAGTAGTTTAATAATTAATTTAACACGTACTGTCCCCGATAATCCGGATAGTAGGCTGTCAGATATCCGCCCCCTCAATCGGATTGCCAATAATCAATCGCACCGGCACAGCTACATCAATGAAAATGGCACTGACAGATACTACCGAGATTAGAGCACAGTAGTTAACAAGAAATTATTGTGGAACACACCAAAATATACGGGGGTTCATACTTACCTTTTACTTACCTATTCAAATTAATCTCGGGTCTGGGTTTTCAACTGGATCACTTAATAGTATGCCCTCACAATAACCTCCACCACGATATTTAAAATGAACCAAAACGGAAATAAGAAAATTTAAACTGCACAATAATTTATTTCACATAAAGAAATTCATTTACCAAAATTTAACAACAAAATATACGTGGCAATCAGAAGCCATTGTCAATGTAACCATGTCCTCCTGTAGGACTTGTAGACTTTACATACAAAAATTCAGCTTTCTCTAGCTCAAAAGAACGTAATAATAATAACAATGCACTTTGGAATGGATAAGGGAGCTGGGACGGGACATATAGCAATTGTTTACTTGTTCATGAACTTCACATTTTATTTATAACCGCAAGGCTGCTATGTAGATGACCTTGGCCTCTATCATACAGTTATCTGGCCACCTGCGATACACCCTGCACCATGTCGCATGCTTGCATCGTCAAATGGACCCACCTGTCCAGCCAATGTTAGCATATGCTAGTTACCTCAGAGTCTAGCTCCTTTTCAAAACACTTTAAATGTTCACGTCTCAACTCAAATATTATCACGCAAATCTTTTAAATGCTTCGTTCAAATATCAATGGATTACTCTAATAATCTCAAATCTTGTTTAATTGTATAATCCAATTGTTTAACTAGCGTTGTTTAGAGTATAATAACAAAAACGCTTAATGTTTATAACAAACTGTTCATTAATTATTTATGACATTTTAAATTGTTTATAACATTGTCAAACGACAATTGAAAAATTTAAACACGCCTCTATTAATCCCGTTCGTTTTAAATTATTATTAAAGATATTTATATAGTTATTTACATTATTTATATTATTTATATTATTTATATTAGAAATACATTAAACCACACGTTTATCCGGTTGATAATTACTTAAATCGTGGTGATATAATCAACCAATGAAGGTTAGTTATATTTAAATTTTAGATTCAGGTTTAATAAGATTTAATAATTATTATTATTTGTGACGGTAACCTCCATTCAAAATCGTTATCTCAAATTATTTAAACACTCTTGTTAATTTTAACAGTAACTTCACATGATTAATTTTCAAAGGACCTGAACAATACATTCAGCGGAAAATACCTCGCTCAAAACGCACAAAATTGCACAAAAATTGGCCCATAATTCATCATATATCTCATTATATATGGCATCAAAATCTTCCATAATACATACAAAAAACCTCCACTTACAAATTCATCATCATCATCAATATTACTGTGGGAACCTCCTTCACTTATTACAGGGCATTATTCATCAGCGACTTTTACACGTCCACTGAACTAACGATTATACATCCATAGTTCCTCTTTAAAAATGCTTATATTCATCAATAAAAAAAAGTCAACCCCTGGCACTATCCAGCCCATGACGGGCTAAGGCCGACCAAGCGACCGCTGCCCAGCCATTTGGCCTGCAGATATTGGGGTGACGCGTGATCAGCGCGTCGGGTCCCCTCGGCCGTTAATCTTGGTATTCGTGATCGGGGCGCTGTCTCACTGACAGACAGCTACTCAATTGTCCTCACGAGGCTGAGTGCACCCCGTTCCAACCCTCACGTCAGTTTTAAAATCCCTGACGGAGCCGGGGATCGAACCCGGGGCCTCCGGGCGAGAGGCAGGCACACTACCCCAACACCACGGGGCCGGCTTATATTCATCAATTGTATCAAAACACTGTTATTATATTTAACCTTCGTGGGTTTCATTCATGAAGCGATATGAAGTAAAAATTTGCCAATCACAAATAAATTTAATAGCAAATACGATTAGACACGCCTCCCTGGTCTATCAAAATTGAGATTAATATCATCAAAGTATCGCAGTATAAAAATACTCTCTTCAATCAAAGTTCATCTAAACTGCATAAATAATCGAATAGAATACAATTAGACTGTGGAATGCAAACATTATTGTTCCAATCTAGAATTGAGAAAAACTCCTATCAAATGTTCATTACTATAGTGTACTCAATAAATCGTACTCAAAGTTCATATTTCATAAAATTGTCTATAATGCAATGGTATTTCAGAATTGACGATAAATGTCTATGTTGCAATCATGTTCATAAAACGACTAGTATTTCCAAGATCGTCGATAAAGTAATAGATTTTAACGCTCTAAAATCTTTTAATCATTCTTCTTTCTTGAGGATGACAGAAAATTGGTCAAAGTAATTTACTGAATAGAATTACTTTAATAAAGTGGCACGCTGTCTGAATTCAAATTTGCCATAGAAAATCGTTAACTTTACAGTTAAATCGTGACTACAAAAATATGCAAATTACTGAAAGAATATATATTATCAGTCTCAACTGATCCAAAATTATTTAAATATGTCAATGACATAATAATGTCTCAATAAATCGTAGAAAAAGGCATAAATCAGCAAAGTGTACAGAGTACAGAAATATCAAGCAAGAATATGGGGCAAAATATATGGGACAGAAAATATGGGAAAAATGGTTGCTCAGATATCGCTAAATGGCTCAAATAAATCAAGAAACGTTCACGACTACCTTATCTGTTGATTGAAGTTCTAGAGGAAAATTTCCAAAGAAGACTGCTGTTGGTTCCATTTCACCATCGTAAAGATGTGCTCCGACCTCGAACCTGGAACCTGCGCCCTCGGAGAATAGAATAATTTCCTCCTCCGGAAATAGCACTACTCCGTGTAGACGATAGACATCCTTCTGGCAAAACTCTTCTTTGTGAGCCGGGTCCACCCTGGCCTCTCTTGATAGTTCCCTGAAGTTCTGGTAGAAATTCGCCATGAAGTTTATTGCAATTATTTCCGCAGAAATGTTCATAATTGTAGAGTATGAAGATATTTCCACTGCCATTTGATATAATTCAGCGATGGACTACGATGCATGAGTGTAGTTGGATGTTCATTACATGCTCGCTTTTGTAGAATGACGATTAACGAAGTTCCATGCTGCTATTTCACTCCATTGATATATGTCCCAATTGCATTAAAGTTTTAGTCTTCCATCTCCACTTCCGTTATAATAATAGTTGAAAGTACTGCCAGATTATATTGTTCCATTGTAGAATGTAGCGTTGTATCACCAAATGTAATCTTCAGTATCACGGTTGCAATACACGTGTCAGCCATAGTGTAGAATGTGGTATTATAAAAGTGCTTCTCAGGTGTCGAGAAAATCACTTTTGTCTGCAGTCTTAAAATGCGAATATCTTCCAAAGTATAATCGTGAAAATGTTCAACTTTCCTACACACCTCAATATTGTAATGCACAATTGAATTAGCATAAAGGCAGTAGCTAACTCTTGATAGATAATCTTGTTGACTCGTTTATGTGTGCGCTCCAACTTCGCCTAGTTTTAGTAACCGTAAAATTGTACTGCTGCACGCTCCGTGCTTGTTCGATGCTGTGGGCTCTGCCACACGTGCTAATGACGCCTTTCTTCACTGAATAACTCGAAGTCTGACAATGTGAGAATCAGAAAAATGAGCCATGAGACATGAGAGTCTCCTCTCTGCTGTGCAAGGCCTTTTATCAACTTCTTAAGGGGCGTATCCATCCCTTCCATAGCTTGTTCCTCCGTCATTGCTAGAAGTTCTAACTTTGGCTATAAGTAGGGGGGTAGTGGGTGTTCCAACGAGTGTCATGGCCGCCGCGTGAGTCCAAGCCAATATCTCGCAAACCGATGGTCGGATTTTAATAAACGAGGTGTCGTTGGACTCGGGTTGACGCCCTCTTTCCAATGGACCACTCATTTCAACCCCTAAATAAAACCTACCCCTACTAGGGGGTGAAATTTTAATTTTTTAGTGAAAGCCTCTTTTCAAATGGGACATGTATAAGGTGCGCTGCTAAAATGAACTTAAATGTTGTTGCTCATATCGCGCATGCGTTTTACGAGATGCCGCTATGGATGAACATTTTTGTTTTTGTTTTGTACGCATGCGCACTGGGGATTTTTGTAAGAGGGCGAGCTCTTTGAAAAAAATGATTGATAAGAAGGGGTTTTGGTGGTGAGGAGAGAGCCAGATAGTCGCCTACTTTCCTACGAAGTTTGGCAATATCTCTCGAACGCAAGGTCGGATTTGGACGTGTGACGTGTCAAATCGCTTGTTTGGAAGCCCTATACATGTTATTAATAGGTTAGAGTTTTGAGAATGAGGGAAATAGGCTTTTTTGGGGTAAAACCATGATTTTAGACTTTTTCCGATATCTCACGAATGCATGGTCGGATTTAGTCCTATGACATGCCTAATGACTTGTCTCGAAACCCTCTTTATTTTGGTAAAAGGTTAAAGTTTCTGAAAATGAGGGAAACAGAATTTTTTGGTGTAAAACTGTGATTTTAGTCTTTCTGATATATCTCACAAACCAATAACGCCAGAGACGTATACGAGGGGTCGTAGGACTCGGGGTGAGGCCCTCTCATCCCCCCCCCCTCTTTCAAATATAGTATTTATATTTTAAAAAAATGCGAAAGGGTCTAACGACACTTTTGTTGAAAACATTTTAGTTTTTAAAACTTTTTCTTTTAATCTGTCTAAAATGTTCATGAAGAGTGGTTGCAGATAGAGACGATACCACTGGACACGTGTTTCAACGAAGCTATTACTGGCCACGGTGGTGATATACCAATACAGTATTCGCTATTTCGATGAGACGGCGGGTCGAGGGTTCGTTTTCCGATTTTTCCTATGATGGAATACCTAATACCTAAACCCCCTGAAGGGGGTCTTTAACATGTAAACGATTATGAGTGACAAGACAAATGATAATTCCTTGATCAGATGAAGTTAGCTTTAGATAGAACAAACACAACTTGGTTATATGTTGCTTGAAGTGAGTATAGAAAACAAACTTGCTGGGGCAGACTGACAGGATGTGGATGTTATTTGAGCTTATTGGAATGCATTGACTTGACTTGACAACAGGGCAATGAAAAAAGCACAGAGATGCTGAGGACACTTGAAGGTCAAACGATATGGCAACTATGGTGGGAGGGGGAAGCGAGGATGATGTCGCCGATCATGTTCAATGTTCAATGGATGAATTTAAATTTTGCGAAGCATTGTTCGGAGAGGGTCATGTGACGACTTGTTTTAAGGATATTTATTTTTCCGATCTTTCTTATGGTGGTCTCATTGATTGAAATCATACAAAACTGCTAGGGCATGGCCTTGAGATTTTATAAACTGATAATGGGATTTTGACATACAAGGTCCACTCAGAACTTGACATGATGTCATTCTTTTTATGGCTTATGAATTTCCCCAAAAAAGACCCAAAACAACAAGATCATAGACTTTTGCTTTTCTTAATATATTGCAAACCCATAATGTTAGATGTTTACTGTGAGTGACGAAACCTAGCTAGGTAAAGAAAGAATTATTGTGGGCTACATGTATGGTGACTGACACGTCTTTGAACATTGGAACTTGTTTTCAGATCTGAGTGTAGTACATAGGGAGTATAGGTTGTAGGCATGGCTTGACAAACGGTGTACACAAAATTCAATTTATCGATTCAAGAATTATGAGTAGACTATCATTAATTAATTGGTTAAAGAGTGTAGCTAAAAATAAAAAAGTGACTACATTAAACTAAACTGAACCAAGTCGAATCAAACCCAACTGAACCAAACCAAGCCTAAAGCAAACCAAACCTAATCAAGAACAAGCCAAGGGCTTAAGTGTAAAACTTGTGGGGGAATGCAGTCATTGGCAATGTCCAAAGAAAGGGATAACGCTCTACCTTTAGAGGGTGAGGTAAAGCTAGCGCATGTTGCTAATGCATATTCCCAAGTACATGAACCACACACACACACAACTATCCTATGCTGTTTTTATGAGTTGACTGTTAAAACTTACTCAGTGGTTACTGAGCAAGATGGTCGCTACACACAACAAGCTTTAAATACTTGAGGCTAATAATCTATACACACACACGCACTCGCTTGTTCTAAACTAAACTGTCTCGCTGGCAGTGCTCACACAGTAGGCAAATGACAGAAATGCTTGGCTAACCGAAATACAATCATTTTCGGTTGTCTAATGATACCAGCTAGCCATTACATGCTATAGTGGTGAGCACATGTGCCTCTTGCACTGGAGATCGTAACTCGATTTCTAGCTCTAAGGCCTAGAACGAATCAAACTAAGAAAGAATGGTATGGTGACGCAGTAGTTAAACTGTTAGCCTTTCAATAAGGTAGACTAGGGTTTGATTTTGGGTTAATATACATGTCATAAACAAACAAACAAAAAAAGCGGAGATAATGTTTAAAACTGATTACACTTGTCTCTTTTCAAATTATTACTTAGATTACAAATACAAAGGTGGACTGGGTTTGATATACAGTTAATGCTGCCTATCGCATACTAGCCTGTAAGAAAGCCAAACAAGCAAAAGGCGTAGGTAGAGCACTGGTAAAATCACTATGTGTAGAGAACTACCTAACGGTTTTATGAACTGGCAATGCTATGTCGCATAAACAGTGCAGGATACAATCCGGCAACCATAATTTTTATCTTGTGGAACAGAGAAAATGCAATTTTACCTTGATGGATAGCAAATGAGTGCAGATGAATGACCTATGCATTAGCCTACCATAGGGTTATAACCACGAGGTGGAGGTGTGACTTTTATATTTTATTGTTTAGAGACATGGCTTTTTTGTAACCAGTAGATTTAGTATTTTGTAAATATTCATTTTTGTAATTGTAAATAGTGGAAACATTTTTTTTGTAATAGTAAATGTTAAATGTATAACTAAAAGTTATTTGGGATAAGTGTGCATGTCAAGGATAAATAGCGTGGTTGTATTTGTTTTCAAAGACAGGTATGGTTGTGTGAATGTATGACTATAGATAGAATGATAGAGAGAGAGAGAGAAAGCTTGTGTGTGTGTGTGTGTGTGTGTGGGTAGCATTGATTTTTCAACCAAAGCAAACACGGCAAGGTAGGATGGTGGGGTAATTAATGTATATAGCAAATGGTAAATAGTATACTATATTTTTTTAACACTTGTGTTTTTAATGCAGCAGTAGATAGGTGTTATTTTGTAAAACAGTCTTACCTACAGTAGTAGTAGTAGTAGTAGTAGTCCTATATGTTTTGGAAACAAACAGAAAGAGAATGCACTATTGCCATGGCCAAGCACTTCCATTAAAGTGATTTCAAGAAAATTTAAATCAGCAAATGTGTGTTTTACAAAACTAAACATTCAGCATGGACTAAATCATAAACGTGTCTTCTGTGATATGGAAAAAATAGGAAATCCATGTTTCCATATCATTACAATTTAAAAACTTAAAACTGACATTTAAAAAATGTAAATGGGAAATTGGTAAATGTGTAAACAACAAAATGGAAAATTCTTGTTTCCATATCATGAAATCCAAAAACTTTAAACTACATTTTCAAATCGTGTACATGGAAAATTGACAAATGGCAATGTGTGAAATGTGAAAATGAAAAAATATGAACAAATGGCTATCATTATTAAAAAAAAAAAAAAACCGTCGTGTTCTATCGTTAAAGTGTGAATCAAACCACATCTACTTATTTGGATCACCCGAGACTGAGTAGACCTGTTTTAGTCCTAATATACTTTTAAAATTTTATGTTAAAGCTCAATTTGAACTCAAGAGCTTTAGAGTGCCAGCTAACTATTATAACCGTTACGTCACAAAGACAACTTTACACTACTCTTAATAAACAATAATAAGAAAAAGAATAATAAATGTTGAATTTTTTTTTTAAGGATGAACATGGTGACACCGTTTCTGTTGCACAGTCTGCTAGCTACTAGCCAGCAGCTGGGGTCTTAGAAAACGATACAGTTGACATTTTGTAATGAGATGTGACATGTTTCAAAGTACAGTATTATGGGTTGCTGTTGAGTAAAAACTAATCCTGTACAAGGAAGCAAGGGTTCGAACCCCTTACCTAACATTACTATTGCCTGAACATGGCTTGACGACACTGTATTATTATGATACTCGGTACACAAACCATAGATAGAGTGTATTGTTTAAGATCACTTTCTTTCTGAACATAGGTGGAGACTGTTGATGGTTAACAATGGCATTAATATAGTAGGACGTGGGTATAGCAATTAAGAAAAAACAGACAATACCCATACAATATTTTTATTTATTTAATATAAGTACTTGTACAATAGTTACATTCAAAATACATTTCTTTTTTCTCTATTACTATTTAGTCCTTTTTGATTCTCTTGCATATGAAGGGTAGATAACCTTGTAGTTCAGCCCCTTAAAACAACAACAACACAACCTTTTGCATAGTCTGTGATGTTGACGACTCTTGAGATGTGGAAGATGGATTAAACATAACTTTTACAGCAGGGGTTAAATGTTGCTCAATAAACACTGCACTATTTTGAGTAGCAACATTTTTTTCTTGTACTAGCTTTTTAGCATTGTCATGATTATTTGTTGACACTAACAGTGTTTCATCTGGTACACCACATTGATGATCACTCACACTTAAAACCTTACCATTTCTACTTTTTAGATTGCCTCGACATTTTTTTGACCTCTCTTTTGAGCATTGCCAAAATATTATTCCTTTTACATTTTGACGATTATAGTTATAAGAGTAGCCTTTATAGAGTACACATTGTTTACCTTTGTTAGTTGTAGTAAGTTCCATAGTAACAACTAACCTGTTAGTATGATTTGCTCACTACAAAGGTTATAACTGTTCTGATAATAAAATCATTTAGCGTTGGCTTTTATATTTAATATGTACAGTTTGAAGTGATAGCAAAAGTGAGAGCAAAATGGTAGCAGAGTGGTAGAAAATATAACATGTATTGTTAAGAAATAGTTTAAGCTGTTATGTGGATCCATTACATAATAATTTTAGCACGACGAAGCTCATTTTCTATATCCAATAGTTCTTCCTCATATTCAGTATAACCAGCCTGTTTATAGACATGCAGTTGCTGAAGCCGCCAGATTAGCTTACTTGGATTGTTCCAGTAGACAAATTTAACAAATGATTTTTTAGTTGTAAACAAAGCATTACCATTATCATTATTATCTTCATCATCAACATCATCATCATCATAACCATTATCATTATCATCATCATCATGATCATTATAATCCTCATCACTATTACTATATAGTCCTTTTTGATCCTTTTGCAATACCACATTTTGCACAGTCTGTGTTGCCCTTGATAATGTTGGGAGTTTTTCAGACATTGACAACTGTCCTAACACGACTTTCTGAGGAGATGATACATGCTTCTTAACAAACAATGCACTATCTTGAGCTGCAATATCTTTTTCTGGGACAAGTGTTTTAGCATTTTGAAGAGTTTTTTTAAACAGCAACGATGTTTTATCTGGTACACTACATTGATGATCACTCATACTTAAGACATTACTATTTTTACTTTTCAGCTCACCTCGACACTGTTTTGAACGATGTTTTGAACAACGCCAAATAACAGTTCCATTTTTATTGGTTCGTTTTACAATATATTTATATCCTTTATAGAATGCGTATGGCATACCATTGCTATTTGTTGATACTTCCATGTCAATTGTCAAGCATGAACTAATCTCTAGCAAAGTTCACTCGATAATATAAATAATTTCTAAACCCCAGTAGTGAATAGTCAGTTGTTTTTGATCTATGCAAGCGTAAACATATCACATACACTGGTGATGGATACTCAAGGCTTTAAGGTCAATGAAAACAAGTACAGTATATATTTAAATAGGTGGCTATCATTGATTGCACAACACGCGGGTCACTATATCTTTTTTTTCTTTCGGACTAGTGTTTTAACATTTGAAGAGTGTTTTAAACAGCAACGATGTCTTATCAGTCACACTACATTGATGATCACTCACACTTAAGACCTCGCTATTTTTACTTTTTAACTCACTTTGACACTGTTTTGAACGATGTTTTGAACAACGCCAAATAACAGTTCCATTTTTATTGGTTCGTTTTACAATATACGTATAACCTTTATAGTATGTATATGGCTTACCATAACTATTCGTTGATACTTTAATATCAATTTTCAAGCATGAAATAATCTCCAATAAATTTCGCTCGATAATAGAAATAATAGTTTAAAGTGGGTGCGAAGGTGGGTGCAAAAGTGGGTGCAAAAGTGAGTGTAAAAGTGGGTGTAAAAGTGGGTGCAAAGTGGGTGCAAAAGTGAGTGCAAAAGTGGGTGCGAAAGTGGGTGCGAAAGTGGGTGCAGTTTATAGTAGGCACCATTTTTACTAGAATGTGATTTGAGTAAATGTAATTTCTAAACCCAAGTAGTGAATAATCAGTTGGTTTTGATTTATGCAAGCGTAAACGTGTCTCATACACTGATGATGGATACTCAAGGCTTCTTGGTCAACAAAAACAAGTATATAGTTAAAGAGGTAGCTATTATTGATTGCACAACACTGAATCTATTTTTGAAATTTTGACAAAGGGTCTAAGTGCACTTTTGTTAATATCTCGCGAACCAATAAGACTACGGCATTGTATGAGGTATTGTTGGACTTTTTGCCGAAGACTGCTGGTAAACACTTATGTTCCCACGACCTTTTTAAAGATGGTGGCTGACCCACGAGGGGTGATTAAAACGTATTCCAAGCGACGCTTGTCGATAAGCAAACCAATAATCAAAGGGGGGTGTGACAGAGCTTGAGGCGATAACCCCTTTTGATTGATCCCTGTTGATTTGCCCCTTTGGACTGGTCCCCGTTGACAAGTCCCTCTGAACGGGTCCTTTTTGAAGGGAGTCATTTATGACGGGCCCCTGCTGACGGGTCACTGTGGACGGATCCCTGTGGACAGGTCCCTGTTGACAGGTCCTTTTGACTAATCCCTTTGGACCTGTCAACAGGGACCTGTCAACAGGGACCTGTCCACAGGGATCCGTCCACAGTGACCCGTCAGCAGGGGCCCGTCATAAATGACTCCCTTCAAAAAGGACCCGTTCAGAGGGACTTGTCAACGGGGACCAGTCCAAAGGGGCAAATCAACAGGGATCAATCAAAAGAGGTTATCGCCTCATGCTCCGTCACCCCCCCTTTGATTATTGGTTTGCTTATCGACAAGCGTCGCTTGGAATACGTTTTAATCACCCCTCGTGGGTCAGCCGCCATCTTTAAAAAGGTCGTGGGAACATAAGTGTTTACCAGCAGTCTTCGGCAAAAAGTCCAACAATACCTCATACAATGCCGTAGTCTTATTGGTTCGCGAGATATTAACAAAAGTGCACTTAGACCCTTTGTCAAAATTTCAAAAATAGATTCAGTGTTGTGCAATCAATAATAGCTACCTCTTTAACTATATACTTGTTTTTGTTGACCAAGAAGCCTTGAGTATCCATCATCAGTGTATGAGACACGTTTACGCTTGCATAAATCAAAACCAACTGATTATTCACTACTTGGGTTTAGAAATTACATTTACTCAAATCACATTCTAGTAAAAATGGTGCCTACTATAAACTGCACCCACTTTCGCACCCACTTTCGCACCCACTTTTGCACTCACTTTTGCACCCACTTTGCACCCACTTTTACACCCACTTTTACACTCACTTTTGCACCCACTTTTGCACCCACCTTCGCACCCACTTTAAACTATTATTTCTATTATCGAGCGAAATTTATTGGAGATTATTTCATGCTTGAAAATTGATATTAAAGTATCAACGAATAGTTATGGTAAGCCATATGCATACTATAAAGGTTATACGTATATTGTAAAACGAACCAATAAAAATGGAACTGTTATTTGGCGTTGTTCAAAACATCGTTCAAAACAGTGTCAAAGTGAGTTAAAAAGTAAAAATAGCGAGGTCTTAAGTGTGAGTGATCATCAATGTAGTGTGACTGATAAGACATCGTTGCTGTTTAAAACACTCTTCAAATGTTAAAACACTAGTCCGAAAGAAAAAAAAGATATAGTGACCCGCGTGTTGTGCAATCAATGATAGCCACCTATTTAAATATATACTGTACTTGTTTTCATTGACCTTAAAGCCTTGAGTATCCATCACCAGTGTATGTGACATGTTTACGCTTGCATAGATCAAAAACAACTGACTATTCACTACTGGGGTTTAGAAATTATTTATATTATCGAGTGAACTTTGCTAGAGATTAGTTCATGCTTGACAATTGACATGGAAGTATCAACAAATAGCAATGGTATGCCATACGCATTCTATAAAGGATATAAATATATTGTAAAACGAACCAATAAAAATGGAACTGTTATTTGGCGTTGTTCAAAACATCGTTCAAAACAGTGTCGAGGTGAGCTGAAAAGTAAAAATAGTAATGTCTTAAGTATGAGTGATCATCAATGTAGTGTACCAGATAAAACATCGTTGCTGTTTAAAAAAACTCTTCAAAATGCTAAAACACTTGTCCCAGAAAAAGATATTGCAGCTCAAGATAGTGCATTGTTTGTTAAGAAGCATGTATCATCTCCTCAGAAAGTCGTGTTAGGACAGTTGTCAATGTCTGAAAAACTCCCAACATTATCAAGGGCAACACAGACTGTGCAAAATGTGGTATTGCAAAAGGATCAAAAAGGACTATATAGTAATAGTGATGAGGATTATAATGATCATGATGATGATGATAATGATAATGGTTATGATGATGATGATGTTGATGATGAAGATAATAATGATAATGGTAATGCTTTGTTTACAACTAAAAAATCATTTGTTAAATTTGTCTACTGGAACAATCCAAGTAAGCTAATCTGGCGGCTTCAGCAACTGCATGTCTATAAACAGGCTGGTTATACTGAATATGAGGAAGAACTATTGGATATAGAAAATGAGCTTCGTCGTGCTAAAATTATTATGTAATGGATCCACATAACAGCTTAAACTATTTCTTAACAATACATGTTATATTTTCTACCACTCTGCTACCATTTTGCTCTCACTTTTGCTATCACTTCAAACTGTACATATTAAATATAAAAGCCAACGCTAAATGATTTTATTATCAGAACAGTTATAACCTTTGTAGTGAGCAAATCATACTAACAGGTTAGTTGTTACTATGGAACTTACTACAACTAACAAAGGTAAACAATGTGTACTCTATAAAGGCTACTCTTATAACTATAATCGTCAAAATGTAAAAGGAATAATATTTTGGCAATGCTCAAAAGAGAGGTCAAAAAAATGTCGAGGCAATCTAAAAAGTAGAAATGGTAAGGTTTTAAGTGTGAGTGATCATCAATGTGGTGTACCAGATGAAACACTGTTAGTGTCAACAAATAATCATGACAATGCTAAAAAGCTAGTACAAGAAAAAAATGTTGCTACTCAAAATAGTGCAGTGTTTATTGAGCAACATTTAACCCCTGCTGTAAAAGTTATGTTTAATCCATCTTCCACATCTCAAGAGTCGTCAACATCACAGACTATGCAAAAGGTTGTGTTGTTGTTGTTTTAAGGGGCTGAACTACAAGGTTATCTACCCTTCATATGCAAGAGAATCAAAAAGGACTAAATAGTAATAGAGAAAAAAGAAATGTATTTTGAATGTAACTATTGTACAAGTACTTATATTAAATAAATAAAAATATTGTATGGGTATTGTCTGTTTTTTCTTAATTGCTATACCCACGTCCTACTATATTAATGCCATTGTTATCCATCAACAGTCTCCACCTATGTTCAGAAAGAAAGTGATCTTAAACAATACACTCTATCTATGGTTTGTGTACCGAGTATCATAATAATACAGTGTCGTCAAGCCATGTTCAGGCAATAGTAATGTTAGGTAAGGGGTTCGAACCCTTGCTTCCTTGTACAGGATTAGTTTTTACTCAACAGCAACCCATAATACTGTACTTTGAAACATGTCACATCTCATTACAAAATGTCAACTGTATCGTTTTCTAAGACCCCAGCTGCTGGCTAGTAGCTAGCAGACTGTGCAACAGAAACGGTGTCACCATGTTCATCCTTAAAAAAAAAATTCAACATTTATTATTCTTTTTCTTATTATTGTTTATTAAGAGTAGTGTAAAGTTGTCTTTGTGACGTAACGGTTATAATAGTTAGCTGGCACTCTAAAGCTCTTGAGTTCAAATTGAGCTTTAACATAAAATTTTAAAAGTATATTAGGACTAAAACAGGTCTACTCAGTCTCGGGTGATCCAAATAAGTAGATGTGGTTTGATTCACACTTTAACGATAGAACACGACGGTTTTTTATTTTTTTTTAATAATGATAGCCATTTGTTCATATTTTTTCATTTTCACATTTCACACATTGCCATTTGTCAATTTTCCATGTACACGATTTGAAAATGTAGTTTAAAGTTTTTGGATTTCATGATATGGAAACAAGAATTTTCCATTTTGTTGTTTACACATTTACCAATTTCCCATTTACATTTTTTAAATGTCAGTTTTAAGTTTTTAAATTGTGATGATATGGAAACATGGATTTCCTATTTTTTCCATATCACAGAAGACACGTTTATGATTTAGTCCATGCTGAATGTTTAGTTTTGTAAAACACACATTTGCTGATTTAAATTTTCTTGAAATCACTTTAATGGAAGTGCTTGGCCATGGCAATAGTGCATTCTCTTTCTGTTTGTTTCCAAAACATATAGGACTACTACTACTACTACTACTACTGTAGGTAAGACTGTTTTACAAAATAACACCTATCTACTGCTGCATTAAAAAACACAAGTGTTAAAAAAATATAGTATACTATTTACCATTTGCTATATACATTAATTACCCCCACCATCCTACCTTGCCGTGTTTGCTTTGGTTGAAAAATCAATGCTACCCACACACACACACACACACACACAAGCTTTCTCTCTCTCTCTCTATCATTCTATCTATAGTCATACATTCACACAACCATACCTGTCTTTGAAAACAAATACAACCACGCTATTTATCCTTGACATGCACACTTATCCCAAATAACTTTTAGTTATACATTTAACATTTACTATTACAAAAAAAATGTTTCCACTATTTACAATTACAAAAATGAATATTTACAAAATACTAAATCTACTGGTTACAAAAAAGCCATGTCTCTAAACAATAAAATATAAAAGTCACACCTCCACCTCGTGGTTATAACCCTATGGTAGGCTAATGCATAGGTCATTCATCTGCACTCATTTGCTATCCATCAAGGTAAAATTGCATTTTCTCTGTTCCACAAGATAAAAATTATGGTTGCCGGATTGTATCCTGCACTGTTTATGCGACATAGCATTGCCAGTTCATAAAACCGTTAGGTAGTTCTCTACACATAGTGATTTTACCACTGCTCTACCTACGCCTTTTGCTTGTTTGGCTTTCTTACAGGCTAGTATGCGATAGGCAGCATTAACTGTATATCAAACCCAGTCCACCTTTGTATTTGTAATCTAAGTAATAATTTGAAAAGAGACAAGTGTAATCAGTTTTAAACATTATCTCCGCTTTTTTTGTTTGTTTGTTTATGACATGTATATTAACCCAAAATCAAACCCTAGTCTACCTTATTGAAAGGCTAACAGTTTAACTACTGCGTCACCATACCATTCTTTCTTAGTTTGATTCGTTCTAGGCCTTAGAGCTAGAAATCGAGTTACGATCTCCAGTGCAAGAGGCACATGTGCTCACCACTATAGCATGTAATGGCTAGCTGGTATCATTAGACAACCGAAAATGATTGTATTTCGGTTAGCCAAGCATTTCTGTCATTTGCCTACTGTGTGAGCACTGCCAGCGAGACAGTTTAGTTTAGAACAAGCGAGTGCGTGTGTGTGTATAGATTATTAGCCTCAAGTATTTAAAGCTTGTTGTGTGTAGCGACCATCTTGCTCAGTAACCACTGAGTAAGTTTTAACAGTCAACTCATAAAAACAGCATAGGATAGTTGTGTGTGTGTGTGGTTCATGTACTTGGGAATATGCATTAGCAACATGCGCTAGCTTTACCTCACCCTCTAAAGGTAGAGCGTTATCCCTTTCTTTGGACATTGCCAATGACTGCATTCCCCCACAAGTTTTACACTTAAGCCCTTGGCTTGTTCTTGATTAGGTTTGGTTTGCTTTAGGCTTGGTTTGGTTCAGTTGGGTTTGATTCGACTTGGTTCAGTTTAGTTTAATGTAGTCACTTTTTTATTTTTAGCTACACTCTTTAACCAATTAATTAATGATAGTCTACTCATAATTCTTGAATCGATAAATTGAATTTTGTGTACACCGTTTGTCAAGCCATGCCTACAACCTATACTCCCTATGTACTACACTCAGATCTGAAAACAAGTTCCAATGTTCAAAGACGTGTCAGTCACCATACATGTAGCCCACAATAATTCTTTCTTTACCTAGCTAGGTTTCGTCACTCACAGTAAACATCTAACATTATGGGTTTGCAATATATTAAGAAAAGCAAAAGTCTATGATCTTGTTGTTTTGGGTCTTTTTTGGGGAAATTCATAAGCCATAAAAAGAATGACATCATGTCAAGTTCTGAGTGGACCTTGTATGTCAAAATCCCATTATCAGTTTATAAAATCTCAAGGCCATGCCCTAGCAGTTTTGTATGATTTCAATCAATGAGACCACCATAAGAAAGATCGGAAAAATAAATATCCTTAAAACAAGTCGTCACATGACCCTCTCCGAACAATGCTTCGCAAAATTTAAATTCATCCATTGAACATTGAACATGATCGGCGACATCATCCTCGCTTCCCCCTCCCACCATAGTTGCCATATCGTTTGACCTTCAAGTGTCCTCAGCATCTCTGTGCTTTTTTCATTGCCCTGTTGTCAAGTCAAGTCAATGCATTCCAATAAGCTCAAATAACATCCACATCCTGTCAGTCTGCCCCAGCAAGTTTGTTTTCTATACTCACTTCAAGCAACATATAACCAAGTTGTGTTTGTTCTATCTAAAGCTAACTTCATCTGATCAAGGAATTATCATTTGTCTTGTCACTCATAATCGTTTACATGTTAAAGACCCCCTTCAGGGGGTTTAGGTATTAGGTATTCCATCATAGGAAAAATCGGAAAACGAACCCTCGACCCGCCGTCTCATCGAAATAGCGAATACTGTATTGGTATATCACCACCGTGGCCAGTAATAGCTTCGTTGAAACACGTGTCCAGTGGTATCGTCTCTATCTGCAACCACTCTTCATGAACATTTTAGACAGATTAAAAGAAAAAGTTTTAAAAACTAAAATGTTTTCAACAAAAGTGTCGTTAGACCCTTTCGCATTTTTTTAAAATATAAATACTATATTTGAAAGAGGGGGGGGGGGATGAGAGGGCCTCACCCCGAGTCCTACGACCCCTCGTATACGTCTCTGGCGTTATTGGTTTGTGAGATATATCAGAAAGACTAAAATCACAGTTTTACACCAAAAAATTCTGTTTCCCTCATTTTCAGAAACTTTAACCTTTTACCAAAATAAAGAGGGTTTCGAGACAAGTCATTAGGCATGTCATAGGACTAAATCCGACCATGCATTCGTGAGATATCGGAAAAAGTCTAAAATCATGGTTTTACCCCAAAAAAGCCTGTTTCCCTCATTCTCAAAACTCTAACCTATTAATAACATGTATAGGGCTTCCAAACAAGCGATTTGACACGTCACACGTCCAAATCCGACCTTGCGTTCGAGAGATATTGCCAAACTTCGTAGGAAAGTAGGCGACTATCTGGCTCTCTCCTCACCACCAAAACCCCTTCTTATCAATCATTTTTTTCAAAGAGCTCGCCCTCTTACAAAAATCCCCAGTGCGCATGCGTACAAAACAAAAACAAAAATGTTCATCCATAGCGGCATCTCGTAAAACGCATGCGCGATATGAGCAACAACATTTAAGTTCATTTTAGCAGCGCACCTTATACATGTCCCATTTGAAAAGAGGCTTTCACTAAAAAATTAAAATTTCACCCCCTAGTAGGGGTAGGTTTTATTTAGGGGTTGAAATGAGTGGTCCATTGGAAAGAGGGCGTCAACCCGAGTCCAACGACACCTCGTTTATTAAAATCCGACCATCGGTTTGCGAGATATTGGCTTGGACTCACGCGGCGGCCATGACACTCGTTGGAACACCCACTACCCCCCTACTGCTATACTTGACGGATTTTCAAATTTCAAAAACTCATAATTAATTTCTTCAAAATTCCAAATCAATGCCATAACTGAAAATGGATTTCCACAATTCTGCATTCCAAAAGTAATTAAATATGGTAGTTTCAGTAATCTCCGTTTCCCTCCAAACTATCATTCATTGGTTCAAGTCTCTCCTCCAATAGCGTAACTTCTTCCTTAGCACAATTCCTTGTTTCCCTGCGACTGCGTCGTAAATCTCAGGTCTTTCTCGAACAAAATCATGACGTCACCAAGAATCTCAGCTCATCCAGCCTACTTGCATGAAGTCTGCGTCATCCGTGCCTACGTCATGAATATACACGTCACAACTATGACAGCCATAACTTTATTCACATATGCCAATACAGCCACCGTGGTCTCAGTATAATTCAATTTACGGGGGCAGTACGTGTTTCGTTATACATGGGTTGGTTTTTAGTTCTGGCACCTTAGTTATAACTGGATTAATAACTCACTTGTTAGATGGTTACAAATTTCACAGGCCCTCGATGTAGTCCCCACCGTTGCGTACAACGTGTTCCCAGCGATGCGGAAGTCGTTGGATCCCGCTGGCACTGCCCAATCTATTGATGGTACGAAGAGAGCGCTCGGCAGCCTGCTTAACGTCTTCAATGGTACGGAAGCGCTGCCATACTGTTCCCCGAGGGCAAACCGTTAATGCGGCGTACTATTGTTCGTTTCTGCAAGACCATCTCCGAGGAGCTCTGAGAAGGAAACTGCGCCACGACATGGTTACACCGCCCATCGTTCTGCATGACAATGCTAGGGCACACATAGCAGGCGTTGTGTCGGCATTGATAGATCGCTGGGGCTGGGAGTTCCTCTATCACCCCCCATATTCTCCCGACATCAGTCCCTGTGACTATGGTCTCATCCCGAAGATGAAGATGACAATGACGTTAAGCAGGCTGCCGAGCGCTCTCTTCGTACCATCAATAGATTGGGCAGTGCCAACGGGATCCAACGACGTCCGCATCGCTGGGAACACGTTGTACGCAACGGTGGGGACTACATCGAGGGCCTGTGAAACTTGGAACCATCTAAGTGAGTTATTAATCCAGTTATAACTAAGGTGCCAAAACTAAAAAACACAACCGATATATCAATGATAACTTCGTCAGCGTGAAAAAATTTAGAAGCCATCTTAACAAAAACCAAAAAGGAAATGGATAACCTTACAATAAGTCATTAATTTAAATGAATAAACGGTCACAAAAAGGAATTAATAATTAATTATAGGATTGTGAAATTCTTCGACATTGATATTCCAACCGTAGATGAAACGATAACATTGCAGCACATCCACCTGGGATACCAGTCAGTTCAATAAATTTTGCACCTGGGAAAGTTTGCTTCAGGACATATAACTGCTCGAATCCGTTTGTTGGTTATCTCCGACCGCTGTTCAAAATGGTTAATGTATATTTGCTAGGTAATTATATAATTACTGGACTGGTGCGAGAACTCTCGCGTTATGGATTGTGTGCGTCCCATGTGTACAGACTACCCGCCCGGCCCTTGTGCTGTGCGGGCTGTAGGTGACAGAGATCTCGCAGGGGCTATCGTCTTGCTTATTTGTTTAAAAGCTCTTTATAAACAAATACATATATTTCCGATTACTTTTCAAGAAATGCAAGATTTTCCCAGTACTATTGAGACGATTTGGAATATTTTGGTACAAACCACACCTTCTAACTCCCTCTGGTTTAGGAGCTTGAGTTTTGTGAAACATACACCTTAGCCTTAGCGTATCTCTACTTGGTATAACACAATGTCCCCGATTCTTGGATGTTACGGGTAATTTCGAGAACCACTCAATGGATTTTGATGCGAATTTCACCATTCTGTATAGGATATCCCTAGGAAGGTGTCTGTAGAAAATTATTTATTTATGATCAAAGGAAGCCAATTAGTAACGATTTCAGTGAAAAAGTCGAAAAGAAACCTGGCGTATGTGCACTTTTTAAGCTTACGCTGGGCAGACCGTTAAAAATATCAATATACTATGAGTGTAAGGGCAAAAGACTGGGGGTATAAAATATTTGTGTTTTTTTTTTGTTGCACATTTGTAATTGGGGTTGATAGATGAGTAGGAATATGCAACAATTTTATGGGTGTGGATTCTATTTTATGAAATACTAGCTGAAGTACCCGTGCTTCGCTACGGGTCGTAAATAAATTAAAATGTGAAGGTGACAGTTAAAACAGGGGATAGGCGAGGTGCTGCGCAGAGCGAGATTAAGGATGGAACATTTTGTCCAACTACACCGCTCTGCCTTGACCGTCTTTTATAGCACACATTTAGGTTTTACTCGCTAACGGTTGGAGATACATTTCGGATAGAAAATGCAATTTTTAACCTCGTACATGCCATCAAAAGTTTGCTATTTCTTAGCGTTCTCTTTTTATTTGAAATGGAAATATGAAAGTTTAAAACCAAAGGATAGAATGACGTCACTAAAATGGTCGCCATCTTTAATTAGTGCAAATTATTGAAATCAAAAGTAACCTGTATGTTAACCAGGTAAATCTGCTACTTCCATGTAAAATTCATGTAAATCGGACCAGTGGTACTTGCGTGATTGAGTAATACACAGACACACACCATCTCATTTTTAGTCTATCTTCGCTCGCGTCATAGTCGTGTCATATTGTTATTCAATGAAATGCAGGTTTAACCCCGTTAACACCCCTTTAGAACCTGAATATCCAAAAATCCCTCCTTATTAGACGTTTTGGACACACAACAAACATATCCCCAAAATATAATTCTTCTAACTTTAATAGTTTTGGTTGGTCGATGAGAGTGAACATCCAAAAATCCTTCCTTAGTGGACGGTTTTTTTTTACAGAATTTCACCCCTCCCCATAGGCCCGTTAAATTGCATTTATGAAAAAACGATCGAACACCTATTTATTTTATTTATTTATTTATTTTAAGCTGATTGATTTCCTCCGAGTTTCAAACTCCTCGCCTATGTCGTTTAAGAGATACACGCTCCGTTAAGAATCTTTCAACCCCCACTTTTCATCCCTTTCTCCTCATAATATACACTATATCGAAAAACCATTAGACACGTGTCAGCATATTTTTAATGATTAGTATATATGCCAAGTATCAATCCCCAAATGAAACCACTCGAGAGATATTGTTATTCAATGAAATGCACGTTTACCCCCTTAACACGTATTTAGAACCTGAATATTCAAAACTCTTACCTTAGTGGACGTTTTCGACATAAAACGAACATATCCCCAAAATTTCATGTTTCTAACTTCAATAATTTTGGCTGGGCGATGATGAGTGAGTGAGTCAGTCCGGACATTTTCTTTCATTTATATTTGATAATTTCACCCCTCCCCATGAACCCCTTAAATTGGATTTATGAAACAAACGGTCGAACACCTATTTACTTATTTAAAGCTGATTTTCCCCTGAGTTTGATGAGTGAGTAAGTGAGTCAATCAGTTAGGACACTTTTTTCCTGTATTATCCCCCCAGAATTTCACCCCTCTCCAAAGGCCCCTTAAATTGGATTTATGAAAAAACGGTCGAACACATATTTACTTGTATTTTAAGCTGTTTTATCCCGCCGAATTTCAAACTTCTCGCCTATGTCGTTTAAGAGATAGACACTCCGTTAAGAATCCCTCAATCCCCAATTTTCACCCCTTTCACCTCATAATATACACGACATCGATAAACCTTTATATATATGTCTGATTATTTTTAATGATTAGTTTATATACCGAATATCACATCCCCAAAGAAACAACTCATGAGATATCGTTATTCAATGAAATGCACGTTTACCCCCTTAACATCTCTTTAAAACCCGAATAAAGAAAAATCATTCCTTAGTTGACGTTTTGACATACAGCGAACATATTCCCAAAATTTCATTTTTCCAACATTAATAGTTTTTGCTGGACGTGATGAGTGAGAGAGTCAGACAGGACATTTTCTTTCAATTATTTTTACCAGAATTTCACCCCTCCCCATGGGCCCCTTAAATTGGATTGATGAAAAAACGCTTGAACACCTATTAAATTATTTTTTTAGCTGTCTTTTTCCCCTGAGTTTGATGAGTGAGTGAGTTAGTCAGTCAGTTAGGACACTTTCTCTCCGTTTTCCCCCCAGAATTTCACCCCACCCCATTGGCCCCTTAAAATTATGAAAAAACGGTCGAACACCGATTTACTTAATTTTTTAGCTGATTTTTTTTCGCTGAGTTTCAAATTTCTCGCCTATGTCGTTTAAGAGATAGGCCTACACGCTCCGTTAGGAATCCTTCAACCCCCACTTTTCACCCCTTTCACCTCATAATAATACACCACATCGAAAAACCCTTGGACACATGTCTGCTTATTTTTAATGATTAGTTTATATGCCGAGTATCACATCAACAAATGAAACCACTCGTGAGATATTGTTATTCAATGAAATGCAGGTTTAACCCCATTAAGACCCCTTTAGAGCCTGAATATCAAAAAATCCTCCCTTAGTGTACGGTTTTCAGATACAACGAACATATCCCCAGAATGCCATGGTTCCAACTTCAATATTTTTGACTGGGCGATCATGAGTGAATGAGTCAGGACATTTTCTTTCATTTTTTTTCCTTCAGAATTTCATCCCTCCCGATGAACCCCTTCAATATGATTGATCAAAAAAACTGTCGAACAGCTATTAACTTACTTTAAAGCAGTTCTCCCCCCCCCCCTGAGTTTGATGAGTGAGTGAGTCAGTCAATCAGTTAGGACACTTTATTTCCTGTTTCCCCCCTCCCCCCAGAATTTCACCCCTCCCCATGGGCCCCTTAAATTGGATTTATGAAAAAACGGTCAAACACATATTTACTTATTTTTTATGCTGATTTTTTCCGCTGAGTTTCAAAATCCTCGCCTATGTCGTTTAAGAGATACACGCTCCGTTAGGAATCTTTCAATTCTTACTTTTCACCCCTTTCACCTCATAATATACACCACATCGAAAACCCCTCAGAGACGTGTCTTCTTCCTTTTTAATGATGAGTTTATATGTCGTGTATCATATCCCCCAATGAAACCAATCGGGAGATATTGTTATTCAATGGAATGCAGGTTTAACCCCCTTAAGACCCCTTCAGAACCTGAATATCCGAAAATCCTCCCTTAGTAGACGGTTTTGACATACAATGAACATATCCCCAAACTGTCATGCTTCTAACTTCAATAATTTTGGCTGGGCGATGATGAGTGTGTGAGTGAGTGAGTGAGTTAGTCAGGACATTATCTTTCAATTTTCTTTTTTCAGAATTTCACCCCTCCCCATGAACCCCTTAAATTTGATTTAATAAAAAACTGTCGAACAGCTATTTACTTACTTTAAAGCAGTTTTTTTTCCTGAATTTGATGAGTGAGTGAGTCAGTCAATCATTTAGGACACTTTCTTCCTGTCCCCCCCCCCTCAGAATTTCACCCCTCCCCATGGGCCCCTTAAATTGGATTTATGAATAAACGGTCAAACACATATTTATGTATTTTGTATGCTGATTGTTTTCCGCTGAGTTTCAAACTCCTCACCTATGTCGTTTAAGAGATACACGCTCCGTTAGGAATCTTTCAATCCCCACTTTTCACCCCTTTCACCTCATGATATACACCACATCCAAAAACCCTCAGACTCGTGTCTTCTTATTAGCCTACTTTTCACATTTTGCAAAAATGAGGAAAAAGTAGTCTTATGAGATCGGGCAAATGTGTGTCTGTCTGTCTGTCTGTCCTTCTGTCTGTCTGTCTGTCTGTCTGGCTGTGTGTGTGTCCCCCCCTATCAACTCCTAAACGGCTGTAGCAATCAAAACCAAATTTAGTATGAGTAAAGATGTGCACCGGAATAGCTCACGTCCATATTTGAAAATGATGTCAGTGCTACCAACTGCTGAAAAAACGCACTAGAAATTTGAGCTTCATGTTGGATATCCTGCAAGGTATGCATAGGAGCAATTCCAAAATTGGCACACATGTAGATAATACTATTTCAGTTTAATTTCCAGGAGGCCAACCATGACAGTGTTGCCAAAATAATTTTAAGCCTTCTGATAGGTCCAATGTTTAAATGCATATAACTTCTACACTATCGACTGGATTTCAACCAAATTTTGTATGTAATATCTGTACATAAACAGATATGACTGAGCGTATTCTTAAGAGCCACCAGGGCTGCCAACTGTTAATAATTGCTCTCTCTATTTTTTTATCCAAATACCAATATATCAGAATGTGTGCAAGCCGACAGCTTTAAACTATGCACACGTATAGTACCTGACATGTTTGATTAATTTTGGAGTAACTTATATACGTCAGTTCTACCAACATGATTCTAAGCCTGCTGATAGGGCCAATTTTTAAATACATGTAACTTCTATACTATCAGTAGGATTCCATCCAAATTTCGCATGTGCTATGTGTAACATATCAGATATGACTATAAGTATTCTTCAGTGCAATCAGGGCTGCCAACTGTTAATAAATGCTGTCTATATTTTTTACCCTAATATCAATATATCAGAAAGTATGCAAGCCAACAGCTCTATACTTTTCACACGTATAGCACCTGACATTCTAGATTAATTTGGAGTAATTAATACAAGGCAGTGCTGACAACATGATTCTATGCCTGCTGATATGTCCAATTTTAAAATACATGTAACTTCTATACTAACAAATGGATTTCATCCAAAATTGGCACAACAAGATATCATAATATTTCAGATTATTTCTGACCAGCACACGCATGGTATTGTTGGCAACATGCTTTTACGCGTGCTGATAGATCCAGTGTCTAACTGCAAGTAACGTCCATTGGACTTCAACCAAATTTTGTATTCTGTACCTTAAGAGATGGAACTAAGAATATATTCAGTCACCAGGGCTGCCAACTGTAGTGCTCTATTAGGCTACATTATACCAGGTATATTTTGAACTAATTAGATATTTCGTTATTACCAACTTAATTTCGTCATTATTCTAGATAGGTTCATATTCTGTAGAATAATCATTGGCATGAAAAGTAGGCTGTATAGTTCTTAACGGAACTTCTTGTTTTTAAGGATGAGTTTACATGCCGAGCATCACATCCCCCAATGAAACCAATCGGGAGATATTGCAATTCAATGAAATGCAGGTCTACCCCCTTAACACCCCTTTAGAACCTGAATATCCAAAAATCCTCTCTTAGTGGGCATTTGCGGCCCTTTGGGAAGCTGCATACCAAATTTCATTCCAATCCGTCGGTGGTTTCTGAGATTTCGTGATGAATGAATGAGTGAGTGAGTGGTATTTGACAAATATGTATAGTAGATGATAGTGTCAAGTCTTTGTTATGCTAAACTCGGTTGACAGTGCTGTGTGAGTAGGTGAGTAACTAACGGCATTTCAAGTAAAGATCCTCTTTTTCTATACCGGTAGTGCAGAGCAGAACTGGCATCCAGTCGGCCGTGTCTCCACTTTAGCTATGTTGCCATGGAAACTATCTGGTTTGCCATTCCTTCATGAGTATATTTTATGATTTGATTAGCCTGTGCTTGAGTGCAAAAGGGCCGAAATCAGAAGAATGAGAAAGACTATCGAAAATTCATGTAGCCAGCGGTTCCTTCTGGATCCTAAACTATATGTATGCAAAATTTGGTTGAGATTGGTGGAACGGTGTAGATTTGTATACGGAACCAACCCACATACCCACATACATACAGACTTTCACTTTTATATATAAGACTAGCAGTAGTACCCGGCTTCGCCCGGTGAAATGATGATAATGTTTTAAGGTCTCCTTAGAAATATAATGGACTTAAAATCTAAGTCATTTGCCCCCAAAGACAATGAGGGAGTAATATCTAGGTCATTTGCCCTTTTGATAAGGATGATAACAAAAACTACTGTTGAATTGACACGTCAAACTTACAAACTACCGTAATAGAAATACATATTCCAAAATTCACAGGCGAGGAAGACTTATTGTGTGAGGTGATTAATGGTGTAATGGGCGTAACATCTACTGTAGGTCATTTGCTCTTATGATGAGGATGATAAGGGAAACTACTACCGGTATTGAATTGACACTTCAACGTATAATGTACACAATGTACTGTAATAAAAATAACTATATGGCGGCTTCGGTGGCGTATTTGGTAGCATGCTGAGCTTCTATGCCCAAGATAGCGGGTTCAAACCCGGCCGAAGCCGTCGGATATTTTAAGAGCGTTAAAAATCAGTCAGTATGCCTTTCTTCGGAGGGGAAGTAAAGCCGGCGGTCCCATGTCAGATTAATGGCATGTTATTGAACCTTCCACTAATTACACCTGTGTGAAGCTAAATTGGATAGGTAAACAACGCTCATAGATGTCTACGTCCGTTGCCAAGAGCCGACTGCAGTGGCGTCTAGTAGCAAAGTTCCGAACTTGGCCTAGTAGTCGTTGACGGTGGCGCTTGGCGGCAAAAGTACGAACTATTTGAAGAATTCTAAGTTGCAGTTTGTACTTAAATTAAAAAACAGATAACACACACTAATACAGTCATCACAATTAACACCAGTTATCAGACAGATTCTACACACACCCAAAGTACACGGGGCTACATGACCGAGTTGTCGCAGCCCCTAAACTTAAGAACCAACCAACCAAAAATAAATATTTTAAAAATCACAGTCGAGAAAGACTTTATGCGGCGGCGATTATTGGTATGATGCGCGTAACATCTAGGTCATTTGCACTTATGATGATAATAATAAGGTAATGAAAAAATGACTACTGAACGAACATGGTGTTATTTTAAAACTGATATAGGTAATTCAGGTGTCTAGCTTCGATGTCTTCCAAAGTCTCAACCTTATTTTCTGGCTTAGGCCTGTACTGGATGCGTCTAGTGAAAGAGCGTACTGCTCGGCAAAGACAAAGAATATAGGTCCAAGCTGCACGAACCTGAGATGATCGCAGGTGATGACGAAATATGATGACACACGTTCGGGGTTCCCCGTCCTATACAGATTGACCGGGAATCACTCACTGTTTCGCAACGGCCCTGTGCTGGCATCAGCATAGACAGCAGGAGATAACACGGCGGGCTCTGGAAAGTACTCTCAAGTCACCTCACGATGAATCAGCAAGCTATTCTCACAACTGACCTCCCCCCCCCCAGGGTCTCACAACTTGTGGGACGTGGGTTGGCGACCACGGAACCCCAGCTGAGTCTGGCATCGCTTCTACTTCCTGGTGCCGGGCTCATTTGAGTTCTCTTTCCTGTTGGCCTCCCTTGGTCAACTCTTGTTCTCTTCCGACCCAGACTGTATTAGGGTATCTGAGGGCTAGGGAGTCTTTCAATTTCCCGCCTTAATTGGCTTTGTCTCATCTTTCATGATACCCTCATTTTTCGAGGGGTCTGCCTTCTTTTCCTTTTCATAATATCTCCTGTCTTCTGCTCAAGGCCCTCAAAGAGGCAGGGTGTGTGTAGACCCACCACTTCTGGTACACCCTCAAGGGTTCATGACTGGTGAGTTAGGAAGCTGGCAACCCCGAGGAATTCCTGAGCTACATGCAGGTAATGGAGTGGTATGTCAGAAATTTCAAGTGGACAGTGTTACGCATCGGGTTCCAAAGGGTAAGTATACACACTTTGTTTTCGATCGGTGAACGATGTAGATTTGTACCAAAGGGCCTTAATGCGGGAAATGGAATGGTCTGTCCGAAATTTCGAGTGGACAGTGTTACTCGTCGAGTTCCAAACGGTAATTATGTAAAATCTGGTTGAGATCGGTGAAACGGTGTAGTTTTGTGCCAAGGGCAAAAATGGAGGGAATGGAGTGGCCTGTCCAAATTTTAAAGTGGACAGTGTTACTCTTCGGGTTCCAAAGGGTAAGTATACACATTTTGTTTTCGATCGGTGAACGATGTAGATTTGAGCCAAAGGGTCTAAATGCGTGGAATGGAGTGGTCTGTCCGAAATTTCGAGAGGACAGTGTTACTCGTCGAGTTCCAAAGGGTAATTATGTAAAATCTGGTTGAGATCGGTGAAACGGTGTAGTTTTCTGCCAAAGGGCCAAAAAGCAGGGAATAGTGTGGTCTGTCCGAAATTTAAAGTGAACAGAGTTACTTGTCGGGTTCTACGGGTAAGTATATAAAATTGGGGTCAGATCGGTGAAACGGTGTAGATTTGTGCCAAACAGCCTAAATGCAAGGGATGGAGTGGCCTCGCCGCAATTTCAAGCAGACAGTGTTAGTCGCAGTGTTCCAAAGGGTAAATATACAAATTTTGGTTGAGATCGGTGAAACGGTGTAGATTTGGGACAAAGGGCCTAAATGCAGGGAATGGAGTGGTCTGTCCGCAATTTCAAGCAGACAGTGTTACTCGCTGGGTACCAAAGGGTAAGTTTACGAATATTGGTTCTGATCGGTGAAACGGTGTAGATTTGTGCCAAAGTGCCTAAATGCAGGGAATGGGGTGGTCTGTCCGAAATTTTAAGTGGACAGTGTTACTCGCAGCGTTCCAAAGGGTAAGTATACAAATTTTGGTTCAGATCGGTGAAACGGTGTAGATTTGTATACATAACAGACAGACAGACTGACAGACAGACAGACAGACAGACAGACAAACTTTGTGCTTTATATATAGATGGGGTGGGAAATTATTATCCCACTGCCCACACCCGACAGTATGTTTTCTTAAATGAGCAATGGGGTAATAATCTCCCAGCTCCAAATTATGATGATACTGTGTTTATCACTCAATAATGAGGTTTATTTAACAGGGTATAATATATAAAAACACCCATCACGCTCTATAATTTAAAAAAAACGTAACTCCCACGCAACACAAGGTCAGTGACCTATATCATCTTTGCCGAAAACTGCACAAAAATATAAAAGTGATTTTGGAATGTTAAAAGTTAGTATATTCGAATATAATTCAATAATTTCAAAATAGTATATACTAAAATCACAGAAAATTATTTTTAAAATCTTCTATTCTATGGCAAACACCCTGAGCAGGATAATTATTTCCATTCTAGCTGAAATATATTTACTCAAGTGACCAAAATCATTATTAGCATTGTATTTCAGTTATATAGCAACGTTTACAAATTTCTTATCTTCAATAAAAACACCTTCTTCTGTAAAACAATGCATTTCTTTCCCTCAACACAACCGAACTGGCGAGCACGTGCACTGTGGAGACCACTGGGATATATGCTTGCCACCTTTGGTTTCTGACGACAGTATACATCAAATTAATGGGTTTTCAATATTTCTCTGCATCTAGCTTGTGGATGCATGTGGAACTGCTTGAAATGAATGGGGTGGGAAGATTCCCTCCCTACCACCGTTCTATAAATACATGGTGGGAAGATGATATCCCAAGGACCTATAGAGGGTTATACCGGCCAGTTAGTGAACCCATGCCAGCGGTGTTATTGAAAATGGCCTCTTATTGCCGATATAGCACACTGCCAAGTATAGGCACGATTAAAAATTAGGTCTGCAGTAGGTATATTAAATGCGTTTCTCCCAGTGATACGTTTAGACCAGGGGTCTCCAAACTTTCCAGCCTTAGGGCCATACTGATTACTCCAGTAAGTTCCGAGGGCCAAAACCATATTATCATCCGAAAAAGTACGCAACGTTGAAAAAAGGCTGCAAATCGGACTAAAGTCCGCAAAACGGCAACACTGCATATTATTAATTTTCCTGTCATTATCTGTAATTTCTAGATTAGTCGTAGAGTACGAGCCATGAGGAGTAACGTGACACGACATCTGGTGGACACAAGCGGAAATAGGTAGTACCTTCTATCGCCAACAGATGGCGCTAATAGCACGTACAGAGTAATCTCGTTGGTTCGAGAGAGTTCTGGTGTCTTCCACTCACTTCTAGATGGCAGTAATTGGAATATATAAGAAGGCTAGTTGCGCAACCACAAGTCAGTTCCTATGACACTGTTGTGAAATAAAATAGTGCGTACCTCCTTAAAACGTGTTTGTGCGTGTTTAAGTTTAAGACATCTTTGTAACAGTATTTTGATTTGAATTGTTGCTTTTGTGTGTGATTTAGTAGTATGGAAAAGAAGCGAAAAATTGATAGTGAATGCAGAAAATTCAAAGATGAGTGGAACATTCAGTATTTCGTAATTGAGTCCAGTAACAAGGCGCTATGTTTGATTTGCAATGAAAGCATAGCCGTTCTCAAGGAATATAACATTAAACGTCATTATGAAACAAAACATTTTCAAAATTACTCAAAATATACAGGAAGTTTGCGGACAGAAAAATTCGAAGCTATGAAGCGCGGATTGAAATCGCAGCAATCTTCATTTACAAAACTCAAAACCGAACAAGAGGCTGCAACTCGTGCCAGCATTCGTGTGGCTCTTGAAATTGCAAAACGTGGAAAACCATTCACCGATGGAGAAATGATCAAAGAATGCATAATTGCAGCAGCCGAAGAAATGTGCCCTGAAAAGGTAAATTTATTAAAAACTGTCAGTATGTCAGCAAACACTGTGGCTCGAAGGGTAGAAAACATCGCTGAAGATATATCCTCTCTACTGTTCGACAAAAATGGAGATGTTGAGTGGTTTTCTTTGGCCTTGGATGAGTCAACGGATGTGTCAGATACTGCTCAGGTGTTGATTTATATTCGAGGAGTAGATAAAAGCTATGAAGTGCATGAAGAACTTCTTGATATGTATAGTATTCATGGCACAACTACTGGTACAGATATTTTTAAAGGAGTTGAAATGGCCATTAATCAAAAGAACCTTCGATGGAAAAACTTGAAATGTATTACAACTGATGGAGGCAAAAACATGAGTGGGAAAGATAAAGGAGTGGTCGCTCTTGTGTCAAAGGCTGTAGAAAATGACGGTGGTTCAAAACCATTAGTCTTATCTTGTATCATTCATCAACAGTCTTTGTGCGGAAAATGTTTGGATATGTCTGAAGTTCTGAAACCAGTCATATCAACTGTTAATTTTATGAGATCTTTTGGGCTGAATCACCGACAATTCCGACAATTTATTGAAGAGATTGGAGAAAATGACTTACCTTATCATACTGCCATACGTTGGCTTAGTTGTGGGAAAGTCCTTCAGCGCTTTTTTGAACTTCGAGCAGTGATCGAAATTTTTTTGAATGAAAAGCATCGCCCTTTTACTGAATTACAAAACAACGCATGGCTGTGGAAGTTAGCATTCTATGTTGATTTGACAAAACATGTGAACGAACTGAATTTGAGATTGCAAGGAGAAAACCAGCATCTTCCTGATTTATACACTAATATCAAATCATTCCGGAAGAAATTGATACTGTTTCAATCACAACTACGAAGTAAATGTTTTTCACATTTTAAAACATGTGAAATATTCAGCCACACCACTGAGACTGAGTTTCCTATCGATTTTGCAATCGAAACTTTGAGTGCTTTGAAAATAAATTTTGATACTCGTTTCTCGGACTTCGATGCCTTTGCGAATCAAATTAAGATTTTTCAGGATCCTTTTGATACTGACATTGAAACCCTAGCCCCGGAACTTCAAATGGAAATGATTGAACTACAGTGCAGTGATATAATTAAGAACAAATATCAAAACTCATCTTTGTTGGAATTTTATAAGAGTCTTCCACTGACACAATTTGATAATTTGCATAAATTTGCTCGTGGGCTGTTTTCTGTTTTTGGTACTACTTATTTGTGTGAGAAGACCTTCTCCAAAATGAAGTACACAAAAAATGTTTACAGATCTAAATTAACTGATGAGCATCTTAAATCTCTTTTAATAATTGGTACAAGTAAAATTAGTCCACAACTACAAACTATTGTCAGTGGAAAATCTCAATTACATAAATGTCATTAGTATTTCATATGTCTGCATGTTATACATGTCTTTACTCATTACAATTCTGTGTTTCTTTATCCAACTTACCACAAAAACAATAACAATAAGCCTACAACAATGTTATGAGTAGTTAGCCCATGACCATATCAATGTAGATGTCATATTAATAATTATTCAACATAAAATTAGAATACTTCAGTAAACTAAATTTAATTTGCTATAAACAAGATGTTCAGTAAAGAACATATAGCCTACTTTCTCCTAAATGCATGGGTATTGTTATAACTCTTTGTCCTTTTCAAGGAGTATGATTGAATGTTGGTTGAAGGAGCTTGTTGAAATACAACGTGCTATAGGGATATTAAACATGAATATGAGGTGCCCTTTGCTAGTGCTACCTCTGTACCAAATTTCGTTCAATTCGGTTTCACCGTGTTTGAATTGATAGGGGGAATCGATTTGCACACATACTTGGCCACCATCTGCAAACTATTGGGCTGATGTTCATGCAGTTTGGTCAGAATATGTTTCCCACATAAAGATATGGTGTTGCAAAATTAGGTAGAGACTAGATTATTAGTTTGGTCGTAATTACATTTTAGCTTTTAACATTTGGGTGGCCGCGATTACGTTTCCATCAAGATAGCGGTGATATAAAACATGACACTGAGGTGACCTTTGCTAGTGCTAAGTCTATACCAAATTTCGTTCCATTTGGTTTCAGCGTGTTTGAATTAATAGGGGGAATCGATTCTGACACAAAGATGGCCGCCATCCGCAAACTATTAGGCGAATGACCTATTAGATTGGTCAAAGGATGCTCCCTCCATAAAGGTATGTAGTTGCAAAATTTGGTAGAGATCGGATGATTAGGTTAATCGTAATTTGATTTAAGCTTTGAACATTCGTGTGGCCGCCATTACGTTTCAGTCAAGATGGCGGCGATATAAAACATGACACTGAGGTGCCCTTTGCTAGTACTACCTCTGTACCAAATTTCGTTCCATTCTGTTCCACCGTGTTCGAATTAATAGGGGGAATCAATTTTGACATAAAGATGGCCTCCATCCGCAAACTATTAGGTGAATGACCCATTAGATTGGTCAAAGGATGCTCCTTCCATAAAGGTATGTAGTTGCAAAATTTGGTAGAGATCGGATGATTAGGTTAATCGTAATTTGATTTAAGCTTTGAACATTCGTGTGGCCGCCATTACGTTTCAGTCAAGATGGCGGCGATATAAAACATGACACTGAGGTGCCCTTTGCTAGTGCTACCTCTGTACCAAATTTCGTTCCATTCGGTTCCACGGTGTTCGAATTAATAGGGGGAATCAATTTTGACATAAAGATGGCCGCCATCCGCAAACTATCAGGTGAATGACCTATTAGATTGGTCAAAGGATGCTCCCTCCATAAAGGTATGTAGTTGCAAAATTTGGTAGAGATCGGATGATTAGGTTAATCGTAATTTGATTTAAGCTTTGAACATTTGTGTGGCCGCCATTACGTTTCCGTCAAGATGGCGGCGATATAAAACATGACACTGAGGTGCCTTTTGTTAGTTCTACCTCTGTACCAAATTTCGTTCCATTCGGTTGCACCGTGTTCGAATTAATAGGGGGAATCGATTTTCACACAAAGATGGCCGCCATCCGCAAACTATTACGCTGATGACCTATTGGTTTGGTCAAAGGATGCTCCCCCCATAAAGGTATGTCGTTGCAAAATTTGGTAGAGATCGGATGATTAGGTTAGTCGTAATTTGATTTAAACTTTGAACATTTGTGTGGCCGCCATTACGTTTCCGTCAAGATGGCGGCGATATAAAACATGACACTGAGGTGTCCTTTGCTAGTGCTACCTTTGTACCAAATTTCGTTCAATTCGCATTCACCGTGTTGGAATTGATAGGGGGGGACAGACATTCAGAGTACACACACTCACACACACACACACAGACACACAGACACACACACACATACACACACACAGACAGACACACTTTTTTCGCCCTGTGTTGATCTCATAAGTCTACTTTCATTTTTTGCAAAAATCGAAAGTAGGCTAAAAATATGTTCTCTAAAAGGAGATTTCAAGTATGCTAGCTCTCCGCGGGCCGGACAAAATCTGTCCGCGGGCCGGATGTGGCCCTCGGGCCGTAGTTTGGAGACCCCTGGTTTAGACCAAAAGTTTCAATTATTGTTAGTAGTCGGTGTTAATATACTGAAGTCCTACGTTGTTTGGAGTGTTTGTTGATGCGATATAGCACTCGAGGTATCGAGTGCTTACATTAAATAAGAATACAGCAAAAGTATGAAGATTTAATAAATTGTAATTGTTTTCAGCAAATACGATATAATGAATATTTTCACACCAAAGAACGACAACTTGAAGATGATTTATTGTAGGAATTTATTTAATGGGGCCTCCAAACCTTGAGGTAAACCGTATGCGATTTATATTCCACATAGTCACATGGCTTACAGTACGTCGTTGTACCGATCTCCGCCACCGCGCACGCTCATTGTTTCCGTCCCATGCACTTCCGTCCCATCCACTTCCGTCCCATCCACTTCCGTCTCTTTTCCAAAATCACTCCCACAAAAATGTCCAGCCACCGAGTGCCACAAAAATATCCAGATACCGAGTGGAAAGATGTTACACATCTACAAAGAAAGAAAGAAAGAAAGAAAGAAAGAAAGAAAGAAAGAAAGATCTTGAGGAAAATTCTTGGCCCGATTAAAGACAAAGGTGAATATAGACGTTGGCATAACCATGAGTTGTATATTCATGTCCAAAAGATCTCTGATGTTATGAGGAAAAGGAGAATTGCATTTTATGGCCACTTGCTTAGAACGAAACCCACACGATTGACGAACCGGATCTTTACCTGTTTTAAAAATAAGAAGACCAAGCCAGCCTGATTCGAAGAGGTGAAAAGTGACCTGCAAGAGATGGAGATTACCTGTGGAGATATTCAGGATCGCAATCCCCTCAGGAAGAAACTAAACGACCACCTGGGTTTTCAAGAAAAAACAAAGTTGATGACGGGAAAGATGTGGACGGAAGAAAAAAAAAGCATCACCGACTACGTATGAAGGAGCACTGGGCAAAGATCAAAGCCCAGAGAAGACAGTTTAAATGACGAGGTCCTTACTAGGCCGATACGAATAAAAAAGAAGAAGAATGTTATTGGTTCGTATAGAGGAAATATGGAGGAAAAAAACCTCCCAGGAAATATATTGTCAATCTGAAAAGAATCTCTCACACTTTTCGAAAAACACGATTGAAATTGTATGGATACATTATTAGAATGAACAATAACAGACTAACTAAAGGAATTCTCAACCTGCCCTTTCATCAAAAAACAAGAAATTGAAACAGATCTCCGGGAAATCAACATCTCAGAAGACATTGTACGGGACAGATGTAAATTCAGAACCAAAATTGTCAATCACCAATTTAGAGACAAACCCAACACCAAAACGATGGAAGAAGCTCAGCGAGAGGATGAGGAGATTTTGGAAGGAAAAGAAGTCCAACACATGAGCTAAGCATCTCCTATAACACCAAATTTCTAACGCTTCTGTTCTCCTCTCTTCTGCTGCATCAATAGTTCAAGTTTCACTTCCATATAACACCTCACTCCAGACAAATGCTTTCAAAATGACTTTCCAATACCTACATATACACTGGAATGCAGCCGAAATAAATCAGAAACCTCTATGGACATCAAATTGGCAGGTGAAAAGCTGAAGGAAGTAGGAGACTTCTGTTACTTAGGAATTAAAATAACCAGTGATGGACGAAGCAAAGAGGATAAAAAAGTAGGTTGGCTCAGGCAAGGAAAGCATTTCTACAAAAAAGGAATCTGTTGATGTCGAATATAGATTTAGGTATTAGGATGTCATTTTTGAAAGCCTTTGTCGGGAGCGTGGCGCTCTATGGAAGTGATTCTTGGACTATTGCAGCAGCAGAAAAAAGGAGAATTGAAGCATTTGAAATGTGGTGCTACAGGAGAATGATGAAGATCAGATGGGTAGATATGGTTACAAACGAAGAGGTATTAAGACGAGTGGGAGAGGTGAGATGTTTCTGGCGACTGCTAATGAAGAGAAGAGATAGGTTAGTAGGACACATACTAAGACACCCAGGAATAGCAAGCTTAGTTATGGAAGGAAGGGTCGAGGACAAGAACTGTAGGGGTAGACCAAGGTTAGAATATGTTAGATGTAGGGTGTGATAGCTATGTAGAGATGAAACGATTAGCTCAGGACAGGGAGGCATGGAGGGCTGCATCAAACCAGTCAAAAGACTGAAGACTCAAACAAACAACAACATATATATTTGATGTCAACAGATTTCTTTTCAGTAAAAATGCCTTCCTTATCTAAGCCAACCTACTTTTTATGTTCCCCTTGCTTCGTCCATCACTAGTTATTTTGCTAAGTAGTATAAGTCTACTACTTCCTTTAGTTTTCCACCAGCCAATATTAAGTCAGTATTTTTTGGCTGCATTCCACTATTATTGTTTTTTAATTATTGATTTTCATTATTGAAGTGATTGAAGCCATTTTTCAGTGTTGCCAAGTTTTATCAAGGAAAGCTTTCCAGTCGGTCGACACAAATGGTAGGCGGGAAACAAGTATTTACATGTCGTAACATGAAAGAAACAAGATATGTATTACAAAATAAAAACTGTTACGAATTTCATCATGAATTCTTCCCTCAAGACGGAGTCCATATCATTTAAAAACACATATAAATCCTCTAGTTTATTATTTATCGTATGGCTTTTAATGCCGGGAGTGTCCGAAGACATGTTCGGCTCGCCAGAGGCTGTAGCTGCTTCAAGCGGACACCCATAGGGTGAGCTACAAGTTCCGTCAATTTCAAGTATAAGGTGCGTTCAAAAAGTAACGAGTCGGAGGCATGATTACAGAAACCAGTACCTGTATGTTAGAAGTATTGGCCCTCGCTGTTGAGGCACTTGTCCCACTGGGACTTGAGGTGGTGAATGGCTGTCTCATAAAATTCCCTGGGCTGCGATGTGAACCAGTTCCGCACGTACAGCTGGACGTCGACGTCCGAGGTGAATCGTTGGCCTCACAGAGCCCTTTTCAGGGGACCAAACATGGCGTAATCACAGGGAGAGAGGTCTGGACTGTATGGAGGGTGACCGAGAACATCCCATTTGAATTTCTGCAGGAGTACCGCGACTATGTTGGCCGTATGAGGTCGTGCATTGTCGTGGAGCAGAATAACCCCAACGGTGAGATTGCCTAGTCGATTTGTTTTGATCGCTTGGCGAAGGGTGGTCAAGGTTTGCGAGTAACGCTGGACATTCACTGTTGTCCCGTGCGGCATGAAGTGTATCAGAAGGGGGCCGTCTTGGTCACAAAAGAACGTCAGCATTACCTTTCCTGCACTCGTGTGGATGGCCTTGCCTTTTTTGGGTGGTGGTGACCCTGGATGCTTCCACTGGAGGCTTTCTCGTTTGGATTCTGGTTCGAAGTGATGACACCATGACTCATCTCCAGCCACCAATCGTGCCAGGAACCCATTCCCTTCCCTCGCATAGCGCTGCAGATGACCAAGACAGTGGGCCATTCGACATGCTTCCTGGAGTGGTTGAAGACTGTGAGGCACCCATTGGGCACACGCTTTGCGCAAGTGCAGTCGTTCCTTCAGGATGGTGTGCACACTTCCGACGCTCAATCCGACCACGGCGGCTATGGCGTTCACTGCCACTCGGCGATCCTGGGTAATGAGTGCATCAACCAGCTGGACGTTGTCATCGGTAATGCAGGGGGTGCCCCAGACAGGGCATCATCGGCTAACGACACCCATCCTCCCCTGGAGGGCTTGTGCCACGCCTTGACCCTTGCAAGGTGCATGCAGTGTTTGCCGTACACTTGTGACATTCGGCGGTGAATGTCCGTTCCCCCTACTCCTTCCGCTGTCAGAAACCGAACAACACCTCTTTGCTCTTCGTTTGACGCCTCCATGTCACTGTTTGCGATGCGACTGGCAGCGTTGGACGATTGATGCATGCTGCTGCTCGCTTTGTATCGTCACGTGACGTGCATGCGTGCCCTCTAGCGACGGGCTGTGACCTTCCACGCTCTGGTCGGAACCACACCTCGTTACACACGCCACGATTAGCCGATGTCGTCACCGGTTTGCGCATTCCAGCCTCCGGCTCGTTACTTTTAGAACGCACCTTATAGTTCCAACTTTCGCTACCAGATGTCACTGATACCCAGTGGTGAACGTTGGAACTTCGATAGAGCGTTACAACCAAATCTAACCTAGAAAATTAGCTTCACACAAGTTTAGTCTGTGGAAGGATCTTTTACCTGACATAAATATATGACATGGGATCGCCGGCGCCAGCTTTACTTCCCCTCCGAAGGAAGGCATGCTGAAGGATTTTAACGCTCTTAAGAAGTACGACGACTTCGGCCGGGTTTCAACCCGCTAACTTGGGCACAGCAGTTCGACATGCTACCTACTACGCCACCGAAGCCGCTAAATCCTCTGGTAAATGGGTCAAAATGACAATGTCATCAGCGAATCTCAAGATTGAAATTATTTCCAATTTATACAGCTTCTGTAAATTAGTAGATATTTTAGGTGGACAGGTTAGGATGCGAACCTTGATGTCAATGTCACAAATTGTACTTTAAGACCGTGTCCATAGGATTGGAAGAATAAAGCCTCCTACTCCGCTATTCATTAAGAGTGTTATGAGCGAATAGACTGTGCTGCCGTGCAGTCAGGCACGGTCGTAAACTGAGGTTTGTATGGGAGCTGTAACTACCGGTGTCACTCTTACGAGTTCATGAGGCTTCGAACGGGATTTGCTTTTCGTGAACTCGCACGAAATATTGGTCTGGCGCACACATTTACTTTGTGCAGCAGCTATTACACTCGTAGTTGTGTTCAGTTCACATTCTCGTTCGAGGCAGTGTATTAAAAAAGGAATGAAAGCTCCTCCACTACTCTGAGGAACATTGATTCATGGATATGTGTTTCAGATCTAGACGATGAATACTTGTTGACTTAAAAAAAACATGCTCTTCAGTCTGTCAACACGATTGTACCCAAATGAGATGGGTTATTCACTAATCCTGAACTAAATTAGATGAGATTAATAAATACACTTGGATGACCAGTTTCGATCGTTAGGGCGATCATCATGGTCACTGTTAACAGCTCTCAACAGGACCACGCGAGACTCAACCAGATAAGTAGTCTGTACAATACTATCTGAATTGACCATTCACAACAGCCATATTCACTCCAAACAGGCAAATTCCGGAGGTCAATCACCACTTCCAGTATCTCAACATAGATTTTATAGCCTAATTTTAATGGATCTGATGATCGCCTGACGATCGAAACTGGTCATCGAAGTGTATTCATGAATCTCTTTTTTTTTCTGGATTAAGGAATAACCCATCTCATTTTGGGCACAATTAAATTGACCGACTAAAAAACATCAACAATTTTGTTTACTAAGGCAACACTGAAAAATGGCTTCTTACAGCATAATGTTGTCAACCTCTCCTAACAGGCGAGCAGCTGTTTGTGAATTAGAATAATATATACGTTTTAAGAAAATGTCCATAATTTAAAACCAAACTTTTTGAATTTTTATTAGTGGTTAACCTGAATGCCAAGGCAATGATTTATTTACAATTTAAGGTGTGTCCAAATTTTCTTCTAATAAAAAGAAGTGGAATTCTTTGATATCACCTATCAATTAACACAGTGAATTTATTTAAGACTAGCAGAAGTACCCGTTCTTCGAACGGTGTTCGTTGTTAACACCAGACATTATCAATTGAGCTACTGTTGCAATGGTTAGCGGTTTGTCATTCCTTCAAGTTAATCAGAACGAAGTTAGTTTTCTGGGAATATCACACACACGGTTAATTTAAGGCCCTTAAAATGTAGTTTTCGGAGACCCTTTATAGATTCCCGAATTTTGTGTCTCACATTGAGAAGCGCAACATATGCTTCGGTCGTCCTACTAGCATAATTTTTATATTTCGCCTATTTTAGCATGTATTGAGAAGTTTTTCTCTATATCCACCATTCTACTGTATGAAAAGTGCGGAGAAGAGTTTTATAAATGATTGGTGTATTGACTCTCATGGTTACCATACCTAATTTTACGATGCTCCAAGCATCCGAACACGAGTTATAGGCGTAGGCTACATAAAGATACAAAGAAAGACAGACAGACATTTCTATTGTCTACAACATATTACCGAGATATCCAAATATGGGTATATCTACCTAACAGTATCAAACAAAATCATCCTTACGATGAACCCGTTTGTCGACAAAAAAAAATAGTTAAAATGTGCTCTCAGACTAAATTCACCTAACGTGTACTTCCTGACGTGAAATAGAATTGAAAGCCTTGTAGACGAAACGCAATACACGTCACATAAAACTGACCCTCTACGTTGTGCTAGTTGCCCATACACAGGAAGACCCCTTTCATAAATTATAAAGGCTTGTAGTGCATGAAAATTCAGATTCTTTAGCCTCAAATTGCCCAAATTCCTAAAAGCCATAAAAAAATGCTGGTTCAATTCAAGAATTTTTGAACATAATGTTGCTGTTTGGAGATATAATAGACCTTCTGTACTATATGTCGAACGTGAAAATTGCATGAAAAAATTCTAGGTTACCCCTTGACCCCCTTAATTGCGTTGATGAATTGTACAGTCTACGTTAGTTCCGTGATAACCTTATAGCCATTTGCAAACTTTCACAGAAATGTAATAAATGGAGTGACATTGCTTCTTACAGAAATAGAAGGAAAGTTGTAAGCCATCCCTTGATATAATGTTCTCATGGTTACCGATTTGCATTCCTTCATTAGTTTGTTAAATTAAATTAAATTAGTTTTCTGGGAATATTTCAGAAACTCTTGGATTTACAGCCTTATAATGTAGTTTTCGAGGACCCTTTAGGGCCCCCGAGTTTTGTTTCTGGCACCGAGGGGATTGGTCTCGTCGTTGTACGCCATAATATAATACTAATAATAATATAATATAGGGAGAAATTATAACACCTATTATTTTAAATTATTAATGCAGCCAATGGCCATGTACTTTTCTTTTCAGGACGGGTCAGGGAAGGGATATTATCAGAGAAAGAAGCATTCAATCACGCATGAGCAAAATGGAAATGGCCTACCATTTAACTAAGGACATCTATAAGAAAAGGTCAATATCCTTCAACGCAAAACTAATACATTACTGCAGTGTCATCCATCCGGAGGTCCATGCTTCTGAATGCCTCACGATGAACAAAAAAAGCCTTGGTCGAGAAACTTGAGGCCAAAGTAAGAAAAATTCCATCAAAGACAATGGGGAATAGAGAAGACGGCATAACCATTAACTATATACTCATGTGGAGAAGATAAGTAACGCCATCCGGAAGAGAAGGATACCATTTTTTGGGCATGTGAAACGAATGAGCCCAGCGAGACTGACCAACCACAACATAACTTACTTTCAGGAGAGGAAAACAAAATGGGTCTGGTTCATAGAACTGGATAAAGATCTGAAAGAAGTGGGGATTACACCAATAGACATTCAGGAGCGCGCCCCAATCAAAAGGAAACTTCAAGCTTGCAAAGGTTTCCAAGAAAAACCGAAGTTGAAAACGGGAAAGATTTGGACCCAGGAACGGAAGGAAGTCCACCGAGAACGAATGCGGGCGTACAGGGCAAACATCAAAGCCAGTAGGTGACAGTGGGAATGACGCGGTCCATAGATGGCCTATACGAAATGAATGAATGAATGAATGAATAATATGGGGATAGGAATATAATAGACCTGCCGTACCACACCCGCATGTGTAAATCGCGTGAAAAAATTCTAGAGTACCCCTTGATCCCCTTAAGCGCGTTAAACGTATTGATGAATTGTACGGCTTAATTTGGTTCTAGCCGTTTTCAAACTTTCACACTAATGTAATTAATGGAATTGCATTGCGTCTTACAGCAATATATGGACTTCTGAGAATATGTTGCCATGGTTACTGGCTTGCATTTGTTCATTAGTTTATTAAATGAAATTAGTTTTCTGGGAATATCTCAAAAACGGTTGGTCTTAGGGCCTTAAAATGTGGTTTTCGGGTACCCGAGTTTTGTCTCTCATATTGAGGGGCTGAAAATGAGCTTAGTCTCGTCCTTCTACGCCTATTTCAGCATGTATTTTAAGGGGGTAGGCCCCCTTTTATGAGGGGTACGGAGAAGAGTTATATCAATGATAAGTGTCGTGCCTCTGATGGATATCTGTACCAAATTTTACGTTGATACACCCAGCCGTTCTCGAGTTATAAGGGAACAAAGTTGTCCACAGACGAACGAACGAACAAACAAACAAACAAACAAACAGACAGACAGACGAAAAAAAATCGCGCGCATCCATCAAAAACAGTCTGAAACGCGTAAACAACTCAATTTTCCGTAGAAATTCAGAGAAAAACAGACAAACTTTCATTTTTATATATAGAGAGATATACTGCACCGGTCGGTGTTGACCGTGTTTTATTGCACAAATTTAGGTTTCACTCGCTAACTGTTGGAGATACATGAAAAGTGATAAGAACCTTTTGGATAGGAAATTAAATTTCAAAGCCTGTATGTGCCATCAAAAGTTTGCTATTTCCTACCGTTCTCTTTTTATTTGACATGGAAATATGAAATTTTGAAACCAAAGGGTGTAGTGACGTCCCTAAAATGGTCGCCATTTTTTAATAGTGGAAAATTTCGAAATCAAAAGTATCCTATATGTAAACCTGGTAAATCAGCTACATCCATGCAAAATTTCATTTAAATCGGACCAGTGGTTCTTGCGTTATTGAGTAACACACAGACAGACAGACAGATAGAAAGACAGACACACACCATCTCATTTTTATATATTAGTATGATTTTCATTCACAGAACTATTAACATTCGTGTTTTTTATGTCCCCTACTAAAAGTATTAGTTAATTAACAGTTTAAATTATTGGCGTATAATGGCATTCTATAAAACGTATTAGTTTATCACTATTATGCTAAAAAATGTAACATATTATTTCAAAAAAAGCCAACTTTTAACATATTTTTTCCAATCTTCATCCACCATCTGGGCCGCAGAAGTAATTCCTGAAGAATGGAAGGGAGCAATTGCATGTCCAATCTTCAAGAAGGGTGATGCTACCAAAGTATCAAACTACCGAGGAATTTCACTTCTTGAAATTGGATACAAAGTCTTTACAACTCTGCTGTTAAACCGAATGAAACCACTGGCTGAAGGAATTGTAGGCACATATCAATGTGGGTTCGTCCCTGGACGGTCTACCATCGACCACATATTTACTTTGAGGCAGCTGATAGAAAAATTCTATGAGTTTGATCGGGAACTACACCTCATCTTCATCGATTTTCGGCAAGCTTATGACAGCATTGACCGCGTCGCACTATGGGAACTTGGCATCTCATCGAAATACATCCGTCTAATCGCAGCCTGCTACTCCCAGTCAACTTCTAAAGTACGGTTTGGCAATCAACTATCACCACCTTTCACTATCCAAAATGGATTGAGACAAGGAGATCCATTGGCGCCAATATTATTCAACTTGGCCTTGGAAAAAGTAAGCCGTGACACTTGCCGAACCAGAGAAATGGAGATGGTGGAAGCAGATACAATTCTAGCATTTGCTGACGATGTTGTGATCCTTGGTGACACTCTGAAGCAAATGTGTGCTGATACTTCCCGATTCCTCCAAAATGCAAAGAAAATTGGGCTGGAGGTGAACGTGGACAAGACAAAATATCTTGGAGTATCACGTCGTCGCGTTCTCCCTCCTTACATTGTTGTAGACGGACATACCTTCGAACGAGTTGAAGAGTTCAAGTACCTGGGCTCAATATTAACCAACAAAAGTGAAGTGACGAAAGAAGTACATCAACGCATAACAAGTGCTAATCGCGTGTTCTTTATTCTGAACAATATCTTCAAATCTCGTCTGATATCTCAGAAGAACAAAGTCCATCTGTACACGACACTAGAGAGACCAGCACTTTTATACGGTTGTGAAACTTGGGCGACATCAGCAACGACAGAAGATTCAGTATGTGCTTTTGAAAGAAAGGTACTTCGAAAGATATATGGGCCCGTCTACAATAACATGGAAGGTAAATGGGAGAGAAAGAAAGAAAGAAAGAAAGAAAGAAAGAAAGAAAGAAAGAAAGAAAGAAGACCTGTACCAGAGGTTTGGAAAGCCACACATTGGACGGATAATGGGACAGAGGCGACTACAATGGTTTGGACACATTTTACGAGCGGACGTATCCCTTCCTAAGAGAGTCCTCCAATCTCAACCCACGGGAAAACGCCCGAGAGGACGCCCAAGAACACGATGGAAGGATCGAGTGACGACGATCCTTCAAGAAGTGGAACCAACAGCTGTGGAGGGTGATGCTAGAGACCAGAAAAGATGGAGTGCCATCTGCAGCAAATACCTCCTATCATGATTTACTGACTTTCCTTTTATTGGATCCTTTTGTGTTTTGTAATAATTTTCCCTTTGTAATAATTTTTTTGGTTTTTGTAATATTTGTAATATTTATCTTTTCCTTTTGTTATTTGCAATAAATGATGATGATGATGATGATCTTCATATTCAGTCATTGAATACGGACATTGTTTTCCACAGATTTAGTAAATAACATTTCAAATTTAATTATCTTAAATTTGACACCTTTTTGAGGTTGATAAGTGAATTAGAAGTTGACTTTTGATGTTTGAGCCTGTAAAAATAATTCTTAGTTATTGAGTAAAAATTCAGACTTTCACGACCGGCGTTGAAATAGGAATCTCGGTTTCGCGGGCGTATAGGCCGTGCTGAACGCAGTCTTCAGCGAAACGTCAGGAAGACAAAATGTCCTTAGAACACGGCCTATAAGCCCGCGAAACAGAGATTCCTATTTCTTAGTTATTGAGTTAATGAATTTTAAAATTTTGCATCATGATTAGACACGAGCACTCTGATCCATTTAAATAAATTTTCTGGGTATATTTATACACGAAAGTTGTAAAAACCATACATTTTCTTAAATAATTCGAAGAATTAAGCTTTTGTAATGAAACAAAAGAAACTAAAATTCCATCAAAATACGCCATTTAAAACGTATATTAATACCTTAAGAAGTTTAATTTAATTAAAATTACGCTCCTGGAAAGCGATAATTTTGGTGTTAAAAATCATATCGCACACCTAGAGTAATAAGGCGGTAACTCAAAAAATCAATATTTCAGCAGAGCAATTTTAACGTTCAAAAATGCATTATAAAATCAGATTTTCAACTCAAGGCTTTGATTTTTCGATATGTTCCACTTTATTTTTCTAATAGAAAGTTATGTTTGATTGTTGAGTGCAGTACCATTATAGCCTTATAACAACCTAGTAGAATGTCACAAAGAGTCATTAACGTCACATTCACTCTCGCAACTCGCAGCTGCTGAATGTGCTTCATCCAAGTTCTGCAGTTTCTAACCAAAGAAAAAAGGATGATGAATTCTATGAATGATGTTGTATTTACTCGAGTCTAAAATATCAGCCATTTTGGCTTCCAGAACAGCATGGGGAATTGAGTAATCTTGTATCAGACATTTCCTCAAATTTGGGCGTCCTCACTGACGAACTCTCCGTGTATTTATAATTTTATTTTAAATTGATTTTGGTTGGTTGGTTCCTTAGTTTAGGGGCTGTGACAACGCGGTCATTATCCCGTGTACTTTGGGAGTGTGTAGAATGTGTCTGATAACCGGTGTTAAATGTGATGGTTGTATTAGTGTGTGTATCTGTTTTTAGCCTACTTTTCACATTTTGCAAAAATGAGGAAAAAGTAGACTTATGAGATCGATCCGGGAAAATGTGTGTCTGTCTGTCTGTCTGTCTGCCTGTCCTTCTGTCTGTCTGTCTGTCTGGCTGGCTGTGTGTGTGCCCCCCCCCCCCTATCAACTCATAAACGGCTGCAGCAATCAAAACCAAATTTAATATGAGTAAAGATGTGCACCGGAATATCTCACGTCCATAATTGAAAATGATGTCAGTGCTACCAACTGCTGAAAAAACGCACTAGAAATTTGAGCTCCATGTTGGATATCTTGCAAGGTATGCATGGGAGATATTCCAAAATTTGCACACATGTAGATAACACTATTTCAGTTTAATTTCCAGGAGGCCAACCATGACAGTGTTGCCAAAATAATTCTAAGCCTTTTGATAGGACCAATGTTTAAATGCATATAACTTCTACCCTATCAATTGGATTTCAACCATATTTTGTATGTAATATCTGTACATAAACAGATATGACTGAGCGTATTCTTAAGAGCCACCAGGGCTGCCAACTGTTAATAATTGCTCTCTATATTTTTTTATCCAAATACCAATATACCAGAAAGTATGCAAGCCAACAGCTTTAAACTTTGCACACGTATATTCTGACAGTTTAGAATAATTTGGAGTAACTTATATACGGCAGTTCTACCAACATGATTATAAGCCTGCTGATAGTACCAATTTTTAAATACATGTAACTTCTATACTATCAGTTGGATTTCAACCAAATTTCGTATGTGCTATGTGTACCATAACAGATATGACTATAAGTATTGTTTAGAGCAATCAGGGCTGCCAACTGTTAATAAATGATGTCTATATTTTTTACCCTAATATCAATATATCAGAAAGTATGCAAGCCAACAGCTCTATACTTTGCACACGTATAGCACCTGACATTCTAGATTAATTTTGAGTAATTAATACAAGGCAGTGCTGCCAACATGATTCTATGCCTGCTGATATGTCCAATTTTAAAATACATGTAACTTCTATACTAACAAATGGATTTCATCCAAAATTGGCACAACAAGATATCATAATATTTCAGATTATTTCTGACCAGCACACGCATGGTATTGTTGGCAACATGCTTTTACGCGTGCTGATAGATCCCGTGTCTAACTGCATGTAACGTCCATTGGACTTCAACCAAATTTTGTATTCTGTACCTTAAGAGATGGAACTAAGAATATATTCAGTCACCAGGGCTGCCAACTGTAGTGCGCTGTTAGGCTACATTATACCAGGTATATTTTGAACTAATTAGATATTTCGATACTACCAACTTAATTTCGTCATTATTCTAGATAGGTTCATATTCTGTAGAATAATCATTGGCATGAAAAGTAGGCTGTATAGTTCTTCACGGAACTTCTTGTTTTAATTCAAGTAAGGACTGCAACATTGATTTTTTCAAATAGTTCCTCCTTTTGCCGCCAAACGCCACCGTCAACGACTACAAGGCCTAGTTCAGAACTGGACTACTAGACGCCACAACAGTCGGCTCTTGGCAACGAACGTAGAAACCTAAGAGCGTTGTTTACATTCCTAACCTATACAATTTAGCTTCACACAGGTGTAATTAGTGGAAGGTTCTTTAGCATGACATGGGACCGACGGCTTTACTTCTCCTCCGAAGGAAGGCATACTGAGGGATTTTTAACGCTCTTAAAAAATCCGACGGCTTCGGCCGGGTTAGAACCCGCTATCTCGGGCATAGAAGCTCAGAATGCTGCCGACTACGCCACCGAAACCACGTAAATTGATTTTCTACATCGTCTGTCCTGTAGAAAATAATGAGTGGTTCATTTTTGCGAATTTCTATTACCTTTATGTACATCCATACTGCCATTTATCTGCTTCATTCACAGGGAAGGTCGTGCCAATTGTTCTACAGAATTCTATTAAATACATTACTTTTATATTTTAAAAGGTATTTTTTTGAATTATGGCCTTATTATTCTAGGTGTGCGATATTAAGGAGTCAATGAAATGAGTTATCTATACTTAAAGGTTGAATATTGTAAGTGACATTTATATTTACACCTGAAATCTGCTATGAATAGCATGTAGTATAAATACCATAATTAATTTTTAACAGAATTTGGCGTTTCACCAAGTTGCCACTTACCACACTCTGGCGTTTTAGGGATGACGTTTATTAAATAGAGGAAGAATACGTAAAATATTCAGCGCGGAAATTTAAAATCCTGGGATATTTTGATCCCGCCAACTGAGCCATTAGTTTCACCCCGTCACCACGCGAGCACGCAATGCAGTAATTGCCCGCTGCTATTCGAGGTGATTATGTCACAATGGGACACATAGTTACACTGCAGGTCGGGTTTAACTATTCCACAACTTTAGCATTCCTCGATAACACCGTCCCTTTCCGGTTGGCCCGGAACCAGAATCACCCAACACTCGAACAGACAATGAGGTGTTACCACTACAGCCGACTGAAAATTACACTAAAACTGCAGTGTCAACAGACAAAACAAGTTGCCAATTCATGCATGTGGTGACTAAGTTAAATCTAGCTTAAGTGAGGTGGTTATATAGAGCAGGGTTACTGAACCTATGGGTTGCGACCCAAACATGGACCACCGTGATTTTAACCCTTTGAAGGTCCAGCACGATATATTGCGTGTAAGTTGCACTGTGGTTATGGCGCTACATATTGCGTGTCAGAATTTCAAGTGAGATAACTGCGAAGAGAACCAATAAGTCAGTTTTACAGCAAATTAAACCAGCTTGTTCCTTGGAGGGCTTAATCCTGAAACAAAAACTGGGCTACTTTGGACACATCATGAGAAGGCATAATTCATTAGAGAAGACCTTAATGCTGGGGAAGATAGAAGGCACACGAAGAAGAGGGAGGCAAAGAATGAGATGGATGGATGGCATCGCAGAAGCACTAAATTCCAGCTTGGAAAATCTTCGAGAGGCAGTGCAGGACAGGAGAAATTGGCGTAGTCTAGTACATGGGGTCACGGAGAGTCGGAATCGACTAAACGAATAGAGAGAGAGATCTTTCTTTCTGTATGTCGTCTTTGGCCAACGATTGAAAAACAGATAGCTCCTGACATCTGTTGGCTATTTGATGAAGTTCTTATTACTAAGAGGAGTGCTCGAAACAAAATGTTCCAAGTGGATGTCTTCAGCTTTTGCGAGTCAATCGCTGATCGTTCAAACATGGTGGCGCCAGGACTGGCTGAACATTACTGAAAATTATATTCTACTAATTTTTGTGATTAAATAAGTTATCTGATGCATTGTTAACATACTGTGGTAAATCAATTTGGAACATTCAAATATTATGCCTGTTACAATCTTATGCGAAAATCTAAATTTTCGGCTGCGCAATGGGCTTAGAAACCTGACTTTCAAAGCGTAAAGTGTGGGTCACCATAGTTTCAGGAAAACCAAGAGATGATTGAAGTCATAAGTGGAGCAGCTTTGTGTCACAGTTTCAAAAAAGAAACAGTCACTATATTCGTTTTAGATAAACTGACGTTTCAATAATCATCCATCATAAAAGCTCAAATTTGAAACTGTTTGCTCTAGTCAAAGAACCTAGGATCCCACTGAACTATCCATAGTGACCTTTTTGACAGTTTTATCATATCAAATGATCTGGTCGACTTCGTCGTTATGCTTTGGGTCTAACGTTACGCGGGACGGAGACGGTTGCGTTACGGAGACGGAGACTGTGACGTCATGCAGCCACGCGGGAAGCGTAAGTTCATGGGATAAGGACGGCGAGTGCGTGACGTCATGCAGCCACGCGGGAAGCCTAAAATAATGGTTAATGGTGTCTGTTGAAAGAGTCCTGGGGCGTCGAGCGACCTGGGGCATCGAGCGAAGCGAAAAGAATACAGGGTGACTCCTAAAGAGATTTACAAGATGCCAGATAAGAATACAGGGTAACTCCTAAAGAGGTTTACAAGATGCCAGATAAGTATACAAGGCGACTCTTAAAGAGCTGTACAAGATGGCAGAGAAGAATACAGGGTGACTTCTAAAGAGATATACAAGATGTCAGATAAGAATACAGGGTGACACTTAACGAGGCGTACAAGATGGCAGAGAAGAATACAGGGTGACTCCTAAAGAGGTGCACAAGATGTCAGACAAGAATACAGGGTGACTCCTAAAGAGGTGTACAAGATGTCACACAAGAATACAGGGTGACTTCTAAAGAGATATACAAGATGTCAGATAAGAATACAGGGTGCCTCCTAAAGAGGTGTGCAGGATGTCAGAGCAAAATACAGTACAAGATGCCAGATAAGAATACAGGGTGACTCCTAAAGAGATATACAAGATGCCAGATAAGAATACAAGGTAACTCTTAAAGAGGTGTACAAGATGGCAGAGAAGAATACAGGGTGACTCCTAAAGATGTGCACAAGATATCAGACAAGAATACAGGGTGACTCCTAAAGGGGTGTACAAGATGTCAAACAAGAATACAGGGTGACTTCTAAAGAGATATACAAGATGCCAGATAAGAATACAGGGTGCCTCCTAAAGAGGTGTGCAGGATGACAGAGCAAAATACAGGGTGACACATAACGAGGTGTACAGTATGTTAGATTCAATCAAATACAGGGTGACCCTTAAAGAGGTTTGCAAGATATCAGATTCAAATAATGGGTGACCCTTAAAGAGTTGTAAAAGATGTCAGACTCAAATACAGGGTGACCCTTAAGAAGTTGCCCGCGCGGAAGCCTAATTTAATGGGTAATGGAGTCTGTTGAAAGAGTCCTGGGGCTTCGAGCGAAGCGAGAAGCCCTCCTGAGCTTTTCTAACATGTGTAGCATTTGTAGCATGCGTCATTTGAAATGATATTACGTCTAGTCTTTCAGACTGGCTGTAATTTTATTTATTTATTTAATTGAGTACCATTATCATCATCATCAGTTCATCTGCCTGATGGCAGGTCTCTTCATGGTCGGTCTCTCCACCTTATCCGGTCTTCAGCAGCACGTTTCATCAGCTCATAAGATTTATCAATCTTGATGGAATCCAGCATCTGAAACCTTCTTCTTCCTCGTCGGATTTTCCCTTGGACTGTCCCTTCTAATGCACTTTCCACCAAACCCTCTAATGCAGTGTCCAATCCAATTAATTTCTCTTTTCCTTATCTTCTTTAGCATCATTCTTTCTTCTCCTACTTTCTTTAATACTCCATTATTTCTCACTTTGCCCTTCCAACTTATTCTCCCCATTCTTCTCCACAGCCACATTTCGAATCCTCTATTCTTCTCTCGACTTCTTTCCTATGCGTCCAAATTTCCACTCCAAACAAAACAATGGATATTTAATAAATTGATAATAATAATAATAATAATATCGACTGAAATGTACTAGTTTGACCATAGTATGGGGCAGACTAAAATTGCAAAGAAATGCAGAACTGTGCACAATGGTTCTAAATAAAAACAAAGAGTTCCGTGACGAACTAAAGAGCCTACTTTTCTTAAAATTTAAGATTTATGCCAATGATTAATCTATATGGACTTATCTAGAATAATACCTGGCTTAATGTAGCCTAATAGAGCACTACAGTTGGCAGCCCTGAGTATACTCTTAAGGTACAGAATACAAAATTTGGTTGAAGTCCAATGGATAGCATGGACGTTACATGCAGTTAGACATTGGATCTATCAGGGCGTAAAATCATGTAGGCAACAATGTCATGCTTGTGTTGGTCAGAAATAATCTGAAATATTATGATGTATTGTTGTGTCAATTTCGGATGAAATCCATTTATTAGTATAGAAGTTACTGGCATTTTAAAATTGGACCTATCAGCAGGCTTGGTATCATGTTTGCAGCACTGACTTGTGTGTCAGCTGGAAGAGGGTCTCGGAAGGGTCATTTGAAACCGATGGCTCCCCGAAACCTTCGGCCAGCGGGCACAATATATATTGATGAATTTTACAGCTTAATTTGGTTCCGTGATAACCTTATAGCTATTTGCAAACATTCACAGTGTGCTGATAAATTACTAGGGACGGGACATTTATGCACCAAAAATGTAGAAAATATGCATTAAAAATTGAAAAATATGCACAACAATAAGCCAATCTTATTCATTCTTCTTTCCTCCTTTGCTGTAATATGTGCAGTCCGTTTGTGCATGTTGTTCAAGTTGACATTTCTTTTCACATTTCACTTCGTTCGGGCTTACTTTACAGTGGACGACAATGCCATCAGTTGAATAATCACTATTACCTGACACGCACTGATGTAATAAATACTTTCTGCTGCTATTCTTGTTGGCATTTTGTGGCATGCGTAAAATACTCTAATCTCGTTATCTGTTTCTCAAAAAGGTGCTTACAAGGGATATCAAACAGGCAGGAGAAACCAATTTTGTTCCAAATGTTTTAAATTATACTCAATTTCAAATGTATATGCTAAAATATGCTGTTATATTCAGAATATGCATTAAATGCAATAAACCTATAAAATAGGCTCCTGCATATCGGCATATGCATTCTCAAAATCGATATTGCGTAAAAATCCGAGCCCTAATTATGACGTATAAAATTTAAAGTAGACTAATAATTTCAGGGCTAGATTTGTGACGGTACGCACCGGTACGCCGTACCGAAACTTCTGATCGGGGGAAAAGTCGAATATATAACATAATTTTTAGCCTACTTTTCACATTTTGCAAAAATGGGGAAAAAGTAGACTTATGAGATCGATCCGGGCAAATGTCTGTCTGTCCTTCTGTCTTCCTGTCTGTCGGTCTGTCTGTCTGTCTGTCTGTCTGTCTGTCCTTCTGTCTGTCTGGCTGGCTGGCTGTGTGTGTGTCCCGCCCTATCAACTCCCAAACGGCTGCAGCAATCAAATCCAAATTTGGTATGAGTAAAGATCTATACCTGAATATCTCAAGACCGTATTTGAAAATTATGTCAATTCTACCAACTGCTGAAAAACCGCAATTGAAATTTGAGCTCCATGTTGGATATCTTGGATGGTATGCATGGGAGCTATTCCAAAATTGGAACACAAATAGATAATAATATTTTAGTTTAATTTCCAGGTGGCCATGGATGGCAGTGTTGCCAAAATGATTCTAAGCCTGCTGATAGGTCCAATTTTTAAATGCACATAATTTCTACACTATCAATTGGATTTCAACCAAATTTCGTATGTGCTATGTGTACATAAACAGATATGACTGAGCGTATTCTTTAAAGACACCAACTCTTAATAAATGCTCTCTCTCTATTTTCTTATCCAAACCAATATATCAGAAAGTATACAAATTGACTGCTTTAAGCTATACACACGTATACTACCTGATATACTAGATTAATTTGGAGTAACTTATGTACGTCAGTGCTACCAACATGATTCAAAGCCTGCTGATAGGACCAATTTTTAAAGTAACTTCTATACTATCAATTGGATTTCAACCAAATTTCGTATGTGCTATGTGTACCATAACATATATGACTATGCTTATTTTTAGGAACAACCAGGGCTGCCAACTGTTAATAAATGCTGGCACTATTTTTACCCTGATATTCATATATCAGAAAGTATGCAAGCCAACACCTTTAAAATTTGCACACGTATAGTACCTAACATTCTAGATTAATTTGGGGAAACTAATATACGTCAGTGCTGCCAAAATGACATTAAGCCTGCTGATAGGTCCAATTTCAAAATTCATGTAACTTGGCACAACAAGAGATCATAATATTTCAGATTACTTCAGACCAGCACATGCATTACATTGTTGCCAACGTGATTTTACGCGCTGATAGATCCAATGCCTAACTGCATGTAACGTCCATGCTATCCATTGGACTTCAACCAAATTTTGTATTCTGTGCCTTAAGAGATGGAACTAACAATATATTCAGTCACCAGGGCTGCCAACCGTAGTGCTCTATTAGGCTACATTATACCAGGTATATTTCGAACTAATTAGAGATTTCGATATTACCAACTTAATTTCGTCATTATTCTAGATACGTCTATATAGATTGGCATGAATCTTAAATTTTAAGGAAAATAGAGTCTTTAGTTCGTCACGAAACTTCTTGATAGAACTGTGGAACGTTAGTTGTAAGTCAAGGTCAGCTTGGTCTTTGACTGGACTGTACTTAATTTACTTACGGTACTCCGCTCTGGATACTAACAGCAAGTTGAGAGAGAGACACAGGAGGCACATACAACGAAAACTTTCTAAACTTGAGACAATGTTCTAAACTGCGAAGTAAAACATGTTTATGTAAAGTACCTTATATATATATATATATATATATATATATATATATATATATATATATATATATATATAAATCAATGTTACGAGGTAGTTTGTCTGTTTGTGGGTGTGTGTGTATGTCTCCTATGCGTTCACATTACCATTCATACGATTACGATGAAACTTAGGTGAGATATTGAGTACATAACATGTGAATCCATTTTACAATAGGTAGAGCACGAGTAGATTCAACAAATGAGCGATGGCGCGCGAATCGTTTCAACGAAGTCCCGTATGCGTTCAAATACCATTCATCCGATTACGATTAAACTTTGGTGAGTTGTTGTGCACGCTCCTACGAATGTCTCTAAATAAGTAAATCCGTTTTACGATAAATTAGAGGCAGCGGAAATTGTAAAACATATTGTGTATCCAAAAGCACTTCAAGAAACAAAATTACAACACCAACACTTTCTTTGATTGGCATTGCAACGCATGCTGGGTACAGCTTGTAATAAATAATTATTTCAGAAAACTGTGAAGACAAAATTACAAAATAAGAAATAAAAGATTATTGGTGAACATGTGTGTATTATCAAACCGAATGCTTTTTTTTATTACCTAAAAAAATCGATGGTTGGTTGGTTGGTTGGTTCCTTAGTTTAGGGGCTGCGACAACGCGGTCATGTAGCCTCGTGTACTTTGGGTGTGTGTAGAATCTGTCTGATAACCGGTGTTAATTGTGATGACTGTATTAGTGTGTGTATCTGGGTTGTTTTTTTTTTCAAGTAAGGACTGCAGACATTCAATTTTTCCAAGAAGTTCCTACTTTTGCCGCCAAACGCCACCGTCAACGACGAACTAGCTCAGAACTTACTTACCAGATGCCACCTCAGTCGGCTCTTGACGACGAACTTAGGAACCTAAGAACGTTAGTCAAATGTTTAACCTATATATAATTTAGCTTCACTCGGGTGTAATTAGTGGAAGGTTCTTTCACATGTCATAAATCTATGACATGGGACCGCCGGCTTTACTTCCCCTCCGAAGGAAGGCATACTGAGGGATTTTTAACGTTCTTAAATTGAAATAATGTACATTGTTTGAATTGTAGCCTAGTTGGCTACATTAAAATTTAATATAGGCCACTGGCTATGGTAAGAAAAATGTTGCTACAGGAGTCTCAATTTATTTCAAAATTGTAATCAAAATCATATTGCTATTTTGTCTGCTGATTAATTTTAAAGGGTTCATAAAGGCGAAAAAATAACGTTCTTAAAACTCCCCTACCCTCCACCACTCTGTAGCCCACAGTACCGGAACCTCTTTATTTTTTAAAAAATCGGGCACTGCTATTAATCATAATATCTTGCTTTCCATTGCGATGTTCAAGATTAATTCAATTGACCCCCGTCCCCTCAACACCTGGGGCAAAATTCTACGAGCCACCGCTAGTGGTTACCACGAGGATATTAGCGCGTATGACTGCACATTCTTGCTGCCACTCAGTAACCGGGTAAGTTGGTTCCATGCATGAATAATTCCGACTTAATGAGGCTGAAGAGTGCATTCTGCTGAGCTTGTGGTTCCCAGCAAGTGGCGCTGATTACTGGCAGACAGCCCTTAAGACCACTCGCTAATAGGCGGCCAAGTGAAATACGCTGCACTACCTTATTAACAGCCTTTGCCAAACTTGTGAATATATAGAGAAAGTTTACTCAAAATACAGAGACAATATGTGACACAAATAGAAACACTGGAGAAATTAGCTTGTTTACCATCTCTTAATGAATGCAGTAGATTTGCATATGTCTGTTGGCACAGGCCAGATTAAAATGTGGCTTTTCACCGATATCACAGTCCCATTCATGGCTGTGATTATATGGAAGCTACTGGGGTATGGGTGGTGCTTAGTAATAACATTCATGGCATAGTCCGTGTCTGTGGATGTTAGTTATGTTAGTTAGTTATTGTTGTTTTAAAGGGCAGAACTACGAGGTCATCTGTCCCTTCTGTGGATGTTGTGAAAGGTTCTACTCATAGGGTTAGTACTGCTGTACTGACTCAGTGAGGAAAGCAGTGGCAAACTACCTCAATCCTCACCTTGCCTAGTACGCCTCAATATAGCGCTGCCTCGGTTTTGTGGGTTTCTACCACATAACCTATGGTGGTGCTTTATGAGGATCCAACCACCCTCCAGACTGACTACCTAACAGACAGACAGCTGTATATACACCGGAGAGCATTGATATATCAACCAATCAATCAATAATAATAATAATGTATGTATGTTTGTCTACCCCTTATTATTCGCGTTTCCAATGGTGTCGGGGATGAGATGCGATGAAATTCTATGTGGTGGATGTTTTACGGTCAGATGCCCTTCCTGAAATGGATGAAGATGAATGAAACTACACATGGATGTGGGAGGAAGCGGCCGTGGCCTCTCATAAGGTACCGTCCCAGCATTTGCCTGAGGATGAGAATAGGGAAACCACAGAAAACTATTTCAAAGATGGTTGATGGTGGGGCTCGAACCCACGTCTACCGAGTCCGCAGAAAGCTTGGCCCCATGGCCTAGCGCTGCGCGTTAGCGAGCGTAGCTACCGCAGTCGGTCAATCAATAATAATAATAATAATCCCAAACGGTGGCAACATGCTTACAAAACATGTTGAAATGCTGTCAAAATACAGAGAGTTTTCAGAACTGATGAGGAAGCCATGGCACATGGCTTAAGTCAGGACAGTTCCTATGATCATCTAGCGGCGTGATTCTGAACAAATTAAAGGAATCTCTCACAGAGTTGAAGTTGGACCCAGGTATTTTTAAGCTTATGCAAAAGACAGTCAAACTTTTGATTTGTAGCACAGTAAGGCAGTTCTTAGGTAATCAAGCCTGAAGGAGTGGGGGAAGAGTGTAATACTTCTACAGAATGCAGTCACTGAGAGATTGAAGAATTTGCTCCTTACTGTGCCCGTTTCTCCAATGGGACAGGCGATCACCCGGCCAACATCCCGGCCCCATCAGAAGAAACGGCTAAGGGAGTGGGTGAAAAAAAAATTAGGGCGTGAATCTTGGTTCATACAGACAAGACTAAAAGAAATGCTCCAGCGAGCCAGAGACAAAAGGTCTCGGGTCGTTTACGGGTTGGGATGGCAAATTGACTGAACCAGGATTCAAAAGCAAATTCCCTAACCTGAATTAACAAACAGAGAAGAAAGGAAAAGCCCTCGTAAAATCACATCTGCTCCTTTATTGGCCAAAGGATAAATAAATGTGCAACCTGCCTACCACGCACGAGTATAGAGTTAGGGTGGGACAAAGTCCGAAAAAAATAATAAAGTTCATAGTCCCTAAACAAAAAAAAACAAAAATTATACTTATTCAAACTCGTGGGTGTCCTCTCTTAAAGTTCCGACAAGGAGATCGCCTTTCAAAAAGCTAAATTAACCCTTAATTTATCGGTGCACACGCATGTAAACATCACTAGCCACTTATCACAAAGTTCACCTGCAGCAAAAACTCTAAGAAAATATCGAATATCTGTGAATATCACAACTGTCTACCCTTATACAGCAATTGACGTAACTCCTCTATCGAACTGCAAATTAATAACTAAAGAGCATCATATTACATCAAATAGCACTCAAACATCAACTCAGCTTCACATAATATGGCATTTCAACAATTAATTATAACCTATCATAAATTATTAACACACCCAGATTGTGCTTACATATTTATACTACTAATTCTTATTATTATTACTGATTTATATTCGCCTTTCCAACAACCTTGATCCACACTGTCATATTTGTTATTGTAATTAAATTATAGCATTGTCTAATGTTTATGAAAGGTTAAGAACCTCGTAATAAGGCACCCTGGTGTATTTCATTCTCACAACGAACATTTAATCGCAACCCTTCCGTCGAACACTCTGTGTGAGGATCCGAACAATCTGACTGTCGAGCGCACTATCAATTACACCCCTGCGCTATTCAATATACAACTCATCGATAAACGTAACACGTTCGTCAAGAGGACCCTGTCCTCACAAATTCAATTCAACGGACATACGTCGCCCCGTGAATAACCTCGTCATATATGACGGAATCATACCATATTTAATTATCACATTAATTTTACACAACATCATTACAAAGAATCATGCATTATTAGCATGTCTCAAGAACCCACACTAACAGAGCGTATCAACTTTATCGGGACCACGAGGTCGTATGATAATATGGCATCCTATCCAAGGAACCTTATTCGACAATCTCCAACCATATTCATTTTGCTATTAAAATCTATGCAATCCGTGACAAACCTTTCAGAATTAAATTCGTATAATGACCTCGGAAATGCTAGAATCTCCCAGCAAAATGGGCATCTCATATTATCGTTACCCAATTTCAACGTATTATTATTATTATGTCTCAGAGAATAAATGTATGTCTTACTCCTACCATTGATGCTGTTAATTTATGTAAGTCAAACGACCCGAAAAGAAAAGACAAAAAATCTGTACAACCCTATGAGAAAATGATGCTCTTTTTCAATCTGGAATAAATGATTATAAATGGCGTTAAGTTACACTATCTCAGGTTATCTCATGGCACGGCTATCCGAGGTAGAAGTTCTCTTTTTCCTGATGAACAAGGATGGAAATGAAACGTCTTACTTTAGATCCGGTGTTCTCGGAAACCCCTGGCGTCGGCGTCGGTGTCGTCTGCGGCATTAGGGCGGCGTTGTTCCTCCAGCGTCTCCGCGATGTGGTCTCCCAGCGTACTGGTAGCGGTATACGCCCCCGGCACCTCTCGATCTCCTGGAGACGCCCATGTCCGCCCACTGGTTGCCCCCAGTCACCGTCATCGGCGGCGTCTCCTGACGTCACAACCATGGTCCACTCGTCCATCTCGTTGCGACCGTTCACCCCTTTGTGGCCCCTTTAGAGGTTCAGTGCAGCATAATTTGCGTATTAATATGCATGTTGATTCCCAGAATATTTGAGTCCATGGTTATAAAGTTCATGCCGCCGTGTAGCAATATTACATTTCACTATATCAGAGCACTTTCACGCCCACGCACTATAGCGTCTAGTTCCTGGTTCACTTGAATTATATGTATTCACTTTCCTCAACCAGTGACACACTTCCTTCCACGAGGAGCTATTTCGACCTGGCCTTGACCGACATATCAAGTTGCTTGCGGCCTGCAGTCTACCAACACAAGCTTAAAGTAGACGTCACATTCTCACTGCGTCTCTTAAAATGCCGCACTGCTATGCTATTTTCGAATGGATGTCTGTTACAATATAGGGCCTCGCGATAATGCTTCGCCTCGACTATCGTTATTATTGTTCCTTCCCTGATACTCGTAATGTTAAACACCTCCTGGTATTCATCTTTAATTAACATAAATTGTCGGCATGATAATTCAGTTTTTTATCACGGCCTCCACTCGGACGACGTTCAAAGGCGCACAATTTTGTTTTGCTATTACCACAGCACATGCCTTCAACACCTTACTATCCGTTAACTTAACCCGACCACGTGCATTAATCTTCGTAATCAAAATGGTAAAGTACTGTACAATATTTCACGCGTCTTCACCTATCAATAGCAGCATATGCATGAATTTAACGGACCTTCCTTTATCAGTTCTGATTATTTCCTCACATACTAGCGAGTCCGATATCGTCTTGAAATTCACGATTATCGTTCTAGTGACACCTTACTGAACACTGTTCGACAAACAAACTGACACACTTCACTGTAAACAACTCACTGGCACTACATGCACGCTAGCTTCATGACCTGCTGATCACTCCTCGTATCAAACGGCCACGAGCACTGACCACTCACGAAAACCGTTTAAGTTCCCGATGCAAATTTCTGTCTACGTGACATAGGCTACTCGTCCGTGCCCCGCTGGATAACATACTCGTCCACGCACTATTGACTCACTGAATATTCCGTAACTGTGTCCTCCTTCGAGAAAAAAAAAGTGGAAGGGGTTGGAACCTTCTGGAGCATTCCCCTACTCTCGCGGTTGCCTCGCCGCGTCATGCCATGACGTCATACTGACCCTCCGGTCTCCTCTCGATCTTCTGTCATCCGGGGCCGGTAATTGACCCTGACTGGATCGGTCACATTACTATGTACAGCCTGTTTCGATTCAACACGGAACTGTAAAATGGGTTGCCTACCCACCCGCAGTCGGCTTGAAATCTCCGCGCAGCGCGCTAGCGACGGGGCTAGTTCGATTTCACTGATTGCTGCCTTCTTATGCAGCATTGCAAAGTATTTTTCTCTTTCAAAATATATTTACACAGGCTTCACAATAACTTTTAACGATTTCTGTTTCAGAACTTGTTGTTTTAAGCTTCTGTTAATGGCTTTTGCCGAGCATTATTATGAAATAATAGTACATTATGCAACGAGCCTATAATGGCTATAATTAAGACAGGAGTATTTTTATAAAACGAGCGTATGCGAGTTTTATAATTTCCATACGTGTGTCTTAATTACCATTATAGGCGAGTTGCATACGACTGTTTATGTTCGACGATAATTATAACTTTATTATGTGTTTTAACATAAATATTCATAAATATCTGTTCAGTCACTAGAATGTTGTGATCGGGTGCTGCGGTGGGTAGTATATCTCTGTTTCCAAGCTCTCTGGACAACCGACGCATGCGCTCTGTGTGCTTCAATGCCATATGTTCAGATTGTGCTCCGGTATTCAGTAAAACTGTCACCGAAGTCGTTTCAAAATCACGCGCTGTGTAGAAATTGATTTTGGGGATATTAAGGTAGTGCCATTTCCTGTCTCATATTCACCAGTTTATTTACGCGAACATATGGACGGTGCAATTTCGGTAATTTAAATAGACAAGTTGGTTTTTGAGCGCATGCGCGAAGGTATCCTTATCTAATTGGTCACACAACTGTTTCTTGAGCTCTGATTGGTGGGAGAAACTGTTTCATAATGAAAAATAGTGTTATAATGAGCCTCATTATGATACAGTTTTCTGACACATAATAGTTAGGGTCGAACATAAAATTGTATTATACAACATAGTTTATTACAACACAATGCAGGTTTGTGTTGTATTTTATTTACGACACAATGTATTGCTTTTTAAACCAATGCTACAAAACGAGATACAATTTGGAAATGATGTGTATCAAATTTGTAATCAGTCTTCGAAGCGACATATTTTGAAACAGCAAAATACTTTGCAATGCTGCATAAGAAGGCGGCAATCAGTGAAATCGAACTCAGCCCCGTCGCTATCGCGCTGCGAACAGATTTCAAGACGATTCCGGGTGGGTAGGCAACCCATTTTACAGTTCCGTGTTGAATCGGAACAGGCTGAACATCTGGGATTGTAAGTGCTGAGAATGTGCAAGCGCATTCGTAAAATAAATAATAATAGATGACAGTAGTCAGACCATCAATTTTATTCTCTACGCGGCTGAGTGCCTATTTCTCCCTTAGAGCCCACGAGGTAGGCCTACAGGAAAGGAAATGCTTGCAAAAAATATTGGGACCAAGTATTTTACCTAATGGAAGATGATTGTACAAACCAAATTGTGAACTCTACAAAAACCAGGAAATTCTCACAGATGCCATAGGAGGAGACGCCTGGCATCCTACGGCCACCTGTAAAAAGTGGACCTCTAAAGGCTGTCTTATAAGATCTTCAAGGTAGCTAAGAAGTTGGTTGGTTGGTTCCTCAGTTTAGGGGCTGCGACAACGCAGTCATGTAATCCCGTGTATTTTGGGAGTGTGTAGAATCTGTCTGATAACCGGTGTTAATTGTGATGACTGTATTAGTGTGCGTTATCTGTTTTTTTTAATTCAAGGAAGGATTGCAGACTTTGAATGTTTCAAATATTTCCTACTTTTGCCGCCAAACGCCACCGTCAACGGCTACTCGTTCACAACTTAGCTACTAGACGCCACCGCCGCGCCATCGGCTCCTGGCAACGAACGTAGGAACCTAAGAGCGTTGTTTACATTCTTAACCTATATAATTTAGCTTCACACAGGTGTAATTAGTGGAAGGTTCTTTAACATGCCATAAATCTATGACATGGACCGCCGGCTGTATTTCCCCTCCGAAGGAAGGCATACTGACGGATTTTTACGCTCTTAAAAAAATACGAGCCTTACAGTAGTCGCATATGATGTGTGACATCTAACATGTTATTGGAATAATTCCATATTACTCACTCGCATTTTTTAAAGAATGAACTCGTGGTGCTACCTTGTGCCAGCAAACATGAAAGGATTCCCCAATGCATCTGCAGGAGTGACATATACCTCCAACTGTATGCGGGAGCAATCCACTGCCTACTTGATGCGAGCCGCGCTTCATACCGGCCAGTTAGTGAACCCATGCCAGCAGTGTTATTGAAAATGGTCTCTTATTGCCGATATAGCGCACTGCCAAGATAGGCGCGATAAAAAATTAGGTGTGCAATAGGTATATTAAATGCGTTACTCCCAGTGATACGTTTAGACCAACGAAGTTGCAATTATTGTTAGTAGTCGGTGTTAATATACTAAATTCCTACGTTGTTTGGAGTGTTGGTTGATGCGATATACCACTTGAGGTATCGAGTGCTTACATTAAATAAGAATACAGCAATAGTATGAAGATTTAATAAATCGTAATTATTTTCAGCAAATATGATATAATGAATATTTTCACACCAAAGAACGACAACTTGAAGATGATTTATTGTAGGAATTTCTTTACCTCCAAACCTTGAGGTAAACCATATGCGATTTACATTACATATAGTCACATGGCTTACAGTACGTTGTTGTACCGATCTCCGCCACCGCGCGCGCTCATTGTTTCCGTCCCATGCACTTCCTTCCCATCCTCTTCCGTCTCTTTTCCAAAATCACTCCCACAAAAATGTCCAGCTACCGAGTGCCACAAAAATATCCAGATACCGAGTGGAAAGATGTTACACATCAAAATCCTACAACTTCGGCCGGGTTTGAACCCACTAGCTAAGAAGGGTAAAGCCGCTGGGCCGTATGGATCAAACAAATTGAGCAGGATCTTACTGAGTCGCTATCGCCTGACAGTTGAAACCAAGCCTTTCCTCATATATATGGCAGAAGTTCACCACAATGCGTCCAGGAAATGGTCCGAGGAACGTGAGATAGAGTTCAGGGAGGAAATGAAAGAATATTAGTCCAGTAGAAAAGATTAACATTTCAGCAAGAACACCAGAAATGCAGACAACTAGCACCGTGGTCCATAGGTGGCTCAAACTACCAAAGAAGAAGGATTGAAGGCTGTGCATTGGTGAGGCTGATCATATCGAGGCTCCTCCTATTCTTACAGAGTATTTAGTTATTTCACGTCTACTTGATTGTTTTATAGTTTGGAAGATGTTTTTGAGGAGAAAATACAGTCAGTCTGAGAGACTAGACTTTATATAATTTCAAATGACGCATGCTACAAATGCTACACATGTTAGAAAGGCTCAGGAGGGCTTCTCCAGGATTCTTTCAACAAACTCCATTACCCATTAACTTAGGCTTCCCGCGTGGGCACCTCTTTAAGGGTTACCCTGTAATTGAGTCTGACATCTTTTACAACTCTTTAAGGGTCACCTATTATTTGAATCTGATATCTTGCAAACCTCGTTAAGTGTCACCCTGTATTTTGCTCTGTCATCCTGCACACCTCTTTAGGAGGCACCCTGTTTTCTTAACTGGCATCTTGTATATCTCTTTAGAAGTCACCCTGTATTCTTGTGTGACAACTTGTACACCTCTTTAGGAGTCACCCTGTATTCTTGTCTCACATCTTGTGCACCCCTTTAGGAATCACCCTGTATTCTTCTCTGCCATCTTGTACACCTCTTTAAGAGCCACCTTGTATTCTTATCTGGCATCTTGTATATCTCTTTAGGAGTCGCCCTTTATTCTTATCTGGCATCTTGTACACCTCTTTAGGAGTCACCCTGTATTCTTATCTGACATCTTGTGCACCTCTTTAGGAGTCACCGTGTATTCTTCTCTGCCATCTTGTACACCTCTTTAATAGTCACCTTGTATTCTTATCTGGCATGTTGTACTGTATTTTGCTCTGATATCCTGCTCAACTCTTTAGGAGGCACCCTATATTCTTATCTGGCATCTTGTATATCTCTTTAGAAGTCACCCTGTATTCTTGTGTGACATCTTGTACACCTCTTTAGGAGTAACCCTGTATTCTTGTCTGACATCTTGTGCACCTCTTTAGGAGACACCCTGTATTCTTCTCTGCCATCCTGTACACCTCTTTAAGAGTCACCTTGTATTCTTATCTGGAGTCTTGTATATCTCTTTAGGAGTCACCCTGTATTCTTATCTGGCATCTTGTACACCTCTTTAGGAGTCACCCTGTATTCTTTTCGCTTCGCTCGAAGCCCCGTGTCGTTCGACGCCCCATGACTCTTTCAACAGACACCATTAAGCAATAACTTAGGCTTTCCGCGTGGCTGCATGACGTCACGCACTCGCCGTCCCTTACCCAATAACTTAGGCTTCCCACGCGGCTGCATGACGTCACAGTCTCCGTCTCCGTAACGCAACCGTCTCCGTCACGCATAACGTTAGACCCAAAGCATAACGACGAAGTTGACAAGATCATTTGAAATGATAAAACACGGCGTTTAATAGTGATTGTCCGAGGTGTTTATAGTGATATTTGGATATTATATCTCAGTGCATGAAACTTGTTTACATGGTTGCCTAGGAATAGAAAGGAATAAATTACACCTCCTCAAAGTAAATCACCTTTTCTGTATGGATGATATATACACTCAGTGGTCAAAAGTCTTGAGAATGCACGGATTATGATGTTAATAACGAGTTTCTCCTCCACGAACCCTCGAAAAGGCAGCAATACTGCGAGGCATCGGCTCGATAAGAAATGGTTTCCTGACTCCGAACATTCAACTGGTCGGTGATCTGACTCACAGTAGCCCTTCATTCACCCCGTATGGTTCTGCTGAGGTGACGTGATGTCCCGTTCATTTAACACCTGTGGTCGTCCCGTGCGGTGGTTTACGCGGATGGTAACATTATCTCTGCGATATTGAATATCCATCCTCGACACTGTTGACCTCGGAAACCCAAATTCGCGTGTAATCTCCGAAATGCTACGACCCATGTGCCGTGCGCCAATGATCAAGCCACGTTCAAAGTCGGTTAACTCGCTACATGTTGCCACTTTCACTACACTCTGTCGCAGCTAGCCGCAACCCTCAAGAGTCATACACGGCACATTTTCTCATGGGACTAACCTTCCCGTGACCTTAGGCCACACAGTATATATGCATGTAGCAAATAGGAACCTAATGACATTACTCATCAATATACTAGCTTGCCACGGTGGGTGAGTGGTCATCGAGTCGGACTACCAACTCCAAGCTTGCAGGTTCACTCCTGGCCGTGGTAAGTGACTTTTGGAAGGCGACAAAAATTATGACACGCATGTCAAACGTTGTTAGCATGATAAAGAACCCATTTGAATTCAGTAGGCCGTGTTCATAATGGCAAAATTAATATCGGGATTTTCCGCGAACACAAAAAGTTCCTCCTTGTTCTACTAGAAAGCGCTATAGCGCTCCAAGCAGCGATAAAATTCGACATGCAAGCTGCCCTCTGTGCGTCAATTAACAAAGCTTGCACCCGGCACACGAGGCCATATGATATTATTATTATTATTTCTCCTTTATTTTTGTATATTCTTTTTTTCTACTTTGTACAGTTTTGTTTTCATTGTATGGTTTATATTTCCACGATCTCCTTTGTAGTATTTATGTTCTGTTCTTCATTTGTGTAATTTGTGTAATTTGTATAATCTGTTTTCTCTATTTTCCACTGATACATGTTGTTGTTTAATCAGATAATGTCAAGAAGGAATGTATTTGGGATGGTGCCTGTGTTCCTTCATATTGATAAATAAATGAATAAATAAATAAATAAATATAGTAGATACAATTTCCAAGATAACATAACATGAAATTTTGATACTGACAATGCAAAATATGTACCTAACCTGGGTTTAAAGCAAGCAGTTGGAATCGTTAATAAATCTGAAGAGAACTTCGACTAGAAATTATATCAAAAACTTTTGCTGAAAGCCAAGCTTAGCGCTTTTTACCTAACACAGGCTATCAATTCATATGATGTATCTGTACTGTCGAATTCATCTCAAACAGATCAAGAGAAAATTAATCGTGCAATATGCTTATGAAACACAGAATGTTGCATATAAATGCTTGCAAGTTTATAAAGTCACAACACTACGAACGGAAGGAGGCAGAAGTATTCTTGATGCTATAGCTCTGCACATCCAACAAGTTATACTTCTACGGAATTAATTTCGTTCGCGGATAGATATCAGCGTTCTACACCGAGCAGTAGTAGCAGTCGACTTGAACTACACTCCTCTGAATCTCCATGAAGGTAATTTCAACATGAAAGATATGAACACTCTGAACAGAGGGCAGGTGGATATTTAAGATGGAAAAGATATTCATAGCAGATTCTACAACCAGTTCAAAGACAAGATTGACTATCAGCTTTCGAACACATGACTGCATAGGCGAGAGCTGTTTCCATAAACCCAGGCTATACAAGACAAGGTTATCTCTACAGACTACAAGAATTTGTAGGAAACACATCCTGAAAGACCACGCTGTTATAGATGACGAGTACAGAAAATGCAACACCGGTCCAGTAAACCATAGAGCGCATCACCAGCAATTGCAGAAGTCTAGCGCCAACATCTTACACCGATAGGCATACCGATGTTGCCAAAGCCATTCATAAATAAATCGTCCTAGCCTGATATATTATGTACAGCGTGTTCCGATTCAACACGGAACTGTAAAATGGGTTGCCTACCCACCCGCAATCGGCTTGAAATCTGCTCGCAGCGCGCTAGCGACGGAGCTGAGTTGAGTCAGGTCGAGAGTGTTTTTAAGGTCACCACTAACACCCGAAGAAATGGAGATCGTCATTACCGAAGCCCTTGCGGAAATTATTCCTCAGATGTTGTCTAACGCTAGAGAGAACTTCATGCGACGAGTGGCCCTCTGCTTGGAAATTGATGGACGCCACATCGAACATCTTATGTAAATGTCCATTTGCAGTAGATGTAACGTCTGTGATGAACTAACTTTTTTAGTCGCATAGAAGACTGATCACAATGTTGTAACAAGTAGTTCCGTGAAGAACTATACAGCCTATTTTCATATATCCTACCCATGTTAATTACCTCTATCAACATACAAAATTTCAGTTTGATTGCTGTAATAAATTCGTAGATATTCAGAGCCGTCTAAATATTTCGGATGGTCGCCATGTTGGATTGTTATATGTATAGTCCATTGAGTCATGTACCATTAGAGGAAAATTATTGCGTAGGTTCATTATTCAAACTTTCACTTCGATCTCATGATTACGACACAAGAAATAAAAATTTAATTTTAAAATTCGCACAGCCACCATCTTGAGGTTATGTAAATAATTGAATTAAATTAGACACCAGTGCATTACAATGTATATAAACATTTCCTGTACCAAGTTTCATTGCGTTTGGATCATTGAATAGTGATAAAGGTCTATTTAAAAAATGTCAAATTCGCTTGGCCGCCATGTTCGTTTTGTAGTTAACCGGCTTTTGAAAGTCTTATATATGATCTTTTAGTAGTGCCCTTTATCTCCGTACAAAATTTCAGGGTGATACTGTGCCCAACTCTAGGAATGGGTATTCCAAGATTCAGACACCTAGATATCAAGGGAAAGGCTACAGCCGCTTTTGAAAGTAGAGATATTTGAATATCGCGCTCCATTACTTCTAGAAGGGAATGGAAATTTTATGCAGCCAAGAGCATGTCAAGTGACGTAGCGAGTAGTAGCAGAGGTCGAGACTATTTGTTGATTAAATAGTTAGCCATGGAGTAGAGACTTGAGACTTGGATCAGATTACTGGCACGGCCAAATGAAAGAGAATGCACTTAGTCTCAAGTGAATCGGACCAGGGATACCAGAGATATGAGGATTTCCAGATTTCAGCGTGATTCAGCGTGGACCTGACCGTTTTGAATAAAAGCCGGCCGGCCCAAGCAACATCAGCTCACTTCGAAACAAGCTCTTGCATGGCAAGGTGCTGCTGCCACGTTGAGCCAAGGCACATGGTTGCCGGATCTACGCAGAAGATATTTTTAAATTGTGATAGTTACAAAAGTGCTGCGATACATGTGGAACGTAGTAAGTTTCCTGCAGAGAGAATCACTAAGGTGATTGATATTTTTCTACGGACACTGGTGAAATACTTTATTTCTATATGGACATATGCTAGACTTTGTCTAGAAAGTACTTTGTCACAGTCCAGTAATAATAATTTAATACTTGGATATTTTAGTCCAATTAGTCAGTTTTATATTTGTAACTTGATAACCACTCCGATCTTTCAGTATATTGAAGGCCAGTCTATCACGGTGTTTTTCATTAGCCGACGAAGGGAAACTATAAGTTGCTTTGCGCATGATAGATGGTGATAAGCCATGCCCAGGGAACGATCTTCAGAACAGCCGTTGATTGATTTAGACTGTCAGTGTTTTCTTGTACTGAAAAGATTACCGTGAGTTATGTTACAACTGACATATTTGAGAATAGATCATTTAGATCTGACCCCATTTAAGCAAACTGCTATGGCTTTAACAGAAGCAAATATTAAAATGGATCAACAGTTACTTCAAACATCAAGAGATATTACCACTATGTCTTGTTAGACAGATTGTGGGTATATAATGGCGGCCGATACAAGGATTAGACGTGCGTGTCCGATAGGGCATGTATCTGGATAAATCTGGTACAGACCAGGTTCACTACGCTTCAAGACCAACGAGAAATGTAAGCCACATTTTGACTTTATATTATGCCTAGCTAATTGGAACAAACTCATTTTCTGCAGATAACCAACACATTTATTTTTCTTCGTATTTAAATCTTGTAATGATTTACGCAAGACATATTAGAGTTAGTCTGAGTATTTTCAGCACTCAGAACAGTTTAGGATCGATGACCGAGCATAACGAGCATTTATTTGAATGTTTCATATTTTTTGAATAATCACGGTAATCAGCCGATGTAACTGTAAAAGTTAATAATTATTTTTGTTGAGGAATGGATATTTTATCCATATTCGAAGAATCGAACATGTGGATTCTCACATAATGAAATAATAATTAAACATATTTAAAATAATATAACTAATAATAATAATAATAATCCACTAATAATAATAATAATGATTTTCATAACTTTTCTAAATAATTCTTGGATCTTATATTTTCTAATAATCACATTTATTGAGAGAGAGCCTATGAAGTAGTTTAATCATTTCTAGTTTGGAACAGGTGATTTTCCGAAGGAGAGTGGTTAGCGCAAGCCCGCATTCAACCAACATTACAGTTCTGGTTGAACAGTTAATATTTGCAATGAGCAAAGTATATTTTTCAGATAACACGGAGAGGCATGAAACGGGAAGCAAATGATATTTGTATCAATTAGGATATTTTTGTATTTATATAAAATCATGACGTAGATACACATTCGAAAGTGAAATAAAGATTATCATAAGTATGGTAACTTCACGGGTTGAACTGAATGGTAAAATAAAATAAACTTGTAAGTTTATAAATCTTCCAGTGTTGATAACAAGCAGAGGCTTGATTTATTGTATAAAATTTGGGAAGAAAATTTATGTGTGTGGAGTAGTTGAAATGCCATTCCCAGGTGCGCATGTTTAAGTCGCAGGAGTGAGGAGGTTTTTATTTGAGCATCAATCAAATAGCAGGTTCGATGACTCAGTGTTAAAGAAGGAGTATTGGAACTACACATTGCGTCGTATGAATGACCCGAAGGTTATTTCTTAAAAACCATCAGTTCTTATTTCAACCTTGTTTACGGATTCCATTAAGACTTTGATTTTGCTAGAACCCGGATTTGTCATGATAGTATTTTATTCTTCTTCAGAGGAAGACCTTTGCCGTTGTTGTTGGAATATTGTGTTCTTATAAAAATAATAGAATGGGCCACTGCCAATTAAAAAATAATTCTATAACCACGAATAATTTGAAGGATGTTTTCAATCCTAGTGCCATGAACTAAATGAATTTATTATGAAGCTACAATTCTTATTTCCGCATTCTGTCGAAGAATTGCAAGTTGTGAAAGTTACTAAAATGGCCACAAATATAAATATTTTTCTTAATAATGATTCCAAGTGGAAAATCGAATAGTTGAATGGTCCAACAATTTATTGATCAAGTTGATGATTCAGAAATCATATATTTTGTTAGGAACTTGAAGTTCATAATCGAGTCACTTCTCGAAACGTTTAATGTCAGAAGAACAATTAATTTTGTTGTGCTTCGCACAGTTCTTCGATGCTATGCTCAATGGTCAAATACTTTTCAGATGTTGTTATTAATATGTGTACATAATTTGTGTTGATTCAGAGATAATAATATTTCTTTTGACAATATTTTTTGAAACTGGAAAAATAAGTGAAAGTTAAAAATTCTATGAACAATTATTCTACGAGTGTTAATATTATGTAAAAATTCAACCAGTGAACTACAGTATTTCCAGTAAAGACAATTAAATTTGAACTGGATTTAATCATAAATAATGAATATAATTTTGGAACACAGTCTACAGGACTGATAATCAGACTTGTGTCTCCAAAGATAATTGTCCAATGTGTTGGAAAATTTCTGTACATTGTGTAAATAGGAGTGTGGGTCGCCACACGTGAATGATGCTGCTTTGAGCATTTTTGCAGTCAATTTTAAATTCAAAATAAAATGAGATAATTTTACATGATGTGTATGCCCAGTTGAATCTCCTTCTATCCTTATTGTTGCGTTGAGCCAAAAATCAGTAAAGCATTTTTTTTCATTTGATGTCGTTTTTGCGATTAGCTTTAACCCATCTGGCGCCCAGGGATATTTTGACTCTCGTGCTGACTGATTATTGGTAAAATGCATATGTGGTCGTGCGGACTCCGGTCTAAACGGGCACAATACTGATAATAGTTTCAGAGATATATAATGCCGGTGAAATATTTCGCACAGCCGCCATCTTGAGGTTATGTAAACAATTGAACGAAGTTAGATGTCGGTGCATTACAATGTGTATTAACAGACACTGTGCCAAGTTTTATTGCGTTTGGTTGGTTAAATCGCGAGAAACGTCTATTTAAAAGTCGCAAATTCGCTTGGCCGCCATATTGGTTTTACAGTTACTGGATTTTTAAAAGTCACATAGGTGAACTTCTAGTAGTTCCCTTTATCACCGAAAAACATTCCAGGGTAATATCGGTAATAGTTTCGGAGATATTGAATGCTGGTAAACTATTTCGCACAGCCGCCATGTTGGATTGGTAAGACGTAACAAAATTTGAAGGGCACGATCGGGGTCTTCCGGATTAGTGCTATGAACTTACCGAGTTTCATTAAAATCGCTCCAGCCGTTTAGAAGTTATTAGGGGGGACACACACAATCACACACACACCATCACACACGCACACACAAAGAGAGACACGTACAAAAGGTGATCTTATAAGCCTATTTTTTTTCACAAATTAAAATAGGCTAACAAATCATTTCCAAATTGTATCTCGTTTTGTGGTATTCTGTTAAAAAGTAATAAATTGTGTTGTAAATAAAATACAACACAAATATGCATTGCATTGTAATAAACTATGTTGTAAAGTAACATTTTATTTCATAGAAATGCTCTGCAAAGGCCACTAACAGAAGCGTAAAATAACAAGTTCTGAAACTGAAATCGTTCAAACTTATTGTGAAGTCCGTGTAAATATAATTTGAGAGAGCAAAATACTTTGCAATGCTGCATAAGACGGCGGCAATCAGTGAAATCGAACTCAGTCCCGTCGCTAGCGCGCTGCGAGCAGATTTCAAGCCAATTGCAGGTGGGTAGGCGACCTATTTTACAGTTCCATGATGAATCGGAACACGCTACATGACAGTACGCCTTACTAAAAATACTCCCCAGAAAGTGTGCTGGAAAACGAAGATTACAAGATTTATTGGAATCACACTATTCATACTGACAAAACAGCTCATAATAGACCAGACATAACTTTAATTTGCAGGGAGAACTACAACGCGTAATTGATTAGCATCCCTGTCCCGAATGACTATAATTTTATTTATCGTATGGCTTTTAGTGCCCATAGGGTGAGCTACAAGTTCCGTTCAATTTCAAGTAGGCCCAATTTTCGCTACCAGATGTCAATGATACCTAGTGGTGAACGTTGGAACTTTGATAGAGCGTTCCAACGAAATCTAACCTAGAAATTTAGCTTCACACAAGTTTAGTTTGTGGATGGATCTTTTACATGCCATAAATCTATGACATGGGACCGCCAGGTTTACTTCTACTCCGAAGGGAGGCACACTGAAGGATTTTAAAGCTCTTGGACCGAATGACTATAACATCTGCCATAAATACAGAAAGAAGATGGAAAAAAATTATCCAGTAGCTATGCTCTGGAAGTAGTGAGAATATGAAGACAAAGAAATGTGACACTCCTCCCTTCTCCCACTGGCCTGACACCTATACGTTTCCTCTGTAAAGCTAGCAATACTCAATTTTCCCTCAAACAACCACACTATTGCACAAAAGGATACACTACAGAATACGCTGTACTGATCTTGATCTTGATAGGGATTGTTTGGACCCTATTTGAAACAGAAAACGCGGAAGAGACATTCCTGGGAAATTTTACTACTTTTTTGAAATATGAGGTGTAATAATAATAATATCGTATGGCCTCGAGTGCCGGGTGCAAGCTTTGTAATTTGACACCCAGAGGGTAGCTTGCATGTCGAATTTCGTTGATCCTTGAATCACTATGAAAGTCAAGGGGGTTAGATATCTAACTGTAAGCTCCTTGAACACTATAGCGCTTTCTAGTAGAGAAATGAGGAACTTTGTGTTGGCGGAAACTCCCGAGATTAATTTTGCCATTATGAACACGGCCTACTGAATTCAAATGGGTTCTTTGACATGCCAACATCGTATGACATGCGTGTCGTATTTTTGCCACCTTTTAAAAATCACTTACCACGGCCAGGGGCGAACCTGCAACCTTGGGGGTTAGTAGACCGACACGCTATCCACTCACCCACCGTGGTAAGCTATATAAGGGGTGTTCAAATGAAAAGGTACGAATCGTCGTAAAACTGAAACCGGTTGATATTTGAATATGGCGCTTTTGGATAACGTAGGCCGACATCTAGGAGATGTAGTGTCCGGCGTGGTACTGCGCATGCGTCAGCGCGCACACACATGGCGCAGAAGAGAAGTTGACAGTTGGACATTGCGTCCCGTCCAGTTGAAGTTGAAGCAGCAGCAGTGATGGTGTTCACATTGCACAATTCAACAAGTGAAGAGCAGAAAGGTGTCATCAGATTTCGGGCCTGGACTGATCACGAAGGGAGTGATTCTGCTCCATGATAACGCTCGCCCACACGTCTCTAACGTCACACATGGTGTATTGACCACGTTCAAGTGGGAGCAACTTGAGCATCCGCCCTACAGCCCAGACTTGTCACCCTGCGACTTCCAACTGTTTGGTCCGTTAACAAAACATTTCAAGGAAAAACTTTTCCAATTAGACGACGAACTAAAGGACACCGTACAGGATTGGCTCCTGTCACAACCACAAGACTTCTGGGAACAGGGAATCCTGCGGCTAGTGAAGCACAGACCTGTGGTGATTACTTTTGAATAACGAATTAATTGTACCCACAGTATCGTTTCGTACCTTTTCATTTGAACAACCCTCGATAGTAATCATCCGATTTATGAACCCAGGCAAGATTAGTGAGCCTTGGTTTACTGTATTACTGGAGCGACGATTGGTTTATCTGTGCGGATGAAGATCTTAGCCTCAATACACGTGGCATACTTTTCTTTCCTCGCCTTTTTGAACTAGCATAATGTGTCACTTACTTTAGTTGTCGTTGGCCATGCTTTAAATCAAGCTAATTTATGCCTGCATATTATTCTGTCTTTTATCATATTCCCAGCATTCTAGACGGTTCTACGAAGAAACGAAAGTACGATCTGAATCCAGATAGATCATTGGTTCATCACCTGAACGAGGAAGGAAGGCACAATGATGCCACGCCTGTTTTTCAGTGGCCGTGACCGAAGGTGGCTGTGTATTCGAGCCTTGCCGACATTGTAAAGTTAGGCGTTAGCATGAGTGAGAAAAGTCTCACAATTAAACCAAGCGTATGAGTGAAAGAACATTTGAAATGCTTAGTGAACCTGATAGAGCCTCGTTGGCTTAGGCGGCAGCACGCTGGCCTCTCACCGCTGGGTCCGTGGTTCAAATCCCAGTCACTCCTTGGGAGATTTGTGCTGGACAAAGCGGAGGCAGACAGCGTTTTCGCCGGGTATTCCGTTTTTCCATGTCACAAATTGCATTCCTGCAACACTCTCCACTATCATTTCATGTCATCTGTCATGCATTTAATCATTTCCCCAGAGGAGTGTTACAAGCTTCGGCTGCCGGCGCAGTTCATATCCTCGCCGCTAGATGGGGGCATCATGTATTCCATCCCTAATCCGGTCGGTTGACTGGAAGCAGGCTGTGGATTTTCATTTTCAGTGAACCTGGTAAATGGATTAAGAAGACGTCATAAACATCCAGCCCCCAAGCCAGGAGGATTAAAATTCAGGTCAGGAATCAACCCGGGACCAATGAAAGCAATCGCAAGCGTTTTACCCACTCACGCACCATTCCGAATATGAAAATCTCAGATTTTTGTTGCTCTGTTCCTAAGACATCACATGCCTCACTACACTCGCCGACAAACTTCAAAATTCTCTATGTTTGTTCTCACATCATAGAACATGAACACGGAATCAAGGAGAAGAGAGCAAGGGATAATTTTATCACTGAAGTGCAAAGCAAACATCATATTCCGCAGAAATACTTGTGAGTGGCTCGTGGAGATGTAATGCACTGGAGACATGATGGCGAATGGGCTGCTGTAGCGATATGCTCATTTCCATGCGCTGAAATACTCAGGCTTGCCACCTTTATCCTGGAAAATATGTAGAAAAATTATGTGTTACTAAGCAGCCGGACACACACAATTTCCCTAGTCAACCTCGTGGCGTAGTGGCTAGCATTCTTGGCTGTCGCTACTAAGATGCAGACTTGATTCCCTATTCTGTCAAGAATTTTATCTCTCGTCAGAGGGTCTCGTAAGACAAAACTGAGAACAGGTGGGTTCAATTGCCACCTCAAACATCCTACAAGTGATTCTCAATGCTTTTCCATTTATACTCCAGGCAAATACTGGGACAGTACCTCCTGACAGTCCACGGTCACTTACTTCCTCATGAACCCAGCCGAAGTCGTCGCATTTTTTAAGAACATTAAAAATCCCTCAGTATGCCTTCCTTAGGAGGGGAAGTAAAGCCGGCGGACCCATGTCATAGATTTATGGCATGAAAAAGAACCTTCCACTTACTACACTTTGGAAGCTGAAATTTGTAGGTTAGTTTGATAACGCTATATTAGATCCAACGATCGCCACCAGGAGGTGACTGCGATGACATTTAGTAGCCACGTCCGCTGCTAGGTGTCGTGGACGGTAGCATTTGGTAGCAAAAGTAGGAACTACTTGAAAAAATTAATCGTCTGCCGTCCTTCTACCTGAATCACAGATAACACACACTAATAGTCATCACAATTAACACAGGTTATCAGACAAATTCTACACACACTCAAAGTACACGGGGCTATATGACCACGTTGTCGCAGCCCCTAAACTAATGAACAACCAACCAACCAACCTTCCTCATCCTTACCCAGTTTCATCCAATATCCATTCATTTCTTCTAAACACTAACTCCTCTCATGAGCTTAACGTCAGGAAGGGCATCCAGCCGTAAAAACCACCCGCAAAATATCACTTCATTGCGTCTCATCCCTGATCCCGTTGAAGAAACCAGAACAATAAGGGGTAGACATACAGTACAAACAAAATCACTAATTAACGTTATAATTGCATACGTCGGCCTACGTTTTGCCTTCTGTGCTATAGTTCACATGTTTGTATACTCCCCTACTCTGTTGAATTTGATATTCATCGCATAGCTCTAAGAAAATACATTTTTAGATTAATACGTTTACTGAGATAATAAAATAAGTAATTCCGTGAAGAACCAAAGCCCATTTTCATATACCCTGCTTATGTTAACTGCCACTATCATCATACAAAATTTCAATTTGATTGCTGTAATAGATTCGTTGATATTGAGAACCGACTAAATATTGCGGATGGTCGCCATGTTGGATTTTTTAATAGTAACTAGGTCTTAGAGTTATGTAGTGTTACATGAAGATTATTGTGTACGTGCAGTATTCCAACTTCAATCGCATGATTAAGACACAAGAAGTAAAAACGTGATTTTATAATTTCGTTGACCTGCCATCGTGTGGTTATGGAAACAATTGAAATAAATTAGATGGCAGGGATTAACATTTGTATAAAGATTAACTGTACCAAGTTTCACTGCACTAGGATGGTTAAATTGCGAGAAACGTTCATGTCGCCGCCATGTTGGATTTGTGATCACCTGGTTATTGAAAGTCCTATTGCTGAACATAAATATTCATAGCTCCTATGAACATAAAAACATACAGTTTTATTGCAGTAATAGATTCGTAGATATTGAGAAAGGTCTAAATATTTCGGATGGTCGCCTTGTTAGATTGTTATATGTATAGCCCTTAGAGTCATGTACCATTAAAGGAAAATTATTCTGTAGGTTCATTATTCAAACTTTCATTTCGATCGCATTATTACGACACAGGAAATAAAAACTTAATTTTAAAATTCGCACAGCCACCATCTTGAAGTTGTGTAACCAATTGAACTAAATTATATACCAGTGCATTAAATGTGTATAAACATTTCCTGTACCAAGTTTCATTGCGTTTGGATCATTAAATCGCGAGAAAGGTCTATTTAAAACTTTAAAATTTGCTTGGCCGCCATGTTCGTTTTGTAGTTCACCGGTTTTTTGAAAGTATCATAGATGAACTTCCAGTAGTGCCCTTTATCTCCGTACAAAATTTCTGGATGATACCGGTAATAGTTTCAGAGATATATAATGCCGTGGAAATATTTCGCACAGCCACCATCTTGAGGTTATGTAAACAATTGAACGAAAATAGAAGTCGGTGCATTACAATGTGTATAAACATACACTGTACCAAGTTTTATTGCGTTTGGTTGGTTAAATCGCGAGAAACGTCTATTTAAATGTCGCAAATTTGCTTGGCCGCCATGTTGGTTTTGTAGTTATCAGGTTTTCAAAGGTCACATAGGTGAACTTCTAGTAGTTCCCTTTATAACCGCACGAAATTCCAGGGTGATATCGGTAATAGTTTTGGAGAAATGCAATGCTGGTGAAATATTTCGCACAGCCACCATGTTGGATTGGTGAGACGTAACAAAATTTGAAGGACACGGTCCGGGCCGACCACAGTAGTGCTATGATCTTACCGAGTTTCATTGAAATCGCTCCATCCGTTTAGATTTTATTAGGACACACACACACACACTAATCACACACATAGGCACACACACACAGACACACGGACAAAAGGTGATCTCATAAGCCTTTTTTATATATATAAATAAAAATAGGCTAAAATAGACTTTAGTTACTATACTGGGTGATTCAGCAGCCCCTTCCAATATCGTTTGCTGCAACCCAACTAACGCTTGTTGGCCCGAAGGTCGATATTTCTCTGCCTGCATCCTGTATGGTACTAAGCACTGCAAGTAGCCCATATCCTGCAAACGATACTGAACACTTTTATTTTTCCCTCAATGTGACTACAGACTAATGTGAGGAGAAAATTGCAGATATGCAGGATATGCTTGCAGTGCATTAAATCTATACGGGATGCAAGTAGAGAAATATTGACCTTCCTGCCAACATGCGTTAGTTGGGTTGCAGCAGACGATATTGGAAGGGGCTGCTGAATCACCCGGTATGATAAGGAATGTGCATATTTAATATTACGTGACTTCCAGCGAACAAGAAAACAAGTAGGAGTCCACGCCACTCGACCTGCTTTGGATGAGACGGTGCGGCTACATAGCGGCGAGCAAGAGGGGTAACAATCTCAAACAACAACTTCGTTGGCGGCAAATTATAGAAATTATAAAATGTTATTCCAGGCAATGCTGACACCATCACGTAGTTATGAAAGCCGGACGTCCTCGGAAATGGAAAATATCTTACAGCTGTAATTACATTAGAGAATTCATAGGCAATGCTTAAACCATCACATAGTTATGAAATATCTGTAATAGTTTTCTTGCACCCGTCCGCCTCGAATAGGCTGACCTACCCTGTAAAAGTCCACGCAGCACGACCTGCTTTGGATGAGAAGTTGCGGCAAGATAGCGGCGAGCAAGGGGGGTAACAATCTAAAACATCAATTTCGTTGGCAGCAAGGTCTCATACCTCGCATTTCGGGCCTTTGGCCCGATTGTGTGGTAATGTAGGAAAATTATAAAATGTTATTCAAGGCAATGCTGACACCATCACGTGGTTATGAAAGCCGGACGTCCTCGGAAATGGAAAATATATTACAGCTGTAAATACATTATTTAACTTATTGAAAAGGTGAAAACGGGGTGTTATAGATAATTTTCCGTAGAATTCAATGAGACGATCAGTTGAATTTTTACAAATTATTATATACATTTGGGCCCCATTTTTTCAAAAACCAAAAGCATTTAATAACATTAAAACGGTGGAAGATATCAAAATATGATAAGGGGTGAAAAAGTTGCTAATCACTGAGATCTTACTCCTGTACATTTAAGTTGTTTCGATACGACCAACCGTTTCCGAGATATATCGATTCAAAAAAAGGATGATAATCAGGGCCCCAAAAAAGGTCCGTCCCTGCGCCGATTTTAACGCCCGACAATAGGGTTCCTCACATGCCCTAACTATTTCCCCGTACCAAATTTCAGCTCGATATCTTGAAAATTGAGACCTGTACTTTGATAAACGCAAAAACGTCACGCAAATACGTACACCATCAGGCGCCAAAAAAAAGGTGAGAGATATCTAAAAATCGTTATGGGTAAAGAAATTGCATACCACGGAGATCTTACACCTGTGTATTTAACATTTTTCGATACGACCAACCGTTTCCGAGATATATCGATTCAAAAAAAATCGGGGTCCCAGAAAGAGGTCCCTGCACCGATTTTTACGCCCAACAATATGGTTCCTCACACGCAGAATCCCTTTCTCCGTACCAAATTTCAGGTCGATATCTCGAAAATTGTACCTGTACTTTGCTAAACAAGCATACGTACATTTTCAGGGCCCCAAAAAAGAAAACGGTTAGAGATATCAAAAAATCGTTACTGGTAAAAAAGTTGCATACCGCGGGTGATCTTACAACTGTGTATTTAACTTTTTCGATACGACCAACCGTTTCCGAGATATATTGATTGCAAAAAAGGATGAAATTCAGGGCCCCAAAAAAGGTCGGGGGCCTGCAACGATTTAACGCCCAACAATAGGGTTCCTCACAAGCCCCAACTCTTTCACCGTAAAAATTTTCAGCTCCATACCTTGAAAATTGCGACCTGTACTTTGCTAAACGCAAAAACGTCACGCACATACCTACACCTTCAGGGCCCCACAAAAAGAAAACGGTGAGAGATATCCAAAAAATCGTTATGAGTAAAAGGGTGCATATCGCGGAGATATTACACCTGTACATTTAACGTTTTTCTATACGACCAACCGTTTTCGAGATATATCGATTCAAAAAAAAAGGATGAAATTCAGGGCCCCCAAAAAAGGGCCGGCCCTGCACCGATTTTAACGCCCAACAATGGGGTTCCTCACAGGCCCTAGCCCTTTCACCGTAGCAAATTTCAGTTCGATATCCTGAAACCTGCTACCTGTACTTTGCTAAACGGAAAAACGTCACGCACATACCTACACCTTCAGGGCCTCAAATACTGAAAACGGTGAGATATATCAACAAGATGTTCAGTAAAGAACATATAGCCTACTTTCTCCTAAATGCATGGGTATTGTTATAACTCTTTGTCCTTTTCAAGGAGTATGATTGAATGTTGGTTGTAGAAGCTTGTTGAAATACAACGTGCTATAGGGAAATTAAACATGAATATGAGGTGCCCTTTGCTAGTGCTACCTCTGTACCAAATTTCGTTCAATTCGGGTTCACCGTGTTTGAATTGATAGGGGGAATCGATTTGCACACATACTTGGTCACCATCTGCAAACTATTGGGCTGATGTTCTTGCAGTTTGGTCTGAATATGTTTCCCACATAAAGATATGGTGTTGCAAAATTTGGTAGAGACTAGATTATTAGGTTGGTCGTAATTACATTTTAGCTTTTAACATTTGGGTGGCCGCGATTAAGTTTCGGTCAAGATAGCGGTGATATAAAACATGACACTGAGGTGCCCTTTGCTAGTGCTACCTCTGTACCAAATTTCGTTCCATTCGGTTTCACCGTGTTCGAATTGATAAGGGGAATCAATTTTCACACAAAGATGGCCGCCATCCGCAAAATATTAGGCTGATGACCTATTAGTTTGGTCAAAGGATGCTCCCTCCATAAAGGTATGTTGCTGATGAATTTGCTAGAGATCGGATGATTAGGCTAATCGTAATTTGATTTAAGCTTTGAACATTTGTGTGACCGCCATTACGTTTCCGTCAAGATGGCGGCGATATAAAACATGACACTGAGGTGCCCTTTGCTAGTGCTACCTCTGTACCAAATTTCGTTCATTCGGTTCCACCGTGTTTGAATTAATAGGGGGAATCAATTTTGACATAAAGATGGCCGCCATCCGCAAACTATTAGGCTAATGGCCTATTAGATTGGTCAAAGGATGCTCCCTCCACAAAAGTATGTTGTTGCAAAGTTTGGTAGAGATCGGATGGTTATGCTAGTCGTAATATGATTTAAGCTTTAAACATTTCTGTGGCCGCCATTACGTTTCTGTCAATACGGCGGCGATGTAAATCATGACACTGAGATGCCCTTTGCTAGTGCTATCTCTGTACCAAATTTCGTTCCATTCGGTTTCACCGTGTTTGAATTAATAGGGGGAATCGATTTTGACACAAAGATGGCCGCCATCCGCAAACTATTAGGCGAATGACCTATTAGATTGGTCAAAGGATGCTCCCTCCATAAAGGTATGTAGTTGCAAAATTTGGTAGAGATCGGATGATTAGGTTAATCGTAATGTGATTTAAGCTTTGAACATTCGTGAGGCCGCCATTACGTTTCAGTCAAGATGGCGGCGATATAAAACATGGCACTGAGGTGCCCTCTGCTAGTGCTACCTCTGTACCAAATTTTGTTCCATTCGGTTCCACCGTGTTCGAATTAATAGGGGGAATCAATTTTGACATAAAGATGGCCGCCACCCGCAAACTATTAGGCTAATAACCTATTAGATTGGTCAAAAGATGCTCCCTCCATAAAGGAATGTTGTTGCAAAGTTTGGTAGAGATCGGATGGTTATGTTAGTCGTAATTTAACTTAAACTTTGAACATTTGTGTGGCCGCCATTACGTTTCTGTCTATATGGCGGCAATATAAAACATGACACTGAGATGCCCTTTGCTAGTGCTACCTCTGTACCAAATTTCGTTTCATTCGGTTGCACCGTATTCGAATTAATAGGGGGAATCGATTTTCACACAAAGATGGCCGCCATCCGCAAACTATTACGCTGATGACCTATTAGTTTGGTCAAAGGATGCTCCCCCCATAAAGGTATGTTGTTGCAAAATTTGGTATAGATCGGATGATTAGGTTAGTCGTAATTTGATTTAAGCTTTGAACATTTGTGTGGCCGCCATTACGTTTCCGTCAAGATGGCGGCGATATAAAACATGACACTGAGGTGACTTTTGTTAGTACTACCTCTGTACCAAATTTCGTTCCATTCGGTTGCACCGTGTTCGAATTAATAGGGGGAATCCATTTTCACACAAAGATGGCCGCCATCCGCAAACTATTACGCTGATGGCCTATTGGTTTGGTCAAAGGATGCTCCCCCCATAAAGGTATGTTGTTGCAAAATTTGGTAGAGATCGGATGATTAGGTTAGTCGTAATTTGATTTAAGCTTTGAACATTTGTGTGGCCGCCATTACGTTTCTGTCAAGATGGCGGCGATATAAAACATGACACTGAGGTGTCCTTTGCTAGTGCTACCTTTGTACCAAATTTCGTTCAATTCGCATTCACCGTGTTCGAATTGATAGGGGGGGACAGACATTCAGAGTACACACACTCACACACACACAGACACACACACACACACAGACTCACACACACACACACAGACTCACACACACACATACACACACACAGACAGACACACTTTTTTCGCCCTGTGTTGATCTCATAAGTCTACTTTCATTTTTTGCAAAAATCGAAAGTAGGCTAAAAATCGTCATGAATAAAAACGATGTACACCGCGGAGATCTTAAACCTGTACTTTTAACGTTTTTCGATACGACCAGCCGTTTCCGATATATATCGATTCAAAAAAGGAATGATATTCAGGTCCCAAAAAAACGTCCGGCCCTGCACCGATTTTAACGCCCATCAACAGGGTTCGTCACAGGCCCTAACTCTTTCACCGTACCAAATTTCAGCTTGATATCTTGAAAATTGCGACCTGTACTTTGCTAAACGCCAAAATGTCACGCACAATGGACATTTTCAGGGCCCCCAAAAAAGAAAACGGTGAGAGATATCAAAAAATCGTCATAAGTAAAAACGTTGTGCACCGCGGAGATCTTACTCCTGTATATTTAACGTTTTTCGATACGACCAACGGTTTCCGAGATATATCGATTCCGTCACACACTCACGTACATCTTCAGGGCCCCAAAAAATTAAAACGGTGAGAGATATAAAAAAAATGTTATGTGAAAAAAAGTTGCATACCGCGGAGATCTTACACCTGTACATTTAACATTTTTCGATACGACCAATCGTTTCCGAGATATATCGATGCCAAAAAAAGTTTGAAATTCAGGGCCCCCAACAAAGTCCCGGCCCTGCACCGTTTTTAACGCCTGACTATAGGTTTCCTCACAGGGTCTAACTCTTTCACCGCACCAAATTTCAGTTTGATATTTTGAAAATTGCGACCTGTACTTTGCTAAATTTTAAAATTTCACTCACAATGGACATTTTCAGGGCCCAAAAAGAAGAAAACGGTGAGAGATATCCAAAAATTGTTTTGAATAAAAAAGTTGCATACCGCGGAGATCTTACTCCTGTACATTTAACGTTTTTCTATACGACCAACCGTTTTCGAGATATATCGATTCAAAAAAAAAGGATGAAATTCAGGGCCCCCAAAAAAGGGCCGGCCCTGCACCGATTTTAACGCCCAACAATGGGGTTCCTCACAGGCCCTAGCCCTTTCACCGTAGCAAATTTCAGTTCGATATCCTGAAACCTGCTACCTGTACTTTGCTAAACGGAAAAACGTCACGCACATACGTACATAATCGGGGCCCCAAATACTGAAAACGGTGAGAGATATCAAAAATCGTCATGAATAAAAACGATGTACACCGCGGAGATCTTAAACCTGTACTTTTAACGTTTTTCGATACGACCAGCCGTTTCCGATATATATCGATTCAAAAAAAGGAATGATATTCAGGGCCCAAAAAAACGTCCGGCCCTGCACCGATTTTAACGCCCATCAACAGGGTTCGTCACAGGCCCTAACTCTTTCACCGTACCAAATTTCAGCTTGATATCTTGAAAATTGCGACCTGTACTTTGCTAAACGCCAAAATGTCACGCACAATGGACATTTTCAGGGCCCCCAAAAAAGAAAACGGTGAGAGATATCAAAAAATCGTCATGAGTAAAAACGTTGTGCACCGCGGAGATCTTACTCCTGTATATTTAACGTTTTTCGATACGACCAACGGTTTCCGAGATATATCGATTCCGTCACACACTCACGTACATCTTCAGGGCCCCAAAAAATTAAAACGGTGAGAGATATAAAAAAAATGTTATGTGTAAAAAAGTTGCATACCGCGGAGATCTTACACCTGTACATTTAACATTTTTCGATACGACCAATCGTTTCCGAGATATATCGATGCCAAAAAAAGTTTGAAATTCAGGGCCCCCAACAAAGTCCCGGCCCTGCACCGTTTTTAACGCCTGACTATAGGTTTCCTCACAGGGTCTAACTCTTTCACCGCACCAAATTTCAGTTTGATATTTTGAAAATTGCGACCTGTACTTTGCTAAATTTAAAAATTTCACTCACAATGGACATTTTCAGGGCCCAAAAAGGTGAAAACGGTGAGAGATATCAAAAAATTGTTTTGAATAAAAAAGTTGCATACCGCGGAGATCTTACTCCAGTACATTTAACGTTTTTCGATACGACCAACCGTTTCCGAGATATATCGATTCCAAAAAAAAGTTTGAAATTCAGGGCCCCCAAAAAAGATCCGGCCCAGCACCGTTTTTAACACCCGAAAACAGGATTCCTCACAGGATCAACTCTTTCACCGCTCCAAATTTCAGCTCGATATCTTGTAAATTACGACCTGTATTTCGCTAAAACCAAATATGTCATGCACAATGGACAAATTCAGGGCCCCAAAAAAGAAAAACGGTGAGAGATATCAAAAAATCGTTATGAATAAAAAAGTTGCATATCACGGAGATCTTACACCTGTACATTTAACGTTTTTCGATACGACCAGCCGTTTCCGAGTTATATCGATTAAAAAAATAGGATGAAATTTAGGGCCCCAAAAAAGTATCCGGCCCTGCACCGATTTTAATGCCCAACAATTGGGTTCCTCACAGGCCCTACCTCTTTCACCGTACCAAATTTCAGCTCGATATCTTGAAAATTGCGACCTGTACTTTGCTAAACGCAAAAACGTCACATACATACATACATACATACAGACAGACAGACTTTTTCCAATATACCACGGCTATATGAAAGCCGGATCTAAAGATCCTATAGGCTTTCATAACAAGCAAAATGTACAGTGTTGTAGTGACAATTATACGCGATGTGCTTGAAGGATGTGCGGGTATGTCCTAAGTATTGTGCCCAACTCTAGGAATGGGTATTCCAAGTTTCAGACACCTAGATATCAAGGGAAAGGCTGTAGCCGCTTTTGAAAGTTCAGATATTTGAATATCGCGCTACATTGCTTCGAGAAGCATTTCGAAGGATTTTACCGATAGTTGGATGTCAAGTGACGTAGCGAGTAACAGCAGAGGTGGAGGCTATTTATTGATTAAATAGTTAACTACGGAGTAGAGACTTGAGACTGGGATCAGATTACTGGCACGGCCAAATGAAAGAGAATGCAATTAGTATCAAGTAAATCGGACCAGGGATTCAAGAGATATGAGGATTTCTAGATATCAGGCGATGACGCGTGACCCTGACGGTTTTGAATAAAAGCCAGCTGGAGAAGGCATGGTCAGCTCACTTCAACACAAGCACTTGGCAAGCAAGTTGCGTCTACGCTGAGCCAAGGCACATGGTTGCCGTATCTACGCAGAAGTTCTTTTCAAATCGTGATAGTCACGAGAAGTGCTGCGCAAACGAGTTGGAACTTAGTAAGTTTCTGGTGAGGAGAATCACTGAGGTGATTGTTTTTCTACAGACATTGGTGGAAATATTTATATTTCCAAAAGGACATATGCTAGACTCTGTCTAGAAAATAGTATTTTGTCACAATCCAGTAGTAACTTAATACTTGGATGTTTAAATCCATTTCAAGTCAGTTTTCTTTATTTGTAACTAGTTAACCACTTCGATCTGTCAGTACACTGAAGACTAAGTCTATAACGGTGGCGTTCATTAGTCTACGCAAGGGAAACTGCAAGTTGTCTAGCGCATGGCAGATGGTGATATACAAACCATGCCCAGGGAACGATCTTCAGAACAGCCGTTAACTGCTTAGACTGTCAATGTTTTTCTTGTACTGATGAGATTACAGTGAGTTATGTTACAACTGACATATTTAAGAAGAGATCACTTAGATCTGACCCTATTTCAACAAACTGTTATGGCTTTGATAGAAGCCCATATTAAAATGGAACCACAGTTTATTCAAACATTGAAAGATACTACCACTATGTCTGACTAGACGATTTGTGGGTCTACAATGGCGGCCGATACAAGGATTATACGTGCTTGTCCGATAGGGCATGTCTACGGATAAATCTGGTACAGACCAGGTTTACTACACTTCAAGACCATCAAGAAATGTAAGCCACATTTGAATTATATTATGCCTAGCTAATTGGAACAAACTATTTTTTCTGCAGATGACCAACACATTTTTTTCGTCGTATTTAAAGCTTGCAATGATTTACGCAAGACTTGTGAGAGTTATTCTGAGCATTTTCAGCACTCAGAACAGTTTAGGATCGATGACCGAGAATTTCGAGCATTTATTTGATTTTTTCATATTTTAAGGAAATCACGGTAATCAGCCGATGTAACTGTAAAAGTTAAATTTATTTTTGTTGAGGAATGGATATTTTTTCCATATTCGAAGGTTCGAACATGTGGATTCTCACATAATGAGATGATAATTAAACATATAACAAATAATAATAATAATAATAATAATCCACTAATAATAATAATAATTTTTATAATTTTTCTAAATAATTCTTGGATATTATATTTTCTAATAATCATATGTATTGAGAAAGAGCCTATGAAGTAGTTTAAACATTTCTAGTTTGGAACAGGAGATTTTCCGAAGGAGAGTGGTTAGCGCAAGCCCGCATTCAACCAATATTTCAGTTCTGGTTGAACAGTTGATATTTGCATTGAGCAAAGTATATTTTTCATATAACACGGAGAGGCATGAAACGGGAAGCAAATGATATTTGTATCAAATAGGATATTGTTGTATTTATATAAAATCATGACGTAAATACACTCGAAAGTGAAATGAAGCTTTTCATATGTATGGTAAATTCACGGGTTAAACTGAATGGTAAAATAAAATAAACTTGTCAGTTTATTAATCTTCCAGTGTTGATAACAAGCAGAGGCTTGATTTATTGTATACATTTTGGGAAGATAATTTATGTGTGTGGAGTAGTTGAATGCCATTCCCAGGTGCGCATGTTAAGTCACAGGAATGAAGAGGTTTTTTCGAGCATCAATCAAATAGCAGGTTCGATGGCTCAGGTTTATAGTAGGAGTATTGGAGCCACACCTTTCGTCGTATGAATAACCCGAAGGTTATTTCTTTGAAACCATCAGTTCTTGTTTCAACCTTGTTTTCGAATTCCATTTAGACTTTGATTTTGCTAGAACCCGGATTAGTCATGATAGTAGTTTATTCTTCTTCAGAGGAAGACCTTTGCCGTTGTTTTTGTAATATTGTGTTCTTACACAAATAATAGAATGGGCCACTGCCAATTAAAAATAATTCTTTAACCACGAATAACTTGAAGGATATTTTCAATCCTAGTGCCATGAACTAAATGAATTCATTATAAAACTACAATTCTAATTTCCGCATTCTGTCGAAGAATTGCAAGTTGTAAAAATTGCTAAGAATGGCCATGAATATAAATATTTTCATAATGATTCCAAGTGGAAAATCTAATAGTTGAATGGTTCAACCATTTATTGATCTAGTTGATGATTCAGAAATCATATATTTTGTTTGGAACTTGAAGTTCATAATCGAGTCACTTCTCGAATGTTTAATGTCAGAAGAACAATTAATTGTTGTTGTGCTTCGCACAGTTCTTCGATGCTATGCTCAAGGTCAAATACTTTTCAGATGTTATTAATATGTATAAATAATTTATGTTGCTTCGATGATGATAATATTTTCGACAATATATTTTTGAAACTGGAAAACAAGTGTAAGTTTAAGAAATTCTATAAACATTTATTCTACGAGTGTTAATATCATGTAAATAGTCAAACAGTGACCAACGTTATTTCCAGTATGGACAATTAATTTTGAACTGGAATTAAATATTAATAATTTTGGAACACAGTCCACAGGACTATTAATCGGACTTGTGTTTCCAAAAAGATTGTCAAATGTGTATGGAAGATTTCTGTATATTGTGTGTAAATAAGAGTGTGGATCGCCACACGTGGATGATGCTGCTTTGAGCATCCTTGCAGTCAGATTTTAACTTTAAAATAAACTGAGATAATTTTACCAGATGTGTTTCTCCCAATTAAATCTCCTTCTATCCTTATTGTTGCATTGAGCCAAAAATCAGTAAAGCATTTTTTTAATTTGATGTCGTTTTTGCGATTTGCTTTAACCCATCTGGCGCTCCGGGATATTTTGATTCTCGTGCTGACTGATTATTGGTAAAATGCATATGTGGTCGTGCGGACTCCGGTCTAAACGGGCACATAAAATAAGATAGAGAGAGAAATGGCTTCGAACGTGGGTCCCGATTTAGACATGGTCAATCGCATGCCGATTTGAAATTGTGATAATTTTTATAGAAATATTTTGGGAGTTGAGAGATGTCTGGTTTGGATGAATAAATTAATAGGAAACCCAATTAGTGGGGAAACTTAAAAATTTAACTTGGTTAATAATTAGAATGGGTTTTATTATTTTTGATAATGGCTTAACCATTAGGGCGTCAAGTAAATTCAGTAGTAAACGTTCGATGACTGGATATACACATTATTAGAATCCAGGTGGAGGATATTTGAGTACTTGCATATTTTCTTGTGATATTGTGGTAAATGTAATTCGTAAAAGAAGAGAATTTTGTTTTTCCATCACGTCGATATTAGGACAAATCTCATTTTATTATAGTGTTCCAATTAGCTATTCATATTTCTTGTTCTAGTTATAAGCTTGTGTTTGCCACTGTTGTATACCCCTAAGTTTTGAATAATTGAAATTATGGAAGAAATTATGAGGATGATGAGGAGTTTGGAGGAGAGTTCAAAACAGGCTGGACTGCGTGTAGCAGCCATTATGAAAGAGAATACTGAGGCTTTGGAAAGGAAACTTAAAGAAAATTCTGATAAACTTAAAGAAAGTTTAAACGATAAACTTAAAGAAAATTCTGATAATTTGAAAGAAAGTTTAGATGAAAAACTTAAAGAAAATTCTGATTCTTTAGAAAATAAACTTAGAGAAAATTTGAATGATAAACTTAGAGAAAGTTCTGATTCTTTAAAAGGTAACTTAAAAGAAAGTTTAGAGGATAAACTCAAAGAAAATTCCGACTTGTTAGAAAGCAGGTTAAAAGATAACGTAAAGGAAAATTTAAATAGTAAATTTAATTTAATGGAAAGTAAATTTAAAGAAAATTCTGAAATTTTGAAAATGACACTTGAAAGTAAAATGAATAAATTATGCGAAAAAACACATGAGCTCGAAACTTCATTAGCTACTAACGCAAGTTTAATGGACGATAAATTTCGCGATGCCGATCTTCGATCTCAAAGCTTAGCTGATAGGATAGAACATGGTCTTAGGAAAGTTGGTGAAGACATGGTCAACCTAGAAGTCAGAGTGAAGAAGGAGAGTAACGAGATGGGAATTCTAGTTGTTCAACGTTTAACGGAACAATTCAAGGAACTTGTCATGGGAGAAATAAGAGAAGGTGTGATTAGTGAATTGCAAACTGAAATCAAAACCACAGTTGTCAATGAAATTAAAGACACACTCAAGCTGGAGAATCAAGAGGGAATCAAGGAGATTAGGGAATCTTTGTCATCCCATATTGAAGTAATTGCCAAAGATATCCAAGCAACTCAGAAGGACATATCAGATATGACAGGGTCATTGAAAAGTCATGAGGCTGTTATGAACCAGATATCCATTGATGTTAAAGACAATTGTAAAGAAACTGAAGCAATTAAGAAGATGGCAGAAGAAAACCAGAAGGAACTTGAGGCTATGAAAACTCAAATCAAGGATGAGAAACAGTCTGATCATCTGTTAAAAATGCCAAATGTACGGGGAAAGGAACAGATACAGATAAATCTAGGAGCAGCTAGAGAGACTGAAAGACAGGATGAGGTCAGGTCAGTATTTCAATCCAACCCCATAACTGTATTTAAGAATATAGAAGATAAGCCTTCTAAATTTTCAGGGCGAGATTCTGTAACACCCGTGGAATTTTTGAGAGAAGCAGGTGATTACCTGAAAGATTCTAAGATCCCTAAAGAAAGACAGATCCGAGTGATAGGGAAGTTCTTGGAAGGTCCTGCACTTTTGTGGTTTAGAGCATTTAGATCCACTCTAACCACTTTTGAGGAGTTTTCTCGTGGGCTATTGAAGAAGTTTTGGTCCCCTGAAACCCAACAGCAAGTCAGAGCAGAGTTATATTCGAAGAGATTCTCGACGTCACAACCTACTCGATACTCTACGTACTTTTCTGGACAGCTGTCTAAACTCCAACATTTAGATCCGCCGATGCCAGATAACGAGTTGATTACTGCATTGATACGTCAGTTTCCAGCAGACGTCCAGAGGACTTTGATCGCTGCTGATATCTATAATATGGAACAATTTGATGAAGTATTACAGAAGCTGGATCATACAAACGCTCAATTCTTCCATCAGAAGGGAGGAAAAAAATAACAACGCTGTGTATGCTGTTATGGCTGATAGTTATTCTCAGACACCTCGAGAGATTCGAGAGGAGCGAGAAGAGAAATCGCCGAGGGAAGATTCCAATAAGAGAGGATGGAACCAATACAGTAACAGATACAGTTACAAACCATATGCGAGACCGGATGGTGGTAATCGATACAATACTCGATGGAGAAGACCACGAGATACTCAAGGAAGGTACCAGGAAAGAAGATCCTATGGTAGAAATAACTACAACAACAGAGGGAATGTAGATACTCGTCAGTCCAATGAAGAGTTTAACAAGGAGACGAGGAAAAATTTGGAAGCAAGACACCAAGATAACTTGCAATTTGTGGAGCAGAGGCCCAATGATCCAGGTCCATCGGGAACACAACAATCCCGGGGGAATGGCAATGAAAAAAAAACTTCGAATTCACAGTAGAAGATAGAATTTTGAATACTTTCACTTCCAGAATTATTAAATGGCAAGCAGAGGATGATGATTTAATTCAACAGAATGACGAACGAAAAGAAATGGGTACCAGAATTAGAATGCCGATCATATCATGCGAAGTATTCGGTATGCCTGTCGATACTTTGATTGATACTGGGGCTATGCTTTGTCTGGTGAGTGAGAAGCTTTATATTCTGTGGAAACTCGAAGAGAATTTAGAGGAGATTCCAGTATCAGGAATTAAGATCCAAGGAATAATACCCAATAAAATATCTCTGTGTAAAACACAATTATACTTATGTATTACGATTGGAGGACATGATTTCCGACATGTATTTGTTGTAATGAAGGACATGGCTTTTGACATGATATTGGGAGCAGATTTCATTCAGAAATATCAAGCAGTGATAGATATGAAGACAGAGACGATTAAATTCAAGAATACCGAAAAGATTAACTTCGAGGGAAAAGAAGAAGAAGACATCGAGGGAAATGCTCAATGGTCTCTGATTTTTCATGAAGCTGAAGGAAGAGAAGTCTACACTGAGAAGGAGTCCCCAGAGCTAGGGAAAATTTTGGAAGAGTATCACGATATTTTTTAAACCTGGAGGAAATTGAAGATGTTGAATACTATGGAAGTAAACAATAATGGAAGCTATGAAGTAGCCAATACACGAACTGGTAACACCGTGGGAACTTCCAATGCATCGAATTTGAAGATCTATTATTCAAGAACCAGATGATTTAATGTGTAGATAGGAAAAATAAAAAAATTTCAATTTTTATTTTTTGCTAGGTGTGGGGTGGATGTGCCCAACTCTAGGAATGAGTATTCCAAGTTTCAGACACCTAGATATCAAGGGAAAGGCTGTAGCCGCTTTTGAAAGTTCAGATATTTGAATATCGCGCTACATTGCTTCGAGAAGCATTTCGAAGGATTTTACCGATAGTTGGATGTCAAGTGACGTAGCGAGTAACAGCAGAGGTGGAGGCTATTTATTGATTAAATAGTTAACTACGGAGTAGAGACTTGAGACTGGGATCAGATTACTGGCACGGCCAAATGAAAGAGAATGCAATTAGTATCAAGTAAATCGGACCAGGGATTCAAGAGATATGAGGATTTCTAGATATCAGGCGATGACGCGTGACCCTGACGGTTTTGAATAAAAGCCAGCTGGAGAAGGCATGGTCAGCTCACTTCAACACAAGCACTTGGCAAGCAAGTTGCGTCTACGCTGAGCCAAGGCACATGGTTGCCGTATCTACGCAGAAGTTCTTTTCAAATCGTGATAGTCACGAGAAGTGCTGCGCAAACGAGTTGGAACTTAGTAAGTTTCTGGTGAGGAGAATCACTGAGGTGATTGTTTTTCTACAGACATTGGTGGAAATATTTATATTTCCAAAAGGACATATGCTAGACTCTGTCTAGAAAATAGTATTTTGTCACAATCCAGTAGTAACTTAATACTTGGATGTTTAAATCCATTTCAAGTCAGTTTTCTTTATTTGTAACTAGTTAACCACTTCGATCTGTCAGTACACTGAAGACTAAGTCTATAACGGTGGCGTTCATTAGTCTACGCAAGGGAAACTGCAAGTTGTCTAGCGCATGGCAGATGGTGATATACAAACCATGCCCAGGGAACGATCTTCAGAACAGCCGTTAACTGCTTAGACTGTCAATGTTTTTCTTGTACTGATGAGATTACAGTGAGTTATGTTACAACTGACATATTTAAGAAGAGATCACTTAGATCTGACCCTATTTCAACAAACTGTTATGGCTTTGATAGAAGCCCATATTAAAATGGAACCACAGTTTATTCAAACATCGAAAGATACTACCACTATGTCTGACTAGACGATTTGTGGGTCTACAATGGCGGCCGATACAAGGATTATACGTGCTTGTCCGATAGGGCATGTCTACGGATAAATCTGGTACAGACCAGGTTTACTACACTTCAAGACCATCAAGAAATGTAAGCCACATTTGAATTATATTATGCCTAGCTAATTGGAACAAACTATTTTTTCTGCAGATGACCAACACATTTTTTTCGTCGTATTTAAAGCTTGCAATGATTTACGCAAGACTTGTGAGAGTTATTCTGAGCATTTTCAGCACTCAGAACAGTTTAGGATCGATGACCGAGCATTTCGAGCATTTATTTGAAATTTTTCATATTTTAAGGAAATCACGGTAATCAGCCGATGTAACTGTAAAAGTTAAATTTATTTTTGTTGAGGAATGGATATTTTTTCCATATTCGAAGGTTCGAACATGTGGATTCTCACATAATGAGATGATAATTAAACATATAACAAATAATAATAATAATAATAATAATCCACTAATAATAATAATAATAATTTTTATAATTTTTCTAAATAATTCTTGGATATTATATTTTCTAATAATCATATGTATTGAGAAAGAGCCTATGAAGTAGTTTAAACATTTCTAGTTTGGAACAGGAGATTTTCCGAAGGAGAGTGGTTAGCGCAAGCCCGCATTCAACCAACATTTCAGTTCTGATTGAACAGTTGATATTTGCATTGAGCAAAGTATATTTTTCATATAACACGGAGAGGCATGAAACGGGAAGCAAATGATATTTGTATCAAATAGGATATTGTTGTATTTATATAAAATCATGACGTAAATACACTCGAAAGTGAAATGAAGCTTTTCATATGTATGGTAAATTCACGGGTTAAACTGAATGGTAAAATAAAATAAACTTGTCAGTTTATTAATCTTCCAGTGTTGATAACAAGCAGAGGCTTGATTTATTGTATAAATTTTGGGAAGATAATTTATGTGTGTGGAGTAGTTGATTGCCATTCCCAGGTGCGCATGTTAAGTCGCAGGAATGAAGAGGTTTTTTCGAGCATCAATCAAATAGCAGGTTCGATGGCTCAGGTTTATAGTAGGAGTATTGGAGCCACACATTTCGTCGTATGAATAACCCGAAGGTTATTTCTTTGAAACCATCAGTTCTTGTTTCAACCTTGTTTTCGAATTCCATTTAGACTTTGATTTTGCTAGAACCCGGATTAGTCATGATAGTAGTTTATTCTTCTTCAGAGGAAGACCTTTGCCGTTGTTTTTGTAATATTGTGTTCTTACACAAATAATAGAATGGGCCACTGCCAATTAAAAATAATTCTTTAACCACGAATAATTTGAAGGATATTTTCAATCCTAGTGCCATGAACTAAATGAATTCATTATAAAACTACAATTCTAATTTCCGCATTCTGTCGAAGAATTGCAAGTTGTAAAAATTGCTAAGAATGGCCATGAATATAAATATTTTCATAATGATTCCAAGTGGAAAATCTAATAGTTGAATGGTTCAACCATTTATTGATCTAGTTGATGATTCAGAAATCATATATTTTGTTTGGAACTTGAAGTTCATAATCGAGTCACTTCTCGAATGTTTAATGTCAGAAGAACAATTAATTGTTGTTGTGCTTCGCACAGTTCTTCGATGCTATGCCCAAGGTCAAATACTTTTCAGATGTTATTAATATGTATAAATAATTTATGTTGCTTCGATGATGATAATATTTTCGACAATATATTTTTGAAACTGGAAAACAAGTGAAAGTTTAAGAAATTCTATAAACATTTATTCTACGAGTGTTAATATCATGTAAATAGTCAAACAGTGACCAACGTTATTTCCAGTATGGACAATTAATTTTGAACTGGAATTAAATATTAATAATTTTGGAACACAGTCCACAGGACTATTAATCGGACTTGTGTTTCCAAAAAGATTGTCAAATGTGTATGGAAGATTTCTGTATATTGTGTGTAAATAAGAGTGTGGATCGCCACACGTGGATGATGCTGCTTTGAGCATCCTTGCAGTCAGATTTTAACTTTAAAATAAACTGAGATAATTTTACCAGATGTGTTTCTCCCAATTAAATCTCCTTCTATCCTTATTGTTGCATTGAGCCAAAAATCAGTAAAGCATTTTTTTAATTTGATGTCGTTTTTGCGATTTGCTTTAACCCATCTGGCGCTCCGGGATATTTTGATTCTCGTGCTGACTGATTATTGGTAAAATGCATATGTGGTCGTGCGGACTCCGGTCTAAACGGGCACAGTATGTATTTATTTTCGTGTATTGCTGGATGTGAAAATGAAAATCCACAGCCTGCTTCCAGTCGACAAACCGGGTCAGGAAATGGAATGAATGAAGCGCCCATCTAGCGGCGAGGATATGAACTGTGCTGGCTGCCGAAGCCTGTCGCACTCCCTGGGGCAATGATTAAATGAATGATATGTAATGAAATGATAATGGAGAGTGTTGCTTGAATGAAATTGTGACAGGGAAAGCCGGAGAACCCGGAGAATAAATTGCTGGATGTAATATTCCTTATTCTAATAATAATAATAATAATAATAGTTAAGGAGAATTTAATATACAGTAGTTATGACTAGTACACTGAAAACAATTGGGTAAAAGAAACCGTGGACGACCTGAAGAAACTAAACATCTCTACACATTATTAGTGGGACCATACGATCTACTCCCTCTCACTGGCTACCCATTCTAAGTCATATTCTACCACCTGATGCTAGAAGGAAGAGTGCTCTCGTACGAGAATATCAGAAGATCGTGGATAATCCGCAGCTGCCTTTGTTAAATGACGTAGCCTATGCGGAGCGAAAACGGCTCAGATCAAGGAACCCTGCTATTTCCACAGCCAGAATTTTGTCAGAAGAGAAGTTCGACATTCGTCTATCATGGAGCCAAAATTGGCAACAACACTGCCCTGTACGATGTCGTAGCATGGCCTGTATCCTGGAAAAGCCACCAGGATTTGATCAACCTCGCTCTGTGTGGACAGCCCTCAATCGTATCCGCACTGGCCATGGAAGATGGGCAGACGCTCTCCACAAGCGGTGAATAGTCCCGTCATCAAAATGTTACTGTGGTGCAGAGAAACAGACAATTCATCACTTATTGTCGACCAAAGTATTATGTGTTTTCGAATGTGAAGGTTGTTTGTGAGGTAACCAATAGACATATATAAAATCCAATAACATCATCATTTTCGTCGTTCTATTCTACGTGAGTTCATGTAGGTTTGGAATTTTTAGTTTATATTTTAATATTTTTTATCGCAGTTGGAAGACAAAAAGTCCCCGTTTTTAAGCGTGTTTCAACCATGCGTCACATGTATGAATTATTATCTCACAAACCCGTCATCAGATCGAATCCAAATTTTAACACAGTATACATTGGAATGTTATATAACTGGTTTATTAATTTCAAAATTTTTCGTGTCCAAGAAACAAAGTTGTTATAATTTGTGTAAGGTAACGTTTTCTCGGCCTGGGGTGGTTGGAATATGTAGTTCTTGGTCGCGTTGTAATCCTTATACATCAAAAAGTTATGCTGTATAGCTTTAAAATACGTAAATTAATTCACTTATTTTATATCGGTTTATATTTGAACGGGGAAATACGACCTCGCCTCGCTCGGCAGTTATGAGCTCCATCTCAGCAACGCTGTACAGCTTACCCCGGAGCGGCTGGTTGGTGAATCATTCCTTATTTCCACGAACAAATACAAACCGATATAAAAGAAGTGAATTAATTTACGTATTTCACAGTCATACAGCATAACTTCTTGATGTATAAGGATTACAACGCGACCAAGAGCTATATTTTCCAACCACCCCGAGCCGAGAAGAAGTTACCTTACAAAAACGATAACAACCTTATTTCTTGGACACACTAAATTTTGAAATTAATAAACCTGTTATACAACATTCCAATGTATATTGTGTTAAAATTTGCATTCTATCTGATGACGGGGTTTTGAGATAATAATTCTTAAATGTGACGCATGGTTGAAACACGCTTAAAAACGGGCACATTTTGTGTTCCAACTGCGATAAAAAATATTAAAATATAAACTAAGAATTCCAAACCTACATGAACTAACGTAAAATAGAACGACGAAAATGATGATCTTATTGGATTTTATGTAGGTCTATTGTTTACTTCACAAACAACCTTCAAACTCGAGTGCACATAATACTTTGGTCGACAGTAATGACCGAGTGCCCAAACCATACATATTGTGGGGACTTCAAGGACTTTTTAACTGTAACAACAGATACTGTATGCTACATAAAGCACATGAATATTTGTATATAGATATATGTAGGACGTTATGTTTCAATAGCTGGAACTATTATAGAATATCATGTATGTGATAATTTAATGTTTTATGTGCCATACGCCAAATAAATAATAAATCTACACAACTCATGGCAGACAGGAAAATATAGAAAGAAAGAATCATAAAACAGAAATTTGAGCAAACGCCTAAAGAGAAAAAAAAAACAGGAAAGAAGTGGACAAAACAGAGAAATCAGACTTTTAATTATTTCTAACTCCAAAAGTAGTTCAGAATTGAAGAAATTGCATAGGGGCATGGTATTAGGGCACTTTGCCTTATTATTCACCTGAGTGAGTCAAGATAGGCAATTCCAGTTCCTCTTAAAAAGCAACCATCAAGACCACCATGTCACGAGAGGAATCATAGTTACAGGCCCACCCGTGGGCGAGCGCTCTGGGGTGTCAATATGGCAGGCATACAGACACATGAACAGACGAGAAGAGCTGTTAGTGGAGGTGCTGATAGGAAATCATTACTGTCTGGTCTGGTAGCCTCGTCTTTCAGTTTCCTCTTCAGTCCGAGCACTTCCCTCACTCTACTCTACATCATATCGACAGACCAGCTCACATCCCGCCACACCAACACATTCAAATCTAGCCCCTCACAGTGCATCTGCACCAAGTATCTCCCCACACGTTACATTACATTACAATTGAACATCCCAAGCGAGGCACATTATTATTATTTATTTTGCACATGCGCTTACACATTCTCAGAATTTGCTGGAAAGAAAACATTTACAATCCCAGATACCGTACATATCACAAGGAGCAAATTCTTGGCGACTGCATTGAGTAGTAGCTTCATATTTCCCTCACGGCTTCAGGCCTGATTGCCCAAGAACAGCCTTACTACGCGACACGTAGAAAGTATGACTGTTTTCTGCATCAGTTTGAAAAGGCCTGGGTCTAATTTCAACGCCGTGAGCGATTCCTTTAAGTTGTTGGGAATCATACCAGTGCTGGAGATAATAATAGGAACTGCCCTGACGTGTGCCATGTGATATTGCTTCCTTATCAGTTCTGAAAGCTCTGTGTATTTTGACAGCTTTTCAGCATGCTTTGTTAGTATGTTGCCACTGTTTGGGATCGCCGCATCTATGAAGGTGGTGTGCTTCATGCATTTGACAACAAGAACTAAATCAGGTCTGTTGTGCACAGCTGATTGGTCTGTCAATACAGTACGATCCCAGTACAACGTAAAGCTGTCATTTTCCAGTACACTTTCAGGAGCATATTTGTAGAACGGCACTTTCTCTTGGCTCAGGAGTTGAAGTTGTATAGCCAATTCTTGATGTACTATCTTGGCAACAAAATCTTGTCTTTTCCTATATTCTGTCCCTGCAAAATGGCGACAACCTGATATAATATGCTGAACAGTCTCAGATGTTGGGACCCCGTATCTGCAATGGTCATCTTGCACAGATGTATCCTTGATTATGAACTTTAGGTAGTTCCTCGTGGGGACAAACTGGTCCTGAATAGGCATCATAAAGCCTCCTGTTTCAGGAAACATCTACCCAGAAATCAACCAAAAGTTCGACGCTAGCTTGTCGACGTGAGTTTGGATGACTTCATTGGGATGTCTTCCGTGTAGTGGCTTGGACAACCAGGCATTGAATCTATCCAAATCACTGCGCACCTGAATTTGAGTCTCTTGCCGACTTAAGAGTAGTGGAGTTGAATCATCTGCTTCTGTGACAGCCTTGTGCAGCATCGAATAGTTCTATACAGAACAGTAGTATTTTCTTAGCTCATAGATCTGTCGAGCTACTTGGTTGTTTATATCAACAATTCCTCTCCCACACATATGTCTCGGTAACATGACTCGTTCCACAGATGTCCTGGGATGGTGTTTTCGTGATTTGGTCAGTGATGTTCTAATTTTCTGTTCTAAACTTGCAATGTCAGTTTTACTCCACTTGATGACCCCAAACGAGTAACTAAGGATAGGGACAGAATAAGCGTTGATTGCCTTAACCAAGTTTTTACTGTTGAGGCTGGTGTTAGAAACAAGCTTAATTCTTCTGACAAATTCCTTCGTCAGATCTTGTTTCACTACTGAGTGTTCTATGTGTCTGGCTTGCTTCATTCCCAGATACTTGTAGGACTCGCTAGTGAGCATTGTTGCAATCTGCTGGCCCTGAGCTGTTTCATATACACCTTCCTGCAGCTTGCCTTTCATAACGTTCAGCGTCTTACGTTTCTCCAGCCCGAATTCCATTTTCACATCCTGTGAAAAGGTTTCCACTATCTTCAACAGAAACTCTAGTTGTGCTCTGGTGGCAGCACATAGCTTTAAGTCATCCATATACAGGAGATGGTTGAGCTTTGCAAGCTCCCTGGAGTTCTTCTTGATACTGAAGCCATATTTTGTTGAATTAAGTTGGTTTGATAGTGGGTTCATCGCAAGACAGAACCATAATGAGCTCAAGGAGTCTCCTCGGAATATTCCCTTGTGGATTGGGATCATACTGGTTGCAATACTGCCATTTGTAGTACTAAGGCACATAACTGTACGCCACGTTGCCATGGCGTGTTCCAAAAAATATGTAATCTGAGGATCAATCTTATACACTGACAAAATATGGATCAACCAATCATAGGCCTTCTTGTAGTCAATATATGCCGTGAATAAATTTCTGTTATTGGTAAAGGCCTGGTTAGAAACCACTGAGTCAATGATAAGTATTTCTTTACACCCTTTGGACCCTTTCGTGCATCCTTTTTGTTGTGTTGCTATGATGTTATTTTTTTCACAGTGAGCATATATCCTCCTACTAAGACAGGACGTGATGATCTTATACATCGTGGGAAGGCATGTAATTGGACGGTATTTTCCAGGATCTTGCTTATTTTGTGGGTCTTTCGGAAGTAGATGTGTTACACCTTGTGTAAGGAAATTTGGCAACTTCTGTGGATGAGCAACAACTTCATTCACCAGAGTAGGCAGAAGATCGTATACGCACCAGAATTTCTTATACCAGTAATTCTGTATCTGATCTAAGCCAGGTGCTTTCCAGTTCCGAAGACCTTTAATGATGGAAGAAATTTCAGTGGATGTTATTGGATCATATTGCATCGTATTAAATTCTTTAGAGATGTTTGTTACTTCCTGAACCCAATGGGAGTCTGAGTTAAAATTGGTGGCTTTGGATAGTTGATTGCTCCAAAACTCTTCAATTTCTTCTCTTGTTGGATAAGGAGCATTTAAGGATACATGGTTTTCACTCAGTGCTCTGTAGAATTTCTTCTCGCCTTTGACAAATAAGTTGTTGTCCTGTCTTCGTTTCCTACTGGCTCTGTATCTGGAAAGTCTGTTCGCTACCAAGGTAAGTTTCTGTTTGAGCGTATCTAAACATTGTTCGGCTTTGGTGTTTGGATCATCTCGGTCGGTGTGGATTTTGGACCGCCTCATTATTGCCTTACAGAGTCTCACCAGTCTCCTTGTGTGCGTTCCTCTAATAAACTCAGTCAAACGGCCAATATCTGTTCGCAATTTGTCGATATTGCCTATCAGACGTCTCTCCCACTTAGGAGTAACAGGAGCACATTTTTTACTGCAAGAATTATTCCTTTCTCTCAGTTGGATGCCCATAGTTCTGATAACTGTGACGGCTCCACAGTACAGAACAGTGTGAAGAGATTCCAAGTCATTCACATCTATCAAGTGTTTGGGTAGGATAGCTTGATTCATGGAATGCGAGTCACCTTATAAGAAATGCGCATTATGGTCTCGTTCATTACGATTGACCATTTTAAGCGCTTTCTTGGCAGGCCTGCTTGGGTGAGTGCCGGAAGTGGTTCTGGCACAGCACTTTCAGCAGGCAAAGCACTTGACGTTGGTTGGCTTTGTTGTAGTTGTTGGGCTGTATCTTCTTGTGCGACAGGAGCCCGCCTCATCAGCATCCTGCCACCGACGATTCGCTTGCTGTCATGTCCATCGCCGGCTCTAGACATGCCCTGACGAACCGCAGGCAGCGGCCTTTCATTAATTTTTTAATTTATTTTCTCCATATTATGGGTGGGTGCGTTTTTAACCTACAGCCAGGTGTTCATCTTCAGCCGCTCCTAGCATGGAGAAAAGACGCTGTTTTGCAGCCGCCCGCTACGGATCAGACACTGCAGTTAAGGTTTGTTATCAAGGTTTTCCCTCCCCTAGGCAGGTTGCCTTCACCACTGCTGCGGAGTCCTGCCTACCCCATTTAGTTTATCTCGTCATTTCTGGTTAGCACATACCTTGTCATTGCAGATTTCTCACAACTCACATTAGATAGGTTATACGGTATAATTATCTTGCAGGGATATTGCTTATATTACAACAGTGGACGTCATTTAACTGCAAATGATCAGCAGAGAAGGAATGCCGTACTTACAAGAATATATGCAGCAAATACGTGTAACCTAATTTTGTAGGTTAAGCATATTATTATTATTATTGTTATTATTATTAGTATTATTATTATCCACGTATTATTTAAAAAACAAACCTACTAAAGGTCTACCATGCTTTCATACTACTAAAAACCAAACCACTAGAGGTCTTTCTTCCTTACTAATGCTTTATTTAACAACGTAAACCACTTTATATTAATATTATTATCATCAAGCTGAAGCTGCTGCTGATACGATACGACGAGCACGCGAGTGACGGGCTTCGAGGTCTACAACAATATTAACCTACGAAAACCTAAAATTTTCGTTAATTTAAAACACAACAAAATAAAATAATCATTACTCCCCCAATTTTAAAACCCAATGACAACTTGAACTCACGCACGCTTCGCGGCCGACAGTTGCCCATGGCAGGCTATTTATTTATTCATTCCATTATATTAATTTTTTAAGTAAATATGAAACCCCTCTCAAATTTCAACCCCAAGCAGAGGAGCGCATGACGCACCGGTACCTGGCTTAATTTAAAGATTCTAGTGACGTTCAGCTGAGTGCCCGTTCTCAAGCATTCCTCACTGTTAAAGCTCACCCGTAAGTTGACAAGGAACACATCTAAAATGATCTTTCATTGCCACAGTTAACGCCACGAAGATAGACACTTCTAATATTTTCTGAAGCTATCCGAACAAATGCTTTATGACAGGACGTCAAAGGTTACACAGTAGTTCAAACCAAGCCATCAATTGTTGCATTTTATATGAATCGTAGATGTGCTCCAACGTTTTCTTTTTTCGTAATTGGTTGGCACCTACGTAATTATCGCATTAAACTTCAGACAGGCGGCTTCGATGGCGTAGTGAGTAGCATGCTGAGTTTCTATGCCCAAGGACGCATGTTCAAACCCAGCCGAAGACATCGGATTTTTAGTCTACTTTTCACATTTTGCAAAAATGAGGAAAAAGTAGACTTATGAGATCGATCCGGGAAAATGTATGTCTGTCTGTCTGTCCTTCTCTCTGTCTGTGTGTGTGTCCCCCCTATCAACTCCTAAATGGCTGCAGCAATCGAAACCAAATTTGGTATGAGTAAAGATCTATACCGGGACATCTCAATGTCATACTTGAAAATGATGTCAGTGCTACCAACTGCTGAAAAATCGCAATTGAAATTTGAGCTCCATGTTGGATATCTTGGAATGTATACATGGGAACTATTCCAAAATTGGCACACATAGAGATAATAATACTTCAGTTTAATTTTCAGGAGGCCATACACGACAGTGTAGCCAAAATGATTCTAAGCCTACTGATAGGTCCCATTTTTAAATTCATATAACTTCTACACTATCAATTGGATTTCAACCAAATTTCGTTTGTACTATGTGTACATAAACAGATATGACTGAGCGTATTATTAAGAGCCACCATGGCTGCCAACTGTCAATAAATGCTTTCTCTATTTTTATCCAAATACCAATATATCAGAAATTATGCAAGCCAACAGCTTTAAACCTTGCCCACGTGTAGTGCCTGACATTCTACATTAATTTGGAGCAACTAATGTATGTCAGTGCTACCAACATGATTCTAAGCCTGCTGATAGGACCAATTTTTAAATACATGTAACTTCTATACTATCAATTGGATTTCAACCAAATTTAGTATGTGCTATGTGTACCATAACAGATATGTCTATGCGTATTCTTAAGAGCAATCAGGGCTGCCAACTGTTAAGAAATACTGTTTATATTTTTTACCCTAATATCAATATATCAGAAAGTATGCAAGCCAACAGCTCTAAACTTTTCGCACGTACAGTACCTGACATTCTATATTAATTTGGAGTAACTAATATACGTCAGTGCTGCCAACATGATTCTAGCCTGCTGATAAGTCCAATTTTAAAATACCAGTAACTTCTATACTAACAAATGGATTTCATCCAAAATTGGCACAACAATAGATCATAATATTTCAGATTATTTCTGACCAACACATGCATGACATTGCTGCCAACATGATTTTACGCGCGCTGATAGATCCAATGTCTAACTGCATGTAACGTCTATGCTATCCATTGGACTTCAACCAAATTTTGTATTCTGTACCTTAAGAGATGGAACTAAGAATATATTCTGTCAGCAGGGCTGCCAAATGTAATGCTCTATTAGGCTACATTATGCCAGGTATATTTCGAACTAATTGGAAATTTCGATATTACCAACTTAATTTCGTCATTATTATAGATAGGTCCAAATAGATTAATCATTGGCATGAATCTTAAATTTAAGAAAAGTAGGCTCTTTAGTTCGTCACGAAACTTCTTGTTAAGAGCGTTATAAATCCCTCAGTATGCCTTCCTTTGGAGGGGATGTAAAGCCGGCGGGCTAGTTATTTGGAAAAAACAAACAAATGACAGATTTATTACATTATCTAAGTAAGTTGTAAGTCTATATAAGTATAGAAGTTGCATACGGTTCACTCAACTATAGTTATCGGTGGAAAATTCGAAATAGAACCTTCGAATGAAACGAGTTGCACTGCAAAATTACGTAAATGTTCGGTATTGTAAAAAAGAATAAGTTTAAGTGCCACTAGCGATATCATTTAAGCTTCGAGATGTCGGAAAATTCGAGTTATAAAAATTTGACTTAAAGAGAAAAAGAGATACATGAAAATCAAAGGAACTTCGTTGTTCGGGATATAATAATTTGGCTTTTACGAGTTATCAAAAATTTGAGTCTTGGAGGTTTGAGATATCGAGATTTGACTGTTTATTCAATGAAGGGGCGGCCCCATCTTTTGTGCTGAAATGCTGCAGCACATTGTTTTATTTGAAAATAAATTACTTTAATAATATTATCTAAAATCAAGTACTGTCTATCTGTCTTTTAGGTAGTCAGTCCGAAGGCTGGTTGGATTCTCGAAAAGTACCGTCGTTAGGTAATTATAATAATAATAATATCGTATGGCCTCGGGTCCCGGGTGCAAGCTTTTTTATTTGACACACAATATGCATGTCGAATTTAGTTGTTCCTTGAAGCACTATGAATGTCAAGGAGGATAGATATATAAGCTCCTTCAACACTATAGCGCTTTTTAGTAGAGAAATGAGGAATTTTGTATTGGCGGAAACTCCCGAGATTAATTGTGCCATTAATTTTGTCGTTTGGTTATGTGGGTAGATACCCAGAAAACCCCAAGGCAGCGCTATTTTGACATGTACTAGGCAAGATGAAGAGTGAGGTAGTTTGCCATTGCTTTCCTCACTGAGTCAGAACAGCAGTGCTAACCCTATGAGTAGAACCTTTCACAGCATCCACAGGCACTGACTGTGCCCTGAATGTTATTACTAAGCACCACCCATACCTCAAAAGCTTCCATATAATCACAGCCATGAATGAGACTAAGACATCGGTGATAAGCCACATTTTACTCTAGCCTGTGCCAACAGAAAAAAATGCAAATGAACTGCATTCATCAAGAGATAGCAAACAGGGCAAACAGTGCATTAAAAATACGTCAGCCAAAGAATAAGAAATATGTCAACTCCCCTCACAACGATGTATCTAGTTGTGAGCTTCACTCCGCGTACGTCATTGGCTGTGCAGATCGCAGCTCAGCGAGAATTTCTACGTTTATTGCCAGCAAACATGAACTCGGACATTTGCGCATGCGTGCCCAGCTTTGTCGTTGTGCTTTTGGGACTACAGCCAAGACCAGAGCCGAGACATCACAGCAATTCTTCGTTGAAACAGAGTGGCAGCACTGGTCACACGAAGTGAGAATGTGGCATGTGGAATCAGCGGCAGCAGCAAGGTGGATGTATGGCTAGAGCTGCATCTTGCCCTTTCCTCCACCTCTACTTTATATTCCTTTCTTTCCCCTGCCTTATAATGGTCATATTTTAGTAATTGGTCTAATAATAGGCGATTTCTTCCCCCTGTGATATCAGGTAGAGAAGAAAACATAGGCTCTATCAGAATAGTTGTGGATGTTTCAAGGTTATCAGCCCATGTTTCCACAAAGCACATAGCATGACACAGGCCTACCCCACAGATATGTACAAATACAAAGAGTAGGCTACTATACTACAATATTGAAAATGAATTGTAAAACAAAATTACAGCTGCACTTATCACACACCAGTATTATTTGTCAGTGCGGTACTTCCTATCAATCGAATTAAGAAATATCATGTTTGAATTGCGGGAAGCGTTGGAACAACCAGCTCTTATTTTGAATTATATCGATAGTATCTGATATCGTTTTCAAGCGCTGAGTATCGACTAAAATCGATGTGTGATTCAATATAATTCAATTTCTTCGTATAATATTGTGCGAAACCGATTGTATTCCTTTCTAAGCTCTGCAATATGTATTTGCTATTGATATATATTCAAATATTAATTAAATATACAACATTAACAAGAATACTCACCAATTTTCCGATTTTGCTGCCATCTATAGAAGTACAACTCAACTACATCGTCGTACGCGATGACTGCTAGCGTTTTTAACGTTGTCAGCAGGTACTACTACAAGGCAAGCTAGCGTTGGCACCAAAACCCCCTATAATGTTTCACCCACTCGGGTAGCAGTTAAGGGAGATCGCTCAAAGCAAACGGAGGAAAATATTAGAGGAAGCCATCGGCTGTTCCTACCAGAAGGTTTTTTAATCTCTCATTTTCAAGATAACAGCAAACAATCTCACATTCTCTGCTTTCAAAATGCTTCCTGAGGTGAGCACATGAATCCATTGTACATCAATGATGTGAATATCGTATAACACTTCTAAAAAAAATAGTGTTTTCAGTAGACTTTCGTTGCATTCATTCAATCTTGTTTTCACCTCTACCGTGAAGATATATGATATACCAATAGAAAGGATACGAGCCTTACAGTAGTCGCATATGATTTGTAACATCTGATATGTTATTCAAATAATTCCATATTACTTACTCGCGTTTTTTTTTTTTTTTTTTTTTTTTTTAGAATGAACTCATAGTGCTACCTTGTGCCAGCAAACATGAAGGATTCCTTCATGTTATTACCATCGGTAAGTTCACATTACTATTATTTCTGCAATAACTACTTGTAAAACTCCAGGGACAAATCCTTTCAGCAAATGTGATATAATAGTGCTGTATTTTGGCCGACAGTACCCCGAGTGCTTACATTAAAAAAGAACACAGCAAAAGTAGTAAGATTTAATAAATCAAAATTGTTCTCAGCAAATATGATATAATGAATATTTTCACACCAAAGAACGACAACTTGAAGATGATTTATTGTACGAATTTCTTTAATGGGGCATCCAAACCTTGAACTAAACCAGATACTATATACATTCCACATAGTGCTGTATTTTGGACGAAAATACCTCGAGTGCTTACGTTAAATAAAAACACAGCAAAAGTAGTAAGGTTTAATAAAACATAATTGTTTTCAGCAAATATGATATAATGAATATTTTCACACCAAAGAACGACACTTTGAAGATGATTTATTGTAGGAATATCTTTAATGGGGCCTCCAAGCCTTGAAGTAAACCGTATGCGATTTCCATTCCACATAGCCACATGGCGGACAGTACGTCGTTGTACCAATCTCCGGCACCGCACGCGCTCATTTTTTCCGTCCCATTTCCGTTCCATCTTACAAAATCACCCCCACAAAAAGATATACAGCAACCGAGTGGAAATATGTTACACATTAAAAATATCCAGCAACCGAGCGGAAAGATGCTACACATCAAAAACCAATGCGATGTAGTAAAGACGACAGAATATCCCAAATCTCTATTCCTTCACCAATAATTAATCTTCATGTCATCTTTGTGTAAACCAAAACAATTAGAATAGCTTCCTATTTTAATACGATCTATATCCTGTAGTTCGCCAAATCTCCACTACAAAGTTCCAAAACAGTAGCAGCCATCTTGCACGTCATCTATATAAAAATGTTTAGTTCTGCGTTTCACCACTACTTCAAATCCCTCTGTAACAGCAGCCATCACAGATTACCTACTGCTAGCAGCCATCTTGCATGTTTCCTATATAAAGTCTGTTGCACATCCATTCTGATACCTTCTCAAGAATTTCTTTACTCCATGCATACAAATCAAAATGCAGATGCTAAGATACCAATACAAGTACATCTATGGATCTTCTTAGCAGTGGCGTGTGGTGGAATTTTACTTAGGGTAAGCAATGGGTTTCTTCGCAAAATCATTGAAGACCCAGTTGTAGAAGTTTGGGATGTTTTGAACTTAGAAAGTAAATCTATCTCAATTGAAATCAATGATAAATGTTATACGTTTAGTTAAAATACCGAATACAAGCTTTCACTTTAGTGTTAATAGGCCTACTCAATTGAGGAGTTGGACGACTTCCTAATAAAATTAATATTTTGTTCTCAAATGTACCGCACATCACACGCTGTCATCTCTTGACCCAAGTCCCGATGCCATATTTTTACAGATTTCTCACGCCTTCTAGGGTAAATAAAAACGTCTACTGCAGACCCTACTCTCTTATATTGCATTAGACAACATTATATCGCTGAACTATACAAATGACGGCCTACCACTGTAATGCTATCACACGTTTTAACGTAGCATATAAAAAGCTTTTTTACACTAGCACTGACCTGCTTTTTCAAACTATTATGAGCGAGTAAACACACTATCTATGAAAACTGTCCGCTCCTTGATTTCGGCCTAAGGTATGTAACTTAAGGAATTGCTTCCTAGCCTTCGCTTTCACTCACTCAGCAGTACCAAGAAATACCAAATGAGGGCATGTCACGCTATTATGCTGCTGCAAGCGACTCCGCAAGGAACTCGCAGTAGGCATCAAAGAACAACGAAGTGTGAATGGGTTCATTAGGACACAGAGACTGGAATATCACTATAACCAAAGTAAATAATTATTGCACCCGTCATTATTTTACTTGGGTAAGCAATACTTACCTTACTTCCATGGAATGCCTGACTGCGTGGCTCAGGGGTAACGTTCTCGCTTGCTGAGCCCAAGGTTGCAGGTTCGAAACCTGGCGCAGTCAGCTGGCATTTGAGGGTGCGCAAATGCGAGGGAGCCGTGTCAGTACATTTACTGGCACGTTAAAGATCCCCTTCGGGGCAAAATTCCGGCACCCCGGCGTCTCTAAAAGCCAGAGTAGTTAAAAGGGACGTAAAACCAATAATATTATTATTTACTTCCATGGAATACACGCGCCGGCTTCTTAGGAATGCTACCCTCCTTCTCATAGCACATCTCAATTACACAGGTTCATATTTGAGTCGTCCTGTTGCAAAACTCGTTTAATCCTCTTGTGAATAAGGATCATGTCGTAAAATTATTTATTTAATTTTGTTTTATTTTGTTTTGTTTTATTTTGTTTTGTTTTATTTTGATTTTGTTTTGTTTTAAATTATTTCGTTTTATTTTGTTTTAAATTGCTTCTTGTTTTGTTTTATTTTATTTTGTTTTTATTTTGTTTTATTTTATTTTGTTTTGTTTTATTTTGATTTTGTTTTGTTTATTTTGTTTTGTTTTATTTTGATTTTCCAGAAAACAAACATAAAAACAAAACCAAAAAACACGAAGCAAAATGGAAAATTAAAAATAAAAGCAAAACCAGAAAACAAAAAAACAAGAAACACAAAGCAAAAAGCAAAAGCAGAAAACAAACACATAACCAAAACCAAGAAAGAAAATCAAAAAGTAAAATTCAAAAGCAAAAGCACAAATCTAACACAAAACCATAAACCAAAAACACAAAGCAAATAGAAAAAAGTAGAAAACAACAAACACAAAAGATACGCGAGGCAAAGTCCAGAGAAACGTTTCTCATGAAATTGATTCTTATTCACAAGTGGATTACACGAGTTTTGCAAATGGACTACTCAAATACTGTATAAACGGCCCCAATCATGGTTTTTGAATATGTTTCAAGGCCACGCGGCTCTATTGATCAGTGCCACTCATTACTGATGTGATGTTAAGTGATTCTCTGATCTGGTCTTAAAGCAATTCATCATTATGTTACCGTATTTATTTTTTCATCGAACATCTGGACATCATTTCCAGCAAATATTTCATACATTTCAAATGTCAAAACGTTGAACAAGTGAACTATTATATGTCATCGTACTTAGTTTCAAACAATTAATTTAATATAGCAGCGCTGCTCTGTCACTTCCTGCCATTTGTCATCAGAATTACTACTTAAAATTGCTTGGGCATTTTAATTCCTCTCGTAGACTTATCGGGATGGTGGTTAGTCACTGCCACTATTAATTGCTCAGCAAGTTTTCTGAGTGAATTGTGCAGAGCGATCATTATTTACGGCGCTATTTTTTATCGATGAACTGTGTCACCTCACAAGATTTATGAACTAGACAATAGGGCATATCCAGTTCAAGAGTTTCAGAAGGGAAGCAAACCAGTTGAGCGCACAGAGAGGATATGCGAGGAGTGTTTTCTCTTGTTAGAAAGCTGCAGAATTATTCACCTTGACATTTTCAGTTTTGTTAATACCACTGTTTGTTGACTTCAATGTACAAGAGCATATTTAACCCCTTCGAATTTCTGTGAACAATGGATGGACCAGAAGATTTGATCTCAGCCTGCAGACCATTATACATTTTTATGAAACTATGTGGCTTAGCACCGTTTAAATATACGGTCCGGCAGTCATCAAGAACTGAATATTCATTTGTGCTGGAGATATGTGTGTGGTCCAAAATCTACAGTTTTACTCTCTTGATCATCGTGATAGCATTACTAATCGTTTCAAATTTATGGAAAATAGCGAATGAATATCCTAATAGAACTTTCCCGTTCATTTTTACCAATTGTCTTCATAGTACTTTGAGCTTCATGTCAGGGATAATCAGCATAATCCTTGCCATATTTCGCAATGTTAAAGTTATGCAAGAGACACTCAATGCCTTCGGTGAGGTTGATCATCACCTGTTTCCTAATGGGATCAGAGCAACGTTCAAGAAAATGCATCGAACTATGTGGATGCAAATTGGAATAGCCTTAGTATTTTCTGTGCTCTTTCTAGCAATCGATGTACTAATCCTCCCAGCTGAGTACATGTATTTTGTTGCAATCGGAAGGAATGTGGTATTTTTTATTATGATAGCATTGCAGTTTTGTTACGTAAGTCTTGTTAATATTCTCAAGGAACGATTTAGGATGGTTAATAGGCAGCTAGAAATTGTGATAGACAATTTGAGTTCCTCGCCGGACACTTTCAACAAGGTGCTTGGTGTGAATGCTAACCGTCATTTCAAATCACTTGGAACTTCACACGGAATAATATTCAATACTCGGGAGCAAGTTAATTTGACGGCAATAAAATTTAAAAATGATATTGATAAGCTCCTTGTTCTACGATGTTGTCACGCAAATCTTTGCCATGTTTCAAGAATCATAATGCGAATGTTTGCACTACCCATTCTCCTACAATTAGGGTTTTATTTCGTCACGACCTTGATGTGCATGTATGAGCTGATCGGTGAGCGCCGAAGGCTTGGTGAGTCGTACAATGAGTACATGGTGGCAGTGTGGACACTGCTGGCCGTCCTCTGCATCGTAGTCCTTACGGCACACTCGCAGTGGACTGCAGATGAAGCCAATGAGACATCATCCATTCTCAGCAGAGTTCAGTGCAACCCACAGAATGAAGAGCTAACCTGGGCACTAACTTTCTTCTCTCTTCACTTGATGCATTCCAAAGTTAAGTTCTCTGTGTACGGCTTTTTCTCTGTAGACTTCACGCTGCTGTTCTCCATAGTGGGAGCAATGGCCACCTACCTGGTGATCATGTTACAGTATCATGAGTAGACTTCACGCTACTGTTCTTCATAGTGGGGGCCATGGTGATCATGTTACAGTGTCATGAGTAGACTTCACGCTACTGTTCTTCATAGTGGGAGCCATGGTGATCATGTTACAGTATCATGAGTAGACTTCACGCTATTATCCTTCATAGGGGGGGGGGGGGGGGCATGGTGATCATGTTACTGTATCATGAGTGGACTTCACGCTATTTTTCTTCATAGTGGGGGCCATGGTGATCATGTTACAGTATCATGAGTAGACTTCACGCTATTGTTCTTCATAGTGGGGGCCATGGTGATCATGTTACTGTATCATGAGTGGACTTCACGCTATTGTTCTTCATAGTGAGGGCCATGGTGATCATGTTACAGTATCATGAGTAGACTTCACGCTACTTTTCTTCATAGTGGGAGCCATGGTGATCATGTTACTGTATCATGAGTGGACTTCACGCTACTGTACTTCATAGTGGGAGCCATGCTGATCATGTTACAGTATCATGAGTAGACTTCACGCTATTGTTCTTCATAGTGGGGGCCATGCTGATCATGTTACTGTATCATGAGTGGACTTCACGCTATTGTTCTCTATAGTGAGGGCCATGGTGATCATGTTACAGTATCATGAGTAGACTTTACGCTATTGTTCTTCATAGTGGGGGCCATGCTGATCATGATACTGTATCATGAGTAGACTTCACACTATTGTTCTTCATAGTGGGGGCCATGCTGATCATGTTACTGTATCATGAGTGGACTTCACGCTATTGTTCTTCATAGTGGGGGCCATGCTGATCATGTTACTGTATCATGAGTGGACTTCACGCTATTGTTCTTCATAGTGGGGGCCATGGTGATCATGTTACAGTATCATGAGTAGAATTCACACTATTGTTCTTCATAGTGGGGGCCATGGTGATCATGTTACAGTATCATGAGTGGACTTCACGCTATTGTACTTCATAGTGGGAGCCATGCTGATCATGTTACAGTATCATGAGTAGACTGTGGACTTAGATCAAGTTTTCAGTATGCACCAAGTTATTGAGAAATGCTACGAGGTGAATAGGCAATGTATTTGTGTTTTGTAGATCTATAGAAGTTAGTTATTGTTGTTTTAAGGGGTGGAACAGCGAGTTCATCTACCCCTGATCTGGAGAAGGCGTACGATAGACTACCATCGCCGCGTATTATGTGCGGGCCATTGGTGTCCCCGCCCGGACACCCACAGGAGTAGCGAACTGCGCGCTACCTCCCTTTTTACGAAGCGCACCTGCGCCTCTTTACTGCGGGAACTAAGAGCTCTAGCACCCATAACCTCCCTATGTAAGCTTCCAAAAAGCCAATGTAGTGAGTTCTCAGTTGCGATCAACAATACTTTTCAATAAACTCGTTCCATTACTGTCCTGATAATATTTTCAGAAAGATCATTGGGCTAATTACACAATCATCACACACAACAAATTCATTTTAATATTCAAGATACGTCAAAATAAAATACTAAATGAAATAACTTTCATTAGAATGGATACTCAAAAAGAAATTCGAACCCAATATACACTGCCCTGCAAAGAAAAGCGTATTACTTGATATTTGAAAGCAATTTCAGATTAAGGGGGCAAAATTTTGTTTTATTTTCAAAATGTCATTACAGAATAAGAGACAGAATATTCCTATGCAAATTCCAAAGACATGGTATGATGATTCTCAAAACGTTTCCCAGCCTGATAAACGCTTGTGGGAGGCGTATTTAACGCTCAGCTACATAGCGGAAGCTACGGCCATCATTCCCTAATGCTGTTGCTTTCACTGGACTTAGAAGCATGTTGAGGAGTTGTTTATGGCTCAGAAACCTCTCTGGCAATTCTCAGATATTCATCAATCAGCGTCAAAGGGGCAAAGGAGACTTTAGTACTTGCGTCTAGCTACTGAGATGTCAGCGGGGCTTCGGGGCCCTTCGCCTGCTATCGGCAAACCTCGCGTTAGCTCGGGTTGTCCTTCTATTGTCAGCTAAACAAGTGCTACTGAGCCATGCTTCACCATGCTAGTGAAATGCAATAAATCTGAGTTCTGTTCTCTGAAGTAGCCTATTTCAAGTTATTCGTGCTACAGTACAGCTTTGTAATTCCTCTACGATTTAAGTGTTTAGTTAACTACCGTGTTAATTGTTGTAGGAAAATAATTATTACTATTCATGTCTTTACAGAATATTATGAAAAGTTTTAATGTACTGTACATACATAATATAGTGTGCTAAACCTACAATAAAGTCTCTGTTTGCCACGAAGAAGCCACCAAAGAAGCTCCGTAAATTGACTTTCGTTAGGCCTGACAGGAAGGAGTACGATGATATAAAATCTATAGAAACGCCTCATATGCCCCTATAAAGCACCCCCAAGGACTCATTTTGGTACATATTGTTTTAGATCCCTTAGTGGGGGGGGGGGTAGTTAGGGATAAAACACTTGTGTCACTGTGATGATTTGGAAGATAGTTCCTGGGAGATGGTAGCTTCCCGTAGCTGGGAGAGCTTACCAGTGTAGTGTGTTGTTTAGTGTTTAAACGCTAGGGGGTGTTCCTGCAAAGATGCAAGTGTTGATTAGGGGATGGACCTCTAAACGCAGGCTACTATACCGGCCTGCCAGCTAGACGGGATGAGTAATACAATAGGCGTGCTTATGTCAGCGGCTCGACGGTATGTAGTCGAGTCGCGTGCGAGAAGCACAATGGAGTCTGACCAAGCAATTACTGGCTACTATGGTCACGGTCAATCGTGACGAAGGTCAGGAAGGGTATGAGGATGTAAAGAGGCGTGTAATTGACAATACAAGTGTAGTTTACTGACCATGTGTTTATTGGTCAGTGAGTGTGAATTCGTAAGTCCCTCTTGGGGGAATGTAGGCAATTATGCAGGTAGAGTGTACAAGATTATGAGTGGGTGTTCACAAAGTAAAGGATTCTGAGCACTTTGCTGAGTCTCACCTGATGATGCAACTGGAGCAGACGACGGCTAGGGCCTTCGGCGACGCACACTGTATAACAGATAATGGCTCCAAAAAGGACTCCGCTCTTATAGTTCTCGGCGTTGCGTGGTCAGCATTCCGTCGACGTAGCTGCCCCAGCTAGTTGTTGTGTAGATGTTTATGTATGTGTCGCAAGTAGCTGGCTAACCTCCCAAGCTGGGTGGCCGCCTCTTGCTGTGTAAAGGTAATGTTCTGGTCTTATGATGTTGCCAGTTAGGGTGGATTTAGTGAAAGATGGGGGGTGGCTTTCAGGGGGTACAGCCCCCCGGGCCTGTACAATATTGTATTCATTCATGACTTGTCTTATGAGCACTAGTGTTAAATTTGTAATTCTTCTGTGATTAAAGTGTTTAGTAACAAACTACCGTCTTGATTGATTGTAATGGAAAATTATTATTATTCGTGATAAACCTTCAATATGAGATCCAAGCTCAATGCATAGTTCCACAGTCCGCTGTTTATCTGCACGCTGAGCGCTGAAAGTACCGATCTAACCGACCTTTGCCGATAGCAGGGGAAGGGCTCCGAAACCCCTCTGAAATCTCGGTAGCTAGCGGCAAGTGACTTTAATTCCAATATAATGGTTTTCATTAATGGCGCGAAATGAATAAGAATTGCGCGGGAGCATTCACCATTGTTACAAGCGGCTTACAATTTCCTTAAAAATAACATTCAGTTGCTATTCATTGTTGATTCTCCTTCAGTAACTTTCACAGAACCCTGACCAATCAATAAATATTGGAAAACGTATGATAATTATATACAATGTGGAATTAAAGAGCGTGATGGCGCAGTGGCTTAGCTGTTCGTCTTACACCCGGGTGGCCGGGGTTTGAATTCCGGTGACGCGGGGTGGAATTTTCAACTGAAAGATCACGTGGCGTCAGGAAGGGCATCTGGCCTTAAATCCCAGGCCAAAGCCAAAATGACCCCGGTTGGCTCCGGTGACCCCAATTAATTGGGAAAAGCCGAATAAAGTTTTTGGAATGAAACTAAGCTTACTATCAAAATGTGAAGTGATACGTTTTATTTGGAGGGCAGTGTGTATACTGTAGGTAGGATAATTATATTGTCCCAATATACGAGCGGAAAGGGAACACTCCACAGTTCGTTCTCAAATCGCAGTAGCTCTTTAGAAGGTGGAGTGGGAAGTCTATGAAGAAGTTCATTGTTTGGCGAAGGATGGCAGCACTAGACGGACTGATGTTGTAGCTCTTTATTGGCCTTTCGGGAAAGCAATGATTCTAGACCCACAATTCGATTTGAAATGCATGTCCTGCAAGGTATCGATGTTGACGACGAGAGAGGGCTATCTTCTCCCATGTATTCCTCACTCAAGTGGGAGTTATAATGCAGCTGATTATACACGGAAGGTTAGAGGTCTCCTTTTCGGTGCACGTGGTACATCGTTTCTTTATTGAAAGAAGTATCTGCAACATCATATAAGTAATTAACTTACAAAATCCAATCACTTTGGATCAATCAGAAGAAGAGAGAAGCCAGTATTCATTAAGATGACAGGTAAGGATGCAACTTATCACCCATACTTTTCAATCTATACATTGAACAAATAAAGAAGGAAATAGGAGAAAAATTCAAAGTAGGAGTAAAGATTCAAGGAGAAATAATTTCAACTCTGAGATTTCCTGATGACATCGTCATCTTAGCCGACACATCAGAGTATTTGAATGAGTTTTTAAATGGTATGGATTCTGCCTTGAGGAAAGATTTCATGAAGAAAATTAATAAATGTAAAACAAACTTATTGGAATGCAGCCGAAATAAATCAGAAACCCCTATGAACATCAAATTGGCAGATGAAAGGCTACAGGAAGTAGGAGGCTTCTGTTACTTAGGAAGCAAAATAACCAGTGATGGACGAAGCAAAGTGGATATAAAAAGAAGGGTGGCACAGGCAAGGAAATCCTTTCTGCAGAAAAGGAATCTGTTGGCATCGAATATAGATTTAGATGTTAGGAAATCATTTTTCAGAGCCTTTGTCTGTAGCGTGGCGCTCTTTGGAAGTGAAACTTGGACTATTGGTGCAGCAGAAAAGAGGGCAATTGAAGCGGTTGAAATGTGGTGTTACAGGAGAATGATGAAGATCAGATCGGTAGATAGGGTAACAAATGAAGAGGTATTAAAGCGAGTGGGAAAGAAGAGATGTTTGTGGCGACTGCTAATGAAGAGAAGAGATAGGTTGGTAGGACACATACTAAGACACCCAGGAATAGCAAAGTTAGTTATGGAAGGAAGGCTGGTAGGGGTAAACCAAGGTTAGAATATGTTAAGCACATTGCCTCGGTTGTAGGGTGTGAACACTATTGAGCCCGCTGAGCTCATTGCAACGCATTTTGTTAATGGGATGCATCATCCTAGAACGTACCCAAAGACCAGCCACGCTCCTGCCATGCTTGGAGATAATTATGGTTGAACTTGTGACTTTGAAGAAATCCACTATATTTTTATCTGAGTCCTTATTAACATGTCTCAACTTTCTACAAGGCTCAGATCATCGCATTTCGTCATTCTGCATAATCTAAACATTCTGGTGAATGTATTTTTATTTAACGGTAAGGTATTATCATCGCAGACACGCGAACCGGAAAGATTTAGTCGCTGAACGACTCAAGTATTTGCTAGATCCCGCAGCGAAGAGCAACGCTCTACGCACTTGAGTATGGTTTACCGTCCATATAGAACGTGTGGTATAGTCCGTCTTGCGAAGACGAGGGAACAGTCCGCCAGTAGGCGAGGAATATAATCAACGTGCACCTATTTGTGTGCCAATCGAGTGGAAATCGAAGCCTGTATGAGCTTCAGTGATAATTTCTGTGAATTAATTAAAAACAGTGAATATTTTTGCGCCGTGGAACACCACATTTTTACCACGTGCTTGATAAAAATTCTATGTCCACGAGGGACACGAAATATGTTATAATCTGTGCATTAATAATTGTTCAAGTGCATTATTTCAACGCTACAAGTTGTGAAAATTATTATAGCCGCAATTGCGAGCGAATTCAACCGTGGATTACATAGATGCCACGAGATTCAGTGATTGTAAAATCTGTGAAGTGAAAAGCAGATAGTGCATGGGCAATTTTGATAACATCTGCACTGTGTAGAAGCTGTGAATTCATTTCTACCAATAATATTAGCTTCAGTGCAAAGCTGTGTCATAAATATATTTTTCAAGTGATGTTTATCTTCAACTATGCATCATTCTACTGACCACGTGTTCGTCATGTTTAACTACTTATCTTCGATGGGGATGATGTTGTAAAAGGACCCCCATGATGTGAAGGAGCCGTTCTAAGGAACTACAACTTGACGGAAGATCTAGGATTACCGCACGAGATGGAGATGTACGTGTCAGACCAAGAGGAATGACCACTACCACGATGGGAGAGAAGCAGATGACATCACTATGTCAACGACGGGAACGCATCAAGACCCTGGTCATGGATAATGCCTATGATGGAGGCCTAGTTTGGACAACCCTTGTCCGGAAGCCAGAGGATAATTTTTACCCCTCAGTTCGTTGGAAAGAACGAGGTGTAGATGCCCTAATCTTGTGAGTCAGTCAACACTCTTCTTGTACGATTCTTTTTGTGGTAGAATAGAGTAGTTTAGTAGAATCAACCGAACTTTCGTGACAGTATTTTTAGCACTCATTTTTGTCTTTCACTTACAGTGATTGTGAGACACCCTGTGATTGAACTCAGTTCAATCAGGTGCATTCTATTGGACGCTTACTAAACGTGACTGTAGGCTTTTGAACTACTTTGTTTAACCCTGGTATGGGTGATTTCTGTGTATAGTTTTCTTTGACATGACGATTGGCCGTCATTGTCAGTGTTATTTTCATGACACCCTTTATTTTAACTGTATGTCACGCCACTGATTTCTTTAGATTAGACCGTATCAGTAGATGGTCGACTGTAAACCAACAATTTTGTAACTAAGCTAAAATATTTCATTCAGATGAGCTTTGAGGCCATCCAGTTCTCAGTGAAGAACACAGCCAGGGAATAGTAATTTCTATGCAGTAGAGCATCGAACCCTGTACTCAACGTATCATTAGCAAACTCAGCGGATGTGAGATTTTGCGCCTTTATCTCTGTTTATTTGTGTCAAGTGATCAGACACATGTTTTTGTTGGTTATTAAATACTAGTCATTTATGAAGTGACATATCTGCCAATGTCAAAGACATTCAGAATGAGTAGCATTGCTATTTTTTGCTATTCCTTGTTTGGAAAGACATGCTACGTCTTATTGTGTATATTTTTATGGCGTGCTTTCACTCATTACTATTGTGTGATTTAAATGTTATACTGGGATAAATAACAAGGCCAGTTTCTCATAGGACTTTCGTTGAAGAGAGCTGCTGCCTCCACTTAAATCTACTGTGTTTGTTATAGCCGTCCCAGTGTAACAGCAAGTTACGAGCCTAGCTCAATGTCACGGACAGGTGATGCTATTTCCCAGCATACACCGAGTGCACTCAGATGTGAGACAGACCTTTGACAAATGCGTATAGCATTCTTTACTGTTAGTTTTTGTATTTCATTTATAGGTCAAGGTCTAGGCAGCCATTTCGTGTTGATCAGATGTTTTATGTTATGAGGAATTATTGGCAAACGCCACAAGCTTTATCGCTAATACAGCGACTACTTTTTGACACTGTTAGAGAGTGTACATTTATATTCTGTGACACCCTTGTTAGAGGCTATTCATGTATTCAGTGCTGGTAATGCACGTATGTCCAGACTTTGTTCTGTAGACTTGTTATTCACGGGAGGTGACTGATGTGTTTCCCAGCCCTAACCGAGGTTATCCAAGTGAGCCGCGCGCCACTGATAACTTGTGTTATTGTTTGTCTGAGCGATGGGAGCTCGATGAAGGTATTTCCGACTTTTATGTCGATGTGACAGCAGACATTTGATCTCACACGAGACGCTACTGCTGATCCCGGGTGTCTAGGAATGTCAGCAATATCGCCATAAACCGACAATGAATTAAACCTACGAAAATAATAATCAAGCGCATAATTATTCTAAACAAGCTGATAACTAATTGTTTATTGCTATTAAACTTGAAGCACATGCATCTTGGACCTGCTGACCGACACCTTGTTGATGTTTTACATTTCCCGATGAAAATACCCTAGGACAGATGACACTATTTTTGATCGACGGAGTGTTGCTTAACCGTTAGTTCGTAGCTGGTGGAGCTTGACACTCATGCGATATAAGTCGTAGTTATAACTACGCCATTGCCAACCTAAATAACACTCACTTAAATGACATTGGTTACAAAGAGTATTCCGAGGTGCAGGCAGGAATATAATATGAATTTGGTCTTGTGTTTTATTTATTACTAGCTATTGTACCCGGCGTTTCCCGAGAGGTGTCTTTGTATGTTATAGAAAGATAAATGCCTATATATTTCGCAGTGTGTATTCATTTTTTTCCTTAAGTGAGTTTAGAACGTGGTTCTCCTCGATTCTGATATTACTCAAGTTCAATATTAACTCACTGTAAATAATCGAAAGGTACAGTACTGTAGAGTACAATAACGTAGCGGAGAATGCAACAATAGTAAAAAGGGATTTACTATATACACTATTTCTCGAGAACTCAGTCTCACAATTACTTTCCTGATAGTGTTTATTTTTGATTTAATGGTGTCAGCTATTCTTGTGGCAAAGTATCATTACATACAGTTTGGTTCTTGTAGAAAATTATCGGATAATATATATTCGTAGTTTAATTACCGTATGTTATTGTCTAGTTATGAACTAAATTCATAATTTAACATCCTGGTCCATTACAAATTAGCAGAATCATAGAGGAGGATAATTACCAATTACAAAATAACCCGATTAACAGAAGGAAATATTATTCATAGAACAATCTGCATTTTCATGAAAAATGTACTGTATTAACGATTTGTAATACAAAAGACAGCTGGTAGACGTAGAAACTGTCAACATTAAAAAATGCAGTATAAAGACATTATGATTAATAAAACATAAACGTCAACATATCAGTAGTAAAACACACCTTAACGGAGAGTATAAAACTTCGATTCTAGTAGATATTACATACAATATATTACGCGTTATACCTTTCGTCATAAGGTAAAGATTCAAATTCTCCCGTAACAGCAGTGGCATTAGAGTGTAAAATTAGGCCCAAAATGTCACATAGGTTTCTGTGACCAAAAGACTGAAGGTTAAATAGAATTATTATACATAAAATGCAAACGTCATTTAGATGACCACGTGTATTAGCGGCTAACATTTTCGGCATTCGCCTTGGAAGTCTGAGTTTGAATCCCAGATTTGTCAAGAATTTTTAATTCAGGTGTGATAATCGGAATGGGCTACTCTACACCTCCCGAGGCAAAACTAGGAAATTGTTTTCCGTGGTTTCCCACTTCTACTCGAAGCAAATACCGCGATAGATCCTAACTGAAGGCCACAGTATCCTTTCCAATCCTCATTTGAATTACTAATACACTCACTACTACAGCCATCAAAGTAGCACATGTTATCAGAAATAGTCCATACACACTGAAGTACATGGGGCTATATGATTATGATGTAGCAAAGTCTCTAAATGAATCAACAACACAATCATTTATGCTCATTTAATCTTAATAGTAAGTTTCGTGATGGTATCTCCAGCTGTTGTAAACGTTACGCCACATGTAGGGTCAGTCAATGTATTTCATTTTTAATTTAAATTTCCTACAATGAACCCTGTTAATAACATTTAAAATAATACGTATTCAGATTTATATGACGTTCAGATTCTTAATAGAAAATGGAGTATCATGGCCTCTTACAGAGATAGACGGAAACAACCTGGTGGTTATTTCTTGAGGTACTGTCTTCATGGAGCAAATAGAGTGACATCGTCTCTTAAAGAGATAGATGGAAACCTGGTAGTCATAGCTTGAACTACTGTCGCCGTGGAGAATATGGAATGGCATGGCCACTTACAGAGATAGATGGATACTTGGTGGTCTCGTCCACAGCCTACTAGATGCGAGCTATGCTCCGGCCTTGCCATTCCCTCCCAGTTAAAACCCATACATAACGTGTATTTGAAAAATGTCCTCTAGTTGCCGATAGAATGCACTCCCACCCAAGAATAGGAGCGATTAGTAAACAGCTGTTCAATAGGTTTATTAAAATGTGTTTCTCACAGTGTTACGTTTAGAACAACGAAGTTTGGTTTCAGTTTCAATTATTGTAAGTAGTCGGTATTAATATACTGAATTCCTACGTTGTTTGGGGTGTTTGCGGATGAAATTGTAAAATTCTGGGGAAAAATATAATCTATGGTTTGAATGCCGCAGCGCAAATCCAGTATGTCATACCGTTGTTTCTCATTTTACACATTAAATATGAGGAGCATAGGAGGTGTGCTTTCATTTCCCGACTTTACGTAAGACAGAGATAGGTGTGATTATTGTCTTAACGTGATTTTCTGCGGTAACTTTGTTCGGGACAAAAACTCTCCTTCGTCTGTTTAACCCAGCACCGATAAACTACCCTGAGTGTGGTTTTTCTACACTCTGTCCAGGCAAATGCCGGGATAGTACTTGACCACTGCTAGTAACGCACATGATACGGACATCTTTGCCTCTGAGACCTACGATGATATCCAATTAACTACGGAATCAACCGTGCAGTGCATACCCGTAAGTTATCTTCTGAAAAAAGGGTATCATAATGTTTCCATGCGATTCTGTTGAATCATTCTTCAGTACATCCCCCAAGGGCTCACGACTAATGGGATGTGGGTTTGGTGACCACGGGACCCCAGCTGAGTGCGGTATTGCTTTCACTTACTTGACCAGGCTCCCTTCTGTCATCTTTCCTGTCGACCACCCTTTGTCACCTCTCGTTCCCTTACGATATTACGATACTCCCCCTCCTTCAGGTGCTTACAACTTGTGGGACGATGGTTAGCGATGAGGGGGCCTCAGCTGAATTCGCGATTGCTTCCACTTAATTTGCCGGGGTACTCTCTGGGATATTTACTGTCGGCATCCCTTGATCAACTATTGTTCTCTTCCGACCCTGAAGGTATTAGGGTCTCCGAAGTCTAAGGAGTGTTTCAAATTCCAGCCTTATTTGACGTTGTTTCATCTTTCCTGATACCCTCATTCTTCAAAGGGTCATATCTCTTGTTTCTCTTTTCATCATATCTCCTGCCTTCTGCACAAGGTCATAAGGGAGGCAGGGTGTGTGTATTCCCACCACTGCAGGTGCTACCCCCTCAAGGGCTCACGGCTCTTGATTTTGGGAGTATACCTGAGCTGGATCTGTTTTTCCCCCTTTTCCAGTGATTCTGGGGCGGACTCTCTCCTATCTCCCTTCTTATCTGCCTTTCATGACACGCCTTTCCATATCCGTCAATTCTCATTATTTGGGGGTTGAGAGAATTTTTTTACCTGCATTTTATTTCTCTTATTCCTTCCTTTTTGTCCTTTTGTTCTCCTAATCCGTAATTTGGTTGTAAGTTGTAGTTATTTTTAGTTCTAGTGTTCATTTTATCATAATTTTTCATTTTCACCCCAAATAATTAGAGGCCTATAACCTCCATGTTAGGCACTTTAACATCAACTATCATCATCAAATTACAATTTCAGCAATATCTTTTCCGACAATGAATGAATGAATGAATGAATGAATGAATAAAATGTTTATTGCAGGAAAATAGCCAGAGAAAATACATAATGCATCTGAAAATAATATTATTTGCCTATATCTAATCCCTGCACAGTTTCGTTAGTGATATTAGTATTTTTTGCACATATTCGCATGATATCGGGAACATTGATTATGACATAATTTACTCACACAGTCCTCATTTGGGTAATGAAATCTTTTGTTGCTGCATAGCTTGTGGTGAAACCCGGGTACTACAAATCGTGTGATGGCGTGTCTCAGTTTATAATTGGATTGTCTCCAGTTTTGTGTCAGTATGACGTCTGTCCAAATGTAGTTTCCTTTTCCAAGTAATATTTGAAAGGTTTTCTCATATGCCTCTGTGTTTGGAAGATGCAACTGCAACCTCGTATCTTCTATGAAGAAGTTCTCACTAATCATAATATGAGTCAGTCTTGATGGTGCTGTTATTCCTATTCCCAGCTCTCTTTTCATGTAGCGGGCCTTGTTTTTTTCTAGTGTTTTCTGTGACAGTAAGAGTATCCCATATAATGTTGAGTCGGTAAGTAGCTATTGGCATTATTACAGTTTGGAAGAGAATCATTCCAGCAATACCACCGCAATATTGCACCAACCACTTTTCCGACAATGAAAATTGGAAGTCTGGTTTAAGTTGTATTCACAGAGGAAAGAATTTCTTGTATGAAATGTTTGGATTGCATTTCTCAGAACTGTAATCCTCTCTACTCATGAACCTCACCGCAGCAGCGGTCTTGCCAGCATCATAGTAGAGAAATTGGTATCACCGATTACGAATATTATTCTTTACTAACCACTCAGCAGAAAGGTTCATGAAGTTTTATAAAAATCAAGTGTACCTAATGGAAATCTATTTTAATAAGGTGCAAAGAGGCCTGTTTGCCATCTCTTGATGAATGCAGTACATTTGCATTTGTCTGTTGGCAAAGGCTATAGTAAAATGTGTCTTTTCACCGCTGTCTCAGACTTACTCACAGCTGTGATTATATGGAAGCCACTGAGGTATGGGTGGTGCTTAGTAATGGCATTCAGGGCACAGTCAGTGCCTGTGGATGCTGTGAAGGGTTCTACTCGTAGGGTTAGAACTGCTGTTCTGACTCAGTGAGGAAAGCAATGGCCAACTACCTCACTCCTCATCTTGCCTAGTACGCCTCACTATTGTGCTGTCACATAACCTAACGGCGGTACTTTTTGAGGATCCGACCAGCCTTCGGGCTGACTACCTAACAGAAGGTGAAAGGTATGTTTAGTTTATGTCATTTAATATCACGCTATTGTATTTTGTGATACAATTTGCGTTTTGATATTGCGGAAATTATATTGACAAATAGTGTCTAGTCTTTGTTACTGGGATGACAGTGCTGTGTGATCAGTTGAGTATCTAACGGGATTTCAAGTAAAGAACCTCATTTCTATACATGTAGTGGCGAGCGCAACTCGCATCCAGTCGGCCGTGTCTCGACTTGAGCTATGTTGCCATGGAAACGTCCTGCCTTGCCATTCCTTCATGAGTTAATTTTATGATTTGACTAGCAGAAGTACCCACTCTTCGAACGGTCTTCGGTATTAATAACCAGACGTTATCAATTGAGATACTGTTCCAATGGTTAGGGGCTTGTCATTCCTTCATAAGTTTATCAGAACGAAGTTAGTTTTCTGGGTATATCGCAGACACTGTTAATTTAAGGGCCGTAAAATGTGGATTTCGGAGACCCTTTATAAACTCCCTAGTTTTGTATCACACATTGAGAAGCGTAACATATGCTTCTGTCGTCCTTCTAAGAGAATTTTTATTTTTCGCCTATTTTAGCATGTATTTTGAAAAGTTGTTCCTTATACCCACCCTTCGATGAGAAGTACGTTGAAGAGTTTTCTAAATGATTGGTGTATTGATTCATGGTTACAATACCTAATTTTACAATGCTCAAAGCATCCGAACATGAATTATAGGCGTACAAAAACATAAATATATATCAACCACACAGTATCAAACAAAATCATCTTTACGATGAACCCGTTTGTCGACAAAAATATGATTACTTAAAATGTGCTCTCAATCTAAATTCACCTAACGTGTACTTCCTGACTTGAAAATATTATTGAAAACCTCATAGACGAAACGCAATATATGTCAAATTAAAACTGGCCCTCACCGTTGTGGAAAGTTCCCATCCCCTCGAAGACCCCCTTAATAAATTATAAAGGCTCGTGGTGCATTAAATTCGGGATTTTTAGCCTCCAATGACCCAAATTCCCAAAAGCTGCAAAAAACACTATTCCAATTCAGGAATTTTTGAAAATAATGTTGCTGTTTGGAGATATAATAGACCTTCTGTATAACATATCGCATATCGCACGTGTAAGTCACGTGTAAAAATTTTAGGGTGCCCCTTGACCCCCTTAATCGCACTGTTGAATTTTACAGTCTATGTTTGATTCGACGATAACCTTGTAGCCATTTGCAAACTTTAACAGAAATTTAATAAATTGAGTGGCATTGCTTCTTACAGAAATAGATGGAAAGTTGGATGTCACCTCTTGTGACACTGTTGTCATGGTTACCGGCTTGCATTACTTCATTAGTTTCTTCAAGTTATTCTTCTTCTTTCGGATGGGCCAGCTGAGGACCACGACGTTCAACTCTTCAGCTTGGCAAGGGACTTGATGTTTGCCCAATATTCGCGCATTCTCCTCTCTTTTGTCCAGATGATGCCGGTTTTCTTACAGGGTGGTCTGTCCTGAAAACTCTTCTGTTTAAGTATCTTTCTGAGATGTGATCGGCTTCTAATATCACTTTTAATTATCTTCAGTTCTTGGATATCCTTGTTAACTACTGTTAGCGACGGTGCCACGCCCTTTCTCTTCCCCCAGTAGTTGAGAAGCCGGTTTGTTAGTCTTGTTGGGTTCATCCATGAGACATGTCCATAGAAAGCCAGACGTCTCTTCCTGGCCACATCTGTGATTTTCTCAGTATATCTATATAGCTCCTGATTTGGTCTTCTTCTGTACTCGTCATCTATTTATTAGTTTATAAAATAAAAGAGTGCCATATCCTCTCCAGGGACGTAGGCGACCTGAATAAGAGCCCTTGACTAAGTCAAGGGATCACTAACCAGGCATCCCAAGCCGGAGTTTACGTGTGCTAGGCTGGCCAGTTCCTTTCCACTCCTCCTCCTACCATAGCATCCAACAAGTTCCCATTTTGTATCACGTGGATGGGAGACCACGTACCAGACCATACCAAGACTTTTAAATTCTTGGCAGAGCTGGGGATCGAGCCCGGTACCTCGGGGGTGACAGCCAACAATGCTAGCCACTGCGCCACGAGGTGGTCTTAATTAGTATTAAATAAAATTAGTCTTCTGGGAATATCTCAGAAACGTGGTTTTAGAGCCTTAAAACGTAGTAGCCTCCAAGCCACTGAGGGGCTGAATATGAGTTTTGCTCGTCCTTGTACGCCATAATATAATAATAATAATTATAATTTAATAATGTAGGGATAGGGATATAATAGTTCTTTAGTACCCCTTGAGCCCCTTAAGGGCATTATATACGTATTGATGAATTGTACAGCTTAAGTTGGTTCCGTGATAACCGTATAGCCGTTTGCGAACGTTCACAGTAATGTAATAAATGGAATGGCATTGCGTCTTACAGAAATAGATGGACTTCTGAGATCGTGTTGCCATGGTTACCGGCCTGCATTCTTTTAATAGCTTAATAAATGAAATTAGTTTTCTGGGTATATCTCAAAACCTGTTGGTTTTAGGACCTTAAAATGTGGTTTTCGGGGCCCGTAGGGCTCCCGAGTTTTGTTTCTCACATTGAGACGCTGAAAATGAGCTTTGTCACGTTTTTCTACGCCCATTTCAGCATGTATTTTAAGGGGTTAGGCCCTCTTTTATGAGAGGTATGGAGAAGAGTTACGTCAATGATTACTTTCATGCCTCTGATGGACTTCTGTACCAAATTTTACGTTGATCCACTCAGCCGTTCTCGAGTGATGCGCGTGCAAAGTTGTACACAGACAAACAGACAGACAAAAAAAATGTTTTTGCGCGCAACCGTCATAAACCAGTCTGAAACGCGTTAATAACTCAAAATTCCGTGGAAATTCCGAAAAAACAGTCAAACTTTCATTTTTATATATAGAGAGACAAGCTGTACCCGGCATGCGTTGCAATGCCAATCAAAGAAAGTGTTGGCGTTGAAATTCTGTTTCTTGAAGTGCTTTTGGATACACAACATGTTAACTGCCTCTAAGCTATCATAAAATGGATTTTCTAATTTAGAACCATTCGTGGGAGCGTGCACAACAACTTTCAAAAAGTTTCATCGCTGTCACTCATTTGTTGAATCTAATCGTACGCTACCTATTGTGAAATGGATTTACTAAGTCGAAACCCTTCCCTGGCGTGTACACAATGACTCATCAATGATTCATCGCAATCGGATGAATGGTATATGCACGTATAGGGGTTTTTGTTTAAACGATTCGTGCGCTGTCACTCATTTGTTGAATCTACTTGTGCGCTACCTATTGAGAAATGTATTACTAAGTCGAAGCCCTTCCCTGGCGTGTACACAATAACTCATCAAGGTTTCATCGCAATCGAAGAATGTTATATGAACGCAATAGGGAATTTTGTTGAAACGATTTGCGCGTCGTCACCCATTTGTTGCATCTACTCTTGCGCTACTTATTGTGAAATGGATTTACTAAGTCCCCTTCCCTGGCGGGTACAAAATAACTGATCAATGTTTCATCGCAATCGGATGAATAGTATATGAACGCATACCTGATTTTGTTTAAACGATTCGCACTCCGTCACTCATTTGTTGAATCTACTCGTGCGCTACCTACTGTAAAATGTATTTACTAAGTTAGAAACCGTCACGTAAGTGTCCACAACATCTCACCCAAGTTTCATCGCTATCGTCGTTCATTTGTCGAATCTACTCGTGTGCTACCTACTGTGAAATGTATTTACTAAGCCAGAAACCTTCCTTGGAGTGTCAACCATATTTCACCCAAGTTTCACCGCTAACGGCAGAATGGTATATGACCTTATACGGGACTTTGTTGAAACGCTTCGCGCGTCGTCCCTCATTTGTTGAATCAACTTGTGCGCTGCATATTGTATAGGGGATTTACTAAGCCAGAAATTTTCCATGACGTGTAAACAACATCTCACCCAAGTTTCATAGGTACGGACGAATGGTACATGTATGCATACGGGACTTGGTTGAAACGCTTCGCGTGTCGTCGCTCATTTGTTGATTCTACTCTTGCGATACATATTGTAATATGGATGTACTCAGCCAGAAACCTTCCCTGGAGTGTACACAACATCTCACCCAAGTTTCATCGCAATCCGATGAATGGTATGTGAACGTATACGGGACGTTGTCGAAACGCTTCGCGCGTAGTCACTCATTTGTTGAACATAAACGTGCGCTTCGTATTGTAAAATGGATTTACTTAGCCAGAAACCTTTCCTGGAGTGTACACAACAATTCACCAAACATTTATCACTATCAGACGAATGGTATATGACTTTATAAGGGACTTTGTTGAAACGCTTCGCGTGTCATCGCTCATTTGTTGAATCTACTGGTGCGCTACCTATTGTAAAATGTATGTACTAAGCCAGAAACCTTCCCTGGAGTGTACACAGCATCTCACCCAAGTTTCATCGCTATCGGATGAATGGTATATGAAATTAAATGGGACTTTGTTGAAACGCTTCGCGCGCCGTTGCTGATTTGTTGATTCTACTCGTGCTCTACCTATTTTTAAAGGGATTTACTAAGCTAGAAACCTTCCCTGGAGTGCACACAAAATCTCAGCCTAGTTTCATCGCTATCGGACGAATGGTATATGAACGCAAACGTGACTTTGTTGAAATGCTTCGCGCGTCGTAGCTCATTTGTTGAATCTAATCGTGCGCTGCCTATTGTAAAGTGGATGTACTAAGCCAGAAAATTTCCCTGCAGTGTACACAACATTTTACGCAAGTTTCATAGCTATCGGACGAATGGTATATGAATGCATACGGGACTTTGTTGAAATGCTTCGCGCATCGTCGCTCATTTGTTGAATCTACGCGTGCGCTACCTATTGTAAAATGGATTTACTAAGTCAGAAACCTTCCTTGGAGTGTACTCAACATCTCACCCAAGTTTCATCGCAATCGGACGAATGGTATATGAACACATACGGGACTTTGTTGAAATGCTTCGCGCATCGTCGCTCATTTGTTGAATCTACGCGTGCGCTACCTGTTGTAAAATGGATTTACTAAGTCAGAAACCTTCCTTGGAGTGTACTCAACATCTCACCCAAGTTTCATCGCTATCGGACGAATGGTATATGAACACATACGGGACTTTGTTGAAATGCTTCGCGCATCGTCGCTCATTTGTTGAATCTACGCGTGCGCTACCTATTGTAAAATGGATTTACTAAGTCAGAAACCTTCCTTGGAGTGTACTCAACATCTCACCCAAGTTTCATCGCAATCGGATGGGTGGTATGTGAATGCATAGGAGACATACATACCCACAGACAGACAAACTATCTCGTAACATTGATTTTTATATATATAGATTAGCCTGTGCTTGAGTGCAATAGGGCCGAAATCAGAAGAATGAGCAATACTATCGAAAAGTCATGTAGCCAGCGGTTCCTTCTGGGTCCTAAACTATGTGTATGCAAAATTTGGTTGAGATTGGTGGAACGGTGTAGATTTGTATACGGAACAGACCCACCCACCCACATACAGACTTTCACTTTTATATATAAGGTTACAACGTGTGTAAATCCCAATGTTTACCTTGTTTGTGCTGATGAGCACATAGTTGATAAGAGTGTATTTAACATTTTTTATGGCTTGTCATGTAGCATTTGATGTAATTGATTTTGCTTTACGGACGTCATCGCTGTAAATTTTGTATTAATTGTCAGGACCTAGCTAAATTGATTAACGTTAAATGTAAATAAGGAAATGGTATCATCGCAACTTAGATTTGTTTTTGCCACCCTGTTAAATGTAAATTCTGCTAATAACTTATACTTTGTAACTTGAATCAGGGTTCCTTTTCGTACCATTTTCCTAGCGTTGCTGTTGTTGCTTATCTTTGTAAATTAGACCTTAATTTACAGGTAAGGGCCCTGTTCTTTATTTTTCTTCGTGTATTAGTTAGCGGATTAGCCGATATAAACCCTCCGAACTAGGATAGGTGCTTGCATATTTTATAATAAATGTTTTCACAAGTTTTACATAAGTCTGGATGTATCCTTTCTCAGTCTAGTCTCTTTAGGTGTACTTTCTTGGGCCGTCTATGACCTTAGCCACCATGTTACCACAGATCCCCTGGATCATAGTTTCTCGTGCCGCTCTGGCCTATAAGAAATTCACCTGATCCTCTCGGCACATGGGTCCGGCAGGTGAGGTGTCGGGGAAGTCATTTCGGTTGTTGGCAACCCTGATAGCTCCTCTGACGGGCACACTATGTAGAGATGAAATTATTAGCTCAGGACAGGGAGGCATTGAGCGCTGCATCAATCCAGTCAAAAGACTGAAAACTCAAACAACAACAACAACAACAACATCTACAACAATCCAAAGATTGGCATTACTCAAAACTAAAAACTCAACAAATTTCATATTATTAATTATTTGGTTCTGGGGGTATTTTATCCCTCCCCCGTAGTTACACCATTGGCTATATTAGGAATTTTCTTCAGGTTTGTGTTGGCAATACTGTCTGACACACAGTCTCATTAACCAGAGAGTTCATTACTTTCGTGTACCAGCCTGGTAAATGGCTCCAAGTGTCAAACAGCCACAAGTCTAATGGAGATTTAATTTCCGGTGCAATATTAATCCACTCATCTCATGAAGGTAATGATGGTGTCGGTGGGTGTAATGAGCACATTAGTATATTGAAGACTGCTGAAATGAAGGCTTGTAATGTTACGTGCTTCTCAATCTGGTCATGGGACCTCAATTTTACGTGAAAACGGAATCACCAGATCTGACATTCCACTTAAGTTAGTTGGGCCATTTTAATAACAAATTTATTACGCACAATGTAAAAAATATATACATTACATCAGGCTCAAGAATCCGAGAAAAATTTAGTCAGAGAGACCGCTCTCTTCCTGCACTCCATTGCATGATATGTATCACACTGTTCTCCTCACAAAACACATGTTCACTCATGGTGAAAGGATTTCCTGCTACAAATACGATGATGGAAACCTGCATCGCAAAGCGCGTCAACAGTTGCCTCAGCTCGTATTCTTCTTTCATCCAATCTTTGTTTATCATTGCATCTGTTGTATAGAAGATTTCTTCGATCGAGTCGCTTTTTGATGTGTAACATCTTCCCAGTCGGTTGCTGGATATTTTTGTGGGAGTGATTTTGAAAAATGGGACGGAAGTGGATCGGAACAATCAAGCTGGCAGTGGTGGATCGAACGGAAGTGTGCCCGCTCGATCGATCCAGCTGTCAGTGGTAAGAGGAAACAATGAGGAATGTATATGACATACTGAGCCTCCGTGGCTTAGGCGGCAGTACGCCGGCCTCTCACCGCTGGGTCCGTGGTTCAAATCCCGGTCACTCCATGTGAGATCTGTGCTGGACAAAACGGAGGCAGACAGGTTTTTCTCCGGGTACTCCGGTTTTCCCTGTCACAATTTCATTCCAGCAACACTCTCCACTATCATTTCATTTCATCTGTCATGCATTTAATCATTGCCCCAGAGGAGTGCGTCAGGCCTCGGCAGCCGGCACGTTCATATCCTCGCCGCTAGATGGGGGCTTCATTCATTCCATTCCTGACCCGGTCGGAGACTGGAAGCAGGCTGTGGATTTTCATTTCGTATGACATACTGAACGGTAAACGCTCGTGGGAACTCGGGTGTCTATGAAATTGAGGAAATATCGCTGACCCAATTGTGGGTTTCCGACGAAAGACTCAGCATTTGCTCTTTGTTATTCTTGCATTTATATTAATGTTATTCGGTACTGTCTTTGGCCGTCTTAGTAGAGCAAACGTGTATGTCAGCGCCGGAATATCCCAGGTATTAAAAGCTTTCACAGTATTCCTACAGAACTGTTTTGATATCAGTATTTTTTGTTAAGTTCCCATTGCATTCTCCTTTATACTTTTGCTGTGGAATGCTTCGAGCATACAATTATAATAGTTCTGTGTATGCTGGAGTGTACAGCAGATGCATTTGAAGTCTTAGGTCTTCTACCAAAAATCGAGCAAATTTTGATACCCCTAAAACCCTTTTGAGGTACCTCGGTTTCATGCTTTCCAGTTCTTTCAGCTGTCTACGTGACAGGAAATGCTAAATTAATTCCAAGTCGTATGTGAGGGCCATTTTGGTTAGTTGGTTGGTTCCTCAGTTTAGGGGCTGCGACAACGCGGTTATGTAGCCCAGTGTACTTTGGATGTGTGTAGAATCTGTCTGATAACCGGTGTTAATTGTGATGGCTGTATTAGTGTGTGTTATCTGTAATTCAGTTCATAGAAAACGATACCATCCCGAAGTAATGCATAGGTGGTCCCGGGAATGAAAGAACAGTTAAAGGAGCTCATACACCGCAAGTGAGATATTTTGCACACAGTTAAGTATTAAATCATAGCTTCACTAATATGTAACATAGAATTATGACAATGTAAAAAGTAATATTCAATACATAGGGCTTTTATTTCATATATAAAATCGAACAGTATATAAAGTATTGCGTGATTTATTGATAGGACAATATTTGTGATTTATTAAACGTCATGATTCACAAAAAACACGATTTAACAATAAATATCAGTCTCAATGGATGTATTTTTTCTTTAATATAAAGAAAACACATGAATACCGAGGATGAACGACCATTAATCTTATATTGTCAATAGTATGTTTTTTAAAAGATATTTAGCGGCTTCGGTGGCGTAGTCGGTAACATGCTGAGCTTCTTTGCCCAAGATAGCGGGTTCAAATCCGGCCGAAGTCGTCGGATTTTTTAAGAGCGTTAAAAATCCCTCAGTATGCCTTCCTACGGAGAGGAAGTAAAGCCGGCGGTCCCATGTCATAGATTTATGGCATGTTAAAGAACCTTCCACTAATTACACCTGTGTGAAGCTAAATTGTATAGGTTAAGAATGTAAACAACGCTCTTATTAGGTTCCTACGTTCGTTGCCATGATCCGACTGCGGTGGCGTCTGGTAGCTAAGTTCTGAATTAGTAGTCGTTGATGGTGGCGTTTGGCGACATACGTAGGAACTATTTGAAAAATTCGTAAGTCTGCAGTCCTTACTTGAATTAAAAAATAGATAACACACACTAATACAGTCATCACAATTAACACCGGTTATCAGACAGATCCTACAAACACCCAAAGTACACGGGGCTACATGACCGCGTTGTCACAGCCCCTATACTTAAGAACCAACCAACCAACCAACCTAAAAGATATTTAATTTGTCTTCCAAATATATTTTTTGTTTAATATTCCAAGTAGGCTAGCCTATATCTGAATTATTTTTAATATAATTTTTGAAAGAGGTTCATCCTCCGTATTCATTCGTTTTCTTCACTGGAAAAAAATAATTGCATTCAGACTGGAATTTCTTGTTAAATCGTGTTTTTTTTGTGATTCATGACGTTTAAAAAATCACAAATATTTTCCACCTAATAAACCGCGCAATACTTTATATACTGTTCGCCTTTATATATGAAATAATAGCCCCATGTATTGACTATAACTATGTAAGCTCTCATAATTCCATTTTACATATTAGTGAAGCTATGATTTAATTGTTAACTGTGTGCAACAACTCCCACACGCGCAGTATGCGGCCCCTTAAATTGTCTCGGGTTGCCAATGACCAAGAAGCTCCTATTTGAAGATAAGATTCTTATAACACCAGATATAAAACAACTACTGTAGGCAAATACTGTAGCCTATACAACAACAAACAACCCCTGGCACTACAGCCCATGAAGGGCCTAGGCCTACCAAGCGATCGCTGCCCAGCCATTTGGCCTGCAGATATTGGAGTGACGCGTAATCAGCGCATCGGGTCCCCTCAGCCGTTAATCTTGGTTTTCATGATCGGTGTGCTGCTTCACTGTCAGACAGCTACTCAATTGTCCTCACGAGGCTGAGTGCACCCCGTTCCAACCCTCACGTCAGTTTCTAAAATCCCTGACGGAGCCGGGAATCGAACCCGGGGCCTCCGGGTGAGAGGCAGGCGTGACACCCCAACACTACGGGGCCGGTTACTGTAACCTATATGAAAAGAAATGGGATTGATTTCCAATACGAGTTCACGGGTAGCTTCCTAGTCTGTTGGCTCAGAGTTCGTCTGACTTTAATTATAACTAGTGCTTTTTTTTAGGGGCAACGCGGGGGTACGTACCCCTTAAACAGTTGAAAACTGTTTAAGAAAAAATATTCGTACATTTGTATCTAGTCCGGCAAATATAACTTCCGACTTGAAAAGTTCATCTATCAGCTGGCGTCAACGCGCTGTTCACAACAGCTGGAGGAGATTTCGAGTAATCATCGATTTAAATCGATCTATCGAATCAGTTTATTGGGGAGCGTGATGGCGCTGTGGCTTAGCTGCTCGTCGTTCACCCGGACGGCCGGGGTTCGAATCCCGATGACAGTAGGGTGGAATTTTCACCTGGAAAATCACGTGGCGTCAGGAAGTGCATCCGGTCTTAAATCCCCGGCTGACTGGCAGTCGGTCTGAAAGACTAGACTTTATATCATTTTAAATGCTACAAATGCTGCGTGAACTCAAAGTCCGTTAGCAAGTGCAAACCAAGGTCAAAGGAGGTAGCTGGCTGGATGCCGTCACGCTCACCGGAGCGCGCGGGGAAAGGAGGACGCTCAAGCAGTACTATGACGTCACACACCTCAGTGCATTCTAGGTACATTTCGACCCGTGACCGTAACGTAACGTCAGACCTCAGCGTAACGACGAAGTCGACAAGAACATTTAAAATGATAAAATGATAAAATGAGCCTGGTTGGCTCCGGCGACACCAATTAATTGGGAAACGCCGAGGAAAGTTAGTTTTAAGTTATCGAATCAGTTTCATTTGGTCGGCAACTCGGCACTCCGTTCTTATAAGCACGCAGGCTATTATTTGGAGCCGGGGTAGGTTGTTATTGTGTGCGTGTGGTTAGTTTTGAAGGATGAAGAAAATAACGAACTATTTAACATCCACCCAGGCATCGAAAAAGCTGAAAGTTCATGATTCGAACACAAACAATGACCGGATTTTGCAATTGCAAGATCGTACCGGGTGAGTTAGCCGTGGTCGTTACGGCGTGGCTGCAGGCAGTCGCTCACATCCGGGAGGCGAGGAGGTTTGAATCCCCCCGCCGGCAGCCTTGAAGATGGTTTTCTGTGGTTTCCCATCTTCCTTCCAGGCAAATGCCGGGGTAGATCCCTAACTCTAGGCCACAGCCGCTACCTTCCAATTCCTTGTCCTTACATTCACACTTTCCTCCCCAGACAACACTCCACACGCGACAGTACTTGTAGCTCACCCCATGGGTGTCCGCATAGAAGCAACTACTAACTCTGGCGAGCCGAACATGTCCTCGGACACTCCCGGCACTAAGAGCCATACGCTTTAAAAAATCCAAGATTGAAATGTATTGTCGACAACTGAGAGTCCCCTTAATTCTTTTTTAGAAAAAAAAAGCACTGCTTATCACTTAATGAGGGCTGTGATATTTCGACTCACTTGCGAATTAAAGCGTCCTAACTTACTTAGCACTACAATTCTTGAATAAGCCTGTGAGTATTGTTCGCCTCACTGTTGTCCTTCTATATCGCTAATCTTGTTCAGAACGCGGCGAGGGCAGAGCAAGAGCATTCTTCCATTCCTGCTTTGTTAACGACTTAATTTGCTGTTATAACACTTAAACTTGAAGCTCAAAAACCAACGAAGTGAAATGAATGCAGAGCAGATTATCAAGCTTAAAACGGGTCTTAATTGCTTGGGTTTTTTGTTTCGTTTGGTTGGTATAAGAGTGCTCTACGTCTGTTGTTATAAAATCAGTGCTTGTTAGCTTATAATATACCTCCTAGACACAGGTTTAGAGGAACTAGAAAAATATGCAAGCTACCAGAGCGAGATTAATATTAGTATTAATATAATTGATTAATCTTTATTCACCATCATAATGAACATGTAGGCTGAGGTACGGTACTTATTGTATTTCATGTGGACTAATGGTTTCATATGTACTGGTACCACATTGCATGGTTATGGGAAATACCAGAGGGCCATGTGCCCTAACTTCACCACTAATAAATAAGTAAATAAATAATATTTTCAATAATATATATATTCTTACTTTAGTGGTAGTACCTACATGATTCCGTCTAAAAGATATTCCTCGGCTTCACAGAGATTACCACTATCGTAAGAAAAAAACAAGATGTTCAGTAAAGAACATATAGCCTACTTTCTCCTAAATGCATGGGTATTGTTATAACTCTTTGTCCTTTTCAAGGAGTATGATTGAATGTTGGATGTAGTAGCTTGTTGAAATACAACGTGCTATAGGGATATTAAACATGAATATGAGGTGCCCTTTGCTAGTGCTACCTCTGTACCAAATTTCGTTCATTCGGTTCCACTGTGTTCGAATTAATAGGGGGAATCAATTTTGACAAAAAGATGGCCGACATCCGCAAACTATTAGGCTAATGACCTATTAGATTGGTCAAAGGATGCTCCCTCCATAAAGGTATGTTGTTGCAAAGCTTGGTAGAGATAGGATGGTTATGTTAGTCGTAATTTGATTTAAACTTTAAACATTTGTGTGACCGCCATTACGTTTCTGTCAATACGGCGGCGATATAAATCATGACACTGAGATGCCCTTTGCTAGTGCTATCTCTGTACCAAATTTCGTTCCATTCGGTTTCACCGTGTTTGAATTTATAGGGGGAATCGATTTTGACGCAAAGATGGCCGCCATCCGCAAACTATTAGACGAATGACCTATTAGATTGGTCAAAGGATGCTCCCTCCATAAAGGAATGTAGTTGCAAAATTTGGTAGAGATCGGATGGTTATGTTAGTCGTAATTTGATTTAAGCTTTAAACATTTGTGTGGCCGCCATTACGTTTCTGTCAATATGGCGGCGATATAAATCATGCCACTGAGATGCCCTTTGCTAGTGCTATCTCTGTACCAGGTTTCGTTCCATTCGGTTTCACCGTGTTTGAATTAATAGGGGGAATCGATTTTGACACAAAGATGGCCGCCATCCGCAAACTATTAGGCGAATGACCTATTAGATTGGTCAAAGGATGCTCCCTCCATAAAGGTATGTAGTTGCAAAATTTGGTAGAGATCGGATGATTAGGTTAGTCGTAATTTGATTTAAGCTTTGAACATTTGTGTGACCGCCATTACGTTTCTGTCAATATGGCGGCGATATAAATCATGACACTGAGATGCCCTTTGATAGTGCTATCTCTGCACCAAATTTCGTTCCATTCGGTTTCACCGTGTTTGAATTTATAGGGGGAATCGATTTTGACACAAAGATGGCCGCCATCCGCAAACTATTAGACGAATGACCTATTAGATTGGTCAAAGGATGCTCCCTCCATGAAGGTATGTAGTTGCAAAATTTGGTAGAGATCGGAAGCTTATGTTAGTCGTAATTTAACTTAAGCTTTGAACATTTGTGTGGCCGCCATTACGTTTCTGTCAATATGGCGGCGATATAAAACATGACACTGAGATGCACTTTGCTAGTGCTACCTCTGTACCAAATTTCGTTCCATTCGATTTCACCGTGTTTGAATTAATAGGGGTAATTGATTTTCACACAAAGATGGCCGCCATCCGCAAACTATTAGGCGAATGACCTATTAGATTGGTCAAAGGATGCTCCCTCCATAAAGGTATGTAGTTGCAAAATTTGGTAGAGATCGGATGATTAGGTTAGTCGTAATTTGATTTAAGCTTTGAACATTTGTGTGACCGCCATTACGTTTCTGTCAATATGGCGGCGATATAAATCATGACACTGAGATGCCCTTTGATAGTGCTATCTCTGTACCAAATTTCGTTCCATTCGGTTTCACCGTGTTTGAATTTATAGGGGGAATCGATTTTGACACAAAGATGGCCGCCATCCGCAAACTATTAGACGAATGACCTATTAGATTGGTCAAAGGAAGCTCCCTCCATAAAGGTATGTAGTTGCAAAATTTGGTAGAGATCGGATGGTTATGTTAGTCGTAATTTGATTTAAGCTTAAAACATTTGTGTGGCCACCATTACGTTTCTGTCAATATGGCGGCGATATAAATCATGACACTGAGATGCCCTTTGCTAGTGCTATCTCTGTACCAAATTTCGTTCCATTCGGTTTCACCGTGTTTGAATTAATAGGGGGAATCGATTTTGACACAAAGATGGCCGCCATCCGCAAACTATTGGGCGAATGAACTATTAGATTGGTCAAAGGATGCTCCCTCCATAAAGGTATGTAGTTGCAAAATTTGGTAGAGATCGGATGATTAGGTTAATCGTAATTTGATTTAAGCTTTGAACATTCGTGTGGCCGCCATTACGTTTCAGTCAAGATGGCGGCGATATAAAACATGACACTGAGGTGCCCTTTGTTAGTGCTACCTCTGTACCAAATTTCGTTCCATTCGGTTCCACCGTGTTCGAATTAATAGGGGGAATCAATTTTGATATAAAGATGGCCGCCATCCGCAAACTATTAGGCTAATAACCTATTAGATTGGTCAAAGGATGCTCCATCCATAAAGGTATGTTGTTGCAAAGTTTGGTAGAGATCGGAAGCTTATGTTAGTCGTAATTTAACTTAAGCTTTGAACATTTGTGTGGCCGCCATTACGTTTCTGTCAATATGGCGGCGATATAAAACATGACACTGAGATGCACTTTGCTAGTGCTACCTCTGTACCAAATTTCGTTCCATTCGATTTCACCGTGTTTGAATTAATAGGGGTAATTGATTTTCACACAAAGATGGCCGCCATCCGCAAACTATTAGGCGAATGACCTATTAGATTGGTCAAAGGATGCTCCCTCCATAAAGGTATGTAGTTGCAAAATTTGGTAGAGATCGGATGATTAGGTTAGTCGTAATTTGATTTAAGCTTTGAACATTTGTGTGACCGCCATTACGTTTCTGTCAATATGGCGGCGATATAAATCATGACACTGAGATGCCCTTTGATAGTGCTATCTCTGTACCAAATTTCGTTCCATTCGGTTTCACCGTGTTTGAATTTATAGGGGGAATCGATTTTGACACAAAGATGGCCGCCATCCGCAAACTATTAGACGAATGACCTATTAGATTGGTCAAAGGATGCTCCCTCCATAAAGGTATGTAGTTGCAAAATTTGGTAGAGATCGAATGGTTATGTTAGTCGTAATTTGATTTAAGCTTTAAACATTTGTGTGGCCGCCATTACGTGTCTGTCAATATGGCGGCGATATAAATCATGACACTGAGATGCCCTTTGCTAGTGCTATCTCTGTACCAAATTTCGTTCCATTCGGTTTCACCGTGTTTGAATTAATAGGGGGAATCGATTTTGACACAAAGATGGCCGCCATCCGCAAACTATTAGGTGAATGACCTATTAGATTGGTCAAAGGATGCTCCCTCCATAAAGGTATGTAGTTGCAAAATTTGGTAGAGATCGGATGATTAGGTTAATCGTAATTTGATTTAAGCTTTGAACATTCGTGTGGCCGCCATTACGTTTCAGTCAAGATGGCGGCGATATAAAACATGACACTGAGGTGCCCTTTGTTAGTGCTACCTCTGTACCAAATTTCGTTCCATTCGGTTCCACCGTGTTCGAATTAATAGGGGGAATCAATTTTGATATAACGATGGCCGCCATCCGCAAACTATTAGGCTAATAACCTATTAGATTGGTCAAAGGATGCTCCCTCCATAAAGGTATGTTGTTGCAAAGTTTGGTAGAGATCGGAAGCTTATGTTAGTCGTAATTTAACTTAAGCTTTGAACATTTGTGTGGCCGCTATTACGTTTCTGTCAATATGGCGGCGATATAAAAAATGACACTGAGATGCACTTTGCTAGTGCTACCTCTGTACCAAATTTCGTTCCATTCGATTTCACCGTGTTTGAATTAATAGGGGTAATTGATTTTCACACAAAGATGGCCGCCATCCGCAAACTATTAGGCGAATGACCTATTAGATTGGTCAAAGGATGCTCCCTCCATAAAGGTATGTAGTTGCAAAATTTGGTAGAGATCGGATGATTAGGTTAATCGTAATTTGATTTAAGCTTTGAACATTCGTGTGGCCGCCATTACGTTTCAGTCAAGATGGCGGCGATATAAAACATGACACTGAGGTGCCCTTTGTTAGTGCTACCTCTGTACCAAATTTCGTTCCATTCGGTTCCACCGTGTTCGAATTAATAGGGGGAATCAATTTTGATATAAAGATGGCCGCCATCCGCAAACTATTAGGCTAATAACCTATTAGATTGGTCAAAGGATGCTCCCTCCATAAAGGTATGTTGTTGCAAAGTTTGGTAGAGATCGGAAGCTTATGTTAGTCGTAATTTAACTTAAGCTTTGAACATTTGTGTGGCCGCCATTACGTTTCTGTCAATATGGCGGCGATATAAAACATGACACTGAGATGCACTTTGCTAGTGCTACCTCTGTACCAAATTTCGTTCCATTCGATTTCACCGTGTTTGAATTAATAGGGGTAATTGATTTTCACACAAAGATGGCCGCCATCCGCAAACTATTAGGCGAATGACCTATTAGATTGGTCAAAGGATGCTCCCTCCATAAAGGTATGTAGTTGCAAAATTTGGTAGAGATCGGATGATTAGGTTAGTCGTAATTTGATTTAAGCTTTGAACATTTGTGTGACCGCCATTACGTTTCTGTCAATATGGCGGTGATATAAATCATGACACTGAGATGCCCTTTGATAGTGCTATCTCTGTACCAAATTTCGTTCCATTCGGTTTCACCGTGTTTGAATTTATAGGGGGAATCGATTTTGACACAAAGATGGCGGCCATCCGCAAACTATTAGACGAATGACCTATTAGATTGGTCAAAGGATGCTCCCTCCATAAAGGTATGTAGTTGCAAAATTTGGTAGAGATCGAATGGTTATGTTAGTCGTAATTTGATTTAAGCTTTAAACATTTGTGTGGCCGCCATTACGTGTCTGTCAATATGGCGGCGATATAAATCATGACACTGAGATGCCCTTTGCTAGTGCTATCTCTGTACCAAATTTCGTTCCATTCGGTTTCACCGTGTTTGAATTAATAGGGGGAATCGATTTTGACACAAAGATGGCCGCCATCCGCAAACTATTAGGTGAATGACCTATTAGATTGGTCAAAGGATGCTCCCTCCATAAAGGTATGTAGTTGCAAAATTTGGTAGAGATCGGATGATTAGGTTAGTCGTAATTTGATTTAAGCTTTGAACATTTGTGTGACCGCCATTACGTTTCTGTCAATATGGCGGCGATATAAATCATGACACTGAGATGCCCTTTGATAGTGCTATCTCTGCACCAAATTTCGTTCCATTCGGTTTCACCGTGTTTGAATTTATAGGGGGAATCGATTTTGACACAAAGATGGCCGCCATCCGCAAACTATTAGACGAATGACCTATTAGATTGGTCAAAGGATGCTCCCTCCATGAAGGTATGTAGTTGCAAAATTTGGTAGAGATCGGAAGCTTATGTTAGTCGTAATTTAACTTAAGCTTTGAACATTTGTGTGGCCGCCATTACGTTTCTGTCAATATGGCGGCGATATAAAACATGACACTGAGATGCACTTTGCTAGTGCTACCTCTGTACCAAATTTCGTTCCATTCGATTTCACCGTGTTTGAATTAATAGGGGTAATTGATTTTCACACAAAGATGGCCGCCATCCGCAAACTATTAGGCGAATGACCTATTAGATTGGTCAAAGGATGCTCCCTCCATAAAGGTATGTAGTTGAAAAATTTGGTAGAGATCGGATGATTAGGTTAGTCGTAATTTGATTTAAGCTTTGAACATTTGTGTGACCGCCATTACGTTTCTGTCAATATGGCGGCGATATAAATCATGACACTGAGATGCCCTTTGATAGTGCTATCTCTGTACCAAATTTCGTTCCATTCGGTTTCACCGTGTTTGAATTTATAGGGGGAATCGATTTTGACACAAAGATGGCCGCCATCCGCAAACTAGTAGACGAATGACCATTAGATTGGTCAAAGGAAGCTCCCTCCATAAAGGTATGTAGTTGCAAAATTTGGTAGAGATCGGATGGTTATGTTAGTCGTAATTTGATTTAAGCTTTAAACATTTGTGTGGCCACCATTACGTTTCTGTCAATATGGCGGCGATATAAATCATGACACTGAGATGCCCTTTGCTAGTGCTATCTCTGTACCAAATTTCGTTCCATTCGGTTTCACCGTGTTTGAATTAATAGGGGGAATCGATTTTGACACAAAGATGGCCGCCATCCGCAAACTATTGGGCGAATGACCTATTAGATTGGTCAAAGGATGCTCCCTCCATAAAGGTATGTAGTTGCAAAATTTGGTAGAGATCGGATGATTAGGTTAATCGTAATTTGATTTAAGCTTTGAACATTCGTGTGGCCGCCATTACGTATCAGTCAAGATGGCGGCGATATAAAACATGACACTGAGGTGCCCTTTGTTAGTGCTACCTCTGTACCAAATTTCGTTCCATTCGGTTCCACCGTGTTCGAATTAATAGGGGGAATCAATTTTGATATAAAGATGGCCGCCATCCGCAAACTATTAGGCTAATAACCTATTAGATTGGTCAAAGGATGCTCCCTCCATAAAGGTATGTTGTTGCAAAGTTTGGTAGAGATCGGAAGCTTATGTTAGTCGTAATTTAACTTAAGCTTTGAACATTTGTGTGGCCGCCATTACGTTTCTGTCAATATGGCGGCGATATAAAACATGACACTGAGATGCACTTTGCTAGTGCTACCTCTGTACCAAATTTCGTTCCATTCGATTTCACCGTGTTTGAATTAATAGGGGTAATTGATTTTCACACAAAGATGGCCGCCATCCGCAAACTATTAGGCGAATGACCTATTAGATTGGTCAAAGGATGCTCCCTCCATAAAGGTATGTAGTTGCAAAATTTGGTAGAGATCGGATGATTAGGTTAATCGTAATTTGATTTAAGCTTTGAACATTCGTGTGGCCGCCATTACGTTTCAGTCAAGATGGCGGCGATATAAAACATGACACTGAGGTGCCCTTTGTTAGTGCTACCTCTGTACCAAATTTCGTTCCATTCGGTTCCACCGTGTTCGAATTAATAGGGGGAATCAATTTTGATATAAAGATGGCCGCCATCCGCAAACTATTAGGCTAATAACCTATTAGATTGGTCAAAGGATGCTCCCTCCATAAAGGTATGTTGTTGCAAAGTTTGGTAGAGATCGGAAGCTTATGTTAGTCGTAATTTAACTTAAGCTTTGAACATTTGTGTGGCCGCCATTACGTTTCTGTCAATATGGCGGCGATATAAAACATGACACTGAGATGCACTTTGCTAGTGCTACCTCTGTACCAAATTTCGTTCCATTCGATTTCACCGTGTTTGAATTAATAGGGGTAATTGATTTTCACACAAAGATGGCCGCCATCCGCAAACTATTAGGCGAATGACCTATTAGATTGGTCAAAGGATGCTCCCTCCATAAAGGTATGTAGTTGCAAAATTTGGTAGAGATCGGATGATTAGGTTAGTCGTAATTTGATTTAAGCTTTGAACATTTGTGTGACCGCCATTACGTTTCTGTCAATATGGCGGCGATATAAATCATGACACTGAGATGCCCTTTGATAGTGCTATCTCTGTACCAAATTTCGTTCCATTCGGTTTCACCGTGTTTGAATTAATAGGGGGAATCGATTTTGACACAAAGATGGCCGCCATCCGCAAACTATTAGGTGAATGACCTATTAGATTGGTCAAAGGATGCTCCCTCCATAAAGGTATGTAGTTGCAAAATTTGGTAGAGATCGGATGATTAGGTTAGTCGTAATTTGATTTAAGCTTTGAACATTTGTGTGACCGCCATTACGTTTCTGTCAATATGGCGGCGATATAAATCATGACACTGAGATGCCCTTTGATAGTGCTATCTCTGCACCAAATTTCGTTCCATTCGGTTTCACCGTGTTTGAATTTATAGGGGGAATCGATTTTGACACAAAGATGGCCGCCATCCGCAAACTATTAGACGAATGACCTATTAGATTGGTCAAAGGATGCTCCCTCCATGAAGGTATGTAGTTGCAAAATTTGGTAGAGATCGGAAGCTTATGTTAGTCGTAATTTAACTTAAGCTTTGAACATTTGTGTGGCCGCCATTACGTTTCTGTCAATATGGCGGCGATATAAAACATGACACTGAGATGCACTTTGCTAGTGCTACCTCTGTACCAAATTTCGTTCCATTCGATTTCACCGTGTTTGAATTAATAGGGGTAATTGATTTTCACACAAAGATGGCCGCCATCCGCAAACTATTAGGCGAATGACCTATTAGATTGGTCAAAGGATGCTCCCTCCATAAAGGTATGTAGTTGCAAAATTTGGTAGAGATCGGATGATTAGGTTAGTCGTAATTTGATTTAAGCTTTGAACATTTGTGTGACCGCCATTACGTTTCTGTCAATATGGCGGCGATATAAATCATGACACTGAGATGCCCTTTGATAGTGCTATCTCTGTACCAAATTTCGTTCCATTCGGTTTCACCGTGTTTGAATTTATAGGGGGAATCGATTTTGACACAAAGATGGCCGCCATCCGCAAACTAGTAGACGAATGACCATTAGATTGGTCAAAGGAAGCTCCCTCCATAAAGGTATGTAGTTGCAAAATTTGGTAGAGATCGGATGGTTATGTTAGTCGTAATTTGATTTAAGCTTTAAACATTTGTGTGGCCACCATTACGTTTCTGTCAATATGGCGGCGATATAAATCATGACACTGAGATGCCCTTTGCTAGTGCTATCTCTGTACCAAATTTCGTTCCATTCGGTTTCACCGTGTTTGAATTAATAGGGGGAATCGATTTTGACACAAAGATGGCCGCCATCCGCAAACTATTGGGCGAATGACCTATTAGATTGGTCAAAGGATGCTCCCTCCATAAAGGTATGTAGTTGCAAAATTTGGTAGAGATCGGATGATTAGGTTAATCGTAATTTGATTTAAGCTTTGAACATTCGTGTGGCCGCCATTACGTTTCAGTCAAGATGGCGGCGATATAAAACATGACACTGAGGTGCCCTTTGTTAGTGCTACCTCTGTACCAAATTTCGTTCCATTCGGTTCCACCGTGTTCGAATTAATAGGGGGAATCAATTTTGATATAAAGATGGCCGCCATCCGCAAACTATTAGGCTAATAACCTATTAGATTGGTCAAAGGATGCTCCCTCCATAAAGGTATGTTGTTGCAAAGTTTGGTAGAGATCGGAAGCTTATGTTAGTCGTAATTTAACTTAAGCTTTGAACATTTGTGTGGCCGCCATTACGTTTCTGTCAATATGGCGGCGATATAAAACATGACACTGAGATGCACTTTGCTAGTGCTACCTCTGTACCAAATTTCGTTCCATTCGATTTCACCGTGTTTGAATTAATAGGGGTAATTGATTTTCACACAAAGATGGCCGCCATCCGCAAACTATTAGGCGAATGACCTATTAGATTGGTCAAAGGATGCTCCCTCCATAAAGGTATGTAGTTGCAAAATTTGGTAGAGATCGGATGATTAGGTTAGTCGTAATTTGATTTAAGCTTTGAACATTTGTGTGACCGCCATTACGTTTCTGTCAATATGGCGGCGATATAAATCATGACACTGAGATGCCCTTTGATAGTGCTATCTCTGTACCAAATTTCGTTCCATTCGGTTTCACCGTGTTTGAATTTATAGGGGGAATCGATTTTGACACAAAGATGGCCGCCATCCGCAAACTATTAGACGAATGACCTATTAGATTGGTCAAAGGATGCTCCCTCCATAAAGGTATGTAGTTGCAAAATTTGGTAGAGATCGAATGGTTATGTTAGTCGTAATTTGATTTAAGCTTTAAACATTTGTGTGGCCGCCATTACGTGTCTGTCAATATGGCGGCGATATAAATCATGACACTGAGATGCCCTTTGCTAGTGCTATCTCTGTACCAAATTTCGTTCCATTCGGTTTCACCGTGTTTGAATTAATAGGGGGAATCGATTTTGACACAAAGATGGCCGCCATCCGCAAACTATTAGGTGAATGACCTATTAGATTGGTCAAAGGATGCTCCCTCCATAAAGGTATGTAGTTGCAAAATTTGGTAGAGATCGGATGATTAGGTTAATCGTAATTTGATTTAAGCTTTGAACATTCGTGTGGCCGCCATTACGTTTCAGTCAAGATGGCGGCGATATAAAACATGACACTGAGGTGCCCTTTGTTAGTGCTACCTCTGTACCAAATTTCGTTCCATTCGGTTCCACCGTGTTCGAATTAATAGGGGGAATCAATTTTGATATAACGATGGCCGCCATCCGCAAACTATTAGGCTAATAACCTATTAGATTGGTCAAAGGATGCTCCCTCCATAAAGGTATGTTGTTGCAAAGTTTGGTAGAGATCGGAAGCTTATGTTAGTCGTAATTTAACTTAAGCTTTGAACATTTGTGTGGCCGCTATTACGTTTCTGTCAATATGGCGGCGATATAAAAAATGACACTGAGATGCACTTTGCTAGTGCTACCTCTGTACCAAATTTCGTTCCATTCGATTTCACCGTGTTTGAATTAATAGGGGTAATTGATTTTCACACAAAGATGGCCGCCATCCGCAAACTATTAGGCTAATGACCTATTTCTTCGGTAAAAGGATGCTCCCTCTATAAAGGTATGTTGTTGCAAAATTTGATAGAGATCGGATGATTAGGTTAATCGTAATTTGATTTAAGCTTTGAACATTTGTGTGGCGCCATTATGTTTCCGTCAAGATGGCGGCGATATAAAACATGACACTGAGGTGCCTTTTGTTAGTACTACATCTGAACCAAATTTCGTTCCATTCGGTTGCACCCTGTTCGAATTAATAGGGGGAATCGATTTTGACACAAAGATGGCCGCCGTCCGCAAACTATTACGCTGATGACCTATTAGTTTGGTCAAAGGATGCTCCCCCAAAAAAGGTATGTTGTTGCAAAATTTGGTAGAGATCGGATGATTAGGTTAGTCGTAATTTGATTTAAGCTTTGAACATTTGTGTGGCCGCCATTACGTTTCCGTCAAGATGGCGGCGATATAAAACATGTCACTGAGGTGTCCTTTGCTAGTGCTACCTTTGTACCAAATTTCGTTCAATTCGCATTCACCGTGTTCGAATTGATAGGGGGGGACAGACATTCAGAGTACACACACTCACACACACACACACAGACTCACACACATACATACACACACACACACACACACACAGCCAGACACACTTTTTTCGCCCTGTGTTGATCTCATAAGTCTACTTTCATTTTTTGCAAAAATCGAAAGTAGGCTAATATTTTGCATTGAAAAGGGGAAAAAACTTAAATACCTAAGCTCAACAGCCTGTTTTCATATATTCTACTAGACTGTTCCATTTAAAAAAAATCCTCTCGGCACGCCGGAAGGCGGAGGTAGATTTCACCGGGCAAACTAGGGGATAGGCTATAATAGGCAAAATATGCAGGTTTTCGTAGGAGGATCAGACCTCATTTATTGCGAGAAAGTATTTTACACTTGGAGGTTAGTTAACATTTTTTCGTCTTTCTATGCATATTTTGAACATTTTACTGTCTTATGGGGATGGTAACCTTCTTGTCATTTGGGGTTGATTTTTATTATTTATACTTGTGATCACACTGTCCTTATGCAAGGTTCGGAACTAATGTGTAACTATCTAACAGTCTGTTACTTCTTCACGCAAAATTTTATATCCCGCAGAGATTTTGGTTGGTTCCTCAGTTTAGGGGATGCGACAAGGTGGTCATGTAACCCCGTGTACATTGGGTGTGTGTAGAATCTGTCTGATAAACGGTGTTATTTGTGATGACTGTATTAGTCTGTAATTCAGGTAAGGTCTGCAGACGGTCAATTTTAAGTAGTAGTACCTAATTTTGTACCAATTACTAACGTCAACGACACCTAGCTGTGAACTTGGCTGCTAGATGCCACCGCAACCAGCAACTTGCAACGAACGTTGTAACTTCCCCTCCGAAGGAAAGCATGCTGACGGATTTTTAGTGCTCTTAGAAAATCCGGCGACTGGGGCCGGCTATGAACCAGCGACCTTGGGCATAGAAGTTCAGCATGCTACCAGTTGGCCGCTTCCCTCATAGTCAGATGGAACAAGAAGTTCCGTGACGAACTAAAGAGCCTACTTTTCTTAAAATTAAGAATCAGGTCATAGATTAATCTACAGTATATGAACCTATCTAGAATAATGACGAAATTAAGTGGTAATATCGAAATGTCTTAATTAGTTCGAAATAAGGTATACTAGGCATAATGTAGCCTAATAGAGCAATACAGTTGGCAGCTCTGGTGACTGAATACATTCTTACTTCCATCTCCTAAGGTACAGAATACAAAATGTGGTTTAAGTCCAAAGGACGTTACATGGATTTAGACATAGGATCTATTAGTACACGTAAAATCATGTTGGCAACAATGTCATGCGAGTGCTGGTCAGAAATAATCTGAAATATTATATCTTTTTGTGCCAATTTTGGATGAAATCCATTTGTTGGTATAGAAGTTATATGTATTTAAAAATTGGTCCTATCAGCAGGCTTAGAATCATGTTGGTAGAACAAACGTACATAAGTTACTCCAAATTAAAGTAAAATGTCAGGTAATTTACGTGTGCATAGTTTAAAGCTGTCGGCTTGCACACTTTCAGATATATTTGGATACAAAATAGAGAGCAATTATTAACAGTTGGAAGCCCTGGTGGCTCTTAAGAATAAACTCAGTCATATCTGTTTATGTACACTTATTACATACAAAATTTGGTTGAAATCCAATTGATAGTGTAGAAGTTATATGCATTTAAAAATTGGACTTATCAGAAGGCTTAAAATTATTTTGGCAACGCTGTCATGTATGGCCACCTGGAAATTAAACTGAAATAGTATTATCTACATGTGTGCCAATTTTAGAATAGCTCCCATGTATACCTTCCAAGATATCCAACATGGAGCTCAAATTTCTAGTGCGTTTTTTTAGCAGTTGGTAGCACTGGCATCTTTTTCAAATATGGGCCTGAGATATTCCGGTATACATCTTTACTCATACTAAATTTGGTTTCGATTGCTGCAGCCGTTTAGGAGTTAATATGGGGGGACACACACACACAGCCAGACAGACAGAAGGACAGACAGACAGACAGACAGACAGACAGAAGGACAGTCACATTTTCCCGGATATACCTCATAAGTCTACTTTTTCCTCATTTTTTAGCCTATTTTCAATTTTGAAAAAATAGGCTTATGAGATCACCTTTTGTCCGTGTGTGTGTGAGTGTGTGTGTGTGTGATTCGTGTGTGGGTCCCCCCCTAATAAAATCTAAACGGCAGGAGCGATTTCAATGAAACTCGGAAAGTTCATAGCACTATTCCTGGCGACCTCGACCGCGCCCTTCAAATTTTGTTACGACTCACCAAACCAACATGGCGGCTGTGCGAAATATTTCACCAGCATTCAATATCTCCGAAACTATTACCGTGACATTTTTTAATTTGATAGAGGGAACTACTATAAGTTCACTTATGTGACTTTTGAAAACCTGGTAACTACAAAACCAACATGGAGGCCAAGCGAATTTGCGACTTTTAAATAGACGTTTCTCGCGATTTGACCAACCAAACGCAATGAAACTTGGTACAGTATATGTTTATATACATTGTAATGCTCCGACATCTAACTTCGTTCAATTGTTCACATAATCACAAGATGGCGGATGTGCGAAATATTACACCGGCATTCTATATCTCTGAAACTATTAGCGGTAAAACCCTGAAATTTTGTACGGAGATAAAGGGCACTACTGGAAGTCCATCTATAAGACTTTCAAAAACCGGTTAACTACAAAACGATCATGGCGGCCAAGCGAATTTGAAAATTTTAAATAGACCTTTCTCGCGATTTAATGTTCCAAGCGCACTGAAACCTGGTACAGGAAATATTTATACACATTGTAATCCACTGGTATCTAATTTAGTTCAATTGTTTACATAACCTCAAGATGGCGGCAGTGCGAATTTTAAAATTAAGTTTTTATTTCTTGTGATATAGTCATGCGATCGTAGTGAAAGTTTGAATAATGAACCTACGCAATAATTTTCCTTTAATGGTACATGACTCTATGGCCTATACATTTAACAATCCAACATGGCGACCATCCGAATTATTTAGACGATACTGAATATCTACGAATCTATTTTAGCAATCAAACTGCATTTTTTAATGTTCATAGGGGCTATGAAGTTAAGTTCACCTATAGGACTTTAAATAACCTGGTGATCACAAATCCAACATGGCGGTGACGCGAATTATAAATATTCACATGGACGTTTCTCGCAATTTAACCATCCGCGTTCAGTGGAACTTGGTACAGTAAATCCTTATACGAATGTTAATCCACTGGCATCTAATTTATTTCAATTGTTTCCATAACCTTAAGATGGCAGCTGTGCAAAATTTTTCTTGTGTCCTAATTATGCGATTGAAGTTTGAATACTACACGTTCACAATAATCTGCATGTAACAGTACATAACTCTACGACCTACATATATAAAATCCAACATGGCGACCATCCGAAATATTTAGTCGGTTCTCAATATCTACGAATCTATTACAGCAATCAAACAGAAATTGTGTATGTTGATAGAGGCAATTAACATAAGTAGGATATATGAAAATAGGCTGTATAGTTCTTCACGGAACTACTTGTTGAAAAGTGTAAAAAGTAGGCTAAAAATGAATGTGATCTCGTCAATGGCGTTGTCTTGGCAACCTCTGATAGATCATCCCTCATCAATTTAAAAGCGTTGTTATGGTAACCTCTGATGGCACTTGACATTTTTTAACATTCCGAAATCATTTTTCTCATCCCTTGGCGTAATGGTGGGTCATATCAAAAATTCTTTCAGACAAAAGTTTTAGGTAATTATTAGGGGAATATTTTCCATTTTGTACGGTTTTGATATTGTGCCTATTAAGAGAGATATGATTAATGTTTCCCGAAAAACCCACTTTTTTCCACCCCTTTGGTCAATGGTTGGTGCTATCGCAAAACTTATTTGACATAAATTTTTGGCACTTATCCGACACATATTATGAACTTTGAATGGGTTCAATATTTCACGTATTAAGAGAGTTATGGCGAAATTTCACTTTTTCGAAGAAAAAAAAAGCCCCCCATTTTCACCCCCTTGGACCGATTTTGCCCATTAACGAACTCGACCGAGATTTTATAGGGATACATATTATGTAAAAGATTCAAAGTGATTGGTGAAAAATTACGGCAGTTATCGTGTCCACAAGAAACTGATATATATATATATACAGGGTGTATTTGATATGATGGAAGTCCTTTACACTGGTGATAGAAGATGGTATTCTAAGCAAATATCTTCATGAAATTAAGTCGGATCTTAATTAGTGTAGGTGGAATTAAATCACAAAAATCGTCGGTCAATATCTTGGAAACGGGCTTTCACTTCGTTCCCCTCAGCAGCAGAGCTGACTTCTCCCCGTCACCCTCCCCTCCTACGCTGAGGAATGTTGACCAGAGTCTGCAGTTGAGTGACCTCCTCGCCTTGTCTGCCAATGACATTGAAATACACAAACCGAGCCTATGAACAGCTGATTCACACCTTCATGGGGAGTGGCTACATGACTAGTGATGGTGGATCTGTCTAGGATTTTGCCAGCTTCATGGACTATGCATAGAAAATAGAAATCCTAAAGATTTGGTAAATTAATTTAAGGAACTGTTGGTCTATCTTTGTGTGAAGATAGTGCAACAACTCTAATAAACATATTAATAATACTAATAATAGTAATAATAGGCTTTTAGACACACTAACAGACTGGCTGCGTGGCTCAGCGGTAACGTTCTCGCTTGCTGGGCCCTAGGTTGCAGGTTCGTATCCTGGCGCAGTCAGCAGGCATTTGAGGGTGCGCAAATGCGAGGGAGCCGTGTCAGTACATTTACTGGCACGTTAAAAATCCCCTTCGGGGCAAAATTCCGGCACCCCGGCGTCTCTAAAAGCCACGGTAGTTAAAAGGGACGTAAAACCAATAACATTATTATTAGACACACTAACTTCTTTTATGTTTTTTTTTTTGTATGTCGAGTTGCCAGACTTTAATGTACGTAGGATTTCTTGTATGTGCCATGAAATCCATGGAGATGATCGTATTAGATCCTATTCATTTACTACATGACTGAACGTAGATCGCACCCTCGGGAAGGTTAGCACTCTACCAACAGAACTACACATGCTGACTCTTATTATTATTAGACTATTATTATTATTATTATTATTAGACTATTATTATTATTATTATTATTATAACACTGTATTATAACAATGTATTTGTATTTTATTTTCATTTTCGTGTATTTTCATATGTATTTACATTGTTGATGGACCAATAAATCAATCCCCCCCCCCCCCCCCTCTCTAGTTAATGGCCACCCGAGGGCTGGAGATGGGATGGGACAATTCACAATATGAACTGTGGTACCGAACTAGTATTAAATCTTGGAAGTAGTTTTCCATGGGTTCCCACTTCTACCCCAGGCAAATGTCGGGATTGTTCCTAACTTAAGGCCACGGCCGCCTTCTTCTCAATAATCATAACCGCTGGCAGTGCAGCCCATGAAGGGCCTAGGCCTACCAAGCGACCGCTGTCCAGCCATTTGGCCTGCAGATATTAGGGTGACGCGTGGTCAGTGCATCGGGTCCCCTCGGCCATTAATCTTGATTTTCTTGACTCGGGCACTGCCTCACTGTCAGACAGCTACTCAATTGCCCCCACGAGGCTTAGTGCACTGCGTTCCAGCCCTCACGTCAGTTTCTAATATCCCTGATGGAGCCAGTATCGAACCCATGGCCTCCAGGTGAGAGGCAGTTGCACTGCCCCAGCACCACAGGGCCGGCGCCTTCTTCCGAATCCTCACCTGGATTACAAATACCCACATTACTACAGAAACCACAAAACACAGGTTATCTCACAAATTCTACCCACACCCAGCTACATGGGGCTAAATGACCAAAATCGCCAAGCCTCTCAAACAAAACATCAAGTATTTTACTTCCGTCCTAAATGCCTAGTTCTGAACAGACTACGGGATGTCGGAATTTTGTCACACTGCATTTCATTAAGTGAATGTTTTTAGTATTTTCAGAAACTAGTCAACAGAAGGTCCGACACGGACGCCAATGATACATCAGGGCTGAGTATCGGAATTATTTTATACATGAACATCAATCAATGAATTCCACACTTACAAAGTAGGCTACACAATACTACCGATCCTAACGTCCCAAGCCATTGCGTGCGTTGTCAACAACAACAACAACAACAAGAACAACGGCAATACACATTTTCTTACGAGACGGTAGAGCTCATCCTCATAACAGCTGATAGCCTACCACCCCTCAAGTCAACCGGTAAGGTCAATGCTCCGATTACGTAACAACTTCCCCTTCGCGCGTCGTCTCTCCTGGCTCCGCCTCGTTTACCCCAGCCTGCCGCACCACTTTCTGCCTGATTAGTTTCTGAAATAACTAAAAACATTGACTTTTTAATGATTAATTATCAATTTCAAGATAGGTGACAAATTTTTTACCTAGGAAGCTTAGAATAGTCTCTTCTATCACCAGTGTAACGGACTTCCATCATATCAAATACACCCTGTATATAGATAGATACATATATACATAAATTATATATAAACTTTCGAACTGACGGTGGTTTTTGGGTCTGGGGGATGTGAATCGCGAAGATATGTCGAAATTTTCCGGAAGTCGAAACATGGTACCCATTGCAATAGTTAGCTTTCTAATGAAATCTACCTAACTCTCCCGCCTATTAACAAGATTTTCCATGTGATGTACTAAATAACTTTTGGTAAAGACCTACATTGTGATGGAGTATAGAGCAACAATTTCAAACTCAGGATGTCTACCAAAACTAACAGATTTCCCTATCAATTTCCTGATTTTTCCAGGATAAATCAGAAAATTCCCTGAATATCAGAGTGTGTACTTAAATAGCATTTCAAAAAGTGCTCGCACAATAAAGGATAGCATGACAAAGTTTAAAATGCAAATATATATTGTGCCAATTACTGAATTTTTCATCCAGAAAAACGATTTTACTTGTGAGACTTGAACGTAGCTCGTTGAGAGTAATGTTCTCAAAAATCATACAGTTACACATTTATATACAAATACACAGAGTACACATGTAATGTGTGTGTTCTATCTTGCAAGAAACTAGAGCTTACTGATTTAACGTCAGTACAAACATACATCTACAACAATAATCACCAGAATATACTTTTCCCCCATCAAAATTTAAATGAGGGACAGATGACCTCGTAGTTCCTCCCCTTAAAACAGCAATAACTAACTAAAAAATGTAAATGCTTAATCTCCAATTATTCAAGGTTGGACCTTGTAAAAGTAAAAATTCCCTGTGTGTCATTAAAATACCCTGATATGTACCGACTCTTTGAGTTCGTTGCAGTCAATTGCTACATGTTTCCCGCAACACCCCCTAGTGCAGCGAATCCACGACCTACTAGCCGGGCTGTGCCAAGCTGACACTCGAAACACCTTTCTGTGGCTTCCAAGCCACATGGGAATTGTGGGAAATGAGTTAGCAGATCAAGCTGCAAAAGAGGCGGTATCACTACCACCTCGACCAATGGAGGTACCCGCTAGAGATATTCGCTCTCAGTTACGCCTTCAAGTTCTGGCTTTTTGGAAGAGTCAGTGGCTAGCTGACCAACTGCCCAGTAAACTGAGAGCGATCAAGGGAACTACTCGTGTGTGGCGGAGCTCTTTCCGGTCACGGAGAGAGTCCGTCATTTTGTGTAGGCTAAGGATAGGTCATACAAGATCCCCCCCACTCGTACCTAATGAGAAGGGAAGACCCCCCGCTTTGTACCTGTGGAGCCGTTTTCACCGTGGCCCACATTTTAACCGAATGTGTGGATCTTGCTGACTTACGAAGAAACCTTGGTTTGCAGATGACACTCAAACTTATATTAGCCGATGATGCGGTGGCTGCTGATCGCGTTATCCGCTTTATAAGTGTGAGTGGGTTAGGGCCAGCAATCTAAATTTTCCAGTGTAAATTGACTCAACGACTTGTTCGTTTTAGAACGATTTTTTCCCCGTAATTTTTGTTTATTTTTATAATGTTTTAATTTTATTTTATTTTTGTTTTATTAATTTTTGGTCTTTTTAAATTGAGGTGTCCAGCTCAAAATTTTAAATTCAATTCCAAATTTGTATTCTTTAATCTGTGTTAAGAGGGGAAGATGACCACGTAGGTCCGCCCCTTAAAACAACAATAACTAAAATACCCTGATGATTCCCTGAGTTTTCCATTATTTAAAAATTCCCTGAGTATTCCGTGATTTCCATGTTTTCCAGAGTAGTAGTTTAACCTTTTACTTGCGATTATTTCCAGATCATGTGCTGAGTTATATTCACACATCTTAGACTCGAAATGAATTTAACATTTTCTCCATTCCCACATTAGTTCCTTTTATTACAAACTTGCAGCCCACCCGGGCTTCGCCCGGTATCTTGAACGGTTTACCCAGCATAAGCTTAAAAGGCACACGGACGTCAGGTCCCAAACGCATTTCAGAAAAGCCGAGGTGAACAGCGAAACTCCAAACACATTATAATCTTCTCTGAAGTTTTACCTCGACACGACTCCATAGTTTGCTGCTGACCGAAGCTGGGGTGATAGGCTCGCTCGCTAGCTGGTAAACTCACTTCGAATCTAGTAATTTAAAATTTCCACTGGAGATTGTTGGAAGAAATGATAGCGTAAAACACTTATAGTGGGCGATGTATTAAATATAGAGATATGCTGCCCCGGACTTTTTTGTAGAACTTTTCATGCTGAACAATTCTTAGACTCATAGTATATAGATATTATTAACGGTTTACACAGCGTAAGCTTAAAAGGCGCACGGACGGCAGGTTTTCCTTCGACTCGATTCACTGAAATCGTTACTGCTCGGGTTTCTTTGTTCATAAATGAATGGCTGCCTGAGGTTGGTTGGTTACAGTGATTTCACTTCTGACCGCTAGATAGCTCTAGTGTAGCACTTAAAACGTCAAGTCGGAAGTAATGATCCCGGAAGTATAATAATGGACATCTCTTGTTGCCCAAATATATGGAAGTGTTTGCTGTGGAGACCAGTCACTGTCAAAGTGCTTCAACGAGTAATTAATTTGTTAAGCAAGACAGCCTCGTGGTGCAATGCCTAGCGTTGTTGGCACTGAGGGCCTATTTTGACACCCGACTCTGCCAATAAAATAATCTGATCTGAGGGCTGGAACGGGGCACATTCCGCCTCGCGAGGAAGAACTGAGAAAAGGTGCGTTCGATTTTTACCTCAGCCATCCTAGAAGTAGTTTTCCGACGTTTCCCACGTCCACCCCAGGAAAATGCCAGGACGTTTCTTCCTAATTTATCCATTATGTAGTTAGGTGGTCTACTGTTACGTAAGTTAATACCACTCCAAAGTATATTGAGTACCTAGGGATTGCTGTTGTTTGAGTCTTCAGACTATTGACTGGTTTGATGCAGCCCTGCACGCCCCCTGTCCTGAGCTAATCGTTTAATCTCTACATTGCAACCACACCCTACATCCGAGGCAATCCGTTTAACATATTCTAACCATGATCTACCCCTACAGTTCTTGTCCTCGACCCTTCCTTCCATAACTAAGATTGCTATTCCTGGGTGTCTTAGTATGTAGCCTATGTATCCTATGTAACCTATCTCTTTTCTTCATTAGCAGTCGCCAGAAACATCACTCATCTCCCACTCTCAATACCGCTTCGTTTGTAACCCTATCTAACCATCTGATCTTCATCAATCTTCTGTAACACCACATTTCAAACGATTCAATTCTCCTCTTTTCCGCAGCACCAATAGTCCAAGTTTCACTTCCATAGAGCGCCACGCTCCAGACAAAGGCTTTCAAAAATTACTGCCTAATACCTAAATCTATATTCGATGTCAACAGATTCATTTCTTGTGGAAATGCTTTCCTTGTCGGAGGCTACCTACTTTTTATATCCTTTTTGCTTCGTCCATCTCTGGTTATTTTGCTTCCTAAGTAACAGAATTCTCTTAGTTCCTTCAGATTTTCACCTGCAAATGTGATGCCCATAGAAGTTTCTGATTTGTTTCGGCTCCATTACAATATTTTTAGCCTACTTTTCACATTTTGCAAAAATGAGGATAAAGTAGACTTATGAGATCGATCCGGCAAAATGTGTGTCTGTCTGTCTGTCTGTCCTTCTGTCTGTCTGTCTGTCTGTCTGTCTGGCGTGTGTGTGTCCCCCCCGCCCCTATCAACTCCTAAACGGCTGCAGCAATCAAAACCAAATTTAGTATGAGTAAAGATGTGCACCGGAATATCTCACGTCCATATTTGAAAATTATGTCAGTGCTACCAACTGCTGAAAAAACGCACTAGAAATTTGAGCTCCATGTTGGATAGCTCGCAAGGTATGCATGGGAGCTATTCCAAAATTGGTACACATGCAGATAATACTATTTCAGTTTAATTTCCAGGAGGCCAACAATGACAGTGCTGCCAAAATAATTTTAAGCCTTCTGATAGGTCCAATGTTTAAATGCATATAACTTCTACACTATCAATTGGATTTCAACCAAATTCTGTATGTAATATCTGTACATAAACAGATATGATTGAGCGTATTCTTAAGAGCCACCAGGGCTGCCAACTGTTAATAATTGCTCTCTCAATTTTTTTTAGCCAAATACCAATATGTCAGAAAGTATGCAAGCCAACAGCTTTAAACTATGCACACGTATTTTCTGACATTTTAGATTAATTTTGAATAACTTATATACGTCAGTTCTACCAACATGAATATAAGCCTGCTGATAGTACCAATTTTTAAATACATGTAACTTCTATACTATCAGTTGGATTACATCCAAATTTCGTATGTGCTATGTGTACCATAACAGAATGACTGTAAGTATTGTTAAGAGCAATCAGGGCTGCCAACTGTTAATAAATGCTGTCTATATTTTTTACCCTAATATCAATATATCAGAAAGTATGCAAGCCAACAGCTCTATACTTTGCACACGTATAGCACCTGACATTGTAGATTAATTTGGAGTAATTAATACAAGGCAGTGCTGCCAACATGATTCTATGCCTGCCGATATGTCCAATTTTAAAATACATGTAACTTCTATACTAACAAATGGATTTCATCCAAAATTGGCACAACAAGATATCATAATATTTCAGATTATTTCTGACCAGCACACGCATGGTATAGTTGGCAACATGCTTTTACGCGGGCTGATAGATCCAGTGTCTAACTGCATGTAACGTCCACTGGACTTCAACCTAATTTTGTATTCTGTACCTTAAAAGAGATGGAACTAAGAATATATTTAGTCACCAGGGCTGCCAACTGTAGTGCTCTATTAGGCTACATTATACCAAGTATATTTTGAACTAATTTGATATTTCGATATTACCAACTTAATTTTGTCATTATTCTAGATAGGTTCATATACTGTAGAATAATCATTGGCATTAAAAGTAGGCTGTATAGTTCTTCACGGAACTTCTTGTTGATTTACGTTTATTCATTTTCATCATGAATTCTTTCCTCAAGACGGAGTCCGTAGCATTCTAACACATTTGCTACATGACTAACATACTAGTCATTTAATTTTAGGCTAATTTTTATTGTCTCATTACTCATTAGGAAATTTGGTTGGTTGATTGGTTCCTGAGTTTAGGGGCTGCGACAACGGGATCATGTATCCCCGTGCACTTTGGGTGTGTGTAGAATCTGTCTGATAACCGGTGTTAATTGTGATGGCTGTATTGGTGTGTGTATCTGTTTTAAATTCAAGTAAGGACTGCAGACATTGAATATTTTCAAGTAGTTCCTACTTTTGCCGCCAAACGCCACCGTCAACGACTACTAGTTCAGAACTTAGTTACCAGATGCCACCGCAGTCGGCTTTTGACAACGAACGTAGTAATCTAAGAAAGTTAGTCAAATGTTTAACCTATATGTAATTTAGCTCATTTGGAAATTTAAGTTAACAAACAATTGTAGCTTTTGGGAAACGTGTTAACGTAATACTCTCTTTCTGTGAACGGCTTCGTTGGCGTAGTTGGTAGCATGCTGAGCTTCTATGCCCAAGGTCGCGGGTTCAATCCCGGCCAAAGTCGTCGGATTTTTAAGAGCGTTAAAATCCCTCAGTAGACTATGCCTTCCTTCGGAGGGAAAGTAAAGCCGGCGGTCCCATGTCATAGATTTAAGGCATGAAAAAGAACCTTCCACGAACTAAGCTTGTGTGAAGCCGAAATTCGTAGGTTAGACTTGACAACGCTCTATTAGTTCCAACGTTCGCCGCCAGGCGCTGACTTCGATGCCATCTAGTAGCCAAAGTCCGCAGCTAGGTGTCGTGGATGGTCGCATTTGGTAGCAGTCCTTCTACCTGAATCACAGATAACACAGATTAACACAGCCTTCACAATTAACACCGGTTATCAGACAGATTCTACACGCACCGAAAGTACTCGGACCAACGTTACCGCGTTATCGAGCCCCTAAACTAAGGAACCAACCAACCATCTCTTTCTGTGGCAGTGTGTTTTAAATATTTTAAGCAATTTTCTTCAGTAAAAAAATATAATTCTTGATATTCGTTCAGCTGTAAACTTAAAATAAATGTCACTAGCTATTATGAGTATTTTCATGACACTATTACACAAGCTGTACAGAAATTACTGACTAGCAAACTGCCGACAGTTCAACCTTGGATATAATGAAAGAAGCTATATCGATTAAAACTGTTACGTATGTTGTTGAGGAGGATGTCGCCAACTCTCCTGCGTCAACAAATGATTGTAGTGTTTAAACAAATGGTCTGTTAAGATCAACAATGAGCTAATTTTAAACATTTAAGTCTGGTAAGAAAGTACCAAGCTTGTGCTAGTCACAGCAGTCTAACTACAGCCCAACATGGGTGTCGCTGACGAGGAGTCTCTACCAAGCCTGTAAGCACTGCCATCGTAATGTCCAGGCCGCAAGGTTCCTGTAGTGACGTCACGCTTAGGGTCGGTACAGCCGCCGCAGCAAGTCAGACGGCTCATTTCACACGCAGTCACTCCAAAGCGAATATAAATTCATATTTATAGGAAAATGTTAATACTATTTGGAGTTCACTGGCAGTTAGGTAAGTAACCACTAAATAGGCCCAATTATCGCTCCGCTAGTTCGAATCCTGCCGTTGTAGCGGGTACTTTACGAGTGAACAAAATGGTACATCGTCTGAGAACTTACTAGGACGTTGACGCACACAGATAGGGCAAAATTGCAGCATTATATCAATAAAAAGAGGCATTGAAACAGTTACTCAAGATGTACCACTACGTCGATAAATCGCATATGGCTAAACTCGGGATTGAAGGTAGGAAATATTCGAATATTTCAATACACAAAACAATTTGCAGGAACAGTTTGTTATTAAAATAAATCTATGTACCCACAGAAACAATACATAGACAGGTACACTTTTCTGTGCCTACAGCCAGAAAAACCCTCTAACTAAGCTTAAGTTATGGGGAAGTATAAATTCTGTCTTAAAACTTCCCCATACGGGAGAACGAAACGCGTCAGGCGAAAGCCTGGCCAAAATAACTACTGTGGTCAAGAAAATTAGACTGAAGCGGTGCGGGGTATTGAGCATGAAATACGTGACTAGAAAACCAATATAGGGAGCAATGCATTAACAATTTTTATTCCTAATAATGAATTTATAGTGAACAAACAAATTGCACTTATGTGCTTATTACAGAAATTAACAATTATAAATGTAGCAAAGTGTGAGGGCCTGATTACAGAACCCAGATTATAGAAAGGTCCATGAAAAGCTTGCTTGATTGGAGAAAAGTTGAGCTTAATATATAAAATGCAGTTTATAAAAAGAGAGAACCATAAAAAAATAATTAAGAGTGTAATAACTGGTATGATATAAGCTCTTTATAAAATTAAGCTTATCTTTGAAGAGAGTTGAAGAGCCAGCTCCTTAAAAAAGTTCCAGCTAGCACACGTAGATTTAAAAGTCTTCACGGTTTTCTTGGAAGGAGGCGTACATGGCCTAGAGTTATGGGCACCATCGATAAAATGTCAACTTTCTTTTCTTGCGCAGGAATGACATTTATAGTTTCCAAGAGCTGATCCAGAGATATTTTGAAGGACGGTTCCAAGTATCCTCTCCAAGGTGAAGTTGAAGAGTACAGCGGCTGGCAATTATTCTTGCCATCTTGAGCAATACGTCATGGTGCAGATCTTGTGACGTAACTGCCCGCTAGCGTAGATATCAGAGATGGTGTGATGAGATGTAGCGGTGACCAGCGGGTTGAAGTGATTCAGAAGTGGCGGTTGATCTGAAGTGACGGTTGATCTGAAGTGACGATTGATCAGAAGTGATGGTTGATCTGAAGTGATGAAGAACGCCAGCAAGCGGCGTCTTAAATAGGGACCATAGAACTCTCTCGAAGTTTGGAGATCGCCCGACCAGACCAAGACCTGCCATTGGTCGAACGAAAGTCAGGGTGACGTCAGTCGACACTACTCAGCAGACAGTGGATCAACCAGTAGATGTCTGGTATGGCGTGAGTGAGGACGCCTGAGATAGCGAGCGACTGAAACACTCGAGGTGAGAACTATAATATCTATGAATAAGTGATTGATAACAAGATTATGCATATGGTTTAAGCAATTAACATTTATACAGAAATAATTACCATTCGGGGATCTCAGTAACAATAAATAAAATTTGACCGACAAATGGGCCAAGCTAAACATTGAAAGTATCACAAAAGTGATCAAGTTATGAAATTCGACAAAACTTCAGAATCTCTTGCAAGGATAAGATACCAAATTATGTTCATCTCTAATTCTGTATTTTATTTTCCTTTCTTTTAGTTAAACAGCCCCCCTCCTACTGCCTTCTTGAACACTATGCCCCCAATAAACATTTATATGGGGTAGCAACAGAAATATTCATTTCTAGACCTTGTTTATCAGAAATAAATCAACAGAGAAGGTAACTTCCTTTCTGAATCTCATGCACAAAAACTGCCAGTATCCTTACTCACCAGTAAAACAGAATAACATTACAAAAATACTAGCTATTCACTTCTGGACTTGCATGAGAAAAAAGGCTAAGTAAGAAATCTGCCATTCTTGACAATCAGTAAAACAAAGTCGCGAAAATAGTTCCTCCTCTCTAAACAATATCAGCAAAATCCAGATATAAAAATATACTTTTGAATTTTTGTATATTTTTACACTAAACAAAGTAATTGTGGCCAAAAGCCACTGTTACTTTAATGAGGATCTTCTTCAAATAAATATCTCTTGTACAATATAACCGTTATCCCCCTTGACCTGTCAGAAAAATGGTTACATTTCAAAAAGTCAATGTCACTTTACTGAGGATCCTACAAAAAAAACTAATGTAAAAATCACTGTTGTCCAGCTTCATTTCTTCTCACAAAAATAAATGACGTTCAGAAAACAGGATATTCTTCGAATAAGCATAATTAAGTATATAAACACTATGTCCCCCTTGGCCTCCTGTCAGAAAAATAAGGATCAAGAACCACTTCTTCGCTTAAAATTGTATGTACAGTACCAATTCACTGCGGTCCTACTTGACAACCAGAAAAATGTATGGTATATGGACCAAAAATCAAGGCTACTTAACAAAGGATCTTCTCTTTTCAATAACCAATCAGAGCAGCTCAAAAAGTCAATGCACACCTCAAAAACTAATCTGCGCAGCTCAAAAAGTCAATGCGCAGCTCAAAAAACTAATCTGTGAAGCTCAAAATGCCAATGTGCAGCTCAAAAAACTAATCTGCGCAGCTCAGAATATTTTTGTTATACACAACTAAAAAAAACCTGAAAAGCTACTGTCTCTATAGCACTTTCTCGAATGAATATCTTGCACATGTATAAAGTGTGGAACCATTTAGAATATCCTAATCTAAGTGTCATAATTTCAGTCAGTATTAAGCTACTTTTGTGATATCAGCGCTAGATGTTAACCTCTTAAGGTGTAAGCTACAGTCCAGAAAGTTAATAACTACTGTAGCCTCGAACCAAGTTAGGTGTGAACGATAATCTAATGAGATTCAACTTACAATATTATTTACAGGTAATCACACCAAAAAATCTGTGTCCTAAAATGTAGACCTATGTATATATGATCTCAAGGGAAACTACTTTGTAGATCACAAGTTTATCATTATTTTATCTGATCAATTCTAATCGTCACTATTCACCACTTTAAGGTTAAATGCCTGAGAAAACCCAACATCACTCTAGGCTATTCAATAAATTCACATTCTAAACTTCTTGTGGCTCATGATATGATGCACAACGTAACCAATCTCTAACTGTAATCAATGCACAGAACACCTCTTGTGTGACCTAAACAGAGACTAACCTAACAGCACACATTTTCAATTACTCAATCTAACTTGGCTATTGCATCAGGAATTTACCATGGATTGTAATCTAGAAATCAGGTAGATAGGATGCTAACAATCCCATTAATGTAAATACAGGAGCCTACATAAATGCTACCACATGAAAATCATGTTCACTTGAGGTTGAACGGGACACATCTTGGATAGACTTCAAACGATACTGAATAATGCCGTACTAATAATAACTTGTCTGATTTACATAAGTAGGCCCTAACATGTAATTTAACCTTAGCATTTACATGTTAGAAATCTTTCCAGTCCTAGCATAGGCTGACATTTAGAACTTCATACTATAATATTGAAACCATATTATTAACTTATAAATTACCATCAAGACGAGTAGGCCTAACGGTAGCTCTTATCTCCCGAAGTATCTTACTTTCAGGGAAATGTTTAACACACACTCTCGTCTTCCCTGTAATGTGCAAATCTTTTCTAGGACTTTTAAGTATTCATTGCTTTCTTAAATTTTCGTCGGTGGGGATGGAAAAACAAGGCATATAACCTAATATCTCCATCATAATAGTTGTTTTTGCACTCGGTAACACAACTACGTTTTGGCATACCAGGGACCTGGGAAGGAATAATTGTTCCAATGAATAAATATAATTGTATTACCGGTACCGTACCATCCAAAAAACCTGCATTAGTCGAAAATAAGCGATGTAAAACTCCTAACTGAACCATAACCTTAATAAGTCTGGTGGCAAACATGCAACTCAAACATTTTATAGATATAGGCTAATTACCTAGCTCAGAAATGAACATTTGCCTCAGAAAACAAACGGAGTACCGTAATCCTCATTCTGGATGACGTAAGTAGTAGCGTTCTTACGTATTGCTTTTAACTCGGACACTAATTAAAATGTATAAACAACACAGCACAAACCACTCACAGTTAAGCATAATGGTCGTTACCCATCCACCCCTAGCGATCAGCTGATCAGTTGTTAAAATGCGCTGCCTGATGGCCTGTACATTACGATGGCAGTGCTGTAGGCCTCTCAGTACAGTGTCAACTCGACTGGCGAGACATCTGTTGCAGTTTGCTGTTACCAGTCCACACCACCGCACCGTGCCGAGCCGAACCAAATCCGGCGTTCTTCAATCAAGTACTCTTCACCACGCGAGCAATGGATGTAAACAACATGCAGGAGTTTCAACGTGATTATTAACTTCCAAGCTTAAATAAATTTTACAGGACAAACATGGATCGAAGCTGAGGACTAGGATCTAAATCTGTATTCAATGAATTATTTACGTCTTATTGATATTAAAACAGATGGTTGAATAATAATAATAATGTGTGTGGTTTGCACTTCAGAAACTTTCGTTGTACGATGATGTTAGTCATGTTGCTTAATCAATGAACTGTATTGTTAGGTGGCGTATTCGGTAGCATGCTGAACTGCTTTGACCAAGATCGCGGGTTCAAACCCGGCCAAAGTCGTCGGAGTTTATAAGAGCGTTAAAATCCTTCAGTATGCCTTCCTTCGGAGGGGAAGTAAAGCTGGCGGGCCCATGTCATATATTTATGGCATGTAAAAGAACCTAAGCGTGTAGCCAAATATGCAGGTTATATTTCGTTTGAAACGCTCTATCAAGTTCCAACGTTCGCCACTAGGAGTCAGTGACATCCGGTAGCCAAAATTGGAACTACTTGAAATTGAACGGTTCTTGTAGCTCACACCATGGGTGTCCGCATAGAAGCAGCTACAAACTCTGGCGATCCGAACATGTCCTCGGACACTCCCGGCACTAAAAGCCATACGCTAAATAAATAAATAAATAAATAAATAAATAAATAAATAAATAAATAAATAAATAAATAAATAAATTGTTGGGTTATTTTGCTTTACACATTTTCGATTCCATGGATGCGTAACAATTGACTGCCGAAAGCTCAGCGCTATGAAACAAGGATCACGTAAGAGTAGTCCAAACGTACAGGCCGCGCCGCTAACATTAGCGCATTAGTAACTCTAGTAGGGCATTTAAAGATTGGTTGGATGGTTGGTTGGTTCCTTAGTTTAGGGGCTGTGACAACGCGGTCATGTAGCCCCGTGTACTTTTGGTGTGTGTAGAATCTGTCTGATAACCAGTGTTAATTGTGATGGCTGTATTGGTGTGTGTTATCTGTTTTCAATTCAAGTAAGGACTGCACACACTCAATTTTTCAAGTAGTTCCTACTTTTGCCACCAAACGCCACCGTCAACGACTACTAGTTCAGAACTTAGCTCCTAGACGCCACCGCAGTCGGGCTTGGCAACGAACGTAGACACCTAAGAGCGTTGTTAACATTCTTAACCTATCCAATTTAGCTTCACACAGGTGTGATTAGTGGGAGGTTCTTTAACATGCCATAACTTAAATCTAAGGCATACTGAGAGATTTTTAACTCTCATAAAAAATCCGACGGCTTCGACCGGTTTTGAACCCGCTATCTTGGGCATAGAAGTTCAGCATGCTATGGACTACGCCACCGAAGCCGCCCATTTAAAGATTAAAACACCTAGATAGATTATTCCATCTTTCCAATACACACTTTCTTATTTACTCTCTATTTAGACATGTAAATATCTTTCTTCATCCATTCTAAATACACTGCATAATTAATATTGCTCATACGTCAGTAATGACTAATCATCATCTTCGCCATCATCATCATCATCACAAACTGTGATATATGCATATTCAATTTTGTCAGGAGATCTATAAGATAGTCTGACAGCCTGTTGTTGTTGCTTACTTAGCACCACCCGGGGATCACGTGTAGGGCACTTTAAGGGTAGAACCAACGGACGTGAAGCACATTGTGTCAACTTCCAGAATCACTCAGGATGTAAATCACACAAGACTGGTGAAAAGAAAATTTAAAAAACTCAAAGCCTCTTCACCAACTCATTCTGCATACTCTGGACCCTTCACTCATGAAGAAATCAACATTGCCTTGAAGGACGTGAAAGCTAGAAAAGCACCTGGCTTTGATGGTATCCATCCAGAGTTCCTCATACATATGGGAAACAATGCAAAAAATGGCTGGCTCGTTTCTTCTCTGATATTCTCCAAACAGGAATACTCCCAAAGCAGTTTAAGAAATCCAAAATAATTGCCATCTTAAAACCTGGGAAACCAAAAGATTTGCCTGACAGCTATCGACCTATAGCCCTACTTAGCTGCACCTATAAGCTTCTTGAAAGACTGATTTTGAACAGAATCAGCCCCAGTATCACCCAAGACATCCCCATTGAGTAAGCTGGTTTCCAGAAAAACCGAAGTTGCTGTGATCAAGTTCTCGCTCTTACATCTCACATAGAAGCTGGTTTCCAACTTCACCAGAAAACAGCCGTTGCCTTCTTAGATTTAACTGCTGCATATGATACAGTTTGGAGAGAAGGTCTACTGTATAAATTCCTAAAAGTGATTCCCTGTAAATCTGTGGCCCAGCTTATTGACAATATGATTAACAACAGACATTTCCAGGTTGTCTTGGGATCAAAAATCAGCAAACGAAAGAAGCTAACTAATGGCCTCCCACAGGGTTCAGTACTGACTCCTCTCCTCTTCAATCTGTACTTATCGGATCTACCAGAAACAAACTCAAAAAAGTTTTGTTATGCTGATGACATAGCATTGGCCACTAGACACCAAAATATGGAAGATTTGGAAAATGTACTTGAAGATGATTTGGCTAAACTTGGAAGATATTTCCACAAATGGAGGCTCCAACCCAGTGCTACAAAAACTGAGGTATCTTGTTTCCACCTGAGCAACATATTGGCTAATACCCAACTCAATGTAAAATTCGAGGGGAAGATTTTGAAATATAACAAGTTCCCAAAGTACTTAGGAGTAATACTTGACCGAACACTCTCTTACAAGCAACACCTCCAGAGCACAGCAGCTAAAATTAGAAGCCGCAACAATATATTGCTAAAGCTATGTGGAACATCTTGGGGAGCTTGTGCCACTACTACAAGATGCTCTGCCTTAGGTCTAGCCTTCTCTGTGGCTGAATACTGCGCCCCAGTTTGGCTCAATAGCCCACATGTCAAACTCGTTGACACCCAGTTGAACAACACCATGAGACTAATCACTGGTTGTATAAGAACTACACCAGCATATTGGCTTCAAGCCCTCAGCAATATTCTTCCACCCCACCTTCGTAGAGAAGTTGTCTTGCTACGGGAGTACTACAAGATCATGGATCACCCTACACTACCAATTCATGAAGACATCCCCTCTCTTCAAATGAACAGGCTCAAATCCAGGAAGCCACCCATTTGTCATGCCCAAAGGCTTGTAAGAAATCATTTTGATTCCAGCATGCAATGGATTACTGAATGGACACTAAAAGCTTGTCCTGAGTCGAGCTCCTTCCTGGACCCTACAAGAACATCCACTCCAGGTTCCGATCTGCCTAGGAGGGCTTGGGCAACTCTCAATAGGATTCGGACAAACCAAGGAGTATGCAATGGAACTTTGTTCAAATGGGGAAAAATTTTGTCTCCTCAGTGTGATTGTGGTGCTCCGAATCAAACCATCCAACACATTACAACTGACTGTCCTCTGAGGGCATATGGAGGGGACTGGATCGACTTCCTGTTGGCGACACCTGACGTGGTCCAATGGATAGACCCATTAGACCTGAGACTGTAATAATAGTGTAAACAGTAAAAATAATGTACAGTAGATTTTAAAGTGATTTTCTTTGTAACTTTCTCTGAAATCTTGTATTGCCAAACGATGAATAAATAAATCATCATCACAATCATTAGACTATATTTTATCAGTATTTCCTATTCTTACTCTAATCTTAAACTTACTTATTCACCCTATCAATAAATTAGCAATACAACAATGTTCTACCTATACCAAGATAATCTGTTCTTAAATGTATTTTATACTAGCAGGTACCCGCGGCTTCGCTCGCGTCATAGTCGTGTCATATTGTTATTCAATGAAATGCAGGTTTAACCCCGTTAACACCCCTTTAGAACCTGAATATCCAAAAATCCCTCCTTAGTAGACGTTTTCGACACACAACAAACATATCCCCAAAATATCACTCTTCTAACTTTAATAGTTTTGGTTGGTCGATTAGAAAGAACATCCAAAAATCCTTCCTTAGTGGACGTTTTTGTTCCAGAATTTCACCCCTCCCCATAGTCCCCTTAAATTGGATTTATGAAAAAAAACGGTCGAACACCTATTTATTTTATTTATTTATTTATTTATTTATTTATTTATTTATTTATTTTTACATTCGAATTGAGCCACTAAGGACTACGGAGTAACAATCAAAATCAATGTTTCGTTCAAGATCTTCTGCTAGCTTTGATGTCCTGCCAGTATCTCTTGAGCCCATCACTCAGCGCCTTCTTCCGATCTTCTGAAAGAGGTCCCCTCCGTCTTTTGGGTTCTGCCCCTACCTTAAATCCCTGGTAATTTTTGATTAGGTGTCTGAATTCACACCTGTTCATAATTTTGCAGTCCGGAATACCAATTTCTAGAAGGTCTTTGTTACATTCTTCAAACCATGCCAATTTTTTCTTCTTTGGTTTCACGAAGTTCCAAATTTTCTTTGTTAGACGATCGTTGGACATTCTGAAAATGTGTCCATAGAACAACAACATTTTCCTTTTTATTGTTGACGTGACTGGTTCTATCTTTCTATATAACTCTTCGTTCGACTTCAAACGTATGTGCCCGTCAACCCATATGTTGCCTAAATTTTTTCTCAATACCCTGCGTTCTCTTTTGACCAACTGGTCGACTAGTCCCCGCCTGTTCATAGTCAAAGTCTACGAAGCATATACTGCTTCAGGTTGGACAACCGTGCTGTAGTGTCTTAATTTGGCTCCAATGCTCAGCGACTTCTTATTATAGAGATTTTTCGTCAAGTGATAGGCTCGGTCTAATTTCCAGATTCTAAGATTAATTGCTTCCTGTTCTAGGCCATTTTTCTGGATTACCTCACCCAGGTATTTAAATTTCTTTACACGTTTAATCTTTCCTTGGTTTGTTTTCATCCATTCTGGTCCATCACTGATGTTTGTCATGTACTTTGTCTTCTCAAAGGAAATCTGTAAACCTACTTTCTCAGCCATCTCTGACAACCGATTAATCTTTACAATGGCTGATTTAATATTGTTGGCAAAAATAGCTAGGTCATCTGCAAAAGCCAAACAATCAACGTGCACCCCTATCAGTTTGGGCCCTAGCCTGAATCGTTCTTCATTCCCTTCTTCCCGACTCAGTGTCTTCCTCCATTCACGAATGACCTTTTCCAATACACAGTTGAAAAGGATTGGAGATAATCCATCACCTTGTCTGACACCAGTTTTGATTACAAAGGGATCTGAGATCTCGCCAATGAATTTTACTTTTGACACTGTGTCGGTCAAAGTCTGTTTAATCAGATTTCGAGACGTGTCATCCACTCCAAATTCTTCCAGAATATTCAGTAGCGACTCGCGGTCAATTGAGTCATACGCTTTCTTAAAATCAATGAATACGACTACATAGTCATACCTGCCTATCGTCTTAAACCTAATGATGTTTTTCAGGTTAAAAATCTGTTCCGGACAAGAACGTCCCTTTCTGAAACCGGCCTGGTACTCACCAATCTGATTATCAAGATTTTCTTCAATTCTGTTCAGGAATGCTTTGGATAGGATCTTGTAGGGAACAGATACAATTGATATACCCCTGTAATTATTAACGTCCTTCTTATCCCCCTTTTATTTATTTATTTATTTATTTATTTATTTATTTATTTATTTATTTATTTATTTATTTATTTATTTATTTATTTATTTTTAAGCTGATTGATTTCCTCCGAGTTTCATACTCCTCGCCTATGTCGTTTAAGAGATACACGCTCCGTTAGGAATCTTTCAACCCCCACTTTTCATCCCTTTCACCTCATAATATACCCCACATCGAAAAACCATTAGACATGTGTCAGCTTATTTTTAATGATTGGTATATATGCCAAGTATCACATCCCCAAATGAAACCACTCGTGAGATATTGCTATCCAATGAAATGAACGTAAACCCCCTTAACACCTCTTTAGAACCTGAATATCCAAAACTCTTTCCTTAGTGCACATTTTCGACATACAACGAACATATCCACAAAATTTAATGTTTCTAACTTCAATAATTTTGGCTGGGCGATGATGAGTGAGTGAGTCAGTCAGGACATTTTCTGTCATTTATTTTTGAGAATTTCACCCCTCCCCATGAACCCCTTAAATTGGATTTATGAAAAGAACGGTCGAACACCTATTCACTTATTTTTAAGCTGATTTTTCCGCTGAATTTCAAACTTATCGCCTATGTCGAATAAGAGATACATGCTCGGTTAAGAATCCTTCAACCCCCAATTTTCACCCCTTTCACCTCATAATATACACCTTATCGATAAACCCTTCGACATATGTCTGCTTATTTTTAGCCTATCTTCATTTTATGAAAACATTGGCTTATGAGATCACTATTTGTCCGTGTGTCTGTGTGAGCGCGCGTGTGTGTGTGTGTGTGGGTGTGTCCCTAATTAATTCTAAACGGCTGGAGCGATTTCAATGAAACTCGGTAAGATCATAGCACCATTCTGGCCGACCCCGACAGTGCCCTTCAAATTTTATTGTGTCTCGCCAATCCAACATGGCGGCTGTGCGAAATATTTCACCAGCATTCAGTATCTTAGAAACTATTACCGATATCACCCTGAAATTTTGTACGGTGATAAAGGGAACTAATAGAAGTTCATATATGAGACTTTCAAAAACCTAGTAACTACAAAACCAACATGGCGGCCAAGCGAACTTGAGTGTTATAAATATACTTTTCTCGAGATTTAACCATCCAAACGTAATGGCACATGGTACAGCAAATGTTTATACACATTGTAATACATATCTCTATGGCCTATACATAAAACAATCCAAAATGTCTAGCATCCGAAATATTTTGACGGTTCTCAATATCTACGAATAATTTACAGCAATCAAACTGAATTTTTTAATGTTCATAAAGGCCATGAACATAAGTTCGCCTATATGACTTTCAGTAACCTGGTGAGCACATATCCAACATGGCGGCGACGCGAAATATAAATATTTAAATGGACGTTTCTCGTGATTTTACCATCCGAGTGCAGTAAAATTTGCACTTTAAATGCTTATACAAATGTTAATCCACTGGTATCTAATTTATTTCAATTGTTTTCATAACCACAAGATGGCAGCTGTGGGACATTTTAAAATCTCGTTTTTATCTCTTGTGTCCTAATCATGCGATTTAAGTCTGAATACCACACGTACACAATAATCATGTAATAGTAAATTTAAAAAATCCAACCTGGCGACCATCTGAAATATTTAGACGGTTCTCAGTATCTACGAATCTATCACAAAAATCAAACTGAAATTTTTTATGTTTATAGAGGCAATTAACATGAGTAGGATATATGAAAATAGGCTGTTTAGTTCTTCACGGAACTACTTGTTTTAATGATTAGTTTATATGCCGAATATCACATCCCCAAATGAAACAACTCGTGAGATATTGTTATTCAATGAAATGCAAGTTTAACCCCCTTAACTCCTCTTCAGAACATGAATATCCAAAAATCCATCCTTAGTGGACTTCTTCGACATACAGCGAACATATCCCCAAAATTTCAAGTTTCTAACTGCAATAGGTTTGCTGGGGGATGATGAGTGAATATCCAAAAATCCTTCCTTAAAGGACTTCTTTCCCCCAGAATTTCACCCCTCCCCGTGGGCCCCTTAAATTGGATTTATGATAAACCGATCGAACACCTATTTACTATTTTTTCAAGCTGATTTTTCTCCCCGAGATTCATACTTTTTGCCTCTGTATTTTAAGAGATACTTGCTCCGTTAGGAATCCTTCAACCCTCACTTTTCACACATACACCTTATAATATACACCACACCGAAAAACCCTCAGACATGTGTCTTCCTATTTTTAATGATGAGTATCCCATCCCCAACGAAACCAATCGGGAGATATTGTTATTCAATTAAAGGCAAGTCTAACCCCCTTAACACCCCTTTAGAACCTGAATATCCAAAAATCCTTCCTTAGTGGACGTTTTCGACATACAACGAACATATCCCCAAAATGCCATGTTTCCAACTTCAATATTTTTGGCTGGGTGATGATGAGTGAGTGAGTGAGTCAGGACATTTTCTTTCCTTTATTTTTTTATTTTTCTTTCTTTTTTCAGAATTTCACCCCTCCCGATGAACCTCTTAAATTTGATTTATGAAAAAAAAACTGTCGAACACATATTTTCTTATTTTTAAGCAGTTTTTCCCCCTGAGTTTGAATAGTGAGTGAGTCAATCGGCTAGGACACTTTCTTTCGTGTTTTTTTTTCCTCCAGAATTTCACCCCTTCCCATGGGCCCCTTAAATTGGATTTATGAAAAGAAAACGGTCGAACACCTATTTACTTATTTTATTAGCTGATTTTTTTTCCGCTGAGTTTCAAACTCCTCGCCTATGTCGTTAAAGAGATACACGCTCCGTTAGGAATCCTTCAACCCCCACCTTTCACCCCTTTCACCTCATAATATACACCACATCGAAAAACCCTCAGACACGTGTCTTCTTATTTTTAGCCTACTTATCACATTTTGCAAAAATGAGGAAAAAGTAGACTAATGAGAACGGGCAAATGAGTGTCTGTCTGTCTGTCTGTCCTTCTGTCTGTCTGTCTGTCTGTCTGTCTGTCTGTCTGTCTGTCTGTCTGTCTGTCTGTCTATCTGTCTGGTTGGCTACCTGGTTGGCTGGCTGTGTGTGTGTCCCACCCTATCAACTCCCAAACAAACGGCTGCAGCAATCGAAACAAAATTTGGTAGGAGTAAAGATCTATACCTGAATATCTCACGGCCATATTTGAAAATGATGTCAATGCTACCAACTGCTGAATAATCGCAATTGAAATTCGAGCTCCATGTTGGATATCTTGGAAGGTATGAATGGGAGCTATTTCAAAATTGGCACACGTATAGATAATAATATTGCAGTTTAATTTCCAAGAGGCCGTACATGGCAGTGTTGCCAAAATGATTATAAGCCTGCTGATAGGTCCAAATTTTAAATGCATGTAACTTCTACACTATCAATTAGATTTCAACCAAATTTCGTATGTGCTATATGTACATAAACAGTTATGACTGGGCGTATTCTTAAGAGCCACTAGAGCTACCAACTATTAATAAATGCTCTCAATTTTTAATACAAATACCCATATATCACAAAGTATGCAAGCCGACAACTTTAAACTATGCACACTTATAGTACCTGACATTCTATATTAATTTGGAGTAACTTATATACGTCAATGCTACCAACATGATTCTAAACCTGCTGAGAGGTCCAACTTTAAATACATGTAACGTATATACTATCATTTGGATTTCAACCAAATTTCGTTTGTGCTATGTGTACCATAACAGATATGACTATGCCGATTCTTAAGTGTAACCAGGGCTGCCAACTGTTAATAAATACTGTCTCTATTTTTGTTACCCTAATATCAATATATCAGAAAGTATGCAAGCCAATAGCTCTAAACTTTGCGCACGTATAGTACCTGGCATTCTAGATTAATTTGGGGTAACTAATATAGGCCTACGACAGTGCTGCCAACATGATTCTAAGCCTGCTGATAGGTCCAATTTTAAAATGCATGTAGCTTCTATACTAACTACTGGATTTCATTCAAAACTGACACAACAATAGATCATATTATTTCAGATTATTTCTGACCAATACATGTATGTCATTGTTGCCAACATGATTTTACGCTCGCTGTTAGATCCAATGTTTAACTGCATGTAACGTCCATGCTATCCATTGGACTTCAACCAAATTTTGTATTCTGTACCGCAAGAGATGGAACTAAGAATATATTCAGTCACCAGGGCTGCCAACTGTAATTCTATATGAGGCTATATTATGCCAGGTATACAGTATTCGAACTAATTACAAATTTGGACATTACCAACTTAATTTCGTCATTATTCTAGATAGATCCATATAGATTAATCATTGGCATGAATCTTAAATTTTTAGAAAAGTAGGCTCTTTAGTTCGTCACGGAACTTCTTGTTTAATGACGAGTTTATAGGCCGTGTATCACATCCCCCAATTAAACCAATAGGGAGATATTGTTATGCAATGAAATGCAGGTTTAACCCCCTTAAGATCCCATTAAACCTGACTATCCGAAAATCGTCCCTTAGTAGACGGTTTTGTCATACAATGAACATATCCCCAAACTGTCATGCTTCTAACTTCAATAATTTTGGCTGGGCAATGATGAGGGAGTGAGTGAGTCAGGACATTTTCTTTCAATTTTCTTTTTTCAGAATTTTACCCCTCCCCATGAACCCCTTAATTTTGATGTATGAAAAAAACTATCGAACAGCTATTTACTTATTTCTAAGCAGTTTTTTCCCACTGAATTTGATGAGTGAGTCAGTCAGTCAATCAGTTAGGACACTTTCTTTCCTGTTCTTTTCCCACCAGAATTTCGCCCCTCCCCATGGGCCCCTTAAATTGGATTAATGAAAAAACACCCATTTACTATTTTTTATGCTGATTTTTTTCCGCTGAGTTTCAAACTCCTCTCCTATGTCGTTTAAGAGATACACGCTCCGTTAGGAATCCTTCAACCCCCACTTTTCACCCCTTTCACCTCATAATATACACCACATCGAAAAACCCTCAGACACGTGTCTTCTTATTTTTAGCCTACTTTTCACATTTTGCAAAAATGAGGAAAAAGTAGACTTATGAGATCGATCCGGGAAAATGTGCGTCTGTCTGTCTGGCTGGCTGTGTGTGTGTGTCCCCCCCTATCAACTCCTAAACGGCTGCAGCAATCAAAACCAAATTTAGTATGAGTAAAGATGTATACCGGAATATCTCAAGCCCATATTTGAAAATGATGTCAGTGCTACCAACTGCTGAAAAAACGCACTTGAAATTTGAGCTCCATGTTGGATATCTCGCAAGGTATGTATGGGAGCTATTCCAAAATTGGTACACATGCAGATAATACTATTTCAGTTTAATTTCCAGCAGGCCAACAATGACAGTGTTGCCAAATAATTTTAAGCCTTCTGATAGGTCCAATGTTTAAATGCATATAACTTCTACACTATCAATTGGATTTCAACCAAATTTTGTATGTAATATCTGTACATAAACAGATATGATTGAGCGTATTCTTAAGAGCCACTAGGGCTGCCAACTGTTAATAATTGCTCTCTCTATTTTTTTCCAAGTACCAATATATCAGAAAGTATGCAAGCCAACAGGTTTAAACTATGCACACGTATATTCTGACATTTTAGATTAATTTGGAGTAACTTATATACGTCAGTACTACCAACATGATTATAAGCCTGCTGATAGTACCAATTTTTAAATACATGTAACTTCTATACTATCAGTTGGATTTCAACCAAATTTCGTATGTGCTATGTGTACGGTACCATAACAGATATGACTATACGTATTGTTAAGAGCAATCAGGGCTGCCAACTGTTAATAAATGATGTCTATATTTTTTTACCCTAATATCAATATATCAGAAAGTATGCAAGCCAACAGCTCTATACTTTGCACACGTATAGCACCTGACATTCTAGATTAATTTGGAGTAATTAATACAAGGCAGTGCTGCCAACATGATTCTATGCCTGCTGATATGTCCAATTTTAAAATGCATGTAACTTCTACACTAACAAATGGATTTCATCCAAAATTGGCACAACAAGATATCATAATATTTCAGATTATTTCTGACCAGCACACGCATGGTATAGTTGGCAACATGCTTTTACGCGTGCTGATAGATCCAGTGTCTAACTGCATGTAACGTCCATTGGACTTCAACCTAACTTTGTATTCTGTACCTTAAGAGATGGAACTAAGAATATATTCAGTCACCAGGGCTGCCAACTGTAGTGCTCTATTAGGCTACATTATACCAGGTATATTTTGAACTAATTTGATATTTCGATATTACCAACTTAATTTTGTCATCATTCTAGATAGGTTCATATACTGTAGAATAATCATTGGCATGAAAAGTAGGCTGTATAGTTCTTCACGGAACTTCTTTTAATGATGAGTTTATATGCCGAGTATCACATCCCCCAATGAACCCAATCGGGAGATATTGCTATTCAGTGAACTGCAGGTCTACCCCCTTAACACCCCTTTAGAACCTGAATATCCAAAAATCCTTCCTTAGTGGGCGTTTGCGGCCCTTGAGGAGCTGCATACCAAATTTCATTCCATTTTGGCTGGACGATGATAAGTGAGTGAGTGAGTCAGGACATTTTCTTTCAATTTTTTTTTCACCCCTCCCCATGAACCCCTTAAATTTGATTCATGAAAAAAACTGTCGAACAGCTATTTATATTTTAAGCAGTTTCTTTCCCCTGAGTTTGATGAGTGAGTGAGTCAGTCAATCAGTTAGAACACTTTCTTTCCTGCTTTTTTTTTTTTTTCGGAATTTCACCGCTCCCCATGGGCCCCTGAAATTGGATTTATGAAAAAAACGGTCAAACACCTATTTACTTATTTTTATGCTGATTTTTTTCCGCTGAGTTTCAAACTCCTCGCCTATGTCGTTTAAGAGATACACGCTCCGTTAAGAATCCTTCAACCCCCACTTTTCACCCCTTTCACCTCATAATATACACCACATCGAAAAACCCTCAGACATGTGTCTTCTTATTTTTAGCCTATTTTCTCTTTTGAAAAAAAAATAGGCTTATGAGATCACCTTTTGTCCGTGTGTGTGTGCGTGTGTGTGTGTGTGTCCCCCTATTAACTTCTAAACGGCTGGAGCGATTTCAATGAAACTCGGTAAGTTCATAGCACTATTCAAGACGCCCCCAACCGTGCCCTTCAAATTTTGTTACGTCTCACCAATCCAACATGGCGGCAGTGCGAAATATTTCACGAAATATTTTAATATCTCCGAAACTATTACCGATATCATCCTCGAATTTTTTACGGTGATAAAGGGAATTACCAGAAGTTCACCTATGTGACTTTTGAAAAACTGGTAACTACAAAACCAACATGGCGGCCATGCGAATTTGCGCCATTTAAATAGACGTTTCTCGCGATTTAACCAACCAAACGCAATAAAACTTGGTACAGTATATGTTTATACACATTGTAATGCACCGATATCTGACTTAGTTCAATTGTTTACATAACCACAAGATGGTGGATGTGCGAAATATTTCACCGGCATTCTATATCGCTGAAACTATTAGCGGTATCACTCTGACATTTTGTACGGAGATAAAGGGCACCAATGAAAGTTCATCTATAAGACTTTCAAAAACCGGTTAACTACAAAACGAAAATGGCGGCCAAGCGAATTTAAAAAAATTAAATAGACTTTTCTCGCGATTTAATGTTCCAACCGCAATGAAATCTGGTACAGGAAATGTTTATACACATTGTAATACACTGGTATCTAATTTAGTTCAATTGTTTCCATAACCTCAGGATTGCGGCATTGCGAATTTTAAAATTAAGTTTTGTATTTCTTGTGTCGTAATCATGCGATCGATGTGAAAGTTTGAATAATGAACCTACGCAATTATCTTCCTTTAATGGTGCATGACTCTATGGCCTATATATTTAACAATTCAACATGGCGACCATCCGAAATATTTAGACGGCTCTGAATATCTACGAATCTATTATGGCAATCAAACTAATTTTTTATGTCCATAGGGGCTGTGAACTTAAGTTCACCTATAGGACTTTAAATAACCTGGTGATCACAAATCCAACATGGCGGCGACGCGAAGTATAAATATTCACATGGACGTTTCTCGCAATTTAACCATCCGAGTGCAGTGAAACGTTGTTACATTAAATCCCTATACGAATGTATAACCACTGGCATCTAATTTATTTCAATTGTTTCCATAACCACAAGATGGCAGCTGTGCGAAATTTTAAAATCTCCTTGTAACTTCTTGTGTCCTAATCATGCGTTTGAAGTTTGAATGCTACACGTACACAATAATCTTCATGTAACAGTACATAACTCTTGGACCTACATATATAAAATCCAACATGGCGACCATCCGGAATATTTAGTCGGTTCTCAATATCTACGAATCTATTACAGCAATCAAACTGAAATTTTATATGTAGATAGAGGCAATTAACATAAGTAGGATATATGAAAATAGGCTGTATAGTTCTTCACGGAACTACTTTTTAATGATGAGTTTATATGCCGAATATCACATCCCCCAATGAAACCAATCGGGAGATATTGTTATTCAATGAAATGCAGGTCTACCTCCTTAACATCCTTTTAGAACCTGAATAATTATCCAAAAGTCCTTTGTTAGTGGCCGTTTGCGGCCCTTGAGGAAGCTGCATACCAAATTTCATTCCAATCGGTTCCGTGGTTTCTGATATTTCGTGATGAATGAATGAGTGAGTGAGTGAGTGAGTGAGTGAGTGGTATTTGACAAATATATAGTAGACAAGCTGACACGGCAGACGTTGTCCTGCCAATCAAAGAAAGTGTTGTAACTTTGTTTCTTGAAGTGCTTTTGGCTACACAATATTTTTTTCAATTTCTGTTAACTGCCTCTAAACTATCGTGAATTGAATTAACTAATTTAGAAACATTCGTTGGAGCGTGCACAACAACTCTCCAAAGTTTCATCGCAAACGGATAAATGGCATTTAACGCATACGGGATTTGGTTTAAATGATTCGTGCGCTGTCGCTCATTTGTTGAATCTACTCGTGCTCTACCAACTGTGAAATGGATTTACAAAGTTAGAGAGCTTCACGTAAGTGTACACAACAACTCATCAAAGTTTCATCGCAATCGATGAATAGTATATGAACGCATACAGGATTTTGTTGGAACGCTTCGCGCGTCGTCACTCATTTGTTACATCAACTCGTGCGCTACCTATTGTAAAATAGATTTACTAAGCCTGAAACCTTCTCTGGCGTGTACTCAATGATTCACCAAGGTTTGATCGCAATCGGATGAATGATATATGACCGCATACGGGACATTTTGGAAACGATTCGCGCGCCGTCGCTCATTTGTTGAATCTACTCGTGCGCTACTTATTAAAAACTGGATTTACTAAGACAGAAACATTTCCTGGAGTGTACACAACAATTCACCAAAGTTTCATCGCAATCTGATAAATGGTATAGTCTATGGCCGCATACGGTACTTTGTTGAAATGATTCGCGTGCCGTCACACATTTGTTGAATCTACTCATGCGCTACCTATTGTAAAATGGATTCATTAAGCCAGAAACCTTCCGTAGGATGTACACAACATCTCACCCAAGTTTCATCGTAATCGGACGAATGGTACTTGAATGCATACGGGACCTTATTGAAACGCTTCGTGCGTCGTCGCTCATTTGTTGAATCTACTCGTGCGAAACCTCCTGTGAAATGAATTTACTAAGTTAGAAACCCTCACGTAAGTGCACACAACATCTCACCCAAGTTTCATTGCAATCGGATGAATGGTATATGAACGCATACGGGACTTTGATTAAAAGTTCGCGCGTCGTTGCTCATTTGTTGAATCTACTCGTGAGCTACCTATTGTAAAATGGATTTACTAAGTTAGAAACCTTCGCGTAAGTGTACACAACACCTCACCCAAGTTTCATCGCTATGGGACGAATGGTATTTGAACGCATACGGGATTTTGTTGAAACGCTTCGCACGTCGCCGCTCATTTGTTGAATCTACTCGTGCGCAACCTCCTGTGAAATGGATTACTAAGTTAGAAGCCTTCACTTAAGTGTACACAACAACTCTTCAAAGTTTCATCTCAATCTATGAATGGAATATAAACTTATACGGGATTTTGTTGAAACGCTTCGCGCGTCGTCACTCATTTGTTGAATCTAGTCGTGCGCTACCTAATGTGAAATTGATTTACTAAGCCAGAAGCCTTCCCTGGAGTGTACACAACATCTCACCCAAGTTTCATCGCTATCGGACGAATGGTATTTGAACGCATACGGGACCTTTTTGAAACGCTTCGCGCGTCGTCGCTCATTTGTTGAATCTATTCGTGCGCTATCTATTGTAAAATGGATTTACTAAGCCAAACACCTTCCTTGGAGCTCACTCGACATATCACCCAAGTTTCATGGCAATCGGATGTATGGTATATTAACGCATACGGGACTTTGAAACGCTCTAACGTGCAGAGACAAACAGTAGAATTCGACATCACTGCCACCTTTGGTATAAAACACAACTTTTCGCCACGGGCGGAGTGTATGTAATGGCGGTAGTTGCACAGGTTGCGACCAGGTGGCTCTAACGTGCAGAGACAAACCGTCCAAAGACATCAGCTTTCACGAAGGCCATGGCTAGTGGTTTCCATGACGACTGTTTTTGACTGTATATTGTGGTTCTAAAATTGTGTGTAAATTGTGGTTCTAAAATTGTGTTCATTCCACCTACCGGGTCAGATTGTTAATCTAAACCATACATGGACCCACCCTAATATACATACCAAATTCCATCAAAATCCGTTCAGTCGTTTAGGAGGAGTTCAGTCACATACACACGTGTCGAAGAATTATATATATATAAAGACTAGCAGAAGTACCCATTCTTCGAACGGTCTTTGGTATTAATAGCCAGACGTAATCAATTGAGCTACTGTTGCAATGGTTAGAGGCTTGGAACCTGTTTGTCGACAAAGATAAGTGATTAGTTAAAATATGCTCAGAAAATAAATTTAGCCTACCTAACGTGTATTTCCTGACGTGAAAATAAAATTGAAAACCTCGTAGACGAAACGCAATACACGTCATGTTGCTGTTTGGAGATATAATAGACCTTATGTACGATATATCGCACGTTTAAGTCGTGTGAAAAAAATCTATGGTAACCCCTGACCCCCTTAAGCGCATTGATGCATTTTACAGTTTTAGTTGGTTCCGTGATAACCTTATTCCCATTTGCAAACGTTCACAGAAATGTAATAAATGGAGTGGTATTACTTCTTGCAGAAATAGATGGAAAGTTGGATGTCACCTTTTGAGATGCTTTTGTCATGGCTATTGGCGTGCATTCCTTCAATAGTTTAATAAATGAAATTAGTTTTCTTGGAATATCAGAAACTGTTGGTATTGGAGGCTTAAAATGTAGTTTTCGGGGACCCTTTACGGCTATTTAGGGTCCCTGAGTTTTGTTTCTGACACCAAGGGGCAGAAAATAAGCTTTGTCTCGTCGTTGTAGGCCGTAGTATAATAATAATAATACTTACTTTCCGTGTCCGGGAGACACACTAAATTCTTCCTTTCCAGAACTCTGCAGCTCTTATCCCTCGGTCTGTGGCCAACATAAGGTCTTCCTGGCTGCAGGTTTCAATAAGATCTTTGCACGTGAGCAGGTGTTGTGGAGCCTGGATTTCTCCACAGGCACATCGTGGATCTTCTGCATAACTCCACTTCACAAGGTTGCTACGACACTTAGGCACTCCTGTTCTCATCCGGTTTAAGGACCTCCAGGTGGTATAAGGCAAATGACTACCACTGCTCAGTTCTTCTTTAGGGGTTAACCCCTCTGGTACTATTTGTTTCCAGAGTGACACACGCCGGATGTCTGGCTTGGTATGGAGGGGTACTGTTCTCTTAATAAAACTCTTCCTGGATCTCAGACGAGGAGCGGTCAACTTGTGGTTGAACATAGAATGTCTGGGATCTGTTGCAAGCTTTTGTCTCTCTTTCTCTACTGCCACCCTGCGTCGAATAACTGGAGGTGCAATGCCAGCGAGAGGGTAGATCTTCTGCACTGGAGTAGGTCTCAGACATCCAGTGACAATACGTGTGGACTCGTTAAGAGCTATTTCCACTTGCTTGGTATGGGCAGATGCTCCCCACACTGATGATCCGTACTCTCCTGCTGCGAAGCAAAGTCCCAATGCTGTTGAACGTAGAAAATGAGGGTTCGCTCCCCATGTTGAACCTATCAACTTCCACATTATGCAATTTCTTGAGCTGATCTTGCACTTCAATTCTCTACAATGTTTCCTGAAGCTCAGGGTACGATCAAGCTTGATTCCCAAATATCGAGGCGTTTCACAGCTTTCGAGTGTCACTCCTTTCCAGACAACATTCAACTTTCTCCGGGCCTCTTTGTTGCGAAGATGAAATGGGCATACTCGTGTCTTTCCTGGGTTAGGTTTCAGGTGATTCTGGGTGTAATAATTGTCTAATCTCTCAAGAGCATTAGAAAGTTTTCCCTCCACCTCCTCAAAGCTCCTACCCTGTACAGCAATAGCGGTGTCATCGGCATAAATAAATCGCCTGGCCTCTAAATATTCTGGCTGGTCATTTGTATAAATGTTGAATAGTAATGGGGATAACACACATAATTATAATAATAATATAACAATAGAGAGATAGGGACGTAATAGACCTTCCGTACCACACCCGCACGTGTAAATCGTGTGAAAAAATTCTAGAGTACCCCTTGACCCCCTTAAGCGCATTATATGTATTGATGAATCTTACAGCTTGATTTTGTTCCGTTATAACCTTACAACCGTTTGCAAACTATCTCAGTAATGTAACAAGTAGTTCCGTGAAGAACTATACAGCCTATTTTCAAATATCCTACTTATGTTAACTGCCTCTATCAACATACAAAATTTCAGTTTGATTGCTGTAATAGATTCGTGGATATTGAGTACCGACTAAATATTTCGGATGGTCGCCATGTTGGATTTTATATATGTAAGTCCTAGAGTTATGTACTGTTACATGAAGATTATTGTGTACGTGTAGCATTCAAACTTCAATCGCATGATTAGGACACGAGAAGTAACAAGGAGATTTTAAAATTTCGCACAGCTGCCATCTTGTGGTTATGGAAACAATTGATATAAATTATATGCCAGTGGATTAAGATTCGTAAAAGGATTTACTGCACCAAGTTTCACTGCACTCGGATGGTTAAATTGCGAGAAACGTCCATGTGAATATTTATATTTCGCGTCACCGCCATGTTGGATTTGTGATCACCAGCTCATTTAAAGTCCTATAGGTGAACTTAAGTTCATAGCCGCTATGATCATAAAAAGATTCAGTTTGATTGCTATAATAGATTCGTAGATATTCAGAGTCGTCTAAATATTTCGGATGGTCGCCATGTTGGATTGTTAAATGTATAGGCCATAGAGTCATGTACCATTAAAGGAAAATTATTGCGTAGGTTCATTATTCAAACTTTCAATTCGATTGCTTGATTAAGACACAAGAAATAAAAACTTATTTTTTAAATTCGCAAAGCCGCCATCTTGAGGTTATGTAATCAATTGAACTAAATAGATACCAGTACATTACAATGTGTATAAACATTTCCTGTACCCGGTTTCATTGCGTTTGGAACATTAAATCGCGAGAAAGGTCTATTTAAAATTTTCAAATTCGCTTGGCCGCCATGTTTGTTTTGTAGTTAACCGCTTTTTGAAAGTCTTATAGATGAACTTCCAGTAGTGCCCTTTATCTCCGTACAAAATTTCAGGGTGATATAGCTAATAGTTTCAGAGATATAGAATGCCGGTGTAATATTTCGCTCATCCGCCATCTTGTGGTTATGTAAACAATTGAACCAAGTTAGATGTTGGTGCATTACAATGTGTATAAACATATACTGTACCAAGTTTTATTGCGTTTGGTTGGTTAAATCGCGAGAAAATCTGTTTAAAATTTCGCAAATTCGCGTGGCCGCCATGTTGGTTTTGTAGTTACCAGTTTTTCAAACGTCACATAGGTGAACTTCTAGTAGCTCCCTTTATCAACGTAATAAATTCCATGGTGATGTCGGTAATAGTTTCGGAGATATTGAATGCTGGTGAAATATTTCGCACTGCCGCCATGTTGGATTGGTGAGACGTAACAAAATTTGAAGGGCACGGTCGAGGTCACCCGAAATAGTGCTATGAACTTACCGAGTCTCATTGAAATCGCTCAAGCCGTTTAGAATTTATTAGGGGGGAACACACACACACCTCACACACACACACACACGCACACACACACACACGGACAAAAGGTGAACTCATAAGCCTATTTTTTCAAAATTGAAAACAGGCTAATAAATGGAATTGTATTGCGTCTTACAGCAATAGATGGACCTGTGAGATTCTGTTGCCATGGTTACCGGATTGCATTCTTTCATTATTGTATTAAATGAAAGTAGTTTTCTGGGAATATCTTAAAAACGGTTGGTTTTAGGGCCTAAAAAGGTGGTTTTCGGGGGCCTTCGTTTCTCACACTGAGGGGCTGAAAATGAGCTTTGTCTCGCCCTTCTACGCCTATTTCAGCAAGTGTTTTAAGAGGGTAGGCCCCCTTTTATTGGAGCTACAGAGAAGAGTTACATCAATGATTAGTGTCGTGCCTCTGAAGGATATCTGTACCAAATTTTACGTTGATCCACCCAGCCGTACTCGAGTTATAAGGGAGCATATTTGTCCACAGACAAACAGACAGACAGACAGGAATATCTTAAAAACGGTTGGTTTTAGGGCATAAAAGGTGGTTTTCGGGGGCCCTAGGGCCCCCGAGTTTCGTTTCTCACACTGAGGGGCTGAAAATGAGCTTTGTCTCGCCCTTCTACGCCTATTTCAGCAAGTGTAGGCCCCCTTTTATTGGAGCTACAGAGAAGAGTTACATCAATGATTAGTGTCGTGCCTCTGAAGGATATCTGTACCAAATTTTACGTTGATCCACCCAGCCGTTCTCGAGTTATAAGGGAACATACTTGTCCACAGACAAACAGACAGACAGACATACAGACATACAGACAGACAGACAAAAATTATTTTCGCGCGCATCCATCATAGAACAGTCTGAAACGCGTAAATAACGCAAATTTCCGTAGAAATTCAGAAAAACAGACAAACTTTCATTTATATATAGAGAGAGAAGATAGTATCTACATTGTAGTCTATTATTGTTAGATTTAAGTAGTATTTAAGTAGTATTTCTATTGTTCATTATGTATCAATTGAACAATCTGGTTAGATGGAAGAGAGGGCCCAATGGCCCTAATCTTGCCAGATAAAATAAATTTATCCATCTATTAATTTTTAAATAATTTTCGTATTAAACACAATGTGTACAATTATTTACAAACATTAGTTTACATCAGCAATCCTTCTAGGTCTGTGCCGTGTCTTGTGTGGGGTTTCTCCTAGGACACCAAGCTGGCTCTTGGTGTCCCCGCCCGCTGATGAGCCAGCTTGGTGTCCTAGGCGAAACACCACACAAGACACGACACAAACCTAGAAGGCCGTGAAATCCAATACAGTATACCATTGGTTTACATATTTAAGTTACTTCTATTTTTCACCAGTCCTTCGTTAGCGTGTTCAGCGGCTGGGTTCTGTTTCCACATTTCGGCAAGTGATTCTTGGGGCATGGTTTGTTGCATAATTCAGAGACGCAGTCGTTCTCCGGTTCATGGTATGATTTATTCCGACATACTGTATCTTCCCATGAAGTCCGTGGGCGGCGAATCTTGTGTACAGATGACTAAGCTCATAGTTCGGTCCCTTCCAGGCTTCTGTTTTCATCGCTTCTGTGTCCATTATTTGCTCCGGGACCTCGTTGGTTTTGTCCTGTCTTTCCTTGATGACGGTTTTGTATGCTTGCGTTTCTGGTAATCCGAAGCAGTGTTTTATGTCCTCTATGAAGAATGACTCCCGTGCTATTATATAGGCGTAGCTGTTTCTTGTGAATTTAGAGATTGAGAGGGCTCGTTTTAGGAATCTGACTTTAATGCTTTCTATTTTCCTAAGATTGTTTGCCGTCAGGTAGAGCTATGTTATTTGGATTCCGTACGTTGCAGTCTATCTATTAAGGGGGCTCATACACTGCAAGTGGTAGTTTTAGCACACAGTTAAAAATTAAATCATAGCTTCACTGATATGTAACATAGCATAATGAGAACTTAAAAATTTATAGTAAATACATAGGGCTTTTATTCCATATATGAAGGCAAACAGTATATAAAGTATTACGTGATTTATTGATAGGACAATATTTGTGATTTTTTAAACGTCATGGGTCACATAAAAACACGATTTAACAAGAAATATCGTACCAGTATGAATGTTTTTTTTTCATAATATGAAATTATAAATTATATAATTCTAAGGAAAACGCATGAATACCGATGATGAACCACCATTAATGTTATATTGTCAATAGTATGTTTCTTTAATTCGATTTGTCTTTCAATAATTGTTCATTATTAAATTTTCCAAGTAGGCTATATCTTAATTAGTTTTAATATAATTTCATGAATGAGGTTCATCCTCCGTATTTATGTGTCTTCTTTTCAGGAAGAAACCCCATTAAGACTGGTATTTCTTGTTAAATCGTGCTTATTGTGATTCGTGACGTTTAAAAATCACAAATATTTTCCTACCAATAAATCACCCAATACTTAATATACTCTTTGTCACTACGAGTCCTATGAATTAATTATAACTTTGTAAGTTTTCATAATTCTACATTTCATATTAGTGAAGCTATGATTTAATTGTTTACTGTGCGAGAATACTCCCACTCGCGGTATATAATTTCCATACGAGTGTCTTAATTACAATTGTAGGCGAGTTGCATACGACTGTTTATGTTCGACGATAATTATAACTTTATTATATATTCTAACATAAATATTCATAAATATCTGTCGAGATTCTGCCAGTTTAGTTTACTGAACAGAGCGCATGGGACGCAGAGAATACCTTGTATTCGACCACGACCTCCTCGAATACTCCACTGACCCTAGCCACGCTGTGAAATTTAAACTAGGAGGCCGTGGAAGTCAGCGCAGGTGTGAAGCTATCCTTACCTAATTGGTCAAACAGCTGTATCGCAATGAAAATCTTGAACTCTGATTGGTGGAGAACCTGTATCATAATGAAACAAACTATAATGAGCCTATATATGCCGTTTTCTGCATTTAATATTTATATTTCGGCATGGTCAAACATAAACTTTGTAACGAGTCAGAACATCTTGGCCAATCGACCCAATATTATCTACAGTAACTCTACTTAGTATAAAACAAAGTCCCCGATTCTTGGATGTCACTGGTAATCTCGAGAACCTCAAGATGGATTTAGATGCGGTTTTCACCATTCTACAAATGATATCTCGAGGAAGGTTTCTGTAGAAAATAATGCATTTATGATCTTAGAAATCCAAGCAGTAAAGATTTCAGTGAAAATCTCTAAAAACAACCTTGCGTCCGTGCGCATTTTAAGCTTACGCTAGGCAAACCGTTAAAAATATCTATATACTATGAGTGTAAGAATTGTTCAGCATGAATAGTTCTACAAAAACGTCCGAGAGAGCATATCTCTATCTTCAATACATCGCCCACTATAAGTGTTTTTACGTTTCCATTTCTTCCAACAATCTCCATTCAATTACTGAGGAGACAGCTTACGACCTAGATAGGGGCGAGCCTATCACCCAAGTTACAGCCTAGCTAGGGGGCGAGCTTATTACCCCAGATACAGCCAGCAGAAAACTGTCGAGTCGTGTTCATTTAAGACTTCAGAGAAGAGTGGTTGTGTTTGGAGTTTCCCTGGAAGTGCAACTCCGCTTTTCTTCATTTCGCCTGTGTAGTTTTCGTTCCGCAAAATACACAGTCAAGTTAAGATTGGACGGAAGGGGAATTTGTGTTTCATGCACCTCGCCATTCTTAAATTACTTCTGACAAGAATTCGTTGCACATGCATCTCCATGATAATATAATTAATAGTCCAGTCAGTGATTTTAACCCACCATGCCGAGTCGTAAAACGGATATAGGTCGTAGTTCATTGACAGCGTTTATCACGTAATGCTTTCATAACTTTTCCCGGGCAAAGCCAGTTTCAAGCTAGTTTCAATAATATAAAACTTGAGGCCTATAGGCTACATGATTGACGTTGCTGCCCTACTTAGCCAAAATACTTAGGCACAAAAAAGTAACACAGTACGCATGGTTACATAGGAAAATTGTGGGAGAATTACAAGCGTGATAATTATACCAGTAGATATGTCATCAACAGGAGTTGTTCCAAAGGTGTTGGTGACGGCCCAGGAGGAGTTGCAAATGAAACATGTGATTGGCAGAAAGCAGTGTTGCTGGATACTTGCCATATGACCTGCATATTGCTGGGGAGAAGCGTGGTCAGCCCGTCGGTTCCCCTCAGCTAGTTATCTTGGATTTCCTGACCGGGGCGCTGTCTCACTAGCGCCGGGCGGATAGTGTGTACTAATGGGGCGCACACAACCGATAGTGCATTGAAAAGAATATTCGAACAGAATCACCCGCAGCAGTGGCGAATTGCACTCAAATTTCATTAATATGGATTTTTTTTAAAAAAAAGTGCGTGAATTAAACAAATAAACATATTTATAGAAGCCCGCATAATAGTAAAGCCAGGCGAATGGTTAATGAACAAGCGAGATTTCTCGCACAGGTTCCCTAGTATATATATTAATATATAAGGTCAGTTCAAAAAGTAACGAGCCGGAGGCTCGAATGCGCAAACCGGTGACTACATCGTCTAATCGTGGCGTGTGTAACGAGGTGTGGTTCCGACCAGAGCTTGGAAGGTCACAGACCGTCGCTAGAGGGCACGCGCACACGTCAAGTGACGATACAAAGCGAGCAGCAGAATTCATCAATCTTCCAACGCTGCCAGTTGCATTGCAAACAGTGACATGGAGGCGTCAACCGAAGAACAAAGAGGTGTTGTTCGGTTTCTGACAGCGGAAGGAGTAGGGGGAACGGACATTCATCGCCGAATGTCACAAGTGTACGGCGGACACTGCATGTCCCTTGCAAGGGTCAAGGCGTGGCACAAGGCTTCAGGGAACGACGGGTGTCGTTAACCGATGATGCCCAGTCTGGGGCACCCCCCTGCATTACCGATGACAACGTCCAGCTGGTTGATGCACTCATTAACTAGGACCGCCGAGTGACAGTGAACGCCATAGCCGCCGTGGTCGCTCCACGACAATGCACGACCTCATACGGCCAACACAGCCACGGCACTCCTGCAGAAATTCAAATGGGAGGTTCTCGGCCACCCTCCATACAGTCCAGACCTCTCTCCCTGTGATTACGCCATGTTTGGTCCCCTGAAAAGGGCTCTGTGGGGCCAACGATTCACCTCGGACGCCGACGTCCAGCTGTACGTGCGGAACTGGTTCACATCGCAGCCCAGGGAATTTTATGAGACAGCCATTCACCACCTCGCGTCACAGTGGGACAAGTGCCTCAACAGCCAGGGCCAATACTTCTAACATACAGGTATTGGTTTCTGTAATTAGGCCTCCGGCTCGTTACTTTTTGAACGCACCTTATATCAATATTATTATATTATTATTAGCATTTCTAACCGGCCTTGACAGGAAGCATTGGCGAACAACAACCAAGCAAGTGGACTCTGCGCCGACGCGGGAAGTACACTAGGAAAGAAGAAGGTGCTCGGATCAGGAACTTGAATGAGGAGAGGAACCATACTACATAATACACAAATGCCGATACAGCCTTACCCCTACGTTGGAAACACATTCTAAAGCATTCTCTACTTACAGATCGCTCGAGTTTTGCGAGGTAATCAATATAGGCTAACTTAGTATTCCTCACGCCTGTACCCTTCGACAGTACCCCGATATCTGGTAGCATTTTATAATCCATGATAACAAACACCTTGTAGCCAAAACTTCATGTGCTCTTGGATTATTTGAAGTGTTTTAGGATCCGCGTAGCTCCCTCCCACCCCCAAGTCCGCCATTTAACAAAAGAGGTCGAGTGCACTGTGTGCCCTGGCGAGATATGACAAGCCGAGGATTCAGGGCTACTTGCTAACAATGGCGGCCAGTAATAAGGTTGCAGTGTTGCACAGCGATCTGATTTCTTTCTTCAATAACAACTAGCAGTTCCGTGATGATCTAACTAGCCTATTTCCATATATCCTACTGGTTTTACTTAGAACCCGATAAATTATTATTAAAGATAAATCGCACAAATTGTGCATATTGATGATAAAAACTGTCATTCACAAAACTTCACAATGGATGATCCCCGATTTGCACAAGAAATTATGTGGCATCTACTACATTGCATTCCGCATAATTTACGTACGCAGGATTCATCAGGGTCATGAAAGTATTCGGTATTACACAGTTTATGGTGATACCCATGTACCGCCATCGAATTGACAAAGTGTTGCAAGTCTGGATTTGTGTTCATCCATGTCCTAGTCATCATGGCCTCCGTGGTGTAAAACTCGAGCCAGATTTCGTCCCTTTTCTGTATTCTTTCCTGCATTAGTTTTTTCCAGGCGTCTGTGGATGGTAGCCCTCTCTTCATCCGAAGGTCCTCAATGAAGGTCTCCCTGGCGAGTTCATATGCTAATCTTGATTTTGTATATTTCGATATCCCCAGGGTAGCCTTCAGGGAGAAATGAAAACGAGATTTTAAAAAAATGCACAGCCGCCATTTTTAAGTTCTCATAAAATTGCATTGAATTAGTTATCAGTAGGCCATATTAAGGCTTGTATGAAGATTTACCGTACCAAATTTCACAGCGCTCGGATGAAAAGTCGCGAGAAAAACCCATTTAAATATTTAAAATTCGCTTGGCCACCATGTTGGTTATGTGATCACCAGGTTATTAAAAGTCCCATAGGTGAACTTCAGATAATAGCCTCTAATAAAATACAAAATTTCAGTTTGATTACGGTACTGTAATAGATTCGTAGATATTGAGAGCCGTCCAAATATTTCGGACGGTCACCATGTTGGATTGTTATATACTGTATAGGCCCATAGAGTTATTTATCATGAGATGAAGATTATTGTGTAGGTTCATTATTCTTAATTTCACTTCGATCGCAGGATTAGGACACAAGAAATACAAACTTACTGTCGACCAAAGTATTATGTGCACTCGAGTTTGAAGGTTGTTTGTGAAGTAACCAACAGACCTTCATAAAATCCAATAACATCATCATTTTCTATTTTACGTTAGTTCATGTAGGTTTGGAATGTTTAATTTATATTTTAGTATTTTTTATCGCAGTTGGAACACAAAAGTGCCCGTTTTTAAGTATGTTTCAACCATGCGCCACATTTAATAATTATTATCTCAAAAACCCGTCATCAGATCGAATCAAAACTTTAACACAATATACATTGGAATGTTGTATAACTGGTTGATGAATTTCAACATTTTAAGTGTCTAAGAAACAAAGTTGTTATCATTTTTGTATGGTAACTTGTTCTCGGCTCGGGGTGGTTGGAAAATTTAGTTCTTGGTCACGTTGTAATCCTTATACATCGAAAGGTTCTGCTGTATGACTGTGAAATACGTAAATTAATTCACTTATTTAATTTCGGTTTGTATTTGTACAGGGAAATAAGACATGGTTCACCAGCTAGCCGCTCCGTGCAAAACTGTACAGCGTTGCTGAGATGGAGCCCATCACTTCCGAGCGAGGCGCTCCATGATGCGTGATGAGCTCCATTTCGGCAACGCGGCTAGCTGGTGAACAATGTGTTGTTTCCCTGTACAAATACAAACCGATATAAAATAAGTGAATTAATTTGCGTATTTCACAGTCATACAGCATAACGTTTTGATGTATAAGGATTACAACGCGACCAAGAACTACATTTTCCAACCACCCCACGCCGAGAAAAAGTTATCTTACAAAAATGATAACAACTTTGTTTCTTGGACACACACAATTCTGAAATTAATAAACCTGTTACGTAACATTCCAATTTATATTGTGTTAAAATTTGAATTCATTCTGATGACGGGTTTTTGAGATAATAATTCTTAAATGTGACACATGGTTGAAACACGCTTAAAAGCGGGCACTTTTTGTGTTCCAACTGCGATAAAAAGTATTAAAATATAAATTAAAAATTCCAAACCTACATGAACTAACGTAAAATAGAACGACAAAAATGATGCTGTTATTGGATTTTATGTAGGTCTATTGGTTATTTCACAAATATCCTTCAAACTTGAGTGCACATAATACTTTGGTCGACAGTAGTTTTAAAATTTCGCTCAGCTGCCATCAAAAGGTTATATAAAGAATTGAACTAAATTAGATGGCACTGCATTACAATGTGTATAAACATTTGCTGTACCAAGTTTCACTGCGCTCGGATGGTAAATTCACGAGAAAAGTCTAATCAAATGTTCCAACTTCGCTTGGCCACCATGTTCGTTTTGTACTTTACAGAATTATGCAAGTCAGTCACATAGATGACCTTCTAGAAGTGCCCTTCATCACCGTACAAAATGTTATGGTAATATATATTACTGTTGCGGAGATACAGAATGCCAGTGAAATATTTCGCGCGGTCTCCATGTTAGATTGGTGAAAAGTATTAAAATTTGAAAGGCACGGACGAGGTTGTAGTATTTCATTGAAATCGCCGATTCCAACAAGGGAGGAGACGGGCGGAGGAACACATCCGAGATGCCTCGTCTATTGCCGATACTATGGCTCGCAATGTTATTGGTTAGTTGGTTGGTTCCTCAGTTTAGTGGCTGCGACAACGCAGTCATGTAGTCCCGTGTACTCTGGGTGTGTGTAGAATCTGTCTGATAACTGGTGTTAATTGTCATGGCTGTGTTATCTGTGATTCAGATAGAAGGACTGCAGACGATCAATTTTAGCCTACTTTCGATTTTTGCAAAAATTCAAAGTAGACTTTGAGATCAACACAGGGCTAAAAATTGTGTGTCTGTCTGTGTGTGAGTCTGTGTGTGTGTGAGAGTGTGTGTACTCTGAATGTCTGTCCCCCACCCCATCAATTCGAACACGGTGAAAACGAATTGAACGAAATCCGGTAAAGGGCAAAGGGCACCTCAGTGTCATGTTTTATATCGCCGCCATCTTGACGAAAACTTAATGACGGCCACCCAAGTGTTAAAAGCTTAAATCAAATTACGACCAACCTAATCATCTAATCTCTACCAAATTTTGCAACATTATAGCTTCATCTACGAAGAATCCTTTGACCGAACTACAAGGTCATCAGCCCAATAATTTGCGGATGGCGGCCATGTATGTGTGCAAATCGATTCCCCCTATCTATTCAAACACGGTGAAAACGAATTGAATGAATGTGAGCAAAGGGCACCTCATATTCATGTTTAATATCCGTATAACACGTTGTATTTCAACAAGCTACTACAACCAACATTCAATTATACTCCTTGAAAAGAGCAAAGAGTTATAACAATACCCATGCCTTTAGAAGAAAGTAGGCTATATGTTCTTTACTGAACTTCTTGTTTGCTACCAAATGCTACCGTTCCCGACACCTAGCTGCAGACGAGGCCACTACTAAATGCCATCGCAGTCAGCACCTGGTGGCGAAAGTTGGAACTAATATAGCGTTATCAAGCTAACCTACAAATTCTAGCTTCCACAAATTAGGTTAGTAGAAGGTTTTTTTTTCATGCCATAAATCTATGACATGGGACCGCCGGCTTTACTTCCCTTCCGAAGGAAGGCATACTGAGGGATTATAAGGCTCTTAAAAGATCCGACGACTTCGGTCGGGTTGGAACCCGTGATCTAGGGCATAGAATCTCGCAATGTTATTTGCACGTGAGTGCGACACTTGTGGTCCTTTCTCGCCCTTGTGTATAGCTTACGCTCTTTCGTTCTCGTTATCTGTAAATGTTTAGCCTATTTTCATTTATGAAAAAATAGGCTTATGAGATCGCCTTTTGTCCGTGTGTCTGTGTGTGCGTGTGTGATGGTGTTCTCCCCCCCCCCCTAATGACTTCTAAACGAATGCAGCGATTTCAATGAAACTCGGTAAGTTCATAGCACCATTCCGGACGACCCCGACCGTGCCCTTCAAATTTTGTTACGTCTCACCAATTCAACATGGCGGCTGTGCGAAATATTTCACCAGGATTCAATATCTCCGAAACTATTACCGATATCACCCTGGAATATTTTACGGTGATAAAGGGAACTACTAGAAGTTCACCTATGTGACTTTTGAAAACCTGGTAACTACAAAACCAACATGGTAGCCAAGCAAATTTGCGACTTTTAAATAGACGTTTCTCGCGATTTAACCAACCAAACGCAATGAAACTTGGTACAGGAAATGTTTATACACATTGTAATGCACTGGTATTTAATTAAGTTCAATTGTTTACATAACTTCAAGATGGCGGCTGTGCGAATTTTGAAATTAAGTTTTTAATTCTTGTGTCGTAATCATGCGATCGAAGTAAAAGTTTGAATAATGAACCTACGCAATAATTTTCCTTTAATCGTACATGACTCTATGGCCTATGCAGTACATATAACAATCCAACATGGTGACCACCCGAAATATTTAGTCGATTCTCAATATCTACGAATCTATTACAGCAATCAAACTTAAATTTTGTATGTTGATAGAGGCAATTAACATAAGTAGGATATATGAAAATAGGCTGTATAGTTTTTCACGGAACTACTTGTTTCAAATAACATTTAATCTCGAGGTGGATGTGATGTTCTCTGGACTGCAGCATTCGTAACGAATTAGCTACATCAGTCTTACCGCGCACTTATACTTGTATATTGTCTTATATGATATCAAGCCGTTTTTATAGCAATCCCCTTCCCTTCTTCGATGAAAATAGTGCAAAATCCTGAACGATTATCCACCAGCAGCCACTGCTTGCTAATATTCCCTCTCCACACACCGCGCCACGCCGGGAGCAAATTCATTTGCCTGCGGGGATAACAGCTCCAAGACAAAAGGAGTCGCACCATTGGGAACTTCTTTTGAGTCGCACGTCTCCCAAACAATGGGGACAGAGAACTTGTCAAGAAGTGACAAGGACATTTTCGATCCAACTCAATGTAATTGAAAGTACAGTAGAATCCGCTATTGTATCCTTACCAGGTTATCTTGGGTCAATCAGACTTGTTTTTCAAATTAATAATGTTTTAATGCATTTTGTCCTAATGTTCCATACAGTGTCCTTCCATAATTGTACCTTTCTAAGTACCTTCTTATTTTAAGAATTTTGGTAGCATGCTGAGCTTCTATTCCCAAGATCGCGGGTTCAAACCCGGCTGAAGTCATCGGATTTTTGAGAGCATTAAAAATCCCTCAGTATGCCTTCCTTCGGAGGGGAAGTAAAACCGGCGGTCCCATGTCATAGATTTATGGCATGTAAATGAACCTACCACTAACTTCACTTGTGAAAGCTAAAGTTGTAGGTTAGTTTGATAACGCTATATTAGTTCTAACGTTCGCTGCCAGGTGCTGACTGCGATGGTATTTAGTAGCCACGTCCGCAGCTAGGTGTCGTGGACGGTAGCATTTGGTAGCAAAAAATTAATCGTCTGCAGTTCTCCTACCTGAATCACAGATAACACACACTAACACAGCCATCACAATTAACACCGGGTATCAGACAGATTCTACACACACCCAAAGTACACGGGGCTACATGACCGCATTGTCGCAGCCCATAAACTGAGGAACGAACCAACCATTTGAAGACTTCCCACACTTGAGGAACTTATTACCAAAGTGTCTTAGTTCCTAAATTGTTGATTTCGAATATTTGTATACTGCAATATATAAATGTAAGTAATATGGTATGAAAATGGCATTTCAAAAACGAACGTGATAATAATTATAATAATATCATATGCCCTCGGGTGCCGGGTGCAAGCTTTGTTATTTGACACCCAGAGGTTAGCTTGCATGTCGAATTTCGTTGTTCCTTGACTATGAAAGTCAAGGAGGATAGATGTTAGATATCTAACCTCCTTGAATACTATAGCGCTTTCTAGTAGAGAAATGAGGAACTTTGTATTGGCGGAAACTCCCGAGATTAATTTTTCCGTTTAGAACACGGCCTACTGAATTCAAATGGGTTCTTTGTCATGCCAACATCGTATGACATGCGTATCGTATTTTTGCCGCCTTTCAAAAATCACTTACCACGGCCAGGAGCGAACCTGCAATCTTGGGGTTAGTAGACCGACACTATATCCACTCACCCACCGTGGCAAGCTGACGAACGTAGGGAAGAAACGCAATAATATAGAATGCCAGGTATGAGGAACTACATTGAAGGCGGTGGCAGTAGACCACTTGAGTACCTTGACAGTGTATTCTCTTAGGATGGGAGTACGGGGAAGGAAATAGAGTCGAGGTGAATCCAATGCATTGAGTTGTCAACCGTCCATTTATGAACCAGGTTGGTTGGTTCCTTAGTTTAGGAGCTGCGACAACGCGGTCATGTAGCCCCGTGTACTTTGGGTGTGTGTGGAATAAGTCTGATAACCGGTGTGAATTGTTATGGCTGTATTAGTGTGTGCTATCTGTAATTCAGGCAAGGACTGCAGACATTCAATTTTCAAGTAGTTCCTACTTTTGCTACCAAATGCTACCGTCAACAACACATAGTTGTGAGCTCGGCTACTACTAGATGCCATCGCAACCAGCACCTGGTGATGAACGTTGGAACTTAAGAGCATTAATCAATCCTAACCTACAAAATGTTGCTTCACACAAGGTTAGTTAGTGGACGGTTCTTTTGCATGCCATAAATATATGACGTGGTCCCGCCAGCTTTACTTCCCCTCCGAAGGAAGGCATACTGAGGGATTTTTAACGCTCTTAAAAACCGACAGTAGTGACTAAGCGGGCTAAAGCGCAGCGTTAGGTCAAGGGGCAAAGCTCTCTGCTGACTCGGTAGACGCGTGGGTTCGAGCCCCACCGTCAGCTGTCTTTGAAATGGTTTTCCGTGTTTTCCCATTTTCAACACCAGGCAAATACTGGGACAGTACCTTCTGACAGGCCACGGACGCTTCCTTCCACATCCTTGCCCAGTTTCATTCGTCTTCATCCATTCCATCTCTCATCCCGACGCGCAGGTCGCCCACAGGCGTCGACTAGAAAGACCTGCACTCGGCTTCTCAGGAGGCTACACGACAAAAAAAAAACGCTCTTAAAAATCCGACCACTTCGGCCGGGTTTAAACCCGCGACCTTGGGTATAGAAACTCAGCATGACCCTGGTTGAGGTCAGTTTGTAACTGAGCGTTGTTTTGTGAGGTATGTATTTTTCGGTATAGTACACTATCATTGGCAAACAATCGGCAATGAAACGATTAGCTCAGGACAGAGAGGCATGGAGAGCTGCGTCAGTCAAACACACACACATTAAATGGATTAATTTATTTTCGCACTGTTTCCTGCTGGTAACTTGTGTTATGCTAAACGCGTCCTAAGTAAGCTGAACGTGTTCACCAACGACCAGACCATGGCGTGCCAAATGTGGGAATGTTATACATATTCAAGAATATTTAATCAACGAAACAGAATGTCCAGTGAGCCTCAGTTAAATCTACTTTGCATTATAAACAAGAGGAAAAGATAGGGATTTATGTCCTGTACCGTACTGCCTTCTTTTTTTCTTCTTGTTCTTCTTAACATGAAATTTTCGTGCGAGTTATTCGTTGATTGGTTGGGTCCTCAGCAGGGCCGGATTTACCCAAAGTTTCGCTATAGGCATCTCTCCATTGAGCGCCCCTCCTCACTTGAGCCCCCCCCCGATTTTTAGCCTACTTTTCACATTTTACAAAAATGAGGAAAAAGTAGACTTATGAGATCGATCCGGGAAAATGTGTGTCTGTCTGTCTGTCTGTCTGTCTGTCCTTCTGTCTGTCTGGCTGTGTGTGTGTGTCCCCCTATCAACTCCTAAACGGCTGCAGCAATCAAAACCAAATTTAGTATGAGTAAAGATGTGCACCGGAATAGCTCACGTCCATATTTGAAAATGATGTCAGTGCTACCAACTGCTGAAAAAACGCACTAGAAATTTGAGCTCCATGTTGGATATCTTGCAAGGTATGCATGGGAGCTATTCCAAAATTGGCACACATGTAGATAGTACTATTTCAGTTTAATTTCCAGGAGGCCAACCATGACAGTGTTGCCAAAATAATTTTAAGCCTTCTGATAGGTCCAATGTTTAAATGAATATAACTACTACACTATCGATTGGATTTCAACCAAATTTTATATGTAATATCTGTACATAAACAGATATGACTGAGCGTATTCTTAAGAGCCACCAGGGCTGCCAACTGTTAATAATTGCTCTCTCAATTTTTTTTATCCAAATACCAATATATCAGAAAGTATGCAAGCCAACAGCTTTAAACTATGCACACGTATATTCTGACATTTTAGATTAATTTGGAGTAACTTATATACGTCAGTTCTACCAACATGATTATAAGCCTGCTGATAGTACCAATTTTTAAATACATGTAACTTCTATACCATCTGTTGGATTTCAACCAAATTTCGTATGTGCTATGTGTACCATAACAGATATGACTGTGAGTATTGTTAAGAGCAATCAGGGCTGCCAACTGTTAATAAATGCTGTCTATATTCTTTTTACACTAATATCAATATATCAGAAAGTATGCAAGCCAACAGCTTTATACTTTGCACACGTATAGCACCCGACATTCTAGATTAATTTGGAGTAATTAATACAAGGCAGTGCTGCCAACATGATTCTATGCCTGCTGATATGTCCAATTTTAAAATACATGTAACTTCTATACTAACAAATGGATTTCATCCAAAATTGGCACAACAAGATATTATAATAATTCAGATTATTTCTGACCAGCACACGCATGGTATTGTTGGCAACATGCTTTTACGCGTGCTGATAGATCCAGTGTCTAACTGCATGTAACGTCCATTGGACTTCAACCAAATTTTCTATTCTGTACCTTAAGAGGTGGAACTAAGAATACATTCAGTCACCAGGGCTGCCAACTGTAGTGCTCTATTAGGCTACATTATACCAGGAATATTTTGAACTAATTAGATATTTCGATATTACCAACTTAATTTCGTCATTATTCTAGATAGGTTCATATTCTGTAGAATAATCATTGGCATGAAAAGTAGGCTGTATATGTAACGATTCGATCCCATAGCTGTTATATTTAAAGGGTTATTCATTTATTATCATGTTATTATTATTATTATTAACTAGTACATCCATGAGATGATTTTTATATCAGATAATTGTAAGCGGTTTTGATTATTATATTCAATTAGATTTTTATTAACAATTACTTGTAAAGAGACGAAGTATTATATATTGCAACAAGACTGGCGATATGGACTAACCCTGTGCGTCACAAACTGAACGACGTAGTAAGAATTTCACCACGCCAACTGCGTCATTTTCCTGAGATGTTAAGAAACCCACTATGTTGTAACCAACACGCCATTTTCTACGGTATATACGCGTCAATATATATTGCAAGTTATGAGTCAAGAATGGAGAAGGCTAAGAGAGAGGGAAGCTGTGACACCACGTGACAAGGAAGTCATTAGTATTTGTACCTGCAACATCGGACAAGAATGGCATTAATCTACAGCTCTTAATGAAGGAAGGAAGTTGTAACCTTGCTTTCTGGGTCCTAATGGACTGAGCACCGAGAGTCGACACTGAACGATGTCTTGCCGACATCTATATCAATACATAATGGGTTATATCCCTGATCAAGAGTCTTTCTACAGATGGCAACGTACTTAATGAGGATATTTCATAGTAAATGAGATATCACATCATTTTTTTAAACATAAGCGACGTAACATCGAGATTATCGATCATTTCTTAAATATGACGAGTCTTCGACTGGGTGAGCCAACAATTCAATAAAACTATCGTCTCTATTATAATTTAACTTCATTTAACTTTCAATTCATTTTAATATTCATTTTCTTTTAAATAATTAATTGCCGCATTGAGTAATTTTAAATTCAATTGTGTGACTATCACTATTCTGTTTTATTAGTATTTTGTTCTTGAGTAAATAAATTCATTTCCTTTAACGTAATGCCTATTTCTTTCATTGTAGTTGGTACTTTAAGGCAATCATACTCCTTGATTAAATACGGATTGGTTAGATGACTTTGTCTCACTACGGCCCGGGTAAGTGGTTCTCGACTCTACTGCTGATAGCCGAGGTTAAATCAATAAATTTCGATTCACTATCTTAAATAGGAATCTGGCGCTCAACAACTTATTATATTACACTATCACAGGTAAGGTCACACCACAGTGTATATTATTTATTCATATCATGTTTGTTTTATTGAACCACAATAGTCATCACCACGTTTAGTTAACTCATTAGAAATGTTACATTTGGCGCCACAAAGTAGGACACGAAAACCATTCGGTATTTAAGAGAGGAGTGTATAATTTCAGTGCAAATTGTCAGTGCTTTTGGGGGACAGTGAAGTGACGTGAATTTTGGAAGGGAATTGTATTAAATATATTGCATAATGTTTTCAAAAGATCGTGTAGATTGGTTCATGAGGGAGATGAGAATGCTTAGTCAGGAGATGAAAGAAGATATGAATAGACATAATCAGGAGATGAGGAAGACGTTTGATAAATTAGATAGAGAACATCAGGAGTGGATGGAGAACTCAGTTAGAGAACGTCAGAAGACAGCCTGTAAGGAAACTGTAATTGAAATCAGATTAAAGTCAGACGAGATTTTAGGTGAAAGTAGATTGGAGGTAGAAGAAATTGTAGTTGAAAACAGATTAGAGTCAGTGGAGATTGTAGATGAAAGCAGATTGGAATCGGAGAAGATCTTTGGTGAGGAACGGCAAGTAGCGGAGATTTTAGGTGAAATCAGATTAGAGTCAGACGAGATTTTAGGTGAAAGTAGATTGGAGGTAGAAGAAATTGTATTTGAAAACAGATTAGAGTCAGTGGAGGTTGTAGATGAAAGCAGATTGGAGTCAGAAGAAATTGTAGTTGAAAACAGATCTGAATCAGAGGAAATGTTAGGTGAAAGCAGATTGGAGGTAGAGGAGATTTTAGGTGAAAGTAGATTAGAGGTGGTAGAGACTTCAGGGGATACTGAAGTAGAATCAATGAAAACAGCCTGCAAGGAGACTATAATTGAAAGTAGATTGGAGTCAAAGGAGATTGTAGGTGAAAGCAGATTAGAGTCAGAGGAGATTTTAGATGAAAGCAGGATAGCTGTAGAAGAAATTATAGGTGATGAACAGCAGTTAGCGGTTATAATAGGAGAAAACATAGTAGAGTTGGTAGAGATGCTAGACATAGATGAAAGTAGCTTAGGTAAGGAACAGCAATCAGCGGAGATGATAGATGAAAGCAGGACAGCTATAGAATGTAGTGAAAAAGAAGTGGAAAAGATGAGAGAAAAGATAGGGATAGAAGTAGGTAAGATAAAGAAAGTACTAAGCACCCAAGAGATTAAGATGCAGACAATCATAGATAAATTAGATAGGCAAACTAGGGAAGAATTTAGTCCTGAGATAGAGGAAGTTAATATGAAATTATTAGAGGCAGAGAAGCGCGCGTCAAGTAATAGTCAGAAGAACATAATTAGTAAACAGGTTAAGAGGAGGAGAGAGATAGATAAGAGCAGAAGCAATAGTCCACGGCTTAAGAGAGCATTAAGTGATAGTAACGGAGAAATGAAAATGAAACCTAAAGGTAGATATTTTAGAAATAAAATGAAAGAGAAGAGAATTAAGTTGTTAGAGGAAAAAGAAATCAGAATGAAAGAGAGAAAGAAAGCATATGATGTGCAGAGGCGTACTGAATTAGCCAGACTTGGGGAAGTGAGAGGGAGAAAGCCGAAGTACTGTGTTACTATGGATGAATGTAGTACAGAGGAAGTAGAAACTAATGTAACACGGAAGGAAGAATGTGGAATTCTAGTTAAAGATAGAATTGAAGATGAATGTGGTAAGAACTGTGAAATGCCAGAGAACGTAGTGATGTAAATTTGTATTACCGATAGTTACTGTTCCGTATGACTTAAATATTAAATAGAGAAGTTTAGTATGATTTAACAGAGGTAGATAAGAAACCTGCTGTGTGTAATTTTAATTCAGTCGTGAAGTTAGGATGGTAAGGGGCGCGTAGTGCCTACGCTTATTGATTTAGATTGACTAAAATCATTTAATTTGGAAGACAAAGATTGTCGTGCTATTGAGCAATTCAGGTAAGTTGAATGTGGGTCCTTAAACTGCAGGTAAGTTGGATGAAGTGAGAATTAAATTTAAAAAGTAGGAAGGTTATTAAAAAGGTAAGTAATCGAAAGAAAGTAATAATTATTATGGCAACCATAATTATGAATATAATGGTAATGAAGATTTAATTCAAAAGTGAGTGAAGATAAGATGATACAGTGGTAATAAAACTAGTGAGTTGAAGAATTAAGTATTGATTTAATAAAGAAGTTTCAGTTGAGGACAGCGAGGTTATCAGTGGATATATTTTGAGAAATTTATAAGTGGTTTAGAATAGTTAATGGTAATGCGTTGTATGAATTAACCAACATCGGGTTGAAATGAGGAAGTAGTAACTAATTAGGACATCTGATACTTGTTGACAGATATGTGTGTGTGTATGTGTGTATTTTCACGTAAATGGACGTGAGTTTGAAGAAGTAAGCCAACGAAGGTAATGCCATTGAGCAATGTGGTTTTTAAAGTTTTGGTAAGATGCCAAATGAAGTTGTTTTTTGAGGAAGTTTTTGGTAAGATGCCAAATGAAGTTTTTTAAGGAGGAAGTTTTGGTAAGATGCCAAATGAAGTTGTTTTTTGAGGAAGTTTTTGGTAAGATGCCAAATGAAGTAGGTTGGAGGAAGTTTTTGGTAAGATGAAGTAGGTCAGCGAGGTATATTCCGTTAAGCAATAATTATTTTTTATGGTATCTACGGGACTACGTGAAGTTAATAAGGGAGTTTTTTTTAAAGTATATATGGATGTATGCACACAAGGTAATAAGAGATTACAAAGGTAAGATTGTCCAAGTTTTTGTTACAGTTACGCACGTTTTAAAGATATTACAAGGCTTGTTATCGAGCTAAACCACTTTGTAGTAAAAAGTTACTGATGATTAATAACGAATTAATGATGTGGTAGATTGTTGTCCTACACACAGGTTAAAGTAAAGATAATAGTAATAATTATATGGTTGGCATAATATTTTCTAGAATTGAAAGGAATTTGTTATAATTCGACGTTTTGTGGATTTTAAAGATAATTTTTTTTTTTAGTAGACGAGAAATTAAAGTTTTATTTATGTCATACGGAGTTAGTAAAGATAAGTTAATATTTTGAAGGAAGAATAAGTTGGTAAGATAAGTGTATACCTAAGGGGTAATAATGAAGTTACAATTAAAGGCAGGTGTAAGTTACGCATTTAATTTGATAGAGAAGAAAGTATCTGAACTGTGTTAGAACTCAGAACTTGCTTTATGAAGTGATTATGGGAGAATATTTGCTAATTAGGAGTGTCGGTGTTATTAACTATCAACAGGAACACTGTCATTATTTTAGGAAGACAATAGTTAGGAAAGCTAAGTGTGATGTTATTATTCCAAGGAATTAGTCGAAGCATGTAAAAATTTTTTAGCTGAAATTTAATGTGTTATTGGTCAGTAAGAGGTGACCTGTAACAGTAAGAAGAAGTGGAATTATACCACGAATAGGGGAAGTTTTTGTATGTGACGTGTGAAGTCACGATGAGTTTTGAAAGATTCTGGTATAGCAAGAGTGAGCTATAGTCCAGGCGGTCAGAACAAGTAGGAAGTGGTGTTTGGAGGACACGGTACTTAATTAAGAGTTTTGAGAGAAAACTAAGGGGGGTTTTTAGGCATTCAGCAAAAAGTCAAATCATGAATAGACTAAGTTCAAAGTATAAGAGCATTAATATTTTGTGGAACGAAATATTTATTCCGAGGAGTTTGTCATGTGTTTTTGTGAAATAGTTTAGTGATATACGTAATTCAGGTATTGAGTAGTATTTTGTCCAAGTCTTAATCATTTTGTTATGGTAAGTAAGGAATGACGTTACGGTAAAGTTATATCTTGACGCTAAGTTAAATTTTATAAAGTGAACAAGAAGTCAGATTTTATGTTTATTGGTGATTTTGAAAATTCAAGTTATTGTTTTCGAGAAGTAGTAAAGAGGAATTATGGTTTTATGTGAAGTTAAGAAGTCGTGGAGACTTAGGAAGTATTAATTTGGAAGGAGGCGGCCGTGGCCTAAGAAAGAATTAAGCCACGAAGGCAGGTGAGTAGTAACTTGGATATTTAAATGAACTGTTTAATAACTGCTTTGAGGTATTTCGATGTCATTATGTATTTGGGGAAATATTTACATGTATGACATATGCACTGAAATTGGAATTGCCTTGAATATCTTGCTAAGTTATTTTTTTCTTCAATTATTGAAATTTTACTGCATTTGAGTAATCCCTTTATAAAGACGAAAGGAATATTGTATTGTTTGCATCCTATTATCGTGTGCTGTAATAGTTATTATGGGTTAATCAGCTGGTATTACAACAATGTACTTCTACGCCAGACTGATATACAAAAACTACGTTCAAAAGAGATGAAGCCAAAATTGTATGTCATGCATACGATCACCGAAATATAAACGAGTGCAGCGTTGACATATATGTCAAAAATAAAAGTGAAGGGCATTTTATATGTATATTTTTTACAGCTCGTTTAATACATAAAGAAGAATGAACATTATGAACATTTGGAAGAATGAGATGAATGAAAGTTAAAATATGATTTTTTTGTGAAGAATACATTTATGTATATTTTTTTTACAACATATATAAAGAAGAATGAACATTATGAACATTTGGAAGAATGAGAAATGATAGTACAAATATGTAAAGTGAAAAGAGTATGTTCTTGTATATCTTTATGTATTGTTGAAGGGTATTATTTGTATGTTGTCGTTATGGGGGTATTAATATTTAAATTTGTATTCATTTGTGTAGGATGTGTAGTGATATAAATAATGTTACATTTTATTTTAAATTATTTATATCAGGGGCGATTGTAACGATTCGATCCCATAGCTGTTATATTTAAAGGGTTATTCATTTATTATCATGTTATTATTATTATTATTAACTAGTACATCCATGAGATGATTTTTATATCAGATAATTGTAAGCGGTTTTGATTATTATATTCAATTAGATTTTTATTAACAATTACTTGTAAAGAGACGAAGTATTATATATTGCAACAAGACTGGCGATATGGACTAACCCTGTGCGTCACAAACTGAACGACGTAGTAAGAATTTCACCACGCCAACTGCGTCATTTTCCTGAGATGTTAAGAAACCCACTATGTTGTAACCAACACGCCATTTTCTACGGTATATACGCGTCAATATATATTGCAAGTTATGAGTCAAGAATGGAGAAGGCTAAGAGAGAGGGAAGCTGTGACACCACGTGACAAGGAAGTCATTAGTATTTGTACCTGCAACATCGGACAAGAATGGCATTAATCTACAGCTCTTAATGAAGGAAGGAAGTTGTAACCTTGCTTTCTGGGTCCTAATGGACTGAGCACCGAGAGTCGACACTGAACGATGTCTTGCCGACATCTATATCAATACATAATGGGTTATATCCCTGATCAAGAGTCTTTCTACAGATGGCAACGTACTTAATGAGGATATTTCATAGTAAATGAGATATCACATCATTTTTTTAAACATAAGCGACGTAACATCGAGATTATCGATCATTTCTTAAATATGACGAGTCTTCGACTGGGTGAGCCAACAATTCAATAAAACTATCGTCTCTATTATAATTTAACTTCATTTAACTTTCAATTCATTTTAATATTCATTTTCTTTTAAATAATTAATTGCCGCATTGAGTAATTTTAAATTCAATTGTGTGACTATCACTATTCTGTTTTATTAGTATTTTGTTCTTGAGTAAATAAATTCATTTCCTTTAACGTAATGCCTATTTCTTTCATTGTAGTTGGTACTTTAAGGCAATCATACTCCTTGATTAAATACGGATTGGTTAGATGACTTTGTCTCACTACGGCCCGGGTAAGTGGTTCTCGACTCTACTGCTGATAGCCGAGGTTAAATCAATAAATTTCGATTCACTATCTTAAATAGGAATCTGGCGCTCAACAACTTATTATATTACACTATCACAGGTAAGGTCACACCACAGTGTATATTATTTATTCATATCATGTTTGTTTTATTGAACCACAATAGTCATCACCACGTTTAGTTAACTCATTAGAAATGTTACATATAGTTCTTCACGGAACTTCTTGTTATGATAAGGCATAGCCACTCGCATGAGGTAAGGTTCGGAAAAAAGTAATAAACAGATATATGGCTGACAGCGTAAGTTCATGCTTGAACTTTTACGCAGGGAAAACATAGTCAATTCAATAAGAATAACGCTTGGAGTAAAACTACATGAAACAGATTAACTTTTATGCAACCAAAACACTTTATGAATACCCTTTCCAAAAATAATGTCTAGCCTTAATTCATACAACAAAAAAAGAAGAGTAGCTTCAAAAATAAAAACATTATTTAGTGCTGTAACTGAATGAACTGCGGTAGCACGAAATATGGTTAAAAAAATAGTAGAACACACACTAATTTTAAAACTCAAGAAGAGCAGTGTTACGAACGACATTTTAAATTGAACAAAGCGCCTCTAAAATACAAATAAGGCCAAGTTCATATCTTCCTGCAATATCTTTAAGAGAAATTAAAGTGTTGATTAAAAACATGATTGAAGACATAACGGGGCCTGCCTCAAGCACAATTGGAACTACTTAAAATGTTTCCTTCTTGCCTTCTTTTCGGCAAATTAACTATGGCATCGCAGTTCAAGTTTTTCGTCATATCTTTTTCAATCACTAGGAGTGCAATACAGTTTAACCTTTCTTCTTTATTGACTGACTGTAAATAGTTCTTGACGCGATTCAGTACCGAAAATGATCTTTCTCCAGAACAATTGGTCACTGGAATGGTGAGAAGTACCGTATCCGTAAAGCAATGTTTACGTTCGGGTACATATCGTGTAAATCTTTTTCATGAAGGAAAGTGCTGAGCTGAGAGGCTGACCTACCATTAAAATCTGCAATTTTTAGCCTATTTTCAATTTTGAAAATATAGGCTTATGAGATCACCTTTTGTTCGTGTGTGTGTGTGTGTGAGGTGTGTGTGTGTGTCTCCCTAATAAAATCTAAACGGATGGAGCGATTTCAATGAAACTCGGAAAGTTCATAGCACTATTTTCGGCGACCTTGACCGTGCCCTTCAAATTTTGTTAAGTCTCACCAATCCAACATGGCGGCTGTGCGAAATATTTCACTAGCATTCAATATCTCCGAAACTATTACTGATATCGCCCTGAAATTGTGTATGGTGATAAAGGGCACTACTAGAAGTTCACCTATGAGACTTTCAAAAACCTGGTGACTACAAAACCAACATGGCGGCCAAGCGAAGTTGAGACTTTTAAATAGACTTTTCTCGCGGTTTAACTATCCAAACGTAATGAAACTTGGTACAGCAAATGTTTATACACAATGTAATGCACTGGAGTCTAATTTAGATCAATTGGTTACATAACCTCAAAATGGCGGCTGTGCGAAATATTTCACTGACATTCTATATCTCCGAAAATATTACAGATATCACCCTGCAATTTTGTACGGTGATAAAGGGTACTGATACAAGTTTACCAATGTATATTTCATAAACCTGTCAAGTACAAAACGAACATGGCGACCAAGCGAATTTGAAATATTTTAATAGACTTTTCTCGTGATTTAACTCTCTGGGCGCAGTGAAATGTGGTACAGTAAATGATTTTGCAGATTGTAATGCATTGCCATCTAATTTAATTCAATTGTTTACATAACCTCAAGATGGCGGCTGTGCGAAATTTTAAAATTAAGTTTTTATTTCTTGTGTCGTAATCATGCGATCGAAGTGAAAGTTTGAATAATGAGGCTAGGCAATGATTGTCCTTGAATGGTACATAACTCTATGGCCTATACATAGGCTATAACAATCCTAAATGGCGAGCTTCCGAAATATTCAGACGGTTCTCAATATCTATGAATCTTTTACAGCAACCAAACTGAAATGTTTTATGTTCATAGAGACTATGAACATATGTTCATCTATAGGACTTTCAGTAACCTGGTGAGCACAAATCCAACATGGCGGCGACGCGAAGTATAAATATTTAAATTGACGTTTCTCGCGAATTAACTATCCGAGTGCCGTGAAACGTTGCACGTTAAATGCTTATACAAATGTTGATCCACTGGCATCTAATTTATTTCAATTGTTTGCATAATCAAAAGATGGCTGCTGTGCGTAATATTAAAATATTTTTTTTACTTCTTGTGTTCTAATCATGCGATTGAAGTTTGAATACCACAGGTACACAATAATCTTAATGTAATAGTACAAAAATAAAAATCCAACCTGGCGACCATCTGAAATATTTAGACGGTTCTCAATATCTACGAATCTGTTACAGCAATTAAACTGACATTTTGTATGTTGGTAGAGGCAATTAACATGAGCAGGATATATGAAAATAGGCTGTATAGTTCTTCACGGAACTACTTGTTAAATGTTCCTTTAAATGTAAGCACTCGTCAGCCAGTGCACTTTCTAAGTCATCCACATACATTTCTGCCTCCCCTCCCCTCTCACACTTGTCGGTACGAAAGGGCGTCGAGCGGCATAACGAAGAGCGAAGTGGAAGGGCATGCGACAAAGACACGATATTATTTCTATATGTCTCTGCTCCTAACTTAGCACATTTAAAGCCCTAGCAAAGAGGGCGCCTGACGGCGGTGTCCAGTACATGTCCTTGACGGTTGCCTAACCTTGCCCCTTGGACTGCGGCGCCCCTACTATGACACCGCGGTCGGCTCCTAGCAACGAACGTAGGAACTTAAAAGCGTTAGTCTAATCTAACCTGTAATTAAGCTTCACACAAGTGAATATTAGTGGAAGGTTTTTTACATGCCAAAAATCTATAACATGGGACCGCCGGCTTTACTTCCCCTCCGAAGGATGGCATACTGAGGGATTTTAACGCTCTTAAAAAATCCGACGACTTCGGCCGTGTTTGAACCCGCGACCTTGGTACAGAAGCTCAGCATGCTACCAACTACACCACCGAAGCCGCCTGTAGAAGACAGAACAACAGACTGGACAGCGTGTCATTTTTATGCAGAATGGGGCTCCGCCTCGCTACCTTCGGGGGGTAGGCGATACACTCGGCGCACGCTTTCCAAACTGTTCGATTGGCAGAAAAGCCCACAATTCCTGGCCTCCCTGAATTCCAGACCTAACCCCTTTTGGATTCTTTCTTTGGAGGTTTATAAAAATCGTTGTTTACGCTGAAAGATTCGTGATTTGGTGGATCTTCGGGAGCAAATTGCTGCCACCACCTCTACTGTTACCCCCACGTGGCACGAGTTGGACTACAGATTAGACATCTGCAGAGCAACAAACTGAGCTCACATTGAAACTTACTAAGGTATGAAAAAAAAATTGTTTTCTTTTCCACGCATTTTAAGGCTAAAACCATTACATTGCCTTTAATCGTATTTTTATAGCAATTATTTAAAATCTAGGCATTATTTTTCGATGACTGTATAAAACGCTAAGGTGTATCTTTCACAAAACTTAGCTCTTAAACCAGAGGGAGTTAGAAGGTGCGGTTTGTGCCAAAATCTTACAAATCGTGTCAATAGTACAGGAAAAATCTTGAATTTCTTGCAAGTCAACGGAAATTATCTTAACTAGTTTATAAAGTACCGTACAGTAGAATCCCGCCAATCCACAGTGGGTCAAAATCGAAATCTAGGAGGACAAAATTATTTATTTTCATAATTTAAAAAATCGAAATGTATTACTTCTACAGCATTCTCATACAATAGCCGCTCACTACTCTAGGATATAAACGCATCTTAGTGTAAATCTGGCACCACTGTTCCAGCAGTCTGAATTGGAGGGTGAATGTAAGTGGCTGTGGTTTGGTTGTCTTTGTGGTTAGTGTGATGCTTTAAGATGGAATATGCAGCTAAAGGTATGAGCTTTGTAACGTGATTCAGTTATTAATGGGCGTAATTGTTACGTAATTTTAGCTATATTTGCATTATATAATATTTAACTATTATTTTTAAAATTATATTTTCACTTAGATTTTTAGTATGTCGCGTCGCACTGAGTCACTTTCTACTTAATGTTAAAATGTAGATAAAGTCTTGTAGTTTACGCCTGTTATAAGATTTTTTGCATCTTTTTGCAACTTACTTAGTTATTCTATGTTTTAGAAGATGGCCCGCAACCAGTTCTCACACGTTTACAACTGTTTGAAGCACTGGGGTCGACGACTACGTCAAAAGTGGAACCTTGTGACTTTGTTAAAAGCAAATTAGTGGTAGAAAATAGTTCTGAAGAGATAACTGAATGCTCTATCCAACTCCTAGTCATAGATAATTTCTTTCATGTGTAGACGTAACTTTAAAAAAAGGACTTAACTGATAGTCATTATGAAATAAACAAATCATATAAGTTGCTTTTACTCTAAATTCATGATTAAAACGTTAAAAAAAATCCCCTAGATTTAGATTTTGACCCACTGTGCAATCCGAATCCCGCTAAACCGAAAATTCGCCTTATCCGAACAGGGCTAGGAAAATATATCTACCAAATATGTTTTGAATTTTAAAACAGCAAAAAATAAATATTAAGGTTAAACTAGTTTTTCCAAGAAAAAATGAAAATTGATTAGCACAGAAAACATGAAATAAATGCTACATGAGTGAACAGTGAATCTGTCGGCTATTTTATACACAAAAAATAAATAAAAAACGTAAAATCATACTAGCAATTGCCATAACAAAGTTTTAATGCATTTTTTACGTTAACGACAAAACAAACGGAAAAGCAAATCAACAGTTAAGAAGTGTTCTTCTTTTGACGCAACGCACTGAAACGATTTGAAGAGGCAATGTCGTATTTGAGGAAAATCCACCTAATCCGAAATTTCGCTAATCCGAACAGGGTTTGGTCCCAATTGGTTCGGATTAATGAGACTCTACTGTGCCCGTTTAGACCGGAGTCCGCACGACCACATATGCATTTTACCAATAATCAGTCAGCACGAGAGTCAAAATATCCCGGAGCGCCAGATGGGTTAAAGCAAATCGCAAAAACGACATCAAATTAAAAAAATGCTTTACTGATTTTTGGCTCAATGCAACAATAAGGATAGAAGGAGATTTAATTGGGAGTAACACATCCTGTAAAATTATCTCAGTTTATTTTGAAGTTAAAATTGACTGCAAAAATGCTCAAAGTAGCATCACTCACGTGTGGCGATCCACACTCTTATTTACACAATATACAGAAATTTTCCAAACACATTTGACAATCTTTTTGGAAACACAAGTCCGATTAATAGTCCTGTAGACTGTGTTCCAAAATTATTAATGATTAATTCCAGTTCAAAGTTAATTGTCTCTACTGGAAATATCGTAGATCACTGTTTGAATATTTACATGATATTAACACTCGTAGAATAAATGTTCATAGAATTTTTAACTTTCACTTATTTTTCCAGTTTCAAAAATTCATTTTCGAAAAATATTATCATCATTGAAGCAACACAAATTATTTACATATATTAATAACATCTGAAAAGTATTTGACCATTGAGCATAGCATCGAAGAACTTGTGCGAAGCACAACAACAATTAATTGTTCTTCTGACATTAAACATTCGAGAAGTGACTCGATTATGAACTTCAAGTTCCTAACAAAATATATGATTTCTGAATCATCAACTTGATCAATAAATGGTTGAACCATTCAACTATTCAATTTTCCACTTGGAATCATTATTATAAAAAATATTTATATTCATGGCCATTTTTAGCAACTTTCACAACTTGCAATTCTTCGACAGAATGCGGAAATTAGAATTGTAGTTTTATAATGAATTCATTTAGTTCATGGCACTAGGATTGAAAATATCCTTCAAATTATTCGTGGTTAAAGAATTATTTTTAATTGGCAGTGGCCCATTCTATTATTTGTGTAAGAACACAATATTACAACAACAACAACAACGGCAAAGGTCTTCCTCTGAAGAAGAATAAACTACTATCATGACAAATCCGGGTTCTAGCAAAATCAAAGTCTTAAATGGAATTCGTAAACAAGGTTGAAATAAGAACTGATGGTTTCAAAGAAATAACCTTCGGGTTATTCATACGACGAAATGTGTAGTTCCAATACTCCTACTATAAACCTGAGCCATCGAACCTGCTATTTGATTGATGCTCGAAAAAACCTCTTCATTCCTGCGACTTAAACATGCGCACCTGGGAATGGCATTTCAACTACTCCACACATATATATTTTCTTCCCAAAATTTATACAATAAATCAAGCCTCTGCTTGTTATCAACACTGGAAGATTAATAAACTTACAAGTTTATTTTATTTTACCATTCAGTTCAACCCGTGAATTTACCATACTTATGAAAATCTTTATTTCACTTTCGAGTGTATTTACGTCATGATTTTATATAAATACAAAAATATCCTATTTGATACAAATATCAATTGCTTCCCGTTTCATGCCTCTCCGTGTTATATGAAAAATATACTTTGCTCATTGCAAATTAACTGTTCAACCAGAACTGAAATGTTGGTTGAATGCGGGCTTGCGCTAACCACTTTCCTTCGGAAAATCTCCTGTTCCAAACTAGAAATGATTAAACTACTTCATAGGCTCTCTCTCAATACATATGATTATTAGAAAATATAATATCCAAGAATTATTTAGAAAATTTATAAAAATTATTATTATTATTATTAGTGGATTATTATTATTATTTGTTATATATTTAATTATCATCTCATTATGTGAGAATCCACATGTTCGAATCTTCGAATATGGAAAAATTATCCATTCCTCAACAAAAATAAATTATTAACTTTTACAGTTACATCGGTTGTTTTCCGTGGTTTCCCAAAAATATGAAATATTCAAATAAATGCTCGATATGCTCGGTCATCGATCCTAAACTGTTCTGAGTGCTGAAAATACTCAGAATAACTCTAACAAGTCTTGCGTAAATCATTGCAAGATTTAAATACGACGAAAAAAAATGTGTTGGTCATCTGCAGAAAAAATAGTTTGTTCCAATTAGCTAGGCATAATATAATTCAAATGTGGCTTACATTTCTTGATGGTCTTGAAGCGTAGTAAACCTGGTCTGTACCAGATTTATCCATAGACATGCCCTATCGGACAAGCACGTATAATCCTTGTATCGGCCGCCATTATATACCCACAATCCGTCTAGTCAGACATAGTGGTAGTATCTCTTGACGTTTGAATTAACTGTTGTTCCATTTTAATATGGGCTTCTATCAAAGCCATAACAGTTTGTTTAAATAGGGTCAGATCTAAGTGATCTCTTCTTAAATATGTCAGTTGTAACATAACTCACGGTAATCTCATCAGTACAAGAAAAACATTGACAGTCTAAGCAATCAACGGCTGTTCTGAAGATCGTTCCCTGGGCATGGTTTATTATATCACCATCTACCATGCGCTAAGCAACTTGTAGTTTCCCTTGCGTAGACTAATGAACACTACCGTTATAGACTAGTCTTCAGTGTACTGACAGATCGAAGTGGTTAACTAGTTACAAATAATGAAAACTGACTGAAATGGATTTAAATATCCAAGTATTATGTTATTACTGGACTGTGACAAAGTATTAATTCTAGACAAAGTCTAGCATATGTCCATGTAGAAATATAAATATTTCCACCAATGTCTGTAGAAAAATCAATCACCTCAGTGATTCTCCTCGCCGTAAACTTACTAAGTTCCACCTCGTAGCGCAGCACTTTCGTGACTATCACGACTTTGAAAAGAACTTCTGCGTAGATCCGGCAACCATGTGCCTTGGCTCAGCGTAGATGCAACTTGCTAGACAAGTGCTTGTGTTGGAGTGAGCTAACCATGCCTGCTCCAGCCGGCTTTTATTCAAAACTGCCAGGGTCACGCGTCATCACGTTGTAATCTAGAAATCCTCATATCTCTGGTATCCCTGGTCCGATTTACTTGATACTAATTGCATTCTCTTTCATTTGGCCGTGCCAGTAATCTGATCCCAGTCTCAAGTCTCTACTCCATAGTTAACTATTTAATCAATAAATAGCCTCGACCTCTGCTATTACTCGCTACGTCACTTGACATCCAAGTATCGGTAAATTCCTTCCAATTCCTTCTCGAAGCAATGTAGCGCGATATTCAAATATCTCAACTTTCAAAAGCGGCTACGGCCTTTCCCTTGATATCTAGGTGTCTGAAACTTGGAATACCCATTCCTAGAGTTGGGCACACTACTGTACCTTTAAATAAATAAGCAAGGCGATAGCCCCTGCCAGAACTGTGTCGCGTCTATCTCGCATAACAGTCAAACCGGGCGGGTGGGATGACACATGCAAGATATCTCACACAGGCCCTCTAGTATGATAGAAATGGTTTTAGGGAGTAATTATATCTGTTGAAAAGGAGTAATCAAAGTAGAAGATAAGGAATTGGAAGTAGTGAAACACTTCAAATACTTGGGAAGTGAAATGACTGAAGATGGAAGACTAGATTTGGAAATTAGCAGAAGAATACAACTCGGGAGTGCTTTCTACCTGGATTGGAACACTGTGTCGGAAGAGGAATGGTGGAACGACAGAACAAAGTGGAGAGGAACCATATTTGCCCCCACCCAGTGTCAATTGGAAAAGGGGAAATGAAGATGATGGTGATGATATATCTGTTGAGTAAGACTCTATTAGCTAATTAGGGCTGTTCTCACCAACCTCCATTATATCATATTTTCATCATTAAAGGCTATTTAAATTTGCACGAGCATTTCATCAAACAGAAAAGCTCGTTAACTTACCACTAACAAGCAATTATGTTAAATGGCCGAATCTGACCACTCAACTCTCTAAAGCACGTGTGTCCAACTCGCAGCCCTCGATCCCATCGCATGCGGCCCGCAGTGATATTTGTAAGTTAGAGACTAATATTACTTATGAAATAAGTAATTCTATTTGGAATAAGATAAACTTGAAAGAGCAAGAATGTTTCCGTTCACAACACATGTGTTTGTGAAAGTTCATCAGTCATCCTCGTACTCAAAACATGGAGAAATACATCCGTTTCAAGAAATACCCAGCCCAGATTATTTATGAGCCTACTTTTGATTTTTGCAAAAAATGAAAGTAGACTTACGAGATCAACACAGGGCGAAAAATTGTGTGTCTGTGTGTGTGTGTGTGTGTGTGTGTGTGTGTGTGTGTGTGAGTCTGTGTGTGAGTGTGTGTACTCTGAATGTCTGTATCCCCTATCAATTCGAACACGGTGAAACCGAATTGAACGAAATTTGGTACAGAGGTAGCACCAGCAAAGGGCACCTCAGTGTCATGTTTTATATCGCCGCCATCTTGACGGAAACGTAATGGCGGCCACCCAAATGTCCAAAGCTTAAATCATATTACGACTACCCTAATCATCCAATCTCTACCAAATTTTGCAACAACATATATTCATTTGGCGAGCGTCTTTTGACTACACTACAAGGTCATCAGCCCATAGTTTGCAAATGGCGGCCACGTATGTGTGCAAATCGATTCCCCCCATCAATTCAAACATGGTGAAACCGAATTGAACGAATTTTGGTACAGAGGTAGCACTAGCGAAGGGCATCACAGTGGCATATTTTGTATCGCCGCCATCTTGACGAAAACGTAATGGCGGCCACCGAAATGTTAAGGGACACTGGGACTGAAATTTTCAAATTCTATATAAACTGAGGTTCAGCTTTGAAATTTTATATGATTATGAATAGTCATATTATAAACCACTGTGGGAAACGTGAACATTGTAAGTTGATTACTTCTCCAGATATTAATTATTTTGTACATTAATTGTGCTAATTATTCAAGTTTTATTAAGGTCAGCCGCGTTAAAAAAAAGTTAGTGTAACTTTTACGTAATATTCTATTGCACTATAACAATTGGAAGAAACCTATGGATACGATTTTGAATTGCATTAATGAGTGTCAAGATTTTTTTTTTTTTTTCATATCCAAGTTTTTTTCTACAAAAAATCTTGAATTTTTCCAGTTTGAACTTTTTGGCAGCCAGACCAAAAGTGTAATCTAAAAAACGATATGCAGGTTTATAGTCATTGCAATGAAGATAATAAATGTCCATTTTGAAAGCAATTCCATAAGATTTATGACGCGAGTAACATTTTGAATGCCTGAAAAAGTGAATCAGAGAAAACAGCAATTTTCTAAAATGATGCACAATTTACATGGTTTCAGCTTGCCAAGGACATTAGGACTGTCCTGCAGCATATGTGACACCCTCCTTCTTCTGTTTTGCAGCCTCCTCCTTCATTTCTGTCAGTTTCACCTTCCGTCGACATGCTTTTCGCTTCTCTAATTATGACCGCGAACTTACATACTTCCTGCGAATGTCACATCTTTCAAGTGTTTGTGCTGTGACATGATATACTGAAGTTAGTCTTAATCCTGATTTCAACTCTGTTGTTGCACTACACCCCTTGTTGAATTCTTCTACAGATTTACAAACAGCAATTTCAAGTATCTTCCGTGAAATAAAAATCTATTTTGGGCACTTCCTCCAGATAACAGAATGCAGGGACGCATTCTGATTTTCAGTAGCACCCCGAATGCATCTGGATAGTAGCTCATCTGATACCAGCCTTTGATAAACGGGCATAATCTTGACAACTAAGGGTTCTTAAAGTTCTACAGCCATTTTGTCATGACTCTGTGGTGTTTTACCAGCTGCGATACTTCGATAGTAGAAGCACCAAGACTCAGAACCTTCAGGATACTTACTGTGCTGGGGCGTTTAAAGGACACACCATGCATTTTAAAGCTACGCTAGGGCTTTAAAAATGGCGGAATTCGGATAAAAACACTGCTATCTGATCCGCAGGGGATTGGGGTGTATTAATATGAAGAAAAAAAAAACATTTTTCACAAATTTCACTATAATTTCAGTCCCAGCTTAAATCAAATTACGACCAACCTTATTATTTGATCTCTACCAAATTTTGCAACAACATACCTCTTTGTGGGAAGCATCTTTTGACTGGACTACAAGATCATCAGCCCAATATTTTGCAGATAGCGGCCATGTATGTGTGAAAATCGATTCACCATATCAATTCAAATACGGTGAAACCAAATTGAATGAAATTTTGTACAGAGGTAGCAATACAAAGGGCACAATATTCATGTTTAATATTCGTATAACACGTTGTATTTCAACAAGCTACTACAACCAACATTCAATTATACTCCTTGAAAAAAAAGAGTTATAACAATACCCATGCATTTAGGAGAAAGTAGGCTATATGATCTTTACTGAACATCTTGTTTATTAATGATCTTACCTACCGCGCATCGCTTTGTATTCTCCGTGCATTGTTGACCGCACGGTAACGTTACTACTTTCAAAGGCGAGTGTGTGCTAGATGTTTTATTGTCGTTACATTGTAGAACTTTCAAGTTAGTTTAGTTAGTTAGATGATGATAATTGTTGTTTTAAGGGGCCTAACATCTAGGTTATCGGCCCCTGGCGGGTGATCGTGAAGATAAAAATGAAATGCCAACTTAAAACTAACTACTAACCTACATACTAGAAGAAGAAATTGAAAACTAAAGGAGAATAAGGCAAATAAAGGACAGGAGGAAAAGAAATGCCCTCAATCCTCGAAGAATGCGGATTGAGGGACTTGGAAGGAAGGAGAGCCATGAAAGGCAGATAGGAAAGTGAAAGAGGAGAGGGTCCGCCCCAAAGGGAAGGGACAAAAGGGGAAAACGGACCCAGCTCAGGAATCCCTCGGGGTCGCCAACTCCCGAACTCACCAGCCGAGAGCCCCTGAGGGTGTAGCATTATCTAGGGTGCACCAAAAGTGGTGGGGCTACATACACCCGGTCTCCTTGAGGGCCTTGAGCAGAAGGCAGGAGATAACATGAAAAGAAAAAGAAGGCCGACCCCTCGCAGAAGGAGGGAATCAGAAAAGATGAGACAAGGGCCAATTAAGGCGAGAAAGGAAGAGACTCCCTAGGTCTCGGATACCGTAATACCGTCGGGGTCGGAAGAGAAGAAGAGTTGACCAAGTGAGGTCGTCAGGAAAGAAGACACAGAGGAGCCCGGCACAAGTAAGTGGAAGCAATGCCGGACTCAGCTGGGGCCCCGTAGTCGCCAACCCACGTCCCACTAGATGTGAGCCCTTGGGGGATTTAGTTAGTTAGTTCTTGTTGTTTTAAGGTGCGGAACTACGAGGTCATCTGCCCCTCAATTTAGTTTACTGCTTGCAATTGTTTGCTCACATTGTATTGTCAGTGCTAGTGAGAGGTTTGAAGAGTATAATTAATTGAATCGGTCGGATCTGAAAAGCATTAGGTCCAAAATGGTACTTTTTTAAAGAATTAGTTTTCTGAAGTATTGACCCAAGGGCATTGGAACGGCATAAGCGAGAATTAAGTCAGCCTTCTGTTTAAGCCAGGAACCACTGCTACATGCAGAGGAGAAAAGCATTAAGTCAATGGCTTGCTGCCTCTCAGCGCCGTATTCCGTACTTAATGTTGGCTGCACTGCAAGATTCCCGCGTGTTACAATGCTATTGTAAATAACATTTGTACTGGGTTTAGGTGCTTTTTATGTTACAAATCCATTTTTTAATAAATTATCATGTGAAATAATCATTCTGTATGACTTTTGCCGCACTAAACTGACCACGGAGTTGAAAGACATTAAGTCACTTTTCCAAAATTGATTTGAAAAATACGTATATTAAATTAAATTTGATATTCCGCTAACACAAATATAACCTGAACAGTTGCTTCACAACATTGATGACTAATATGGTGAGTTTGTTAAGTTCTGTTAATGACGTTTAATCTGTCTCCTGAAAAGTAGTTAAAACTGACTGGATACTTCTCAGCTCCAGCCGATTCAATTATGATTTGTATGAGAGAAGCCTCCGTGGCTTAGGCGGCAGCACGCCGGCCTCTCACCGCTGGGTCCGTGGTTCAAATCCCGGGCACTTCATGTGAGATCTGTGCTGGACAAAACGGAGGCAGACAGGTTTTTCTCCGGGTACTCCGGTTTTCCCTGTCAACATTTCATTCCAGCAACACTCTCCACTATCATTTCATTTCATCTGTCATTCATTTAATCATTGCCCCAGAGGAGCGCGTCAGGCCTTGGCAGCCGGCACAGTTCATATCCTCGCCGCTAGATGGGGGCTTCATTCATTCCATTCCTGACCCGGTCGGATACTGGAAGCAGGCTGTGGATTTTCATTTTCATGTGCTAGTGAGAGATTTGAAGGTATAATTAATTCTGTGTTTTATTTAATAAATCACTAGCTATTTTACGCGGCGTTGTCCGGGAGGTGTCTTTACATGTTACACAAAGATACATGCCAATATATTTCGCAGAGCATATTCAATTTGCCCCTATAGTAAAGCCATCATTACTTCCGACTTGGCGTTTCAGTTTTACCCTAGTTACCTAGCGGTCAGAAGGAAAACACATTAACTAGCCAATCACAGGCAATCATTCAAATCAATTTATCACGACAAATCGAGTTTCGTTCGCGATGTCGCGATTTAGTGAACAAAACTCTAGCCTAACACTGAAACGTCAAGTCGGATGTAATGATGGCTTTACTATACGTGAGTTTAAAACATAGTTCTTCTCTTCTGGGCTCTGATGTTAGTCAAGTGCAATATTACGAGGGCTGTTTTTTCTTTTAAGCCCGTAGTTAGTGTGCACGCCGCAACAAGCGTGCGCGCTACCTCCCGGCATCCTTTGCGAACAAGCAGGCGTCAGTTGCAGCTGTGTAGCTAACCTGTACGCTGAACTGTGCATCTTTACAATGTTCAAGATTATTGATTCACCCGCCGCGTGTGAGATACGATCTGTTATACGTTTTCGAGTGCAAGAAACAAGTCAATTTGTGAGGTGTATGGTGATAATGCAATGAAGATTTTCACGGCCACTTTTGAACTCGCGTAGCCTACCCATTTTCGCACTTTACCGTCACAGCGCAAGATCATGGCAAGACCTCACACTGCTGCCCGGACTCAGGAACTGATTGACTCTGTTGGGTGGGAAGTTTTGGATCACCCACCGTATAGCCCTTCGTCATCTTGGTGGGGAGCGCTTCGCCGACGATGAAGAAATGAAAACAGCCGTGAATCTTTGGCTGTCAGAGCAGGCGGCAAACATTTATGCAGAGGGATATCAGAACTTATTTTTAAGGTATGACAAGTGCCTAAATAAATAAAGCAACTATGTAGAAAAATAGAGAAAGGAATGTAAAACCTAAAAATAAATGTAGTTTCAAACTAAAATGTTCGGTTAATTTAAATTAAAAAAACGGCCCTTACTTAAAATCAGCCCTCGTAACTTACTGTAAACCTAGTCGAAAAGTAGGCCTACTGTGGAGTACAATAACAATAATAAAAAGGGCTCTATATGCACAATATTCCTCAAGGACCTAGACAGTACTTTTCTGATAGTGTTTATTTTTGATGTAATGGGGGTAATTAAGACGTGTTGTTCACATAGCTATCTCTTTTATTTTTTAAATGTTGCACCTACCTCTCTGACAGGAAACAATATTAAATATTTCTTTCTAATATTAATTCATTCAATGATTGGGAGATTAAGTCAGCATTCTGGAGTGAAATATATTTATGATTAAAAACCCCGCACAAATGGCATGATTAATGAGAAATTACTTATTCCTGTTCGTAGGTCAATGTGTACTATAGCTGCAATGTAGGCAACAGTATTGCTGTAAGAACAATTTACATGCGTATTATCTCATCTTGTTAAAGTAAATGCAGCAACGTATAATCCCAGTATAAAGTCAAATAAGACGCATTGATTCTGAACACATAGCCCCTAAAGTATTTCGTAAAGAAATAAATTCTCTAAACTCAACCCTTAATGATCTCTAAAATGATATAGCGGAATTCAGGGTGTTTAATTAACTTAAGTAATATATGATTAATATTTTAATAAAAATAACGTATCAATACAGTATATTAGCTATCTTTTAAATTAATAAGTTTATTTTAGAATTTAGATCCTATTTAATACGGTAGAAAAAAATCGAATCATGTGGCCCGCAAACCAATTCACCTTAACGAGAGTAGCCGTTTACCAAAAAAGGTTGAACCCGCCTGCTCTAATGCATCATTAAAGCGGATGGAAACAGATGAATTCTACCTCGTGTAACTTGCAATGTCGGAAATATTGGTTTGTTTCCGGGTTTCACACGAACTTTCATCCATATGAATATAAAATATGTTTATGACAATAAAATTATAAAAGTTCATACTTGTTACTAACACCAAAAAAGAAGAATACGGAAATAAAATTAGACATATCCGAATTAGGATTCTAACTCCTTCCAGCTCTGCGTAATGAACTCAGAGTCTACAACGCAACCACTTACGCTACAAAGACAACGGCGAAAGCGCGTTCTATTTAGCTAAGTATACAATGTACGCAAACAACTGCCAGTTCTCCTAAATACTTTGTTATATAGGGGCCGATAACCTAGATGTTAGGCCCCTTAAAGCAACAATTATCATCATCACTTTGTTATATATAAAATTTTGCCATGAATAAGATCTTCTGTATTTCCCTTCCTTTATAATTTCGTTCCAGAAAATCTCAAGGATGCATCGCAATAGTACATTATGCAACGAGCCTATAATGGCAATAATTAAGACACGAGTATGTTTATAAAAGGAGCGTATGCGAGTTTTATAATTTCCATACGAGTGTCTTAATTACCATTATAGGAGAGTTGCATACGACTGTTTATGTTCGACTATAATTGTTATAACTATTTTATGTTCGATCATAAATATTCATAAATATCTGTAGAGATTTCGCCAGTTGTATGTACTGAACTGAGCGCATGGGACGCAGAAAATACCTTGTATTTCACCAAGGCCTCCTGGAATACCTCACAATGCACTTGCCACGCAGTGAAATTTAAATTAGAAGGCCTTGGAACTCAGCGCAGGTGCGATGTAATCCTTACCTAATTGGTCAAACAACTGAGCTCTGATTGGTGGGAGAAACTGCCCCGTAATGAAAACTTGTATTATAATGAGCCTCATTATAGTACAGTTTTCTGACATATAATATTTACATTCCGACATCTTCGAACAGAAACAACGATAAGTGCTACACGCTTCTTGCTCTGTCCGCCATGTTTCTTCAAGGTAAAACCGAGTTCACGCATTTAAGTAAGTACGAACCCGAATGGTCTCGTGAAATGCATCGACGATAACCATGCATTAACTGTCGTATTTAAGTTAAATAGGAATTAACTATTGAAACTAATCGGGGGGCGTGGTGGCGCAGCGGTCAAGCTAGTGGCCTCTCACCAAGGAGAACCGGGTTCGATTCCCCGTCAATGCATGTGAGATTTTCGAAATGAAATATCATATCCTGTGGTTTGGATTCCACGAAAAAAAGGAGGTTCCTTGGCTCATGATCGCACGAATAACGGTCACGTAAAACTGCAATAATAAAGAGTTGGTGAAAACGGCACTTACTTTGCATGTAAAAGAACCTTCCGCCAACCACAATTGTGTGAAGCTAAATTTGTGGGTTAGATTTGATTAACGCTCTATTAAGTTCCAACGATCGTCGCCAGATGCCGGGTGCGGTGGTATCTAGTAGCCAAGTTCACAGCTAGGTGTCGTTGACGGTAGCATTTGGTAGCAAAAGTATGAACTACTTGAATTTGATCGTCTGGAGTCCTTATCTGATTTACAGATAACACACACTAATACAGCCATCACAATTAACACCGGTTATCAGACATATTCTGCACACACCCCGAGTACACGGGGCTATATGACCGCGTTGTCGCAGCCCCTAAACCGAGCAACCAACCAACCTTAGTTAGTAATACCAACCTAATGTTCTCCCCTTACTACAATAATCACATGCGTCGTACGCATTTCCCGGAAACACGCTGTAGGGCCACGCACAATCATTAGAATGACTGTCACGGCGCCGTAACGTAGAAAGAACAGATTTGATGTCACAGTCACGGGTAAATATCCGGCGAGAATATCAATGAATTCACATCACCCTGCTATCTTTCCAGTTCACGCACATTAACTAATAAAGAGATGGCATGGTCTACACATACGGTAACACAATGATCGCCATGAATGATAGGAACAGCAGGGCGTGGACTCAGTGCTGCCACTGTGAAACATACTACTGTGAAATGGTATTGGATGGTTAACAAGTAGTTCCGTGACGACCTAAAGATCCTAATTTCCTTAAAAGTTAAGATGCCAATGATTAATATATATATGCGTATGTATAATAATGACGAACTCTTTCTTTCTTTCTTTCTTTATTCGCGTCAGAAGCATCAACTTAATATACAAATATTTAAAAAAGAATATTAACAATGAATACAGGACACCTAAATCCCCGCCATACACATACGCAGGCCCATTATACAAACAAAACACACATCGAGCAACAAATTTGAGAGCTAGATGATTTTTGTCCAGTATTGGGCGACGTCAATAGCGCTGGAGGAGGCTAAGTACAGTATAGCTGGAATGGTTTTGTTCCAAAAACTGTGCTATGGTTGGCTATTAGTAAATTGTTAGAAAAGCACAAAAAAAGCTTAACTTTGAAATTTAGAATAATTTGCACGATCATTTTGTCGGAAAACTCAAAAAAACATTGAAAAGGGTTTTTCTCAGAATCGAAGTATTTTAAAGAAAAGATTTTTAAACAAAAAATCTAGAGGACATTGTCATCTACAATTCCTCTCATTGAGGTCATGTCATCTGTTTTGAAATGCAGAAGCTAGGTGGCGCCAACGTTTCCAAAATAGTGTCTTTTTCACTTTTTGTCCTAGAAAAAATAGTTTTTTCACAAAAGAGTGAATCAGAAATATTTTCCTCTCAAAATTGTCTGCAACGTTTATTTAAACGTTTGTTTCCTCCGACTTACCGTTCCAAAGTTATAGCGCAGTAAATGCAACGCTGCGTAGTCAAGGCTACTATTGTTACTGCGGAGAGAGCGGTGGGCATAATTTAGACAGGGACCGGTGTCGGACTGCTGCCTAAGGCTCGGTCAAACAGGACGCGGGCTGTGTTTGTTAATTAGCTCAAACAATCATATCTATTTCAATCGCAACGTATCAATCATAACTGTACACATATTAACCTTTGTGCCATCTGAATAGTGCAATTTTCACTCTTCGGCAGACTATAACTTTGGAACGGTGCAGCTGTCCTGTACTAGCTGTAATCACTTTGAAGGACATAAGTCACACTGACATAAATGTTGGATTGTCCGCTGCTCTCCACAGTCCCAGAGTGATGAGTCGCTTGAGATGCCCCACTTCCGCAGATTTACTCTTGTTCTGTCGACTCCCGCACGGAGTCTGTTAAGAGCTTTCCAGGTTGTCCATTTCTCCTGGTGTCCACATGGAAGACTTTCCTTTGTCTCCATCCAGTTGGAAAGGTGGTTAGTTCTTTCTTTCCACATCTTGATCCTAGCATTCTCTGCTTTCCCTTGAAGCTTACCTGATGTGCGGAGAAAACACTTTTTAGATTTCAGCCTACATGTGGCAGGATGGTATCCATAGAGGAGATGTGCTTCTGAAGTAGATGATTGGAGCCTCTCTTTGTTAGCTGCTACCTCCCTACGAATCTCACCAGGAGCAATACCAGCTAGAAGTTGGATCTTCTCAATAGGTGTATGACGAACTTAAGTGGTAATACTAACATTTCTAATTAGTTCGAAATATACCTGCAACAGTTAAGTCTATTAGAGCACTACAGTTGGCAACCCTGGTGACTCTGAATTTATTCTTAGTTCCATCTTGTAAGGTACAGAATACACACACAAAATTTGGCTGAAGTCCAAAGCAGAGTAATGCCGTTACATGCAGTTAGACATTGGATCTATCAGTGCACATAAAATCATGTTGGCGACGGTGTCATGTATGTGTTCCTCAGAAATAATCTGAAATATTATTATCTATTATTGCGCCAAATTTTGATTAAATCCATTTGATAGTATAGAAGTTACATGTATTTAGAATGTGGACCTATCAGCAGGCTTAGAATCATGTTGGCAGCACTGATGTTTATCAGTTACTCCAAAATAATCTAAAATGTCATCTAGTAATTGCGATCAAAGTTCAGAGATGCGGGCTTGCATTTCTGAATTATAGATATTGGGGTAAAAAAAAGGAGAGAGCATTTATTTACAATTGGCAGTCCTGCTGGTTCTCAAGAATACGCATATGCATAACAATTATGGTGCACTAAGCACATAAGAAATTCCGTTGAAATCGAATTGTTTGGATAGAAGTTACATGCATTTAAAAATTGGACCTATCAGCAGGCTTAGAATAATGTTGGCAGCACTGATGTATATTACTTACTCCAAATTAATGTAGAAAGACATGTACTATAAGTGTACAAAGGTTCGAGCTGTTGGCTTGCATTTCTTCTGATATATTGTTATTAGGTTACACAAATAGGGAGAGCATTTATTAACAGTTGACAGCCCTGGTTGCTATTGAAATACGCATAGTCATATCTGTTATGATACACAACCTACATATGAAATTTGCTTGAAATCAAATTTATAGTATGGAAGTTACTTGCATATAACAATATAACCTATTGGGAGCCGTAGAATCATGTTGGCAACACTTTCATGTAACTTGCATATAACAATATAACCTATTGGGAGCCGTAGAATCATGTTGGCAACACTTTCATGTATGGCCTCCTGGAAATGAAACTGAACTATTATTATCTATATGTGTGCTAATTTTGGAATAGCTCCCATGCATACTTTCTGAGATATTCAACATGGAGCTCAAATTTCAATTGCGGGTTTTCTTCAGTTGGTAGCACTAACGACATTTTCAATAATATGACTGTGAAATATTCAGGTATAGTTTTTTACGGATACCAAATTTGGTTTCGATAACTGCAGCCGTTTAGGAGTTGATAGTGTGGGGACACACACACAGACAGTAGGACAGACAGACACACATTTACCCGGATCGATCTCATAAATCTACTCTTTCCTCATTTTTAACAAGTAGTTCCGTAAAGAACTATACAGCCTATTTTCATATATCCTACTTATGTTAATTGCCTCTAGCAACATACACAATTTCAGTGGATTGCTGTAATAGATTCGTAGATATTGAGAACCGACTAAAAATTTCGGATGGTCGCCATGTTGGATTTTATATATGTAGGTCCTAGAGTTATGTACTGTTACATGCAGATTATTGTGTACGTGTAGTATTCAAACTAATATCGCATAATTAGGACACAAGAAGTAACAAGGAGATTTTAAAATTTCGCACAGCTGCCATCTTGAGGTTATGGAAGCAATTGAAATAAATTACGTGCCAGTGGATTACCATTCGTATAAGGATTTACTGTTCCAAGTTTCACTGCACTCGGATGGTTAAATTGCGAGAAACGTCCATGTGAATTTTTATATTTCGCGTCGCCTCCATGTTGGATTTGTGAACACCAAGTTATTTAAAGTCCTATAGGTGAACTTAAGTTCATAGCCCCTATGAACATTAAGAAATTCAGTTTGATTGCTATAATTGATTCGTAGATATTCAGAGCCGACTAAATATTTTGGATGGTCGCCATGTTGAATTGTTAAATGTATATGCCATAGAGTCATGTACCATTAAAGGAACATTATTGCGTAGGTTCAATATTCAAACTTTCAATTCGATCGCATGATTACATCACAAGAAATAAAAACTTAATTTTAAAATTCGCACATCCGCCATCTTGAGGTTATGTAAACAATTGAACTAAATTAGATACCAGTGCATTACAATGTGTATAAATATTTCCTGTACCAGATTTTAGTGCGTTTGGAACATTAAATCGCGAGAAAGGTCTATTTAAAATTTTCAACTTCGCTTGGCCGCCATGTTCGTTTTGTAGTTAACCGGTTTCTGAAAGTCTTATAGATGGACTTCCGTAGTGCCCTTTACCTCCGTAAAAGATTTCAGGGAGATACCGCTAATAGTTTCACAGATATGGAATGCCGGTGAAATATTTCGCACATCCGCCATCTTGTGGTTATGTAATCAATTGAACGAAGTTAGATGTTGGTGCATTACAATGTATATAAACATATATTGTACCAAGTTTCATTGCGTTTGGTTGGTTAAATCGCGAGAAACGTCTATTTAAATGTCGCAACTTCGCTTGGCCGCCATGTTCGTTTTGTAGTTACCAGATTTTCAAAGGTCACATAAGTGAACTTATAGTTGTTCCCTTTATCACCATACAAAATGTCAGGGTAATATCGGTAATAGTTTCGGAGATATTGAATGCCGGTGAAATATTTCGCACAGCTGCCATGTTGGATTGGTGAGTCGTAACAAAATTTGAAGGGCACGGTCGGGGTCGCAGGGAATAGTGCTATGAACTTACCGAGTTTCATTGAAATCGCTCCAGCAGTTTAGATTTTATTAGTGGGGGACACACACACGAATCACACACACACACACACACGCACACACACACGGACAAAAGGTGATCTCATAAGCCTATTTTTTCAAAATTGAAAATAGGCTAAAAATTGTGAAAACAAGGCTTAAAATTATCTTTGGTGGGTTTTTTCGTTGTGTTTTTTTTTATTAACATTCCTATCGAAGTATTAGAAGCCAGATTTCAGTATGACTTAACTTACGTATTATTAGAAGCTGTTCGGTCGGTCAATATTAGTGTGCCCAGTTAGATTGGGCGGGAATTACAATAATTGCCTAGTAATAATAATATCGTATGGCCTCGGGTGTCAGCAGGTGCAAGCTTTGTAATTTGACACCAAAGGGTAGCTTGCATGTCGAATTTCATTGTTCCTTGATTCACTATGAAAGTCAAGGAGGTTCGATATCTAAGCTCCTTGAACACTATAGCGCTTTCTAGTAAACAAATGAGGAACTTTGTGTTGGCGGAAACTCCCGAGATTAATTTTGCCATTATGAACACGGCCTACTGAATTCAAATGGGTTCTTTGACATGCCAACATCGTATGACATGCCTGTCGTATTTTTTCCGCCTTTCAAAAATCACTTACCACGGCCAGGAGCGAACCTGCAATCTTGGGGTTAGTAGACCGACACGCTATCCACTCACCCACCGTGCCTAGTACCTGATGCTAGGATGGTTGCTAAATCAAGGCCTCGATCGCGCTAAGGTGTAGTCTTTTATTTCACAAAACACAAGCTCTTAAAGCAGAGGGAGTACAGGAAAAATCTTGCATTTTTAGCCTATTTTCAATTTTGAAAAAATAGGCTTATGAGATCACCTTTTGTCCGTGTGTGCGTGCGTGTGTGCGTGCGCGCGCGGGTGAGTGTGTGTGTGAGGTGTGTGTGTGTGTGTGTCCCTAATAAATTCTAAACGGCTAGAACGATTTCAATGAAACTCGGTAAGTTCATAGAACTATTCCGGGCGACCCCGACCGTGCTCTTCAAATTTTGTTACGTCTCACCAATCCGACATGGCGGATGAGCGAAATATTACGCCAGCATTCAATATCTCCGAAACTATTACCGATATCACCCTGGGAATTTTTACGGTGATAAAGGGAACTACTAGAAGTTCACCTATGTGACTCCCGAAAAACTGGTAACTACAAAACCAACATGGCGGCCAAGCGAAGTTGCGACGTTTAAATAGACGTTTCTCGCGATTTAACCAACCAAACGCAATAAAACTTGGTACAGTTTATGTTTATACACATTGTAATGAACCGACATCTAACTTGGTTCAATTGTTTACATAACCACAAGATGGCGGCTCTGCGAAATATTTCACTGACATTCTATATCTCTGAAACTATTAGCGGTATCACCCTGAAATTTTGTATGGAGATAAAGGGCAATACTTGAAGTTCATCTATCAGACTTTCAAAACCCGTTTAACTACAAAACAATGAGCGGGCGCGGTGGCGAGGATTGGTACCACGACGTACTGCCGGCCATGTGACCATGTGGAATGTATATTGCATACGGTTTACTTCAAGGTATGGAGGCCCCATTAAAGATATTCCTACAATAAATCATCTTCAAGTTGTCGTTCTTGGGTGTGAAAATATCAATTATATCATATTTGCTGAAAACAATTTTGATTTATTAAATCTTCATACTTCATACATAATGACCCGGGTGGCACAAGTAATTGGGGAAGGAAAGATGAAAGCAATGGTGTTTGCAGATGATTTGATGATTTGGGGAAACAAAGAGGAGGAAGTACAGGAGCAGTTGGACGTGTGGGAAGGAATAATACAAGGATATGGGATGAAATTTAGCATAAATAAGAGTGAGATGGTGATCACAACAAGGAAGAAGGAAAGAACCACAACGGGAATAACAATTGGTGGGGAACAGCTGAAGAAAGTGGAGAGTTTCAAGTATCTGGGAAGCCTGATACAAGATAATGGAAGAAACGATAGAGAAATAAATGAGCGGGGGAGACAGGCAGAAGCATTCCGTAGGAGTGTGAGAAGCATGTTATGGAGCAAGGATGTCCCTCAGAAAAGCAAAAAGATCATATATCGGACGTACTATGTCCCTATCCTCACGTATGCCTCGGAGACCTGGGTTATGAAAGGAAGGGAGAAGAGCAAAATACAGGCCAGTGAGATGAGGTTTTTGAGAATAAGTATTGGAGCTACAAAGATGGACAGAATAAGAAATGAGAGGACCAGAGAATTAATGAAGGAGGAACCATTACAGGATGGTATAGAGAAATCTAGTCTTAGATGGTATGGACATGTAAAACGAATGGAGGAGAAGAGGATACCCAGGATGAAACACGAGACGAAGTGGGAAGGAAAGAGACCGAGAGGAAGAACAAGAGACAGGTGGCTGAAGGGGGTGGAAGAAAGCGTGAAGAAGAGAGGAGAAGACTGGACAAAGGTGGTGGCGGAGAGATGGTGGGAAGACAGAAGACGTTGGAGAGGCTCGTGTTCCAAACAGACCCGGCCAGTGGCTGGAAACTGTGCAAGATGATGATGATGAAATCTTCATACTTTTGCTGTGGAATGTATATCGCATACGGGTTACTTCAAGGTTTGGAGGCCACATTAAAGATATTCCTACAATAAATCATTGGTACCACGACGTACCTTGCGCATGCGCACCGGTCAGGATTTGGCACTGGAGTTTTACAAGTAGTTATTTCAATGACCAAGAGAGTTCACTGTTACAAGGGAATTGCGCTCTCGGCAGCCACATAGTAGGATAACATATCACATGTTACACAACATATGCGACTATTGTGAAAATGAAAATCCACAGCCTGCTTCCAGTCTCCGACCGGGTCAGGGAATGGAATGAATGAAGCCCCCATCTAGCGGCGAGGATATGAACTGTGGCGGCTGTCGAAGCCTGTCGCACTCCTCTGGGGCAATGATTAAATGAATGACAGATGAAATTAAATGTTAGTGGAGAGTGTTACTGGAATGAAATTTTGACAGTGAAAACCGGAGTGCCCGGAGAAAAACCTGTCTGCCTCCGTTTTGTCCAGCACATATCTCACATGGAGTGACCGGGATTTGAACCACGGACCCAGCGGTGAGAGGCCGGCGTGCTGCCGCCTAAGCCACGGAGGCTCTGGGGCGCTCACAAGCAACCTATAATAATATTGGTTTTACGTCCCTTTTAAGTACTGGGGTTTCTACATACGCCGAGGTGCAACATTTTGCCCCGAAGGGGATCTTTAACGACCCAGTAAATCTACTGACAAGGCTCCCTCAGATTTGCGTATCCTCAAATGCCAGCTGAGTTCTCGCATGGGTCTGCTAGTTGTAAATATTGCGTGTTGTCACTTTTATCTTCTGATGTCGTTAAACCTCCTCGACTGAGTCAAGGCCAATGATAGCACTCAAAGATAACACACAGCTGTTATAATTTTATTGCTAAGTTATACGTTTTTATGATGGCGAATCGTTAGAGTACGAGTTAATCCATCGAGGTCTTCCCAACAAAAAATAATAATCCACGATTAAGATAAAAGATATAAAGTAGGCGATTGATAATGTGTAATAATTGTAAAAGCATGACTTAATAAAATTAAATACCAATCCATCACTGATATCCACTCCTAATCCAAGAATACGATGTCAAATGAGCGTATCCCATCTGCTTCGATAAAATTAATTATACAGGGTCATTGAAAAATAATTTCAACATTTCAAAAAATTATAGCACCGAAACCCTTTATGTTAAACGTGTAATTCTTTCACTGAACGCCAGCTGGTTAAAGTAAGTTTTGTTTAGGAGGGGACGTGACCTTGCTATGCGCACACTAGATGCGCAGTAGCCAAGGTCAGCCGGGGGCGCGCGCGCCAATGAAGTCCCGACCTCACCCCATTGGATTTTTTTCTGGGGGTTCATTAAAAACATTGTGTATGAAGAAAAAATTCGGGATTTGGAGCACCTGCGGGTGCGAATTTTTGCCGCAATCTTGACAGTTACTCCTGAAATGATTGCACGTACCAATCCAGTCATTGGGAAAGCGTGCGTTGGTGGACGGTCTGGCCTAGATTATTTCTCTACAGTCCCTGTTTCCTTAAACTGATTAAATCATCGAATTACAGCTTTGTAATCAGGTGCAGTTTGTCGGGCGGTGCAGTCATTGGCGCACGCGCCCCCGGCCAACCTTGGCTACTGCGCATTTAGTGTGCGCATAACAAGGTCACGTCCCCTCCAAAAAAAACTTACTTTATCCAGCTGGCGTTCAGTGAAAGAATTACACGTTTAACATAAAGGCTTTCGGTGCTATAATTTTTTGAAATGTTGGCATTATCTTTCGATGACCCTGTATAATCGTACTGCTTGCCAGGGTGGATGAGTGGTTATCTTGTCGGAACGATAAAATTCGACATGCAAGCTGCTCTCTAGGTGCAAATAACAAAGCTTGCACCCTGCACCCGAGGCCATACGATATTATTATGATTATTATATAATCATACTATCAAGAATATTTTCTTTTTATTTTAGCGTATGGCTTTTAGTTCCGGGAGTGCCCGAGGACATGTTTGGCTCGCCAGAGGCTGTAGCTGCTTCTATGCGGACAACCATGGGGTGAACTACAAGTACCATCGCGTGTGGAGTGTTGTCTGGGGAGGAGAGTGTTAATGTAAGGATGAGGAATTGGAAGGTAGTGGCTGTGGCCTATAGTTAGGGACCATCCCCGGCATTTGCCTGGAAGGAAGATGGGAAAGCACAGAAAATCGTCTCCAAGGTAGCCGGAGGGAAGAAAAAAAAGGATGAGAGGAAGGAAGAATGAAAGAAAGAAAGAAAGAAAGAAAGAAAGAAACGAAACAGGTTAAATGCCAGGAAGAAAGGATGATAGAAAGAAGGGAAGAAAAGAAAAGAATGAAAGAAAGAAAGAAATAATTCAAAAATAAACAAAAAAGATTAAATGTAAGGAAGGAAAAATAAAGAAAGAAAGAAAGAAAGAAAGAACTAAACAAAGAAAGTAAGAAAGAAAGAAAGAAAGAAAGAAAGAAAGAACAAATTTGAAACGAAACAAAAAGGTTAAATTGAAGGAAGAAAGAAAGAAAGAAAGAAAGAAAGAAAGGATAAAAGGAAGGAAGAAATAAATAAATAAATAAATAAATAAATAAATAAAGAAAGAAAGAAAGAAAGAAATAATGAATTAAAAAAGAAACGAAAGAGGTTAAGTGTAAGGAAGGAAGGAAGAAAGAAAGAAAGAAAGAAAGAAAGAAAGAAAGAAACGAAACAGGTTAAATGTAAGGAAGAAAGAAAGACAGACAGAAAGAAAAAAAGAAAGAAAGAAAGAAAGAAAGAAGGAAAAAATACAAGAAAGAAAGGAAACAAAGAAAGAAAGAAAGAAAGAAAGAAAGAAAGAAAAAATAAAAGAAAGAAAGGAAACAAAGAAAGAAAGAAAGAAAGAAAGAAAGAAAGAAAGAAAGAAAGGAAGAAAGGAAGGAAAGAAAAGAAAGAAAGAAAGAAAGAAAGAAAGGAGGAAAATATAAAAGAAAGAAAGGAAAGAAAGGAAAGAAGAAAAGAAAGAAAAGAATGGAAAAGAAAAGAAAAGAAAAGAAAGAAAGAAAGAAAGAAAGAAAGAAAGGAAAGAAAAGAAAGAAAGAAAGAAAGAAAGAAAGAAAGAAAGAAGGAAAAATAATAGAAAGAAAGAAAGATAGAAAGGAAAGAAAGAAAAGAAAAGAAAGGAAACAAAGAAAGAAAGAAAGAAAGAAAGAAAGAAAGAAAGAAAGAAAGAAAGAACGGAAGGAAGGAAAGAAAAGAAAGAAAGAAAGAAAGAAAGGAAGGAAGGAAGGAAGGAAAGAAAGAAAGAAAGAAAGAAAGGAAGGAAAGAAAAGAAAAGAAAGAAAGAAAGAAAGAAAGAAAGAAAGATAGAAAGAAAGTAGGAAAAAATAAAAGAAAGAAAGAAAGAAAGAAAGAAAGAAAGAAAGAAAGAAAGATAGAAAGGAAATATAGGAAAGAAAGAAAGAAAGAAAGAAAGAAAGAAAATATAAAAGAAATATGAAAGGAAAGAAAGAAAGGAAGAAAAGAGAGAAAGAAAGAAAGAAAGAAAGAAAGAAGGAAAAAATAAAAGAAAGAAAGAAAGAAAAGAAAGAATGAAAGAAAGAAAGAAAGAAAGAAAGGAAGGAAGGAAGGAAGGAAAGAAAGAAAGAAAGAAAGAAAGAAAGAAAGAAGGAAAATATAAAAGAAATATGAAAGGAAAGAAAGAAATAAAGAAAGAAAGAAAGAAAGAAAGAAAGAAAGAAAGAAAGAAAGAAAGAAAGGAAGGAAGGAAGGAAGAAAAGAGAGATAGAAAGAAAGAACGATTTTAAAAAGGAACGAAAAAGGTTAATTCGAAGGAAGAAAGAAAGAAAGAAAGAAAGAAAGAAAGAAAGACAGAAATTAAGAAAGAAAGAAAGATAAAGAAAGGATCGAAGGATAAAAGGAAGGGATAAATAAACAAAGAAAGAAAGAAAGAAAGAAAGAAAGAAAGACAGAATGAAAAAAGAAAGGGAGCCTGTAGTTTTACGTGACTGGTAATCTAGGATTCCAAACCACAGGACGTGTTACGGTATTTCACCTTCGAAACTCACATGGATAGGCTATCCAATCCGTCTCTACTCGGTTTATCACAATTGTAGACTTGAGTATCTGGAAGAAACACCTGACAATCCTCCTGATTGAATCATTACTCGTTGGTCGTAATCAATGATTGGTTGCAGCTATCGCCATGCACTGTAGCTTATGTCGCGGGCAATAAGCGTGCATTTCATTCGTGTCCTCAGGTATCTATTACTCTCAAGATCGAAGAGTGCCATACCCACAAGGATGTACGTTACTCTGGCTCTGTCAAGGGATCACTAACAAGGCGTCCTGAACCTTAGTTTATGTACGGTAGGGTGGCCAGTTCGTTTTCACTCCTGCAAATGCCGGGATGGTCCTAAATTAAAGCCACGACCGCCTCATTCCCAATCCTCATCAGAATTACAAATACACACACTAATACAGCCATCACAATAACACAGGTCATCAGACACGAGGTTTCATGCCCACGATGTCGGAAAGTCCCTAAATCAATCAACAACAACATCTGTTTATCAGAGGACAGTGACGTGAGTAGGAAGACATTTAACTTGGCATTAGTCGTGTTCTCTCAGGCTGTGATATTTAAGATTGCCTTCTTTTAAATTCCGTTGTTGTTGTTAATTCCATTTGAGGGGCTTGGGACATCTTGGTCATCAGCTCCGTGGAGTTGGGTGTGAGTTGAACTTTTACTCTTATTATTATTATTATTAGTGGGCCATGATGGGACGCAATTTGCGATGTGGTGCAACATATTTGTTTTTATAATTGGTTTTTAAGCTTTTTATAGGGATCATCAAGTGTATTCAATGATAAGTAATATTTTTCCAGCGTGTTTGCATATTGGTTTCAGGATTGATGATGTTATTTTGGAGTGTTTTAATTAATTTGTGAACATTACTGCGATGTCTTGGATAGCTGCCATGTTGTTTATGGAGCGTTGATTGAATATGTGCGTTTGCAGCTCCTTGCTTCAACAGGGTCATGCCTTGATATTCCAAAGCCGCATATATACCGTCATTGATGAAGAGCACTCGGGCCTACACCGCTTTCTATGTTCTGCCCATGACAACCGGCACGTTAATGTGAGGTGTCCGATCTTTGCACTTGACAATCAATCAAGTACCATTTTAGGTTATGTACACACCCCTTTTTCTTGAAGTAGCTGGTGATTTCTATTTTTTGTATTATCTTATGTATTGATACCGTAGAGAATTGTATATGAAGCGTTTCTTTTAATAGATATCCGTTGGTTTTATTTTTTTATTTTTTTTATTATGTCAACGGATTAGGGCGGATGAGCTCTTATAAGCGGGTAATGAGCCCTCAGCAGAAGGTAATGCTGTTGAAATCCCATTAGCTACAGCGTCTGTACTCCAGTGGGGCGGCTGCAAAAGGCGTCTGTTCTCCATGTTAGGGGCGGCCTCATTATGTGCTGGCAGCAGCTATAAAATGCTTGGCGACAGGCTATGTTACAAGCCGGCTGTAAAAAGAATTCGTCACATCCCCATGACATGCTGTCTCAAGGATCTGAACTAAAGGCTAGGGCGTCCCCCAGAAGCGACGCGCGACGACGAGGCCCGGTTGGCGCGAGAAGTATGCAAGGGTTACCGTCGCACGGGCGGCGACGGTTAAACAAGCTAGCCCCTACATCCCGAATTGCATCACTTAATGTCGGCACTATGTCTGGACGTTACAATGAGCTAGCGAAAGCGCTAGAAATGAGGCGCATCGATGCCTGTGCTGTACAGAAAACACGGTGGAGTGGTGATAAGGCGTAAAACATTGGGTGTGGATACAAGTTGTATTATAACGGTACACGTGGAACTACCAGTGGTGTGGGAATTGCAGTATCAGCACAGTTTGATGGTTCTGTCTCCGAAGTCCAGCGGTATGATGATCGTCTGATGAAAATCGTCTACATCGCCGATGGAAGAAAAATCCACCTCTTCATCGCCTATGCTCCTCAGACAGGCCTACCGGCAACGATCAAAGACGCCTTCTGGGCGTTGCTTGACGAAATGACCGCTGAAGTGCCCTTAGAGGACTACCTCATAGTTGCAGGCGACCTAAATGGACATGTCGGTCGCTTGAAAGAAGACCATGCCGCCCATGGCGGATTCGGATATGGTGAGAGGAACGACAACGGACTGAGAATTCTAGATTATGCGGAAACCCATGACCTAGTCATTACGAACACATGGTTTAATAAACGTGATTCACATCTAATCACATACTACAGCGGCACAAATACAACACAAATTGACTACATTCTGATAAGGCGCAAAGACCTTAAAGACGTGTTGGACACTAAAGTCGTCCCTTACGAAACAGTTGCGACCCAACACCGGCCAGTTATCTGCAAGCTCCGTGTAAAGCCGCCAATGGTCATACAGGCACGAACAGGACAGGCGAGAATCAGATGGTGGCAATTTAAAGAGAATGAAGAAGAAGTCATTAAACGTCTTACGCTGCCGCCGATTACTACCGTTGAAGAAAGCTGGGCAAAAATGAAGAAAGCTGTTCACGAAGCCACGCATGCCATTCTTGGACTTACGAAGCCAGGAAGACGTCGGATTGATAAGGACACATGGCTTTGGAATGACGCAGTCAAAACTGCGGTACGCAAGAAGAAGCAGCTTTACCACGAGTTTCTGGAAGACAAAACACCTTCTCGTTGGAATGCTTACAAAGTAGCACGCAGGGAAGCGAAGAAGACTGTTGCTTCGACAAAATCGGCTCGGTACGCAGACCTCTACGCGAAGCTGGACACACGCAAGGGAGAGCGGGACATCTATCGCCTCGTCAAATCCAGGCACCATAAATCTCAAGATATCCAACGCTTCTATGGCATCAATGACGATAAGGGCGTTTTGCTAGTCGACTGGAAGAAGGCGAGAGAACGTTGGCGAAATTACTTTGAGAAGGTCTCAACAGAGGAATTCCAGCACAACCAGATACCTGTCGCTACTGCTGTCGAAGGTCCTATCAAACCTATTGATGTCTTAGAGGTTGCAGGGGCCTTGAAACAAATGAAACCAGGGAAGGCAACTGGTCCAGATGACATCGCGGCGGAGCTATGGTGCTCTCAGAAGTGGGATCCAGCGGATTGGTTGGCAAGACTCTTCAACCAAATAGTCAAAGAAGGACGAACGCCACTTGATTGGCAACATAGCATCACGATACCTATCTTCAAAAAGATGGGAAGTCCAGCCGAGTGTGCTAATTACAGACCAATTCGACTCCTCTGTCACACCATGAAGGTCTTCGAGCGCATTCTTGATAAGAGGATACGTGCAATCACCCAGCTGACCAAAAACCAAGCTGGATTTGTGAAAAATTGCAGCACAACAAATGCAATGCACGCCACACGGCTCTTAGTTGAAAAGCATCGTGAAAAGAATAAGCCGTTGCACCTTGCTTTCTTAGATCTCGAAAAGGCTTTTGATCGTGTACCGTACGACTTGATCTGGTTGACTCTCCGACAACATGGCATCCCAGAGTACCTTGTCAACTGGGTACAGTTGCTCTACGCGGAGCCAAGAAGTTACGTCCAAGCCGCCGCAGGAGCGTCGGAAAACTTCCATGTAACAGTTGGTGTTCATCAAGGTTAGTCCTGGTCATGGACACGGTTACTGCAGATCTACAACAACCGTTACCTTGGACCATTCTGTACGCTGATGACGTTATGTTGGCCGCTCAAAACAAGCTGGATCTCCAACATCAAGTCCAGGAATGGAGTGATCGTTTAAGTCAATATGGCCAGCGGCTTAACAAAGCTAAAACAGAATATATGACAACGGATGCTGGAGAAATCGGAACAATCCATGTCGACGGCGATGATCTGCCTCGAACGACAAAATTTAAGTATCTTGACTCTACGATAACTGTTGAAGGTTGTCTCACCGAGGAGGTCAACATAAGAATTAATGCTGCGTGGATGAAGTGGCGAACAACGACAGGTGTCATGTGCGATCGCCAGATGAAAGACCACCTAAAATCGAAGATTTACCGCACTGTCATTCGTCCCGTAGCGCTTTATAGTACCGAATGTTGGCCGACCACGAAGGAAGCAGAACGTCGGCTAAGTGCCATGGAGACCAAGATGCTTAGATGGACAGCAGGCATTACTAGGTTGGACCAAATCCCCAATCAAAGAATAAGGGAACGATTTGGTATCGCAGCAATCAGTAACAAAATGCGTGAGGGTCGTCTGCGATGGTTTGGGCATGTGCTACGGTCAGGAGCGGACACCATTGCAAAACAGGGCTACACACTGGAGGTCGCCGGGAAAAGACCAAAGGGGCGACCGAGACAACGTTGGACCGATACACTGCACAGGGATTTGAAAGGCGTCAACCTTCATCCGGACATGGCCCATGACCGAGTAAAGTGGAGACAGCGAATTCAAATAGCGGACCCTGCCACGAGGTGGGACAAAAGCTAAAGCAAAAGAAGAATTATTATTACTAGATGAAACCCGTCAAAACATGACGGACAATGGAAAACAAAATTACTGAAGAAGCTTCTTATATAAGTTACATTCTTTGTACGATTACTTTTTAGCACTATTGCAACTTTAAGGGCGTCAAAAGATAGCACTCTCAGCATTGCAATATATTGCTGGTCATGACTGAAAACGTGATTAGGTCATCATCATCTTGCACAGTTTCCAGCCACTGGCCGGGTCTGTTTGGAACACAAGTCTCTCCAACGTCTTCTGTCTTCCCACCATCTCTCAGCCTCCACCCTTGTCCAGTCTTCTCCTCTCTTCTTCACGATTTCTTCCTCCCCCTTCACCCACCTGTCTCTCGGTCTCCCTCTTGGTCTCTTTCCTTCCCACTTCGTCTCGTGTATCCTGCTGGGTATCCTCTTCTCCTCCATTCGTTTTACATGTCCATACCATCTAAGTCTAGATTTCTCTATACCAGTCTGTAATGGTTCATCCTTCATTAATTCTCCGGTCCTCTCATTTCTTATTCTGTCCATCTTTGTAGCTCCAATACTGCTTCTCAAGAACCTCATCTCACTGGCCTGTATTTTGCTCTTCTCCCTTCCTTTCATAACCCAGGTCTCCGAGGCATACGTCAGGATAGGGACATTGTACGTCCGATATATGATCTTTTTGCTGTTCTGAGGGACATTCTTGCTCCATAACATGCTTCTCACACTCCTCCGGAATGCTTCTGCCTGTCTCCCCCGCTCATTTATTTCTCTATCGTTTCTTCCATTCTCTTGTATCAGGCTTCCCAGATACTTGAAACTCTCCAATTCCTTCGGCTGTTCCCCACCAATTGTTATTTCCGTTGTGGTTCTTTCCTTCTTCCTTGTGTGATCACCATCTCACTCTTATTTATGCTAAATTTCATCCCATAACCTTGTATTATTCCTTCCCACACGTCCAACTGTTCCTGTACCTCCTCCTCCTTGTTTCCCCAAATCATCAAATCATCTGCAAGCACCATTGCTTTCATCTTTCCTTCCCCAATTACTTGTGCCACTCGGGTCATTATGTCATCCATCACCACAATGAAAAGTAACGGTGACAGTGCACTTCCTTGTTTCAGGCCGTTTCTCTGTTCCAACCAGTCCGATCTCTCTCCTCCCACTTTCACACAGCTCACGCTTCCCTTGTACATCTCCTTTATCTTCCTTATAGTCCATTTTTATATTCCTCTATCCTCCAGGGACTTCCATACTTTGTTTCTGCATACACTGTCATATGCTTTCTCAATGTCCAGAAAGGCCATCAGTAGATCTGTTCCATACTCATAGTGCTGTTCTTGTAACTGCCTTACAGCAAAAATCAAATCCACTGTGGACCTTCCTGATCTGAAGCCATGTTGTTCTTCCCTCATCCCTCCTTCTATCCTTGTCCTAATTCTCCTTTCCAAAACTTTCTCAAACAACTTTGCACAATGACTCATCAGTGTTATTCCCCGATAGTTTCTGCATTCTGTTCTACTACCTTTCTTGAAGATCGGGACAATTATTCCCTTTTTCCAGTCCTCTGGGGTCTTCCTTTCCTTCCATGCTGTCTTCATCACTCGGTACAACCATTGTATCCCCACCTCTCCTGCTGCTCTCACCATCTCCACACTCAACTCATCCACACCCGGTGCCTTCCCTCCTTTCATCTTCCTCACTGCATCTTCCACTTCTTTCCATGTTAAGTCCTTTTCTATTTGCAGTTCATCTACTGTACCTCTTCCCCGATTTCTTCCTCCTCGCCGTGGTTTCCATTTGGGTTCAGGAGTTCTTCAAAATATTATTTCCACATTTTCTTCAGTTCTTCCCTATTTTCTATCTCTTGTCCCCTTTTGTTCACAATTCTAACATAATCCGTAGGATCCTTCCGCCTCTTATTCTTTACCATCCCAAACAGGACCTTTTTTGCACCTTCACTATCCTGCTGGTCATGACTGAAAACGTGAGGAGGTAAATAGCCCAATACGTTCAAGAGTTTCTCCTTGAGCTTGATTGATTTTGATAAAGTAGGCCGAGCGAATAGGAAATTGTTGCCTATTAAAAGAAAATGTACTGTAGGCTACCTGTAAGTGTTTTATCGTAAGGTGTTAAATCAAGTCGTAGGATTTGAGCTCTCTGCCTATTATTACTGCACCTATTATATCCGAATCCAAGCGATTTCTTACAATTAATATATTACCATATATGAGTCCATGGGAAACGTTCAGATTTCTAAGAAGCATATCTACGGCTTAAACGTTCGAAGTATGTGGAGGCGAATCTCTTAATTCCAAGGAATTGAAAAATTCAATAATAGGGAAATGAAGTAGCTGGCTTTCATCTTCAGTATCCAATCTGTTAACGCTGATGTATGTGTTTGAACTGCTGGATATAAGTTCAATGACTTTTAAATTAATATCATTACATTGTTGCAGCTTGGCAAATATTTTATATTCCAGTAGATCAATTTTACCCTCACAACAGTAAAGACCAAAGTAACCACGCATAGATTTTACGCAAGAGAAATACAATGTAGAAAAATGTTTACATTTGATCGTCAAGGACCTTACAGTACACTGTATTGCATAATATCTGGAATTGTTTCTGAAATGGCCTATTTATATTGGATTTTAAATGTGGCTTCGTATTATTCGATAACACTATAGTGTCCTGCAATAACGGAGCCGCTAAATATTAAATGGCAAATAATACTTCCATTGCCGAAATCAACTACGTAGTTAGACTCCGTGCTCTAAACAAATAATCATTAAACAATTGTCTTATACAATGAAGTTCAACATGACCGTCCAGAGACTTTCATACTCAAGTTGGTTGGTGAGGAGAATGCGATGAGACTGATCGCTTAAAATAAATTCCTTATAATTGTTCCTGCCAGCGAAATTTTTTGCGATAGCTTGAAAACGCAGCTCAGAATGACGTTCTTCATTTTGTTATAAACAGTACGAAACTGCTCTAAATAAGCAATTTCCATCACCTGTTATAGGTTATGGCAGTACATTTTGCAGGGGAACATAGAATCACTTCACCAACTACTGGAATGACCATAGGCCTATACTCAATACTCACTTCGATAGTCACCCTAATGGAGGCAGTTTTTGAATTCTATGTCCCGTGCATGTCAAAAATCGTATTAACACATGGAGGCCCACCTATTCTTGTCTATCGCCCCGGAGACCCGGGTTACATTTCCTGCTCTGCCAAGAAATTTAATTCTGGTCTCAGGGCAAAATCGGGGTACATTCAGTCTCTTGAGGTATAACTAAGAAGAGGAAGGTTTAATTCCCACCTCGACAATCTTGGATGTGGTTTTCCGTGGTTTCCCACTTCCACTTAAGGCAAATACCGGGATGGTTCCTAACTTAAGGCCTTGGCCGTCTCCTTGCCATTTACCACCTTAATTACAAATACACACAGTAATGCAGCCATCACAATAACACAGGTTATCAGAAGAAAATTTCACACATACACACCCAAGTACACGGGGCTGAGTGACCAAGATGTCGGAGTCCTTCAAACGAATTATATTTGCCAAGTGTCTCTCATGGCGAAAGCAATTGTGGAGACGCGCGTGTGCCTGGAAAACTACTTTTTTCTTTAATATCGACGATGCATAATTATAACTTTTAGTCTAGGACGCTAATAACTTGACCACCGAAGCATTGGGAAGAAATTGCAATATTAAGGTACATAAACAACCTAGCCTACACATTCAACTGTCAGTTAATGTTCCTCAACATTTCCCTTCTTAAATATTCCCCTCCTTTATAATTTTCCATCACGTGAAAACATGCCATGTCTTGTGTTATAAATATATCGATGCAATGGTGTTGCCATCTGCTGTCAGTTAATGGAACTATATGGGCGAATTACTGCCATCTGTTGTCAGTTATAGGAACTGATTGCAGATATTTAAACGGCGTACTGCGGACAACAGTTTGCTCTTTTGATTACATGCTGCAATGCAATGGTAAAACGAAAATAAAACGTATTTAGAGGGAATGTAGAAATAAGTATCTTTAACAGACATAAAACCTTACTGTTACTCCTTGATTAAGCAATATTTCAGTGGTAAAAAAAAAAACTGGCGAGGGCTAGGATCGAACCGGTGCTTCATGGAACCACAGTCAGTCGCCTTAACCACATGGCTACTCACGCACTCATGTATAGTAGCAGACGCAGCCATTCATTATATTCAAAAGCCGCTGTTTGAAGGAAATAATCAATTTCATTATCCAAATAAATCAATGTTGCACATTCGTATACGTTCATACTGTTATTATACTTTATTGTCAGAACTTGGTTAATGTATGTTTTCAATTACATGGAAGCTTATTAAATAACTTACATTTTAATGGAATTCTCACCGCCATTTTGTCATGACCTCAGGCGGATTGTGCGCATGCGTGAGGGCCAAGAATTCTGCTATTTTCTATATTAATTCAAAAATATACCGAGAGGGAATGTAGAAATATGTATCTTTAACAGACATAAAACCTTACTAATACTCCTTGATTAAACAATATTTCAGTGGTAAAAAAAAATATATATATCGGCGAGGGCTGGGATCGAACCGGTGAACCTTGGAACCACAGTCTGTCGCCTTAACCACATAGCTACACGCGCACTCTTGGTCGACAGCAGACGCAGCAGTTCTTTATCATTAAATGCCGCTGTCTGAAGAAAATAATCCATTTCATTATCCAAATAAATCAATGTTGCACATTCGTATACGTTCATACTGTTATTATATTTTACTGTCAGAACTTGGTTAATGTATGTTTTCAATTACATGCAAGCTTATTAAATAACATACATTTTAATGGACTTCTCACCGCCATTTTGTCATGACCCCCTGGCGGATTGTGCGCATGCGTGAGGGCCTAGAATTCTGCTATTTTCTATATTAATTTAAAAATATACCGTAATATATTTGTTTATTTTAGAGACACTCTGCAAATCTGCATGCCAAGAGCTTTCGTTAGAATGTCTTACGAAGCCAATCGGTTAAGTCGTTTTCACAATCTCGTGTGTACAAAAAACAGCTTAGTGTTTTAAATATATAGATTATTTTTATTATTATTATTATTATTATTATTTACAAAATTCAGAAAGACTGTACAGTACATATTTTATGAATTTCGATTCAATTCCTACTCATTTGTTTAACCTGTAAATTTACAATTATTAAATTATATTGTTGTATCGCCTCCGTTGTCTAGTGGTCAGCGTGCTTAGCTGCCAACCCAGAGGTCCAAGGTTCGATTCCCAGCTCTGCCACGAAATTTGAAAAGTGGTTTGACGACTGAACGAGGTCTACTCATCCTCGGGTGGTCCAAATGAGTAGAGGGGGTTCGATTCCCACCTCAGCCTCCTCGAAGTGATTTTCCTTGGTTTCCCACTTCGTCTTGGGGCAAATGCCGGGATGGTACTGTACCCTTATTCTCGTGGACAGAACCTGTTGAATCCGATGACCAAGCTGGATCGTAGAATCTGGAAGTACCGGCAAGAAAACCACCCAAAATCCTACCAACAAGATCAACCAGGAATAGGGATACACAAAGATGTAAAAATGCGATAGGAGAAACCAATGGAAACAGAAAAATAAACTTGCTCACAACGAAGAATTCGAGACTGAAAAGAAAATTTCGTGGTGAAAGACTTACGTTGGGAAAATATCCTAACACATCCTCGCATTTATATAAATCAACAAATCGGAAAGAATTTAAAATAAAATATTAAATTATTAAGCGAAGACAAACGAAGTAAATGATGACACTCAAAAATTTCAAAGGAAATGTTTCGTCAATGATCATATTAATTTCGATGCCATCTTGCATCTGACGTTGCCAATACAATAGGCATGAGAGTCACACTAAACTATCCACTAAATATTAATTTACCCAAATTTACACACGTAATTATACATCAAAATTATTTACAGTTATGTTTAAGTTTAAGTCATATCCATGTGTGATTCACGTCATCCAATTATAATTATCTCATTAGTCTTTATTTTATTGTTGTTGCTTCATCTTATCCAGTCCTATTTGACAAGCAATTAAGCTCAGCAAACGTGGATTGTAATATCCGTGAGTAATATTAAGTACTTATATTCCAAAAGTATCATCGTAAGTTCCACTTACGATTCGTAACAATTATCCAACACGATCCGTATTTTTATAAATAAATTCCTTCACTTCAAATTTTAATTCTGAAAACTTATTCGTGAAACAAAAAGATTCCTACATGCAGTTTCTAACAAGATTGCTGGTGCTCAATCACGAAAAAAAAACATAATCAATCCATTAACTTTCATTGTGATTGCATTATAGCTCATTAAATTCATCAATAACTTTACCATTCTCACTGTATTTCACATTCCTTCACACGCAACTTCAGCATTTCTCATTATAATCGACGACGTTATATTACCACATTACAATTCCATTCAGCCACTTGTTGACTCATCTAAATACAATAATCATTTATTAAAAGTATGCTGTAAATCATCTACAACATCAAAATTTCTCAAATATCAAGTCTGCATTATGAATTATTATCTTATATACAACAAGTAGTTCCTTGAAGAACTAAAGCCTATTTTCATATATCCTACTTATGTTAATTGCCACTATCAACATACAAACTTTCTGTTGATTGCTGTAATAGATTCGCAGATATTGAGAACCGACTAAATATTGCGGATGGTTGCCATGTTGGATTTTTATAAATGTAGGTCTTAGAGTTATGTACTGTTAAATGAAGATTATTGTGTACGTGTAGTATTCAACTTCAATCGCATGATTAGGACACACGAAATAAAAACGAGATTTTAAAATTTCACACAGCTGCCATCTTGTGGTTATGGAAACAATTGAAATAAATTAGATGTTAGTGGATTAATATTTGTATCAGGATTTACTGTACCAAGTTTCACTGCACTCGGATGGTTAAATTGCGAGAAACGTCAATGTGAATATTTATACCTCGAGTCGCCACCATGTTGGATTTGTGATCACCAGGTTATTGAAAGTCCTTTAGGTGAACTTACGTTCATAGCCCCTATGAACATAAAAAACAGTTTGATTGTTGTAATAGATTCGTAGATATTGAGAACCGTCTAAATATTTCGGATGGTCGCCATGTTGAATTGATTTAGTCTATGTATAGGCCATAGAGTCATTATTATTTATTTATTTATTTATTTATTTATCAATATGAATGAACACAGGCACCAGCCCAAATACATTCCTTCTTGACATTATCTGATTAAACAACAACATGTATCAGTGGAAAATAGAGAAAACAGATTACACAAATTACACAAATGAAGAACAGAACATAAATACTACAAAGGAGATCGTGAAAATATAAACCATAAAATGAAAACAAAACTGTACAAAGTAGAAAAAAAGAATATACAAAAATAAAGGAGAAAAGAGTACCCAGTATTCAAGGAACAGCTGCTTTTACTTGTTTATTGAATAAGTTAGCGCCAGCGAATAAATCTACTTGAACATCAATTGAATTATAAAATGATAATATTTTAACTAAAGGCGAATTAGAATGGTGAACACTTTTAGATCTTGGGATGTGAAAGAGTGCTTGCTGTCGAGATCTTACTTGTGGTACATGAAAAGTGATGAATTGAAATAATTCTTGGCAGTCAACTTTTCCAGTTAAGATTTTCCTCAGCAGTTGCAAAGAACTTTACGACCTTCTACTTTTCAAGGACTTGAAATTGAACAAATTTCGTAAAAACTGAGTCGAAGTATCAAATGGACATAATACATTGAACGTCATATAATACATGTATCTTAGAATTTTTTTTGCACAATCTCAATGTGATGAATTTGATCTTTATAAAAGGGATCCCAGATTACTGCTGAATATTCTAACTTGCTTCGAACTAAACTTTCATACAACTTAACAATTACTCCAGTTTTAGTAAATAATTTGGAGTTTCTAATGACAAAACCAAGCATCTTGTTGGCCGAACTAATTATATTTGCAATATGGTTATTAAGGTTAATTTGCTGTCATAAATAATTCCTAAATCATTTATCGACGGTACAATTTCGAGTGCTGTTTCTCCAATACAATATTTAGGATTTATATACTCCTTCTTCCTTGTAAATACCATGACTTAACATTTTTTACATTAAGGACTAAATTATTACTAACACACCAAGCTACAATATTATTAACATCCCTCTGAAGGTTATTCTCGTCTCTCAAGTTGTATATGGTCTAATATAGCTTTACATCGTCAGCAAACAATAAGCAGTCAGAGTAACATAGAATATTAGGCAAATCATTAACCGAAATTAGAAATAGAAGAGGCCCAAGATTCGATCCTTGTGGGACACCAGAAGAACTAACAAAATTACCTGAAATTTCACTTCTGAAACAAACAAATTGCTGTCTAAATTTTAAGTAGGAGCATAACAATTGAAGTAATGGTTTAGCAACTCCAAACTGGTACAGCTTTGTCACCAGAATTTTATGGTCTACTTTGTCGAAGGCCTTTTCTAAATCCATGTATATAACGTCAGTTCTTCTATTGATATCTAATGCATTGTAAACCTTTTGAGTAAAACCCAGCAAATTTGTAATAACTGATCTGCCGGGCATAAAGCCATGCTGATATTGTTAGAGCTCAAACTTAATATGATTGTAAATCTTAGAATATAAAATGTGCTCATATACTTTTGCTATAGCATTTATCACTGAGACAGGGCGGTAGTTCGATATCATTTCAGAGTTGCCTCCCTTTAGGATTGGAATAATTCTAGACATTTTCCACTTTCCAGGAAAGCTTGACGTCTTTAAAGAAAGATTAAAGATGAAGGCCAACTGAGAAACCAATAAGTCCACACAGCCCTTGATTATGTAAGGTGGTATGCCATCAGGCCCACAGGATTTCTTAGGCTTTAATTTTCTATTGATAGTTCTTACTTCATCCACCGTTATGTGAGTCACGTTCAGCATATCAACCCTGGGCAAAACAGGAAATTCATTCAAAGACAAATGATCCGCGTTATAAGTAAAATTCGTTTTGATATATACTGAAGAGAAATACTCAGCAAACCCATCTGCAATACTTCCAGCTGTATAATGATTTCCGTGTAGCAAATTTGTAATAACTGATCTGCTGGGCATAAAGCCATGCTGATATTGTGAGAGCTCAAGTCGCGTTGCTTTTAACATACGTCCAAAACTGATTAATGTTATTCTTAACTCCATTTTCCAGACTATGAATGTAAACAGCATAAGCCATTCGTAATTTTGTTTTTAGTTCCGATCTAAGCTGCCTAAATCTTTCATCATAATATTTCGAAAAACGTCTTTTTTCAGCACACATTTTCTTAATTTTTATGGTTTGGATAATATCTCGTGAGAGCCATACTGGATATTTGGATTTTCGAATGAACTTCTGCTTAGGTACACAATTTTCAAAACATTTGTAGAATGAAGAATAAAAGAAATCAACAGCATGATCAACATCCTTAAATGTGTACAGTAAACTCCAGTCTAAATCTCGTATGTTGCAATAGAGTCTCAAAAAATCAGCCTTTTTGAAGTTGTAATATTCACGATTAATTCTAGGAAGCAATGGAACCTTTTTAATGGGTGGTATTGCTAAATAAAGTGCAGGGTGATGTAAGTCATCAGGTACCAACGGGAATTCTTCGTGCTTTAAATCAATTTGAATATTACCTAAAACCAAATCCAATGTCTTGAAATTAGAATTTTGAATATTGTTGTGCGATGTTAATCCAAGATACGAGATGAACTGGAATAAACGACGACAGACCGTGGACCCTTCATTAAAATTATAACCGGCGTTGCTAATTTCAGGTACGTTGAAATCGCCCACAATCAGGCAGTCAGATGTTATAAGACTATCAACGTTTTCAATGTAATTAAAGTATCCTTCATATACAGAGAGTTTAGAGGAGGGGGTAATGTAAACAACATTTATGAATAATTTACGAGTATGACCCTGAATGTAAAGAGTAAAGGATTCGCATTGTTGTTCATTATAGATAGAACATCATTTGGATTTATACCCCTTTTTGACTGCTACGGCTACCCCTCCACCTCCAGACTTCCCAGATATAAACATATCCCTATAATTTCTGAGCATTACTTAACGATCATCGCATAACTCACTATCCATAATATCCTGACCCAAGAAACTGTCTGTTAATACAATTATATCATAGTCACAACAAAGTAGATTTTTAAGAAACACGTCAGTTTTTGTCCGAAGGCCCCGAACATTTTGATAATAAATGGACAATTCATTTACAGACATTAGTCTATATATGTTACAGGGAAAGTCGATTCTTAGTAAGAGTTGACTCTCCCTAGGCAGAGTCAACTCTTACTGAAAGTATCAGTAACAGTTGATTGAAAACACACAGATCAACTTTTCCTAGGGAGAGTTAACTATGCCTGCTGTGGTTTAGTAAAAGTTGATTCGCAGATGCTGCTCTGAAAATGTAACCGTGCGCGCCAAACCTTTGTTATGATTATTAAAATATTGGCATTGTTTGGACTCGTACTTCCATTATTGGACCGACCGTTATTGATTTGAACATTTCTTTATTTTTATTACCCCATCAAACACCAGGCAGTTGCCATTCGTCATTACTCGGCTCTTTATTGTTGTGCAATAGTGACAAAAGATTCATTTACGTTTAAATAATTAGTTTAAGGTCGCCTCCGTAGCGTAGCGGTCAGCATGGTTAGTTGCCGCCCCGGAGGTCCTGGGTTCGATTCCCGGCTCTGCCACGAAATTTGAAAAGTGCTTTGAGGATTGGAACGGGGTCTACTCAGCCTCGGTTGGTCCAAATGAGTAGAGGGGCGTTCGATTCCCATCTCAGTCATCCTCGAAGTGGTTTTCCGTGGTTTCCCACTTAGTCTTCGGGCAAATGCCGGGATGGTACCTACTATAAGGCCACGGCCGCCTCCTTCCCTGTTCCTAGCCTATCCATCCCACTCTTCCGTCCCTTCCCATCCCTCATGAGGCCCCTGTTCGCCTGGGCGAAGTGCTGATCACACCTCCCCAGTTGTATCCCTCCTGACCAGATGTTCCCAGCCCCAGGACACTGCCCATAGAGGCGGTAGTGGTGAGTTCCTTCGCTGAGTCCGTGGGAACCACCGACCTAGAGGGTAAATTGACTAAACAAATATATATATAATTAGTTTAAGTGTGTAATAATTATGTCAGACACCACGGCAGAAGTGTTTCGTGAAAAACTGCAGCAGGAACGCTCGACTTCCAAGGTAAATTCACTGACATTTACCAAATTAAAATATGATAGCTGCATTCAAAAATTGAAAAATCTAAAAACTGCAATTAAATAAGAAAGTAACGATATCAGGTTTTTAAGACGATATGGCATTATTGAAGTAAATGGTATTTCAAAACTAATACACCCTGTCACAGACCAAGACAGCATAAGGTATTATGTTTTTGATGTAGAGTTGTTTGCAGTTCTTAATGAAGCGCACATATCCACTGGACACGGAGGAAGAGATCGTATGATTCAGCAATTGAAAGGGAAATTTCAAAATGTTATTTTACTATTTTTAAGCTTGTGCGAACCTTGAGATCAAAAATTGAGACATAAGATGAAGGGACTGGTTGTAAAGCCTTTGTTATTCAAGGAAATGAATTCACGATGTCAAGTGGACTTGATTGATTTTCAGTCGCAACCTGATGAAGACTTCAAATTTATAATGGTGTACCAGGACCATTTAACAAAGTTTGTTGTGCTAAGACCACTGAAATCAAAGACTGCAGACGACGTGTATAATAATATCGTTGATGTTTTTACTTTGTTAGGCGCTATTTGCATTTTACAATCAGACAATGCGAGAGAATTTGTTAATAAAATTATTGACAGTCTGGTTAATACATGGACGAACTTCAAAATGGTGCACGGCAAACCACGACATAGTCAGAGTCAAGGTAGCGTCCAAAGAACCAACCAGGACACAGAGAATATGATAACCACCTGGATGCAAGACCACAACACATCAAAATGGAGTGAAGGCTTAAAGTTTATTCAACTTATGAAAAACAGTGCATTGCATAGTTGGATAAAACGATCCCCGTTCGAGGCAATGTTCGGTTGCCCCCCGAGACACGTCTTATCTAGTTCAAAACAACCCACTGGCAACTGGCAAATTCCAACTGGCAAATTTAGAAACAGAAGAGGATCTTCAATGCGCAATTGATCAAATTCAGAACACAAGAAAACGAAATTGGAAGTAACGGGAATGGAAATATATCAAGTGGTGAAAAGCTCTTAGATGATAGTGATTATCTCCTCACTGACCTGGACAAATCTACTGAGGACATCAAGATACAGAGAAATGAAGCTTTCTACTGTCTAGAACAACGAGCTAAACGCATGAAAAAAATACCAGATCACATTCATCCGCCAGTAGAAAAAGGAACATCAGTTCGAATTCCTATCCCCGATGTTGACCGCGGTAGAGGAGATGCTCGATCTATCCTTGGCGTGGTACTGGAGGTTGTCGATGATGGCTTTTATCGAATTGGAACGAGAAATGGAATTCTAAAGCAGCTTTTCCCAATGTAAGTTTTCAAAGCTAAAATAAAAGATATCTCTCTCTCTCTCCTCTCTCTCGCTGCCCATAGTATTAAATTGCTCAGATGTCAATGATTACATGTTTTCAGGTCTCAATTCAGTAAATTTAATGTCCTACGAACATTATCCAAGAAAATGAAGTTCCTATGGATAAAAAATTGCTGTGAGGAATGTTGCAACTTCACAATCACTTGGAAGTGGACAAGGTTTTTTTCAAATGTCCTTGCAACACTAAATGCGAATCCATGAAGTGCATGTGTAAGAAGAAAAGTGTACTTTGCAACTCAAAGTGTCACAAATCTTTACCTTGCCGTAATAAATGTTAAATATTTCTACCTCTTTATGTACAGTATTATAACGGTTTTTTATTTTTATTAGTTTCTCTTAAACATTTCTCTCTCTTAATGTATTGGTTTTGCCTCCCTATTCGATTTTTTTTATTAGCTAGTAACGTTTCCTTGCAAAGAGTCAACTGTTACTATCTCGAGACAGTGAGAGTATACTTTCCCTAGGTATAGTCAACTCTAACTAGTAAATGTTGATCGAAATTGAACACATACCGCTTTTAATCAACTTTTACTGAAAAGATCAGTAAGAGTCGACTTTACCTAGGGAGAGTCAACTCTTTCTGGAGAATCGACATTTCCTGTAACATATATATAACAAGAAGTTCCGTGAAGAACTATACAGCCTACTTTTCATGCCAATGATTATTCTACTGAATATGAACCTATCTAGAATAATGACGAAATTAAGTTGCTAATATCGAAATTTCCTTAGTTCGAAATACTGTATACCTGGCATAATGTATCCTAATAGAGCACTACAGTTGGCAGCCCTGATGACTGAATATAATCTTAGTTCCGTCTCTTAAGGTACAAAATACAAAATTTGGTTGAAGTCCAATGAATAGCATGGACGTTACATGCAGTTAAACATTGGATCTAACAGCGCGCGTAAAATCATGTTGGCAACAATGTCATGCATGTATTGGTCAGAAATAATCTGAAATAATATGATCTATTGTTGTGCCAATTTTGAATGAAATCCATTAGTTAGTATAGAAGTTACATACATTTTAAAATTGGACTTATCAGCAGGCTTAGAATCATGTTGGCAGCACTGACGTATATTAGTTTCTCCAAATTCGTCTAGAATGCCAGGTACTATACGTGTGCAAAGTTTAGAGCTATTGGCTTGCATACTTTCTGATATATTGATATTAGGGTAACAAAAATAGGGACAGCACATATTAACAGTTGGCAGCACTGTTTGCTCCTTAGAATACGCATAGTCATATCTGTTATGGTACACATAGCACATACGAAATTTGGTTGAAATCCAAATGATGGTATGGAAGTTATATGTATTTAAAGTTGGATCTGTCAGCAGGCTTAGAATCATGTTGGTAGCACTGACGTATATAAGTTACTCCAAATTAATATAGAATGTCAGGGACTATACGTGTGCATAGTTTAAAGCTGTCGGCTTTCATACTTTCTGATATATTGGTATTTGGATAAAATAAATTAGGAGCATTTATTAACAGTTGGCAGCCCTGGTAGGTCTGAAGAATACGCTCAGTCATATCTGGTTATGTACACATACAACATACGAAATTTGGTTGAATTCCAATTGATAGTATAGAAGTTATATGCATTTGAAAATTGGACCTATCAGGAGGCTTATAATCATTTTGGCAACACTGCCATGTTTAGCCTCCTGGAAATTAAACTGAAATATTATGATCTGTACGTGTGCCAATTTTGAAATAGCTCCCATTCATACTTTCCAAGATATCCAACATGGAGCTCAAATTTCAATTGCGATTTTTTAGCAGTTGGTAGCACTGACATCATTTTCAAATATGGCCGTGAGATATTTAGGTATAGATCTTTACTCCTACCAAATTTTGTTTCGATTGCTGCAGCCATTTAGGAGTTGATAGGGGGGGACACACACACAGCCAGACAGACAGACAGAAGGACAGACAGACAGACAGACACACATTTGCCCGATCTCATGTCTACTTTTTCCTCATTTTTGCAAAATGTGAAAAGTAGGCTAAAAATCAATGTTACGTGATAGTTTGTCTGTCTGTTGGTCTGTGGGTATGTTTCCTATGCGTTCATATACCATTCGTCCGATTGCGATGAAACTTGGGTGAGATGTTGAGTACACTCCAAGGAAGGTTTCTGACTTAGTAAATCCATTTTACAATAGGTAGCGCACGCGTAGATTCAACAAATGAGCGACGATGAGCGAAGCATTTCAACAAAGTCCAGTATGTGTTCATATACCATTCGTCCGATAGCGATGAAACTTGGGTGATATGTTGTGTACACTTACGTGAAGGTTTCAAAATTAATGAATACATTTCACAGTAGATAGCGCACGAGTAGATTCAACAAATGAGTGACGGAGCGCGAATCGTTTAAACAAAATCAGGTATGCGTTCATACACTATTCATCCGATTGCGATGAAACATTGATCAGTTATTGTGTACCCGCCAGGGAAGGGGACTTAGTAAATCCATTTCACAATAAGTAGCGCAAGAGTGGATGCAACAAATGGGTGACGACGCGCGAAGCGTTTCAACGAAATCCCCTATTGCGTTCATATAACATTCTTCGATTGCGATGAAACCTTGATGAATTATTGTGAACACGCCAGGGAAGGGCTTCGACTTAGTAATACATTTCTCAATAGGGAGCGCACGAGTAGATTCAACAAATGAGTGACAGCGCACGAATCGTTTAAACAAAACCCCGTATACGTGCATATACAATTCATCCGATTGCGATGAATCATTGATGAGTTTTTGTGTACACGCCAGGGAAGGGTTTCGACTTAGTAAATCCATTTCACAACAGGTAGCGTACGAGTAGATTCAACAAATGAGTGACAGCGATGAAACTTTTGAAAATTGTTGTGCACGCTTCCACGAATGGTTCTAAATTAGAAAATCCATTTTACGATAGCTTAGAGGCAGTTAACATGTTGTGTATCCAAAAGCACTTCAAGAAACAGAATTTCAACGCCAACACTTTCTTTGATTGGCATTGCAACGCATGCCGGGTACAGCTTGTATACAATAAACAAGTAGTTCCGTGAAGAACTATACAGCCTATTTTCATATATCCTACTTATGTTAACTGCCACAATCAACATACAAAATTTCAGTTTAATTGCTGTAACAGATTCGTAGATATTGAGAACTGTCTAAATATTTCAGATGGTCGCCAGGTTGGATTTTTAGTTTTGTACTATTACATTAAGATTATTGTGTACGTGTGGTATTCAAACTTCAATCGCATGATTAGGCAACAAGAAGTAAAAACGAGATTTTAAAATTACGCACAGCAACCATCTTGTGATAATGCAAACCATTGAAATAAATTAGATGCCAGTGGATCAACATTTGTATAAGCATTTAACGTGCAACGTTTCATGGCACTCGGATAGTTAATTCACGAGAAACGTCCATTTAAATATTTATACTTCGCGTCGCCGCCATGTTGGATTTGTGCTCACCAGGTTCCTGAAAGTCCTATAGGTGAACATATGTTCATAGTCTCTATGAACATTAAAAAATTCAGTTTGGTTGCTGTAAAAGATTCATAGATATTGAGAACCGTCTAAATATTTCGGGAGCTCACCATTTAGGAGTGTTATGTGTATAGGCCTTAGAGTTATGTACCAATCAAGGACAATTATTGCCTAGGTTCATTATTCAAACTTTCACTTCGATCGCATGATTACGACACAAGAAATTAAAACTTAATTTTAAAATTTCGCAGAGCCGCCATCTTGAGGTTATGTAAGCAATTGAATTAAATTAGATGGCAGTGCATTACAATCTGCAAAATCAATTACTGTACCACATTTCACTGCGCTCAGAGAGTTAAATTACGAGAAAAGTCTATTAAAATATTTTAAATTCGCTTGGTCGCCATGTTCGTTTCGTACTTCACAGGTTTATGAAATATACATAGGTATACCTGTATCAGTACCCTTTATCACCGTACAAAATTTCAGGGTGATATCTGTAATAGTTTCGGAGATATAGAATGTCAGTGAAATATTTCGCACAGCCACCATTTTGAGGTTATGTAAATAATTGAACTAAATTAGACTCCAGTGCATTACAATGTGTATAAACATTTGCTGTACCAAGTTTCAATACATAATATCTCAACTTCGCTTGGCCGCCATGTTGGTTTTGTAGTCACCAGGTTTTTGAAAGTCTCATAGGTGAACTTCTAGTAGTGCCCTTTATCACCGTACACAATTTCAGGGCGATATCGGTAATAGTTTCGGAGATATTGAATGCTATTGAAATATTTCGCACAGCCGCCATGTTGGATTGGAGAGACGTAACAAAATTTGAAGGGCACGGTCGAGGTCGCCGGGAATAGTGCTATGAACTTCCCGAGTTTCATTGACATCGCTCCAGCCGTTTCGATTTTATTAGGGGGGGACACACACACGAATCACACACACACGGACACACACACACGGACACACACACACACACACACACACACACGCACACACACACGGACAAAAGGTGATCTCATAAGTCTATTTTTTCAAATTTGAAAATAGGCTAAAAATATAGTGAATAAAAAAACTGATATAACTACCATTAAAGGAAAATTATTGCGTAGGTACATTATTCAAACTTTCACTTCGATCGCATGATTACGACACAAGAAATAAAAAATTAATTTTAAAATTCGCACAGCCGCCATCTTGAAGTTATGTAAACAGTTGAACTAATTAGATACCAGTGTATTACAATGTGTATGAACATTTCCTGTACCTAGCTTCATTGCGTTTGGATCATTAAATCGCAAGAAAAGTCTATTTAAGACGTTCAAATTCGCTTGGCCACCATGTTCGTTTTGTAGTAAACAGGTTTTTTGAATGTCTCATAGATGAACTTCCATTTGTGCCCTTTATCTCCGTACAAAATTTCAAGGTGATATCAGCAAAGGTTTCGGAGACATAGAATGCCGGTGAAATATTTCGCACAGCCGCTATCTTGAGGTTATGTAATCAATTGAACAAAGTTAGATGTCGGTGCATTACAATGTGTATAAACATATACTGTGCCAAGTTTTATTGCGTTTGGTTGGTTAAATCGCGAGAAACGTCTATTTAAAAGTCGCAACTTCGCTTGGCCGCCATGTTGGTTTTGTAATTACCAGGTTTTCGAAAGTTACATAGGTGAACTTCTAGTAGTTCCCTTTATCACCGTACAAAATTCCAGGGTGATATCGGTAATAGTTTCCGAGATATTGAATGCTGGTGAAATATTTCGCACAGCCGCCATGTTGGATTGACGGAACAAAATTTGAAGGGCATGGTCGGGGTCGTCCGGAATAGTGCTATGAACTTACCGAGTTTCATTGAAATCGCTCAAGCCGTTTAGATTTTATTATGGGGGAAACACACACGAATCACTCACATACGCACACACACAGACACAGCGACAAAAGGAGATCTCATAAACCTTTTTTTTTTTTTCTTCAAAAATGAAAATAGGCTAAAAATGGAAATCTGCCCAACGTTAATGGACTCCGACACAGTTTAACCGATTGCAATGAAATTCTCTAGGGTTGTAGTGCACAACCGAAGGAAGGTTTTTTGAAACAATAATTTTAGATAGCCGTCTCTATTCCTTTCCTTTAGGCCCTTTGGCACAAATACACACCGTTTTTAGCCTACATTCGATTTTTTTTTTTTCAAAAAATGAAAGTAGACTTATGAGATCAACACAGGGCGAAAAATTGTGTGTCTGTGTGTGTGTATGTGTGTGTGTGTGTAGGTGTGTGTACTCTGAATGTCTGCCCCCCCCCCCCCCCCCTACTGAACGAAATTCGGTACAGATGTAGCACTAGCAAAGGGCGCCTCAGTGTCATGTTTTATATCGCCGCCATCTTGACGAATACGTAATGGCGGCCACCCGCATGTTAAAAGCTTAAATCAAATTACGACCAACCTAACCATCAGATCTCTACCACATTTTGCAACGTTATACCTTTATGTACGGAGAATCTTTTGACCGAACTACAAGGTCATCAGCCCAATAATTTGCGGATAGTGGCCATGTATGTGTCCAAATCGATTCCCCCTATCTATTCAAACACGGTGAAACCGAATTGAACGAAATTTGTTACAGAGGTAGCACTAGTAGAGGGCACCTCAGTGTCATGCTTTATATTGCCGCCATCTTGATGGAAACGTAATGGCGGCCACCCAAATGTTAAAAGCTTAAATCACATTACGACCAACCTGATCATCTGATCTCTACTAAATTTTACAAAAATATACCTTTATGTAATAAGCATCTTTTGACCAAGCAACAAGGTCATCAGCCCAATAGTTTGCAGATAGCGGCAATGTATGTGTGCAAATTGATTCACCTCAATTCAAACACGGTGAATCCGAATTGAATGAATTTTTGTACAGAGGTAGCACTAGCAAAGGACACCTCATATTCATGTTTAATATCCGTATAACACGTTGTATTTCAACAAGCTACTACAACCAATATTCAATTATACTCCTTGAAAAGGACAAAGTGTTATAACAATACCCATGTATTTTGGAGAAAGTAGGCTATATGATCTTTACTGAACATCTTGTTCCTGGCTAAAATCTACACCGTATCACTGATCCGAGCCGAACTTTACGGACTTACCATTTGGAACAAGACGAGTAACACTATCTACTTGAAAATTCGGACAGCCCTCTCCTTTCGCTTCATTTAGGCCCTTTGGCACAAATACTGAATTTCCATGCCCCACAAGCTTCATAATCTTATTTAAGGGCGTCATCACGAGGATGGGGACTTATTGCATTGGTGTGGATTCGTTATTTTACAGTATCAGCGGAAAAATGTTATTTTCCTTGCCTTAATGCATACATTTTTTGATTTATTTTTTAGTACTTTTTTAGCCTATTTTAATTTATGAAAAACTAGGCTTATGTGATCACCTTTTGTCCGTGTGTCTGTCTGTGTGTGCGTGTGTGATTCGTGTGTGTGTTTCAATAAAACTCGGTAACCGATAGTGGTGGCTACGCTGGCTAAAGCGCTGCGTTAGGCCATGGGCCAAGCTCTCTGCTGACTCGGTAGACGCGTGGGTTCGAGCCCCACCGTCGGCCGTCCTTGAAATGGTTTTCCGTGGTTTCCCATTTTCAACACCAGGCAAATGCTGGGACGGTACCTTCCGACAGGCCACGGCCGCTTCCTTCCACATCCTTCTCCAATTTCATTCACATTAATCAATTCCATCTCTCATCCCGACGCGCAGGTCGCCCACGGGCGTCGAATAGAAAGACCTGCACTAGGTCTCTGAGGAGAACACTCGAAAAAAAAAACTCGGTAAGTTCATAGCACTATTCCAGAAGACCCAGACTGTGCCCTTCAAATTTTGTTACGTCTCACCAATCCAACATGGCGGCTGTGCGAAATATTTCACCAGCATTCAATATCTCCGAAACTATTACCGATATCACCCTGGAATTTTGTACGGTGATTTTTTTTTTGGTCGTGTGGCCTCCTGAGAGGCCGAGTGCAGGTCTTTCTATTTGACGCCCGTGGGCGACCTGCGCGTCGGGATGAGAGATGGAATGGATGAAGATGAATGCAACTGGGCAAGGATGTGGAAGGGAGCGGACGTGGCCTGTCAGAAGGTACTGTCCCAGCATTTGCCTGGTGTTGAAAATGGGAAACCACGGAAAACCATTTCAAGGACAGCTGACGGTGGGGCTCGAACCCGCGCGTCTACCGAGTCAGCAGAGAGCTTGGCCCCATGGCCTAACGCAGCGCTTTAGCCAGCGTGGCCACTACTGTCGGTTTGTACGGTGATAAAGGGAAATACTAGAAGTTCACCTAAGCCATGTGGCATTTGTAAACCTGGTAACTACAAAACCGACATGGTGGCCAAGCGAAGTTGCGAATTTAAATAGACGTTTCTCGTGAGGTAACCAATCAAACGGGATGAAACTTGGTACAGTAGGCTATATGTTTATACGCACTGTAATGCACCGACATCTAACTTCGTTCAATTGTTTACATAACCTCAAGATGGCGGCTGGGCAAAATATTTCACCGGTATTCGATATCTCTGAAACTATTGCCGGTATCACCCTGAAATTTTGTACGGAGATAAAGGGCACTACTGGAACTTCGCCTATGAGACTTTCAAAAATCGGTTAACTACAAAACGAACATAGCGGCCTAGCAAATTTGAAAGTTTTAAATAGACTTTTCTCGCGATTTAATGATCCAAACGCAATGAAACTTGGTACAGGAAATATTTATACACATTGTAATGCACTGGTATCTAATTTAGTTCAATTGTTTACATAACCTCAAATGGCGGCTGTGCGAATTTTAAAATTCAGTTTTTATTTCTTGTGTCGTAATCATGCGATCGAAGTGAAAGTTTTGAATAATGAACCTACGCAATAATTTTCCTTTAATGGTACATGACTCTATGGCCTATATGTATAAAAATCCAACATGCCAACCGTCCGGAATATTTAGTCGGTTCTCAATATCTTCGAATCTAATACAGCAATCAAATTGATTTCTTTATGTTCATAGGGGCTATGAACATAAGTTCATCTACATGAATTTCAATAACCTGGTGATCACAAATCCAACATGGCGGTGACGCGAAGTATAAATATTCAAATGGACGTTTCTCGCAATATAACCATCCAAGTGCAATGAAACTTGGTGCAGTAAATCCTTATACAAATGTTAATCCACTGGCATCTAATTTATTTCAATTGTTTCCATAACCACAAGAAGGCAGCTGTGCGAAATTTTAAAATCTTGTTTTTATTTCGTGTATCCTAATCATGCGATTGAAGTTTGAAGTTTGAATACTACACCTACACAATAATCTTCATAAAATAACACATAACTCTAAGGCCTATGTATAAAAATCCAACATGGCGACAATCCAAAGTATTTAGTCGGTTCTCAATATCTACGAATCTATTACAGCAATCAAACTGAAATTTTGTTTGTTGGTAGAGGCAATTAACATTAGAAGGATATATGAAAATAGGTTTTAGTTCTTCACGGAACTACTTGTTATACTGTGTGTTGCTTTTAGTCTACGAGTGTTTCAATATTGATTTTATCTGAAGGAGATTGTTGGTAAATATAGCTTCAGAGTTGATTTGTTACTAATCTTCTAATTTTTGTTGTCAAATTCGTCATCAAATAGAAACTGGGTCATTTTGGTGTATTGCTTTCACCTCCAGATTCGGTCATCTGGGTGATGTGGTGTTCTGAATATGGTTAGTTTGTCTCGTGGCCACAAGGTGTCTCTGCAATCCTATGACTGGTACTTATTTAAGTGTGGGTGGACGTATAGATTCTTGGATGATATTTATTATGTAGCCTATTTTCTTTTAGTATTCTTTATTCCTCTAATCAAATACATATATTATTGAGAAGCTGGGATTCTATGAGTTTAATTGTGGGCTGCCAGTATCGTCTTGGAATGTTGCTATTCGACAATACACGCAAGGTCAATCCAATGAAGAAAAAGAAATTCATTGGCCCTTAAAATGTAATAGTTAGGTGAATATTGCATACTAAGATTAAAATACCGTATTTGCTCGCGTATATCTCGCACTTTTTTGACCGAAAATATGTGTGAAAATTTTCGGTGCGAGATATACGCGGGGAATGACCGTATTCCCGAAAAAAACATAAAATTTGCGATGTAACAGTAGGCCTACTTGCGCAACTGTTGTGGCGCGCTAATCGCTAATTCGAACGTGTCTCAAGGCGGCGAATTTAGCCAACCGCGGCCGAAGACGCGGCAAACGATGTACAGCGTGCTAACACTCACGCTGCGCCGTATGCTTGCACGCGGCCGAGCTCTGATGCGATGCAATGCGTAAAGACGAAATCATTGAGATTCGAGAAGACTGAACTGCGTTTCTCTGCGATGTAACAGTAGGCCTACTTGCGCAACTTACGAGCTAATCGCTAATTCGAACGTGTCTCAAGGCGGCGAATTTAGCCAACCGCGGCCGAAGACTAACGATGTACAGCGTGCTAACACTCACGCTGCGCCGTATGCTTGCACTCGGCGCCTCGATCCCTAATCGGCTCGTATCGAAGTTCGGATCAACTCGTTGTTGCTCGCTCTTCCTGTTAGTAACGCTTCGGGTAAGTTCCTGGACAATGACGACTGTTGTGGCGCGCTAAATCGAACGTGTTTCTACCTCAAGGTTATTACTGTCATTTATATGATGGCTTCAGTAATAAATGCGAGATATATGCGAGTACTTTTTTTTCCTGTAATTTCAAATAAAAAAATGAGATGCAAGATATACGCGGGGGCGAGATATACGCGAGCAAATACGGTAGGCTCCTTAAATATTCAGTTATATTAGCGAAATTTCAAGATTAATCTATTATACGTTACACGCAGTAGAGAGCCGTCGTATCCACCTAATTAACAATTTCAACACAATTTTCGGTCAGATAAAATGCACGAACAACGATTTTGGGTGGCAAAATATTGCTCATTATAACAACGACCTTCCTCCGGATTGCACACAATACGACACAGCGAGCAAGGCTTCGATATCCTAATATCCAATTGTGATACCGAAAACCATTCGAAATATTCCTTTGTAAAATTCTTAACCATCTAGTAAGAGTAATACAATTATTCAAAAATCGACCATCAAAAACAATCAGTATTAGTATTGGTAAGAGTCAAAACAATTTAGTCTCAAAAATCGAATCATGTCAGACTTTTCATTTATTTCATTGAGTTTAATAAAAAAACATTAGAAATGATCGACTCAAGAGATAGCTAGCAATGATCTTAGATCGAAAATCGGAAAAACTGAGATGATTCTAAACCAAGAAATCGTGACCTTAAATGTCATTCGAGCATGAATGAAAAATATTAATACGGAATTTGACAAGAAGTTCCGTGACGAACTAAAGAGTCTACTTTTCATGCCAATTATTCTACAGTATATGAACCTATCTAGAATAATGACGAAATTAAGTTGGTAATATCGAAATGTCCAATTAGTTCGAATATTCCTGGTATAATGTAGCCTAATAGAGCACTACAATTGGCAGCCCTGGTGACTGAATATATTCTTAGTTCCATCTCTTAAGGTACACAATACAAAATTTGGTGAAGTCCAATGGACGTAACATGCAGTTAAACATTGGATCTATCAGCACGCGTAAAAGCATGTTGCCAACAATACCATGCGTGTGCTGGTCAGAAATAATATGATATCTTGTTGTGCCAATTTTGGATGAAATCCATTTCTTAGTATAGAAATTTCATGTATTTTAAAATTGGACCTATCACCAAGCATATAATCATGTTGCTCAGCACTGACGTATATTAATTACTGCAAATTAATCTAGAGTGTCAGGTGCTATACGTGTGCAAAGTATAGAGCTGTGGGCTTGCATACTTTCTGATATATTGATATTAGGGTTAAAAAATATAGACAGCATTTATTAACAGTTGGCAGCCGGGATTGCTCTTAAGAATACTTATAGACATATCTGTTATGTTACACATATCACGTACGAAATTTGATTGAAATCCAACTGATAGTATAGAAGTTACATGTATTTAAAAATATGGACCTATCAGCAGGCTTAGAAACATGTTGGTAGAACTGAAGTATATAACTTGCTCCAAATTAATCTAAAATGTCAGGTACTATACGTGTGCATATTTTAAAGCTGTCGGCTTGCATACTTTCAGATATATTGGTATTTGGATGAAGAAAACATAGAGAGAAATTATTAACAGTTGGCAGCCCTGGTGGCTCTTAAGAATACACTTAGTTATATCTGTTTATGTACACATATTACATACAAAATTTGGTTGAAATCCAATTAATAGTGTAGAAGTTATATGCATTTAAAAATCGGACTTATCAGATTGCTTAAAATTATTTTGGCAACACTGTCATGTATGCCCTCCTGGAAATTAAACTGAAATAGTATTATCTACATGTGTGCCAATTTAGGAATATCTCCCATGCATACCTTCCATGATATCCAACATGGAGCTCAAATTTCTATTGCGTTTTTTCAGCAGTTGGCAGCACTGGCATCATTTTCAAATATGGGCTTGAGATATTCCGGTATACATCTTTACTCATACTAAATTTCGATCCGATTGCTGCAGCCGTTTAGGAGTTGATAGGGGGGGGGGGGGGGGACACACACACAGCCAGACAGACAGAAGGACAGACAGACAGACACACATTTTCCCGGATCGATCTCATAAGTCTACTTTTACCTTAATTTTTGCAAAATATGAAAAGTAGGCTAAAAATCTCATTTAGTTCAGACCTAAGTTTCAAATCGACTTATTATTTAAATTATGAAAAATTCTTCTATTTCAAGGTTGCCTATACTGAGCAAATATTCAAAATTATTCGTGAATGATTCCTGTAAAATGTACATTAATATCATTCGAAAATATATTCTTCTTGAAAACGCAATCTTCTTACATACGGTACGCAATCTTCTTCCTATCGCAAAAACTTCTCAACAATTAACAAGAAGTTCCGTGGCGAACTAAAGAGCCTACTTTTCTCGAAGTAAGATTCATTCCAATGATTAATCTATATGGACCTAATTAGAATAATGACGAAATTGAGTTGGTAATAACGAAATTTCTTATTAGTTCGAAATATAACTGGCATAATGTAGCCTAATAGAGCACTACAGTTGGCAGCCCTGGTGACTGAATATATTCTTAGTTCCATCTCTTAAGGTACAGAATAAAAAATTTGGCTTAAGTCCAATGGATAGCATGGACGTTACATGCAGTTAAACATTGGATCTAACAGTGCGCGTAAAATCATGTTGACAACAATGTCATGCATGTATTGGTCAGCAACAATCTGAACTATTATGATCTATTGTTGTGCCAATTTTGGATGAAATCCATTTATTTGTATAGAAGTTACATGCATTTTAAAATGTGACAAATCAGCAGGCTTAGAATCTTGTTGGAAGCACTGACGTATATTAACTACTCCAAATTAATCTAGAATGTAAGGTACTATACGTGTGCAAAGTTTAGTGCTGTTGGCTTGAATACTTTCTAGTATACTGATATTAGGGTAAAATAATAGAGACAGCATTTATTAACAGTTGGCAGCCCTGGTTGTTCTTAAGAATACGCATAGTCATATATGTTATAGTACACATACCACATACGAAATTTGGTTGAAATCCAATTGATAGTACAGAAGTTACATGTATTTACAATTGGTCTTATCAGCAGGCTCAGAATCATGTTGGCAGTACTGAGGTCCATTAGTTACTCCAAATTAATCTAGAATGTCGGGTACTATATGTGTGCATAGTTTAAAGCTGTCGGCTTGCATACTTTCTGATATATGGGTATTTGGATAAAATAAATTGAGAGCATTTATTAACAGTTGGCAGCCCTGGTGGCTCTTAAGGATGCGCTCAGTAATATCTGTTTATGTACACATAGCACATAGGAAATTTGGTTGAAATCCAATTGATAGTGTAGAAGTTATATGTATTTAAAATTTGGACCTATCAGCAGGCTTATAATCATTTTGGCAACACTGCCATGTATGGCCTCCTGGAAATTAAACTGCAATATTATTATCTATACGTGTGCCAATTTTGAAATAGCTCCCATTCGTACCTTTCAAGATATCCAACATGGAGCTCAAATTCCAATTGCGATTTTTCAGCAGTTGGTAGCACTGACATCATTTTCAAATATGACCGTGAGATATTCAGGTATAGATCTTTACTCCTACCAAATTGTGTTTCGATTGTTGCAGCCGTTTAGGAGTTGATAGGGGGACACACACACACACACAGCCAGCCAGACACACATTTGCCCGATCTCATAAACCTACGTTTTCCTCATTTTTGCAAAATGTGAAAAGTAGGCTGAAAATCATCATAACCTAATGCCAAAATAAAAAGAGACTGTCAGTCTGAAAGACTGGACTTTATAACATTTTAAATGCCTCAAATGCTGAAAAATGCTAGAAAGGCTTGAGGCTTCGAGCGAGCGCGCGGTGATAGGAGGGAGCTGGCTGGATGACGTCACGCTCGCCGTTTCGTTGCCGTCTCGTAACGCCAGAGCTCACCAGTGAACTCAGTACACCTGCACCAAGCGGTACTATGACGTCACACACCTCAGTGCATTCTCGGTACATATCGTGACGTCACCGTAACGTAACGACGATTCGACTAGATCATTTAAAATGATAAAACAAATGACGAAATTCTAAAGTATTAAATTCAAAAACATCGAAACTGACAAAAGTAAAGCGATAGTTGCATTCGTAATCGAATCAAAATCTTGGTAAACCAATTGCTAAAAATGTCAGAAGCTCCAATTGTAAAATACTTTCTCGCAATGAGGTGTATAAAAAAATGAGGTCTGAACCTTCTACGAAAACCTCCATATTTTGACGAGAGGGATTTTTAATACTGCAATACTAGTGACGGTAGCATTTTGTAGCAGAATTAGGAACTACTACTTGAAATTGACCATCTGCTGTCCTTACCTGAATTACAAGACTTATACAGCCATCACAATTAACACCGGTTATCAAACAGTTTCTACACACACCCAAAGTACACGGGGCTACATGACCGCGTTGTCGCAGCCCTTAAACTGAGGAACCAACCAACCATCTCGCTCCGCTCGCTTTGGTCGCTACGCATGACCAGTGTAGTGTGTTTTGTGTACCATACATTGGCAACATTGAAATGACGTGTATGTATAGGCCTGTGTGCGTCTTGGTAACAGTTGAAGACACCTAATGCGTCTCTTTCAGTAGCAGTTGAGCAGCGACAAGCAATGGCAATTGCCGTCCTTGAATGAACAATTAATAACGACTTAAGTCACATATTTACGTTATTTAGCACATACTTCCTGTGTAGTGGTGATTATTGACAGTAATTTCATTGTTGGCAATGACTCCCGAAATATCAAATAAGGTATGACAATCATGAAAATGACATACGAACAACTTATTATCTAAATGCAAGTGTAGGATCCACGTTCATCACTCCCCAAGAATTACCTCACTTTCTTGTGGACACGATAACTACGTCATTTTTCACCATCAATTTCAAATCTCTTAGTATAAAACTAAGTCCCCGATTCTTGGATGTCATGGGTAATCTCGAGAACCACTGGATGGATTTTGATTCGGTTTTCATCATTCTGTAAAGGATATATCGAGGAAGGTTTCTGTTTCAGTTGAAAATAATTTATTTATGATCAAAGGAAGCCAAGCAGTAACGATTTCAGTGGAAAGGTCGAAAAGAAAACTAACGTCCGTGCCCTTTTTAAGCTTACGCTGGGTAAACCTTTAAAAATATAAATATACTATGTGTGTGAGAATTGTTCAGCATGAAAAGTTCTACAAAAAAAGTCCGTGAGAGCATATCTCTATCTTCAATACATCGCCCACTATAAGTGCTTTTACGTTTTCATTTCTGCCAACAATCTCCATTCAATTACTGAGGCGACAGCTTACGAGCTAGCAAGGGACGAGCCTATCATCCCAGATCCAGCCTAGCTAGCAGACGAGCCTAATACTCCCAGATACAACCAGCAGCAAACTGTCCAGTCGTGTTGAGTTAAGACTTCAAAGAAGCGTGGTTGTGTTTGGAGTTTCCCTGGAAGTGCAACTCGGTTTTCGCCTGTGAACTTTTCGTTCCACAAAATACACAGTAAATTTGAGATTGGACGGAAGGGGATTTTTGTTTCATGCACCTCGCCATTCTTAAATTACTTCTGACAAGAATTCGTTGCACATGCTATCTCCTTGATAATATAATTATTAGTCCAGTCAGTAATTTAACTCATCATGCCGAAATGCAAAAGGGATATAGGTCGTAGTTCATTGACATCGATGAGAAAAGTGCCTATCACGTAATGCATTCATAACCAATCAAAATCTCGGTCTTGTTCGTTAATGGGGATAATCGGACTAAGGGGGTGGAATTAGGGGCGGGGGCCGTTTTGAAACAGTGAAATATTGCTATAACTTTCATAATAATTCAGAAGTCATGGCAACTATTTTATATATTCCGAATAACCGCAAATCCGCTTATAGCCCGGTAAAATTAGACAAATCGAAGGAAAATAAATCCCGGAGTTTTGAAAATTTGTACAGTTGTTCCTTGGTATCCGAATTTCAAGAAAATAAAAAGTCCTTATGGGTGGGGGGCGAACTTGAGTGAGGGGGCCCTTTATAGGGGCCCTAATTTCGTTTTTCGCTTGTCTCTCAGTAACCATCACTCGTACCGACAAGTTGTTCGAATAACACTTAAAGCTAATAAAATTTACTACAAAACTGGTCCTATGCTGTTTTTATGTGGGACTAATACTTTCGGAGTTAAGGGGCCGATAAAGTACAAACATTTCAAAAAATCGGGATTTATTTATTATAATGAAACAATAAAGTGCCAGGGTAGTTTATCAATCAGTCATCTTGTCAGGGTCGTCAATCTCATCTTCGTCTATGCTTGCGTCATCTACAACTGAAAGGCCATTGGTGCAGGCTCCCTCGCAGTTTCAACACACTGTTGTGCAGTGGATTCCTGCCTTGCAAAACCTACAACGCGTCCTACAACCTGTCGCACATTTGCAGAAAATTGTGTTGAGGACGGAGGCAGGGGCAGCAGGTTCCATTCTCCATTGTCATAACAGGTCGAAGATTTCTATCGACGCCCCTCGCCCAACCTTTAGCCCATTTTCACCAATGTTTTCATACATCTCCAGCGAAAGGACCCCTAATGTGCCAACGTCTTGAGCAGAGTGGGATGTTCCCATCCTCTCTAACGGCAGAGCAGGAGGAAGCATTCGTGCTGGGGTGTGGCACGTTATACCGCCCATGCTGTGGAATGTTTTAAATTCGTCTAATGTGGCAACGTTATAGTCAACATTGCCAAACACATACTGGCCGAAGACACCTGGTGGTATATGTTGTTGAGGATTGTGAATGGCAGAAACCTCCAACATTTAAGCATCATTATATGAGGCACTGAACCTAGGATTTGCTAGCAAGTTTACCAACCTCTTAGCACCAAATTTCCGATGTATAAAGAAGGCAATACCTTGCATGATAGGGGAAACAAAAGAACGAGGGCGTAGAGCGCTTATGATGGCATGGGAATGAGACACTTCTCTTTACTTCGCTTTCACTGGATCCTTGAACTTGAAAGTGCCTCCAAGAAAACAGAGAGAGTAGAAGGGACCATCTGATCTGCCTCATCAAGGAAACCATCACTTGCGGGGTAACAACTAGTGTCGTAAGCTTGGCTCTGTATGTCTCTTTTTATTATAGCAGCTGCAGTTCGAACAACTCTCAAGCGTTCTTCTTTTGCAGTTTTACTCCTCGAACTGGAATCATACCACGATGCGTTCAACATTTTGTGACCCACTTCCCGAAAGCAAAGCACAGTCTTGTGCTGGGAGTGCAGGTGGGTGATTATTAAACGATCACCATATGTCTCCTTCAGCTTATCTTTGACTGTTCTCATCGATGGCCTTTCCCCAGTTATTGCGTCCATCACCTCATTCAGGGAATACTGATAGTCATCTTTGTCATTGAGAAAATTGTATATCTCTTCCATTGCACTTGCCACATAATCATTGACAGGACGCCCTCTTTTCTCACCGGTTGAACGTTTTCTTGAAAATAACTTTTTGCAGCAGTTGTCATGGTAAATAGCATCAGCTGCAACCAAATCACCGACAATACTGATCCATCTTGATACTTGTTGTCCCCATTCGTCCTTTCTTTGAGTGGCAGCATTCAATACGTTTTGCTTCATCTCTAGGCTGCGTACATTGTAGACTTGCTGACGTTGGTCCACTGGTTTTTTCTTCTGTGTCTGATGAAACTCATCATCAATCAGTTCACAGCAAAAGAAACACTTGGCTTTGAAATCAAATTCAGGTGCACTGGAGCGCCGAGATCTTGCTTGAGAGGTCGATGGCTCGATTCTCGAAGAAATAGCAATGGTGTTTGGTCTGGTATAATTTCTTCGGCAGGAAGTGTGAACAACTCCGTCGGTTTCGTTTTTGAATCGGTCCTTCTTCCCATCGTGTCTTGCAAAGCTGGCCCTCAGTAGCCCTTGCATTCCCCTTTCACCAACAACCCCGGCGTCTCTAAAAGCCACAGTAGTTAAAAGGGACGTAAAACCAATAACATTATTATTATATTCAACAGTCTCATCACAAATCAAACACCTCTCAGCCATTATAATGAGGTGAGAGTGGAATTACACGGACAATGAATACTCTTCACTCTTGTACTTCTTTACTTGTTTCCGAAACAAACAGAGAGAAATCCATGCATTGTTTAATGTTAATAATATGCTTGCCTGTTACCATCCTTTAAAACAAACTGGTTGTTATTGCCATGACGACAATGTTTAGCTTTTCTCAGTAAACGAAATTAACCACCAGATAATTTTTAACAATCGTTGGTGACAGGCGGCCTTAATATTATATCTGAAATACTCATAAGCAAGACTCATAACAATGAGAATGTGAATTAATCAAGATTTTTTGAAATGTAAGTACTTTCGCGGACCCTTAACTCCAAAAATATTAGTCCTACGTAAAACAAGCATAGGACCAAGTTTGTAGTAAATTTTATTATCTTTAAGTTTTATTCGAACAACATGTCGCTACTAGTGATAGTTACTGAGATACAAGCGAAGAACTAAAATAGGGCCCCTGTAAAGGGCCCCCCTCCCTCAAGCTCGCCCCCCACCCATAAGGACTTTTTATTTTCTTGAAACATAGATTCCAAGGAACAATTGTACCAATTTTCAAAACTCCGGGATTTTTTTCCTTCGATTGGCCTCTATTTGTATAATTTTACTGGGCTATTATTGCACTACATAGTCTACATTTGAAAGCATGGTGTACACAGTAAGGGATGCAACCACCAGATGACGTCTGAAAACATTGGTGTCAAGTAAACAACATATGCAAAAGTTCATTGTGATGGCTGTATTAGTGTGTTGGTTGGTTGGTTGGTTGGTTGCTTCTTACGTTTAGGGGCTGCGACAACACGGTCATGTAGCCCCGTTACTTTGTGTGTGTGTAGAATCTGTCTGATAACCGGTGTTAATTGTGATGACTGTATTAGTGTGTGTTATCTGTTTTTTAATTTAGGTACTGCAACTTAGAATTTTTCAAATAGTTCCTACTTTTGCCGCCAAACGCCACCGTCAACGACTACCAGGCCTAGTTCAGAACTTATCTACTAGACGCCACCGCAGTTGGCTCTTGGCAACGAACGTAGAAACATAAGAGCGTTGTTTACATTCTTAACCTGTCCAATTTAGCTTCACACAGGTGCAATTAGTGGAGGGTTCTTTAACATGCCATAAATCTATCACATGGGAACGCCGGCTTTACTTCCCCTCCGAAGGAAGGCATACTGAGGGATTTTTAACGCTCTTAAAAAATCCGACGGCTTCGGCCGGGTTTGAACCCGCTATCTTGGGCATAGAAGCGCAGCATGCTACCGACTACGCCACCGAAGCCACCTGTATTAGTGTGTGTTATATATAATAATAATAATAATAATATCGTATGGCCTTGGGTGCCGGGTGCAAGCTTTGTTAATTGACACCCAGAGGATAGCTTGCATGTCGAATTTCGTCGTTCCTTTGAACGCTAAGAAAGTCAAGGAGGTTAGATATCTAAGCTCCTTGACACTACAGCGCTTTCTAGTAGAGAATGGAGGAACTTTGTGTTGGCGGAAAATTCCGAGATTAATTTTGCCATTGAACACGGCCTACTGAATTCAAATGGGTTCTTTAACATGCCAACAACGTATGACATCCATGTCGTGATTTTTGTCGCCTTTCAAAAATCACTTACCACGGCCAGGAGCGAACCTGCAAGCTTGGGGTTGGTAGACCGACACGATAACCACTCGCCCACCGTGGCAAGCAGTGTTATGTATGATTCAGGTAGAAGGACAGCAGATGATTAATTTTTTCAAGAAGTTCCTACTTTCGCTACCAAATGCTACGGTCCACGACACCTAGCTGCGGACGTGGCTACTAATAACCATCACAGTCAGCACCAGGCGACGAACGTTGGAACTAATCAAACTAACCTACAAATGTTTGCTTCCACAAGTGTAATTAGTGGAAGGTTCTTTTCCATGCCATAAATCTATGACATGAGACCGCTGGCTTTACTTCCCCTCCTAAATAAGGCATACTGAGGGATTTTTAACGCTCTTAAAAATCCGACGACTTCGGCCGGGTTTGAACCCGCGATCTTGGGCATAGAAGCACAGCATGCTACCAACTACGCCACCGAAGCCGCTATTCCTCAGTTTAGGGGCTGTGACAACGCAGCCATGTAGCCCCGTGTACTTTGGGTGTGTGTGTAGAATCTGTCTGATAAACGGTGTTAATTGTGATGGCTGTATTAGTGTGTGTTATCTGTAATTCAGGTACGAACTGCAGACGATCAATTTCAAGTAGTTCCTACTTTTGCTACCAAATGCTACTGTCAACGACACCTAGCTGTGAACTTGGCTTCTAAATGTCACCGCAACCAGCACCTGGCGCCGAAAGTTGGAAATTAATACAGTAGAGTGTAAAATAAATCTAACCTGCAAATTTAGCTTCACACAATTGTAGTTAGTGAAAGGTTCTTTTACATGCCATAAATCTATTACATTGGCCCTTCGGCTTTACTACCCCTCCGAAGGTAGACATACTGAAGGATTTGTATTGCTCTTACGAAATCCGACGTTTGAACCCGCGATCTTGGGCATAGTAGCTCAGCTACCGAAGCCGCCTCAATAGAAGTATGTTAAGGGACACTGCGAATGATTTTTCAAAATTCGGAACAAAGCTGTAGATCACGGGATAGAATCAGAGTCCACCATCCATGAAAACGATTTGTGCTTCTGTATGATGCAAGAGCTAATAGCAGACGGCTATCATTTGTCATTAATACGGTCGTTAAAATCCAGTTCCGGACAAACGACGCTATTCCCATTTTGTAGTCCCGTCTCCACTGTTTGAAGAGAAAATATCCTCCTGATAAACAATGCAATATGTTTTCCAACTCTCTTTCCTCGGAGAGAAACACTAGAGGTAGCTGCTGCAAGCTTAGCCAGATGGTCGTAAGTTATTGTGCTATTTGGTTTCTCAATATTACGAGAGTTTAAAACTCAGCAATTCTTCTAGGTTTGTGTCGTGTCTTGTGTGGGGTTTCGCCTAGGACACCAAGCTGGCTCATCGGCGGGCTCTTGGTGTCTCCGCCCGGAGCCCCACAGGAGTGACGAACTGCGCGCCACCTCCCTTTATATTAGGTGCAACTGCACCACTTGACTGCGAAAACTAAAAACTCACGCAGCCTTAACCTCCCTATGAAGGCTTCCAAAAAAGATGGTATACTGGCTTTCACGGCCGGTGAATTAAAACTCAGCAATTCTTCTACTGTCGACCAAAGTATTACGTGTACTCGAGTTTGAAGATTGTTTGTTAAGTAACCAATAGACCTACATAAAATCCAATAACATCAACATTTTCGTCGTTCTATTTTACGTTAGTTCATGTAGGTTTGGATTTTTAATTTATATTTTAATATTTTTTATCGCAGTTGGCACACAAAAAGTGCATGTTTTTAAGCGTGTTTCAACCATGCGTCACGTTTAAGAATCATTATCTCAAAAGCCCGTCATTAGATCGAATCCACATTTTAACACAATATACATTGGAATGTTGTATAACTCGTTTATTAATTTCACAATTTGTGTGTCCAAGAAACAAAGTTGTTATCATTGTTGTAAGGTAACTTTTTCTCGGTTCGGGGTGGTTGGAAAATGTAGTTCTTGGTTGCGTTTTAATCGTTATACATCAAAAAGTTATGCTGTATGACTGTGAAATACGTAAATTAATTCACTTATTTTATATCGGTTTGTATTTGTACGAGGAAATAACAGATGGTTCACCAGCAAGCCGCTCCGGGAAAAGCTGTACTGCGTTGCTGAGATGGAGCCCATCACTTCCGAGCGAGTCGCGCCATGATGCGCGTGGGCACCATTTCGGCAACGCTGTACAGCTTTTCCTGGAGTGGCTAGCTGGTAAAACATGTCCTATTTCCCCGTATAAACACAAACCGATATAAAATAAGTGAATTAATTTACGTATTTCACAATCATACAGCATAAATTTTCGATGTATAAGGATTACAATGCAACCAAGAACTACATTTTCCAACCACCTCGAGCCGAGAAAAAGTTACCTTACAAAAATGATAACAACTTTGTTTCTTGGACACACACAATTTTGAAATTAATAAACCAGTTATACAACATTCCAATGTATATGGTGTTATAATTTGGATTCAATCTGATGACGGGTTTTGGAGATAATAATTCTTAAATGTGACGCATGGTTAAAACACGCTTAAAAACGTGCACTTTTTGTGTTCCAACTGCGATAAAAAATATTAAAATATAAATTTAAAAATCCAATCCTACATGAACTAACGTAAAATAGAACGACGGAAATGATGATAATGGATTTTATGTAGGTCTATTGGTTACTTCACAAACAACCTTCAAACTCGAGTGCACATAATACTTTGGTCGACAGTAGGTTTGTGCCGGGTCTTGTGTGGGGTTTCGCCTAGGACACCAAGCTGGCTCATCGGCGGGCTCTTGGTGTCCCCGCCCTGACCCCCTCGCAGTCAAGTGGTGCAGTTGCACCTAGTATAAAGGGAGGTGGCGCGCAGTTCGTCACTCCTTTGGGGGCCGGGCGGGGACACCAAGATCCCGCCGATGAGCCAGCTTGGTGTCCTAGGCGAAACCCCACACAAGACACGGCACAAACCTAGAAGAATTGCTGAGTTTTAGTTCACCGGCCGTAAAAGCCAATATACCATCTTTTTACGAGAGTTTATTATCCATGCCATGAACTTTGATGATAACCGCTGTAGTAGTTAGTTAGATAGCAGATACCAGCGCCAGAAGTGAAGGTACGGCTAATCCTATGAGACCTGAAGATAACGTGTCTTATCATCTCTTATAAATTAACAGGTTGACAAACGAAGATGCTAACTCCATGGTTTCCACTAGACCTTGTGGCCCAACTCACCGCTTCCACAAGTAAGTTCATTGAATCTATTATTTAGAATATGCCACTATTGTTGCTGTTACTTAGAAGCGAATCATGGCAAGAAATCTTGAAATGGGAATAAATCAGGTTTCTGCCCCAAAATAGAGCATGATCGTCACACGCGATTTGGATCTATAATTGCAATTCCTCTACAGCATTCATCTGCCTTCAGTAAATCTTTCCTCGTGTCAGAAACTAGAATTTGGAATAACTGTCCCCGTGACGTTAGAAATTGTACATCCCTAGCAACTTTCAAACGTGCATGTAGAGATTTCCTCTTGAATTCGTAGGCCAACTAGAACAATTTGTGTATGAATGTGTGAGTGAATGACCATAGTATAATTTTGTTAAAAATGTATGTCAGTTAGAGTGTATAGCTTAGTTAATATCACGCAGTCGCCAATTTAATTTAATTCTAGTATTTAAGTTTGGTAGGTTAGGTACATCATGAGTATTTATGTAAGTGTCACTGTGTGTGGTGAAGTGTAAGAGAGGGCCTAGAGCCCTAACTTCGCCACAATAAAGGTACCAATAATAATAATAACATGCCACAAGTACTTTTACGTGAAACTTCTTAGGTGCTGTGAATTAATGATTGAAAATTATGCTGAGGCTTTCAAGGAATTGATTAGTATTATTTATTTTCATTAGCTGCATTCTGTACTAAACAACTTTTATTTCTTGTTGTTGTTGTTGATTGATGGTTGGTTGGTCCTCAGTTTAGATGCTACGCGGTCATGTAGCCCTGTGTATTTGGATGGGTGGAATTCGTCTGATAACCTATGTTATTGTAATGGCTGTTTAGTGTATGTAACAAATATAAAGTAGTTGGTTGGTTCCTCGCTTTAGGGGCTGCGACAATGCGGTCATGTAGCCCCGTGTACTTTGGGTATGTGTAGAATCTGTCTGATAACCGGCGGTAATTTTGATGGGTGTATTAGTGCGTGTTATCTATAATTCAGGGGGCAGATGACCTCGTAGTTCCAGTCCTTAAAACTAACTATAGCTATCTATAATTCAGGTAAGGACTATAGACGTATTTCCAACTTTTGCTACCTAATGCTACCGTCAACGACACCTAGCTGTAAACATGGCTACTACATGCCACCACATTTGGCATATGGTGGCGAACGTTAGAACTTAATCAAGAGCGTTAATTAAATATAACCTTCAAATTTAGCTTCACACAATAATTGTAGTTAGTGGAAGGTTCTTTTTTATGCCATAAATCGACATGTGCCCACCGGCTTTACTTCCCCTCCGAAGGAAGGCATACTGAGAGATTTTTACGCTCTTAAAAAAACTTCGGCTGGATTTGAACCCGTGACCTTGGGCATTCAAGCTCAGCATGCTACCAACTACGCCACCGAATCTGCCTTTTATTCATTCTTCTTGTTGATTGATTTAGGAGATTTTGCGACAACGTGGTCATGTAGCCCCGTGTACTTTGGGTGTGTGTAGTCTGTCTGATAACCGGTGTTAATTGTGATGGCTGTATTAGTGCGTGTTACCTATATTCAGGTAAGGACTGTAGATGTAGTACTTTCTACTCTTGCTACCAAATGCTACCGTCAACGACACCTAGCTGTGAACTTGGCTACTAGATGCCACCACAATTGGCTTATGGTGGAGAACGTTAGAACTTAATCAAGAGCGTTAATCAAATCTAACCTACAAATTTAGCTATATCAGTACGCTATATTGCATGCAATACTCAAATTAGTGAAATATAAGTCAGGCACAAGATATCCGCTGCCATCTTGTCTTCTTACCGAGACGGCTCAGCTTTTTAAAATCACTTCTGCACTATAGTATTACAAACTAAACTTTTAATTTCGAACGTGCCTCTTCCTTTAGAACAGTTAAATCGATTCTCGGCTCGATAATCGGAACTGGTGGGTCCCATGATATGGATTATAAAGTTTGCATAATTCGCACGGCCGCCATCCTGAAATGGTACGGCGGATGACCTTGTAGTTTGGTCAAAAGACGCGTCCTATATGAAGGTATGTTATTACCAAATTTGGTAGAGATCGGATAATTTGGTTAGTCGCTATTTGATTTTACGTTTTGAACGTTTGAGTGGCCGCCATTCAGATTTGGTAAAGATGGCGGCGATATAAAACATGACACTGAGGTGCCCTTTGCTTGTTCTACATCTGTACCAAATTTCGTTCAATTCGGTTTCACCGTGTTCGAATTGATAGGGGGGACAGACAGAGTACACACACTCACACACACACACAGAGACACACACACATACACACACAGACAGACACACAATTTTTGGCCCTGTAGTGATCTCACAAGTCTACTTTCATTTTTTGCAAAAAGTAACTAAAAGTTTCTTGGTTTCTCAGGGTCACCGAAGCACTTAATCACACGCCACTGATTCATATGTGAACCCTTAGACCTATCAACATTAATCATTTAACATCATGCACGTGAACTTGAAAGATTTATACTAGTATTGCACATATTTACATTTACATCATATTCAAGCATTCGTAAAAATTATAGAATTCTTGGATTTCTAACCTCATTGGAATCAATAGAGTTTATGAGTATTCATAATTAATTAATGTTATTAAATCATAGCATCATCCTAATCATTCAATTGTGTAATCATTTTTATTAACACACATGACTTTAATTGGTCATTATTTCAAATATTTCACTATTATCTTATTAAAAGCGCCTAGTCAAACACTAAAGAAACGTTTAATTACATTATTAATCGTACATGTTTCGGTATTTCATTGATACCTTCCTCAGCGTGATTGCTATTAAATCTTAAAATTAGTTAACAAAGCCAAAAAGAAATGGATATCCATACAAAAATTGTTTTAAATCAAAAATGGAAAAACCTTGCAAAAAAAAGTCCTCTCGGCACGCCGGAAGGCGGAGGTAGATTTCACCGGACAAACTTGGGGATAGGCGAAAATAGGCAGAATATGCAGGTTTTCGTAGGAGGATCAGACCTCATTTATTGCTAGAAAGTATTTTATAATTGGAGATTAATTAACTTTGTTTTTCGTCATTTTATGCATATATTAAACATGTTATTGTCTTATGATAACGGTAACCTTCTTGTCATTTGGAGTCCATTGTTATACTTGTGGTCACACTGTCCTTATGCAAGGTTTCGACACTGATGTGTAACTATGTAACGGTCTGTTACTTCTTCATGCAAAATTATATCTCCCGCAGAGATTTTGGTTGGTTCCTCAGTTTCGGGGCTGCGACAACGCGGTCATGTAACCCCGTGTACTTTGGGTGAGTGTAGAATCTGTCCGATAAACGGTGTGAATTGTGATGGCTGTATTAGTCTGTAATTCAGGTAAGGACTGCAGACGGTCAATTTCAAGCAGTAGTTCCTAATGTTGCTACCAGATACTACCGTCAACGACACCTGGCTGTGAACTTGGCTACTAGATGGCACCGCAACCAGCAACTCGCAACGAACGTTGGAACTTCCCCTCCAAAGGAAAGCATACTGAGGGATTTTTAGCGCTGTTAGAAAATCCGACGACTTTGGCCGGCGTTGAACCAGCGACCTTAGGCATAGAAGTTCAGCATGCTACCAGTTACATCACCGAAGCCGCTTCACACTTAGTCAGATGATAATCTGAATCTGATCTCGTGCAAGTGCGTTGTCATGGCAACATCTGATGGCTCATCCCTCATCAATTTAGTAGTGTTGCCATGGCAACCACTGATAGCTCTTGGCATTTTCTTATAATTCCGAAATCCTTTTTCTCATCCCTTGGCGTAATGATGGGTCATATCAAAAATTCTTTCAGACAAAAGTTTTAGGTAATTATTAGGGGAATATTGTCCATTTTGTACGGTTTTGATATTGTGCCTATTAAGAGAGATATGATTAATGTTTCACGAAAAACCCACTTTTTCCCACCCCTTTGGTCAATGGTTGGTGCTATAAAAAAAACTCTTCAATCATAATTTTTTGGGCTTTATCCGACACATAGTATGAACTTTGAACGGATTCGATATTTCACATATTAAGTAGTTATAGCAATATTTCACTTTTTCGAAAAAAAAAAGCCCCCCATTTACACCCCCTTCAACCGATTTAGCCCAGTAACGAACTCGACCGAGATTTTATAGGTATACATATTCGGTAAAAAATGCAAAGTGATTGGTGCAAAATTACGGCAGTTATCGTGTCCACAAGAAACTGATATACATATATATGTGGGAACCGGATGAGGATCAAGAAGGCCGAGTATGGGATCTAGCGGGCGCAGGAGTAAGCTCAGCGCCATTGTCTGAGAATAAAAAGAAGAGAAGCAGTATTCCGAGTTCCGACGAGCCGCGAAACACATCCCCTTAATTCTCTACTGTTTTTTAATCAGTGTCATTGTTTTAATAAATAATTCAGTTCTATATTCGATGCTTGTGAGTGTCATGATCTGGAAACCGTTTCCCACAAATGGGGGCTCGTCCGGGATGGACTGAAACAACGAGTTACGACGCAATCCACGACACGAAGTACGATGCAAAATACGACTCTGTTTTCGACGAAGTGGACGGCTAATCATATTTGTTGCTGTTGCCTACGACGCTGACGACGAGACGACGTGCAGTTTTGTGAGCCCACGACATGTGAATCTACGACGAGGATTCATAGGCTAGAAAAAATTGTTCTTAAGTTTCAGTGACAATTAGTGGTGCCGTGAGGACGACGACGAGGGTCGGAATCTAAACGACGACAGAGGATTGTGGATGTGGTAAGAGGATAGCGACTCGTCAGAGAGAAACGACGGGAAGCGGTATTCAACGATATCACCTACAAATATCACCGGTTTGGTGAATGAGGTTAAACAGGTTTGATAGCGAGGTTTTGAGGAAGCGATATTGACGGAAATCTACTTGATAGACGTGAGTAAACAAATAAGATGACTACACTCGGTGCAATAGAGAAAATAAATAAGAACATAAGTGATGCTCCGGTCAAAGCAATCAAAGTTTTACATAACCTCATTTTCGAGCATATACCAGACGACAGGAAGAATCGAAAGCGACTGCGAGAGTTTCCTGGATTCGATTTTGACGAAAATTCCATTGAAGAGGAAGCTAAGAAGAAATTTATCAAAGAAACATTTTCCAAGGCTGATCTGTTGCGTGTTTCTGAGATTCTTAATACCGAGATCGGGACAAAGGAGGTAATGATTAACACCATTTGTTATTACTTGAGAAATTTGGATGAACTCGCAACTAATATAGACGATGATGATGAAGATGAAGAAGACGAAGAAGACGAAGAGAGCGAAGAGGAAGACCAGCACAGAAGGTATAGAGAACAGCATAAGTTTTCATTGTCGTTCCGCGACGTAGAGGGCGCTATGAAAACCTTTAACGGTAAGGATGGTTACCCAGTGAAGAAATGGATTGCAGATTTTGAAGAGACGTCAATATTGATGGGATGGAGTGAGCTGCAAAAGTTTATTTTCGCTAAGAAATCACTCGATGGTTTAGCTAAGCTTTTTATTCAAGGTGAGAAAGGACTGACGTCCTGGACTGCACTGAAGAAGGCCTTGAAAGAGGAGTTTGACGTGGCGGCAAGCAGTGCAGAAATTCACAAGTTGTTAACCCAGCGACGAAAAAAGCGCAACGAATCTCTACAGGAGTACTTTCTTGTGATGAAGGAAATCGCTAGTAGAGGTGATGTTGAGCTAGTTTCTCTGTGTCAGTACGTGATTGATGGGATCGAGGACGATTCAGGATCAAAACTTCTTCTCTATGGAGCAAAAAATTCCAAAGATTTCAAGGAGAAAATGAAAAGTTATGAGATGGCAGTGAAGTCTTTGCCAAAGAAAAGCACAAAGTATAATAACAGTAATTTTCAAGGAAGTGCCAAGAGTGCCAACGAGAAGGACGGAAAGTGCTGGGGCAGTACAAAGAAGAAAGAGGCGAGTAGTGGAGATAGATGTAATAATTGCGGTGGATCTGGTCATAGTTCAAAGGAATGTGAGCACAAGGATAAAGGCAAGAGATGTTTCAACTGCAATGAGTTTGGCCACATTTCATCCGAGTGCAAAAAAGAGAGGAAGAACGATAAGAGGAATAATCAAGGTATCAATCTTATTGATGAAAAGAAAAGCTGCCTCAAGTTCAAAGAGGTTAGTTTGGGTCAGCAGAAACTTCAGGCACTTATCGACTGTGGCAGTCCTTATAACCTACTGCGACAAAACATCCATAAGACCAGGGGTTCCCCAGGATTGAAGAGCACGGATCTTGTTTTGAAAGGATTCGGTAATGGTTTTGTTGCTCCTCAAGGTTACTTCACAACAGTCGTTGAAGTAGACGAGCTGGAGTTCCAAACCAACGTCTATGTTGTTTCTGATGATACTATGGAGTGGGACATGGTTATTGGTAACGATCTATTGGATCAGGGTGAGGTCATCCTGAGCAAGCAAGAAGTTACCATCAAGAAACTAGAGGTCCCAATGATGGTGATCAGGGTAGCCGACGAACAGGAATTTGATATCGAGAACTGCGTTGATGAGGGAAAAAAGGGAACAGATCCAGGATTTGGTAGCGAGATATGTACCAAAGAAGACGAAATCTACTGATGTCAAGATGAAGATCACATTGAAAGAAGAAAAACCGATATTTAGCTGGCCCAGACGAATGGCACCGCTTGAGAACGAGTTTGTCGATGAGCAAGTCGAGGCGTGGCTGGAGGAAGATATCATAGAACCGAGTCAATCAGAATATACATGCCAAGTGGTGGTAATCAAAAAGAAAAATGGAAAAAAGCGACTTTGTACTGATTTTCGTCCAGTGAACTCAATCGTTGTTAGTGATCTATTTCCCATGCCAGTTATAGAGGATCTTCTGGACAAGTTACAGGATGCTACGGTGTTCTGCACCTTGGATCTCAGGAACGGATTCTTTCACGTGGAAGTCGAAGAAGGAAGTCGACGATATTTGTCATTCGTAACGCGTTCTGGACAGTACCAGTACAAAAAAGTTCCATTTGGATTTACCAACTCACCTGCAGTCTTCCAACGCTTTATTAAAGCTGTGTTCTGGGAGTTAATCCGAGAGAACATAGTGTTTACCTATATGGATGACTTAATCATCCCAGCGAAGGATGACGACGAGGCACTCCTACGATTGAGACGTGTGTTGGAATTAGCTGCAGAGTACGGGCTGGAAATCAACTTCGAGAAGTGCCAGTTTCTGAAGAGGAGGGTACAGTTCCTTGGATACACTATTCAACGTGGACAGATTCAACCCGCCACTGAGAAGGTTCTTTCTGTACAAAACTTCCCGGAGCCAAAGACGATCGCTGCGCTGCAGAGCTTTCTCGGATTGGCTGGCTATTTTAGAAAATTTATCCCAAATTTCTCGATTGTAGCCAAACCACTGAGCGATCTGTTGAGAGGTAAGCCGGAGTTCAAGTTTGGCGAGGAACAACGACGTGCATTTGTTGAGCTCAAACGTCTTCTCGCTTCAGAACCTGTGTTGAAGATATACAACCCGAAATACGAGACGGAGCTGCACACTGACGCCAGCAAGAGTGGGTATGGCGCTGTGTTGTTGCAAAAGTACCCAGAGGACAACAAACTACATCCAGTCTCATACATGAGTAAAAAGACGACGATACAGGAAGAAAAATACAGCAGTTACGAGCTCGAGATCTTAGCTGTGGTGAATGCATTAAAAAAGTATAGGGTGTACTTGCTTGGAATTCCGTTCAAGATCGTGACTGACTGTATGGCATTCCAAAAGACAATGCACAAAAGGGACCTGGTCCCACGAGTAGCTAGATGGGCTATGGCCTTGGAGGAGTTTGACTATACCATCGAACACCGAACTGCAACCAGGATGAAACATGTCGACGCCTTGAGCCGATGCCCAGCAGTGATGTTTGGATTCCCTGATGGCCTTGCAGCGAGGATCAAAATCGCCCAGAGAAAAGACGAAGGATTGACAGCGATAAAAGCGACACTGGAGAAAGGGCCTTACGAAAACTTCATCGTCAGAGATGGACTGCTATTTAAATTTGTTGACGGGCGAGAGACGTTGGTGGTCCCGCGAGCAATGCACCATGAAATCATCAGAGATGCACATGAGAAGGGACACTACGCTGTTAAAAGGACTGAAGAAGACGTGAAGCAGGAATATTATATTCCAGACTTGGCCAACAAGGTGAAACGAGTCATAGCCAACTGTGTGAAGTGTCTGGTGGTTAACAGGAAGGCAGGCAAGAAAGAAGGTTGGTTACATCCGATGTTCAAGGAGAGTGTGCCATTGCACACCTACCACATGGATCACATTGGACCACTTAAGTCTACACACAAGGGATATGAACACATCTTCTGTGTGATAGACGCCTTCACGAAGTTCACCTGGCTGTATCCAATTGAAAACTACCAAATCGGCCCAGACGATTGAAAAGATGGAGTTTCAGAGGACGAACTTTGGAAACCCAGTTCAAGTGATCACCGACAGGGGGCCATCGTTCACCTCCCATGAGTTCCAGGACTACTGTAAATCGCAGAGTATCAAGCACGTCTTGATCACAGCTGGACTGCCAAGAGCCAATGGTCAAATCGAGAGAGTCAACTCAACAGTGACCAAGATCATCGCTAAACTTAGCATTGACGATCCAACAAAATGGTACAAGGTTGTACCATCTGTCCAACGAGCTATCAACTCTACGTTCCAGAGGAGCATCGGAATGTCACCTTTCGAGCTGCTGACAGGAGTCAGAATGCACAACCAAAATGATCTACGTATAGTGCAACTCATCGAAGAGGAGCTGATCGATTCGTTCAACGAAAAACGTGATCAGATGAGAGAAGATGCAAAAAAGCAGATAGAAAAAGTACAATCTGAAAATCGTGCTGAATTCAACCGACGACGTAAGGAGTCTATGAAGTATCAGGTCGACGACCTGGTTGCCATCAAACGCACTCAGATCGGTCCACATCTGAAACTAAAAACCAAAAGTCTAGGACCTTATCGAGTGACTCGAGTAAAACTCAACGACACATATGACGTCAGCAGAGAAGGAGACCATGCTGGACCAAGAATCACATCGTCCTGTGCGGAGTTCATGAGGCCCTGGCCGGGCGGATTTTCTTCATCCGGGTCGGATGAGGATCAGGACGGCCGAGTGTGGGAACCGGATGAGGATCAAGAAGGCCGAGTATGGGATCTAGCGGGCGCAGGAGTAAGCTCAGCGCCATTGTCTGAGAATAAAAAGAAGAGAAGCAGTATTCCGAGTTCCGACGAGCCGCGAAACACATCCCCTTAATTCTCTACTGTTTTTTAATCAGTGTCATTGTTTTAATAAATAATTCAGTTCTATATTCGATGCTTGTGAGTGTCATGATCTGGAAACCGTTTCCCACATATATATATATATACATAAATTATATATAAACTTTTGAACTGACGGTGGTTTTGGGGTCAGGGGGATGTGAAACGCGAAGATATGTCGAAATTTTCCGGAAGTCGAAACATGGTACCCATTGCAATAGTTAGCTTTCTAATGAAATCTACCTAATAATTAAATGCCATGTATTAAAAATGATAGTAAAATGATGCTATTAACATAATTTTCAAAATTATTGGAGTATTGGCGTAGGCAGTTTATAAGCTAGATCTCTTATAATTTTCAAAATTAGCATCATTTTACTATCATTTTTAATTCATGTCATTTAATTATTTGCAAGCTTTTCCATTTTTTATTTAAAACAATTTTTGTATGGATATCCATTTCTTTTTGGCTTTGTTAACTAGTTTTAAGATTTAATATCAATCACACTGAGGAAGGTATCAATGAAATACCGAAACATGTACGTTTAATAATATCATTAAACGTTTCTTTAGTGTTTGACTAGGCGGTTTTAATAAGATAATATTATCAGTCAACACGGTTATTAATTATTGCCATTGCAATAATGGTCAATGTTTACGCATTTTATAAATATTTCACATTCGACAATCATTTATATTCATCGTAATCATTCTATTCAAAAATTATTTACAAAAATCTTAATCGTTTATCATAATTATCTGGCGTTCCAAAGTATTGAAAATCATTAACAACTTGTCATATCAGCTATTACTCAATCATCTGTTTTCTTAACTTTCTTAAATCATCATCAGGTCAGATCAGCTGTTCCACTATCATTCACAGATGTAACCATTAATAATCAAAGAAACTTGGATTATTTAAGTATACAGAATAACATCTAGGATCAATTTTTGAGATGTCGTCAAACTCTATCATACTGGTTAGAAAGTATTGCCAGACTTAATTATAATCTTATATTGTGATGGTTTGTGCCTATACTTCACTCAATTGCCATATTAACATTTATTGCCGTAACTTCTCCACTTCATTAATTATCATAATTGAACATTATCAATTTACCATAAATTCACCATACACCATTCAGCGCACAGCATGAATCAAGAATAAGACTCGGTTTGCACTGACCTTCAGTCAACAACATTTATATATCAAAGTGGTAACCTCACAAACAATAGCAATCTTTACACAAGCACTTGGCAAAATATCTCAAGGCAACATATTTAATAATCCACATCAAACTGTAACACTGGCTTCAGGCCCTAATAAAGTCGACCCATCGGAACTGTGGTCACTATAACTGTGTTTGACAACCTCTTAAACAACGTCCTCTCCCACTAGTCTTAATTACCTCTTCGTTTGTCACCCTATCTACCCATCTGATCTCCATCATTCTCCTGTAACACCACATTTAAAACGCTTCAATTCTCCTCTTTTCTGCTGCACCAATAGTCCAAGTTTCACTTCCATAGAGCGCCACGCTCCAGACAAAGGCCTTCAAAAATGACTTCCTAATACCTAAGTCTATATTCGATGTCAACAAATTCATTTTCTGTAGAAATCCTTTCCTTGCCTGAGCTAACCTACTTTTTATATCCTCTTTGCTTCGTCTATCACTGGTTATTGTGCTTCCTAAGTAACAGAAGTCTCATACTTCCTTTAGTTTTTCACCTGCCAATTTGATGTCCATAGAGGTTTCTGATTTATTTCGGCTGCATTCCAGTATTTTTGTTTTACATTAATTAATTTTCATCATGAATTCTTTCCTCAAGACGGAGTCCATACTATTCAAAAACTCATTCAAATCCTCAGGCGTGTCGGCCAAGATAACTATGTCATCGGCAAATCTCAGAGTTGAAATTATTTCTCCTTGAATCTTCACTCCCACTTTAAACTTTTTTCCAATTTCCTTCATTGCTTGCTCAATGTAAAGATTGAAAAGTATGGGTGATAAGTTGCAGCCTTGCCTCACACCTTTCTGAATACCAGCTTCTCTCTCATGTCCTTCAGCTCGAATGACTGATGTCTGGTTTCTGTATAGATTGTAGATTACACTCCTATCCCTGTACTTTATTCCAATCGTTTTCAAAATGCCAAACAATTTAGTCCAATCACCATTTTCAAAAGCTTTTTCTAAGTCTACAAATGCCATGAACGTTCTCTTATCTTTCCTTATTCTACCTTCCAAAATCAGCCTGAGACTTAGTACAGCTTTCCTTGTTCCTACATTCCTCCTAAAACCAAACTGGTATTCAGCCAACTCCGTTTCTATCTGGCTTTCCATCCTCTTGTAAATTATTCTTGACAGGATCTTTGAAGCATGAGTAATTAAGCTTTTATTACGGTAATCTTCACATCTGTCAGCTCCCACTTTCTTCGGTATAGGAATGATAACATTCTTCTTGAAATCAGAGGGTACCTCACCTGTCTCATAAATACTACACACCAAGTGATATAACCTGATCAGACCATCATCTCCTATGCAGCGTAGCAACTCAATCGGTATATCATCTATGCCTGGTGCTTTGTTCCTGCTTAAGTCTTCCAATGCTCTGTCAAATTCTGATCTCAATATTAAATCTCCTTTTGCATCCTCATCAATTTCCTCCTCCCTTTCCATTACATTATTCTCAATCTCCTTTCCCTTGTACGAACACTCAATGTAAGCTTTCCATCTCTCAACTTTTTCTTCCCTATCTGTTAGAGGCTTTCCATTTGTGTCCTTAATATTACAGCTCTTAGTCGTCTTTTCCCCAGAAGTATTCTTAATCCTTCGATAAGCTGTGTCTACTTTTCCAATTTCAGACAATTGTCTATGCCTGCACATTTCTCTTTCAACCATTCTTCATTCGCTTCTTTGCACTTCTTGTTGACCTCATTGCTCAGACGTCTGTATTGTGATTTCCCCTTTTCATCTCTTACATTCTTGTGTTTCCGCCTTTCGTCCGTCAATTCTAGTATATCCTGAGTGATCCACGTTTTTCTACCTATTCTTTCTTTCCTACCAATGTTTTCTTCTGCGGATTTTGTTATTTCATTCTTCAAAAGTGCCCATTCATCTGCAATTGAAGTTTGTTTAGGGTTTTTCATTAGTCCTTCTTTTATACTCTCCTTGAATCTTTCGTTTACATCCTTCTCTTTCAGCCCCTCTATTTCCCACCTTTTTGGCTTTGGACTTTTCTTCAGTTTCTTCAACTTTAATCTGCATTTCATAATAACCAGATTGTGGTCAGAGTTTATGTCAGCACAGGGATATATTTTACAATCCAAAATCTGGTTTCGAAACCTCTGCTTGACCATAATGAAGTCTATTTGGTAACGTCCTGTATCTCCTGAGCTCATCCATGTGTATATTCTTCTATTTTGGTTATTGAATAAGGTGTTAGCTATGACCGACTCATGCTCGGTGTAGAATTCCATCAGCCTGCTTCCTCGATCATTCTTCTCACCTAATCCGAAATCTCCTACTATGTTTCCTTCTCTTCCTTTTTCTACCACAGCATTCCAATCTCACATTACTATAACATTTTCATCACCCTTGATATACCTCAGAATTTCGTATATTTCTTCGTAGACCTTTTCATCATCTTCATCATCAGCTTGACTGGTAGGCATATAGACTTGTACCACTGTGGTGCACGAAGGTTTTGTATTGATTTTTGCTACAATAATCCCTTTACTATATAGCTTGTAATATTCCACCCGTTGTCCAAGTTTCCTACTTAATATGAGGCCATGGCCATGGTTTGATTTAGTGCTAATGACCCTATATTCTCCTGACCAAAATTATTGTACTTCCTGCTAGTGCATTTCACTAATCCCAACAAAATCCAACCTCAATCTATTCATTTCCCTTTCTAAGTTTTCTAACCTTCCACTTCCCAGCAGACTTCTAACATTCCACGCTCCGATCCGTAGAATGTCAGATTTCCTCTTTGTCACTTCTGTGAAGTTAACACCCTCTCGAGTAGTCCCCACCCGGAGATCCGAACTGGGGACTAGTTTAACTACGGATTGGAATTTTACAAGAGAGGAGGCCATCATCACATGTAATTATGCATAGAGAGGTGCATATCCCCGGGAAGAGCATTACGGCTGTAGTTTCCCGTTGCTTTCAGCCGTGCAGCAGAACGCAGTGTAGCCATTAGTTGGCTTATATTATCAATATCTTAACCGTCTATGAGACAAGTAAAGAATTGATTTATTCTGAAAGGCTGCTACTCCATTTCAGAATAGGTAATAGAGCAATTCTACTTACAAAAACACTAACCTTCTACTAACAATTAAATACCAAAATTCTACTAACGAAAAAATACTTAAGTTCCGCATCAACAAAATACTACCACTAAAACAGTCTGTCACCAGGCACATTCACATGCACCCTCACACATCACAGTCTAATGAAACAATGAACTATTGATGTATCTAATAAACAATGCAGCTGCCACCAGACACACTCACACACCACAGTCTAATGGAACAATAAACTATATCTGATAAACAAACTAAATATACACTTACAAATAAAACCAACCACACACACACATTCTAGAAGAGGAAACGGTAAACAGAAATAAGAGTAAGGGAAACAAAAGACATTTATTAACTTTATGCTCAAGGCGAAGTGCATACACTTGCAATGCTAGGGAAGGGGGTCATCATTGTCATTCGTTAGAATCATACCAGCAATTACCTGGAGTTAGAGTGTAAATCCACAGAATACCACTGCTGAGGGAAGTCAAACCCAGCTCATCTCAGTAATACTCATCACGGACCAGAATACAGAAATTCTTAATTAATTGGTATAGCTACACCTAAACTCCACAGTAAGCAACTAATACAACGTGATTGTGCCAAACATATGCTAGCTTCACGTAATATATGTTTTGCCAAGATGCATTCCTCATTAGCTCAGTGATCAGAGAATAGGGCACCGATAATTATGTACTTAACTTTTCAGAAATATGTATTTATTTATGTGCTTAAAAGTGGAAAATGTGTGATTACGTTTCCAAAATATGTTTCTTAAATTTGTATCATATTTATGTTCCCCTGTTACTCGAAATATAGTTGAAACGTCCAGCTGCTTGAATAATCCATAATCCTGTCTACAGTACAAAATGTCCCCGCTTAATGGGCCGGGGTTTGCCTCAGTTTCCGAATTCTACAATACTTACTGCACATGCATGATACGAAATCATGTCCGTAGTTTTTTTTTTCTTTCCTTTTGAATGTCATTCTAAAGAGCAGACGAAAAGGTCAGTTCAACGTGTAAATCACTGAAATGATTATTTATCAAATCCAAGCATTAATTAACCTCAAAGGTATCATAACTCTGTAAAATCATTGAAATCTGTGTTAACTAACACCATCTGTGTTAGACCAATTATATATTTATTATTGCTGTTTCATTTCTGCCTGTGATAGATTTATGAAATAATCGTACTCATGTTAGAAGAATTAACCACTTAAAATTCCTGGTTAAGGCAAAATGTAATCATTAGAAAAATATTAAACTGACTCTTTTCCAAAATGGATCATCAATACAAAATCTATTGTATCTGTCAAACAAGAATCACGAGGTGTGACTCTGATTACATTTATTTGTAGCCTATTTTCTTTTATGAAAAATAGGCTTATGAGATCACCTTTTGTCCGTGTGTGCCTATGTGATGGTGTGTGTGCCCCTCCCCCCTAATAACTTCAAACGGCTGGAGAGATTTCAATGAAAGTTTCAGTGCGATCGGGAGGTGCAGATTCTCGGTTTTGCTTGTAAGGTTTCTGTTTCTGCATTACGGTGTGTGTTTATACGAGGATCGATGTAAGAGGCAGTTAGAGAAGAGAACTCCCAGAATATATTGCAACTTTTTAAGTAGTAAAGAAACACGCGATGTAGGCTGTGACTGCATATTTACAGCAAGTTTTAAAGACTCTAGTCGTTAGCCAACTTGTGTTACGTAAGCAACACCCACACAACATGAAATATGCATACCACCGTGTTGGGAAGCTGCTTTCCAAGTCACTGAGCTACGAATTTCAATTTTGATGTGTGTAAGTAATCTTCCTTAGCCACACAGTGCAAAGAACAATCGTCTGAGATCAAGTAGATGGCTGAGACTCTCTGCTGTCTCACAGAACGAAGCAAAGCTACTGTGGAAATACAGGGCGCCCGAGAATGTTCTCCGCAGTGGGTACTTGCAGCTGTGAGTGGTTGAGTCATGAGTTTAGTTGGCTGCACTGCACTGTGTCCTTCAAAGCGGGACTCCCCCCGTGTGGGCTGTCAGTGTGTATTGCGAAAAGCGAGCGAACCTGCATGTCTTCAGTGTGTATTACAATACACGAGCATTCAGATTGATTATTGGGAGAGTGCAACAGTATACAGGCGGTAATGTTAACTACTGAAGAGAAAGTTTTTTTGGTGGAATACATTTTTCGCGAAGGCGATCGGTTTACAGAAAATGTAAAATTCAGATTTCAGGCGCGGTTTCCTAATTCAAAGTGTCCAACCCGTGATACCGTTCGGGATTTGGTAAGTAAATTTCGTGTGACTGACTCAGTTCACGATGTACCGGGAACAGGCAGGCCTACGCTTTTAACAGACGAAAAACTTGATGAAATCTCCGATATAATGCTGCGTAGTCCAAGTAAATCAATACAAAAATTAGGTCAACAAACAGGAATCTCTAAGTTGACAGCACATAAAGCAGTTGTTCCCTTATAAATATTACTGTAGTTCATGAATTAAAACAAACTGATTACGGTAAAAGAGTGATGTACTATGAATGGTTCCAGCATCCGTTATGAATGGCTGTGGTGAGTACAAAGTTTACTGTTTATTTATTGTGATGCAAGCGACAGCCGTGCTACCAACGTAACTGCTGTAGCTAGCTATCGCAGACGCATGTAGGCGCTGCGGAGAACATTCCCAGACTCACTGTAGTTAGCTAGTTAGCCTTTGTCTGGAGCCTTTGTCTGGAGCGTGGCGCTCTATGGAAGTGAAACTTGGACTATTGGTGCAGCAGAAAAGAGGAGAATTGAAGCGTTTGAAATGTGGTGTTACAGGAAAATGATGAAGATCAGATGGGTAGATAGGGTTACAAACGAAGAGGTATTAAGAGGAGTGGGAGAGGAGAGATGTTTCTGGTGACAGCTAATGAAGAGAAGAGATCGGTTGGTAGGACACTTACTAAGACACTCAGGAATAGCAAGCTTATTTATGGAAAGATGGGTCGAGGACAAGAACTGTAGGGGTAGACCAAGGTTAGAATATGTTAAACAAATTTCCTCGAATGTAGGGTGTGGTAGCTATGTAGAGATGAAACGATTAGCTCAGGACAGGGAGGCGTGGAGAGCTGCAGCAAACTACTCAGAAGACTGAAGACTCAAACAACAACAACAGTTATTGATATTTTAAGGGGTGGAAATAACTGACAAAATGTTCAATGGTTACGCTTCAGTGAAAGAATTTGGACAGTTTGGTCATCAGCACCTTGCACTTGATTGTTGTTGTTATTGTTGTATTAGGGGCAGTGACATCGTGGCCATATAGCCTCCATCATTTGGATGTGAACGGAATTTGTGTGACAACCTGTGTTATTGTGATGGCTGTGATCTATTTCAAAAATGGCTGTATGTTGTTCTTGCATCCACTATAATGGCTGATAAAACTATGTTTTTGGTTGCTCAAATAAACAGGAATGTTCAGCGCGATTGTCTTTATTCCTTTTCCAGTAAGAGCAGTAAGGATAGGTTTATATCGTGTCGACCACTAATTTATTCTCGTTCTTGACCATGATAAGAATATGTTTTTAAAAGTAATTTAGCCTGTTATCATTTATTTAAACAATATGATTATATCGTATGGCCTCGAGTGCCGGGTGCAAGCTTTGCTATTTGATGCCTATAGGGAAGCTTGTATGTCGAATTTTTTGTTGTTCCTTGGAGTGCCAAGAAAGTCAAGGAGGTTACATAGATACCTAGGGTCCTTGACACTATAGCGCTTTCTAGTAGGTAAAGAAGGAACTTTAGTTTTGGCGGAAAATCCCGAGATTAATTTTGCCATTATGAACACGGCCTACAGAATTCAAATGTGTTCTTTAACATGCTAACAATGTATGACATACGTGCCGTGATTTTTGTCGCCTTTCAAAAATCAGTTACCATGGCCAGGAGCGAAACTGCAAGCTTGGGGTTGGTAGTCCGATACGATAACCACTCACACACGATGGCTAGATATGTAAGCAATAGGCTTATGAAATTACCTTTAGTCCGTGTGTGTATACGTATGCGAGCCCCCCCCCTAATAAAACATTAACGGCCGAAGCAATTTCAATGAAACTCGGTAAGTGCATACTACCGTTGACCGTGCCTTTCAGATTTTAATGCATTTCACCAATCCAACATGGCGGCCGCGGGAGCTAATTCACTGGCATTTCACTGGCATTCTATATCCCCGCAACAGTAATATATAAGGTGCGTTCAAAAGGTAACGAGCCGGAGGCTGTAATGCGCAAACCGGTGACGACATCGGCTAATCGGGGCGTGTGTAACGAGGTGTGGTTTCGACACGAGCGTGGAAGGTCATAGCCCGCCGCTAGAGGGCACGCGTGCACGTCACGTGACGATACAAAGTGAGCAGCAGCATGCATCAATCGTCCAGTCAAGACCAAGACAGTAGGCCATTCGACATGCTTCCTGGTGTGGTTGAAGACAGTGGGGCACCCATTGGGCATACACTTTTCGCAAATGCACTCATTCATTCATGATGGTGTGCACACTTCCGACGCTCAATTCGACCACGGCGGCTATGGCGTTCACTGTCACTCGGCGGTCCTGGGTAATGAGTGCATCAACCAGCTGGACGTTGTCATCGGTAATGCAGGAGGTGCCCCAGACCAGGCATCATCGGCTAACGACACCCGTCCTTCCCTGAAGCGCTTGTGCCACGCCTTGACTCTTGCAAGGGACATGCAGTGTTCGCCATACACATGTGACATCGAATGTCCGTTCCCCCCTACTCCTTTCGCTGTCACAAACCGAACAACACCTCTTTGCTCTTCGGTTGATGCCTCCATGTCACTGTTTGCAATGCGACTGGCAGCGTTGGACACCTCAGTGTCATGTTTTATATCGCCACCATCTTGACGGAAACATAATGGCGGCCACTCAAATGTTCAAAGCTTAGATAAAATTACGACTAACCTAATCATCCGATCTCTAACAAATTTTGCAACAACATATAATTATTTGGCGGGCGTCTTTTGACTAAACCACAAGGTCATCAGCCTAATAGTTTGCATATGGCGGCCATGTATGTGTGCAAATCGATTCCCCATATCAATTCAAACACGGTGAAACCAAATTGAACGAAATTTGGTACAGAGGTAGCATTAGCAAAGGACACCTGAGTGTCATATTTTATATCGCCGCCATCTTGACGAAAACGTAATGGCGGCCACCCAAATGTTAAAAGCTTAAATCAATTTACGACCAACCTAATCATCTGATCTCTACCAAAATTTTCTACATTATATCTTTATGTATGAAAAATCTTTTGACCAAACAACAAGGTCATCAGCCCAATACTTTGCGGATGGCGGCCATATATGTGTGCAAATCGATTCCCCCTAGCTTTTCAAACACGGTGAAACCGAATTGAATAAAAGTTGGTACAGAGGTAGCACTAGCAAAGGGCACATCAGTGTCATGTTTTATATTGCCCCCATCTTGACGGAAACGTAATGGTGGCCTCCCAAATTTTCAAAGCTTAAATCAAATTATGACTAGCCTAATCATCCTATCTCTACCAAATTTTGCCACAACATATATTCTTTTGGTTAAACTACAAGGTCATCAGCCCAGTAGTTTGCAGATGCCGGCCATGTATGAGTGCAATTCGAATTGAACGAAATTTGGTACAGAGGCAGCACTAGCAAAGAGCACCTCGGTGTCATGTTTTATATCGCCACCTAGACGGAAACGGAATGGCGGCCACCCGAATGTTAAAATCTTAAATCAAATTACAACCAACCTAATCATTTGATCTCTACCAAATGTTGTAACAAACCTTTTTGTGGGAAGCATCTTTTGACTGAACTACAAGGTCATCAGCCCAATAGTTTGCAGATAGCGGCATGTATGAGTGCAAATCGATTCCCCATATCAATTCAAACACGGTGAAATCAAATTGAATGACATTTTTTACAGAGGCAGCACAAGGAAAGGGCACCTCATATTCATGTTTAATATCCGTATAGCACGTTGTATTTCAACAAGCTACTACAACCAACATCCAATTATACTCCTTGAAAAGGACAAAGAGTTATAACAATACAAGGAGAAAGTAGGCTATATGTTCTTTACTGAACATCTTGTGTCTTATCATCTTTGCACACTTCACGTGACCTAATGAGCGCATCACATCTCTAGCATAACCTTGACACGAGTCATTAATGACAATATCAATGTCACAGTGCTAATTCAACAACGTTGTAAAATACACTGAAGTCAGGCTGCCAAACTTAATTAAATGAACAGAAAGAAGCACGTCTATTTGCATTGCAGGGAATAAGACAACCGCTCACTACCTCTATAAAGACAATGCACTGTGGCAACACAGGATAAAGACTTTTGTGTTTAAAATATTAATGACAAGACGCAGGTAGATTATTGATTGATTGATGATTGTTATTGTTTTAAGGGGCAGAACAGCGAGATCAACAGCCCCTACCAAGTAGCCTAATACTTCTAAAGCAATTACCAAAACAAAAGTGTTAAGAATTTACCTTCCAAGCAGAATGTATATATTTGACAACTGTCATTTTTAGCCTATTTTCAATTTTGAAAAAATAGGCTTATGAGATCACCTTTTGTCCGTGTGGGTGTGCGGGTGTGTGTGTGTGTGTGTGTGTGTATGCGGTGTGTGTGTGTGTGTCCCTAATAACATCTAAACGGCTGGAGTGATTTCAAGGAAACTCGGTAAGTTCATAGCACTGTTCCGGACGACCCCGACCGTGCCCTTCAAATTTTGTTACGTCTCATAAATCCAACATGGCGGCTGAGCGAAATATTTCACCAGCATTCAATATCTCCGAAAATATTCCCGATATCACCCTGGAATATCTTACGGTGATAAAGGGAGCTACTATAAGTTCACCGACTTTTCAAAAACTGGTAACTACAAAACCAACATGGCGGCCACGCCGCGAATTTGCGATTTTTAAATAGACGTTTCTCGCGATTTAACCAACCAAAGACAATAAAACTTGGTACAGTATAAGTCCATACACAATGTAATGCACCGACATCTAACTTGTTTCATTTGTTTACATAACCACAAGATGGTGGATGTGCGAAATATTTCACCGGCATTCTGTATCACTGAAACTATTACCGGTTTCACCCTGAAATTTTGTACGGAGATAAAGGGCACTACTGAAATTTCACCTATAAGACTTTCAAAAAACAGTTAACTACCAAACGAACATGGCGGCCGAGCGAATTTGAAAATTATATATAGACCTTTCTCGCGTTTTAATGATCCAAACGCAATGGAATCTGGTACCGGAAATGTTTATACACATTTTAATGCACTGGTATCTAATTTAGTTCAATTGTTTACAAAACCTCAAGATGGTGGCTTCGCGAATTTTAAAATTAAGTTTTTATTTCTTGTGTCGTAAACATGCGATCGAAGGGAAAGTTTGAATAATGAAACTACGCAATAATTTTCCTTTAATGGTACATGACTCTATGGCCTATACATATAACAATCCAACATGGCGACCATCCAAAATATTTAGACGGCTCTGAATATCTACGAATTTATTATAGCAATTGTGCCCGTTTCTCCAATGGGACAGGCGATCACCCGGCCAACATCCCGGCCCCATCAGAAGAAACAGCCAAGGGAGTGGGTAAAAAAAATTAGGGCGTGAATCTTGGTTCATACAGACAAGACTAAAGAAATGCTCCAGCGAGCCAGAGACAAAGGGTCTCGGGTCGTTTACGGGTTGGGATGGCAAATTGACTGAACCAGGATTCAAAAGCAAATTCCCTAACTTGAATTAACAAACAGAGAAGAAAGGAAAAGCCCTCGTAAAATCACATCTGCTCCTTTATTGGCCAAAGGATAAATAAATATGCAACCTGCCTACCACGCACGAGTATAGAGTTAGGGTGGGACAAAGTCCGAAAAAAAATTAAGTTCATAGTCCCTAAACAAACAAACAAAAAAATATACTTATTCAAACTCGTGGGTGTCCTCTCTTAAAGTTCCGACAAGGAGATCGCCTTTCAAAAAGCTAAATTAACCTTAATTTATCGGTGCACACGCATGTAAACATCACTAGCCACTTATCACAAAGTTCACGTGCGGCAAAAACTCTAAGAAAATATCGAATATCTACGTATATTACAACTGTCTACCCTTATACAGCAATGGACGGATCTCCTCTATCGAACTGCAAATTAATAACTAAAGAGCATCATATTACATCAAATAGCACTCAAACATCAACTCAGCTTCACATAATATGGCATTTCAACAATTAATTATAACGTATCATAAATTATTTACACACCCAGATTGTGCTTACATATTTACACTACTAATTCTTATTATTATTACTGATTTATATTCGCCTTTCCAACAACCTTGATCCACACTGTCATATTTGTTATTGTAATTAAATTATAGCATTGTCTAATGTATATGAAAGGTTAAGAACCTCGTACTAAGGCACCCTAGCGTATTTCATTCTCACAACGAACATTTAATCGCAACCCTTCCGTCGAACACTCTGTGTGAGGATCCGAACAATCTGACTGTCGAGCGCACTATCAATTACACCCCTGCGCTATTCAATATACAACTCATCGATAAACGTAACACGTTCGTCAAGAGGACCCTGTCCTTACAAATTCAATTCAACGTACATATGTCGCCCCGTGAATAACCTCGTCATATATGACGGAATATTACCATATCTAATTATCACATTAACTTTACACAACATCATTACAAAAAAAATCATGCATTATTAGCATGTCTCAAGAACCCACACTAACAGAGCGTATCAACTTTATCGGGACCACGAGGTCGTATGATAATATGGCATCCTATCCAAGGAACCTTATTCGACAATCTCCAATTATATTCATTTTGCTATTAAAATCTATGCAATCCGTGACAAACCTTTCAGAATAAATTCGTATAATGACCTCGGAAATCGAGATGCTAGAATCTCCCAGCAAAATGGGCATCTCATATTATCGTTACCCAATTTCAACTTATTATTATTATTATTAATATTATTATGTCTCAGAGAATAAATGTATGTCTTACTCCTACCATTGATACTGTTAATTTATGTAAGTCAAAACGACCCGAAAAGAAAGGACAAAAAAATCTGTACAACCCTGTGAAAAAATGATGCTCTTTTTCAATCTGGAATAAATGATTATAAATGGCGTTAAGTTACACGATCTCAGGTTATCTCATGGCACGGCTATCCGAGGTAGAAGTTCTCTTCTTCCTGATGAACAAGGATGGAAATGAAACGTCTTACTTTATATCCGGTGTCCTCGGAAACCCCTGGCGTCGGCGTCAGCGTCGGTGTCGTCTGCGGCATTAGGGCGGCGTTGTTCCTCCAGCGTCTCCGCGATGTGGTCTCCCAGCGTACTGGTAGAGGTATACGCCCCCGGCACCTCTCGATCTCCTGGCGACGCCCATGTCCGCCCACTGGTTGCCTCCGGTCACCTTCAGCAGCGGCGTCTCCTGACGTCCCAACCATGGTCCACTCGTCCATCTCGTTGCGACCGTTCACCCCATTATGGCCCCTTTAGAGGTTCAGTGCAGCATAATTTGCGTATTAATATGCATGTTGATTCCCAGAATATTTGAGTCCATGGTTATTAAGTTCATGCCGCCGTGTGGCAATATTACATTTCACTATATCAGAGCACTTTCACGCCCACGCACTATAGCGTCTAGTTCCTGGTTCACTTGAATTATATGTATTCACTTTCCTCAACCAGTGACACACTTCCTTCCACGAGGAGCTATTTCGACCTGGCCTTGACCTACATATCAAGTTGCCTGCGGCCTGCAGTCTTCCAACACAAGCTTAAAGTAGATGTAGCCTTCCCTGTTGCATTCTCACTGCGTCTCTTAAAATGCCGCACTGCTATGCTATTTTCGAATGGATGTCTGTTACAATATGGGGCCTCGCGATAATGCTTCGCCTCGACTATCGTTATTATTGTTCTTTCCCTGATACTCGTAATGTTAAACACCTCCTGGTATTCATTTTTAATTAACATAAATTGTCGGCATGAACGTACTAGCGAGTCCGATATCGTCTTGAAATTCACACTGTTCGACAAACAAACTGACATACTTCACTGTAAACAACTCATTGGCACCACATGCACGCTAGCTTCATGGCCTGCTGATCACTCACGAAAACCATTCAAATTCCCGATGCAAATTACTGTCTACGTGACATGGGCTACTCGTCCGTGCTCCGCTGGATAACATACTCGTCCACGCACTATTGACTCACTGAACATTCCGGAACTGCGTCCTCTTTCGAGATAAAAAAAAAAGTGGAAGGGGTTGGAACCTTCTGGAGCATTCCCCTACACTCGCGGTTGCCTCGCCGCGTCATGCCATGACGTCATACTGACCCTCCGTTCTCCTCTCAATCTTCTGTCATCCGGGGCCGGTAATTGACCCTGACTGGATCGGTCACATCTCTCCCGCGGCCTTCAAAATATAAGCGGTGGGAACATAGCTTATATTTTTCCTCAAATGATGCATGTGAACGATCCTTTCAGTCATCTCCTCAATGCTGACTAACGGGCTTGCCTGTGATACTTCCGCAGATTCGCGGCATTGAAATTCCCAACAAGTGCATTCGTGACGTCGTCATCCACCCTATAGCAATTGTTGTCCATCACTTGGCAATCCCATGGGGTCCCGAAAATGGGCGCGCAAATTTCCCATACACTCTGAGTGGTAAGTTTGATGACGTAGGTTTCCGAATCAGCACCAGGTCATTGACTCGAAGTGGTTCGCGAAAACGGCGGCCAGCCTTCCTTCTCTCCCGTTTCTGCGCCTGTAGCTGCATCCTCTCCCGAGCCAGTTCGTTTCTCCTTTGCACCGACGGCTCAATATCTGGGGGTGCCTGTATAACAGCATGCCAAGGTCTACTTGGTTTTCGTCCATGGTGCAGAAGACAAGGAATTTGTCTGGTACTTTCATGTGTTGTAGAGTTCAAGCAACGTTCAATTATGGGTACCACTTCCATCCATCTATGATGCTGTTCATGACAGTAAATCCGGCAGTATTTTCCAATTTCTGCATTTACCCTTTCAACTGGATTTCCTTCTGGGTATCTTATGGAGCTCAAGATATGCCTTATGCCGAGTCGTGCCATAGCTTCTTGAAATTCGGTGCTCGTAAACTGCGTTCCGTGATCGCTCAAAAGGAACTCTGGCTTTCCTGCAGTTGGAATCACGCCGGTTTCAATCCTGCGAATTACGTACCGGGATGTTGCCTTCTGTATGGGGTGCAACATGACTAATTTGGTAAACACATCCATCGTCACCAAGATGTATTGGTTACCCCTGGTGGACCTCGGAAGGGGGCCATACAGGTCCGTAGCCATTAATTCATTCGGACGGGTCGGTATAATAGCCCTAGGCTTCTCCTTAGATACGTCCGATGGGAACTTGCACCTCTGACAGATGTCGCATGTCCTGATTACCGCTCGTATGGTTCTTCCCATATACTCCCAGGTAAATGTTTCTCTTATGGCTCTCTCGATGTCTTTCCGTATAGCTCGGCCGCGACCCCTGCGAACGAGAATCCCTATAGGCATTCTGTCTCTGACAATATTGATTTGACTGCCTTCGCTGATATTCACCATATCGTCCCTTCGTTTTGTTGAATCGGGATCTCCTACGCTCTTCGTACGGTTTATTCCTCCATCTGGGTCGCTCGTCTGTTCCACCGTAGCTCCTATCTCGGCTCCGATAGTACCCTGTGTCTCTTGGCCTGTCCGTCTCCCGTGGCGTTCGCTCTTCCGTCTGCGCAATTTCGTCAATCACGACCGTGTTTACATCTCTATTTTCCTGTCGTCCGGACCTCGCCTGTAACTGTGCGCTAGTGTGGTCAAGTTTTCGAAGAATCTCTTCACATCCCTCTAAAGTCTCGGCTCCTGACGCTATTACACTCTTCTGGACCTCTACAGGTAACTGTCGTATAATGGCTTGGACCAATTCGTCCACTGGCACTGGTGGAGTCAAATACTGCAGCCTGGCGAGTTGCGATGCGAAGTACCCCGCATACCTAGTCGGATTGGACGTCGCATACCGTTTAGCGTATATTTCCGCCCGTATGTTCAATTGTTCTTCAGGGCTCCAAAAGCGTTTGATTAATAATCGTTCGAACTCGTCCGTTCTCGTGAACGTGTATCGAAATGCGCGAAACCAAGTTAATGCTGTCGATTCCAGGGACCTCTCAATAACTCTTAGTTCCCTCTCACGTGGTATCTTATTTTCCGCCATGTATTCACGGACCTCCCTCATAAATTCGATGGGTGTGACGTTTTTATTATTATTATTATTATTATTATTATTATTATTATTATGAATAATCAATATTACATCCAGCAATACAAGAAAATATATACACACATAGCTTTTTAAGTATTAGGACATACGTCCGTACATTGTTCAAGAAATCGCGTGTGCTTATATACACATTGTCCTTTGCACTACAACAGTGTGTAATTCACTTGTTCTCTTGATCACTGGAGTCCCGTTATATTAAACATGTACAATCTTCATCATATCATAACTTTAGTCTATTTTTGATTATTATCTAAGTAAACGTATTAGTCTAAAAATGTACATTCTGAGATCTATGTGATGAATATCAAATTCAGCCGAGTTAGGGAAGAATACATGTAAGCTATACCACGTAAGGCAAGGCCTTGTGGGTGGCATATTAGTTCTATTTACCTAATTATAACGTTAAGTGTTCATGTTAGAAAATATATTACATATACTGTATTTATTAAAATAAGCGTTGTGAAATAGCTAGGTAGCAATGGTAATGTTAATTTATAGAATAAGCTACTTTAATATATCTTTAATTACATTTTTATTTTCTCGAACGAATATCTTTGCGTTTCGTATAAACCTTGTAGATTTATGTAACTGCTCTTTTATGGCTTTAGGAAGGATATTATAAAATTTAGGAATAAAGTATTGAAAATTACGCTTTGCAATAGATAGATTTGGTTTGAAGAGGACAGACATATTTCCTGTTCTACCTCTTGTTTGGTAGGTGTGGCTCATGTTTATGACTGAATTTTTATTTTTATAGATATATTTATAGACTTCCGTCGCGTAAAGTTGTCCTATATCCATGACGTTTGCTTCCGCATACAATTCATTCGTAGGATATAACCTTTCCTTTTTATACATGATACGCAACACCAAGTTTTGCATTACTTGAGCTTTTTTTAAAATAGTTCGATAAGCTCCTCCCCATGTAATTATTCCAAACGTGAGAGTAGACTGAATAAGTGAAAAGTAGATATCTCTCAGTAGTTTAATATTGACAATGTGTTTCAGACAATGAAATACATAAACTGTCCTCCTTATTTTCTTTGTGAGGAAATTGATGTGCGATCTCCACTTCATGTCTTCATCAAAATAAATTCCTAGGTATTTTATATTTTGTGTGCGGTTGATTTTTATGCAGTTGCAGTTTGTATTACAGTTTTCTCGATGTACTGTAAGCTCGTTGAAGCAATTTTGATTGTTTTTTAAAGTGAAAATAATAAATTTTGATTTATTTACATTCAGAAACAATTCATTATTATCCAGCCATAATTTAATCCCTTTTAAAGCTTCGGTTGCTTCTTGCCTGACTATTTCCCATGTATTCCCTTCAACAAATATAGCGGTGTCATCTGCATAAGTGATGATTGAACTATTTTTTTGATTATTTATTGATTTTTCTATGTCATTAATGTATATAATAAACAAGATGTTCAGTAAAGAACATATAGCCTACTTTCTCCTAAATGTATGAGTATAGTTATAACTCGTTGTTATTATCAAAGAGTATAATAGAACTATTCTTTGTTGAAGACCTTAGAAACGATTTACCTCTACCAAACGCCACAACCTAGATAAAAACTGCTACCATCCTTGAAGAAAGAAAGAAAGAAAGAAAGAAAGAAAGAAAGATAAGAAGTATATCAAGAATGTTATGGATCTGGAGACATAATCGACCGGACTGGCGGTGTGGCTCAGCGGTAACGTTCTCGCTTGCTGGGCCCTAGGTTGCAGGTTCGTATCCTGGCGCAGTCAGCTGGCATTTGAGGGTGCACAAATGCGAGGGAGCCGTGTCAGTACATTTACTGGCACGTTAAAGATCCCCTTCGGGCCAAAATTCCGGCACCCCGGTGTCTCTAAAATCAGCAGTAGTTAAAAGGGATGTAAAACCAATAACATTATTATTATTTATATTACGACCTGCCGTGGGCAACATCCAACTTTGAGTTGAGGCATGTCTTTACACGTCTGGTTGTGCATGGCTTTCACAACCCTAATTGAATTAACAAATCTTTCCATGACCCTACAGAGACGTGTGTATACAAACTATGTGGATATTTTCGATAATATAATCCTAACAGAGCGAGTGCATTCTAGCGGCCAGAAGAAGAAACTTTTCAATAAAATCTGGAAGTTACCTTTTTGGCAGCTAGATGTCTCGAGTAAATCTGCTGGCGAATTATGTTTTAATTAAATATATATTTTACACCATAATGTGCACAATATAACGCTTAATAACATTTTCAAGTAACGCAAAATAGGCTGTTACAAACCCTTTAAAATAAAAAGTTAAAATGTATCGTAGTATCATCTTGTCATTCTTCAAATTCGATGCGCATAGAATGATAATGGTATAGTAATCAATGGATCCCCACGTAGACTAGTCGTGACATCTATTGGTGAAATATCGAACAATATAATCCTAACAGAGCGAGTGCATTCAAGCGGCCAGAAGAAGAAACTTTTCAATAAAATCTGGAAGTTACCTTTTAGGCAGCTAGATGTCCCGAGTAAATCTGCTGGCGAATTATGTTTTAATTAAATATATATTTTACACCATAATGTGCACAATATAACGCTTAATTTTAAAACATCTGAGTCATTACAAAACAATAAACATATAACATTTCAAGCAAAAAACCTAGCTCTGATCGGGTTTGAACCATAGGCATTTGAGCGATAGGCTAACGCTCTACCACTGAGCTAACTGTGTCAACGAATATCGTTCTATTTAAAATGACTTACATAGAACTTGTTAGCAAATAATGATTTATACCAAACGATTTCATCACTGGAGTATATTATTTATATATAAAGCATTTCATACAAAGTTTATTTATTTTTTATCAGTACGCTATATTGCATGCAATACTCAAATTAGTGAAATATAAGTCCGGCACAAGATATCCGCTGCCATCTTGTCTTATTACTGAATCAGTTCAGCTTTTTAAAATCACGTCTGCACTATAGTATTACAAAATAAACTTTTAATTTCGAACGTGCCTCTTCCTTTAGAACAGTTAAAACGATTCTCGGCTCGATAATCGGAACTGGTGGGTCCCATGATATGGATTATAAAGTTTGCATAATTCGCACGGCCGCCATCCTGAAATGGTATGGCGGACGATCTTGTAATTTGGTCACAAGACGCATCCTATACGAAGGTATGTTGTTACCAAATTTGGTAGAGATCGGATGATTTGGTTAGTCGTTATTTGATTTTACGTTTTGAACGTTTGAGTGGCCGCCATTCAGTTTTAGTAAAGATGGCGGCGATATAAAACATGACACTGAGGTGTCCTTTGCTAGTGCTACCTTTGTACCAAATTTCGTTCAATTTGCATTCACCGTGTTCGAATTGATAGGGGGGGACAGACATTCAGAGTACACACACTCACACACACACAGACACACACACACACACACACACACACACACACACAGACTCACACACACACATACACACACACACACACAGACTCACACACACACATACACACACACAGACAGACACACTTTTTTCGCCCTGTGTTGATCTTATAAGTCTACTTTCATTTTTTGCAAAAATCGAAAGTAGGCTAAAAATAGTGTTCCTAAGACTGTTCCTTGTGGTATGCCCCTTTTTACTTGCATCGGTGCACTCAATGTGTCATTTATTTTTACATATTGGATTCTGTCAGTAAGGTAACTTCCGATGAGATTAAGAGCTGTGCCTCGAATACCATATTTTTCCATTTTTTGGAGAAGAATATCATGTGCTACGGTGTCGAAAGCTTTAGTAAGATCTAAAAATATTCCTAGTGATGGTGTGGAGCAATTTAATTTTTCTTGTATTTGTTTAGTTAGTGTTGCAATTGCATCCACAGTACTTCGACTTTTTATAAATCCATATTGCCTTGCTGATAGAATGTCATGCTTCAGTAAAAACTGGAAAATATTGTTCTTGATACATTTTTCAAATATTTTTGCTATTATTGTAATCAGAGATATCGGTCTATAATTTTCCATATCTATAGTATTGCCAGATTTTAAGATTGGTTTAACTATTGTTGACTTCAGTTGCTTTGGAAAATATCCTTCTGTAAAAGATTGATTTATGAGATTTAAAAGCGGTTTCTCTAATGATACTATATTTTGTTTTATAACCTTTGCTGAAATATTGTCTATTCCCATAGCTTTACTGTCACTTATGTCACCTAGGATTTTTTTCAAATCAGTGGAATTTACCGGGGCCATGAAGCATGAGCTCTTATTGCTAGTTATATTAAGTGTGGGGTTTCCAGTTTTCTTTATACATTTGGACATATCGGTAGTCTTATTTATGAAATATTCATTAAATTTATTCGCAATTTGCGTGTCACTTTTGTAAATTTCATTCTGATACCTTATTTCACTAATTTGCTCTTTTTGATTAATTCTCTGAGCTACCTCATTAACTATACCCCAAATCTTTTTAGGATTTCCTGAACTAGCATTTACTAAATGTCTGTAGTAATCTATTTTTGCCCAGTTTATTAGCTCATTTAATTTGTTTCTGTATTTTTTATATTTCTCTCTTAATTCTTCATTATTTTTATTTGCCATATAATCGCGGTATAATTTATCTCTAGTATTAATGGACTCTACCAATGCAAGGGTTATCCACTCTTTTCTTTTGACTCGCTTTGAGTTTAACTGTTTAGTAGATTCATGGATGCAGCTTTGTATTGTTTCAATAAATATATTTACTTTAGTATCCAAATGTCCTTCTCCAAGTTTATTATCCCAGTTGATGTTGTTTAACTTCTGTTTTAGTTCCACATAATCTAATTTATGTCTTTGATAATTCCTAATGTTTGGTTTATTTTTCTGACAACTAACTTGATTAAATTTTAGGCTAATTATTGTTGTATTGTGATCAGTTATTTTGCTTTCCGAGATTAAAGAGAGAATGTTTTCATTCGAAAGCCTACTTTTAAGAAATGCGTGGTCAATGCATGATTTACTAGTTTCAGTTTCCCTAGTTGTACCATTGATTATAGATCTGAAATCAAATTCATTAAGAAGGTTTAAATAATCATCTGAATCTTGATTTTCGAATAAATTAATATTCATGTCACCAATTATTAATTCATTTTCTAGCTGACAATTTGTTAGCCTACTTTCGATTTTTGCAAAAAATGAAAGTAGACTTATGAGATCAACACAGGGCGAAAAAAGTGTGTCTGTCTGTGTGTGTGTATGTGTGTGTGTGAGTCTGTGTGTGTGTGTGTATGTGTGTGTGTGTGTGTGTGTGTGTGTCTGTGTGTGTGTGAGTGTGTGTACTCTGAATGTCTGTCCCCCCCTATCAATTCGAACACGGTGAATGCGAATTGAACGAAATTTGGTACAAAGGTAGCACTAGCAAAGGACACCTCAGTGTCATGTTTTATATCGCCGCCATCTTTACTAAAACTGAATGGCGGCCACTCAAACGTTCAAAACGTAAAATCAAATAACGACTAACCAAATCATCCGATCTCTACCAAATTTGGTAACAACATACCTTCGTATAGGATGCGTCTTGTGACCAAACTACAAGGTCGTCCGCCATACCATTTCAGGATGGCGGCCGTGCGAATTATGCAAACTTTATAATCCATATCATGGGACCCACCAGTTCCGATTATCGAGCCGAGAATCGTTTTAACTGTTCTAAAGGAAGAGGCACGTTCGAAATTAAAAGTTTATTTTGTAATACTATAGTGCAGACGTGATTTTAAAAAGCTGAACTGATTCAGTAATAAGACAAGATGGCAGCGGATATCTTGTGCCTGACTTATATTTCACTAATTTGAGTATTGCATGCAATATAGCGTACTAATAAAAAATAAATAAACTTTGTATGAAATGCTTTATATATAAATAATATACTCCAGTGATGAAATCGTTTAGTATAAATCATTATTTGCTAACAAGTTCTATGTAAGGCATTTTAAATAGAACGATATTCGTTGACACAATTAGCTCAGTGGTAGAGTGTTAGCCTATCGCTCAAATGCCGATGGTTCAAACCCGATCAGAGCTAGGTTTTTTGCTTGAAATGTTATATGTTTATTGTTTTGTAATGACTCAGATGTTTTAAAATTAAGCGTTATATTGTGCACATTATGGTGTAAAATATATATTTAATTAAAACATAATTCGCCAGCAGATTTACTCGAGACATCTAGCTGCCTAAAAGGTAACTTCCAGATTTTATTGAAAAGTTTCATCTTCTGGCCGCTAGAATGCACTCGCTCTGTTAGGATTATATTGTTCGATATTTCGCCACTAGATGTCACGACTAGTCTACGTGGGGATCCATTGATTACTATACCATTATCTTTCTATGCGCATCGAATTTGAAGAATGACAAGATGATACTAGGATACATTTTAACTTTTTATTTTAAAGGGTTTGTAACAGCCTATTTTGCGTTACTTGAAAATGTTATTAAGCGTTATATTGTGCACATTATGGTGTAAAATATATATCTAATTAAAACATAATTCGCCAGCAGATTTACTCGAGACATCTAGCTGCCAAAAAGGTAACTTCCAGATTTTATTGAAAAGTTTCTTCTTCAGGCCGCTAGAATGCACTCGCTCTGTTAGGATTATATTATCGAAAATATCCACATAGTTTGTATACACACGTCTCTGTAGGGTCATGGAAAGATTTGTTAATTCAATTAGGGTTGTGAAAGCCATGCACAACCAGACGTGTAAAGACATGCCTCAACTCAAAGTTGGATGTTGCCCACGGCAGGTCGTAATAATAATAATGTTATTGGTTTTACATCCCTTTTAACTACTGCTGCTTTTAGAGACACCGGGGTGCCGGAATTTTGGCCCGAAAGGGATCTTTAACGTGCCAGCAAAATGTACTGACACGGCTCCCTCGCATTTGTGCACCCTCAAATGCCAGCTGACTGCGCCAGGATACGAACCTGCAACCTAGGGCCCAGCAAGCGAGAACGTTACCGCTGAGCCACGCCGCCAGTCCGGTCGATTATGTCTCCAGATCCATAACATTCTTGATATACTTCTTATCTTTCTTTCTTTCTTCAATGATGGTAGCAGTTTTTATCTAGGTTGTGGCGTTTGGTAGAGGTAAATCGTTTCTAAGGTCTTCAACAAAGAATAGTTCTATTATACTCTTTGATAATAACAACGAGTTATAACTATACTCACACATTTAGGAGAAAGTAGGCTATATGTTCTTTACTGAACATCTTGTTTTTATATAGTTATTTAAATTCTCCAGAAATAATGTTTTGTTGTATTTTGGTGGTTTGTACACCCCTGTTATTGCTATTTTGTTGTCGCTTTTATTAACAACTACTCGAATAAATTTGAAATCTTTCAATGCTACACACTTAACTTCATGCTGTAATCCATCTTTTATCATGATGACTACTCCATCATTATGATTTATTTCACTTTCATTATAGTACGATTTATAGCAGCTATGTTTAGTAACATTTGCGTTATTTAATTTTCACGTTTCCGTTAAGACCACAACATCAAATATATTTTCATAAGCCTTCAGAGTAACGTCTAAGCTATTCTTGTGTTTTGCAAGACTTCTAATATTAGAATGGATTACTTTTAAACTATTGTTATCTTCATGTCTATGTAAGAAGTATTTACACTCACCTATACTCTTCCCCACCTCTGACCGAATTTGATATTTTACATAATCATCTGCATATGTGTTCATACAAATTGAATTAGGAAAAGTGTTAAGTGTTAGCGGTCAAGTTATGTGAGATATCTTGGAGGGAGGGGTGGAGTGGAATTCAGCTGTTGAGGGGAGGAAAGTGAAAGGTCAGTTTGAAATAGCACCAGCAACACGGCAGGGGAGGTATGCAATGAACAGTTATGCGGGAGAGAGACAGACAGATTGTGGTGTGGGTTACCTTAGAGGGTGTACCAACTTTTGCTTACTAACACAATCTATTGCTATATGTTAAGTGGCCTTACTTTAAGCTTTGGGTAACTCACTCATCTTTGTAACACGGTGCTTGCTGCCATCTGTTTTCTTCACGTAAATTATGCCATCGTAAGTCCATACGTTGGATTGCTGAAATCTTGCAATTCCCGCCTTCAAAATCGCTAGTCTTGTGGCTGTGAGATCTTCCCTGATAGTCACCGGGGTACCTTTGAGCTGCTTCTTGTTTTTAAACAATTCATGCCTAGCACGATACGTTGCCAATTTTACTATGATTGGCCTGAGTTTGGTCCCAATCTTGGGGCCTAACCTATGGCTTCTGTCTCTGTCCGCAAGAGCGATGTTTGCCTTAATATCCCCGGCAACTTTCAGCACTAAATTATCCTTGTCCTCGTTAGGATGCTCTGGCACACCGAAGATACGGAGATTTTGCCTCCTCTGGTATTGCTCCAGTTCGTCGTGTTTGGAGTTGCTTTCCGATTTGAGATCTTCGATCTCTTTATCCCGTTTCTTTATCTGAACTTTGAGGTCCTCACAAAGATTCACGTTGAATTGGATCGTTTCCTCAAGTTTACATAATACACATTCCGTGATCTTATCCACTACAGTACTTACAATTAGGTCCACAAATGATTTTGACTGCAAGGAATCCTCCATCACACGCCGTACTACTTCCTCTATGGAGTTGGTAGAACTGGAACTGTCGTTACCTGTCTGATGCTTCTGCTGCTGCTGTTGCTGCTGCTTGCTCTTCTTAGAAGACATTTCACTTTTTAGTTTTTACGATTTATATAAATTAAAGGATGATGAGTGTGAAATAATCTCACCAGCTAAAACTTATACACTGAATTGATTCACACTATACTTCTTTTTCCTCTCTACACTGCGTTTACACCTGCCAAGTACACAATTTCCACGAGCCGATCCTTAGTCGTGTTACTCACTCTGCGCCATGACACAATATTAGTCCCATTGTTCCCCGAGAATTTCCTCGGCTGGTGGTCTATACTTCTAATGATAGTCAGGTGTCCCGCGGGGTTTGTACTCTTTATTCTCGGCGTTGCAACTACCTCTCCCGCCTTTCTAGAAGATGGGGCGTTTTCACTTTCCGTCCTGTTAAGAGGTGGCGTGTTTTCAATTTCGGACCATCTAACCCTTTCTGACTCCGATTTGTCTTTTATCTGCGTCATTTCCGCCTCTAAGTTGCCTAATCGAGTGAGTTGCCATCCCTATTGAATAATGATCTTCTCCTCCAACTCAACAATGGAAGTGTGGATAGATTCTCTCACATGTTCGAATAATGTCGTTTGTGAATGAGTGATTTTCCTGTCATACGTGTCCTGGAATGATTCAACCTGTATCTGCATGTTTTTCACGTCCTTCGCAACCTCTTCTTTCCAACTTGACACGTCCTGTTTCAACTTAACCAGGGTTTCCTCGTTAGACTGACCAATTTGCTCAATTTTTGCCGTCAAATCTTGTCCCATGCCGTTAATATTACTGTTCAACTTCTCCTCAAGTCCTTCAATATTCCCCCGAAGCGAACTCTGAGTATCCCTGATTTGCCGTGCCATGGAATCTTTGAGCTCCGCGGTGAGCACTTGGAATGTAGTTTCTAACTTTTTATCGAGTAGATTAATCTTATTATCTATATCCTTTCCTGATAGCTTAAGATTACGTTCTACAGCATCAATGTTTTTCTGCAAATGCGATTCTAAACTCTTAAGATTAGATCCCATGACTTCTAATAAGTCGGTTCTGAGATCATCAACTTTATCACCAATATCTTTTTTATTCCTGCTATTTGAGTGCCGACACCCTCTTGTGCCCTCTGTACCTCTGCTTTTGAGTACCGACACCCTCTTGTGCCCTCTGTACCTCTGCTATTTTAGTACCGACACCCTCTTGTGTCATCTGTAAGCGATCAATATCGCTCTTCATGTTTGTCTTAATTGACCCAACACTATCCTTAACATTATTCATTTCAGTGGTTAGACCATTTAATCCATCTTGGATTTGTTTTAATATATCAGCTATATTTTCTGCGGTTACTACTTGTGACATCTTACAATACAACTTAAATATAGGGGCCTACAGGGGAATGTAGGTCGTCGAGTATAGCCATGACCTGAGATCGTGTACCAACCCTGTCAAATGGTTCACTAAAGGCTCAGTGTGATACGAGGTTAATTTTACAAAAAAGAATTACACATGGCAGGCATCGCGCCCCCATCAAAGGCACGAATCTGACCACTCAGTATACTCCCATCACAACAACAAATGATTGAGTAAAAAACATGCCCATGACGAAGACGAAACGCACCATCGTCGTCGATCCCCACGTTGGGCGCCACTTCCCCCCCCCCCCCCTGTGTCCGTTTCTCCAATGGGACAGGCGATCACCCGGCCAACATCCCGGCCCCATCAGAAGAAACAGCCAAGGGAGTGGGTAAAAAAATTGGGGCGTGAATCTTGGTTCATACAGACAAGACTAAAGAAATGCTCCAGCGAGCCAGAGACAAAGGGTCTCGGGTCGTTTACGGGTAAGATGGCAAATTGACTGAACCAGGATTCAAAAGCAAATTCCCTAACTTGAATTAACAAACAGAGAAGAAAGGAAAAGCCCTCGTAAAATCACATCTGCTCCTATATTGGCCAAAGGATAAATAAATATGCAACCTGCCTACCACGCACGAGTATAGAGTTAGAGTGGGACAAAGTCCGAAAAAAAATTAAGTTCATAGTCCCTAAACAAACACACAAACAAACAAACAAACAAACAAACAAACAAACAAAAAATATACTTATTCAAACTCGTGGGTGTCCTCTCTTAAAGTTCCGACAAGGAGATCGCCTTTCAAAAAGCTAAATTAACCTTAATTTATCGGTGCACACGCATGTAAACATCACTAGCCACTTATCACAAAGTTCACGTGCGGCAAAAACTCTAAGAAAATATCGAATATCTACGTATATTACAACTGTCTACCCTTATACAGCAATGGACGGATCTCCTCTATCGAACTGCAAATTAATAACTAAAGAGCATCATATTACATCAAATAGCACTCAAACATCAACTCAGCTTCACATAATATGGCATTTCAACAATTAATTATAACTTATCATAAATCATTTACACACCCAGATTGTGCTTACATATTTACACTACTAATTCTTATTATTATTACTGATTTATATTCGCCTTTCCAACAACCTTGATCCACACTGTCATATTTGTTATTGTAATTAAATTATAGCATTGTCTAATGTTTATGAAAGTTTAAGAACCTCGTACTAAGGCACCCTAGCGTATTTCATTCTCACAACGAACATTTAATCGCAACCCTTCCGTCGAACACTCTGTGTGAGGATCCGAACAATCTGACTGTCGAGCGCACTATCAATTACACCCCTGCGCTATTCAATATACAGCTCATCGATAAACGTAACACGTTCGTCAAGAGGACACTGTCCTCACAAATTCAATTCAACGGACATACGTCGCCCCGTGAATAACCTCGTCATATATGACGGAATAATACCATATCTAATTATCACATTAACTTTACACAACATCATTACAAAAAATCATGCATTATTAGCATGTCTCAAGAACCCACACTAACAGAGCGTATCAACTTTATCGGGACCACGAGGTCGATTGATAATATGGCATCCTATCCAAGGAACCTTATTCGACAATCTCCAACCATATTCATTTTGCTATTAAAATCCATGCAATCCGTGACAAACCTTTCAGAATAAATTCGTATAATGACCTCGGAAATCGAGATGCTAGAATCTCCCAGCAAAATGGGCATCTCATATTATCGTTACCCAATTTCAACTTATTATTATTATTATTATTATTATTATTATTATTATTATTATTATTATTATTATTATTATGTCTCAGAGAATAAATGTATGTCTTACTCCTACCATTGATACTGTTAATTTATGTAAGTCAAAACGACCCGAAAAGAAAGGACAAAAGAATCTGTACAACCCTGTGAAAAAATGATGCTCTTTTTCAATCTGGAATAAATGATTATAAATGGCGTTAAGTTACACGATCTCAGGTTATCTCATGGCACGGCTATCCGAGGTAGAAGTTCTCTTCTTCCTGATGAACAAGGATGGAAATGAAACGTCTTACTTTATATCCGGTGTCCTCGGAAACCCCTGGCGTCGGCGTCGGCGTCGGTGTCGTCTGCGGCATTAGGGTGGCGTTGTTCCTCCAGCGTCTCCGCGATGTGGTCTCTCAGCGTACTGGTAGAGGTATACGCCCCCGGCACCTCTCGATCTCCTGGCGACGCCCATGTCCGCCCACTGGTTGCCTCCGGTCACCTTCAGCAGCGGCGTCTCCTGACGTCCCACCCATGGTCCACTCGTCCATCTCGTTGCGACCGTTCACCCCATTATGGCCCCTTTAGAGGTTCAGTGCAGCATAATTTGCGTATTAATATGCATGTTGATTCCCAGAATATTTGAGTCCATGGTTATTAAGTTCATGCCGCCGTGTGGCAATATTACATTTCACTATATCAGAGCACTTTCACGCCCACGCACTATAGCGTCTAGTTCCTGGTTCACTTGAATTATATGTATTCACTTTCCTCAACCAGTGACACACTTCCTTCCACGAGGAGCTATTTCGACCTGGCCTTGACCGACATATCAAGTTGCCTGCGGCCTGCAGTCTTCCAACACAAGCTTAAAGTAGATGTAGCCTTCCCTGTTGCATTCTCACTGCGTCTCTTAAAATGCCGCACTGCTATGCTATTTTCGAATGGATGTCTGTTACAATATAGGGCCTCGCGATAATGCTTCGCCTCGACTATCGTTATTATTGTTCTTTCCCTGATACTCGTAATGTTAAACACCTCCTGGTATTCATCTTTAATTAACATAAATTGTCGGCATGAACGTACTAGCGAGTCCGATATCGTCTTGAAATTCACACTGTTCGACAAACAAACTGACATACTTCACTGTAAACAACTCATTGGCACCACATGCACGCTAGCTTCATGGCCTGCTGATCACTCACGAAAACCATTCAAATTCCCGATGCAAATTACTGTCTACGTGACATGGGCTACTCGTCCGTGCTCCGCTGGATAACATACTCGTCCACGCACTATTGACTCACTGAACATTCTGGAACTGCGTCCTCCTTCGAGAAAAAAAAGTGGAAGGGGTTGGAACCTTCTGGAGGATTACCCTACTCTCGCGGTTGCCTCGCCGCGTCATGCCATGACGTCATACTGACCCTCCGGTCTCCTCTCGATCTTCTGTCATCCGGGGCCGGTAATTGACCCTGACTGGATCGGTCACACAATCAAACTGAATTTCTTTTGTTTAATAGGGGCTATGAACTTAAGTTCACCTATAGGACTTTAAATAACCTGGTGATCACAAATCCAACATGGCGGCGACGCGAAGTATAAATATTCACATGGACGTTTCTCGCAATTTAACCATCCGAGTGCAGTGAAACATTGTTACATTAAATCCCTATACGAATGTTAATCCACTAGCATCTAATTTATTTCAATTGTTTCCATAACCACAAGATGGCAGCTGTGCGAAATTTTAAAATCTCCCTATTAATTCTTGTGTCCTAATCATGCGATTGAAGTTTGAATGCTACACGTACACAATAATCTTCATGTAACAGTACATAACTCTAGGACCTACATATACACACATCAAAAAAAGTTTTGCATCACCTCGGTTCCCAGATCTCCGGCATATAGACGTTGACTGTGTATATTGTATCCAAGATACAGTCCCTTTGACTGTTCATAGATGTCACTAAAACTGCTCAAAGATGTAAACAACCATGCATGAGCAGGGTCTATTAGACGGAGGGGGTACGACAGCCGATCAGTTCCAGTCATTCCACCAGGACGAAGGTACGCTGCCCATGTTGTCTGTAGTTCTACCATGCCTAGAAGGTCAATACCGCAGTTCGATCGCGTCCGCATTGTTACTTTGTGTCAAGAAGGGCTCTCAACAAGGGAAGTTTCCAGGCGTCTCAGAGTGAACCAAAGCGATGTTGTTCGGACATGGAGGAGGTACAGAGATACAGGAACTGTCGATGCCAGGCCTCGCTCAGGCCGCCCAAGGGCTACTACTGTAGTGGATGACCGCTACTTACGGATTGCCGCTCGGAGGAACCCTGACAGCAATGCCACCATGTTGAATAATGCGTTTCGTTCAGCCACAGGACGTCGTGTTTCAACTCAAACTGTGCGCAATAGGCTGCATGATGCGCAACTTCACTCCCGACGTCCATGGCGAGGTCCAGCTTTGCAACCCCGACACCATGCAGCGCGGTACAGATGGGCCCAACAACATGCTGAATGGACCCCACGGAATTGGCATCACGTTCTCTTCACCGATGAGTGTCGCATATGCCTTCAACCAGACAATCGTCGGAGACGTGTTTGGAGGCACCCTGGTCAGGCTGAACGTCTTAGACACACTGTCCAGCGAGTGCAGCAAGGTGGTGGTTCCCTGATGTTTTGGGGTGGCATTATGTGGGGCCGACGTACGCCACTGGTGGTCATGGAAGGCTCCGAAACGGCTTTACGATACCTGAATGACATCCTCCGACCCATAGTGCAACCATATCGGCAGAATATTGGAGAGGCATTTGTCTTCATGGACGACAATTCTCGACCTCATCGTGCACATCTTGTGAATGCGTTCCTTCAAGATAACGACATCGCTCGACTACAGTGGCCAGCATGTTCGCCAGACATGAACCCTGTCGAACATGCCTGGGATATGTTGAAAAGGGCTGTTTATGGACGTCTTGACCCACCAACCACTCTGAGAGATTTACGCCGAATTGTCGTTGAGGAGTGGGACAATTTGGACCAACAGTGTCTTGATGAACTTGTGGATAGTATGCCACGGCGAATACAGGCATGCATCAATGCAAGAGGACGTGCTACTGGGTATTAGAGGTAGTGGTGTGTACTGCAATCTGGACCACAAATGCTGAAAGTCTAGCTGTATGATGGTACAACATGCAATGTGTGGGTCTCATGAGCAATAAAACGAGCTGAAATGTTGTTTGTGTTGATCTCTATTCCCTTTGTATTTAACGGTTCCGGAACTCTTGGAACCGAGGTGATGCAAAACTTTTTTTGATGTGTGTATAAAATCCAACATGGCAACCATCCGAAATATTCAGTCGGTTTTCAATATCTACGAATCTATTACAGCAACAAACTGACATTTTGTAAGTAGATAGTGGCAATTAACATAAGTGGGATACATGAAAATAGGCTGTAGACCTATAGTTCTTCACGGAACTACTTCTTAATTTTCCGTATTGAATTATTAACGATTGTAAAAAAAAAACACTTTCCAATATATAATCTCCACATTTGTTCAGATATTTGTTCCATCGCAGCACCAAATTTAAGATGCCCGTGTGGTAGAATTCTGCCATCTGACTGTGAAACAATCGTCGGACTGCTGTCTTGGCGTCATCGTTGCACGTGAATCGCTGTCCTGCCAGGAACTTCTTCAGCTGACCAAAAATGTGTAAATCACTAGGGGCGAGGTTGGGACTGTATGGTGGGTTGTCCAGACTCTCCCAGGGAAATGACCAGAGTTTGTTGGCGGTTCTGGTTGCCACAATTTCTCGCATTGCCATGATCCGCTGAAGAAGTTCCTGGCAGGACAGTGATTCACGTGCAATGATGACGCCAAGACAGCAGTCCGATGATGGTTCCACAGTCAGCCGGCTGACTTCTACCACAGGGGTATCTCAAATATAGTGCTGGGATGGGAAAAACTTCTGAACAAATGCGGAGACTACGTGGAAAAATAGTGCAAGGTGCGTAGATCAGTACGTATATTTGTAATTACTTGTATGTATTTTCTTATTGCTAAAAAAAGTGATAGTCCGTCTGAAACATTAGACTTTGTATCATTTTAAATGCTACAAATGCTAAAAAATGCTAGAAAGGCTGGAGGCTTCTCGCTTCGCTCGAAGCCAAAGACTCTTGACATGTTAGAAAATTATCTGCATAATACTTATCTTGCTTATCTTGTTTCAAATTACTCGCGAACGGCAAGTGCAAACCAAGGGCAAAGCAAGGTCAAGCGCGCGGGATGCCGCACGCTCACCAGAGCGCGCGGGGACGTGTCCCTTCCATCCAGTCTAAAAACACTTATAGTGGGCGATGTATTGAAGATAGAGATATGCTCTCGCGGACTTTTTTGTAGAACTTTTCATGCTGACCAATTCTTACGCTCATAGTATATTCATACTTTTAACGGTTTACCCAGCGTAAGCTTAAGAAGCGCACGGACGCCAAGTTTGTTTTCGACTTTTCCCCTGAAATCGTTACTGCTTGGCTTCCTTTGATCATACATAAATTATTTTCTACAGAATCTTTCCTCGAGGTAACCTTTACAGAATGGTGAAAACCGCATCAAAATCCATCCAGTGGTTCTCGAGATTACCCGTGACAACCAAGAATCGTGGATTTTTGTCTTATACTATCGAAGTAGAGATTGTCGGGGAACACATGCACCAAGCGGTACTATGACGTCACCTCAGTGCATCTGGGCACATTTCGTCCCGTCACCGTAACGTAACGCCAGACCCCAGCGTAACGACGAAGTAGACTAGATCATTTAAAATGATAAATCAGTAGGGGGAAAGACTTTTTGATCCGCACTCGTATAACGTGTTCCTGTCTATACATCAGTGAGAAACAATGCGAACCAACATCTAGGAATTCCGAAGTGGAAATTCACACTTCCCAGCGTTGTCATACAAATTTGAGTGTATCCCGCTTCTACCCTAAGACTGAAATAACAATTTAAAGATGTTTCATTTAACCAGCCATATATTTCAAATCGTCGTGGGGATCCTCCCTATATTATTCTGCTAAGGCCCCATTTCTGTCTTTAACCGAAAATAAGGTCCTGTTAACACCAACCTACGCATATGGGGCACCTACAGGTTCCGCATAACCCCATGTGTGTCCGAAATGCACTCACTTCCTCTTTAAACGCCTCACAATTAAATACATACCTTAACAAGAAGTTCCGTGAAGAACTATACAGCCTACTTTTCATGCCAATGATTATTCTACAGAATATGAACCTATCTAGAATAATGACGAAATTAAGTTGCTAATATCGAAATTTCCATAATGTATACCTGGCATAATATATCCTAATAGAGCACTACAGTTGGCAGCCCTGATGACTGAATATAATCTTAGTTCCGTCTCTTAAGGTACAAAATACAAAATTTGGTTGAAGTCCAATGAATAGCATGGACGTTACATGCAGTTAAACATTGGATCTAACAGCGCGCGTTAAATCATGTTGGCAACAATGTCATGCATGTATTGGTCAGAAATAATCTGAAATAATATGATCTATTGTTGTTCCAATTTTGAATGAAATCCATTAGTTAGTATAGAAGTTACATACATTTTAAAATTGGACCTATCAGCAGGCTTAGAATCATGTTGGCAGCACTGACGTATATTCGTTACTCCAAATTCGTCTAGAATGCCAGGTACTATACGTGTGCAAAGTTTAGAGCTATTGGCTTGCATACTTTCTGATATATTGATATTAGGGTAACAAAAATAGGGCAGCACATATTAACAGTTGGCAGCACTGGTTGCTCCTTAGAATACGCATAGTCATATCTGTTATGGTACACATAGCACATACGAAATTTGGTTGAAATCCAAATGATAGTATGGAAGTTACATGTATTTAAAGTTGGACCTGTCAGCAGGCTTAGAATCATGTTGGTAGCACTGACGTATATAAGTTACTCCAAATTAATATAGAATGTCAGGGACTATACGTGTGCATAGTTTAAAGCTGTCGGCTTGCATACTTTCTGATATATTGGTATTTGGATAAAATAAATTTGGAGCATTTATTAACAGTTGGCAGCCCTGGTAGGTCTGAAGAATACGCTCAGTCATATCTGGTTATGTACATATACAACATACGAAATTTGGTTGAATTCCAATTGATAGTATAGAAGTTATATGCATTTAAAAATTGGACCTATCAGGAGGCTTATAATCATTTTGGCAACACTGCCATGTTTAGCCTCCTGGAAATTAAACTGAAATATTATGATCTGTACGTGTGCCAATTTTGAAATAGCTCCCATTCATACTTTCCAAGATATCCAACATGGAGCTCAAATTTCAATTGCGATTTTTTAGCAGTTGGTAGCACTGACATCATTTTCAAATATGGCCGTGAGATATTCAGGTATAGATCTTTACTCCTACCAAATTTTGTTTCGATTGCTGCAGCCGTTTAGGAGTTGATAGGGGGACACACACACACACAGCCAGCCAGACAGACAGACAGACAGAAGGACAGACAGACACACATTTTCCCGATCTCATAAGTCTACTTTTTCCTCATTTTTGCAAAATGTGAAAAGTAGGCTAAAAATGTACATTTACAATGGGAGCACCGTAACCTGCCGCGGCGGCAGCTATCTGGCGGGAGCGCGGCGTACTGCTAGCTGAGGTGTCTCTCAGCATATGGCTCCGGTGTGGTCTCGCCAAGACTTCCTCTAGGGTTCAATCCTTTGCAAATGTAAAAATTGCTGTAGAAGAAACTCCCGAGCAAACAATAGCCGATAAATTCGTTGTAACATCGAATATTGTCTACAAAGAGGTGCTATGGCAAGAATAAATACATTTCTTCAATATTTAAAACTTCTTTCTCCCACATTCTTCGCCAATACCACATAAGCTTACATTCACTTTGCGAAAGCTCGCACAGGCCCACATGTACTCATTAGTACAATTTTAATGATTGATTCGCAGTAAGCATACGTACACCATTCTAGTCAAAGATACTTTATTAACAATACAAAGAACATCATGAAAGAAGGGGCAAAGATACACATTAATACATAATGTGTCCACGGTGGTGCTCTTTAGCATTCCCCAACATCCTCCCCATGTCTCTAAATTTTACTGCCTGGATATAAAAATGTAATTGGACGATTTTTATGTCTGTCTCCCTTGTTCAGGACGTGTTCTTACCCAACCATCCTTTCAAGTTTTACAATAATACATGGTAAGAATTAACTATTTACATTCGGTAGAGAACATTGTGTCGTCTCTTCGTATCATTAAAAATCCCCGCTTAGATTTCTTCCCAGTCAATTGTAAGGTTTTAATGTTTCATGACACATTTCGTTCTTAGTTCTTGGTCATATTAAACAGAGTTTCTTTTGCTAAAATTTGTTGGTTACTTGATTGTACCATTGAGGGATCATCAGTCCCGTGCAGTGCGGCTTCGGTGGCGTAGTTGGTAGCATGCTGAACTGCTGTTCCCAAGATCGAGGGTTCAAACCTGGCCGAAGTCGTTGGATCTTTAAGAGCGTTAAAATCCCTCAGTATGCCTTCCTAAGTTCAATTGTTCATATAAACTCAAGATGTTGGCTGTACGATTTTTTTTTCTTGTGTCGTAATCATGCGATCGAAGTGAAAGTTTGCATAAAGAAGGTACGCAATAATCTTCCTTTAATGGCACATAACTCTATGGCCTATACATTTAACAATCCAAAATGGCGACCATCCGAAAGATTTAGACGGTCTCAATATCTACGAATCTTTAACAACAATCAAACTGATTTTTTTATGGTCATAGAGGCTATGAACATAAGTTCACCTATATGACTCTCAGTAACCTGGTGGGCATAAATCCAACATGGCGGCGACGCGATGTACATACTCTATATTTAAATGGACGTTTCTCTCGATTTAACCATCCGAATACAGTGAAACTTGGTACGGTAAATACTTATACAAATGTTAATCCACTGGAATCTAATTTATTTCAATTGTTTTCATAACCACAAGATGGCAGCTGTGCGAAATTTTAAATATCTGGTTTTTATGTCTTGTGCCCTAATCATGCGATTGAAGTTTGAATACCACACGTACACAGTAATCTTCATGTAATAACACGTAACTCTAAGACCCCACATATATAAAAATCCAACATGGTGACCATCCGTAATATTAGACTGTTCTCAATATCTAAGAATCGACTACAGCAATCAAACTGAAATATTGTATGGATAGAGGCAATTAACATAAGTAGGATATATGAAAATAGGCTTTAGTTCTTCGCGGAACTACTTGTTTTATTTTTGGTATAGAATGTTAAAGTGTAATACAAAACAAACTTTTCCGTAAGTCCAATCAATCCAAACTAACCAGTTGTTATACTAAATTCAATACATATTGATTTGCAATATGTAAATCAGGCTTATTATTCTTGGGGCACTGAGTGTATGATTAGTGTTGGTAATAAACAAGAGTAGGGCTCCAGGGTTAACTGCACAAAACGTGAAAAATCCATCATAGACTTGTGATGAATACACACGTTATTTTATCTTTTGTAAATTGCACAATTTGTGTGCATTTGTAATTAATAAAAATGTACAAGAAACCTTAAAATAATTTTAAATCAGCAATTTCCCTAGGTTTGTGTCGTGTCGTGTGTGGGGTTTCACCTAGGAACACCAAGCTGGCTCATCAGCGGGCTCTTGGTGTCCGTGCTCGGACCCCCAGAGAAGTAGCGAACTGTGCACTACCTCCCTTTTTATGTGAGAGCTAAAAGCTCAAGCAGCCTTTCACCTCCCTTCAGAGACTTTAGAGACTGGCTTTCACTGCCAAGGAATTAAAACAGCATAAACCTAGAAATATTCCTTGGTCAATATACCATTAAATTAATTATTATAGAAAAAATAAAATCTGTCTATGGGAAAAGGTAAGACCATAAATGAAAATATAGGAACAAAAAGTTCAGAAACTGGAAGAAAGAAACATAACACAAGAGTGATATTCGAGGATCTAGGAAACAACAAAAGATTCCATTACTTCAGTCGCTCGTACATTCATTCAAAAATTCGATCAGCCACTCATTCCTCCACATATTCAATCAATCAAACACAAATAGAAATGAACACAATATACATTACAATATGTTACAGCCCTTTTGAGGTGTTTTTGATAACAGTTGGCAGAGAGTCGAAGTGAATACTCTCTATCAAGCTGTTTATAGAATGGTGACAATCGCAACAAAATCCGCCCGGTGGTCCTCTATATTATTCTGAACAAACAAACAAACAAACAGACAGGATCGAGAAATGTATTCCACACATGTGCATATTACCATGCACCATTTAAAGCAGAGTTATCCCTAGCATGCACGTCTTAGCGTGTTGATAATCGCCCCCACTATTCTGGAGAAGTGAACCAACAGTATATGTTTCCCCCTGATTTTCACTGCTTGCCTTCCTTTGTAAATTAACTTGAGGCTTTACATCTAGAATTACTGGTATCCTACTTAATTTACTGAGGTGTTAAAATTAGCATCCCCTATACAGCAAGAAATACCACAAGCTACACGTATCAGCAATGCAAGTAGCCCACCAGGCCTCTCTGCAAGAGGAAATGGGCAACTCATATTTCTTCCGAACCACACTTGCTGAACGTGGGATAGGCATAACTCAGGTTAATTCCCGTTTTCTTTGTGAACCAACACGCTAACCTCGCAGGGGCACAAATTATTGATCAATTTGTCTTGATTCTGTGGCCTTAGACTTGCCTAGAGTTTTTTTTTTCTTGAGGGATGGAATTCTTTAGGCGGATACAGTAAATTGCTTAAGATTCATGTATATGATGCACTCACCTGCAGAGGAAGTTTAAGTTCACGCATCACGTTAAATAAATTACTAACAAAGTGACCTAACCATTTGTCCCCCATCAACATAAACAAAATGCTCGTGGGGCACATGATCCTAAGCTTTCTGATAGTTTCAATTTTAACTATTAATTACTGTACATATAACTTCTATAATAACAAAGGGATTTTATCCAATATTGGCACTATAATAGATCGTAATATTTCAGATTAATTCTGAGCGTCACATACATGAGATTGTTCCCAACATGATTTTACGCGCACTGATAAATCCATTATCAAACAGCATGTAACGTCCATACTATCCGTTAGACTAAAACCAAATTTTTGTATGTGCATTTTATACCTTAGGAGATGGAACTAAGAATATATTCAGAGTCACCAGGGCTGCCAACTGTAGGTAGTTACTGTATTAGGCTACACTATATCAGGTGTATTTCAAACTGCAGTACTTAGAAATGTTTGTATTACTAACTTGATTTAGTCATTATTCTAGATAAGTCTATATAGATTGGCATGAAAGGGGCAGATGCCCTGGTAGTTCCGCCCCTTAAAACAACAATAACTAACTAACTAAATTGGCATGAATCTTAAATTTTAAGAAAAGTAGGCTCTTTAGTTCGTCACGGAACTACTTATATTTCTTGAGGGATGGAATAATAATAATAATGTTATTGGTTTTACGTCCCTTTTAACAACCCTGGCTTTTAGAGACGCCGGAGTGCCGGAATTTTGCCCCGAAGGGGATCTTTAACGTGCCAGTAAATGTACTGACATTTCAGGGATGGAATTGCTTAAGATTCATGAATATGAAGTTCAAGTTCAAGTTCACGCATCACGTTAAATAAATTACTAATAACGTGGCCTTACCATTTGTCCCTCATCAACACAAACAAAATGCTTATTAGTATAATTTCTTGCTGTTATGTTGAGTATAGAGTTGTAATTACTGTTGCCATTAATGTCTCAAAGGCTCCATGTTCGTTGGCATTGACACAGAGGCATGTAATATACTTGAATCAATGTGTTCGAAAATCAGTCATCTCCATTGAGACTAATTTTACACATCACTGGTATCAGGTGATGGTCGCAATAAACAATACTCTGCCCCCAGTCCCTGGCAATTCGAGATTCGTAACAGAGGGTATTCTATACTATTCTATTCGATTATAAACTAGCACCCGGCCCGGCTTCGCCCGGTATCTTTAACGGTTTACCCATCGTAAGCTTAAAAGACGCACGGACGCCAGGTTTTCCTTCGACTTGATTCACTGAAATCGTTACTACTCGACTTCCTTTGGTCATAAATAAATGGTTTTCTACAGGAATCTTCCTCGAGAAATCCTATACGGATTGTTGAAAACTGTATCAAAATCCATCCAGTCGTTCTCGATATTACCCGTTACACAAGATACGGGGACTTTTCTTTATACTATGTAGAGATATTGTAGTGCTTAAATGTTCATAGGAATATTTTCATTACTGGGGCGAGGAAGAGCAAGTACTTTTTATACCACGATAAGTACGTAAATTTTAAGGGTAGTCAATAAGGTCACGGGATTGATGTTCGTTTGGTTGATGGTGTGGCTTGAATTGCCGTCTTATTATTCAGCTGTCTGCTGTTTCAAACAGTGCGTCGTCACATGCGGATGCATCTTATGTGTTCAAGTACGAGGTGTGGTGATGAGTTACGAATGTTCATAAATTACAATTAGTTGTTAAATTTAATTAAAATGTTGCACTGTACTCCTCTAAAGGTATTGTGATACGAAGCCATTGATCGCTACTTGGTTAGACGACGGTCTGGGCGAAACCATTGGCCGCTACTTGGTTAGACGACTCTCTGGGCGAAACCATTGGTCACTACTAGGTTACACGACGGCCTGGGCGAAACCATTGGTCAGTACCATTGTTAGACGACGGTCTGGGTGAAACCATTGGTCACTATTTGGTTAGGCGACGGCCTGGGCGAAACCATTGGTCGGTACCTGGTTAGAAGACGGTCTGGGAGAAACCATTGGTCGGTACCTGGTTAGAAGACGGTCTGGGCGAAACCATTGGTCGGTACCTGGTTAGAAGACGGTCTGGGCGAAACCATTGGTCGGTACCTGGTTAGAAGATGGTCTGGGCGAAACCATTGGTCGGTACCTGGTTAGAAGATGGTCTGGGCGAAACCATTGGTCGGTACCTGGTTAGAAGACGGTCTGGGCGAAACCATTGGTCGGTACCTGGTTAGAAGATGGTCTGGGCGAAACCATTGGTCGGTCCCTGGTTAGAAGACGGTCTGGGCGAAACCATTGGTCACTACTTGGTTAGGCGACGGCCTGGGCGAAACCATTGGTCACTACTTGCTTACACGATGGTCTGGGCGTAACCATTGGTCGGTACCTGGTTAGACGATGGTCTGGGCGTAACCATTGGTCGGTACCTGGTTAGACGACGGTCTGGGTGAAACCATTGGTCACTATTTGGTTAGGCGACGGCCTGGGCGAAACCATTGGTCAGTACCTGGTTAGAAGACGGTCTGGGCGAAACCATTGGCCGCTACTAGGTTACATGACGGTCTGGGCGAAACCATTGGTCACTACTTGGTTACACGATGGTCTGGGCGTAACCATTGGTCGCTACTTGGTTAAACGACGGTCTGAGCGTAACCATTGGTCGCTACTTGGTTACACGATGGTCTGGGCGTAACCATTGGTCGCTACTTGGTTACACGACGGTCTGAGCGTAACCATTGGTCGCTACTTGGTTACACGATGGTCTGGGCGTAACCATTGGTCGCTACTTGGTTAGACGACGATCTGAGCGTAACCATTGGCTGCTACTTGGTTACACGATGGTCTGGGCGTAACCATTGGTCGCTACTTGGTTAGATGACGGTCTGGGTGAAACCATTGGTCACTATTTGCTTAGACGATGGTCTGAGCGTAACCATTGGTCGCTACTGGGTTACACAATGGTCTGGGCTTAACCATTGGCTGCTATTTGGCTAGACGACGGTCTGGGCGAAAATTACTGCTTTTCCCACTACCAAGGGTGTCTGGGGCGTTAATCCCAGCTTAGGTTTGTGTTTGAATGTAAACACTTACATACAAACACTTAGATTTTTACATGTATGCTCTCTTCCTTTTGTCCTTCATTTCTTTCTGTCTTCCTTTCTTTATTTCCTTCTTCATTCCTTCGTTTCTTTCTTTCTATTGTTCTTTTCCCCCTTTTTCTTTTGGAAATGGAATTTTTCAAGTCTCTTATTTTATTAACTTCAAATACATTTGTGAGTATTGCTTAGGACCCTACAATAATTGTTCACACCCAAAATATTTAAACTATTTCTGCCACAATTCTTGAAAGGTTGTCACGTGAGTCAAGATGCAAGTCTCAGCTTCAAACGTATTGAAATGCGTAAAATTCTTCAAGGATGACTCGAATGAATTTGGGCTTGAATACCACCACAATATTCTGCTTACTATTTGGCCAACAAGTATGCCAAGTCAGCGAGATCGATAGACTTACATTTGCGGACTTCTGTAGTCAGTTCCTCTTTCACACTTTTGCTCTGTTGTTGTTGTTTGAGTCTCCAGTCCTCTGACTGGTTTGATGCAGCTGTCCATGCCTCCCTGTCCTGAGCTAATCGTTTCATCTCTACATAGTACCACACCCTACATCCGAGGCAATCTGTTTAACATATTCTAACCTTGGTCTACCCCTACAGTTCTTGTCCTCGACCGTTCCTTCCATAACTAAGCTTGCTGTTTCTGGGTGTCTTAGTATGTGACCCACCAACTTATCTCTTCCCTTTATTAGCAGTCGCCAGAAACATCTCTCCTCTCCCATGCGTCTTAATACCTCCTCGTTTGTAACCCTATCTACCCATCTGATCCTCATCATTCTCCTGTAACACCACACTTCAAACGCTTCAATTCTCCTCTTTTCTGCTGCACCAATAGTCCACATTTCACTTCCATAGAGTGCCACGCTCCAGACAAAGGCCTTCAAAAATGCCTTCCTAATACCTAAATCTATATTCGATGTCAACAGATTCCTTTGTGTAGAAATGCTTTCCTTGCCTGAGCCAACCTACTTTTTATATCCTCTTTGCTCTATAAATGGTTAACTCTTTGTTTCAGTGAAAAGGACAGCATTACTTGGTCTGTTAGTGTTGGCTTATGCACAGAAATGTCCTCTATCAATACCCGGATCAGACGTTCTTCGAAAGGTTCCCCTCATAGACGGGTGAGTACAGAGCATTCAACTCATAGCACATCATCTGCAAAACAGGACTGCAGACACATTTTTAATAGTACATTATGCAACGAGCCTATAATGGCAACAATTAAGACATGAGTATGTTTATTAAACGAGCGTATGCGAGTTTTTTAATTTCCATACGAGTGTCTTAATTACCATTATAGGCGAGTTGCATACGACAGCTTATGTTCGACGATAATTATTATAACTATTTTATGTTCGAACATAAATATTCATAAATATCTGTCGAGATTTCGCCAGTTTTTGTACTGAACAGAACGCATGAGACGCAGAGAATGCCTGGTATTTGTCCATGGCCTCCTCGATTACCCTACTATGACACTACTGTCGACCAAAATATTATGTGTACTCGAGTTTGAAGGTTGTTTGTGAAGTAACCAGTCGACCTACATAAAATCCAATAACATCATTATTTTCGTCGTTCTATTTTACGTTAGTCCATGTAGGGTGGAATTTTTAATTTATATTTTAATATTTTTTATCGCAGTTGGAACACAAAAAGTGCCCGTTTTTAAGCGTGTTTCAACCATACGTCACATTTAAGAATTATTATCTCACAAACCCGTCATCAGATCGAATCCAAATTTCAACACAATATACATTGGAATGTTGTATAACCGGTTTATTAATTTCAAAATTTTGTGTCCAAGAACAAAGTTGTTATCATATTTGTAAGGTAACTTTTTCTCGGCTCGTGGTCGTTGGAAAATGTAGTTCTTGGTTGCGTTGTAATCCTTATAGATAAGTTGTTATCATTTTTGTAAGGTAACTTTTTCTCGGCTCGGGGTGGTTCGAAACTGTAGTTCTTGGTTGCATTGCAATCCTTATACATCGAAAAGTTATGTTGTATGACTGTGAAATACGTAAATTAATTCACTTATTTTATATCGGTTTGAATTTCTACGGGAAAATAGCACATGTTTCACCAGCTAGCCGCTCCGGGAAAAGCTGTACAGCGTTGCCGAAATGGTGCCCACACGTATCATGGCGCGTCTCGCTCGGAAGTGATGGACTCCATCTCAGCAACGTTGTACAGCTTTTCCCGGATCGGCTAGCTGGAGAACCATGTGTTATTTCCTCGTACAAATACCAACCGGTATAAAATAAGTGAATTAATTTACATATTTCTCAGTCATACAGCATAACCTTTTGATGTATAACGATTACAACGCAACCAAGAACTACATTTTCCAAGCTCCCCGAGCCGAGAAAAAGTTACCTTACAAATATGATAACAACTTTATTTCTTGGACACACAAAATTGTGAAATTAATAAACGAGTTATACAACATTCCAATGTATATTTTGTTAAAATTTGGATTCGATCTAATGACGGGTTCGTAAGATAATAATTCTTAAATGTGACGCATGGTGGAAACACGCTTAAAACGTGCACTTTTTGTGTTCCAACTGCGATAAGAAATATTAAAATATAAATTAAAAAATCCAAACCAACATGAACTAATGTAAAATAGAACGATGAAAATGTTGATGGTATTGGATTTTATGTAGGTCTATTGGTTACTTAACAAACAACCTTCAAACTCGAGTACACATAATACTTTGGTCGACAGTAGTAGATGCTACCGGAGAACAAAACAAGAAACTTCAGAGAGCTTTAAATTCCTGCATTAGGTTTATTTTCTCCTCAAAATTTTCATCACACTTGTCTCCTTTTAATGCTCCATTTTCCTGGTTAAAAGTATAACAACAAAGGAACCTGCACATATGTACCCTCATCTATCGACTTCTCAATGAAAGTACACCTCACTATCTCTCTTGTAATTTTCGTTTTCTTTCTTCCTTTCATGATCGTCACACGCGATCTGGATCCATGATTGCAATTCCTCTACATCATTCATCTGCCTTCAGTAACTATTTCCCCGTGTCGGGAACAAAAATTTGGAATAATAATGTACAACAAAAAGAACCACTCTCTTAATGCCAAACTACAACACTACAATGCTGTGGTAAAACCGGTGATCTTATATGGTGTGGAGACGGCAAATTTGATGAACCTGGAAAAGCTTCTGAAGATTGAAAGGAGGATATTGCGGAGGATTTACGGCCCAAAAGTGGTACAGGAAACCTACAGACTAAGATCAAACAGGGAGATATATGAAAGGGTGGAAGACCTGGAATCAATAATTTGGAAAAGATGTTAACGTTCCCATGGACATATGGTTAGAATGGATCCAACAAGAATAAATAAACAATGTTTGATAAAATATATAATCTGAAGAGTCAAGGGGGTTACACCAAGCAGATGAAGGAAGAACTCCGGAGGCTAGGAATTACAGATGACGACTGTCGAGACAGAACACAATTCATGGAAATACTTTCCAACATAAAGGTTCTTGTGGGAGAAAAGAAAGAACGAAAGGGAAGAAGATGGACAGCAGAGAGAAAGGCGTAACACTGAAAGAATGACGGAAGTGTGGAGGAAGAGAAAGGAAGAAAGAACTATGAGAAGGAAATGAAATGATATTTGCGTGGTCCTTAGTTTTGGCCTGCTCGCATAATGTAATGTAATGTAATGTCATTCGTGACGTTAGAAGTTGTACTTCCCTAACTACTTTCAAACGTGCATGTATATATTTCCTCTCGTAATCGTCGGCCAACAAGAACAATTTGTGTATGAGTGAATGCCCGTAGTAAAACGTTGTTCAATCTTCATGTATTGATATCACTGTATGTGAATTTTATAGCATAGTTAATATCATACAGTTGCCACTTTAATTCCAATATTTAAGTTTTCTTAGTATCCAAGTTTGGTAGGTTAAGATGAGTATATGAGCATTTATCACAGAAGACAATAGATGCTTAATGGAAGTGAAGAGAAGGATTGCATTGGCAAAAAAGGCATTTATGGCTAAGTAAAACATTTTGTCCAGCAACCATATGAATATACAAGGGTTGCTTTTTTAGTTTTGGCAACGATGCTGCTGCTTTATGTTGCAACGGTGTTGGACTCTGCCATTGTTACCAAAAGTTGCTAACCTGTATCCCCTCCCTTAGAGCACATGAACTCGTCCGTCCTCTCCCCCATTCGTGTGCAGTAGCGCCTGTTAGATGAGTAGTTGTGGGCAAGCGCTCACGCAAGACGGTACCGATATGACGCTTCTCGTACGCACTTGCAGCGTTATGAGCGCAAAGGAGAGGACTTCTTACGGCGTATCATAACCATTGACGAGACGTGGGCCAAATATTATGAGCCACAGTTGAAACGCCAATCGAATGAGTGGCGGCACCACGGAATTATTTGCCCACCACTTTTTTATTCAAATCGCCCATCGAATTCACATCTGTCAGTTCGCCCAGTTTGGGAATCTCTGCTCTAGACCCTAAACGTGGATCAACAAGAACATGAGCCATGTGATTGTTCTGCACCAAAATATTTGGATTTTCTCCCTTATTTTTTTTTATTATTTTTTTTAGATTGCCCCGACTAAAGTAAGACGAAAATTGTCATGTGAGGGCTGGCGCCATAGGTAAATCTGACCCGACCGTAAATAATATAGAAAAAAATTCCTCTCGGCACGCCGGAAGGCGGAGGTAGATTTCACCGGGCAAACTAGGGGATAGGCTATAATAGGCAAAATATGCAGGTTTTCGTAGGAGGATCAGACCTCATTGATTGCAAGAAAGTATTTTACATTTAGAGGTTAATTAACTTTTTTTTCGTTTTTGTATGCATATTTTTATCATTTTATTGTCTTATGGTGATGGTAACCTTCTTGTCACTTGGGGTTCATTTTTATACTTGTGATCAAACTGTCCTTATGCAAGGTTTGGAACTGATGTGTAACTATCTGACAGTCTGTTACTTCTTCACGCAAAATTTTATCTCCCGCTGAGATTTTTGTTGGTTCCTCAGTTTAGGGGCTGCGACAACGTGGTCATGTAACCCCGTGTACATTAGGTGTGTGTAGAATCTGACAAACGGTGTTAATTGTGATGACTGTATTAGTCTGTAATTCAGGTAAGGTCTGAAGACGGTCAATTTTAAGTAGTAGTTCCTAATTTTGTACCATATACTAACGTCAACGACACCTAGCTGTGAACTTGGCTACTAGATGCCACCGCAACCAGCAACTTGCAACGAATGTAGGAACTTCTCCTCCAAAGGAAATCATGCTGAGGGATTTTTAGCGCTCTTAGAAAATCCGACGACTTCGGCCGGCTTTGAACCAGCGACCTTGGGCATATAAGTTCAGCATGCTACCAGTTAGCCGCTTCTCACAGAATCAGATGGAAAAATGAATGTGATCTCGTGCAATGGCGTTGTCTTGGCAACCTCTGATAGCTCATCCCTCATCAATTTAGAAGCGTTGTCATGGTAACCTCTCATGGCACTTGGCATGTTCTTTAATTCCGAAATCATTTTTCTCATCCCTTGGCGTAATGGTTGGTCAGATCAAAAATTATTTCACTCAAAGTTTTAGGTAATTATTAGGAGAATATTTTCCATTTTGTACGGTTTTGATATTGTGCCTATTAAGAGAGATATGATTAATGTTTCCCGAAAAAAACACTTTTTTCCACCCCTTTGGTCAATGTTTGGTGCCATCAAAAACTTTTCAAACATAAATTTTTGGCACTTATCCGACACATATTATGAACTTTGAATGGATTCGATATTTCACGTATTAAGAGAGTTATAGCGATTTTCACTTTTTCGAAAAAGAAAAGCCCCCCCCCCCTTCTATTTGCACCCCCTTCAACCGATTTTGTCCATTAACGAACTCGACCGATATTTTAAGGGGTTACATATTATGTAAAACATTCAAAGTGATTGGTGCAAAATTACGGCAGTTATCGTGTCCACAAGAAACTGATATATATGCATATATATAAACTTTTGAACTGACGGTGGTTTGGGGGTCTGGGGGATGTGAAACGCGAAGATATGTCGAAATTTTCCGGAAGTCGAAACATGGCACCCATTGCAATAGTTAGCTTTCTGATGAAATCTACCTAAAATAGGCTACATAATTAAAAAATACTACCATCAACGACACCTAGCTGTGAACTGGGCTACTAGATGCCACCGGAACCATCAACTCGCAACGAACGTTGGAACTTCTCCTTCGAAAGAAAGCGTACTCAGGGTTTTTTAGCGCTCTTAGTAAATCAGACGACTTCAGTCGGGTTTGAACCCGCGACCTTGGGCATAGAAGTTCAGCATGCTACCAGTTCCGATACCGAAGTCGCTTCCCACAGACATATGAAAACTGAATGTGATCTCGTGCAGTGGCGTTGTCATAGCAACTGCTGATGGCTCATCCCTTATCAATTTAAAGTAAAGTTGTCATGGCAACCTCTCTTGGCACTTGGCATTTTCTTATAATTTAAATCATTTTGCTCACCCCGTGGCGTAATGGTGGGTCATATCGAAAATTCTTTCAGACAAAGGTTTTAGGTAATTATTGGAGGAATATTGTCCATTTTGTACGGTTTTGATATTGTGCCTATTAACAGAGATATGATTAATGTTTCCCGAAAAACCCACTTTTTCCCACCCCTTTGGTCAATGGTTCGTGCTATCAAAAAACTTTCCAAACAGAAATTTTAGGGCCTTATCCGACACATAGTATGAACTTTGAATGGATTCAATATTTCAGATATTAAGAGAGTTATAGCAATATTTCAATTTTTCGAGAAAAGCCTCCCATATTCATCCCCTTTGACCGATTTTGCCCACTAACGAACTCGAATGAGATTTTAAGGGGATACATATTATGTAAAAAATTCAAAGTGATTGGTGCAAAATTACGGCAGTTATCGTGTCCACAAGAAACTGATATCTATACATATATATATATATATATATATATATATATATATATATATATATATATATATACTGAACCCTTGCAAAGAAGCATATGAGACTCAGTTTCGGGGGGTGTAACGGTTCATATCGTAAGTTGTTGTCAAGGCGCTTCATTAACTTGCAGGGTAACATATAACAAAATAACATGCAGGAAAGAGTGAAGCCAGGGTTAAAACAAATGAATTTAATAACAAATCACCATATTTACACTTAACAAATAAACAACAAAAACTCCCATCTTACTCCCACTTAATAAAAATGCCAAAAAACTAGGCGAAAATCTCTGGAGAGATTAATTACCTGGACCAAGTGTCCCTAAGATAAAATACAAAAGTGACCATTTATGTGCGTATGCCGTTCTACATGCATCACGATGTGTACAATGAATGCGTGATTCGTCATCATCCAGAATGATCCTTCAGACAACGAATCCACATTTCTAGAGCTAGACCGACACGAGGGAACACAACTACAATACTTACAACTAAACCGACACTTCCTAAATCTAATATAAACAAACACAAAATTTCCGTGTGAAATTGGAATCAAATTGCCGTAGCAACATTTACTGCCTAAAAACTTAGGACTTCTCACACAAATCAACACAAGTACATTAACACGTGACCAATAAAAAAATACACAAAATGACCGCTGTCAAAATTTACAAATACTCTACCACCACACCGCACGGGTGTGACACACAAAATTTACATGAATCGAGTCATAAACTAAGCAATAGGCACACAGCCAACATTTACATTAATAATACAATATTTTACCCATACAACGTACAACAAGCCGTTACACACATGGCGAACTCCCCAATTAATTATGGCTTAAAAATACCATCACAATGAACAGGTTTGCTACATGAAAGCTTACAGGGGTCAGTCGGACAAATCAGGACTGCCTATCAAAAATAAGTCACAGGCAAAACGGGCGGTTTGTGGAACTCTGCATGTCTGTCAACCCACGTGTCAAATATCTCGACCTCCCAGGACATGGGGTCGAATCTCGGAGAAGTGTGCCCCAAAGCACAATAATACGTGTGTGTGTCAGAAAAATATGGACAAGAAACAGCGGTCTCCCTAGAGCACCCTGTCTTTCCATCAAAAATACAACAGCAGCAAAAATATGAGAGCGGTAGGACCTCTACCCCCTCCTCACGTAAAATCAACACACACTTGACACAGTAACACACACAATCACACGTATGGGTTTTGACAGACACTGAAATAATAAGACACAAATAATATCCACATGCTGGCGCCACCGTTCTATGCCGTGACTAGTCAACCTGAAAAGGACTCCAAAAAAATCTATCAAAATTAGAACGAAGGTGTTCTACAAATTACTTTTAAGTTGGTGCGCTTGGCAACCCTAATATGAATAATAACCTGTTCAGCAAATATCTTACAGTAATTTCCTCCCATTCCTATTTCGAATATTAACGTTAATAAAGCACCATTTATCGAATGTAACGGGTTTCGCATTTGCAAGTATAAAAATCACGCACGCACGCCGCGCGCATTACATATGACTCAAGGAAAAACAAATATCTAACAAACACTTTGGCCACGCGCCAACGGACATTTAAAACATTGAGTGCCGGTGCAAGAAAAACTCTAAACAACAAGAAAAGAAACATGACTATTTACAAAGTTCCCCGGCCAAATCTAACTACATAATTGAAATAATCCAATTGTTGTACATCACCGCTCTGCTTGTAGAACTAAGGACATCCTCCTCAACCCATTGCCCCTATGGACAAATTAGCACTCCATAGTAGTCGTCTGCGTTGCTCTGTTGAAGTTCATCCCAACTCCAAACCACGTGCTGATCATCTTGGTATCGACTCCTTGGCAGAAAAGTTCAATGTTAATTATTTTACCTATCTATAATCGCTTGCAGGTTACTCAGTTCACCCACAATTGTCCTAATGCGATTAATAGCGAAGACTGGCCCTAAATATCTCGCACACACGCACAATAAAACACATATAAAATACACTGCAATATGTACATAAATATACACCTAGAGACCACGTCACTGGCTCGTTAACAAGTTTAAGATCTTGGCTGCACTAGCAGTCGCTATCTTGCTCGGTATTTCCGTCCTGTACTGTGGACCTTTGCTCCGGTGAGCGCTAATAAGGGTGTTACAATACTTCCCCCTTAGAGCTGAGATCGTCGTCTTTAAGTAAATGTTACAAGTTATCACGCACTGGCGTGAAATATTTAGCTCACAAAATAAAGTTGATTCCAGAATTTTAAAAAATGTATTCGAGCTTTAAAATTTGATAATGCAATCGCTGCGACTTTAGCTCCTCAGAGCTCCCAAATAAAATGACTTAACCAAATTCAGAGCGTAAAAATCACGATACAAACTGGCGTGAAGTAAGCCTCTCAAAGCTCCGAAACGATTGACTTAGAGTGGCGTCAGGCCAAACTATTTATTAGAAAACTGACAGGGCGGAGGAGTGGGGTAGAGTCGGATAGAAACTTCCAGAGTTTTTGTCTCACAAAGATGGGACTAGTGTCATTCTTCTTCAAATAAATCAAACGTCTCAATTTACTCGTGCGGAGATTAATCCGTTCGGCGGTTCTCTAGATATCCATTTCCGCGGGCTTTTTACTACTGACGCTGTCCACCGCGTGGCCATGGCTTGGTCTCTTGTGATTGGCTGATTCAATCGTATGTTCGTTGCAAGTGCCTCGTGATCCTTCCTTTAGGCTTCCAATTTTGGTACAGTAGTTGCTCAATTTGGCCTTGAACCCGACTAATTCTAGCCGTCCCCCAAGAATAGCTACCAGCTCAGCTCCTGTTGCAATATTACGAAATGCTAGCCTCCCTTATATCCATGTCGACTTCCTCAAGTACTGCCTGGGCCGTAGTAATAATAATAATAAATATGAATACTTATTTATCGAAGATCAATAAGGGTTCATTTATCCTCAGCAAGGTTTTGAAATTCGAAACAATTTATTGGTTTGGATTTCAAAAGCAAAATCCACTGTAGTAACAACACATCTCTTTAAATCTCACTCAGCTGCTCGAGTGTACGCCCCTCTGACTCAATTAGTGTGCTCTCCTTCTCGCTGGAATGTCATTCATACTTCCTCACTAGGTCTCCCCCTTCTCCTCAAGTAGTTGCCACTCCTGTCGTCTCAGCTGCTCGTTGTTTACAAACAAAGTGCGTACTCTGGCGCTCCCCGTAGATTTGGGTGTTGGCTTTCAAAATAAAATTTTTGCCATACTGATTCTGCACACCTCATCTTTCCTAGTCATCAAATGGTTCCCTTCTGTAGTAAGGTTTTAAATTGGCGCTATTAAAAACAGATTTTGCACCAGTGCTCACTTCTTCCAGCCTGTAGGCATTGTTACCCAGATTCTTAATTACCCGGAACGGGCCAATAAATTTCGGACAGAATTTGGCGAAGACTTTGTTCTTAGGGTTGGATATCGGTGGTCTACGAACCAGCACTAGTTCTTGTTCTTGTAACTCTCGGTGAAACTTCTTTCCTCGGTACCGTCTCAGCCTTCGGTCCGCTTGGTCCCTCATGTGCTCTCTCGTTCGCTGGATTCGCAAATCATGCGCTAATAATGGATCCCTTGGGCAAGGAATGATCTTGTCCCAAGTTCTTTCTGGCAATCTGTTGTGGTGTACAATCAGTGGGACTTGACCCGTCGACTCGTGCTTAGTGGTGTTCATGCACATCTCAATTTCCCCTACTTTATCAACCCATTTATTGTGCTCGTTAGGAATCATGACTCTGTAGTACTTAGCAACACAGCGAATTGTTCTCTCGCTCGGATTTCCACAAGGATGACGAATGCTTGAAAATACGTGTTTTATTCCTAGGCTCTCCAAACCTTGACTAAAAACATTGCTCGTGAAATAGGTACCGTGATCTGATAGAATGGATTCCGGCTTCCCAAGCATCGGAATAACTTTGTTCTTAATTCGACTGAGGACTTGTCTTGATGTCGTCTTCTGAATAGGACATAGCACGACCATCTCCGAAAATACGTCGACACACACCAGAAGGTGTCAGCATCCACGCTTTCCTTTTACTAAAGGACCAAAGCAATCAATAGCGAGCATCTCGCATGGTTTCTGAGGTAACAGTGCTCTTGGAGGTTGTTTCAGAATAAAGTTGATCGGTTTTGTGCGCTGGCATGCGTCACACGTTCTAATTACTTCAACAATGGTGAATCTCATCTTCGGCCAAGTAAAGGTCTCCCCTATCGTAGCTTCAGTCTTATCCGTGCCGATATGTGCTAGGCTCTCGTGAACATGCCAAGTCAATCCCCTCTGTAGTGACGCTGGAACTAAGATCCGCAGTTTAGTATGATGCTCATCCACGTACTTATGTAACAAGTTATTTAAGTAGTGAAATCTCGCTTGTTTAGCACTGGCTTCTCGGTACTCCGGTGAATTTGGTTGTAATTCCTTCCTGTAGAATTTTATCATCATCATCATCCATGGGTCTGCTTCTTGCTCCTTCCGAATATCCTTCAATCTTGCCAAAAACTCACGAGCCTTAGGTGTTAATGTAATATTGTGAACTTCCGCCGTCACTTCGTTTCCGTCCTCAGGATTTCTACTCAAGGCATCCGGTATGACGTTCATCCTTCCAGGGCAATGCTCTATTGTGATGTCAAACTGCTGTATGTAGATGGACCAGCGCGTAACTCTCTCACTTGCCATTGTTGTCTTGAATAAAAATGTCAGTGCATGGTGGTCGGTTCTAACAATGATGGAATAACCATAGATCATCTTACGCCACTGTTGAAGAGAATAGAGAATTGCTAGTAGCTCAAGTTCCGTAACTGTGTAGTTCCTCTCATGTTTCCGTAATTTACGACTCGTAAATGCCAAATAGGATTTCTTCTTGGGTTCTTCAGCGTCCTCTTGGTACAGCATAGCACCAATTCCAATTAATGAAGCATCTGCTTGAATAATAAATTGCTTCTCAAAATCCGGATATCCAAGTTTCACACAGTTTTCCAATAAATCCTTCGTTGCTTTAAAAGACCTGTCGCACTCCTCGTTCCACGACCATCGATTCGCTTTCTTCAACATCTCCTGCATAGGAGCTACTGTTTCTGTGTAACCAGGGCAATTTTCTTTGAAGAAGCCTGTCACTCCCAAAAACGCTCTCACATGTTTGACTTTGGTAGGTGTGGGAAATTACTTAATAGCATCAATCTTGGCTGGATTAGGCCGCACGCCCTCGACATCAATTATATGCCCCAAATATAAAATCTCGCTCTGGCAAAAATGTGACTTCTTTAGGTTGATTTTGAAGTTCATGGTTCTCAAGTTGTCCAACAGTTTATTTAAATTTATCAGGTGTTCCTCCATTGTCTCAGAAGCAATTAATATGTCGTCGACATATCTCTTTGGTGAAGTTCTTGACCTCCTCAGTCAGATTTCTATCGAGTGCTCTAATGAGTGCACAACCCGCAGTTTTCACGCCAAAGGGCATTCGACACCAGATATAACTTTGATTATCGAATAAAAATCCCGTCAACAGTTGGGATTTTTCTTCAAGTTCAAGATGGTGGAAACTATTCGTCAAATCAACACTTGAGTATATCTTCTTCCCACGGAAGCCTTTCAAAACATCTTTAATCCTAGGTGCTTGGTCATGCTCAACTAGCAGTTTGCTGTTCAAAACTCGCGCGTCTAGGCATAGCCTAATTGATCCGTTTGGCTTGGTCACAGCCAATATTGCGTTCAGGTAAGGGGTTGCCGCTTTCCTTATCATGCCAGAATCTAATAAGTTAGTAATAATGTCCTTCACCTGAGAAAAATGTTTCTCTGGGATCGGGTACAATTTACTTTTAAATGGGGTCCAATCTGTTACCTGCATAGCATATTGAAAATTTAAAACTTTCCCAGGTACGGTGTCAAAAGCTCCTTTGTGTAATCTTAAAATTTCTTCCAGTCTTCTTTTATCAGGTTCCCCTACGATGGCCTCCTTAAGTCGCTCCTGAAGTAGAATTTCAAATTTGGTTCCGCTAATTTCTTCTTCTGCCAAATGCACCCACACTTCCTGTGAAATATCTCGGCTGTCAATTTCTAGCACTGCTGTCTGGCTGACTCGCTCCCCCATCAAGATCTTATCTCCGGCCTCATTAGTGCATTCCTCAACAACTCAAGTATTGGCCTCTCTCTCCAACGGACTCTCTTCCATATTTAAACCCACATGATTCAACCCCTCTACTTGTTTGAAGCTTACAGTGTTGTTATGTAAGTCAATTACAGCATGAAAATCGCAGATGAAGTTGGCTCCTAAAATTATGTTGTAGTTCATCTTTGGAATAACAATGAATGTTTGTGAGAAAGTATGGTTCAATATTTCCAAATCTAGAAATGCTTGCTGTTTACAATTCATAGTTTTATCAGGAATAACACCTCTGACTTTCATTAGCGGTACCGGCATAATAGGAACAGTCTGTTTCCTTCCTATTTCCTTTATCAACATTTCAGTGACTAAGCTCACCTGGCTACCTGTATCAATCAAACATCTCACCCTCATGCCTCCAACATGCGCGTAAATAATTGGTAGCTGTCTGATAACATTTTCACGGTTCTTCACCACTTCCTCCAGGCAGTCGTCCGGGAATGCTACCCACTCTTCTATATTGGCCACTATCATCTCTTCTTGCTCCCTGGCGACCTCCATTTTCAGCCTATCACCTTTCAGATCATTTGGTTTTTTTTAATCCCGGGACCCATTTGTCGTGTTTCGCCGGTTGTCATTCTGTCGCTCCTGTTGTCTCAATAAACTCTCCGCCCCCTCTCCTTGATGGTTGTCTGGGCTCTGTCTGTTCGCCATGGCACGCCCCCACTTCTCTTTCTCCGCTTCTTCAGTACTTAATTGATCCAAGTATTTACGTGATTCAATATATCGCTCGTCCCAGGTGTTCCGACAATCTCCCCTATTTTCTTGGCGATAGTCCCTGCCGTTTTTCCATCTACCATCTCCATTTCTTTGGTAAGGTCTACCTTGTCTCTGGTTTCCCCTCCAATTTGTGTACTCCCGCTGGTACGTCCACTGATTGTTTTGATTTTGATTGTTCTGATTGTATCTCCCGCGGTTATTCTGATAATTCTGATTGTTATTGTGGAACTGGTTTCGGCCGTCAAAATCTTGTCTTCTTGGCGTGAATTGTGTCCCTGTGGACTGTGTCTTAGTTTGGTTCCCCTGGCTGTGGTTACTTTGGAGTCCCTGAACTACCTCTGCCGTGTTGATACATTCCAGATTCCTTCTTCCTATCTGTGGGCTCACCATACTCGTTTCATCTAAGTGTCTGAGCAATTCTTCGGCTTGGACTGCGGTTTGAATGTTCCCTGCGACTAATAACTGTTGGATGTGCATTGGGAGTTGTTTCCCGATGGTTAGAACCATATTTGGCTCGCTAGGCGGGTCGTCAAAATCTCTGAATTTTACCAATTGCTGACTGAAGAATTCTGAAAAACGGGTTGGATGCGTACTATGATATTTTCGCGTGAACAGGTCCATTCTCAACCCCTGCTGTAACGAAGGGCTCCAAAACTTCTTCATAAATGCCTCGCGGAATTGAGCCATGTCTGTGAACGTGTACTTGAAGCTTAAAAACCAGGTTAGGCTAGGTCCTTCTAAAAATTTCTCCACTAGTCTTACTTGTTTCTCAGGGCCGATGTGCTGGTCATTAAAGTAATCAGTTAATTGTCGTAGAAATGCTTTGGGAGTAGTTCCTGAATGTTCCTTAAACTTATCGGGCTTAAAATCATTACCCCGAATGACTTGGATGACTTGGGCTGGTGCCAAGTTCGGTTGCGGTGTTGAAGTCTCCCCCCTGTATTGCTGGAATGCATTACTCGTTAGTCTGGGACTTTGACCCCGGCTCGTATCCTCAGCCAACTTCAAACCTGCAGGACTTCCAATACTTGTTTGCTTCTCCGGTATATTTTCAGTCGAAAATACTGTCGCATTCTCTAAAGATCTAATCTCGTTTTTGATGATTAACTCCGAGTGTTCCTGTAATTTTGACTTCATATTTCCCTCCAATTCCTGCATTCTTGAACTGTGTTCCCCCAAGCGTTTTAAAATTGTCAAGCGGTCTTCTTTATTTGCGTGAGCCTGCTGGTCCCAATCTCGCCGGATCCTACTTTTCAAGCTATTAATTTTCTCCTCGTTCCTTTCCTGATTTTTCTCTAGCTCTTCACGTATCTGTTCTTGAGTCTTGACGAGCTGCTCTCCTACTTCTTGTCTTATGATTTCTTGTGTTTTGCCTAGTTGCTCCTCTAAATTCTCCCGCAATTGTATCCGTTCGGTTTCAGCCTTAACCTCGACTTTATCAATTTCCTTTATTAATTCCAGCACGTTGCTGTCTACCGAATTAATTTGCTGCTGCAATTTCTCTTGGGTTTTCTTCATTCCCGCGCTGTTACTGACACATGCTGCCTCTATCTGCTTGAGTTTATCTGCCACCATCTCGTCAAATTGTACTAATTTGATATCAAATTTCGCCTCCAATTCCTTAATTTCGCCTAACTGTTTGACGTTGTTCTCCGCGACCTCGCCTGCCAGTTTCTCTACTTTTTTACGCTCTGATTAATGTCATTAGTGATTTTTCCTAATTGTTCGGTATGTGCCGTTTGTGTTACCGCCTGTTCCGACAATTTGTGATTTAGTTCATTTAATTGTTTGTCCGTGTCTAATTTCTGGACTTCTAACTGGACCGAAATGTTACCGCTCATGTCATGTAATTGTTTTTCACAGTCCATCTTCTGCGCTTGTAACTGGACCGAAATATTATCGCTCATGTCGTGTAATTGTTTTTCACAGTCTATCTTCTGCGCTTATAACTGGACCGTAATGGCATTTAATTGTTTATCATTATGCTCCCGCTGAGCTCCTAATTGTTCTTTTAATTGTTCTTCCGTCTTTACGGACATCTGCACTAATTGTTCTTCCGTTTTTACGGACATCTGCACAAATTGTTCTTCCGTTTTCGTGGACATTTGGATCGACATCTGTTCCAACAATTCCTTAATTTCATCAACAATCGCCATTTCACACACAAAAATATATTCAGAGAAAACAGGGTTATGGGCCAAGGTTTCAGCCATATACACACATACATGTCACACATTTAAATATTACTAGCTCTAATTTAATGAAAATTTCAGTAACAAAATTTACTGAATACAATGACACTTATTCCCAAACAACAAGATAACCCCTGGTGATCTGCTTTTAAATTCCTAACCAACAGAATTTACGAAACACCAATTAACCGAAGTCAATTAAATGTCAAATATAAGGCAACATCTTCCTGCTTTGACTGAGTTCAATAATAATGCAAATTTCTAATTTTAATGCCGGGCGCCAGAACAAGTTTATAACAAATACAATATCAAATTCTAACCTTGTTCAATATCTCTAACTTTAAGAACTCAGTGATTTTACTAATGCACATGGCGGTACAACATCGCCTCAATTTACTGAAATTACATGTCCGCTTGACCTGGCATCATTTCTCAACGAAATAAATATGAGGTCAGCGAAGCAACAACAACAACAACCCCACTTGGGCAGCCATTTTTGTTTTATGAACCCTTGCAAAGAAGCATATGAGACTCAGTTTCGGGGGGTGTAACGGTTCATATCGTAAGTTGTTGTCAAGGCGCTTCATTAACTTGCAGGGTAACATATAACAAAATAACATGCAGGAAAGAGTGAAGCCAGGGTTAAAACAAATGAATTTAATAACAAATCACCATATTTACACTTAACAAATAAACAACAAAAACTCCCATCTTACTCCCACTTAATAAAAATGCCAAAAAAACTAGGCGAAAATCTCTGGAGAGATTAATTACCTGGACCAAGTGTCCCTAAGATAAAATACAAAAGTGACCATTTATGTGCGTATGCCGTTCTACATGCATCACGATGTGTACAATGAATGCGTGATTCGTCATCATCCAGAATGATCCTTCAGACAACGAATCCACATTTCTAGAGCTAGACCGACACGAGGGAACACAACTACAATACTTACAACTAAACCGACACTTCCTAAATCTAATATAAACAAACACAAAATTTCCGTGTGAAATTGGAATCAAATTGCCGTAGCAAAATTTACTGCCTAAAAACTTAAGACTTCTCACACAAATCAACAAAAGTACATTAACACGTGACCAATAAAAAATACACAAAATGACCGCTGTCAAAATTTACAAATACTCTACCACCACACCGCACGGGTGTGACACACAAAATTTACATGAATCGAGTCATAAACTAAGCAATAGGCACACAGCCAACATTTACATTAATAATACAATATTTTACCCATACAACGTACAACAAGCCGTTACACACATGGCGAACTCCCCAATTAATTATGGCTTAAAAATACCATCACAATGAACAGGTTTGCTACATGAAAGCTTACAGGGGTCAGTCGGACAAATCAGGACTGCCTATCAAAAATAAGTCACAGGCAAAACGGGCGGTTTGTGGAACTCTGCATGTCTGTCAACCCACGTGTCAAATATCTCGACCTCCCAGGACATGGGGTCGAATCTCGGAGAAGTGTGCCCCAAAGCACAATAATACGTGTGTGTGTCAGAAAAATATGGACAAGAAACAGTGGTCTCCCTAGAGCACCCTGTCGTTCCGTCAAAAATACAACAGCAGCAAAAATATGAGAGCGGTAGGACCTCTACCCCCTCCTCACGTAAAATCAACACACACTTGACACAGTAACACACACAATCACACGTATGGGTTTTGACAGACCCTGAAATAAAAAGACACAAATAATATCCACATGCTGGCGCCACCGTTCTATGCCGTGACTAGTCAACCTGAAAAGGACTCCAAAAAAATCTATCAAAATTAGAACGAAGGTGTTCTACAAATTACTTTTAAGTTGGTGCGCTTGGCAACCCTAGTATGAATAATAACCTGTTCAGCAAATATCTTACAGTAATTTCCTCCCATTCCTATTTCGAATATTAACGTTAATAAAGCACCATTTATCGAATGTAACGGGTTCCGCATTTGCAAGGATAAAAATCACGCACGCACGCCGCGCGCATTACATATGACTCAAGGAAAAACAAATATCTAACAAACACTTTGGCCACGCGCCAACGGACATTTAAAACATTGAGTGCCGGTGCAAGAAAAACTCTAAACAACAAGAAAAGAAACATGACTATTTACAAAGTTCCCCGGCCAAATCTAACTACATAATTGAAATAATCCAATTGTTGTACATCACCGCTCTGCTTGTAGAACTAAGGACATCCTCCTCAACCCATTGTCCCTATGGACAAATTAGCACTCCATAGTAGTCGTCTGCGTTGCTCTGTTGAAGTTCATCCCAACTCCAAACCACGTGCTGATCATCTTGGTATCGACTCCTTGGCAGAAAAGTTCAATGTTAATTATTTTACCTATCTATAATCGCTTGCAGGTTACTCAGTTCACCCACAATTGTCCTAATGCGATTAATAGCGAAGACTGGCCCAAATATCTCGCACACACGCACAATAAAACACATATAAAATACACTGCAATATGTACATAAATATACACCTCGAGACCACGTCACTGGCTCGTTAACAAGTTTAAGATCTTGGCTGCACTAGCAGTCGCTATCTTGCTCGGTATTTCCGTCCTGTACTGTGGACCTTTGCTCCGGTGAGCGCTAATTAGGGTGTTACAATACTTCCCCCTTAGAGCTGAGATCGTCGTCTTTAAGTAAATGTTACAAGTTATCACGCACTGGCGTGAAATATTTAGCTCACAAAATAAAGTTGATTCCAGAATTTTAAAAAATGTATTCGAGCTTTAAAATTTGAGAATGCAATCGCTGCGACTTTAGTTCCTCAGAGCTCCCAAATAAAATGACAACCAAATTCAGAGCGTAAAAATCACGATACAAACTGGCGTGAAGTAAGCCTCTCAAAGCTCCGAAACGATTGACTTAGAGTGGCGTCAGGCCAAACTATTTATTAGAAAACTGACAGATATCCATTTCCGCGGGCTTTTTACTACTGACGCTGTCCACCGCGTGGTCATGGCTTGGTCTCTTGTGATTGGCTGATTCAATCGTATGTTCGTTGCAAGTGCCTCGTGATCCTTCCTTTATGCTTCCAATTTTGGTACAGTAGTTGCTCAATTTGGCCTTGAACCCGACTAATTCTAGCCGTCCCCCAAGAATAGCTACCAGCTCAGCTCCTGTTGCAATATTACGAAATGCTAGCCTCCCTTATATCCATGTCGACTTCCTCAAGTAATGCCTGGGCCGTAGTAATAATAATAATAAATATGAATACTTATTTATCGAAGATCAATAAGGGTTCAATACATACAAACATAAATCTTTATATATATAATTCTTCGACACGTGTGTATGTGACTGAACTCCTCCTAAACGACTGAACCGATTTTGATGGATTTTGGTATGTATATTAGGGTGGGTCCATGTATGGTTTAGATTCACAATCCGACCCGGTAGGTGGAATGAACTCAATTTTAGAACCACAATTTACACACAATTTTAGAACCACATTTATTTATTTATTTATTTATTTATCGTATGGCTGTTAGTGCCGGGAGTGTCCGAGGACATGTTCGGCTCGCCTGAGTCTGTAGCTGCTTCCAGCGGACACCCTAAAGGGCGAGCTACAAGTTCCGTTCAATTTCAAGTAGTTCCAACTTTCGCCACCAGATATCAATGATACCTAGTGGTATCACAATATTGGCAACTCCAGCTATCTGATATGACATCTAGCGGTAAAAATGAGAAACTTACCAAGTAGGGTACATTTGTCACGTGGTGACTGTTTGTATTATGGTTTCTTGTATTGGTAAGCAGATCGTGGTAAATTCTTCGTGTTTATACATAAGTAATGATTTTCACTCGTTGATAAGAGTGCAAAATGAGTAAAATCAAAGTATATTGCTCAGTTTACGGCTGTAAGTCGATGTATAAGAGGGCTGCGGATATACGTTTACATCACTTTCCAAAAGATGCAAAGAGCAATAGCAGAAAGGTGACGATACCAAATAAATACGGGCAATAAGAGCGGGTTGGACCACTCACCACTACACTCACTGACGACAGGACGGGTTGTTCACTGTTACGCCGAGCCAAACCGCACCTAGGCAGCCATGCACAGTCTCGCCGAGCCAAACCGCACCTAGACAGCCAAGCACAGTCTCGCCGAGCCAAGCCGTACCAAGACAGCCAAGCCTAGGCCTACGCCAGCTGAGGACAGCCAAGCTTCATCAGTCAGGTCCTTTCCCGCTCCCAAGTTCATTTCCAATAACCCTACCAACCGTCATCACCTCGCTCGGCGATATCCGAGCCATTCCACTACGAGTCATATAGGCCTAATTTGACTTCGCAGGGTAAATAACTACCATCCAAATCAAGCAATTACTGTCTACCCCGAGTTTTAATACAAGTTAAACTCATCCCTTCGCCCAACCAAGCAGCAAATAATTTCTAGAGTCTATGGTACAATGAGCAAACTCAAATATAGCTTTTAAACGTAACAGCGCCATGACTCGAACTGCACAAAAACAAATACCAGCAGTCAACCGATGCTTGATAATATGCAATTGACACATAAAAAAGTCCTCTCGGCACGCCGGAAGGCGGAGGTAGATTTCACCGGACAAACTTGGGGATAGGCGAAAATAGGCAGAATATGCAGATTTTCGTAGAAGGATCAGACCTCATTTAATGCGAGAAGGTATTTTATAATTGGAGCTTAATTAACTTTGTTTTTCGTCATTTTATGCTTATTTTAAACATTATATTGTCGTATGGGAACGGTAACCTTCTTGTCATTTGGGGTCCATTTTTATACTTGTGGTCACACTATCCTTATGCAAGGTTTCGGCACTGATGTGCAACTATGTAACGGTCTGTTACTTCTTCACGCAAAATTATATCTACCGCAGAGATTTTGGTTGGTTCCTCAGTTTAGGGGCTGCGACAACGCGGTCATGTAACCCCGTGTACTTTGGGATGGCTGTATTAGTCTGTAATTCAGGTAAGGACTGCAGACGGTCAATTTCAAGCAGTAGTTACTAATGTTGCTACCAGGTACTACCGTCAACGACACCTAGCTGTGAACTTGGCTACTAGATGCCGCCGCAACCAGCAACTCGCAACGAACTTTGGAACTTCCCCTCCAAAGGAAAGCATACTGAAGGATTTTTAGCGCTCTTAGAAAATCCGACGACTTCGGCCGGCTTTGAACTCGCGACCTTGGGCATAGACATTCAGCATGCTACCAGTTACGTCACCGAAGCCGCTTCACACTTAGATGGAAATCTGAATCTGATCTCGTGCAAGTGCGTTATCTTGGCAACGTCTGATGGCTCATCCCTCATCAATTTAGTAGTGTTGCCATGGCAACCACTGATAGGTCTTGGCATTTTCTTATAATTCCGAAATTATTTTTCTCATCCCTTGGCATAATGGTGGGTTATATCAAAAATTCTTTCAGACAAAAGTTTTAGGTAATTATTATGGGAATATTGTCCATTTTGTACGGTTTTGATATTGTGCCTATTAAGAGAGATATGATTAATGTTTCCCGAAAAAACCCACTTTTTCCCACCCCTTTGGTCAATGGTTGGTGCTATAAAAAAAACTCTTCAAACATACATTTTTGGGCTTTATCCTACACATAGTATGAATGTTGAACGGATTCGATATCTCACATATTAAGAGAGTTATAGCAATATTTCACTTTTTCGAAAAAAAAAACCCATTTTCACCCCCTTCGACCGATTTAGCCCAGTAACGAATTCGACCGAGATTTTATAGGTATACGTATTCGGTAAAAAATTCAAAGTGATTGGTACAAAATTACGGCAGTTATCGTGTCCACAATAAACTGATATACATATACATACATAAATTATATATAAATTTTGAACTGAAGGTGGTTTTGGGGTCTGGGGGATGTGAAACGCGAAGATATGTCGAAATTTTCCGGAAGTCGAAACATGGTACCCATTGCAATAGTTAGCTTTCTAATGAAATCTACCTCTGGTTGGTTCCTCAGTTTAGGGGCTGCGACAACGCGGTCATCTAACCCCGTGTACTTTGGGTGAGTGTAGAATCTGTCTGATACACGGTGTGAATTGTAATGGCTGTATTAGTCTTAATTCATGTAAGTACTTCAGACGGTCAATTTCAAGCAGTAGTTCCTAATGTTGCTACCAGGTACTACCGTCAACGACACCTAGCTGTGAACTTGGCTACTAGATGCCACCCCAACCATCAACTCGCAACGAACGTTGGAACTTCCCCTCCAAAGGAAAGCATACTGAGGGATTCTAGTGCTCTTAGAAAATCCGACGACTTCGTCCGGCTTTGAAACCGCGACATTGGGCATAGACATTCAGCATGCTACCAGTTACGTCACCGAAGCCGCTTCCCACTTTGTCAGGCGGCTTCGGTGGCGTAGTCGGTAGCATGCTGAGCTTCTATGCCCAAGATACCGGGTTCAAACCCGGCCGAAGCCGTCGAATTTTTTAAGAGCGTTAAATATCCCTCAGTATGCCTTCCTTCAGAGGGGAAGTTAAGCCGGCGGTCCCATGTCATAGATTTATGGCATGTTAAAGATCCTTCCACTAATTGCACCTGTGTGAAGCTAAATTGGATAGGTTAAGAATGTATACAACGCTCTTAGGTTTCTATGTTCGTTGCCAAGAGCCGACTGCGGCGGCGTCTAGTAGCTCAGTTCTGAACTTGGCCTCGTAGTCGTTGACAGTGGCGCTAAGGCGGCAAAAGTAGGAAGTATCTGAAAAATTGTTAGTTGCAGTACTTAAATTAACAAACAGATAACACACACTAATACAGTCATCACAATTAACACCGGTTATCAGACAGATTCTACACACACCCAAAGTACACGGGGCTACATGACCGCGTTGTCGCAGCCCCTAAACTTAAGAACCAACCAACCAACCACTTAATCAGATGGAAATACTGAATCTGATCTCGTGCAAGTGCGTTGTCATGGCAACGTCTGATGGCCCATGCCTCATCAATTTAGTAGTGTTGCCATGGCAACCACTGATAGCTCTTGGCATTTTCTTATAATTCCGAAATCATTTTTCTCGTCCATTGGCGTAATGGTGGGTCATATCAAAAATTCTTTCAGACAAAAGTTTTAGGTAATTATTAGGGGAATATTGTCCATTTTGTACGGTTTTGATATTGTGCCTATTAAGAGAGATATGATTAATGTTTCCCGAAAAACCCACTTTTTTTCACCCCTTTGGTCAATGGTTGGTGCTATCAAAAAACTTATTTGACATAAATTTTTGGCACTTATCCGACACATATTATGAACTTTGAATGGATTCGATATTGCACGTATTAAGAGAGTTATAGCAAAATTTCACTTTTTCGAAAGAAGCCCCCCATTTTCACCCCCTTCGACCGATTTAGCCCAGTAACGAACTCGACCGAGATTTTATAGGTATTCATCTTCGGTAAAATATTCGAAGTAATTGGTGCAAAATTACGGCAGTTATCGTGTCCACAAGAAACTGATATACATATATATATATATATACATATATATATATATATATATATACATAAATTATATATAAACTTTTGAACTGACGGTGGTTTTGGGGTCTGGGGGATGTGAAACGCGAAGATATGTCGAAATTTTCCGGAAGTCGAAACATGGGACCCATTGCAATAGTTAGCTTTCTAATGAAATCTACCTAAAACCAGTGGAACACGAAAATTAGATCACGTGCATCGCACATTTATACATATATACAATTGAAAACAACACTGTCATTATTCGAGGGACCACATTTACTGATTATAAACGAAAAATAAAAAGTGTTCCATATCAAACGCGTGTTATTGAGTATTTTTACCCTACTTATCCAGACGACCGCAGCGCCCCAAGTGTTAGTTTGAGTTGCCAATACAGTCAAAAACAGTCGTCATGGAAACCACTAGCCTTGGCCTTCGTGAAAACTGATGTCTTTGGACGGTTTGTCTCTGCACGTTAGAGCCACCTGGTCGCAATCTGTGCAACTATCGCCATTACTTACACTCTGCCCGTGGCGAAGAGTTGTGTTTTATACCAAAGGTGGCAGTGATGTCGAATTCTACTGTTTGTCTCTGCACGTTAGAGCGTTTCAAAGTCCCGTATGCGTTCATATACCATTCATCCGATTGCCATGAAACTTGTGTGATATGTTGAGTGAGCTCCAGGGAAGGTGTTTGGCTTAGTAAATCCATTTTACAATAGATAGCGCACGAATAGATTCAACAAATGAGCGACGACGCGCGAAGCGTTTCAAAAAGGTCCCGTATGCGTTCAAATACCATTCGTCCGATAGCGATGAAACTTGGGTGAGATGTTGTGTACACTACAGGGAAGGCTTCTGGCTTAGTAAATCAATTTCACATTAGGTAGCGTTAGACTAGATTCAACAAATGAGTGACAACGCGCGAAGCGTTTCAACAAAATCCCGTATAAGTTTATATTCCATTCATAGATTGAGATGAAACTTTGATGAGTTGTTGCGTACACTTAAGTGAAGGCTTCTAACTTAGTAATCCATTTCACAGGAGGTTGCGCACGAGTAGATTCAACAAATGAGCAACGACGCGCGAACTTTTAATCAAAGTCCCGTATGCGTTCATATACCATTCATCCGATTGCAATGAAACTTGGGTGAGATGTTGTGTACACTTACGTGAGGGTTTCTAACTTAGTAAATCCATTTCATAGGAGGTTTCGCTCGAGTAGATTCAACAAATAAGCGACGACGCGCGAAGCGTTTCAATAAGGTCCCGTATGCGTTCAAATACCATTCGTCCGATTACGATGAAACTTGGGTGAGATGTTGTGTACACCCTACGGAAGGTTTCTGGCTTAGTAAATCCTTTTTACAATAGGTAGTCCACGAATAGATTCAACAAATGTGTGACGGCACGCGAATCATTTCAACAAAGTACCGTATGCGTCAATATACCATTTATCCGATTGCGATGAAACTTTGGTGAATTGTTGTGTACACTCCAGGAAACGTTTCTGTCTTAGTAAATCCAGTTTTTAATAAGTAGCGCGCGAGTAGATTCAACATATGAGTGACGGCGCGCGAATCGTTTCCGCAATGTCCCGTATGCGATCATATATCATTCATCCGATTGCGATCAAACCTTGGTGAATAATTGAGTACACGCCTGAGAAGGTTTCAGGCTTAGTAAATCTATTTTACAATAGGTAGAGCTTGAGTAGATTCAACAAATGAGTGACGGCACGCGAATCATTTAAAGAAAATCACTTATACGTTCATATGGCATTCATCCGATTCCGATGAAACTTTAATGAGTTGTTGTGTACACGCCAGGGAAGGTGTTCAACTTGGTAAATCCATTTTACAATATTGGTAGCGCACGAGTAGATGTAACAAATGAGTGACGACGCGCGAAGCGTTCCAACAAAATCCTGAATGCGTTCATATACTATTCATCGATTGCGATGAAACATTGATGAGTTGGTGTGCACACTTACGTGAAGCTTTCTAACTTAGTAAATCCATTTCGCAGTTGGAAGAGCGCGAGTAGATTCAACAAATGAGTGACAGCGCACGAATCATTTAAACCAAATCGAGTAGGCGTTAAATGCCATTTATCCGTTTGCGATGAAACTTTGGAGCGTTGTTGTGCACGCTCCAACGAATGTTTCTAAATTAGTTAAATCAATTCACGATAGTTTAGAGGCAGTTAACAGAAATTGAAGAAAATATTGTGTATCCAAAAGCACTTCAAGAAACAAAGTTACAACACTTTCTTTGACTGGCAGGACAACGTCTGCCGGGTCAGCTTGTTATATATAAACTTTTGAACTGACGTTGGTTTTGGGGTCTGGGGGATGTGAAACGCGAAGATATGTCAAAATTTTCCGGAAGTCGAAACATGGGACCCATTGCAATAGTTAGCTTTCTAATGAAATCTACCTAAAATGAGGTTTATTAAAATTTTTCGAATTTAACATGCAGAGATATGACAATAATTTACGTAATAGTAGACTGTAATTGACCTTGATATGGTGGTAAAGAGTCATCTCGATTTTTTGGAACAAAGGAGCTTTTTTATGTCGTGTGGCCTCCTGAGAGGCCGAGTGCAGGTCTTTCTATGCGACGCCCGTGGGCGACCTGCGGGTCGGGATGAGAGATGGAATGGATGAGGATGAATGAAACAGGGCAAGGATGTGGAAGGAATCGGCCGTGGCCTATCAGAAGGTACCGCCCCAGCATTTGCCTGGTATTGAAAATGGGAAACCACGGAAAACGATTTCAAGGACGGCTGACGGTGGGGCTCGAACCCACGCGTCTACCGAGTCAGCAGAGAGCTTGGTCCCATGACCTAATGCTGCGCTTTAGCCAGCTGAGCCAATGCTGTCGGTTAACAAAGGAGCTGATGACCAAGGTGTCTCTAGACCCTAAACATGGATCAACAAGAACGTGAGCTATGTGATTGTTCTGCACCAAAATATTTGGATTTTTGCCCTTATTTTTTCAGATTGACCCGACTAACGTAAGTTAAAAATTGTCACGTGAGGACTGGCGCCATGGGTAAATCTGACCCGACCGTAAGTAATATAGAAATAACTTGGGTGTTCAAGAAGAAATGGACATGTTTCTTTTGCAGGGTGAAGTTCAAGGCTAGGAAGGAAGCGACAGGAAATAAGGGCTGACCAAAACGAAAATATAGAACATTATTTAAGCCTCGGGTGAAAAATACCCATGCGCGTGTCCTCGCGGGTGAACATCCATGATGTGACCTTCTTACTCTCCAGGCAGATCCTATTCTAGGCCACAGGCGCCTCCTTTCCAATCCTAACCTTAGTAACAAGCAGACGTAACCACTATCACATCAATACCGGACAGACTCCACAATCACAAATAGGGGGATCTGATGACCACTATCTAAACACCCCTAAATGAAACAATAAAATCATAAACAAGATACGAATGTTTAAAACTTGCAAGAAGGACGTTGCTACACATACTTTATCAGTTGATTTTCCATCCACAGTCATAACGATTTGCCATTCAACTTGAGGAAACTAGAGATGAACAGCCTCGCCCATGTGGACTTCACCACAAACCTGCTGCATCATCCGAGATGGAACTGCTCTACGTGCTTCACGGACATTCCTCGACTGCGTCAAGGAAGAGTCGGAGCTCAGGTATGTACAGTAATCTGTTTTACCGACCTTCTTAGTAACTCTCTGATCCTGTAGGAGCTCAGGTATGTGCAGTAATCTGCTTTACCGACCTTCCTAGTAACTCTCTCATCCTGTAGGAGCTCAGGTATGTGCAGTAACCTGCTTTACCGACCTTCCTAGTAACTCTCTCATCCTGTAAGAGCTCAGGTATGTGCAGTAACCTGCTTTACTGACCTTCCTAGTAACACTCTCATCCTGTAGGAGCTCAGGTATGTGCAGTAACCAGCTTTACCGACCTTCCTAGTAACTCTCTCATCCTGTAGGAGCCCAGGTATGTGCAGTAATCTGCTTTACCGACCTTCTTAGTAACTCTCTCATCCTGTAGGAGCCCAGGTATGTGCAGTAATCTGCTTTACCGACCTTCTTAACAACTCGCTCATCCTGTAGGAGCTCAGGTATGTGCAGTAATCTGCTTTACCGACCTTCTTAGTAACACTCTCATCCTGTAGGAGCTCAGGTATGTGCAGTAACCTGCTTTACCGACCTTCCTAGTAACTCTCTCGTCCTGTAGGAGCCCAGGTATGTGCAGTAATCTGCTTTACCGACCTTCTTAGTAACTCTCTCATCCTGTAGGAGCCCAGGTATGTGCAGTAATCTGCATTACCGACCTTCCTAGTAACTCTCTCATCCTGTAGGAGCTCAGGTATGTGCAGTAATCTGCTTTACCGACCTTCCTAGTAACTCTCTCATCCTGTAGGAGCTCAGGTATGTGCAGTAACCAGCTTTACCGAACTTCCTAGTAACCACAGATTACCTACTAGTAACTCTCTCATCCTGTAGGAGCCCAGGTATGTGCAGTAATCTGCTTTACCGACCTTCTTAGTAACACTCTCATCCTGTAGGAGCCCAGGTATGTGCAGTAATCTGCTTTACCGACCTTCTTAACAACTCGCTCATCCTGTAGGAGCTCAGGTATGTGCAGTAACTAGCTTTACCGACCGTCCTAGTAACACTCTCATCCTGTAGGAGCCCATGTATGTGCAGTAACCTGCTTTACCGACCTTCCTAGTAACTCTCTCATCCTGTAGGAGCTCAGGTATGTGCAGTAATCTGCTTTAGCGACCTTCCTAGTAACTCTCTCATCCTGTAGGAGCTCAGGTATGTGCAGTAACCTGCTTTACCGACCTTCCTAGTAACTCTCTCATCCTGTAAGAGCTCAGGTATGTGCATTAACCTGCTTTACTGACCTTCCTAGTAACACTCTCATCCTGTAGGAGCTCAGGTATGTGCAGTAACCAGCTTTACCGACCTTCCTAGTAACTCTCTCATCCTGTAGGAGCCCAGGTATGTGCAGTAATCTGCTTTACCGAACTTCTTAGTAACTCTCTCATCCTGTGGGAGCCCAGGTATGTGCAGTAATCTGCTTTACCGACCTTCTTAACAACTCGCTCATCCTGTAGGAGCTCAGGTATGTGCAGTAACTAGCTTTACCGACCTTCCTAGTAACACTCTCATCCTGTAGGAGCTCAGGTATGTGCAGTAACCTGCTTTACTGACCTTCCTAGTAACTCTCTCATCCTGTAGGAGCTCAGGTATGTGCAGTAACCTGCTTTACTGACCTTCCTAGTAACTCTCTCATCCTGTAGGAGCCCATGTATGTGCAGTAACCTGTTTTACCGACCTTCCTAGTAACTCTCTCATCCTGTAGGAGCTCAGGTATGTGCAGTAACCTGCTTTACCGACCTTCCTAGTAACTCTCTCATCCTGTAGGAGCTCAGGTATGTGCAGTAATCTGCTTTACTGACCTTCTTAGTAACTCTCTCATCCTGTAGGAGCTCAGGTATGTCCAGCAACCCGATTTACTAACTTTAATAAAATAGTATAATCGAAATGTCCTTACTGCAGGGTTATGGAATTTGTTGACCAGAAAAGTTCATGAGTTGGCTGGTTCAAATGATTCGTTTTAACATACAATAACAAATAATATTTTAGTTTCTTGGTAATTTGTCAATCAGGTTTGATATATTTTTCACTTGCAGTATTTATCTGTGCATGTGCTCTTGTGCGCTGGAACACAAACAACATGGTGGATAAGACCCGAATAATGTAGTTTGAGTCCTAGTGATTGTATAATCAAACGGATATTTAGAAGACAATTCTACAATCTGAATTATGAGTAAGAAAACCATGCCGAAATCGAGAGAAAACTTGGTACAGTTCACGCCACAGTTTTCGGCCGGTCAGTCCCGGTTGCGCTGTCGTCCAGAGGACAGTCAGTGAGTCTCAGGCATGTGCATTTCAGTCATGTGTGGAAGGCAAAGCTGTCCCCAGTACAACTGCGCAGCCGGGGCTGACCTGCCAAAAAGTGTGGCGTGAACTGTGAAACCCGGGTTCCACTCCACCAAGTAGGCCTAGATGGAAATAAGATGGCTGTAGGTTACTTCATGTTTGCTCAGCCTGAAGCTTAGGCCTATTCATTTTGAAAGCAAATAATTTTATGATATTCGTACAGAGTGAGTGAGAAATATTTTTACAATCTTCAGGAGGTGATTCCTGGAAGGAAAAGGAACAAATATGTTCATATTAACATATGTCCGGAAATGCGTATTTAACAAAGTATATGGCAATGATGAAGCGCATCAGTGCCATGGCCCACTCCATCACCGGATTTAAACCGCCCTTGACTTTTAATTGTGTGGGTATCTGAACAGTATTGTGTACGCGGAGCCATTTCCAGTGGGTCACCACAGGCTGAAACACAGTGAAATTAAGAGTTTAGTGCTTTTCAGTCGGTCAACACGAATGTACCCAAAAGAGATGGGTTATACCCTAATCCTGAAATAAATTACATGAGATTAATAAAACACTAGGATGACCAGTTTCGATCGTCAAGCGATCATCATCAGATCCATTACACTTAGGCTACAAAATCCATAAGTTATGCACTTGTCCACTTCACAATAAAAAAATATCTTTTTATTTATACATTTTGATACATGTTTCGGCCCTGTGAGCCTTCTTCAGTCAAAATTAATAAAATTCTCCTAGATCATTCTAATGGTTGGTCTCTCATAAAAATTTTGTAAATCCATTTTTACATCGTCAAGATGATTAAAATACATGAATATAAAATGCTTAAAGAAATTAAAAGATTTAAAAATGTACAAAATTTTGAAACGTGGGCTCCCTTCTTGTTAATCCATAATTAAAACGAGGGACCCCATTGTACGAGCATCTTGAAAAAGGAATGTGTTTAAATCTGTCATGAAGAAATAGGAATCGGACGTTGTTTATTTAGAGCTTTGCCTAAATGTTTTCAACAACCGCAGTTTGGAAACCATAAACTGTCACCTCCAGTTTTCAAGTCAACCTGTGATTAAAGGTGAACAACAAGACGGGCACATTTGTAGCAGCTCTTTCAAGTTGTGAGGAAAGTTAAGATTGGACGGAAGGGGGATTTGTGTTTCATGCACCTCGCCATTCTTAAATTACGTCTGACAAGAATTTGTTGCACGTGCATCTCCATGATAATATAATTAATAGTCCAGTCAGTGATTTTAACCCATCATGCCGAGACGTAAAACGGATATTGGTCGTTGTTCATTGACACTGGAGGAAAAGCGCTTATCACGTAATGCATTCATAACTGTTCCCGGGCGAAGCCGGGTCGGGTTGCTAGTAAATATCAATTGGAGCCAATGGCCATAGCAGGGTGTTTTAATTGAACGCCCGTAGGCTTCCAGAAAGTTCAATATCAAGTAGTTCCAACTTTGGCTACCAGATGCCACTGCCACTGACAACTAGCGGTGAACGTTGGAATTTGATAGAGCGTCTTTAACCAAATATAACCTACAAATTTCGCTACATACTACCAATAGAAGAACGAAAACTCTGATAGACTATGTATTAGTCGAAAAAGGACATCGCAAAGAGCTAATGGTTGTCACAGCCATGCCAGAGGAAGCCTTTGGAGGAGACCATAGGGCAGTGGTAGCAAAATTAAAAGTAGGAAAAATCATGAGATTTCCAGAAAAAATGGAAAGAAAGATTAAGGTCTGGAGACTAAAGGAAAAGGAGGTTGCAGAAGAGTTTAAGAGAGAATTGCAAGAACAGATACCAAGGACGGATATTACCCATATGGAACAAGAATGGGAAAAGTTTAAGAGTGCATTTGTAAACAGTGCAGAGAAAACATGTGGTAGAACATCAGGAAAAGTACGGGAAAAGGCGACAAAATGGTGGGATGATAGAGTGAGAGAAAAGATAAGAGAGAAGAAGAAAGCTTCGAAGGAATGGAAAACAAAAAAGACTGAAGAAAGTAGAGTAAAATATATAGAAGCAAACAGAGATTGCAAGAAAGTAATTGCAGAGAAAAAGAAGAAAAGCTGGGAAGAATTCACTCAGGAAATAAGGGAGGATTTACATTGTGGAAAGAAATTGCTGTTTGGAATTATAAAAAGCAGAAGGAATGAAAAGGTGAACACTGGGTTCGTGAAAAACAAAGAAAGGTGAAATATTGACAAAACCAGAAGAGATAACGGACAGATGGAAATAATACTTCAGCGAGATGTTGAAGGTGAGAAGCCACGCATGCGGAGAAGTTACGCAAACAGCCAAAACGGTGGAGGAAGAAATAGAAGAAGAACCAGACATTACTATGGCAGAAGGGGAATGGGCAGTTAGAAGATGAAGATGGGGAAAGCTGTAGGAATAGACGAAGTGGCAGTAGAAATGATCAAGGCGGCAGGACCAGTGGGACTTCAGTGGACATACAGACTTCTCAGGAGTGTGTGGAGAGAGAAGCCTGGAAAAAGGGAATAATATTGCCAATATTCAAGAAAGGAGACAGGAAGGTGTGTGGTAACTACCGAGGAATCACCATCATCTCGCATGTTGCCAAAGTAATGGAAAGAATCCTAGAAAAAAGAATTAGGGTAAAGGTAGAAAGCCAAATAGAGGAGAAGCAGTTTGGATTTAGAGGGGGCAGGTCAACAGTGGAACATATTTTCATTCTGAGACAGAACATTGAAAAGAGTTGGGAATATGGGAAGGATATGGTAATGACTTTTATTGATCTAGAAAAGGCTTATGATAGCATCCCTAGAACAAAAGTTTGGGAAAGCTTAACAAATAGGGGGATAGGCAAGGAACTGAGAGACATGATAGAAGGAATGTGCATGGAGTGCTACAGTAGTGTGAAGACTAGAGTCGGGACATCGGAATGGTTTAAAATTGACACTGGACTAAAGCAAGGAAGTGTGTTGTCACCATTATTGTTCGTAATGGTGATGGATGACATCATGAAGGCAGCAATGAAAGAATATAGTAGGGCAAAGATGAAGGTAATGTTGTTTGCAGACGACGTTGTGATCTGGGGCGAGGATGAGATGGAGGTACAAGAACAGTTAGACGTAATAAATGAAAAGATTGAGCAATGGGGATTGAAGATAAGTGTGGAGAAGAGTAAAACAGTGGTGATGAGTAGAGATAAGAAAGAAGGAAAAGGAGTAATCAAAGTAGGAGATAAGGAATTGGAAGTGGTGAAGCACTTCAAATACTTGGGAAGCGAACTGACTGAAGATGGAAGAAAAGATTTGGAAATTAGCAGAAGAATACAACTCGGGAGAGCTTTCTACCAACAGGTACGGGGACTAGTATGGAACAAGGATATACCAATTAAGGCTAAAGAAGTTATGTACAACGCATATTATGTTCCTATAATTACATATGCAGCAGAAACTTGGACAATGACTAAGAGGGATGAGAGCAGAGTACAAGCAGCAGAAATGAGATTCCTGAGAAGTATGGTCCAGAAAACGAGGAGGGACAGAGTGAGAAATGAAGATATACGGAAAGAACTGGGAGTACAGAAACTAAATGACAAACTGGAGCAAAACAGATTGAGATGGTTTGGACATGTCAAACGGATGAATGAAGAAAGGCTACCAAGTCGAGCACTGGAACGACGGATGACAGGGAAGAGAGGACGAGGAAGACCCAAGAATGCGTTGGATGGACTCGGTGGAGAATAGTATTAGAAAACGGAACCTGGATTGGAACACTGTGTCGGAAGAGGAATGGTGGAACGACAGAACAAAATTGAGAGGAACCATACTTGTCCCCACCCAGTGTCAACTGGAAAAGGGGAAATGAAAATGATGATGATGATGATGATGACTACCAATTGTGGTGGTAGGTTCTTTTACATGCCATAAATTTATGGCATGGGCCCGCCGGCTTTACTTCCCCTCCGAAGGAAGCATTTTAATGCTCTTAAAAATCGGACGACTTCAGACGGATTTGAACCAGTGATATTGGGCATAGCAATTCAGCATGCTACCAGCTACGCCACCGAAGCTATCCAGGCCACTGTCCTTGGAGTAAAACTGAGACTTGTTCTCGTACTAACGCGCCAAAAGCGAAAGAATTCAAAAATAATCGCCACTGAATTGGAAAAAGCAGCGAATCAATGCGGTTCTCATCAGTTGAAGGTTTATGATGAACTATTCATTCAGGAGTTTTAGGTAAAACCCAGACTTGGATAAAGGGAAAGTTTAAAAAGTACTTTATGTTCGATGTTCGATGTTCGGTCCCTTAAAACATGTCAGAAAACTGTACTATAATGAGGCTCATTATAACACTATTTTTTTTTCATTATGAAACAGTTTCTCCCACCAATCAGAGCTCAAGAAACAGTTGTTCGACCAATTAGATAAGGTTAGCATCGCACCTGCGCTCAGTTCCATGGCCTTCTAATTTAAATTTCACTGCGTATCCTAGTGTCATAGTAGGGTAATCGAGCAGGCCATGGTCAAATACAAGGCATTCTCTGCGTCTCATGCGCTCTGTTCAGTACATAAACCTGCCGAAATCTCGACAGATATTTATGAATATTTATGTTCTAACATAAAATAGTTATAATAATTATCGTCGAACATAAACAGTCGTAAGCAACTCGCCGATAATGGTGATTAAGACACTCGTTTGGAATTTATAAAACTCGCATACGCCTGTTTTATAAACATACTCGTGTCTTAATTATTGCCATTATAGGCTCGTTGCATAATGTACTATAAGGCTACTGTGTACTCTTGAGCATGTGACTTGTGTGCATTATCAGGCATCTTTAAACTAAGATTTTTCTCATTTTGTGGTAAGGATATTGCAGAGTCTTGTAACGTGCAAACAGTAACTTATCCTGAACTGTATGATAACCAAGTGAGGTTAGGAAATCTGGAAAATCAAGACAAATTATAACGATAGAAAATTCAAGAAAAAAAAGTAACATTGGTTTATTCAGGAACACTTTATCAGTTGTTTTCAACGAAGTGGTCTCTAAGTATTTTCACAACCTGAGAATAGCTAACTTCAGTTGTTAGTTGTTCCCGTAGTGGGTTTCATATCATCTTTCATCTTCAATATCACCAAACCATAAGGGGCCGATAACCTCGATGTTAGGTCCCTTAAAACAACAATTACCACCATGATTGTTGTTGTTTGAGTCTTTTTTTGGCTGGTTTGATGTAGCCCTCCATACCTCCCTGTCCTGTGCTAATCGTTTCATCTCTGCATAGTTACCCCACCCTACATCCGAGGCAATTTGTTTAACATATTCTAACCCTGGTCTACCGCTACAGTTCTTGTCCTCGACCCTTCCTTCCATAACTAAGCATGCTATTCAGGGGTGTCTTAGTCAGTGTCCTACCAACCTATCTCTTCTCTCCATTAGCAGTCGCCAGACACACCTTTCCTCGCCCTCTTGTCTTAATACCTCTACCTATGTGATCTTCATCATTCTCCTGTAACACCACATTTCAAACGCTTCAATTCTTCTCTTTTCAGCTGCACCAATAGTCCAAGTTTCACTTCCATATAGTGCCACGCTCCAGACAAGGGCATTCAAAAATGACTTCCTAATACCTAAATCTATATTCGATATCAACCTACTTTTTATATCCTCCTTGCTTCGTCCATTACTGGTTATTTGGCTTCCTAAGTAACAGAAGTCTCCTACTTCCTTTAGCTTTTCAGATGTCAATTTGATGTCCATAGAGGTTTGTGATTTATTTCGCCTGCATTCCAATATTTTTGTTTTACATATATTAATTCTTTCCTCAAGACGGACCCTCAATCCATAATGAAACCCACGAATTAGTACTGAAGCTGCATTTATCTGTATTCGGTTTCAATTTCCTCGATTGGCACCAGTCCGACTTGCTGCAGTTTGTAATACACCTCTTCTAATAACTTTCTCCATTCCTTCTAATATTTTACAAATGTCTCATCGATCATTAAGTCTTGTCTAGATTCCTCTCCAGCAGACTGCACAATTTCCTATTACTCATCTTGAATTGCCCTTTGCTTCATTTCCTTCGGCTCTACATTTCCGTTCCGCGATTCCCCTCCGTAGCTCGGCATATCCGCCTCTCTCCACAAGTCATTTCCTTGTCCTATTAGTGACACAAATGTCGCACAATGAAGACCAATTACGATAGCGAGTTCTTCTGGAATATTAGTTACGGTTCATTGGTTTCTTCAATACGCGGTAGAGGGTCTAGGTGCACAAATATATCTGTGTTATTATTATTATTCACTTTCTTCGTTATGCCCATTGATAGCGCGTGTTGGAACTTGTTAGATGGCTTGATGGCTTTTGCCTTCTTCTTCTTCTTCTTCTTCTTCTTCTTCTACTTCTTCTTATTCTTAATCTTATTCTTCTCCTCCTCTTTCTCCTCCTTCTCTTCCTTCTTCTCATCCTTATTTTTCTCCTCCTTCTCCTCCTTCTCCATTTTCTTCTTCTTCGTCTCCTCCTTCTTCTTCTTCTCCTTCTTCTTCTCCTTATTCTCCTTATTCTCCTTCTCCTTCTTCTTCTTCTCCTTCTGCTTCTTCTCCTTTCCTTCTTCTTATCCTCCTTCTCCCTCTCTTTCTTCGCCTTCTTCTTCTTCTCCGTCTCCTTCTTCGCCTTTTTCTTCTCCTTCTCCTCCTTCATCTCCTTCTTCTCGCTCTTCTCCTTCTTCTTCTCCTTCTTCTCCTTCTCCTTCTGCTTCTTCTCCTTATCCTTCTTCTTCTCCTCCTCCTCCTTCCTCACCTTCTTCTTCTTCTTCTCCTCCTCCTTCATCTCCTTCTTCTCGTTCTTCTCCTTCTTCTTCTCCTTCTTCTTCTTCTTCTCCTCCTTCATCTCCTTCTTCTCGCTCTTCTCCTTCTTCTTCTCCTTCTTCTTCTCCTCCTTCTTCTCCTTGTTCTTCTTCTCCTCCTTCATCTCCTTCTTCTCGTTCTTCTCCTTCTTCTTCTCCTTCTTCTTCTTCTTCTTCTCCTCCTTCATCTCCTTCTTCTCGCTCTTCTCCTTCTTCTTCTCCTTCTTCTTCTCCTCCTTCTTCTCCTTGTTCTTCTTCTCCTTCTGCTTCTTCTCCTTATCCTTCTTCTTCTCCTTCTCCTCCTCCTTCCTCTCCTTCTTCTTCTTCTTCTCCTCCTTCTCCTCCTTCATCTCCTTCTTCTCGTTCTTCTCCTTCTTCTCCTTATTCTCCTTATTCTTCCCCTTTCCTTCTTCGCCTTCTTCTTCTCCTCCTCCTTCTTCTTCTCCTTCTCCTCCTCCTTCCTCTCCTTCTCCTTCTTCTCCTCACAAAATCTCTTCATGAAATCACTGTGTTGCTTCTTGAGTTCTTTTGTTTTAATTATATTGAGTAATCCTTTTGTTAGTCTATTGTTGTCCATCCTAAATAAGTAACCAAAATATTCCAACCGTCTCCCGCGTACGTGTTTGTGAAACTGGTTCGTCTCTTGATCCAAATTCCATTTTCTGGTGAAGGGCCAAATATTTTTCATTCTTGCTTTTCAATGTCCACAATTTTTGAATGGCCTCCTAAAGTTATGGTTTCTGTAATAATGTTATTATTATTATTAATATCATTAACATTATCTTTAATTTCTCATAAATACTGTGATCAAAAAAATAGCCTAACAATATGACACGTAACCAGCAACACTGCCTTATGTATTCTGGCAATCTGATGTTTCATTGGCAGTTCCTCCAAAGCCATTAACAACGTCTTTGGAACAACTACTGTGGAAGAGATCACCACTGGAAGAAATCTCACGAGTTGCGCATTGACTTTTCGAGCTGCGAAATGACTTTTTGAGCTGCGCAGATTTGTTTTTGAGCTGCGCAGATTAGTTTTTGAGCTGCGCATTGACTTTTGAGCTGCGCAGATTAGTTTCTTGAGTTGCGCATTGACTTTTCGAGCTGCGAATTGACTTTTGAGCTACGCAGATTAGTTTTTGAGCTGCGCATTGACTTTTGAGCTGCGCAGATTAGTTTTTGAGCTGCGCATTGACTTTTGAGCTGCGCAGATTAGTTTCTTGAGTTGCGCATTGACTTTTCGAGTTGCGCATTGACTTTTCGAGCTGCGAATTGACTTTTTGAGCTACGCAGATTAGTTTTTGAGCTGCGCAGATTAGATTAGATTAGGTTACCTTCCTTGTTTGCAAGATGTGAAGCTACAAGCGTAAATGAAGTACAGAATGTTCTACGCATTGAATCCTTAATCTGAAGTTACTGTCAGGTATCGTAGACATTTATGCACTTGTTATCAATAATTAACGTATAATGAAACGGTGGTTTTGGTGGCGTAGTTCGTAGTATGCTGAGCTTCTATGCCCAAGATCGCGGGTTCAAACCCGGCCGAGGTCATTGGATTTTTAAGAGCGTTAAAAATCCCTCAGTATGCCAGATGCTTTTTTCTGACACCAACCTCATGGGAGGAGTTAATGAAAGATAAAATGAATGAAGTTGAATGAAACTGGAGAGGAAGTAAAGTAATGCCCATGTCATAGATCTATGACATGTAAAAGAACCTTCTACTGACTACAATTGTGTAAAGCAAAATTTGTAGGTTGGATTTGATTAACCCTCTATTAAGTTCCAACGTTCGCCGACAGGTGCCGGTTGCGGTGGCATCTATTAGCCAAGTTCACAGCTAGGTGTTGTTGACGGTAGCATTTGGTAGCAATGTAGAAACTACTTGAAATTGATCGTCTGCAATCTTGACCTGATTTACAGATAGCACACACTAATACAGCCATCACAATTAACACTGGTTATCAGACAGATTCTACACACACCCAAAGTACACGGGGCTACATGACCGCGTTGTCGCAATCCCTAAGCTAAGAATTCATCCATCTGACGAAACTTCTGCCAACATATACGGTATAATTCGGTATATATTATTTTTGATAATATTAACAACGTTAGTAGTGGTTTTGTGAGAGTTCTAAATCCACCGCCACCGCCACCGCTGGAATACTAAAATGGCAATATCTCGCGAACCAATCAGGCTAGAGACTTGTACGAGGTGTCAAATTACTCAGGCGAACACTCCCTTTCCATTGGACAACATATTTCAACCCCAAAAATAAAACCTACCCCTACTAGAGGGTGAAATTGAATTTTTTAGAGAATCTCTCTTTCCAATTGCAACATGTGAGAGTTTGAATGCCGATATGGAATGTAACGTTGTTCTGCAAACCAATAATCAAAGAGGGGCATGTTAGGCCTTGAGGTGAGAGCCCCTGTTATTGTTGACGAGCCCCCTGCTGTCGGACCCCTGTTGATGGGTTATTGTTGACAGGTCCTTGTGGACGAGTCCTTGTGGACAAGCCCTTGCGGACAGGTCCTTGTGGACAAGTCCTTGTGGACAGGTCATTGTGGACAGGTCCTTGTGGTCGAGTCCTTGTGGACGAGTCCTTGTCCCTTTGGACTGATCCCTTTGGCCTGGTTCCTACGGACTAGCCCATGAATTTATTTAAATTATGTCAAAGGGCCTAACTACATTTGTGTGTGTTGAATTGACGTTGTTCACTAATCCCCCCACTACTAAAATGTAATAACGATATGAAAGGAAAGTGATGAAATACATGTGAACACGTGTGAGATGTCATTATTAGCATTCTCCTTGTGAAACAAGTCACATCCTGTTTTGATTCATACGTGAGAAAATGCGAGTTCATGTGTAATATGATCTAACACACAGGTGTTCACATGTGCACGTGCACGATAAGAGCTAACAAGTCACAACCTGTTTTGGCAGTGGTGGGAATAAGGCTAGAGACATGTACGAGTAGTCAAATTACTCCGGCAGACAACCCCTTTCCTATGGATAACTTATTTCCACTCAAAAATAAAATCTACCCCTACTAGGGGGTGAAATAATAATTTTTAGGTAAAAGTCGCTTTCCATGTGCAACATGTGGGAGTTTATATGCCAATATGAAATTAAACTCGTTCCACATAAAGTGCATGCATACAACTGAATGCCGCTATGATTTATCATTTTTGTTTTTTGTTTTACGAATGCGCAATTGAGGTTTTTGTAAGAGGGCGGGCTTTTTGAATAATGATTTATAGATACGTTTTTTTTACAAATTAACCAAAGATCCAAAAACTAATAGGTCATCGGCTTTTTAATATCTTATGAACTAAGAAAGCTAGGAACTTGTATGAGGGGTCGTTGGACTTGTGGTGACGCCCTGTTTTTGAATGTATTATTCATTTTTTGTCAAAAGGGCCTAACTGCACTTTCGTTAATATCTCGCTAACTAATAATCACAGAGGGTCGAGTGAGGTGTCATAGGACTTAAAATGGCCAACCCCTCCCCATGACCAATGAATTTACCACAAAAAAAACAGCAAGGTCATTAACCTAAGATTGTATCAACTAATAATCAGAGAGGGACAAGTGAGGTGTCACAAGACTCAGGATGGCCAACCCTTTTCCATGACCAACGAGTTTACCCAAAATACCCAAAACAGCAAGGTCATTGACCTAAGATTTTATAAACTTATCAGTAGAGAGGGTCAAGTGAGGTGTCATAGGACTACGAATGGTTAACCCTTTCCCATGACCAATGAATTTACCTCAAAAATTCAAAACAGCAAGGTCATTGACCTGAGATTTTATAAACTAATAATCGGATATCAACATGTGAGGTGTCATAGGACTTAGAATGGTCAACCCTTTCCCATGGCTAATGAATTTACCCAAAAATACCCAATACATCAAGGTCATCGACCTGAGATTTTATAAACTTATAATCGGATATGGACATGTGAAATGTTTACAGTGAGTGATGAAACATAGCTAGGTAGTGAAAGAATTATTGTAGGCTACATGTATGGTGACTGACAAATCTTTCACCATTGGAACTTGTTTTCAGATCAAACTGCAGTACAGAGAGAGTATAGGTTGTAGGTATGGGATAATAAATGACAAATGGTGTATACAAAATCTGATTAATCGATTCAAGAAATAAGAGTAGACAATCTTTAATTGATTGGTTAAATAGGATAGCTAAAATCCAAAATGGTGACTACATTGAACTAAACTGAACCAAGCTGAATCAAATCCAACCAAACCGAACCAAACTTAATCAAGAACAAGCCAATGGTTTAAGTGTAAAACTTGTGGTTGAATGTGGGCATTGGTAATGTCAGAAAGGAAAGGGATAACGCTCTACCTATACAGGGTAAGGTAAAGCTAGTGCATGATGCTAATGCACACACACACAAGTACATGAACCACACACAACCATCCTATGCAGTTATTATGGGTTGACTGTTAAAACTTGCTCAGTGGTTACTGGGACAAGATGGTCGCTACACACAACAAGCTTTAAATACCTGAGGCTAATAATCTATACACACACTCACACACACACTTGTTCTAAACTAAACTGTCTTGCTGGCAGAGCTCACACAGTAGGTAAATGACAGAAATGCTTGGCTAACAGAAATACAATCATTTTCGGTTGTCTAATGTTACCAGCTAAACATTACGTGCTATAGTGGTGAGCACATTTGCCTCTTTCACTGGAGATCTTAACTCGATTTCTAGCTCTAAGGCCTAGAACGAATCAAACTAAGAAAAAAGGGTATGGTGACGCAGTGGTTAAACTGTTAGCCTTTCACTAAGGTAGACTAGGGTTTGATTTTTGGTTAATATGCATGTCATAAACAATCAAATAAAAGCAGAGATAATGTTTAAAACTGATTACACTTGTCTCTTTTCAAATTATTACTTAGATTACAAATACAAACGTGGACTGGGTTTGACATACAGTTAATGCTTCCTATCACATACCAGACTGCAAGAAAGCCAAACAAGCAAAAGCAGTGGTAAAATCGCTATGTGTAGAGAAATACCTAACGGTTTTTATGAACTGGCAAAGGTATGTCGCATAAACAGTGCAGGATACAATCCAGCAACCATAATTTTTATCTCGTGGACAAGAGAAAACATATATATAGAGAGAGATATATAGAAAGCTTGTGTGTGTGTGTGTGTGTGTGTGTGTGTGTGTGTGTGTGTGTGTGTGTGTGTGTGTGTGTGTAGCATTGGTTGTTTGACCAGAGAAAATACGGTGAGGTAGGGTGGGGAGAGGGAGTATTAGCACTTATATATGAATGGAAAATAGATTTTTTTCAATCGTTTTGTTTTTCAAATGTAGTGGTAGATAGTCGTTTTTTGTAAAACATTCTTACTTGCAGTAGTAATAAGCCTCTATGGTTCCGCTAACACATAGATAGACTGTATTATTGCCATGGTCAAGCACTCACATTAAGATCATTTACAAAATCTTAAAATGAAAAATAAAAATCTTGTTTTGGAAATATCGTTTTTCAACATACACACAAAATAAATATATAAAAAAATTGTAAACAGAAAATTGGAAAATCCATGTTTCCATATAGACAAAATTTAAAAACCTTAAACGGACATTTAAGAAAATATATGCAAATGGGAAATTGACAAATGTGTAAATATGAAAATGGAAAAATCCATGTTTCCATATCATGAAATTGAAAATCATCAAACTGTCATTTTAAAAAATGCAAATGGAAAATTGACAAATTGCAATGTGTGAAATGTGAAATTGAACAAATGGCTATCATTATAAAAAAAAAGAACATGGTGCTCTATGGTTGAGGTGTGAATCAAACCCTCTCTACTTATTTGGACCACTCGAGACTGAGTAGACTAGTTTTAGTTGTCATACCACTTTTAAAAGTTTTTGTTAAATCTAGGAATTGAACCCAAGAGCTTGTAGGGGGGATCCGAGGTTATAATATGTTAAACAGATAGCCTTGAATGTAGGGTGTGGTAGTTATATAGAGATGAGACGTTTCGCTCGGGGCAGGGAGGCATGGAGATCTGCATCAAACCAGTCAAAAGACTGACGACTCAAACAACAACATGTAGAGCTCACCAAAATAATGTTGTGTAACGGTAAATGTTAGTCAACGAACAGTAATGCATTACTAAAACCCATGACACGATACCTAAGAGCTTTTCTAAAATTATTTTAAAATGCCTTTAACCCTATATTAAACACCCAGTTCACAAGACTCATAACTGTAATGTTATGGTCAAACAAAACAAAATCTATATTTCAAAACAAACAAGTGGTTTAGTCAATGTATACTGGAAAAAGTTTTATAAACACTCAAGTCCACAAAAATAATTAAATTAGTAACTGTCAGGTTGACCGAGTGGTTATGGTGTTTGACTTAAGTTCAAATTTTCTGTACAAGAAAGCAAGGGTTCGAATACCTTACCTGATATAACTATTGCCTCAACATGACTTGACCACACTGGATCATTGTGTACTCGGTACACAAACCATAGATAGAGTGTATTGTTTAAGGTCACTCTCTTTGCGAACATAGTCAGAGACTGTTGATGGTTAACAATTGCATTAATAGTGGGACATAGGGATAGCAATTAAGAAAAACAGACAATACCCATACACTTTTTTTTAAATTATTTAATGTAAGTACTTGTACAATAGTTATATACAAACTACAACTCTCTTTTGTCTATTACTATCTAGTCCTTTTCGATCCACTTGCATAACAAGGCAGATGACTTTGTAGTTCAGCCCCTTAAAACAACAACAACACTACCTCTTGCATAGTCTGTGATGTTGATGACTCGTGAGGCGTGGAAGATGGATACAACATAACTTTTACAACAGGGGTTAAACGTTGCTCAACAATCAATGCACTATTTTGAGTAGCAACATCTTTCTCTTGTACTAACATATTAGCATTCTGATAATTTTTAGCCAACACCATCAGTGTTTTGTCTGGAGCACTACATTGATGATCACTCACACTTAAAACCACACCATTTCTACTTTTCATATTGCCTCGACATCTTGTTGACCTCTGTTTTGAGCATCGCCAGAATATTATTCCTTTTACATTTTGTCGTCTATAGTTATAAGAGTAGCCTTTATAGAGTACACGTTGTTTACCTCGGTTAGTTGTAGTAAGTTCCATAGTAGTAACTAACCTGTTAGTATGATTTGCACACTACAAAGGTTATCTCTGTTCTGGTAATAGAATTATTTAGCGTTGGCTTTTATATTTAATATGTACAATTAAAAGTGATAGAAAAGTGGTAGAAACGTGGTAGCAAAGTGGTAGACAAGTGGTAGACAATTGGTAACATAGTGGTAGAAAAGTGGTAGCAAAGTTGTAGCAAAGTGGTAGAAAAGTGGTAGAAAAGTGGTAGAAAAGTAGTAGAAAAGTGGTAGCAAAGTGGTAGAAAAGTGGTAGCAAAGTGGTAGCAAAGTAGTAGAAAAGTGGTAGCAAACTAGAAAAGTGGTAGAAAAGTGGTAGAAAAGTAGTAGAAAAGTGGTAGCAAAGTGGTAGAAAAGTGGTAGCAAACTAGAAAAGTGGTAGCAAAGTGGTAGAAAATATTACATGTATTGTTAAGAAATAGTTTAAGCGGTTACATGGATTCATTACACTATAATTTTAGCATCACGAAGCTCATTTTCTATATCCAAAAGTTCTTCCTCATATTTAGTATGACCAGCCTGTTTACAGGTATGCAAGTACTGAAGCCGCTGGATTAGCTTATTGGGATTGTTCCAGTAAACAAATTTAACAAATGATTTTTTTTGGGTGTAAACCATTATCATCCTCCTCATCATCATCATCATCATAATCATCATCATCATCATGGTTATCATCATCAATATAATTATCATCAATATAATCATCATCACTATTACTATCTAATCCTTTTTGTTCATCTTGCAATGCAACAACCTTTGGCATAGTTTGTGTTGTCTTTGATAGTGTTAGAGGTTTCTTAGACGTTAACGACTGTCCTAACATGTCCTTTTCAGGAGATAATAAATGCTCTTTAACAAACAAAGCACTATCTTGAGCCACACTATTTTTTTCTTGGTCTTGCTTTTTTACCTTGGTTAGAGTATTTTGTCCATTTAAATGAGTATTATTTTGAGATTTACAATGATGATCGATTGAAATAAGTATGTTGGAGCCTTTTGTTTTAATCATTCCTCGACACTTTTTAGATCGTTGTTTCGAACAGCACCAAATAACAGTTCCATTTTTATTAGTTCGTTTTACAATATATGCATATCCTTTATAGTAAACACATGGCTTACCATAGCTAGTCGTTGATACTTCCATGTCGACTGTTGAGCATAAACTAACCTCTAGTAAAGTTAACTCGATAATAAAAATGATAGTTTGTAGTATGTGCAGTTTAAAGTAAGAGCAAAAGTGAGAGTCAAATGGTAGAAAAGTGTTAACAAAGTGGTGGAAGAGTGGTAGCAGTTTATAGTAGTCATGATCTTTTTTACCAGAATGTGATTGGAGTAAATGTAATTTCTAAACCTTAGCAGTGAGTAGTCAGTTAGTCTTGGTTCAGACAAGCGTAAACAGTTCTCCAATGAATCAGAGATCAAGATTTTCATTATGAAACAGTTGTGTGTAACCAATTAGGTATCGGTACTTGATAGCTTCACACATGAACAAAAATTCCAACATATCTGACATCAGATTTTCATTATGAAACAGTTGTGTGTAACCAATTAGGTATCGGTACTTGATAGCTTCACACATGAACACAAATTCCAACATATCTGACATGAAATACATGATTTGAAAGTTGACAAAGAATATCCAATCAACCATTGTAGTTGCAATGTCAAACACAAAGACAAAATCAGCATGAACTTTTAAGTTACCGGAAAATTCTATGAAATAGACTATGCATGAAATTTGGAAATACACATTAGAAGTTTGCAACACCATCCTTCTAGCCTATATAAATTATCGACATGGAAAGTGTGCACTGCCCCTAACATTAAACCAATTTATCAATAACGCAAGTCAACAATCAAAACATTTTGTCTTGAGTCTATCATTTAATGCATATATTCTGTCTACATTGAACAGTTACAAAAAACGCCATTCATAATTAATTAAGTTTGCTTTAATTCGTTATGTAATGATAAATACATATTTAAAGTTTTGGCTGACTGTTCAGAGTGAATCGGCTTTGAACACATAAGAGAGGGAATATTTTAAGACTTAACCTCTGCTCACCTAACATAACCTAAATTTACCTAACCTAACCTTGTCATATAGGTAAGAAACGGGTCAAGCTATGCTTTCGACTACCGAGTTTCAGCTACTTTTCAAGGTTACTCTCCCGAACATTGCCGGAGACTGCTGATAAACACCTATGTTCCCACGGCGGCGGCGCGCAACGACTTACATGATGCGCTTCCCCCTTTTCATTGATCCCTGTTGATTTGTCCCTTTGGACTGGTCCCTGTTGACTAGCCCCTTTGGAAGGGCCCTTTTTGAATGGAGTCATTCTTGACGGGTCCCTGTGGACAGGTCCTTTTGGCTGATCCCTTTTGGAACGGTCCCTTTGGACTGGTACCTATGGACTGGCCCATGCAATTATCCAAATTATGTCAAAGGGTCCGGTCCAAAGGGATCAGCCAAAAGGACCTGTCCACAGGGACCCGTCAAGAATGACTCCATTCAAAAAGGGCCCTTCCAAAGGGGCTAGTCAACAGGGACCTGTCCAAAGGGACAAATCAACAGGGATCAATGAAAAGGGGGAAGCGCATCATGTAAGTCGTTGCGCGCCGCCGCCGTGGGAACATAGGTGTTTATCAGCAGTCTCCGGCAATGTTCGGGAGAGTAACCTTGAAAAGTAGCTGAAACTCGGTAGTCGAAAGCATAGCTTGACCCGTTTCTTACCTATATGACAAGGTTAGGTTAGGTAAATTTAGGTTATGTTAGGTGAGCAGAGGTTAAGTCTTAAAATATTCCCTCTCTTATGTGTTCAAAGCCGATTCACTCTGAACAGTCAGCCAAAACTTTAAATATGTATTTATCATTACATAACGAATTAAAGCAAACTTAATTAATTATGAATGGCGTTTTTTGTAACTGTTCAATGTAGACAGAATATATGCATTAAATGATAGACTCAAGACAAAATGTTTTGATTGTTGACTTGCGTTATTGATAAATTGGTTTAATGTTAGGGGCAGTGCACACTTTCCATGTCGATAATTTATATAGGCTAGAAGGATGGTGTTGCAAACTTCTAATGTGTATTTCCAAATTTCATGCATAGTCTATTTCATAGAATTTTCCGGTAACTTAAAAGTTCATGCTGATTTTGTCTTTGTGTTTGACATTGCAACTACAATGGTTGATTGGATATTCTTTGTCAACTTTCAAATCATGTATTTCATGTCAGATATGTTGGAATTTGTGTTCATGTGTGAAGCTATCAAGTACCGATACCTAATTGGTTACACACAACTGTTTCATAATGAAAATCTGATGTCAGATATGTTGGAATTTTTGTTCATGTGTGAAGCTATCAAGTACCGATACCTAATTGGTTACACACAACTGTTTCATAATGAAAATCTTGATCTCTGATTCATTGGAGAACTGTTTACGCTTGTCTGAACCAAGACTAACTGACTACTCACTGCTAAGGTTTAGAAATTACATTTACTCAAATCACATTCTGGTAAAAAAGATCATGACTACTATAAACTGCTACCACTCTTCCACCACTTTGTTAACACTTTTCTACCATTTGACTCTCACTTTTGCTCTTACTTTAAACTGCACATACTACAAACTATCATTTTTATTATCGAGTTAACTTTACTAGAGGTTAGTTTATGCTCAACAGTCGACATGGAAGTATCAACGACTAGCTATGGTAAGCCATGTGCTTACTATAAAGGATATGCATATATTGTAAAACGAACTAATAAAAATGGAACTGTTATTTGGTGCTGTTCGAAACAACGATCTAAAAAGTGTCGAGGAATGATTAAAACAAAAGGCTCCAACATACTTATTTCAATCGATCATCATTGTAAATCTCAAAATAATACTCATTTAAATGGACAAAATACTCTAACCAAGGTAAAAAAGCAAGACCAAGAAAAAAATAGTGTGGCTCAAGATAGTGCTTTGTTTGTTAAAGAGCATTTATTATCTCCTGAAAAGGACATGTTAGGACAGTCGTTAACGTCTAAGAAACCTCTAACACTATCAAAGACAACACAAACTATGCCAAAGGTTGTTGCATTGCAAGATGAACAAAAAGGATTAGATAGTAATAGTGATGATGATTATATTGATGATAATTATATTGATGATGATAACCATGATGATGATTATGATGATGATGATGATGAGGAGGATGATAATGGTTTACACCCAAAAAAATCATTTGTTAAATTTGTTTACTGGAACAATCCCAATAAGCTAATCCAGCGGCTTCAGTACTTGCATACCTGTAAACAGGCTGGTCATACTAAATATGAGGAAGAACTTTTGGATATAGAAAATGAGCTTCGTGATGCTAAAATTATAGTGTAATGAATCCATGTAACCGCTTAAACTATTTCTTAACAATACATGTAATATTTTCTACCACTTTGCTACCACTTTTCTAGTTTGCTACCACTTTTCTACCACTTTTCTACTACTTTTCTACCACTTTTCTACCACTTTTCTAGTTTGCTACCACTTTTCTACTACTTTGCTACCACTTTGCTACCACTTTTCTACCACTTTGCTACCACTTTTCTACTACTTTTCTACCACTTTTCTACCACTTTTCTACCACTTTGCTACAACTTTGCTACCACTTTTCTACCACTATGTTACCAATTGTCTACCACTTGTCTACCACTTTGCTACCACGTTTCTACCACTTTTCTATCACTTTTAATTGTACATATTAAATATAAAAGCCAACGCTAAATAATTCTATTACCAGAACAGAGATAACCTTTGTAGTGTGCAAATCATACTAACAGGTTAGTTACTACTATGGAACTTACTACAACTAACCGAGGTAAACAACGTGTACTCTATAAAGGCTACTCTTATAACTATAGACGACAAAATGTAAAAGGAATAATATTCTGGCGATGCTCAAAACAGAGGTCAACAAGATGTCGAGGCAATATGAAAAGTAGAAATGGTGTGGTTTTAAGTGTGAGTGATCATCAATGTAGTGCTCCAGACAAAACACTGATGGTGTTGGCAAAAAATTATCAGAATGCTAATATGTTAGTACAAGAGAAAGATGTTGCTACTCAAAATAGTGCATTGATTGTTGAGCAACGTTTAACCCCTGTTGTAAAAGTTATGTTGTATCCATCTTCCACGCCTCACGAGTCATCAACATCACAGACTATGCAAGAGGTAGTGTTGTTGTTGTTTTAAGGGGCTGAACTACAAAGTCATCTGCCTTGTTATGCAAGTGGATCGAAAAGGACTAGATAGTAATAGACAAAAGAGAGTGTAGTTTGTATATAACTATTGTACAAGTACTTACATTAAATAATTTAAAAAAAAGTGTATGGGTATTGTCTGTTTTTCTTAATTGCTATCCCTATGTCCCACTATTAATGCAATTGTTAACCATCAACAGTATCTGACTATGTTCGCAAAGAGAGTGACCTTAAACAATACACTCTATCTATGGTTTGTGTACCGAGTACACAATAATACAGTGTGGTCAAGTCATGTTGAGGCAATAGTTATATCAGGTAAGTTATTCGAACCCTTGCTTTCTTGTACAGAAAAATTGAACTTAAGTCAAACACCATAACCACTCGGTCAACCTGACAGTTACTAATTTAATTATTTTTGTGGACTTGAGTGTTTATAAAACTTTTTCCAGTATACATTGACTAAACCACTTGTTTGTTTTGAAATATAGATTTTGTTTTGTTTGACCATAACATTACAGTTATGAGTCTTGTGAACTGGGTGTTTAATATAGGGTTAAAGGCATTTTAAAATAATTTTAGAAAAGCTCTTAGGTATCGTGTCATGGGTTTTAGTAATGCATTACTGTTCGTTGACTAACATTTACCGTTACACAACATTATTTTGGTGAGCTCTACATGTTGTTGTTTGAGTCGTCAGTCTTTTGACTGGTTTGATGCAGATCTCCATGCCTCCCTGCCCCGAGCGAAACGTCTCATCTCTATATAACTACCACACCCTACATTCAAGGCTATCTGTTTAACATATTATAACCTCGGATCCCCCCTACAAGCTCTTGGGTTCAATTCCTAGATTTAACAAAAACTTTTAAAAGTGGTATGACAACTAAAACTAGTCTACTCAGTCTCGAGTGGTCCAAATAAGTAGAGAGGGTTTGATTCACACCTCAACCATAGAGCACCATGTTCTTTTTTTTTATAATGATAGCCATTTGTTCAATTTCACATTTCACACATTGCAATTTGTCAATTTTCCATTTGCATTTTTTAAAATGACAGTTTGATGTTTTTCAATTTCATGATATGGAAACATGGATTTTTCCATTTTTATATTTACACATTTGTCAATTTCCCATTTGCATATATTTTCTTAAATGTCCGTTTAAGGTTTTTAAATTTTGTCTATATGGAAACATGGATTTTCCAATTTTCTGTTAACAATTTTTTTATATATTTATTTTGTGTGTATGTTGAAAAACGATATTTCCAAAACAAGATTTTTATTTTTCATTTTATGATTTTGTAAATGATCTTAATGTGAGTGCTTGACCATGGCAATAATACAGTCTATCTATGTGTTAGCGGAACCATAGAGGCTTATTACTACTGCAAGTAAGAATGTTTTACAAAAAACGACTATCTACCACTACATTTGAAAAACAAAACGATTGAAAAAAATCTATTTTCCATTCATATATAAGTGCTAATACTCCCTCTCCCCACCCTACCTCACCGTATTTTCTCTGGTCAAACAACCAATGCTACCCACACACACACACACACACACACAAGCTTTCTATATATCTCTCTCTATATATATGTTTTCTCTTGTCCACGAGATAAAAATTATGGTTGTTGGATTGTATCCTGCACTGTTTATGCGACATACCTTTGCCAGTTCATAAAAACCGTTAGGTATTTCTCTACACATAGCGATTTTACCACTGCTTTTGCTTGTTTGGCTTTCTTGCAGTCTGGTATATGATAGGAAGCATTAACTGTATGTCAAACCCAGTCCACGTTTGTATTTGTAATCTAAGTAATAATTTGAAAAGAGACAAGTGTAATCAGTTTTAAACATTATCTCTGCTTTTATTTGATTGTTTATGACATGCATATTAACCAAAAATCAAACCCTAGTCTACCTTAGTGAAAGGCTAACAGTTTAACCACTGCGTCACCATACCCTTTTTTCTTAGTTTGATTCGTTCTAGGCCTTAGAGCTAGAAATCGAGTTAAGATCTCCAGTGAAAGAGGCAAATGTGCTCACCACTATAGCACGTAATGTTTAGCTGGTAACATTAGACAACCGAAAATGATTGTATTTCTGTTAGCCAAGCATTTCTGTCATTTACCTACTGTGTGAGCTCTGCCAGCAAGACAGTTTAGTTTAGAACAAGTGTGTGTGTGAGTGTGTGTATAGATTATTAGCCTCAGGTATTTAAAGCTTGTTGTGTGTAGCGACCATCTTGTCCCAGTAACCACTGAGCAAGTTTTAACAGTCAACCCATAATAACTGCATAGGATGGTTGTGTGTGGTTCATGTACTTGTGTGTGTGTGCATTAGCATCATGCACTAGCTTTACCTTACCCTGTATAGGTAGAGCGTTATCCCTTTCCTTTCTGACATTACCAATGCCCACATTCAACCACAAGTTTTACACTTAAACCATTGGCTTGTTCTTGATTAAGTTTGGTTCGGTTTGGTTGGATTTGATTCAGCTTGGTTCAGTTTAGTTCAATGTAGTCACCATTTTGGATTTTAGCTATCCTATTTAACCAATCAATTAAAGATTGTCTACTCTTATTTCTTGAATCGATTAATCAGATTTTGTATACACCATTTGTCATTTATTATCCCATACCTACAACCTATACTCTCTCTGTACTGCAGTTTGATCTGAAAACAAGTTCCAATGGTGAAAGATTTGTCAGTCACCATACATGTAGCCTACAATAATTCTTTCACTACCTAGCTATGTTTCATCACTCACTGTAAACATTTCACATGTCCATATCCGATTATAAGTTTATAAAATCTCAGGTCGATGACCTTGATGTATTGGGTATTTTTGGGTAAATTCATTAGCCATGGGAAAGGGTTGACCATTCTAAGTCCTATGACACCTCACATGTTGATATCCGATTATTAGTTTATAAAATCTCAGGTCAATGACCTTGCTGTTTTGAATTTTTGAGGTAAATTCATTGGTCATGGGAAAGGGTTAACCATTCGTAGTCCTATGACACCTCACTTGACCCTCTCTACTGATAAGTTTATAAAATCTTAGGTCAATGACCTTGCTGTTTTGGGTATTTTGGGTAAACTCGTCGGTCATGGAAAAGGGTTGGCCATCCTGAGTCTTGTGACACCTCACTTGTCCCTCTCTGATTATTAGTTGATACAATCTTAGGTTAATGACCTTGCTGTTTTTTTTTGTGGTAAATTCATTGGTCATGGGGAGGGGTTGGCCATTTTAAGTCCTATGACACCTCACTCGACCCTCTGTGATTATTAGTTAGCGAGATATTAACGAAAGTGCAGTTAGGCCCTTTTGACAAAAAATGAATAATACATTCAAAAACAGGGCGTCACCACAAGTCCAACGACCCCTCATACAAGTTCCTAGCTTTCTTAGTTCATAAGATATTAAAAAGCCGATGACCTATTAGTTTTTGGATCTTTGGTTAATTTGTAAAAAAAAACGTATCTATAAATCATTATTCAAAAAGCCCGCCCTCTTACAAAAACCTCAATTGCGCATTCGTAAAACAAAAAACAAAAATGATAAATCATAGCGGCATTCAGTTGTATGCATGCACTTTATGTGGAACGAGTTTAATTTCATATTGGCATATAAACTCCCACATGTTGCACATGGAAAGCGACTTTTACCTAAAAATTATTATTTCACCCCCTAGTAGGGGTAGATTTTATTTTTGAGTGGAAATAAGTTATCCATAGGAAAGGGGTTGTCTGCCGGAGTAATTTGACTACTCGTACATGTCTCTAGCCTTATTCCCACCACTGCCAAAACAGGTTGTGACTTGTTAGCTCTTATCGTGCACGTGCACATGTGAACACCTGTGTGTTAGATCATATTACACATGAACTCGCATTTTCTCACGTATGAATCAAAACAGGATGTGACTTGTTTCACAAGGAGAATGCTAATAATGACATCTCACACGTGTTCACATGTATTTCATCACTTTCCTTTCATATCGTTATTACATTTTAGTAGTGGGGGGATTAGTGAACAACGTCAATTCAACACACACAAATGTAGTTAGGCCCTTTGACATAATTTAAATAAATTCATGGGCTAGTCCGTAGGAACCAGGCCAAAGGGATCAGTCCAAAGGGACAAGGACTCGTCCACAAGGACTCGACCACAAGGACCTGTCCACAATGACCTGTCCACAAGGACTTGTCCACAAGGACCTGTCCGCAAGGGCTTGTCCACAAGGACTCGTCCACAAGGACCTGTCAACAATAACCCATCAACAGGGGTCCGACAGCAGGGGGCTCGTCAACAATAACAGGGGCTCTCACCTCAAGGCCTAACATGCCCCTCTTTGATTATTGGTTTGCAGAACAACGTTACATTCCATATCGGCATTCAAACTCTCACATGTTGCAATTGGAAAGAGAGATTCTCTAAAAAATTCAATTTCACCCTCTAGTAGGGTAGGTTTTATTTTTGGGGTTGAAATATGTTGTCCAATGGAAAGGGAGTGTTCGCCTGAGTAATTTGACACCTCGTACAAGTCTCTAGCCTGATTGGTTCGCGAGATATTGCCATTTTAGTATTCCAGCGGTGGCGATGGCGGTGGATTTAGAACTCTCACAAAACCACTACTAACGTTAGTATATGTTTTTATCATTTTAAATGATCTTGTCGACTTCGTCATTACGCTATGGTCTGACGTTACGTTACGGTGACGGGACGAAATGTACCCAGATGCACTGAGGTGTGTGACGTCATAGTACCGCTTGGTGCATGTGTTCCCCGACAATCTCTACTTCGTTAGTATAAGACAAAAATCCCCGATTCTTGAATGTCACGGGTAATGTCGAGAACCACTGGATGGATTTTGAAGCGGTTTTTACCATTCTGTAAAGGATATCTCGAGGAAAGATTCTGTAGAAAATATGTATGATCAAAGGAAGCCAAGCAGTAACGATTTCAGTGAAAAAAGTCGAAAACAAACTTGGCGTCCGTGCGCTTCTTAAGCTTACGCTGGGCAAACCGTTAAAAATATCAATATACTATGAGCGTAAGAATTGGTCAGCATGAAAAGTTCTACAAAAACATCCGCGAGAGCATATCCCTATCTTCAATACATCGCCCACTATAAGTGTCTTTAGACTGGATGGATGGGGCACGTACCCGCGCGGTCTGGTGAGCGTGACGGAATCCCGCGCGCTTGACCTTGCTTTGCCCTTGGTTTGCACGTGCCGATCGCGAGTAATTTGAAACATGATAAGCAAGATAAGTATTATGCAGATAATTTTCTAACATGTCAAGAGTCTTTGGCCTCGAGCGAAGCGAGAAACCTCCACCCTTTCTAGCATTTTTCAGCATTTGTGGCATTTAAAATGATACAAAGTCTAGTCTTTCAGACTGACTGTCACTTTTTTCCACCTTACTGTATCTTATATCCTTTTGAAGAGGTGTGGTATGAATTGGTTCAACGCCCAACGCTGCTTTACTGCGGAGTTCAACATGTTTCAACATGGCCAGGGTGTTAGCTTGCTTGTAAATACACAGGCATAATTGGCTAATAAACGGAGCATATACAATAGAGCCGAAGCATGTACCATGATATTAAATAATTGAAAGGTATTGACTAAGTGGAACTTGTTTCTTAATTCGTATTACCCTATTAAATGAAGAGGTATTAAGACGAGTGGGAGAGGAGAGAAGATTCTGGCGACTGCTAATGACGAGGACACATACTAAGACACCCAGGTATAGCAAACTTAGTTATGGAAAGAAGGGTCGAGGACAAGGACTGTAGGGGTAAACCAAGGTTAGAATATGTTTAATAGATTGCCTCGGATGTAAGGTGTGATATATGAAACGATTAGTTCAGAGCAGGGAGACATGGATAGCTGCGTCAATCCAATCAAAAGACTCAAAGAACAACAATATGCAATTGGCCAATTGCTGTGCAAACTTTTTGCTAATATTGTAATCTTTCAATTCTAGCCACAAGATGGCTTCACCCAGAGAAGCCATTTGTAACTTTGAAGATACAAAAAATAAATAAAAATGAATATTCTGCCTCATAAATGGCCTTTCTTTAAAATTTAAGCAAATGACATAATTAGTACTGTAATTGAACAAATCCACCTTTTTAAAACTCTTCTTATCTCCGGGCGTGTGCAGATATTCTGAAAGGACTGGCTCGTACATAGGCCTTACCAAACCTCCTATAAATTAATAAAGACGAAGGAAGGTTTACATGCATCTAACTAAAAAGAAACTATCCAATTTAAATTTGCTTTATATTCTGAAGCTGCATGCAAGAAATGGATAAATATAATAAAAAGAGACACACAAGAAAAGCAATTAAAATATATAATATAATAATATAATAATAATATTTAGGCCTGTAAAGATGTCTTAGTTTGTTTTCACATTACCGATAATGCCGTCGTCTGCCCAATATGTCCATTTCACCTCTACACCACTTTGAAGCTGGTCAGCCACGCCTTCACATTTGACGGTTCTCTTCAACGTTACACAATTATTTGCATAGGTTATCAGCCCTACTGTGATTGTGGCATAACAGCCAGAACCCAATCACTCTCCGTCGAAACACGAAGCACTCAGCTCAAGAGAGACACGCTACACAACCTTGTCATCTCAAAGTCCAGAGAGACAATCTTCTTCAGCAGTGCACTCAGTCTGAATGCCACAGCCCGTCCGTCAAGCCACACCTCATCCCAAGGAGTCCCTTCTCAGAATCCTTATTGTCATCCGCCTGTTTGTCCAGGCCACTCATAGCAAGCCCCCTGGCCGCCTCCTCATCACCCTCCCCGGGGTGAGCGAGCATACCTGCTCGAGACAATAGTGTCCATAAATGCTGCCTCCTGTACGTGTGACCAGAACATGAACCTGACTCCTGGTTCAGTGGTCCGAACAATATTAATAAACTTTCTTAGACAATATATGATTAGAGCTAGCTTCAGAATCTCGTCAATAGTGACCTAAAATACATTGAATAATTAATAATAAAAATATACGTATATGATAATAGTAATAATAATAATAATGACACTGCGTCTACTGCAGACGTGTCCAATGCAATTGAACACGTTGCCAAAACGATAACATAGATATAAAGAAATAATAAACCCACTACCCTACATTAAAATTGTCATGGGGAACTCATAAAATATAGGTTACAGAACGCCCCCTTGCTTTTCATTCATTTGGTCCTATACCATAGAATAAAAAGCAATCCTTTTAGGCATGACTTCCATTCCAAAATCCTAACTCCTTCCTTCCACAAATATATACACAGCCAACAGGGCTACTAGGATATGTACATCCTCAGATTGGAAATATTGTAAATCCCTAGCACCCTTCCGTCCTTTGTAAGGAGCTCGTACGCACAGGCCCCTAATTTCCGTGCAATTTCATACGGTCCTTCATACAAATGAAATAATTTACTTACCAAGTCATCGATGTAACTGGCTGTGAAACCCCCTGTGTCGTGTCCCAGAGCGATGTTATGTGCGCTAATGAGCCCAGCTGACGATGTTTTCATACCGAAAGGAATCCGTGTGAATTGTAACAGCTGGTTTTTGTAACAAAAAGCAGTGAATTGACGATCCTCCTCCCGTAAGGGTACCTGCCAAAAACTAGCACTCAAATCTAATGTGGACAGCCATTCTTTACCCCCAAATCTCTGAACTAAATCCTTAGTAGTTTCCGGTCGCTGATGATCCGTCGCAATGCGTTTATTAGCTTGCCATGCATCCAAACATAGCCTAACTGACCCATCCTTCTTAATCACTACTACCAACGGATTGACATACTGGCTCCTACTGAATTCGATCACCTCATCGTCTAGCATCTGCGAAATGACATCATCTACTGCTTTGGCATGGGCGTGTGGTATCGGGTATCTAACACCATTAAAACTTGACCTATCGGTGATCTCGAAACTATGCTCGTAAACATGTGTCCTACCAGGTTTGTCAGAGAACACCTCACTGTTCTCTCTCAAGACCTCTAACAACTGAGCCTTCTGCTCTACCTCCAACATGGTATCTTCCACAACACTTGAAAATTCGCCTTCACGCTCCTCTTCCACTACCATACTACAACTTTGAATATCCTCTGATACCATGTCGCTACTAACCTCACTGACTTCTTCCTCTTCATTTAAAACCTGGACACACACTGATATACTCACAAAAGTTCCCGAGTCCACCTGATAACTCAGACTAATCGTATCAAAACTCTCACCCCACTTGAATCTCACCTTAGATTCGCCGTAATCAAGCTTACACATCTGACTGCTTGACCAATCCGCACCCAATATGACAGGATACACTAAATTCGCGACCACTAAAAAACTCTGACGACCACATTTCTCACCAATGTACATAGGTGCGACAACCTGTCTACGCACTCTCTGTGACTTAGTCCCAACAGCAGACAATATGGACACAGGAATCTCCTCTATGGCTTCTCCTTTACTCTTAACCTGATATAAAAGCCTGCCTTGATGCAAGAACACATGCTCCCTGAGTCCAATAAGGCATCGACGACTTGACCCCAAATCTTCACCTTAATCACAGGACTGATCAACGTAGGCTCACATCTCTCCTGCATAACCTCAACCTGGTCATCTAACAATTCCTTTCTAACATCAAGGTCGTATTCTATCTTCTTCAACACATGAACTGGAATACTGGGATGGGACCCTCTATCTGACCGCCTTAAAGAGCCCTGTTCCCGTTTAAATTACTCGGCTGAGCTGGCTGTCTCTCTTCTTCACGCCCCCTATTCTCTAACTGCCTTTGTTCCCCAGGTCCCCGATTTTCTGCCTGCCTCTGTTCTCCGCGCCCCCTATTCCGAAAATTCCCTCGGTCACCCCCATCCCTATTTACAAAATTTCCTCTTATCATTCCTCACAAAGTTACCTGGCCTATCAATATTCCTACGCTCATAATGCCTATTCCCTTCCTCCTGATACCCCTGATCGTAATTTCCTTCACTTCCCTGTTCTTGTCTTTTGCCTCCCATTCTACCCAAAGTGTCAAACCTTTCTAAAACACGTTCCATGTCCTTAATCGTACTTACATCCTGCATGACTACGGCCATCTTCACCTCATCAGAATAATGACGGGCCATACGCCTAACAATATCACCTTCAGAAGAACAAGTGTCTAAATTCTGACTGATAAGGACATGTGTGAGGAAATACTCCGTCATGCTCACCCCCTGATTCGACTGATACCTCCCAAAATAAATCTTGTCTCTTTCTCTTCCTTTAGTCTGTTCGTTCCAGAACTTTCCCTCAAACTTCTGCCTAAAATCTTCTAACCCCTGAAAACCTCCCCTAAAAACTTGATACCAAGATTTAGCCTCCCCCACAAAAGCTAATGATATGATTTCCTCAACAATATCCCAGTCTAAAGTCCCATCTTCTAACCCTTTCGAAAACCTCTTCTGAACAACTTTAACAAACTCCATAGGGTTAAACTGCCTTCCACTAAATTTAGGTAAGTCAGATTCCATATAGAAGTTACTATGTCCTACAGAGTGATTACAATTTTCCTTATTTGACTTGGCCTGATTCAGCTCTCTTCTTAATTTCACATTTTCGCTCTCATTAAAGGATTTTAGTTCACTAATCTCTTGTTTTACACTCTTATCTACCATCGTTACTCTGGCTGAAGACACCGCTAGCTCCTGTTCCAAAAACACCTGCTTATTTCTAATCTCAGTTATATCCTTCATCTCTTCCTCTACAACTATCAACCTCTCACTAACGTCTTCCTTGAAAATGGCTACCTCATTACTCACCTCGCCTATCTGCTTATCAACAGTATCCATAATGCCCTGCCTCTGTAAGCTCATCTTCTCCTCAACTTGCTCGAATCTTTTATCTACCATCTCAATTCTACTAGCAATTTCCTGACGAATTTCCTTATAGCCTTTACTCATACTCTCTACAATCTTATTAATTTTGCTCTCTAAATCCGTACTTTGAATGTCTATCTTAGTACTAAATTCACTGCTTTGATTATTAATTTGAGTACTTAAATCACTACTCTGAGTATCCATTTTATTACTTAAATCACTTAGTTGACTACTGAATTTAGACATCATCTGCTCCATTAACTTGATCATCTGTGAGTTTTCCCCCAGCCCTACATTTTCCTCCTCACTATTCTCTCCCATTCCTAACTCCTTGCTAGTTCCAACATCATCTTTCTCGGCCCCCTCACGTCCCTCCAACGTACCAGAAATCACATCCTTATCTGCCATTTTACTAAGAACTACTCTCGAATGTGTGGAATCTGACCGCTTATTGGTCTGCCTGTTTGACTGACTCCTGCCTCTTCTAGAATGACCAAGAGTGCTTCGATCAACACTTCTAGATCTCAACTTTAATAAATCAGACTCACTCTTATTACTTAGCATACCCTCCAAAATCACTGAACATATATACCCTTCCTAAAATACCCGATCAGATTTCACAAATTACCTGTGCGTACTGTCATACTATGCACCAGCCAGCCTTATTCACACACCATAGTTGGGCGCCATTTGTAATCTATCAATTCTTGCCACAAGATGGCTTCACCCAGAGAAGCCATTTGTAACTTTGAAGATACAAAAATTAAATAAAAATGAATATTCTGCCTCATAAATGGCCTTTCTTTAAAATTTAAGCAAATGACATAATTAGTACTGTAATTGAACAAATCCACCTTTTTGAAACTCTTCTTATCTCCGGGCGTGTACAGATATTCTGAAAGGACTGGCTCGTACATAGGCCTTACCAAAACCTCCTATAAATTAATAAAGACGAAGGAAGGTTTACATGCATCTAACTAAAAAGAAACTATCCAATTTAAATTTGCTTTATATTCTGAAGCTGCATGCAAGAAATGGATAAATATAATAAAAAGAGACACACAAGAAAAGCAATTAAAATATATAATATAATAATATAATAATAATAATATTTAGGCCTGTAAAGATGTCTTAGTTTGTTTTCACATTACCGATAATGCCGTCGTCTGCCCAATATGTCCATTTCACCTCTACACCACTTTGAAGCTGGTCAGCCACGCCTTCACATTTGACGGTTCTCTTCAACGTTGCACAATTATTTGCATAGGTTATCAGCCCTACTGTGATTGTAGCATAACAGCCAGAACCCAATCACCCTCCGTCGAAACACGAAGCACTCAGCTCAAGAGAGACACGCTACACAACCTTGTCATCTCAAAGTCCAGAGAGACAATCTTCTTCAGCAGTGCACTCAGTCTGAATGCCACAGCCCGTCCGTCAAGCCACACCTCATCCCAAGGAGTCCCTTCTCAGAATCCTTATTGTCATCCGCCTGTTTGTCCAGGCCACTCATAGCAAGCCCCCTGGCCGCCTCCTCATCACCCTCCCCGGGGTGAGCGAGCATACCTGCTCGAGACAATAGTGTCCATAAATGCTGCCTCCTGTACGTGTGACCAGAACATGAACCTGACTCCTGGTTCAGTGGTCCGAACAATATTAATAAACTTTCTTAGACAATATATGATTAGAGCTAGCTTCAGAATCTCGTCAATAGTGACCTAAAATACATTGAATAATTAATAATAAAAATATACGTATATGATAATAGTAATAATAATAATAATGACACTGCGTCTACTGCAGACGTGTCCAATGCAATTGAACACGTTGCCAAAACGATAACATAGATATAAAGAAATAATAAACCCACTACCCTACATTAAAATTGTCATGGGGAACTCATAAAATATAGGTTACAGAACGCCCCCTTGCTTTTCATTCATTTGGTCCTATACCATAGAATAAAAAGCAATCCTTTTAGGCATGACTTCCATTCCAAAATCCTAACTCCTTCCTTCCACAAATATATACACAGCCAACAGGGCTACTAGGATATGTACATCCTCAGATTGGAAATATTGTAAATCCCTAGCACCCTTCCGTCCTTTGTAAGGAGCTCGTACGCACAGGCCCCTAATTTCCGTGCAATTTCATACGGTCCTTCATACAAATGAAATAATTTACTTACCAAGTCATCGATGTAACTGGCTGTGAAACCCCCTGTGTCGTGTCCCAGAGCGATGTTATGTGCGCTAATGAGCCCAGCTGACGATGTTTTCATACCGAAAGGAATCCGTGTGAATTGTAACAGCTGGTTTTTGTAACAAAAAGCAGTGAATTGACGATCCTCCTCCCGTAAGGGTACCTGCCAAAAACTAGCACTCAAATCTAATGTGGACAGCCATTCTTTACCCCCAAATCTCTGAACTAAATCCTTAGTAGTTTCCGGTCGCTGATGATCCGTCGCAATGCGTTTATTAGCTTGCCATGCATCCAAACATAGCCTAACTGACCCATCCTTCTTAATCACTACTACCAACGGATTGACATACTGGCTCCTACTGAATTCGATCACCTCATCGTCTAGCATCTGCGAAATGACATCATCTACTGCTTTGGCATGGGCGTGTGGTATCGGGTATCTAACACCATTAAAACTTGACCTATCGGTGATCTCGAAACTATGCTCGTAAACATGTGTCCTACCAGGTTTGTCAGAGAACACCTCACTGTTCTCTCTCAAGACCTCTAACAACTGAGCCTTCTGCTCTACCTCCAACATGGTATCTTCCACAACACTTGAAAATTCGCCTTCACGCTCCTCTTCCACTACCATACTACAACTTTGAATATCCTCTGATACCATGTCGCTACTAACCTCACTGACTTCTTCCTCTTCATTTAAAACCTGGACACACACTGATATACTCACAAAAGTTCCCGAGTCCACCTGATAACTCAGACTAATCGTATCAAAACTCTCACCCCACTTGAATCTCACCTTAGATTCGCCGTAATCAAGCTTACACATCTGACTGCTTGACCAATCCGCACCCAATATGACAGGATACACTAAATTCGCGACCACTAAAAAACTCTGACGACCACATTTCTCACCAATGTACATAGGTGCGACAACCTGTCTACGCACTCTCTGTGACTTAGTCCCAACAGCAGACAATATGGACACAGGAATCTCCTCTATGGCTTCTCCTTTACTCTTAACCTGATATAAAAGCCTGCCTTGATGCAAGAACACATGCTCCCTGAGTCCAATAAGGCATCGACGACTTGACCCCATATCTTCACCTTAATCACAGGACTGATCAACGTAGGCTCACATCTCTCCTGCATAACCTCAACCTGGTCATCTAACAATTCCTTTCTAACATCAAGGTCGTATTCTATCTTCTTCAACACATGAACTGGAATACTGGGATGGGACCCTCTATCTGACCGCCTTAAAGAGCCCTGTTCCCGTTTAAATTACTCGGCTGAGCTGGCTGTCTCTCTTCTTCACGCCCCCTATTCTCTAACTGCCTTTGTTCCCCAGGTCCCCGATTTTCTGCCTGCCTCTGTTCTCCGCGCCCCCTATTCCGAAAATTCCCTCGGTCACCCCCATCCCTATTTACAAAATTTCCTCTTATCATTCCTCACAAAGTTACCTGGCCTATCAATATTCCTACGCTCATAATGCCTATTCCCTTCCTCCTGATACCCCTGATCGTAATTTCCTTCACTTCCCTGTTCTTGTCTTTTGCCTCCCATTCTACCCAAAGTGTCAAACCTTTCTAAAACACGTTCCATGTCCTTAATCGTACTTACATCCTGCATGACTACGGCCATCTTCACCTCATCAGAATAATGACGGGCCATACGCCTAACAATATCACCTTCAGAAGAACAAGTGTCTAAATTCTGACTGATAAGGACATGTGTGAGGAAATACTCCGTCATGCTCACCCCCTGATTCGACTGATACCTCCCAAAATAAATCTTGTCTCTTTCTCTTCCTTTAGTCTGTTCGTTCCAGAACTTTCCCTCAAACTTCTGCCTAAAATCTTCTAACCCCTGAAAACCTCCCCTAAAAACTTGATACCAAGATTTAGCCTCCCCCACAAAAGCTAATGATATGATTTCCTCAACAATATCCCAGTCTAAAGTCCCATCTTCTAACCCTTTCGAAAACCTCTTCTGAACAACTTTAACAAACTCCATAGGGTTAAACTGCCTTCCACTAAATTTAGGTAAGTCAGATTCCATATAGAAGTTACTATGTCCTACAGAGTGATTACAATTTTCCTTATTTGACTTGGCCTGATTCAGCTCTCTTCTTAATTTCACATTTTCGCTCTCATTAAAGGATTTTAGTTCACTAATCTCTTGTTTTACACTCTTATCTACCATCGTTACTCTGGCTGAAGACACCGCTAGCTCCTGTTCCAAAAACACCTGCTTATTTCTAATCTCAGTTATATCCTTCATCTCTTCCTCTACAACTATCAACCTCTCACTAACGTCTTCCTTGAAAATGGCTACCTCATTACTCACCTCGCCTATCTGCTTATCAACAGTATCCATAATGCCCTGCCTCTGTAAGCTCATCTTCTCCTCAACTTGCTCGAATCTTTTATCTACCATCTCAATTCTACTAGCAATTTCCTGACGAATTTCCTTATAGCCTTTACTCATACTCTCTACAATCTTATTAATTTTGCTCTCTAAATCCGTACTTTGAATGTCTATCTTAGTACTAAATTCACTGCTTTGATTATTAATTTGAGTACTTAAATCACTACTCTGAGTATCCATTTTATTACTTAAATCACTTAGTTGACTACTGAATTTAGACATCATCTGCTCCATTAACTTGATCATCTGTGAGTTTTCCCCCAGCCCTACATTTTCCTCCTCACTATTCTCTCCCATTCCTAACTCCTTGCTAGTTCCAACATCATCTTTCTCGGCCTCCTCACGTCCCTCCAACGTACCAGAAATCACATCCTTATCTGCCATTTTACTAAGAACTACTCTCGAATGTGTGGAATCTGACCGCTTATTGGTCTGCCTGTTTGACTGACTCCTGCCTCTTCTAGAATGACCAAGAGTGCTTCGATCAACACTTCTAGATCTCAACTTTAATAAATCAGACTCACTCTTATTACTTAGCATACCCTCCAAAATCACTGAACATATATACCCTTCCTAAAATACCCGATCAGATTTCACAAATTACCTGTGCGTACTGTCATACTATGCACCAGCCAGCCTTATTCACACACCATAGTTGGGCGCCATTTGTAATCTATCAATTCTTGCCACAAGATGGCTTCACCCAGAGAAGCCATTTGTAACTTTGAAGATACAAAAATTAAATAAAAATGAATATTCTGCCTCATAAATGGCCTTTCTTTAAAATTTAAGCAAATGACATAATTAGTACTGTAATTGAACAAATCCACCTTTTTGAAACTCTTCTTATCTCCGGGCGTGTACAGATATTCTGAAAGGACTGGCTCGTACATAGGCCTTACCAAAACCTCCTATAAATTAATAAAGACGAAGGAAGGTTTACATGCATCTAACTAAAAAGAAACTATCCAATTTAAATTTGCTTTATATTCTGAAGCTGCATGCAAGAAATGGATAAATATAATAAAAAGAGACACACAAGAAAAGCAATTAAAATATATAATATAATAATATAATAATAATAATATTTAGGCCTGTAAAGATGTCTTAGTTTGTTTTCACATTACCGATAATGCCGTCGTCTGCCCAATATGTCCATTTCACCTCTACACCACTTTGAAGCTGGTCAGCCACGCCTTCACATTTGACGGTTCTCTTCAACGTTGCACAATTATTTGCATAGGTTATCAGCCCTACTGTGATTGTAGCATAACAGCCAGAACCCAATCACCATCCGTCGAAACACGAAGCACTCAGCTCAAGAGAGACACGCTACACAACCTTGTCATCTCAAAGTCCAGAGAGACAATCTTCTTCAGCAGTGCACTCAGTCTGAATGCCACAGCCCGTCCGTCAAGCCACACCTCATCCCAAGGAGTCCCTTCTCAGAATCCTTATTGTCATCCGCCTGTTTGTCCAGGCCACTCATAGCAAGCCCCCTGGCCGCCTCCTCATCACCCTCCCCGGGGTGAGCGAGCATACCTGCTCGAGACAATAGTGTCCATAAATGCTGCCTCCTGTACGTGTGACCAGAACATGAACCTGACTCCTGGTTCAGTGGTCCGAACAATATTAATAAACTTTCTTAGACAACATATGATTAGAGCTAGCTTCAGAATCTCGTCAATAGTGACCTAAAATACATTGAATAATTAATAATAAAAATATACGTATATGATAATAGTAATAATAATAATAATGACACTGCGTCTACTGCAGACGTGTCCAATGCAATTGAACACGTTGCCAACACGATAACATAGATATAAAGAAATAATAAACCCACTAGCCTACATTAAAATTGTCATGGGGAACTCATAAAATATAGGTTACAATATTATTATTAGTTTAGACCTATTATTATTATTGGATCGACCAACATGAACAGCACACAACTAGCTATACTTAGCATTAAAAGTATTACCTAAATAAACATTAATTCATAGAATAAACTTATTATAATTACTATGGTGGTATAACAGCTTATAATACTAAGGGAATACTCAAATCACTTACTAACCTTGTGTAACTATTTGTGTTTTTAATTATTTACATAAATATTTTAGCCTATTTTAATTTATGAAAAAAATGGCTTTGGAGATCACATATTGTCCGTGTGTGTGTCTCTAATAAAATCTAAAGGGTCGAAGCGATTTCAATAAAACTCAGTAGGTGCATACTACTATCTCGCTCGACCTTGACCGTACCTTTCAAATTTTAATAGGTTTCACCAATCCAACATGGCGGCTGCGCGAAAACTTTCACTGGCATTCTATATCCCCGCAACAGTAGCGGTTTCGGTGGCGTAGTCGGTAGCATGCTGATCTGCTATGCCCAAGAGAGCGGGTTCAAACCCGGCCGAAGTCATTGGATTTTTAAGAGCGTTAAAAATCCTTCAGTATGCCTTCCTTCGGAGGGGAAGTAAAGCCGGCAGTCCCATGTCATAGATTTATGGCATGTAAAAGATCCTTTCACAGACTAAACTTGTGTAAAGCAAAAATTTGTTAGGTTAGATTTCGTCAGAACACTCTATCAAAGTTCCAACATTCGCCACTAGGTATCATTGATATCTGGTGGCGAAAGTTGGAACTACTTGAAATTGAACGGAACTTGTAGCTCACCCTTTTGGGTGTCCGCTGGAAGCAGCTACAGACTCAGGCGAGCCGAACATGTCCTTGGACACTCCCGGCACTAAAAGCCATACGATTAATAAATAAATAAATAAATAAATAGCAGATATCATTCTGAAATTCTGTACAATGATAAAGCGTAGGCCTACTACTATAAGTTCACCCATGTGACTTTCATAAATATGTTAAGTACAAAACAATCATGGTGGCCAAGCGAAGTTGAAACATTTAAATAGACTTTTCTCACGATTTAACCATCCGAGCGCATTGAAACCTGGTACAGCAAATGTTCACACACATTGTAATACACTGACATTTAATTGAACCCTTCGTCTGTGTGCTTTGGTCCAATAATTTTCCTTATTATCTTTCTTTCCTCTGTGAGGATTTTTTCCAAGTCGCCCTTAGTGTGTAACGTTAATGTCTCACTGGCATAAAGCACCTCAGGTTTAATCATTTATTATTATTATTATTATTATTATTATTATTATTATTACTATTTGTCTGTCCACAGTTCTGGGCGGCCTATGTTCCTTGTCTTTCTCAATATAAAGATGCTGTAGAGAAGACCTACGAACAGATTGATGTCATCAAGAGACTTGCCGCCGCCTACCCTGACGACTTCGAGTTCGTGACTACCTCACAAGGTTAGTAGTGACACGCGTCTTGCCAAACAATTGAGCATGTCAACACGCAGTGGCAAAGCGTAAGGGAACATCACCGACGTGATTCTCCTAATTTCGCTTGGAGTTAGCACAAATTCTGGTCAGCTCACAAGAGTAATTATCGAGTTGGAAACCAATTTAGCCTATATTCATTTATGAAAAAATAGGCTTGTAAGATCACCTTTTGTCCGTGTTACCCCCCCCCCCCCCCCTTTCCACCCCGCCTTTCCTCTAATAAAATCAAAACAGCAGGAGCGATTTCAATGAAACTCGGTAAGTTCATAGCACTAATCGGGACGACCCCGACCGTGCCCTTCAAATTTTGTTACGTCTCACCAATCCAACATGGCGGCTGTGCGAAATATTTCACCAGCATTCAATATCTCCGAAACTATTACCGATATCATCCTAGAATTTTGTACGGTGATAAAGGGAACTACTAGAAGTTCACCTACGTGACTTTTGAAAACCTGGTAACTACAAAACCAACATGGAGGCCAAGCGAATTTGCGACTTTTAAGTAGATGTTTCTCGCGATTTAGCCAACCAAGCAATGAAACTTGGTACAGTATATGTTTATACACATTGTAATGCACCGACATCTAACTTCGTTCAATTGTTTACATAACCTCAAGATGGCGGCTGTGTGAAATATTTCACCGGCTTTCTATATCTCTGAAACTATTACCGGTATCATCCTGAAATTTTGTACGGAGATAAAGGGCACTACTGGAAGTTCATCGATGAGACTTTCAAAAGCCGGTTAACTACAAAACGAACATGGCGGCCAAGCGAATTTGGAAGTTTTAAATAGACTTTTCTCGCGATTTAATGATCCAAACGCATTGAAACTTGGTACAGCAAATATTTATAAACATTGTAATGCACTGGTATCTAATTTAGTTCAATTGTGTACATAACCTTGTGCCCGATATTCCAACCTTGGATTGCGTGGTCCGACTCATCGCGATCCCAGGTTGAAATTCGATACAACAATTAATAGAAAATTTTACCAAAAGAAAATCGTGGATGACTATATATATGCCGGCATGAAGACGAGATAAAAACAAGTGAGAACTCAAGTGATCTCGGGGGGTGAATATGGACTGGGATTCATATAGGTATCGCCTATCGTCATCTCCAATCATCCACGTTACGTTGCGAAGCCACGGAAAGGAATTTCCACAAATAAGATAAAACTTCCACATTTTTATTCACCGATGCACTAATACAGCAAATAAATAATAATCATTCCTAACTCCCTGCACTTGGAGATTGACTAAGTTAAGTCTCGATGTGCAAACAAAAAACTAATGAAATGCATTTTAATTGGGACAAAATCTCCTTGTGTTCATCCATAGCTTAGTATAGAGCTCATATTTGGATGTTCTAGAAAATTGACTGAATTATGAAAAACACACAAAAAAATATGCCTCCGTGGCTTAGGCGGCAGCACGCCGGCCTCTCACCGCTGGGTCCGTGGTTCAAATCCCGGTCACTCCATGTGAGATGTGTGCTGGACAAAACGGAGGCAGACAGGTTTTTCTCCGGGTACTCCGGTTTTCCCTGTCAAAATTTCATTCCAGCAACACTCTCCACTATCATTTCATTTCATCTGTCATTCATTTAATCATTGCCCCAGAGGAGTGCGTCAGGCCTCGGCAGCCGGCACAGTTCATATCCTCGCCGCTAGATAGGGGCTTCATTCATTCCATTCCTGACCCGGTCGGAGACTGGAAGCAGGCTGTGGATTTTCATTTTTTTTTTCACACAAAAAAATATCACTGGGATTATTCCATCAGATCTCCTTCTAACTAAATTATAACTGGTGCATAGTGGATATTCGTGCTTATTCTATCAACAAATTTACAACATATATACACATGTGAATGTTCACATCACATCATAGCAACATTCTTCTTAACTCAAAATGGACTCAAAATATCCTTGCTTTTATGAGTGTTTAGTCATTATTCAAGTTCTAAAACTTATCACAATTAGTTAATGCTGTCTTGATTCACACTTTATTCGTTGTAATTAAATTATTCCACTGATATCTTTGACTTGGGTACCTGTCATTGATGTTGAATAATCTTATTTCAGAAAGCATTATAAAAATATTCATCAGGCAAAATTATTGGCTACAACTTTGACATAGTGACCTTTCACTAAATTCACACACACATGTATTAAATGGCCCTCTTGGCTTTGCTTTAAAATCTTCACAGACTTGTTCTCTGCCGAAGCTACCATACTTTGCATATTCGCACTTAATTACGTGTCTCGTTATACCACTATGACTTTTTAATCACACAATTATTTCTTATTTCTTTACATATTTATGTTCTTCTGACCACATCATTAAATCACCACATTTTACCTGCATTAAACTTTATCATCCTAATTACATCAATGAAGCGTTATAACTACCTGTCATTCATCCTCATTAACTGAATAATTGAAGCTTTATAACATCATGTCGCGTTTAGCTCAACCATTCTAAGCTATCAGTGTGTTTAAAGCAAAATTTAATTATCGTATTTAAGTGTTTAAATTGTGTGTACTTAGCAGCATTAGGTAAATTTCATTGTATATTTAGTTTAAATGATTATTATCCGTCAAACATTCCTTACAAATTTACTGATGTCACTGTGTATCTGTGATCAAGTTTATTAACAGCGTCTCCTCCATATCTCACTAATTTAAAGTTCCATGTCTTAGATTATCTACTACTTAACTAGAATTACATCCACTATTTCTGTAAGAACCAGTCGTTTTTCTTGAAAACGTAAAACTTTTTGTTTAATGTTACCGCCTAATTGATGACTATAGACCCCCCTTAAGTTATCGCAATAGAATTTGATGAGTGCAATCCAAACCACTAACATCTACTTCATTATTATTCTAGTTATTAAGAATCATGGTGATGTCATCTGCACCTTAGAATTCTTCTTGAAGATTGTGAGGTTGAAGTCATTTTCAGTGTTGCCTAAGTAAACGAAACAATCCCAACAATCTACATGAACACACTTTTATGGAGAGTTCACCCCTTTTAACTCTACTAAAAAACACACCCTGTCGGAAACAAGACAGAGCTTAGCGATACAGCCAAGCTAGATAAAGGGGGGGGGGGGGGGAAATAGCGGTGGTTATAGGTAAATGTTATCTGGATCAGGTGTACTATGTACTTTTTCTGCAATAAACCTAGGCCGGTATCCGCGGCAGTATTAAAGGTGCCGGGACGTCTTCAATAGACCGTGTACCGCTTAGTTTAATGGCTTTTTAGTCCACGCGTGGCGAAGACAGTTCCATGGTCTTTAATAGTTGTAGATCTTCCTGTATTCAATAACATACATTCTTGTCTAGACTTGGCAACGTCACACAAATAAACATTGCACTGACCTCAGAAACCACATAGGAAAAAAGGGGGAGAAAGGGAAAAACCAGTTTCGTCCAGTTAACACCCGGGTTAGTCGACCAAAACTGGTGCCAGAGAGAACACGAAACTGCTCGAAGTTCCAGTAAGGAAGACAAACCGGATAAGTATCAGCCTGTATTATTACAGTATAACCATAGTTGATTTTGTATAACCATATAATCACCCCAAACAGACAAACTCCGGATTTTTATCACCACTTTAGCATTTCACCTAACATTAGATATACTACAATTAGCATACACCGACAGTTGCATTATCAACACTGCAACTAAATGAAAATGAAAATCCACAGCCTGCTTCCAGTCTCCGACCAGGTCAGGAATGGAATGAATGAAGCCCCCATCTAGCGGCGAGGATATGAACTGTGCCGGCTGCCGAGGCCTGACGCACTCCTCTGGGGCAATAATTAAATGAATGACAGATGAAATGAAATGATAGTGGAGAGTGTTGCTGGAATGAAATTTTGACAGGGAAACCCGGAGTACCCGGAGAAAAACCTGTCTGCCTCCGTTCTGTCCAGCACAGATCTCACATGGAGTGACCGGGATTTGAATCACACTGCAACTAAATAATTGTACATATTGTAAATATTTTTCACCTGTATTCCCAAACATAGATGCTATAGCCTAAGTGTAATGGATCTGATGATGATCGCTTGACGATCGAAACTGGTCATCCTAGTGTATTTAATAAACTCATGTAATTTATTTCAGGATTAGGGCACAGCCCAGCTCTTTTTGGGTACATTAGTGTTGACCGACTGAAAAGCACCAAACTTTTGTTTTGTCTTCTTGAAGATGTATGGAGTTCTTGTAGGACCAATGGCAACTCCCGTCGTCCTCGCCATTTGGTCTTTACCCATCTCCAAGCCTCGTGGTCGACTTGCGAGTGATTGTGGGCTTCCATGCTCGCCTCGAGGAATGTCAGCCGTCTCCTAAATCCCCCATGCCGCGTGCTCCTTAGTGCTCCATCTTACGGTATTGGAAGTCCTTCGCAAGATACGAATAGTTGCAGGGTCTAATGACCGTCATGTCCAAAATTTCCCAACATTTCCGCCCGTCCAATATGACAGTGTATAAGTTTCTTGATACCGTCGCGCAATCCGCACTTCGACAAACTTATTGATTCACGAACTAGGGCTGTTTCCAAAAATCAAAGTTCGTAAGAAATATCCCGTGAGATTTCCGTCACACCCCTCCTTACAACGAGTGTGACCTCGAAACACAGGTGTGTCGCGTGCGTCACAAGGGGTTGGCCTTGGCCCACATACTGTCTCTCGGTACAACGACCTCGCCTCCCCGTAAACAGTGTCTCGCTTCAGGCCGCTTACAGATTCATTGATATCATTGCTTTTTCAATGTCCAGCCTAGCCCAAACAGCACTTTCTACAGATCGTAACTTTCGTGAAAACACGTAGGCTGTCATCGTACACGTACCGTCCGCACTTTCGAACTATGAAGCCTCATTGTACTGCGTAAACTCTCTGTTCTAGAACTTATTCTCGCTGATTGTATAAATCACCTTGGATGTTTGCCGTGTTGGCACAGCGATACGGTAAGTCCTTCGCCACTAGATTGTACTTGAGTATCACTCATACGCGTTCCCGGAACTGTCTTGACTTGTCGGCGTATAGAAAGCAAGTGGCTGACCTCTTGTCATCTGCTTACCTCCTCAGCTCACTTTCTGAGTACAGAGCCCTCTGTAGAGTACTACTTGGTCACGTGGTCTGCTTCTTCCCCTTACTGGTCCCACACGTTACTACGTCATTAGAGACTCCTTCACAAATCCTCAAATAATAACAGTAAAATCGTGTGCCTTATATCCTTTCATAATTCAAGGTCTTTGGACATCTTAGAATCAACGTGGCCATAGCAGTGACGTCACAGCTCTTATACACGTCATCTGTCCGCCCTTAGATCACGTGGTGCGTCCTGACATCTTGACACATGACATATCGGGGACAACCTCAAGATGGCGGCTGTGCGAATTTTAAAATTAAGTTTTTATTTCTTGTGTCGTAATCATGCGATCGAAGTGAAAGTTTGAATAATGAGCCTACGCAATAATTTTCCTTTAATGGTACATGACTCTATGTCCTTTACACATAACAATCCAACATGGCAACCATCCGAAATATTTAGACGGTTCTCAATATCTACGAATCTATTACACCAAACAAACTGAATTGTTTTATGTTCATAGGGGCTATGAACGTAAGTTCACCTATAGGACTTTCAATTACCTGGTGATCACAAATCCAACATGGCGGCGACGCGAAGTATACATATTCACATGGACGTTTCTCGCAATTTAACCAGCCGAGTGCAGTGAAACTTAGTACAGTAAATCCGTATACAAATGTTAATCCACTGGCATCTAATTTATTTCAATTGTTTCCATAACCACAAGAAGGCAGCTGTGGGAAATTTTAAAATCTCGTTTTTACTTACTTACTTACTTACTTACTTACCGAGTTTCATTTAAATCGCACCAGCCGTTTACATTTTATTAGGGGCGACACACACACGAATCACATACACACGCACACACACACAGACACACACACGGACAAAAGGTGATCTCATAAGCCTATTTTTTTTTCATAAATGAAAATAGGCTAAAAATAAGACTGAGTTAAATAACTGAATCTATATTGTACTTTGTTCACCATGCGCAACAGCTCAATGTTCATTCCTGTGAAACAGAACAAACGAATCCGACTACAATGACACTGCTTGTAGTCGTTTGCGAACATTTTAGAGATAGGTTAGATGGCGCCTAAGAGCCTACGGGTTGTGTACTTTATATACACCAGTGCGTGTACAGAAGTGGATGAGTTAAACACCTGAATTGAAACGGATGTCGAACAGAAATTATACATTTCCGGACATGGTTTCCTATTCAAAATATTATGTACTCACTTCCCTCTACACGTCCTAGAAGTTTGTAGCCGGAATTCAGGCGGAAGACCACGAAGGTTCGCAAGTCCCCTTCCCCCAAGCCCCTTCTCTCGATAAACACCTTCGCTCCCCTAAATCAACTACCCTCCCAACAGTTCTCCGGAACTCAGCCAATTCCTGAACCAGCTCCTGGTACCTCAAATTCTTCAGCCAGGACTCCTCAGCACCCTAAGATTGTTGTCCACCCCGCTTATGTGAAAAACGTGAGGGGCATCAATATTCTTATTGACCAAATGATTTTTTTATTATCCATATTGGTCTCTAAAGGCATCACCTTTAAGATCAAGAATCTTCCCAACGCGGTCAGGGTTTCTGTGAATTCCCCCGAGCAGCATAGGTTACTCACGGAATTCCTCTTTGCTTGCCAAGGGAAATTCCACGCCAGGCCCCTAGCCCCCAGGAATGTTAGGAAGGTGGTCATCCGAGGTCTTCAAGTGTCCACCTCCACTGACCGCTTCCAACAAGCCTACACACCACCCAATCTGCAGGGTTCCTGCAGATTGAGGCCAGCAGATTGGGTCTTGTGAAGAGGCTTTTAGCCAACTCACACAGACCAGTGATCGCTCCAAGAAGCTACCACTTTTCTTGGTAGCCCATTCAACCACCTCCCCAGAGCTCAATATCAACAATTTGACCCATTCTACTTTCCTGATTTTCTTCTCCAAGAAACCTCTACTATCTCTTTCTAATTTCTGTATTGCACGTGTTCCAATACAATTAGACAAAAGGTAATCACCCAATCGCCCCTCACCCAATTGCAGTAGATCGAATACCCTTTGTTAGAGCTCTAAAGGCCCTCGGGTCGATAGGCTTCGCCGACTTCGCTTGAGTGGGTCAGCTCAGCTCACGCTGCATATAACACACTATTCCTGAAGCAAAAATAGCCTACATGTATTAATATTATTCACTGATATTCCCAACATTTTTTATGCATGTATTTTTTATTTCAGGAGTGGTGTGTTATATAAGGTATGTAGTTACTCAACCTAATTTAATTGGTATTAAGCATGCTGACCAACTGAAAAAGTAAAAATTTGATTGTTTGTACAGGCACCGCTGAAGTAATGGCTTCAAAGTTTCACATTTTGTTAGTATTTAGTGTCTTCAATTTTAAAATAATAAAAACATATTTTTAAAATTTCACTCCACCGCCATGTTGAATTACTTAAAACAATTAAATTATATTATTGGTAGTAGTTTTATTATTATTAGACTATCAGTATTATTTAATTAAGCCTTGTATGAAGATTTATCACGCCAGGTTTCACATGAAATCTCCAGTTTAATATTTGAACTTCGCATGGTCTCCATGTTGGTTTTGTGTTTATCAGGTTTTTGAAAGTCAAATAGGTGAACTTACAGTGGCTCAGTATCCTCTACCACCGTATAAAATTAGAAGTATTCCTTGGCTCTCCACCCGTCATTTGCCTAGGATTTTAAGACAGAAAACTAATTCACTGTATTTACAGGTATATGGAACGCCTTTAATTCCGGTAGAATAGGAAGTTTGATTGGCGTGGAAGGAGGCCATTCCATTGACAGTCGGTTGGGAGTACTGCGGACCATGTACGAGCTTGGAGTACGATATATGACACTTACGCATTCCTGCAACACACCATGGTACGTATTGCATTGGATCGTAATCAGGGGGTGGTGGTAACATATAGGGATGGTACTTTTAATCGATTAATTACAGATATTCAATAATCGATTAATCGAATTGCTACTGTCGTGAATGAGTGGGAATTGTAGTTCCTGGAGTGAGAACTGTCGGTGCGTGGGGCTGGCAACAAGTGACCTGCGGGAGGAAAGATTAAATTTGTGATTGTTGAACATATTGTTCTCTAAGTTTTCATTGTATTGTATGTCTTTTCTTTTTTCCAATTGTGTGCATTTTGAGATGTTGTATTTAGTGATTAGCCTATTTTCAATTTTGAAAAAATAGGCTTATGAGATCACCTTTTGTCCGTGTGTGTGTGTGTGTGTGTGAGAGAGAGAGAGAGAGAGGAGTGTGTGAGTGTGTCCCTAATAACTTTTAAACGGCTGGAGAGATTTCAATGAAACTCGGTGAGATCATAGCACTATTCCGGACGACCCCGACCGTGCCCTTCAAATTTTCTTTCGTCTCACCAATCCAACATGGTGGCTGTGCGAAATATTTCACCAGCATTCAATATCTCCGAAACTATTGCCAATATCACCCTGGAATGTTTACGGGGATAAAGGGAACTACTAGAAGTTCACCTATGTAACATTTGAAAAACTGGTAACTACAAAACCAACATGGCGGCCACGCGAATTTGCGTCTTTTAAATAGACGTTTCTCGCGATCTAGCCAACCAAACGCAATAAAACTAGGTACAGTATATCTTTATACACATTGTAATGCACCGACATCTAACTTGGTTCACTTGTTTACATAACCACAAGATGGCGGATGTGCGAAATATTTCACCGGCATTCAATATCTCTGAAACTACTAGCGGTATCGCCCTGAATTTTTGTACGGAGATAAAGGGCACAAATGGAAGTTCAACTATAAGACTTTCAAAAACCGGTTAACTACAAAACGAACATGGTTGCCAAGCGAATTTGAAAATTATAAATAGACCTTTCTCGCGATTCAATGTTCCAACCGCAATGAAATCTGGTACAGGATATGTTTATACACATTGTAATACACTGGTATCTAATTTAGTTCAATTGTTTACATAATCTCAAGATGGCGGCTTTGCGAATTTTAAAATTAAGTTTTTATTTATTGTGTCGTAATCATGCGATCGAAGTGAAAGTTTGAATAATGAACCTATGCAAAAATAGGGGCAGATGACCTCGTAGTTCCACCCCTTAAAACAACAATAACTAACCTACTAACTAACCTACGCAATAATTTCCCTTCTTGGTACATGACTCTATGGCCTATACATTTAACAATCCAACATGGCGACCATCCGAAATATTTAGGCGGCTCTGAATATCTACGAATCTATTATAGCATTCAAACTGAATTTTTTATGTTCATAGTGGCTATGAACTTAAGTTCACCTATAGGACTTTAAATAACCTGGTAATCACAAGTCCAACATGGCGGCGACGCGAAGTATAAATATTCGCATGGACGTTTCCCGCAATTTAACCATCCGAGTGCAATGAAACTTGGTACAGTAAATCCTTATACGAATGTTAATCCACTGGCATCTAATTTATTTCAATTGTTTCCATAACCACAAGATGGCAGCTGTGCGAAATTTTAAAATCTCCTTGTTACTTCTTGTGTCCTAATCATGCGATTGAAGTTTGAATGCTACACGTACACAATAATCCTCATGTAACAGTACATAACTCTAGGACCGACATATAAAATCCAACATGGCGACCATCCGAAATATTTAGAGGGTTCTCAATATCTACGAATCTTTTACAGCAATCAAACTGAAATTTTGTACGTAGATAGAGGCAATTAACATGAGTAGGATAATATGAAAATAGGCTGTATAGTTCTTCACGGAACTACTTGTTAGCCTACTTTCGATTTTTGCAAAAAATGAAAGTAGACTTATGAGATCACTACAGGGCGAAGAAAAGTGTGTCTATCTGTGTGTGTGTATGTGTGTGTGTCTGTGTGTGTGTGTGAGTGTGTGTAAACTGAATGTCTGTCGTCGTCCCCGCCCCTATCAATTCGAACACGGTGAGCGCAAATTGAACGAAATTTGGTACAAAGGTAGCACTAGCAAAGGGCACCCCAGTGTCATGTTTTATATCGCCGCCATCTTGACGGAAACGTAATGGCGGCCACACAAATGTTCAAAGCTTAAATCAAATTACGACTAACCTAATCATCCGATCTCTACCAAATTTTGCAACAACATACCTTTATGGAGGGAGCATCCTTTGGCAAATCTAATAGGTCATTAGCCTAATAGTTTGCGGATGGCGGCCATCTTTGTGTCAAAATCGATTACCCCTATTAATTCGAACACGGTGAAACCGAATGGAATGAAATTTGGTACAGAGGTAGCACTAGCAAAGGGCACCCCAGTGTCATGTCTTATATCGCCGCCGTCTTGACGGAAACGTAATGGCGGCCACACAAATGTTCAAGCTTAAATCAAATTACGACTAACGTAATCATCCGATCTCTACCAAATTTTGCAACAACATACCTTTATGAAGGGAGCAACCTTTGACAAATCTAATAGGTCATTAGCCTAATACTTTGCGGATGGCGACCATCTTTGTGTCAAAATCGATTCCCCCTATTAATTCGAACACGGTGAAACCGAATGGAACGAAATTTGGTACAGAGGTAGCACTAGAAAAGGCCACCTCAGTGTCATGTTTTATATCACCGCCATCTTGACGGAAACGTAATCGCGGCCACCCAAATGTTAAAGGCTAAAATGTAATTACGACCAACCTAGTAATCTAGTCTCCACCAAATTTTGCAACAACATATCTTTATGTGGGAAGCATATTCTGACCAAACTGCTAGATCATCAGCCCAATAGTTTGCAGATGGTGGCCAAGTGTGTGTGCAAATCGATTCCCCCTATCAATTCAAACACGTTGAAACCGAATTGAACGAAATTTGGTACAGAGGTAGCACTAGCAAAAGGCACCTCAGTGTCATGTTTTATATCGCCGCCATCTTGACGGAAACGGAATGACGGCCACCCAAATGTTAAAAGCTTAAATCAAATTTCGACCATCCTAATAATTTGATCTCTACCGGATTTTGCAACAACATGCCTTTTTGTGGAAAGCATCTTATGACTGACTACAAGGTCATCAGCCCAATAGTTTGCAAATAGCGGCGATGTATGTGTGCAAATCCATTCCCTGATCAATTCAAAAACGGTGAAACCGAATTGAATGATTTTTTTTACAGAGGTAGCACTAGCAAAGGGCACCTCTTATTCATGTTTAATATCCCTGTACCAAATTTTGTTCCATTCGGTTTCACCGTGTTCGAATTAATAGGGGCAATCGATTTTCACACAAAGATGGCCCCCATCCGCAAACTATTAGGCTGATGACCTTTTAGTTTGGTCAAAGGATGCTGCCCCCATAAAGGTATGTTGTTGCAAAATTTGGTAGAGATCGGATGATTAGGTTAGTCGTAATTTGATTTAAGCTTTGAACATTTGTGTGACCGCCATTACGTTTCCGTCAAGATGGCGGCGATATAAAACATGACACTGAGGTGTCCTTTGCTAGTGCTACCTTTGTACCAAATTTCGTTCAGTTTGCGCTCACCGTGTTCGAATTGATAGGGGGGACAGACATTCAGAGTACACACACTCACACACACACACAGACTCACACACACACATACACACACACACACACAGACATACTTTTTTCGCCCTGTAGTGATCTCATAAGTCTACTTTCATTTTTTGCAAAAATCGAAAGTAGGCTAAAAAGTCCTCTCGGCACGCCGGAAGGCGGAGGTAGATTACACCGGGCAAGCTAGGGGATAGGCTATAATAAGCAAAATATGCAGGTTTTCGTAGAAGGATCAGACCTCATTTATTGCGAGAAAGTATTTTACAATGTAATTGGAGCTCAATTCACATTTCTTTCGTCTTACACTATGCATAATTTTAACATTTTATTGTGTTAGGGGGACGGTAACCTTCTTGTCATTTGAGGTCCATTTTTAGCCTACTTTTCACATTTTGCAAAGATGAGGAAAAAGTAGACTTATGAGATGGGGCAAATGTGTGTCTGTCTGTCTGTCTGTCTGTCTGTCTGTCTGTCTGTCTGGCTGGCTGTGTGTGTGTGTGTGTGTGTGTGTGTGTGTGTGTGTGTGTCCCCTCCCTATCAACTCCTAAACGGCTGCAGCAATCGAAACAAAATTTGGTAGGAGTAAAGATCTGTACCTGAATAGCTCACGGCCATATTTGAAAATGCTGTCAGTGCTACCAACAGCTGAAAAATCGCAATTGAAATTTAAGCTCCATGTTGGATATCTTGGAAGGTGTGAATGGGAGCTATTTCAAAACTGGCACACGTATAGATAATAATATTGCAGTTTTATTTCCAGGAGGCCATACATGGCAGTGTTACCAAAATGATTATAAGCCTGCTGATAAGTCCAAATTTTAAATGCATATAACGTCTACACTATCAATTGGATTTCAACCAAATTTCGTATGTGCTATGTGTACATAAACCGATATGACTGAGTGCATTCATAAGAGCGACCAGGGCTGCCAACTGTAATAAATGATCTCATTTTTTTAAATCCAAATACCCATATATCAGAAAGTATGCAAGCCGACAGCTTTAAACTATGCACACGTATAGTACCTGACATTCTATATTAAATTGGAATAACGTATATACGTCAGTGCTACCAATATGATTCTAAGCCTGCTGAGAGGTCCAACTTTAAATACATGTAACTTCTATACTATCATTTGAATTTCAACCAAATTTCGTGTGTGCTATGTGTACCATAACAGATATGACTATGCCGAGTCTTAATAGTAACCAGGGCTGCCAACTGTTAATAAATACGGTCTGTATTTTTGTTACCCTAATATCAATATATCAGAAAATATGCAAGCCAATAGCTCTAAACTTTGCACACGTATAGTACCTAGTATTTTAGATTAATTTGGAGTAACTAATATAGGCCTACGCCAGTGCTGCCAACATTATTCTTTGCCTGCTGATAGGTCTAATTTTAAAATTCATGTAACTTCTATACTAACTAATGGATTTCATACAAAATTGACACAACAATAGATCATATTATTTCACATTATTTCTGACCAATACATGTATGCCATTGTTGCCAACATGATTTTACGCGCGCTGTTAGATCCAATGTTTAACTGCATGTCACGTCCATGCTATCCATTGGACTTCAACCAAATTTTGTATTCTGTACCTTAAGAGATGGAACTAAGAATATATTCAGTCACCAGGGCTGCCAACTGTAGTTCTCTATTAGGCTACATTATGCCAGGTATACAGTATTTCGAACTAATTAGAAATTTCTGTATTACCAACTTAATTTCGTCATTATTCTAGATAGATCCATATAGATTAATAATTGGCATGAATCTTAAATTTTAAGAAAAGTAGGCTCTTTAGTTCGTCACGGAACTTTTTGTTATATTTGTGGTCACAATGTCCTTATGCAAGGTTTGGAATTGATGTGTAACTATCTAACAGTCTGTTACTTCTTCACGTCAAATTTTATCTCCTCTGTTTAGGGGCTGTGACAACGCAGTCATGTAACCCCGTGTACTTTGGGTGAGTGTAGAATCTGTCTGATAAACGGTGTTAATTGTGATGCCTGTATTAGTCTGTAATTCAGGTAAGGACTGCAGACGGTCAATTTCAAGTAGTAGTTCCTAATGTTGGTACCAAATATACCGTCAACGACACCTAGCTGTGAACTTGGCTACTAGATGCCACCGCGACCAGTAACTTGCAACGAACGTTGGACTTCCCCTCTGAAGGAAAGCATACTGAGGGATTTTCAGCGCTCTTTGAAAATCCGACGACTTCGGCCGGCTTTGAACCCGCGACCTTGGGCATAGAAGTTTACCATGCTACCCGTTACGTCACCGAAGCCGCTTCACACTTAGTCAGATGGAAATCTGAATCTCATCTCGTGCAAGTGCGTTGTCATGGCAACGTCTGATGGCTCATCCCTCATCAATTTTGTAGTGTTGCCATGGCAACCTCTGATAGCTCTTGGCATTTTCTTATAATTCCGAAATAATATTACTCATCCACTTGGCGTAATGGTGTGTCATGTCAAAAATTCTTACAGACAAACGTTTTAGGTAATTATTAGGGGAATATTGTCCATTTTGTACGGTTTTGATATTGTGCCTATTAAGAGAGATATGATTAATGTTTCCCGAAAAAAACACTTTTTCCCACCCCATTGGCCAATGGTTGGTGCTATCAAAAAACTTTTTAACATAAATTTTTGGCACTTATCCGACACATAATATGAACTTTGAAGGGATTCGATATTTCACATATTAAGAGAGTTATAGTGATATTTCACTTTTTCGAAAAAAAGACCCCCATTTTTACCCCCTTCGACCGAATTTTCCCATTAACGAACTCGACCGAGATTTTATAGGGATACATATTATGTAAGAAATTCACAGTGATTGGTGCAAAATTACGGCAGTTATCGTGTCCACAAGAAACTGATATATATACATAAATTATATATGAACTTTTGAACTAACGGTGGTTTTGGGGTCTGGGGGATGTGAAACGCGAAGATATGTCGAAATTTTCCGGAAGTCGAAACATGGAAATCTACCTAAAAGCTGACATCTGGGAGGATTTCTACACCACTGTTGCAAAGACGACAAATGAGTGGATGCGGCCGAATTACGAACTACGACACTTGGTCACTCGAATGGCAGTGCATTGGTTTCATTTCAAACTCTACAAAACCAAGGCTACCACCAGCCGAAATCTAGTTGCGTGTGCGTTCGTTGTAGCGCCACGTGTGGCAGATATCACGCCATTGATTGTTCAGATAGGCAAGAATCTGTATCACAATTCTGTGCTGAAGAGTGTTACCATAAATATAGTTGTATACAGGGTCTTTCATATAAAGTAAGAACGGCAAGCGGCAGTTTTATAATTCGCTGCTGTGGTGCCCTTGGCCGAGCTTGTGGCGCGCCATGGCCCCCTGCTGTACTATTGAAAGCGCGCGCATAGCACACACGAGAGCTGTTGTTTTTCAAGTCCGATGTACTGTATAAAAATAACAGATTGTCATACCAAACTCATTTTACTACTAAATGTTTGCTTGTTTTATTATTATGTCTCAACATAATCGCCAAAGGTCAAAATCATTCACGACCGCACTGTGCCAACGTTACGATAGATTTTTACAAAGAATTCAAGTGTGAAGTTTTGGACCATCTGCCGTTTAGTCCAAACCAGCACTGAATTATTTTCACCTGTTTCGAGAATTGAAGGTATGGTTGGGCGGCAAGGCCTCGTCAAAAAGGAAAAACTTCAGGAGACTCTCCAGACGTACCCAGCTCAGTGGTGGCAGAATATTTTGCCGAGGGCATTGGAAAGCTGGTGTAACGATACAACAAATGTTTCAATCGTATTGGCGATTATGTTGAGACATAAGAATAATAAAGCAAGCAAACATACAGTATAACCTGTCATATCCGGACGACCGGTCGATCCGGATATGGAAAAATCCGGATATCACAAGGCTATTTTTACAAATAGCTAGGTGACCAGAAATAATTCACGAGTTTGTTGTTGATTAATTTTAATGTTTTTAACGGTTTAGTATCATTTTGTTAACTCTATATTGTACATAGGCTAAGAAATAGAATTGCTTTAAACTAAATTAAAATAATTAAATTATAATAATATGCTTTACAGTCCATGGACTTACATAAATACACTGTACATTCTGCTTACACATAATTTTTTGAAAATGTTTGTCATTTTCTGTTGCTTCGCGCACTTCACTTAGTCCTACTGTTTCTACATTAGTTTTTGAAAAAGTTTGTGATTTTCTGTTGCTTCACGCACTATACACGCTTTTTGGATGCCATGTCCCTCAATCTTCTTAAAAGCATCACTTCAGTCACACTCGTTTCATCTTGATTTTCTACATAAGTGATTACAGATTCTATGGTCTTGAATGCCTCCGAGTGACTCATTATCCTCTTCTTCGGGTTTAAAGATTTTTTCCTCATCATTGCACACCATTTCTATAATATCACTGTCTGTAATTTCGTTGACTTCGTCTTCATTTACTAACCAATTTATGGCTTCCTCGTTGTTGATTTTTCACAACCAGACAGGCATTGCACAAGCTCAGCAATCTGACGATTTTCTTCATTGCAGGCATAAGTTTCATTGACGTCTTCTGTTTTCTCCCCCGTCCATTTATCAGTAGCTTTGTGATCTAAGCGCTTCCTCCATGACCTTTCCAGCGTCAACGGTTTTATTTCATCCCATGCCTGGGATACCCACATTATCACGTCTAACATGTCCACCTTCTTTAACGTCTCTGTAACACTTTCTTTTTCGTCCATTCCAGCAATCAACACAGAAAGTAACCTACGGCGATAGGTTCGCTTTAGTAACTCAACCAAGCCTTGATCCATAGGTTGACAAAGTGATGTCACGTTTGGTGGTAAGAATACACCCTTTATATCTCCATCTTTAAGTTCGTCTTCACTTGGATGTGAGGGAGCATTGTCAAGTAGGAGCACTGCTTTTCTTGGCAAGTTATTTTTCAACAAATGTTTTTCCACTTGTGGCACAAACTGCTTGTGAAACCAATCACTAAATATTTTGCAGTTCATCCATGCGCTACGCTGGTTTCTGTACCAAACTGGTGGGCCAGACAAGTCTTTAAAGTTCTTGAAAGCCCTTGGCTTTTTGGATTTTCCAATGAATCCTAATGGAAGCTTGTGATCTCCTGTAGCGTTGCTGCAGGCTAAAATGGTGACCCTCTCCTTTTTCTTCTTATTCCCCGGTGCACTGTCTTCTTTCTTGGAAGCCAAAGTGTAGCTGGGAAGCATTTTAGAGTTGAGCCCAGTCTCGTCGCAATTATAGAGCTGCTCTCCAGTAATCCCATGTTGATCAATTTGACTGTGTAAAAATATTTTAAATTTTTCAACGTCTTCTTGGTAAGCCGATAGCTTCTCACCACTGATCTGTAGTTTCCGCACACCATGACGATTTTTCCAGCTTTCCAACCACCCCTCACTTGCTTTAAACTGTTCATCCTCTCCAATTTCCTTATTAAAGTGTAGTGCCTTTTCTTTTAGTAAAGGACCTGAGATAGGTAACCCTTGCTCTCTTCTTTGGGTAAACCAAAGAAACAATGCCTCATTAACTTGGTTGTTAGCTGCCCTTTTCATCATTTTAAGTTTTTTAACACCACTTGTTGACGCTTGTGACGAGCACCACTTTTCAATATCACTCCAAGCCTTTTTCCAGTCACTCACAGTGCTTGTTCCTACTCCCATATCCGCGGCAATCTTCTTGGCTGTTTCACCAGCATCTAACATTTTTAGAGCACGGAACTTTTCTTCCATCGTAACAACAGTTTTCTTTCCTTTTTTCGGACATTTTAGCAAAAAAAAAGGTTAAAAGATAACAATAACGATAACAACGGTAAACAATAACAGTAACAACAGAAACACACTCGCAAAACAAACTGTCGCTTCAAGACTCACGCACAGACTTAAGGGTAGAAAGAGAGGCAGCCTCGTGTTGAAGTAGGTGTCAGGCAGAAGCCGTGAATGGAATATCGCTTATTCACACAAAGGGATGAGTTTCCGGGAAGATGCCGTTGACCGAGTCAGGCCACAACCCCTCGCGGTCAAGCACGCTCACAGCCTTCCAGCACTGCAACTTTCACTCGTCCTCCCTGGCTAGCACACTAATGTAACCTCGCTCTCAACTACGACATAAACATTCATTCGGAGATGTGTCCGGATATGGGAGGGTTCGGATATCACAGGTCCGGATGTGACAGGTTGTACTGTAAAATCAGTTTGGTATGTCAATCTGTAATATTTATTTTGTCCATCGGAACTTGAAAACAAAACAGCCCTCGTGTGTGCTGTGCGCGCGCTTTCAATAGTACAGCAGGGGGCCATGGCGCGCCACAAGCTCGGCCAAGGGCACCACAGCAGCGAATAACAAAACAGCCACTTGCCGTTCTTACATTATATGAAAGACCCTGCAGTCATAATTTAATGCAATTGTATATCAACCCTGGCCATTGGCCGCAATAAATACTTATTATTATAAGCGTGGCTCGGCGGTCGGTCATTCGCGTGTCCCCTTTTTCTTGCTCTGTGTGTCGGCTTGCCGTCTCCCCTTCGCTACTGGAAAACAGGTTTCTCTGCGACCGAGCGACTACTTCTCACCCCTCTCGTGAAACAATAACAACTCGACGACAGACATCAATCGTATTGACGTGTCCTCAAAGCCGCTTTTTGTTCTGTATTTAATAAAAAAAAATACACGAGACAACTATTCTTGCTTGCTAAAATTGTACCTTGAATACGCGTGGTCTCTCTCGTTCGATCCTCGACGGTATAACTTTCTTCAAAATGGTCCGATTTACTCCAAATATTGGATTTCTCATCAGATATTTCCACAAATGCCAAAATTGACTTTGCATAAGCGAAATATAGAGTTCAACACTTTAGCAAGCAAATTTGGTCAATCACCAATTTCAGTATCTTAACAAAATATCACATATAATCAACAAACATTGACTATTTTGTTAGTTTAACTACTATTGCAACTAAATAAGTGCACATATTGTAAATACTATCACCCACACTTTTAGACATAGATTTAACCCTCCGTGTACTGAACGTTTCACTCTTAAGTGCTAAGCATTTTTATGTTCGACCCTGACTATTATACATGTCAGAAAACTGTACTATAATGAGGCTCATTATAACACAATTTTTCATTATGAAACAGTTTCTCCCACCAATCAGAGCTCAAGAAACAGTTGTTTGACCAATTAGATAAGGATAGCATCACACCTGCGCTGGGGGCGTGGTGGCTCAACGGTCTAGCTGTATGCCTCTCACCAAGGCGGGCCGGGATCGATTCCCGGTCAAAGCATGTGAGATTTTCGAAGTGAAATGTCATGTCCTGTGGTTCGGATTCCACGTAAAAAGGAGGTCCCATGGCTCATAATCACAAGATTCACGGTCACGTAAAACTACAATCTTCCTTCCTTCCTTACACCTGCGCTGAGTTCCAAGGCCTTCTAATTTAAATTGCACTGCGTGGCCTAGTGTCATAGTAGGGTAATCGAGGAGGCCATGGTCAAATACAAGGCATTGTCTGCGTCCCATGCGCTCTGTTCAGTACATAAAACTGGCGAAATCACGACAGATATTTATGAATATTTATGTTCGAACATAAAATAGTTTTAATAATTATCGTCGAACATAAACAGTCGTATGCAACTCGCCTATGATGGTAATGTACTATTAAGGCAGCGTGCAGTTATATTTTTAGCCTACTTTTCACATTTTGCAAAAATGAGGAAAAAGTAGACTTAGGAGATCGGGCAAATGTGTGTCTGTCTGTCTGTCTGTCTGTCTGTCTGTCTGTCCTTCTGTCTGTCTGTCTGTCTGTCTGTCTAGCTCTGTGTGTGTGTCCCCCTATCAACTCCTAAACGGCTGCAGCAATCGAAACAAAATTTGGTAGGAGTAAAGATCTATACCTGAATATCTCACGGCCATATTTGAAAATGATGCCAGTGCTACCAACTGCTGAAAAATCACAATTGAAATTTGAGCTCCTTGATGGATATCTTGGAAGGTATGAATGGGAGATATTTCAAAATTGGCACACGTATAGATAATAATATTGCAGTTTAATTTCCAGGAGGCCATTTATAGCAATGTTGCCAAAATGATTATAAGCCTGCTGATAGGTCCAAATTTTAAATGCATATAACTTCTACACTATCAAATGGATTGCAACCAAATTTCGTATGTGCTATGTGTACATAAACAGATATGACTGAGCGTATTCTTAAGAGCCACCAGGGCTGCCAACTGTTAATAAATGCTCTCAATTTTTTTTATCCAAATACCCGTATATACAGGAAAGTATGCAAGCCGACAGCTTTAAACTATGCACACGTATAGTACCTGACATTCTATATTAATTTGGAGTAACTTATATACGTCAGTGCTACCAACATGATTCTAAGCCTGCTGCGAGGTCCACATTTAAATACATGTAACTTCTATACTATCAATTGGATTTCAACCAAATTTCGTGTGTGCTATGTGTACCATAAGAGATATGACTATGCTGAATCTTAAGAGTAACCAGGGCTGCCAACTGTTAATAAATACTGTCCTTAATTTTGTTACCCTAATATCAATATATCAGAAAGTATGCAAGGCAATAGCTCTAAACATTGCACACGTACAGTACCTGGCATTCTAGATTAATTTCGAGTAACTAATATAATAATAAACAAGTAGTTCCGTGAAGAACTAGACAGCCTATTTTCATATATCCTACTCATCCTGCCTCTATCTACATACAAAATTTCAGTTTAATTGCTGTAACAGATTCGTAGATATTGAGAACCGTCTAAATATTTCTGATGGTCGCCAGGTTGGATTTTTATTTTTGTACTATTACATTAAGATTATTGTGTACGTGTGGTATTCAAACTGCAATCGCATGATTAGAACACAAGAAGTAAAAACGAGATTTTAAAATTATGCACAGCAGCCATCTTGTGATTATGCAAACAATTGAAATAAATTAGACGCCAGTGGATCAACATTTGTATAAGCATTTAACGTGCAACGTTTCACGGCACTCGGATAGTTAATTCGCGAGAAACGTGCATTTAAATATTTATACTTCGCGTCGCCGCCATGTTGGATTTGTGCTCACCAGGTTACTGAAAGTCCAATAGGTGAACATATGTTCATAGTCTAGAATTCAGTTTGGTTGCTGTAAAAGATTCATAGATATTGAGAACCGTCAAAATATTTCGGAAGCTCGCCATTTAGGATTGTTATATTAATAGGCCATAGAGTTATGTACCATTCAAGGGCAATTATTGCCTAGGTTCATTATTCAAACTTTCACTTCGATCGCATGATTACGACACAAGAAATAAAAACTTAATTTTAAAATTTCGCACAGCCGCCATCTTGAGGTTATGTAATCAATTGAATTAAGTTAGATGGCAGTGCATTACAAACTGCAAAATCATTTACTGTACCACATTTCACTGCGCTCAGAGAGTTAAATCACGAGAAAAGTCTATTAAAATATTTCAAATTCGCTTGGTCGCCTTGTTCGTTTTGTACTTTACAGGTTTATGAAATATACATAGGTAAACTTGTATCCGTACCCTTTATCACTGTACAAAATTGCAGGGTGATATCTGTAATAGTTTCGGAGATATAGAATGTCAGTGAAATATTTCGCACAGCCGCCATTTTGAGGTTATGTAAACAATTGAACTAAATTAGACTTCAGTGCATTACAATGTGTATAAACAATTGCTGTACCAAGTTTCCTTACGTTTGGATAGTTAAATCGCGAGAAAAGTCTATTTAAAAGTCTCAATTTCGCTTGGCCGTCATGTTGTTTTGTAGTCACCAGGTTTTTGAAAGTCTCATAGGTGAACTTCTAGTAGTGCCCTTTATCACAGTGCACAATTTCAGGGCGATATCGGTAATAGTTTCGGAGATATTGAATGCTAGTGAAATATTTCGCACAGCCGCCATGTTGGATTGGTGAGACGTAACAAAATTTGAAGTGCACGGTCGAGTTCGCCGGGAATAGCGCTATGAACTTACCGAGTTCCATTGAAATCGCTCCAGCCGTTTAGATTTTATTAGGGGGACACACAGACACACACACCTCTCTCTCTCTCACACACACACACACACACGGACAAAAGGTGATCTCATAAGCCTTTTTTTTTTCTAAATTGAAAATAGGCTAAAAAGTCACAAGAAAAAATCTAACCCTATCAGTGCTGCCAACATGATCCTAAGTCTGCTGATAGGTCCAATTTTGAAATGCATGTAACTTTTATACTAACTAATGGATTTCGATGAAAATTGACACAACAATAGATCATATTTCAGATTATTTCTGACCAATACATGTATGCCATTGTTGCCAACATGATTTTACGCGCGCTGTTAGATCCAATGTTTAACTACATGTAACGTCCATGCTATCCATTGGACTTCAACCAAATTTTGTATTCTGTACCTTAAGAGATGGAACTAAGAAAATATTCAGTCACGAGGGTTGCCAACTGTAGTTCTCTATTAGGCTACATTATGCCAGGTATACAGTATTTCGAACTAATTAAAAATTTCTATATTACCAACTTAATTTCGTCATTATTCTAGATAGATCCATATAGATTAATAATTGGCATGAATCTTAAATTTTAAGAAAAGTAGGCTCTTTAGTTCGTCACGGAAATTCTTGTTTAAATTATAATAAATACAAATTTATAACTATATATGGCATATTATATATCAGTATATTCAGAAAAAAATTTGAGAATAAGATAATAGTAGGGATTTTTTTTTTACTTACAAGTATCTAGTAGAAGTATAGTGGATGTTTTAGTCAGATTTAAAATAACAATTCAGAAGAAATTCCAATTTTAGAGGTTGGTCACAAGCACTACTTTATCTGAAATAAAATTAAAAGATATACAAAATGTGCCAAATTTCATTAGAAGCGCAATGATTTATAATAATGGAAACTTTGATGAATACCGGTAATGAATAATAAAAAAGTCACAGGAAAAATCTGACCCTATCACTTTTTATAGAATTTCAATCACATATATATACGGTACTATATATAAGTAGAAAGTGGCCATTTTTTGTTTTCAGAAGATCAAAAACCAACTTGCATTGCCTACCAAATAGATAATTTCATTTCACAGCGAGGCTATTCGAAAAATCGATTGTTATATAGATTTTACGAATAGTCACACTGCGAGACGATAGCACTTCAGCAGGTTTCTAATCGTCTCGTAGTTAGACGATAGCACTTCAGCGGGGGTACGAATCGTCTCGTAGTGAGACGATAGCACTTCAGCAGGTTTCTAATCGTCTCGTAGTTAGACGATAGCAGTTCAGCGGGGGTACGAATCGTCTCGTAGTGAGACGATAGCACTTCAGCAGGGGTACGAATCGTCTCGTAGTTAGACGATAGCACTTCAGCGGGAGTCCGAATCGTCTCGTAGTGAGACGATAGCACTTCAGCGGGGGTACGAATCGTCTCGTAGTGAGACGATAGCACTTCAGCGGGAGTCCGAATCGTCTCATAGTGAGACTTCAGGGGGGGGGTTTCGAATCGTCTCGTAGTTAGACGATAGCACTTCAGCGGGGGTACGAATCGTCTCGTAGTGAGACGATAGCACTTCAGCGGGGGTACGAATCGTCTCGTAGTGAGACGATAGCACTTCAGCGGGGATACGAATCGTCTCGTAGTGAGACGATAGCACTTCAGCGGGAGTCCGAATCGTCTCGTAGTGAGACGATAGCACTTCAGCGGGAGTCCGAATCGTCTCGTAGTGAGACGATAGCACTTCAGCGGGAGTCCGAATCGTCTCATAGTGAGACTTCAGGGGGGGGGGTTCGAATCGTCTCGTAGTTAGACGATAGCACTTCAGCGGGGGTACGAATCGTCTCGTAGTGAGACGATAGCACTTCGAGGGTTAATAGGCTACGTGTAATGGATCTGATGATGTTCGCTTGACGATCCAAGTGTATTTGATTTGTGAACTACCCATTGCAATTGGGTACAATCGTGTTGATCGTCTGAAAAACATTAAAAGTCGATAATGATATTTATAATAACATAATTTTTATTTGTCTCATGTTTTTCTGAAACGTCCCAGGATTTTCATAAGGATGTGCCCCTTTTTACAGAAACTGTTATGGGAAATCCCCCTTACTGTATACGTTTGTTCCAGGGCGGACAGCTCCCCGGAGGATGACAAGCCAGCGCCACAGTTCGGTGGTCTCACCAAATGGGGAGAGGTGAGGAACAACATTCAGTAGCCTATTATCAGTGCTAGTACAGTTTTATTATTATTATTTCTTTTTACCATTTCAAATGATCTTGTCGACTTCATCGTTATGCGTTATGGAGATGGCGACCGCGTGACGTCATGCAGCCGCGCGGGAAGCCTAAGTTAATGGTAATGGACGGCGAGTGCGTGACGTCATGCAGCCACGCGGGAAGCCTAAGTTAATGGGTAATTGAGTCTGTTGAAAGAGTCCTGGGGCGTCGAGCGACCTGGGGCTTCGAGCGAAGCGAGAAGGCAGTTGTAGCATGCGTCATTTGAAATGATATAAAGTCTAGTCTTTCAGACTGATTGTAACTTTTTTAGCGTATGGCATTTTTTAGTTCCGGGAGCATCCAAGGACATGTTCGGCTCGCCAGTTTGTAGCTGCTTCCATGCGGACCCCTCTGGGGTGAGCTACAAGTACCGTCGCTTGTGGAGTGTTGTCTGGGGAGGAAAGTGTGAATGTAAGGACGAGGAGTTGGAAGGGAGCGGTTGTGGCCTATAGTTGGGGAAGGAAGGTGGGAAACCACAGCAGACCATCTTCAAGGTTGCCGGCGGGGGGATTCGAACCTCCTCACCTCCCGGATGTGAGCGATTGCCAGCAGACACGCCGTAACGACCACGGCTAACTCACCCGGTGCTAGAACAGTAAACCCTATCTTTAACGGAACCTTTAATAAGCGGAATCCTGTACACAACGGATAAAATCATCGGTCCCGTGAATTATGGCCTATTATTGCAGTTAATTTTCCTGTATATATCGGAACCTGTCTAATACGGAAATTGAAACAAATGACAGTTTATTAAACGGAAAATTTTGTGATAAACAGTAATTCATTTACGGAACAGGAATGTTTTATGATATCATTCGACTGATCTTTATGTTTACTTTGCTTGGTTTGGACAGCCCTTGGTGAAATTTCACAAGTCTTGTGTGACCTTCACTTGGCAAAGGAATGCGCCACATTCTTGTGAGGATTAACGTACAGGGGTTTAGAGGAGGAATGCCAGGCTTATCACACAATACCGAAAAATTCATTGTCGAATGTGATTCATGATGATGATGATGATGAAAATTGTTGTTTTAAGGGGCCTAACATCTAGTTATCGGCCCCTAATGGTTTGGGTGATCGTGAAGATGATAATGAAATGTAAACTATAACTAAAACTAACTACTAACTTATATAGGCCTACTAGAAGAAGAAATGGAAAACAAAAGGAGAATAAGGCAAACAAAGGACAGGAGGAAAAGAAATGCCCTCAACTCTTGAAGAATGCGGATTGAGGGCTTGCAATGTTGCGCGTACTTGTGACACTCGCAGTTCTCGCCCTCGTATATAACTTACGTTGTGTTGTTCTCGTGAAGGTTCTCATGTAGACTAACTTATATTCCATTTAATCCAATGAAAATGTTATGTCTCTGAACTGTGGCATTCGTTACGAATGAGGTACCATCCGTTTTACCGCGGAATTTAATACAGTTTTCTCCGATATCAAGCAGTCTTTTACCCTATCACCTCATGGGAGCCGCTGGAGGAGGGGGTAGTTGGAGAAGGTGCAAGGAAGGGCCGTGTCCCCACCCCCTGAATTCCCGAGGATATTTCGATTGTTCATTGTCACACCAGTTTATTTCACAAATTGAATTTACTGATGGTTAACTGATTTAGATGTAGGCGCAATTCCACAGTTTTATTTAACTTAGTAATTTGGAATTATTTGAGAATATTTTCAGTTATTTAAACAAGTAGTTCCGTGACGAACTAAAGAGCCTACTTTTCTTAGAATTTATGAATTAATCTAAAATGTTATGATCTATTATTGTGCCAATTTTGGATGAAATCTATTAGTTAGTATAGAAGTTACATGCATTTAAAAATTGACTTATCAGAAGGATTAAATAATGTTGGCAGCACTGATGTACATTAGTTACCCCAAATTAATTTAGAATGTTAGGTACTATACTGTAATCTTTCAATTCTAGCCACAAGATGGCTTCACCCAGAGAAGCCATTTGTAACTTTGAAGATACAAAAAATAAATAAAAATGAATATTCTGCCTCATAAATGGCCTTTCTTTAAAATTTAAGCAAATGACATAATTAGTACTGTAATTTAACAAATCCACCTTTTTAAAACTCTTCTTATCTCCGGGCGTGTGCAGATATTCTGAAAGGACTTGCTCGTACATAGGTCTTACCAAAACCTCGTATAAATTAATAAAGACGAAGGAAGGTTTACATGCATCTAACTAAAAAGAAACTATCCAATTTAAATTTACTTTATATTCTGAAGCTGCATGCAAGAAATGGGTAAATATAATAAAAAAGAGTGACACACAAGAAATGCAATTAAAAATATATAATATAATAATAATAATAATATTTAGGCCTGTAAAGATTTCTTAGTTTGTTTTCACATTACCGGTAATGCCGTCGTCTGCCCCATATGTCCATTTCACCTCTACACCACTTTGAAGCTGGTCAGCCATTCCTTCACATTTCACGGTCCTCTTCAACGTTGCACAATTATTTGCATAGGCATCAGCCCTACTGTGATTGTGGCATAACAGCCAGAACCCAATCACCCTCCGTTGAAACACGAAGCACTCAGCTCAAGAGAGACACACTATCCAACCAGTAATCTCAATGTCTAGAGAGACAATCCCCTTGCAGCAGTGCACTCAGTCTCAATGCCACAGCACGTCCGTCAAGCCACACCTCAGACCAGGGAGTCCTTCTCAGAAGCCTTATTGTCATACGCCTGTTTGTCCAGGCCACTCATAGCAAGCCCCATGCTCAGCTCTCTCATCACCCCCCCCCCCCCCCCCCCCACGGGGTGAGCGAGCATACCTGCTTGAGACAATAGTGTCAATGAAGTGCTGCCTCCTGCACGTGTGACCAGAACATGAACCTGACTCCTGGTTCAGTGGTCTGAACAACATTAATAAACATAAAACATAGGATAAGAGCTAGCTTCAGAATCTCGTCAAAAATTACATAAAATACATTGAATAATTAATAATAAAAAGCATACGTATATGATAATAGTAATATTAATAATAATGACACTGCATCTCCTGCAGACGTGTCCAATGCAATTGAACACGTTGCCAACACGATAACATAGATATAAAGAAATAATAAACCCACTAGCCTACATTAAAACTGTCATGGGGGACTCATAAAATATAGGTTACAATACTTATGCAACGTTTAGAGCTGTTGGCTTGCATATATTCTGATTTATGGATACTTGGGTAAAGAGATAGAGAGAGCGCATTTATTTAGAGTGGGCAGCCCTGCTGGCTCTTAAGAATACGAATATTCATATGAGTTATGGTACAAAAGTCACATACGAAATTTGGTTGAAATCCATTTGTTAGTATAGTAGTTACATGCATTTAAAATGTGGACCTATCAACAAGCTTAGAATCATGTTGGCAGTACTGACGTATACTAGGTACTCCGAATTAATGTAGAAGGTCATGTACTATACGTGTGCAAAGCTTCGAGCTCTTGGTTTGCATACTTTCTAATATATTGGTATTAGGATAAAATAATAGAGCGAGCATTTATTAACAGTTGGCAGCCCTGGTTGCTCTTAAGAATACGCATAGTAATATTTGTTATTGTACACATAGTATATACGAAATTTGGTTGAAATCCAATTGATAGTGTAGATGTTTCATTCATTTAAAAGTTAGACTTATCAGCTGGCTTAAAATCATGTTGGTTACACTGTAATGTATGGCCACCTGGAAATTAAACTGACATATTATTATCTATATGTGTGCCAACTTTGAAATAGCTCCCATGTATACCTTCCAGGATATCCAACATTGAGCTCAAATTTCAATTCTGATTTTTCAGCAGTTGGTTGCACGGACATCATTTTCAAATATGGCCTTGAGATATTCCGGCATAGATCTTTACTCGTACCAAATTTGGTTTCCATAGCTGCAGCCGTTTAGGAGTTGACAGGGGGACACACACACACACACACAGCCAGACAGACAGAAGGACAGACAGACAGATAGACACACATTTTCCCGTATCGATCTCATAAGTCTACTTTTTCCTCAATTTTGCAAAATGTGAAAAGTAGGCTAAGAATCGGCGAACTGGATTAACATAACCATTTTAATGAACTGCTTGATTTTTAATTATGTCGTTACATTGTGATACAACTACATTTTGCCTATTTTTAAGAAATGAATATTATGACGATGATTCACAAAGACGAGCGAACTCCAGTGGACAAAAACTCTGAACTAAAATAAAAATATTCCTCCCATTCATGGTATAAATTCCATGTAACCAACGGTTTAAGAGCATCCAAATTATGAATGACATGAAAATAGTAAGAAATTCAACGAAAATTGATGGGAGTTCACGCGTAAATATCACCTAGTGACATATAGGTAATGAAATAAATAATACATCCCCTCCCCCCCCCCCCCCCCCCAAGTGACAGTCAGTCTGTAAGACTAGACTTTGTATCATTTTAAATGCTACAAATGTTGAAAAATACTAGAAAAGCTGGAGGCTTCTCTTGACAAGTTAGAAAATGATCTGCATAATACTTATCTTGCTTATCTTGTTTCAAATTACTCGTGAACGGCAAGTGCAAACCAAGGGCAAAGCAAGGTCAAACGCGCGAGATGCCGTCACGCTCACCAGAGCACGCGGGGACGTGCCCCTTCCATCCAGTCTAAAAACACTTAGAGTGGGCGAGGTATTGAAGATAGAGATATGCTCTCGCGGACTTTTTTGTAGAACTTTTCATGCTGACCAATTCTCGTATATTGATATTTTTAACGGTTTGCCCAGCGTAAGCTTAAGAAGCGCACGGACGCCAAGTTTGTCATCGACTTTTTCACTGAAATCGTTACTGCTTGGCTTCCTTTGATCATACATAAATTATTTTCTACAGAATCTTTCCTCGAGATATCCTTCACAGTGGTGAAACCCGCATCAAAATCCATCCAGTGGTTCTCGAGATTACCCGTGACATCCAAGAATCGGGGATTTTTGTCTTATACTAACGAAGTGGAGATTGTCGGGGAACACATGCACCAAGCAGTACTATGACGTCACACACCTCAGTGCATCTGGGTACATTTCGTCCCGTCACCGTAACGTAACGCCAGACCCCAGCGCAATGACGAAGTCGACAAGATCATTTAAAATGATAAAAATCCTGGGGGTGCTCATGTACCTCCTCAATGAAAATAGTGTAACACCCAGAACAATTTCCGCCAGCCGCCACTGGTGAAAACTGACTTAATGCTCCGACCGATTCATTTATTGCACAAGAGGCCGTAATAGAAATAAACCTTGTGTCCTACAGCTGGTGGTGTTGGAGATGAATAGACTGGGGATGATCGTGGACCTGTCCCACGTGTCAGCGCCGACCATGAGCCATGCCTTACGTATTTCAAAAGCTCCTGTCATGTTTTCACATTCGTCGGCTCGCGCTGTCTGTGGACATCATCGCAATGTTCCGGATGACGTGCTCAAGAAGGTGGTAAGTGTTTCCATTCTTAGTTCGCTATCTTTGGGCATCAATCAACACAACGTTCCAGGTGAAATGCTTGGGATGGTGGTAAGTGTTTCCATTCTTAGTTAGCTAGCTTTGGACATCACTACAACGTTCCAGATGAAACGCTTGGGATGGTAGTGTTTCAATTTTTCATTAGCTACCTTTGGACATCACTACAACGTTCCAGGTAAAACGCTTGGGATGGTGGTAAGTGTTTGAATTCTTAGTTTGCCATCTTTGGACAGCACCACAACATTCCAGGTGAAATGCTCGGCATGGTAGTGTATCCATTGTTAGTTTGCTATCTTTGGGCATCACCACAACATTCCAGGTGAAATGCTCGGGATGGTAGTGTATCAATTCTAGTTTGCTATCTTTGGACATTACCGCAACATTCCATGTGGAGCGCTCCAGATGGTGGTGTTTCCATCTATCTTTGGACATCACCACAACGTTCCAGGTGAAATGCTTGGGATGTTAGTGTTTCCATTCTTAGTTTGCTATCCTTGGACATCACCGCAACATTCCAGGTGAAATGCTTGGGATGGTGGTGTTTCCATTCTTAGTTTGCTATCTTTGGACATCACCACAACGTTCCAGGTGAAATGCTTGGGATAGTGGTGTTTCCATTCTTAGTTTGCTATCTTTGGAGATCACCACAACGTTCCAGGTGAAATGCTTGGGATGGTGGTGTTTCCATTCTTAGTTTGCTATCTTTGGACAGCACCACAACATTCCAGGTGAAATGCTTGAGATGGTAGTGTTTCCATCTATCTTTGGACATCACCACAACATTCCATGTGAAATGCTCGGGATGGTAGTGTTTCCAATCTTAGTTTGCTATCTTTGGACATCACCTCAACATTCCAGGTGAAATGCTCGGGATGGTGGTGTTTCCATCTATCTTTGGACATCACCACAACATTCCTGGTGAAATGCTTGGGATGGTGGTGTTTCCATCTATCTTTGGACATCACCACAACGTTCCAGGTGAAATGCTTGGGATGGTGGTGTTTCCATTCTTAGTTTGCTATCTTTGGACATCACCATAACATTCCAGGTGAAATGCTTGAGATGGTAGTGTTTCCATCAATCTTTGGACATCACCACAACGTTCCAGGTGAAATGCTTGGAATGGTGGTGCTTCCATCTATCTTTGGACATCACCACAACATTCCAGGTGAAATGCTCGGGATGGTGGTGTTTCCATCTATCTTTGGACATCACCACAACGTTCCAGGTGAAATGCTCAGGATGGTAGTGTTTCCATCTATCTTTGGACATCACCACAACGTTCCAGGTGAAATGCTTGGGATGGTGGTGTTTCAATTCTTAGTTTGCTATCTTTGGACATCACCACAACGTTCCAGGTGAAACGCTTGGGATGGTGGTAAGTGTTTCCATTCTTAGTTTGCTATCTTTGGATATCACAAAATTCCTGGTGTAGCGATCCAGATGGTGGTGTTTCCATCTATCTTTGGACATCATCACAACGTTCCAGGTGAAGCGCTCGACATGTTGGTAAGTCTTTTCATTCTCCATGCACTTTGTGTGGACACCAACGTAACATTCCATACAACTTACTCGATATGGTGTTTTTTTTTGTTTTTTTTAGCGTATGGCTTTTAGTGCCGGGAGTGTCCGAGGATATGTTCGGCTCGCCAGAGTTGTAGCTGCTTCGAGGTGGACACCCAATGGGTGAGCTACACGTACCGTCACGTGTGGAGTGTTGTCTGAGGAGGAAAGTTTGAATGTAAGGACGAGGAGTTGGAAGGTAGCGGCTGTGGCCTATAGTTAGGGACCAACCCCGGCATTTGCCTGGAAGGAAGACGGGAAACCACAGAAGACCATCTTCAAGGTTGCCGGCGGGGGGATTCGAACCTCCTCGCCTCCCGGATGTGAGGGACTGCCAGCAGTCATGCCGTAACGACCACGGCTAACTCACCCGGTGATATGGTGGTGATTCCTTTCTTAGTGTGGATTGTGAACTAGCACCCTACACTTGGATGAGGGGGTGTTTTTACGGGACATCAGTCAAAACAGTAATTCATTTTTACTCTACTTTTGATATTTTTAACCACAAAAAGAGAGAGGGTAATTTTATGAGACTGGTCGCAGTAGCTTCACTCGCTAAAGGCTCAGTGCAAGGTGATGGGGCCCAGCTATGCCCAGACTCGGTAAACAAGTGAGTTCAACCCTCGATCGTCAACTATCCTTGAAATCCTTGTGCATGGCCAATAAGTAGCTTGGAAATACCTACTGTGGCTAGGCTGGGGCTGAAAAAAAAAATTATGCCGCCCGGCAGTCGGCCGCCGGCCCCGCTGCAGCAAAAGAATCTCCCTGTATTGTATATGTGACGTACGCCAGCGAAATCTCCTTGTTTCAATCTGTCTCTGTGTATGTGTTTTGCCCCCATTACACCTCCCTTCCCCTCCGGTGATCCGAACTGAATAACATTTTGTTTTGAGATAAGTTAGCACCTCAGAATGCCAGCATCTTATTAACCAAAGCAAAATCGCTGTCTCTGCTGTGTAGTATTTTGTTCTGTGTTCCAGGCTGATAATGGTGGTGTTGTCATGGTGAACTTCTATTCGGGTTTCATCAACTGCGATAAATCGAGACCAGCTACTCTGGAGGATGTTGTAGGTGAGTGTTTTATGTAGCTGATTGTTGCTTTAAGGGGCCCCATAATCAGGGGCGTATATATAGGGTGAGCTGTGGTGGCTCCATTCCCCCTCGACCCCTTCCCTCCCCCCCCCCCCCCTCACCACCCACTCGATTAAAGCCAATAAAAATTAAGAAAGTGTTGCTTTGGTAAAAGCTTAAATAATTGTAAATTTGGTTGTACCTTAATCTGAACTTGTTGGCTAAGTTATAAACAATATTAGGATTGAAATTAGACTATCTCGTCGTGTATTGGCTAGCATTTTTGGCTGCCGCCCCGGAGGTCCGAATTCCAATTTTAATTCTGGAATGAGGGCTGGATCGGAGTACACTCAGCCTCGTGAGGTAAAACTGAGAATTCCACAGCACGGTACTTTCGAAAAATAAATAATCAATTTGTAAAAAAAAAAGAACTGTTCACCTTTCTGCTTAGACCTAGTGAAAATGAAAATCCACAGCCTGTTTCCAGTCTCCGACCGGGTCAGGAATGGAATGAATGAAGCCCCCATCTAGCGGCGAGGATATGAACTGTGCTGGCTGCCGAGGCCTGACGCACTCCTCTGGGTCAATGATTAAATGAATGACAGATGAAATGAAATGATAGTGGAGAGTGTTGCTGGAATGAAATTCTTGACAGGGAAAACCGGAGTACCCGGAGAAAAACCTGTCTGTCTCCGTTCTGTCCAGTACAGATCTCACATGGAGTGACCGGGATTTGAACCACGGAGGAGTGCCTCAGGCCTCGGCAGCCGGCACAGTTCATATCCTCGCCGCTAGATGGGGGCTTCATTCATTCCATTCCTGACCCGGTCGGAGACTGGAAGCAGGCTGTGTATTTTCATTTCATATAAATAAAACACGTAGTTCCGTGAAGAACTAAAGCCTATTTTCATATATCCTACTTATGTTAATTGCCTCTATCAACATACAACATTTCAGATTGATTGCTGTAATAGATTCGTAGATATTGAGAACCGACTAAATATTGCGAATGGACTCCATGTTGGATTTTTATACATGCTGGTCTTAGAGATATGTTCTGTTACGTAAAGAATATTGTGTACGAGTAGTATTCAAACTTCAATCACATAATTAGACACAAGAAGTAAAAACGAGATTTTAAAATTTCGCACAGCTGCCATCTTGTGGTTATGGAAACAATTAAAATAAATTAGATGCAAGTGGATTAACATGTGTATAAGGGTTTACTGTACAAAGTGTCACTGCACTCGGATGGTTAAACTGCGAGAAACGTTCATGTGATTATTTATACTTCGCGTCGCCGCCATGTTCGATTTGTTATTGGTTATTAAAGGTTCTATAGGTGAACTTACGATTATAGCCCCTATGAATATTAAAAAAATTCAGTTTGATTGCTGTAATAGATTCGTAGATATTGAGATCCGTCTAAATATCTCTGATGGTCGCCATGTTGGATTGTTATATGTATAGACCATAGAGTCATGTGCCATTAAAGGAAAATGCGTAGGTTCTGTATTCAAACTTTCACTTTGATCGTATGATTACAACTCAAGATATAAAAACATAATTGTATAATTCGCACAGCCGCCATCTTGAGGTTATGTAAACAATTGTACTAAATTAAATACCAGTGCATTACAGTGTGTATAAACATTTGCTGTGCCAAGTTTCATTGCGTTTGGATCATTATGTCGCGAGAAAAGTCTATTTAAAACATTCAACTTCGCTTGGCCGCCATGTTCGCTTTGTGGTTAACTGGTTTTTGAAAGTCTCATAGATGAACTGCCAGCAGTACCTTTTATCACCGTACAAAATTTCAGGGTGATACCGGTAAGAGTTTCAGAGATATAGAATGCCAGTGAAATATTTCGCACAGCCGCCATCTTGAGGTTATGTAAACAATTGAACGAAGTTAGATGTCGTTGCATTACAATTTGTATTGACATATACTGTACCAAATTTCATTGCTTTTGGTTGGATAAATCGCGAGAAACGTCAATTTAAAAGTCGCAAATTCGATTGGCCGCCATGTTGGTTTTGTAGTTACCAGTTTTTCAAAAGTCACATAATTGAACTTCTAGTAGTTCCCTTTATCACCGTACAAAATTCCTGGGTGATATCGGTAATAGTTTCGGAGATATTGAATGCAGGTGAAATATTTCGCACAACCGCCATGTTGTATTGGTGTGACTTAACAAAATTTGAAGGGCACGGTCGGGGTCGTCCAAAATAGTGCTATGAACTTACCGAGTTTCATTGAAATCGTTCTAGCAGTTTAGATGATATTAGGGGGGACACACAGACAGACACACGGACAAACAGTGATCTCATAAGCCTTTTTTTTTTTTTTTCATTAATAAAAATAGTCTAAAAATGATGTCTCTTTTGCATGCACTCTTGTATTGAAATACAATCTGTTGTAAATAATAATTAATATGTCTCACAGAAAATCTGTACTGGATGTGCCGTCATATTCGTGAGACATATCACGAAATGTAATAGGCCTATCAATGGTATTTAATAAATACATTGAAATTGAAATATCTTTGTTACAGTTCACATCAACCACATTAGAAATGTTGCTGGTGTGGATCACGTGGGCATTGGTGGCGATTATGACGGTGTAGACGAGTAAGTGACTATGTTTATGCAGTAATCTATATTCAAGAGTATCTACTGGTGAGAATATGGTTGGTTGGCTGGTTCCTTAGTTTAGGGGCTGCGACAACGCGGTCTTTGGGTGTATTTTGGGTGTGTGTAGAATTTATCTTCAGCGGCTTCGGTGGCGTAGTTGGTGCATGCTGAGCTTCTATGCCCAAGATAGCGGGTTCAAACCCGGCCGAAGCCGTCGGATTTTTTAAGAGCGTTCAAAATCCCACAGTATGCCTTCCTTCGGAAGGGAAGTAAAGCCGGCAGTCCCATGTCATAGATTTATGGCATGTTAAAGAACCTTCTACTAATTACACCTATGTGAAGCTAAATCGGATAGGTTAAGAATGTAAACAATGCTCTTAGGTTTCTACGTTCGTTGCCAAGAGCCGACTGATGTGGTGTCTAGTAGCTAAGTTCTGAACTTGGCCTAGTAGTCGTTGACGGTGGCGCTTAGCGGCAAAAGTAGGAACTATTTGAAAAATTCAAAGGTCTGCCGTCCTTACTTGAATATTAAAAAACAGATAACACACACTAATACAGTCATCACAATTAACACCGGTTATCAGACAGGTTCTACACACACCCAAAGTACACGGGGCTACATGACCGCGTTGTCGCAGCCCCTAAACTTAAGAACCAACCAACCAACCTAGAATCTGTCTGATACCCGGTGTTAATTGCGATGATAGTATTACTGTGTGTTATCTGTTTTTAGTTCAAGTAAGGACTGCAGACAGTAATTTCAAGTAGTTCCTACTTTTGCTAACAAATGCTACCGTCCACGACACCTAGCTTGCGGACTTGCCTACCAGATGGCATCGCAGTCAGCACCTGGCGGCGAACGTTGGAACTAATATAGTGTTATCAAACTAACCTACAAATTTTAGCTTCCACAAGTGTCGTTAGTGGAAAGTTCTTTTTCATGCCATAAATATATGACATGGGACCGCCGACTTGACTTCCCCTCCGAAGGAAGGCATACGGAGGGATATTTTAACGCTCTAAACAAATCCGACGATTTCGGCCGGAATTGAACCCGCGATCTTGGGCATAGTAGCACAGCATGCTACCAACTACGCCACCGAAGACGCTGTGAAAATAACACCGTCTAAGGCCCGTTCTTACAATCTCCAGTAAAGTGAGAGTAAACTCTAACTGACAGTTGGCTTCACGGTCGGTGTTAAGTCCCGGTAAACATTCGATCCTTCTTACCATGTTCCGGTTAATGTTTACGGTAGGTTAGCAGATCTGAGCATAATTTTCAACAGTTGGTACATATTTCTGGTTCGATTTGCAGATTTCTTGACACCTCTCAATAGTTGGCATGAGTGGATCTGCGTCAGGGAGTAAATAATAAATATATATTTTATAGTCCTTGATCTTCATCTGTGTTCTTGGCGCAATCTGTTTGTTACGATACGATTATAAAGATAAATATTAGATATGGAAGGACAATGAGACAAATAAAGGCCTTAAGAGGAAAAGCTTCGTCAAACGGAATCGTCTAAAAAAGTCTTGATCATCTATAATTACTCCTCGTAATAATCACATCCTAAATGCATTCTCCAAAGACATACAGTCAATATCATACATACAGCTAAAGCACAAATTAAATCCCTTTATCCATTAGTTCACCCATCGTCACACCAATCGAGTAAAAATGTCACCTTAATCTATAAAGCACTTATACGCCCCATACTCACGTATGCGTATCCAGCCATAGGTTTCCAATCAATCTCTAATCTAAAGAAACTACAAACAGTACAAAACTGGCTTGTAAGACTCGCCACCAAACCTAAAAAAAAAGAGGAACGACGCAAATCTACGCACTTTAACCATACTAAAACAAAGACACAATACCTTCTTGACCATCTTACTCAACTAACAACTAAATTCTACCAGAAAACTGCCACTCATCCTAACGACCTCATTAGACAATTAGGTGCATACCAGGTGGACCCATTACAAAGTATTAAACGCAGACCGAAGTACATCCTCACCATACGGAGACAACTAGAAAACCCAGACATTTAAACCCCTTAATACTACCAACAATTAAACCAAAAGTTCAACCCCAGGATAAATTATCCAAATCAACTCACGCTTGAACAATTCACAACTTCCTACCACATTCAAAGCCCTGAACTCCGAAGGAACCCTTTAAAATTTACACTAAAGCAGTATGTCGCTCCTGCTCGGGGGAAGGCCACGGCCGACTCCGCCCGGGATGGCGCGCCATACACTCTGTGCTAACACCATTACCAATCAAGGAACTAATAACTATCTCTACACCATTACCACGGAGAAGGGCCGATATTTTTTTACACACCCGCTGAGACCCACTTTTTAACTCTAAATTCCATTTTTTAATCTTTCGATAATTCATTCGCCTAATTTAAGCCCTCCCTTTCCTTGCATTCATGGCCAATACATCAATTAACTACACACAATACACTTCCTGCCCGACGGGCCTACCTCCGGGAGGGCGTCGGCCACGGCAGACCCCTTCCGGGGAGACGGACCGCGGGAGGAAAACCATAAACACCAAACTGCACTGGAGCGTATTACGAGATTCGAACTCAGTACACACAAGGAGGCACAGTCTGGCTGGACCAATCCCAGTGATTGGCCCACGCTGCACTGGCCTCCAAGCCACAATACACTTATAAACCATAATATTATACAATTAACAGACCTAATTAAACATAATTATCCATAATACATCTTTATTTCTACATACAAGCACTTTTAAACACCATTCAGTATCCAGCCAATCAGAGCATAACACCAGCCAATCAGAGCCCAGCATTTCTAAATTCAAACTCCCCGCTCCAGTGACAGTCTTAGCACCACAATAACACCAGATATAAATACTTCTCACATAAAACTAGCATATGAGGTGATAGCTGAGGCCTTTTTGTAGCAATTTATTGCTATAAAGCAATACCAAACCTACTACAGGTCAATTCTTTCTTCTCTCCCAATCACTACCTAACTTCTACCTACTTAAGGTCTACATTCTCATACTAATTTACGAAGCTGCTGCACAAATTAAAACCCTTACACACACTGCAATATCACATACAGTTAAACCATGGCGAGCGTAACGAAAATTATAACATCTACAGCATCGGCAGGAGTGGGCACTGGCCCACAATGGCCAACAGGCACATCCTGATCCGAACTTAAGCTGAAACAGTTCTGCTACTCTCTATTTCATCTTGCACTGCCCCTAAAAAATTGATTAATTGCACTAGTAATTAATTAATTAATTAAACCAACAATATATTATCCTAGCAAAATTCAAATCACTCACAGTAAATACTCTGGCCATAAGTCACTCATTAGACTAAAGCCAGAGGTAAATTCTAAATCAAGTATTATTATCATTACGTCTACACTTCTTACCATCAAACTAGAGTGAAAGGAGCCCGGTTCACGGGCACCAGACTCTAAATTTTTCGTCCTGCATACACCTGTCAAGCTTGTCCCAGTCTGAGAGTAGTAGTTCGATTCTTATATACTTTTCGTCTCCTTCTTTAAACAGCATCAGCATTTACGAAACCCATGAAATTACATACACGTCTCGTCAATATGGCTAGAATTATCCGTAATCAGCTGGCGTTGACATTTTAATCGAAAATCTGGCAGTAAAGCAGTTTACGGGAAGAGAATCCTCCGGTAAAGTTCACTGCTGGTTAAGGCTTACTTTACTGTCAGTTTGTCGCTAACCGGGTATTGTAAGAATCAAGTTCCAGTAAACTTGCCCTAAAAGTGCCAGTAAAGATTTAACCGGAGATTGTAAGAACGGGCCTTTAAATCTGAAATCACAACCTTCTTAGGCACTTCGTTACGTACAGTAGTTGCAAGGCTTCGGATATTATCTCACATTGGATCTGGATTCTGAGTTTTCCGGTAGACAGGTATCAATAGAGAGAGATTCGCAGTCAGATATTCGTGAAGCGTATGCGGTTAAAACACAGAACAACTCAAGATCACCAGGTCATTCATTCGAATGTTTCCACCCTGAGAGGCGTATGCCTTTCGACCGGGTCTGATAAGGGCAAACCATATCAGTGTAGGAACTACAGCGCGTCAGGGAATGTTCTCCGCAGTGCCTAGGCACTGCTATGTTAGGTGAGAGCCGGAGTTAAGTTGGCAGACCTTTCGCTCACTCGCCGACAGCCAGGCACTAGCTTGTCTTCTCCAAGGTCCACACGTATGAGCTGTACTGTGCTGTGCTGTGGAAAGCGTCAGTGTGAAGGGAGCGTTTAGATTATTGGAATAGTGCAACAGGATGGTTGGTTGGTTCTTAAGTTTAGGGGCTGTGACAACGCGGTCATGTAGCCCCGTGTACTTTGGGTGTGTGTAGAATCTGTCTGATAACCGGTGTTAATTGTGATGACTGTAATAGTGTGTGTTATCTGTTTATTTTTATTTTTATTTAAGTACTGCAACTTATAATTTTTCAAATAGTTCCTACTCTTGCCACCAAGCGCCACCGTCAACGACTACTAGGCCAAGTTCAGAACTTAGCTACTAGACGCCACCGCAGTCGGCTCTTGGCAACGAACGTAGAAACCTAAGAGCATTGTTTACATTCTTAACCTATCCAATTTAGCTTCACACAGGTGCAATTAGTGGAAGGTTCTTTAACATGCCATAAATCTATGACATGGGACCGACGGCTTTACTTCCCCTCCGAAGGAAGGCATACTGAGGGATTTTTAACGCTCTTTAAAAATCCGACGGCTTCGGCCGCGTTTGGTGCAACAGGATACAGGCGGTAATGTTTACTACTCAAGAGAGAGCGTTTTTGGTGGAATACGTTTTTCGTGAAGGCGATCGGTTTACAGAAAATGTAAAACTAAAATTTCAGGCGCGGTTTCCTAATTCAAAGTGTCCAAGCCCTGATACCATTCGGGATTTGATAAGTAAATTTCGTGTGACCGGCTCAGTTCACGATGTACCAGCAACAGGCAGGCCTACTCAGTTAACAGACGAAAAACTTGATGAAAAGTCCTATATAATGCTGCGAAGTCCAAGTAAATCAATACGCAAATTAGCTCAAGAAACAGGAATCTCTAAGTGGACTGTTTGTTGTTTGTTTTGATACAAGCGGCGGCAGCCGCGCTGTCAGCAGCAACCGTGCTGCCAACTTAACTCCGGCTCTCACCTAACGTAGGAGTGTCTAGGCACTGCGGAGAACATTCCCTGACACCCTGTACAATACAAGATGTATTCGGTTTGGGCTCTGCATCATACGTAAGACGTCAAGCCATGTACACTGTGTAACATTCAATAAATTACCATACCGTAATATTTATCTGAGCTGCTTGATACGTTAAAACGGCAGTATTTTAATATAACAAGTAGTTTCGTGAAGAACTAAAGTGCTTATCTTTATATATATAATTCTTCGACACGTGTGTATGTGACTGAACTCCTTCAAAACGACTGAACCGATTTTGATGAAATTTTGTATGTATGTTGAGGTGGGTCCATGTATGGTTTAGATTCACAATTTGGCCAGGTAGGTGGAATTTAAGAATTTTAAAACCACAATTTACACACAATTTTAGAACCATAATATACAGGCATAAACAGTCGTCATGGAAACCGCTAGCTTTAATGAAAAGTGATGCTTTTGGACTGTGTTGTATCTGCACGTAGAGCCACCTGGTCGCAACCTGTGCAACTACCGCCATAAAATACACTCCGCCCGTGGCGGAATGTTGTGTTTTATACCAGAGGTAGCAGTGATGTCGAATTCTACTTTTTGTCTCTGCACGTTAGAGCGTTTCGAAGTCCCGTATACCATTCATCCGATTGTTATGAATCTTGGGTGAGATGTTGAGTGCACTCCAGGGAAGGTGTTTGGCTTAGTAAATCCATTATACAATAGATAGCGCACGACTAGATTCAACAAATGAGCGACAACGCGCGAAGCGTTTCAAAAAGGTCCCGTATGCGTTCAAATACTATTCGTCTGATAGCGATTAAACTTGAGTGAAATGTTGTGTACACTCCAGGGAAGGCTTCTGGCTTAGTAAATCAATTTTACAATAAGTAGTGCACGATTAGATTCAACAAATGAGTGACGACGCGCGAAGCGTTTCAACAAAATCCATATACCATTCATCGATTGAGATGAAACGTTGATGAGTTGTTGTGTACACTTACGTGAAGGTTTCTAACATAGTAAATCCATTTCACAGGTGGTTGCGCACGAGTAGATTCAACAAATGAGCGACGACGTGCGAAGCGTTTCAACAAGGTCCCGTATGCGTTCAAATACCATTCGTCCGATAGCGATGAAACTTGGGTGAGATGTTGTGTACACTCCAGGAGAGGCTTCTGGATTTGTAAATCCATTTTACAATAGGTAGAGCACGAGTAGATTCAACAAATGAGCAACGACGCACGAACGTTTAAAAAAAGTCCCGTATGCGTTCATATACCATTCATCCGATTGCAATGAAACTTGGGTGAGATGTTGTGTACACTCACGTGAGGGTTTCTAAGTTAGTAAATCCGTTTCACAGGAGGTTGCGCACGAGTAGATTCAACAAATGAGCGACAGCGCGCGAAGCGCTTCAATAAGGTCCCGTATGCGTTCAAATACCATTCGTCCGATGACGATGAAACTTGGGTGAGATGATAAGTACACCCTACGGAAGGTTTCTGGCTTAATAAATCCATTTTACAATAGGTAGCGCACGAGTAGATTCAACATATTAGTGACGGCACGCGAATCATTTCAACAAAGTACCGTATGCGTCCATATACCATTTATCCGATTGCGATGAAACTTTGGTGAATTGTTGTGTACACTCCAGTAAAGGTTTCTGGCTTAGTAAATTTATTTTACAATAGGTAGCGCACGAGTAGATTCAACAAATGTGCGAAGGCGCGCGAATCGTTTCAACAAAGTCCTGTATGCATTCATATACCATTTATCCGATTGCGATGAAACTTTGGTGAATTGTTGTGTACACTCCAGGAAAGGTTTCTGGCTTAGTAAATCCAGTTTATAATAAGTAGCGCACGAGTAGATTCAACAAATGAGCGATGGCGCGCGAATCGTTTCCACAATGTCCCGTATGCGGTCATATATCATTCATCCGATTACGATGAAACCTTGGTGAATCATTGAGTTCACTCCAGAGAAGGTTTCAGGCTTAGTAAATATATTTTAAAATCGGTAGCACATGAGTAGATTCAACAAATGAGTGACGGCACGCGAATCGTTTAAAGAAACTCCCATATGCGTTCATATGTCATTCATCCGATTCCGATGAAACTTTGATGAGTTGTTGTGTACACGCCAGGGAAGGTGTTCAACTTGGTAAATGCATTTTACAATATTGTTAGTGCAGGAGTAGATGTAACAAATGAGTGACGACGCGCGAAACGTTCCAATAAAATCCCGTATGCGTTCATATACTATTCATCGATTGCGATGAAACTTTGATGGGTTGTTGTGTACACTTACGTGAAGCTTTCTAACTTAGTTAATCCATTTCACAGTTGGTGGAGCACGAGTAGATTCAACAAATGAGTGACAGCGCACGAATCATTTAAACAAAATCCCGTATGCGTTATATGCCATTTATCCGATTGCGATGAAACTTTGGAGAGTTGTTGTGCCCGCTCCCACGAATGTTTCTAGATTAGTTAATTCATTTCACGATTGTTTAGAGGCAGATAACAGAAATTGAAAAAAAATATTGTGTATGCAAAAGCACTTCAAGAAACAAAGTTCCAACACTTTCTTTGATTGGCAGGACAACGTCTGCCGGGTCAGCTAGTTTTCATATATATTTCTTCTGGTGTTCTCCACTTAGAAACTCTACCGCGTCCTTCCTTGTTTAACAATAACGAAATAAGAGTCCGTGACGGCGGCCTCGGTGGCGTAGTCGGTAGCATGCTGAGTTTCTATGCCCAAGATCGCGGGTTCAAACCCGGCCGAAGTCGTCGGATTTTTTAAGGGCTTTAAAATCCCTCAGTATGCCTTCCTTCGGAGCACAAGTAAAAACGGCGGGCCCATGTCATAGATTTATGGCATGTAAAAAAAACTTCCACTAACTACAATTAATTGTGTGAAGCTAAATCTGTCAGATTTGATTCACGCTCTATTAGTTCCAACGTTCGTCGCCAGGTACCGGTTGTGATGTGGTATCTAGTAGCAAGTTCACAGCTAGGTGTCGTTGACTTTAGCATTAGGTAAGAAAAGTAGGAACTATTGTACTTAAAACTGATCGTCTGCAGTCCTTACCTGAATTACAGATAAAACACACTAACACAGTCATAACACCGGTTATCAGACAGATTCTACACACACCCAAAGTACACGGAGCTACATGACCGCGAGGGACCAACCAGCCAGAGTCACTGACAGTGGAAGGACAAACATCAATAAAATTGGGAATGGCTCGAAAAAAAAATGATGAGTTTTCAAAAAAGATTTTGAATTCTTGTTCAACGTTTACAATTTAGGAGAGGAACATTTTATCTTTACTTTGTTTCAGCCTAGTTTTCACAAATATGGCACAGAATTTTTTTTAAAATAGGATACATTATTATATTTTAATTAAATAAATTAAATAAACTAGCATGATGGCGCAGTGCCTTAGCTGGTCGTCTTTCACCCGGACGGCCGGGGTTCGGATCCCGGTGACAGCGGGGTGGAATTTTCACCTGAAAAATCTCGTGGCGTCAGGAAGGGCATCCGGTCTTAAATCCCCGGCCAAAACCAATATGAGCTTGGTTGGCTCCGGCAACCCCAATTACCCGTCGCGGCTTCGCCCGCGAATATTCTAGTTGTAAAGAGTACACTTAGCAAAATCTCAATCATGAATGCTTTGACTGATTTATCCTTGGTATGAATAATCAGACTTGATCAATTCAGCTACTGGTCCAGTGGTTAGGGGTTTGTCATTACTTCATAGGCATATCAGAGCGAAGTTAGTTTTCTGGGAATATCACAGACACTGTTAATTTAAGGGCCTTTAAATGTGGTTTTCGGAGACCCTTTATAGTCGGGTGAAAAAGACCTTTCGTACCACACTCACACGTGAAAATTGCGTGAAAAAATTCTAGAGGGCCCCTTGAGCCCCTTAAGCGCATTATACTGTATGTATTGATGAATTTTACAGCTTAATTTGGTTCAGTGGTAACCATATAACCGTCTGGAAACTTTCACAGTAATGTAATAATTGGAATTGCATTGCGTCTTACAGAAATAGATGGACCTGTGAGATTCTGCTCCCATGGTTACCGTGTTGCTTTCTTTCATTATTTCATTGTAAATATACATGTTTTAAGGTATTTATTTAATTGTGAGGCATTTAAAGAGTAAGTGAGTGCGTTTCGCTTACGCATTGGGTTATGCTGAACCTGTAGGTACCCCATATGTGTAGGTTGGTGTTAATGGGACCTTATTTTCGGTACAAAACTGGAATGGGACCTCAGCAGAATAATATAGGGAGGGACGTCTAATTTGCTTCTGTGAGAGCGTAGTGAAAGGAGTGAGTAACATCGATTAAACTCAAAACAATTAACCGATTATTTGACCAATCGAGTAATCGTTTAGTAGCAATTAATCTATGACCTGATTCGATTAATCGATTATTTGATAACTTTTTTTTTTTTTAAGCGTATGGCTTTTAGTGCCGGGAGTGTCCGAGGACATGTTCGGCTCGCCAGTTTTGTAGCTGCTTCGAGACGGACACCCAATGGGTGAGCTACAAGTACCGTTGGGGAGGGAAGGAGGGAAGTTGGAATGTAAGGACGAGGAGTTGGAAGGTAGCGGCTGTGGCCTATAGTTAGGGACCAACCCCGGCATTTGCCTGGAAGGAAGATGGGAAACCACAGAAGACCATCTTCAAGGTTGCCGGCGGGGGGATTCGAACCTCCTCGCCTCCCGGATGTGAGCGACTGCCATCAGTCATGCCGTAACCACCACGGCTAACTCACCCGGTATTTGATAACTGAAATTAATCGATTAAAATTACTAGCCCTAATATCAAACTCAAAACCGAATATCCAAACGTTGTAGCCATTTCAAACAAAAAATAAGGAAAACACTGATAGTCAGTCTGAAAGACTAGACTTTATATCATTTTAAATGCTACAAATGCTGCGCGAACTCAAAAGTCCGTTAGCAATTTTAAAAAAAGCAAGTGCAATCCAAGGTCAAAGGAGGTAGCGAGCTGGATGACGTCACGCCCACCGGAGCGCGCGGGGAAAGGAGGAAGCTCAAGCAGTACTATGACGTCACACACCTCGGTGCATTCTCGGTACATTTCGTCCCATCACCGTAACGTAACGCCAAACCCAAGCGAAGTCGACATAATCATGTAAACAACGCTCAGGTTCCTACGTTCGTCGCCAGAAGCCGATTGCGATGGCGTCTAGTAGCCAAGATCTGAACTAGTAGTTGTTGACGGTGGCGTTTGGCGGCAAAAGTAGGAACTACTTGAAAAATTCAAAGTGTGCAGTCATTGCTTGAATTAAGAAACAGAAACACACACAAATACAGTCATCAAAATTAACGCCGGTTATCAGACAGATTCTACACACACCCAAAGTACACGGGGCTACATGACCACGTTGTCGCAGCCCCTAAACTGAGGAACCAACCAACCACAATCAAGTGCTGTTTTAATGAAATTTGGTACTCGCGCCATACGAGCTAAAAAAGAGCTCGCGAATACAAGCTTCTATTAGATCCATTTTTCAATTACAATTATATTGCACGAACCGGAAAAATTGTTTAATTGGCAGGCGAAAAGCTAAAGGAAGTAGGAGACTTCTGCTAAATAACCTGTGATGGACGAGGCAAAGGCGATATAAAAAGTAGGATTGCTCAGACAAGGAAAGCATTTCTACAGGAAAGTAATCTGTTGACAAAATATAGTTGGTTGGTTCCTCAGTTTAGGGGCTGCGACAACGCGGTCATGTAGCCCCGTTTACTTTGGGTGTGTGTGTAGTATCTGTCTGATAACCGGTGTTAATTGTGATGGCTGTATTAGTGTGTGTTATCTGTAATTCAGGCTAGGATTGCAGACGGTTAATTTAAAGTAGTTCCAACATTTGCTACCAAATGCTACCGTCAACGACACCCAGCTGTGAACTTGGCTACTAGATACCACCGCAACCAGAACCTGGCAATGAACGTTGGAACATACAGAGCCTTAGTCTAATCTAACCTAGAAATATAGCGTCACACAATCTTAGTTAGTAGAAGGTTCTTTTACATGCCATAAATCTATCACAAGGGCCGTCGTATTTACTTCCCCTCCGAAGGAAGGTATACTGAGGGATTTTTAACGCTCTTAAAATAACCGACGATATTGGTCGTGTTTGAACCCACGATCTTGGGCATAGAAGCTCAGCATGCTAACAACTACGCCACCGAAGCCGTTGACATGAAATATAGATTTAGAAAGTCATTTTTGAAGGCCTTTGTCTGGATGATGATGATAATTGTTGTTTTAAGGGGCATAACATCAAGGTTATCGGCCCTTAATAGTTTGGGTGATCGTGAAGATGATAATGAAATGTAAACTATAACTAAAACTAACTACTAACTTATATACTAGAAGAAGAAATGGAAAACAAAAGGAGAATAAGGCAAATAAAGGACAGGAGGAAAAGAACTGCCCTCAACCCTCGAAGAATGTGGATTGAGGGACTTGGAAGGAAGGAGAGCCATAAAAGGCAGATAGGAAAGTGAAAGCGGAGAGGGTCCGCCCAACAGGTAATGGATAAAAGGGGGAAAACCAAACCCAGCTCAGGAATCCCTCGGGGTCGCCAAATCCCGAACTTACCAGCCGTGAGCCCCCGAGGGTGTAGCAATATCCAGGGTGCACCAGAAATGGTGCGGCTACATACACCCTGCCTCCTTGAGGGCCTTGAGCACAAGGCAGCAGGTAAAAGGAAAAGAAAAAGAAGGCTGATCCCTCGCAGAAGGAGGGTATCATAAAAGATGAGACAAGAGCCAATTAAGGCGGGAAAGGGACTCCCTAGGCCTCGGATACCCTCATACGTTCAGGGTCGTAAGAGAACAAGAGTTGACCAAGTGAGGTCGTCAGGAAAGAAGACGGAGAGGAGTAAAACTTGGACTGTTGGCGCAGCAGAAGAGATGAGAATAGAAATGTGGTGTTACAGGAGAATGATGAAGATCAGAGTTGTTAGACAAACGGGAGAGGAGAGATAGGTTGGTAGGACACATACTAAGACACCCAGGAATAGCAAGTTTAGTTATGGAAGGGTCGAGGGTCGATGACAAGCACTGTAGGGGTAGACCAAGTAAACAGATTGCCTCTGATGTAAGGTGTGGTAGCGATGTTGAGATGAATTGATTAGCTCAGGACAAGGAGGCATGGAGGGCTGTATCAAACCAGTCAAAAGATGTGGAACGTGGGTTGACGACCACGGGACCCCAGCTGAGTCCAGCATTGCTTCCACTTACTTGTGACGGGCTCATCTCTGTCTTTTTCCTGTCGACCACTCTTGGTCAATTCTTGTTCTCTTCCGACCCCGACGGTATTAGGGTATCCGAGGCCTAGGGAGCTCTCACTTTTCCGCCTTAATTAGCCCTTGTCTCATCTTTCCTGATACCCTCATTCTTCGAGGGATCAACCTTCTTTTTCTTTTCATGTTATCTCCTGCCTTCTGCACAAGGATCTCAAGGAGGCAGGGTGTATGTAGCCCCACCACTTCCGGTGAGTTTGGTAGTTGGCGACCCCGAGGGATTCCTGAGCTGGGTCCGTTTTGTCCCCTTTTTCCTCTGACCTTGGGGTGGGCTCTCTCCTCTTTCCCTTTTTTATCTGCCTTTCATGACTCTCCTTCTTTCCAAGTCCCTCAATCCTCATTCTTCGAGGGTTGAGGGCAATTCTTTTCTTCCTGTCCTTTATTTGCCTTGTCCTTAAATTGTTTACAATTTCTTCTTCTAGTATGCAAGTCTGCAGTTAGTATTAGTTATAGTTTTCATTCTCATCTCATCTTTCACTATCACCCAAACCATTAGGGGCCGATAACCTAAATGTTAGGCCCCTTAAAACAACAATTATCATCATCATCATTTCCCTGTTTCCTGTACCAATACGGAACGTTGTTTTGATGGTAAAACAAAGCAATTTCCCGCTACATGTGTACAATAAGAGTGGATGATGTATAACCAGGCAGTCTCGCCCCGGGAATCATTAAAAACCAATATTGAAATTTCATTAGTGTCCTGTCCTAGTCTCTCCAGCGGCCGACCGCGAACATTGCTCAATCTCTTCTCCATCACGTAATTCAATGCATCGCCCATTGGTCATACCTCCATAGTGCTGCAACAGGGCCCCACGACTGGATTGAGTAGCTGCATATTCGGAGATCCTTTCCTTCTTTCTCCACTTTCTGACCACCTCATGGTGTAGCGGCTAGCAATCTTGGCTATCACCTCGGAGGTCCGGGTTTGATTCCCGGCTCTGCCAAAAAACTTTATGCTGTTCTGAGGGCTGGAATTGGGTGAACTCAGTCCCATAAGATAAAAACTGAGTAGAAGTTAATCCGACACCCACCTCAGTCATCTTGGAATTGGTTTTCCGTGGTTTCCCACTTCTAATGTCAGTAATTGAGGTCCGTATTGACTAACTATAAATTTGAAAGAAAATAAAGGGATAACTAATGAGTATTTATTTCATGCAACGTATGTTCTTATAAAGGTTATTTATCTTTGTTATTTTTATGTACAGGCTTAGGAAGAAGGAGTTTTACCTTCGAAACATGTACCTGTGAGTAGGTTCAATACAAGTATTGGAAAGGCAGAATCCCTTTATTTTCTTTCTAATTCCCACTTCTACTCCAGGCAAATGCAGCGATGGTTCCCAATTTAAGGCCTCGGCTGCCTCATTCCCAATCCTAGTCGCAATTACAAAAACCCGGGCTATCAGACAATAATTCCGCACACACACACCCAAGTACAGTACTTCAGGTTAAATGACCATGTCCAAGTCCCTTTAATAGAAACGAAAGTTTGGTGCTTTTCAGTCGGTCCACACGATTGTACCCAAATGGCTTCAAACACCTTAATCCCTCAAATAGGTTATTATACAGTAGGTTAGATTATTGTTGTTTTAAGGGAAGGAACTACGAGGTCATCTGTCCCAGTCCCTCAAATGAAGAAACAACAACAACAACAACAACGACCTTTCTCCAGTTCCAAGGAGGACCCGTATTATGCAGCTTCTGTCCCCATATTGTGTACGTAAAAGCATTTAGATATCCTCGTAGGCCGATGCCGTAATGGCAGTTCCCTCCATCAATAACTTAACGTCTCCCTCAAGATAAAGATGATGATGATGATGATTGTTGCTTTAAGGGGCCTAACATGTAGGTTATCGGTCCCTAATGGGTTGGGTGATCGTGAAAGATGAAATGAGAATGAAAAACTATAACTAATAAATACTAACTACAAACTTACATGTCGCCTTCGTAGCTCTGCCACAAAATTTGAAAAGTGGTATGAGGACTGGAACAGGGTCTACTCAGCCTCGGGTAGCCCAAATGAGTAGAGGGTGTTCGATTCCCACCTCAGTCATCCTCGAAGTGGTTTCCCGTGGTTTCCCACTTCGTCTTCGGGCAAATGCCGGGATGATTCCTACTGTAAGGCCACGGCCACCTCCTTCCCACTTCCTTGCCAAACCGTCCCACTCTTCTCATCCCTTCATCAAGGCCCTGTTCGCTTTACAGGTGAGGCCGCCTGGGCGTAGTGCTGGTCTCACAGCCCAGTTGTATCCCTGACTCAGAGTCTCAAGCTCCAGGACACTGCCCTCAGAGGCGGTAGAGGTGGGATCCCTCGCTTAGTCCGTGGGAAAAGTCAACCCTGGAGGGTAAAACGATAGCGATCTTACATACTAGAAGAAGGAATAGTAAACAAATAAAGGATAAGGCAAATAAAGGACAGGAAGAAAAGAAATGCCCTCAACCCTCGAAGAATGTGGATTGAGGGACTTGGAAGGAAGGAGAGCCATGAAAGGCAGATAGGAAAGGGGAAAGAGGAGAGGACCCGGCCCAAGGTCACAGGAAAAAGGGACAAAACGAATCCAGCTCAGGAATCCCTCGGGGTCGCCAATTCCCAAACTCACCAGCAGTGAGCCCTTGAGGATGTAGCACTATCCAGGGTGCACCAGAAGTGGTGGGGCTACAAACACCCTGCCTCCTTGAGGGCCTTGAGCAGAAGGCAGGAGATAACATGAAAAGAAAAAGAAGGCTGACCCCTCGAAGAATGAGGGTATCAGGATCAGGAAAGATGAGACAAGGGCCAATTAAGCCGGGAAAGTGAAAGACTCCCTAGGCCTCGGCAGTCGGGGTCGGAACAGAACAAGAATTGACCAAGAGAGAAAAGAAGACGGAGAGGAGCCCGGCACATGTAAGTGGAAACAATGCCTGACTCAGCTGGGATCCCGTGGTCGCCAACCCACTCAAGATAAGGAAGTTTATAGTTTTACGTGACCATTAATCTGACGATCATGACAAAGGGACCTGCATTTTTACGTGGAATCCGAACCACAGATCGTAATATTTCACTTAGAAAATATCACATGCATTGACCTATAAGGTGCGTTCAAAAAGTAACGAGCCGGAGGCTGTAATGCGCAAAACCGGTGACGACATCGGCTAATTGTGGTGTGTGTAACGAGGTGTGGTTCCGATAAAAGCGTGGAAGGACTCAGCCCGTCGCTAGAGGGCACGCGTGCACGTCACGTGACGATACGAAGCGAGTAGCAGCATGCATCAATCGTCCAACGCTGCCAGTCGCATTGCAAACAGTGACATGGAGGCGTCAACCGAAGAGCAAAGAGGTGTTGTTCGTTTTCTGACAGCGAAAGGAGTAGGGGGAACGGACATTCATCGCCGAATGTCACAAGTGTACGGCGAACACTGCATGTCCCTTGCAAGGGTCAAGGCATGGCACAAGCGCTTCAGGGAAGGACGGGTGTCGTTAGCCGATGATGCCTGGTCTGGGGCATCCCCCTGCATTACCGATGACAACGTCCAGCTGGTTGATGCACTCATTACCCAGGACCGCTGAGTGACAGTGAACGCCATAGCCGCCATGGTCGGATTGAGCGTCGGAAGTGTGCACACCATCATGAAGGAACGACTGCACTTGCGAAAAGTGTGTGCTCAATGGGTGCCCCACAGTCTTCAACCACACCAGGAAGCATGTCGAATGGCCTACTGTCTTGGTCTTGGTAGGACGATTGATGCATGCTGCTGCTCGCTTGGTATCGTCTCGTGACGTGCATGCGTGCCCTCTAGCGACGGGCTGTGGCCTTCCACGCTCTGGTCGGAGCCACACCTCGTTACACACACCACGATTAGCCGATGTCGTCACCGGTTTGCGCATTACAGCCACCGGCTCGTTAATTTTTGAACGCACCTTATAGATTCGAACCCAGTTAGCCTTGGTGAGAGGCAACTAGCTTGACCACTGCACCACCATGTTCTCTTCCCTCAAGATAGCCTCCAACTCTATAGATAAATCGCTTTTCAGTCGGTCAACACGGGTGTACGTAATTTCACTGAGCGGGGAGTAACAATTTATTTCCTAGTGCCTGAAATAAATACAAAAATATGTATACACTTCATAAAACACTTCTAATACAAATGAGGGGTTTAATTAGGTGACTAGTTTCGTTTGGCATGTGTGCATCATCAGATCCTGCTCACTTAGGCTTAATTTAGGTGCCGGCTCTGCCAAGAAATTTAATTCTCGTCTGAGGGCTGGAACGGGTTCCACTCAGCCTCGTGAGGCAAACCTGAGAAGGTGGGTTCCATTCCTATCTCATCCATTCTGGAACTGGTTTTCCGTGGTTTCCTACTTCTACTCCAAGTAAATGCCTGGATGGTTCCAAAAATTAAGACCACGGCCGCTTCCTTCTCAATCCTCACACTACTACAGACACCACAATAACAATAGTTATCAGAATATTATATATCTCTCTTACACACACACCTAAGAACACGGGGCTAAATTAATAAGATATCCAAACCCCTCATATCAAATAACAACGACTTAATTTAGGTTCGGCTGAATGTACAACATTATTTAAAAATATTGAGTTAGGCCTCTATAAGTTTTTAGTTAAAATGTTGTTGTTGTTGTTGTCGTTGTTAGTCTTTTGACTGGTTTGATGCAGCCCTCCATGCTTACCTGTCCTGAGCTAATCGTTTCATCTCTACATAGCTACCACACCTTACATCCCACGCAATCTGTTTAACATATTCTAACCTACTGTACCCCTACAGTTCTTGTCTTCGACCCTTCCTTCCATAACTAAGTTCGCTATTCCTGTGTTTCTTAGTAAGTGTCCTACCAACCTATAGTCACCACAAACATCTCTCCTCTCCCAATCGTCTTAACACCTCTTAATTTGTAACCCTATGTACGCATTAGATCTTCATCATTCTCCTGTAACACCACATTTCAAACACTTCAATTCTCCTCTTTTTTGCTGCTCCAACAGTTCAAGTTTCATTTCCATAGAGCGCCACGCTCCAGATAATGGCTTTCAAAAATGACTACCTAATACCTAATTCTATGTTCCAGGTCAACAGATTCCTTTTCTTCAGAAATGCTTTCCTTGCCTTAGCCAACCTACTTTTTATATCCTCTTTGCTTCGTCCATCACTGGTTATTTTGCTTCCTAAACAAGAGAAGTCTCCTACAATCTTTAGCCTTTCATCCTTTGTCGTATGTAGTTCACTAAATATAATACTATGAGAGCTAGTGTTGACCCATACATGGTGAAATCAAAATAGAAATATCTACTTCCGTTTTGAGAAATTCAAAAATCTGCCTCCCACAAATTGAAGATAAAGAATCAAAGAATATATTAAAACAATCAAAGTTTAATTTCTTTGAAAATTTTAGAACAATTTCCATTTTAAAAACAAGCACTTTTAACAATTTGTTTTTTCAAAATAGTGTCGCTGAATATAGTTTGTATTTTGCCTGAGTGATCATTTATTTTAAGGAAAATTCCCCAAAAATGTCATATATTTTTAAATTTTATTTTTGTTTGAATATACATTTGAGAAAAAAGTTACAAAATACGAAACAGTTCAGGAAAACCATGGTTTTTACACTTGCTAAATTCAGCCTGCAAAACAGTTTCTTTTCTTGTTGAACAAAATTACACTGCTTGTATCACTTATAAATTCACCAAAAAACAAAGCACACACAACATTATACTATGAAGAGTGAAGCCACTGTTTTCAATATCAGAGGTGTTTCTTTTTGTGATAATCTTCAAAACACCCCGCTGGATGAAGATATGACAGGCCTACCTTTGAGAACTGTACTTGTATCTGCAACATTATCACTCTCATCTTCATCATCTGCACTTTCACTTGATTCTGAACCGTCGATCTCTTCAACACTCTCTTCAAAGTCACTGTAATCACTATCTGATTCCTCCAAATAACTTGATATCGTAGGCACACTTTTGTCGTACGAGCCTGCGATTTCACTGTTTACATCGGCTTAAAGATGCATCAGCTGATACCGTCAAACTCAATCTACCAAACGAATACAAAAAAAGTAAAAGAAATGATTCAAGTAGTCATTTCCGGTTCCGAGCGAGTTCATATACGTTATTTAATACCATACTGCCACCTGCCGTAATTATATGTAAACTTATGACAGCTCGCGGAATATTCCGTAAACGACCCGCTGGAGCGGGAAACATGTTGCGGAATACATCGTAAACGACACGCTGGAGCGGGAAACATGTTGCGGAATACATCGTAAACGACCCGCTGGAGCGGGAAACATGTTGCGGAATACATCGTAAACGACCCGCTGGAGCGGGAAACATGTTGCGGAATACATCGTAAACGACCCGCTGGAGCGGGAAACATGTTGCGGAATACATCGTAAACGACCCGCTGGAGCGGGAAACATGTTGCGGAATACATCGTAAACGACACGCTGGAGCGGGAAACATGTTGCGGAATACATCGTAAACGACCCGCTGGAGCGGGAAACATGTTGCGGAATACATCGTAAACGACACGCTGGAGCGGGAAACATGTTGCGGAATACATCGTAAACGACCCGCTGGAGCGGGAAACATGTTGCGGAATACATCGTAAACGACCCGCTGGAGCGGGAAACATGTTGCGGAATACATCGTAAACGACCCGCTGGAGCGGGAAACATGTTGCGGAATACATCGTAAACGACCCGCTGGAGCGGGAAACATGTTGCGGAATACATCGTAAACGACCCGCTGGAGCGGGAAACATGTTGCGGAATACATCGTAAACGACCCGCTGGAGCGGGAAACATGTTGCGGAATACATCGTAAACGACACGCTGGAGCGGGAAACATGTTGCGGAATACATCGTAAACGACACGCTGGAGCGGGAAACATGTTGCGGAATACATCGTAAACGACCCGCTGGAGCGGGAAACATGTTGCGGAATACATCGTAAACGACACGCTGGAGCGGGAAACATGTTGCGGAATACATCGTAAACGACCCGCTGGAGCGGGAAACATGTTGCGGAATACATCGTAAACGACCCGCTGGAGCGGGAAACATGTTGCGGAATACATCGTAAACGACCCGCTGGAGCGGGAAACATGTTGCGGAATACATCGTAAACGACACGCAACGAAAGAGAGTTGGCGCGGAATATTCCGGAAATGACACGGGAAGAGTTAAGCTCGAAGTAATTTTCAAACTTTTATTTTGAATTTCAAAATACTCATTTTGACATTTTCCGGGTCTTCTAGCTTTTCAAGTTTCGGCACAATTGTCAAAATAGCTTAACTACACGTTTTTGGTAAACTGTTAGATCGATAAAACTTTCTTTTAATTTCAACTCATTTGATAACGTTCCCGAAAAAAGGATTTCTGATCCAGTCAAATTTGGAATAATCTTCGGAGAAATATGTATTAAAACTTTCTTGAAGGGCTTGCAACTGAACAATGATATCACCAACCACATCTGGCATTGGAGATATTTAATTTTCTTCAAAATGTGATGATAGAGTATAAGTTCTCTTCCTGTATTTCTGAACAATGGTATCACCCACGCATGCCACCTGAAACGTTCCCGCGTACCACCAGTGGTAAGCATTCCACTGGTTGGAACCCCTGGTCTACACAATGCAAAATATTCTAAAAACCAAAACATTAGTATTGTGTCTAATATCACTATTATTTTATTAGCATGCCAATCGGTCTAGAGGATGTCTCCAAGTACCCAGATCTGTTCGACCGACTGGCTGAGGGCAGAGAAGGAGAGCCGATCTGGACATACGAAGACCTTGAGAAGTTGGCGGGCCTCAACATTCTGCGAGTGTTCAGAGCTGTGGAAAAAGTAAGTATTATTCCCGTATCGTTGTTGGGCTTGAGAAATCTTGATCATCGACCACGTTTACTTTGGATGTAGACCTAACCTGTGTTTATATGGTGACTGTAGTAGTGCGTGTAACTAGAAATTAGAGCTCGTAATAAGCTATGTTCAGTCGAAAAATTTGAAATCGATCGAAACCAATAATTGATTAATCGACTGACCGTTCAATCCATTGAATGATTCATTCATTCATTCATTCATTCATTCATTCATTTATTTGCAATGGGGGGTGTGCCCCCGGTGGCAAATTGGATATACATAACAAATAAATAATTATACATAACAATTCAATAACGATTATATAACAATTAAACTGGAGTATTTACACAAATAGTCAGTCTTTTCTTAAACACACCTATATGTTTGGGAAAAGGCTCTAAGACTGCGGCAGGTAGAGAGTTCCAGTTATCAATGGCACGGTTTACAAAAGAATATTTACCATAATTTGTTCGCTGTGGTCGGCCCTTAACTTTGAAAGGATGATCGCTCCTACCCATGTAAGTGGGCTTTCCCAATCGTTTGCTAAGCTCACCCCATGCTGGTTGATTTGTATACGTGTTGTACATAGCGCAGAGTCTAGATTTCATCCTCCTAGCCTCCAGTGATTCCCACCCAAGTTTCTTTAACATGCGGCTCACACTGCTCCTGGGATTAAAGTCACTGAGCACAAATCTAGCGGCCTTTTTTTTTTGTACCATTTCCAACTCATTGATGAGCCCTACTTGATATGGATCCCAAACCACCGACGCATATTCCAGAATAGGTCATACAAGTGACAAAAAGCCTAATTCTTTAGCAGAGGTACTACTTCCTTTTAATACCCTCATTACAAAGTGCAGGGATTTGTAAGCTTTTGAAACTACACATCCTACATGACTACTCCATTTCATATCATTCCTTACGTGAACGCCCAAATATTTGCAAGAATCTTCTTCTACAAGTATTTCCGAGCCAATGTTATATTGAAAATCCTGCCTTCGCACTTTCCCTATTTTTAAGAGACTACATTTTCTTGTGTTTATTTTCATTTTATTTACAATCGCCCACTTATAGACCAGGTTCAGGTCCTCTTGAAGCACTGCATTGTCTTGTGAGTCATGTATCTTTCGATGTATTACACAATCATCCGCAAACAATCGACAGTCACTGCGAATCCCATTTGGTAAGTCATTTATGAACGCCAAAAATAACAAAGTTCCGATTACGCTGCCCTGAGGATTAGTACGCACGAGATAATAAATAATAATATCGTACGGCCTCGGGTGCCGGGTGCAAGCTTTGTTATTTGACACCCAAAGGGTAGCTTGCATGTCGAATTTCGTTGTTCCTTGAAGTACTATGAAAGTCAAGGAGGTTGGATATCTAAGCTCCTTGAACCCTATAGTTCTTTCTAGTAGAGAAATGAGGAACTTTGTGTTGGCGGAAACTCCCGAGATTAATTTTGCCATTATGAATACGGCCTACTGAATTCAAATGGGTTCTTTGACATGCCAATATCGTATGACATGGTGTCGTAATTTTTGCCGCCTTTCAAAAATCACTTACCACGGCCAAGCATGGGAAGGACATTTTAAGATATTGCACAAAAAGAAGTCATCTTCAATTTTAATGTATTTATCTAGGCCTATTTTTTATTTTTTTATTTATTTATTTATTTATTTTTGTTCCGTTTGGGCCAGCTGTGGACCACGTGGTTCTCATCTCTGGCAGCTTTCATCTTAGCTCAGTATTCCTTCATCCTAGCACTGTGAATGTCCTTCCGCTCCTGAGTCAATTTCACACCTTCCCCTGGACGTACTGCTTTTGCTGTTAGTGACTGGAGAGTGTCTGTTGTTCTGATCAAAGTTCTGTATTTATTCTTGTCGTAGATGTTACTGGGGTCAATATCCAATTGTTCAAGGTCTTTCTTGACTAGCTTCGTCCACTTGGCGTTAGTTGCTTTCCCTCTAGAAACAGTGTTGAAAATTCTGGAGGTGAGCCTCTGATTATCCATTCTCACAATATGACCATAGAAGATCAGTCTCCTCTTCCTCATAGCTGTTGTAATGGTCTCCACTTGTTCATATAGTTCTTCGTTGTACCTGATTATATACGTGCCTTGCTCTTTAATAGGGCCCGTGGTTTTTCGCAGAATCTTCCGGTCTTTAAGCTCCAATTTCCGGAGTTGTCCTTTTCTGACCATATTTAGGCATTCTGAGGCATATAGTACTGATGGTCTCACTACAGTACTGTAATGTCAGAGTTTCAGATTCATTGAGGGGGATTTGAATTTGTACATATTCTTGCAAAGGCAATAGGCTCTCTCCAGTTTGTTGCATCTGTCGTTCATGGCCAGGTTTTCATTGATGTTTGGGGTTATCCATTCCTCTAGGTATTTAAAGGAGTTAGTCCTTCGTACTACTTTGTTCGCCAGTGAGATTGACTCGGGAGCATCTCTGATGTTGCTGATAAACTGTGTTTCGTTCATGGTGATCTTTAAGCCTTCTTTAGTTGCTATGTAATTCAGAGAGGATAGTTGATGGTTAGCTTCCTTCACACTGGACGCTAGGAGTGCAAGGTCATCTGCAAAGGCTAAACAGGGGACTGTTAACTTGTCTTTCTTGTAGCATATTCTCAATCAAGAATCAACCTTCAGAGTTTTTGTCCACTCACGAATTACTTTTTCTAGAAGGCAATTGAAAAGGATCTGAGATAAGCCATCCCCTTGTCTAACACCAGTTCTGACCTCGAAGCTCATGGACAGTTCCCCTCTGAATTTGAATTTTACTGTGGTGTTGGTGAGAGTCGCTTTCACAAGGTTCAGGGTCTTTTAATCTAGCCCCAATTCAGCAAATGTCTGAAAGAGTGACTCTCTATCTACTGTGTCAACGAACTCAACGAAAATTGCAACATAAGGTGAGGCACTTAGATTTTTGTGTGTTAGAATGGTTTTGAGATACAGAATCTGTTCTGCACATGACCTCTCATGTACTCTTCAATACAGGAATCCAGTTGAACCTCTACTCTCGTGAGCAATGCTTTGGAGAGTATCATGTATGTCACTGATACCAGGGAAATCCCTCTGTAGTTGTTGAGATCTGATTTGTCACTTTTTTGTGCAGTGGGAGGATGATAGCTGAGGTCCAGTCACTAGGTAATTTTATTGTTCTGTCAACCAGGCGTTAGATATGATGTCATGGATACACTGTATTGACTCCTCATCAGCATACTTCCAGAGCTCTGCAATGAGCCCATCTTCGCCTGCTGCTTTATTGGACTTTAGTTCGGAAAATTTCCGGATCTCTTCCTTTCTTGGAGGGAGAGAGTGGGCTTAGCAACGTTCTTGGATTCAAAAGGTAGCTTATCCATGGGGTCCTCGGAGTTAAGAAGGTCGCTGAAATACTCTGCAAGGGCTGTGGTGCACTCCTCATTGTTCAGTTTCAGATCTCCGTCAGTTCCCCGAAGGCGAAGTGTAGGGGCTGAATAGGGTGTTATTCGTGATTTGAAAGCCTGGTAGAAGTCTCTAGTGTTGTTCCGCTGGAAATACCTCTCTGCTTGGTCAATGGTATCTTTATTATGCTGCCTATTGCTTGTTCTGATAATTTTGGCAGTAGTTTTCCGAGTTTTTAAGAAATTCTTATGATTCCATTTCAGTCATACTTGTTTTTTCTCTTCTATTGCCTTGTCTCGATGTAGCTGTCCATCTACGAGTGCCTCCTGTAGTTGGGGCCAGTCGTTCTGTTCCTTGTCTTTAGCTAGGGTCTTGGATGAGTCACCTCATGATTTTAAGATTGGTGGGTTGAATATAAGCAACTTGAGGTATGCAGATGACACCACTTTGGTTGTTGAAAGCAAGGAAGAGCTCAAGGATATCATTATGAAAGTTAAAGAACAGAGTGAAACCATGGGCATGTACTTGAATATCAACAAGATAAAACTAATGACAACAGGTTTACCATCAAACATTATGATAGATAATAAGTTAATCACAGAGGTGAATAGTTTCTGTTTGTTTGGATCAACCATTAGTAGTAGTGGCTCATGCAGCCAAGAGATTCGCCGAAGAATTGCCCTAGGAAGAGCAGCTTTTAAAGGCCTGGATAAGATCTTCAAGTGTTCCGATGTTTCTTTGCCTACTAAAATTATAATGGTTAAGGCACTAGTCTTTCCCATAGCTACATATGGTTGCGAAAGCTGGACCATAAGGAAGCGAGATAGGAAGTATATTGATGCTTTTGAGCTCTGGTGTTGGAGAAGGATACTGCGCGTTCCATGGACAGCCAAGAAGACAAATGTATGAGTGATTCAAAAAATCAAACCAGATCTGTCTCTTGAAGCACTGATAACACGATTACAGCTGTCATATTTTGGACACATTATGAGACGTTCTGATTCGTTGGAAAAGACAATTATGCTTTGAAAGGTGGAAGGGTCTCGGAGACGAGGGCGGCCAGCATTGAGATGGATCGACTCCATCAAATCCAACATGAATATGTCAGTGAAGGATATGAAGTATATGGCTGAAGACCGAATCATATGGAGACAGTCCATCCATGCAGTCGCTAGCAGTCGACACCGACTTGATGGCACCTGATCATCATCATCTTGGTGAAGTCATCGCTGTCTCTCAGGTTAGATGAATTGAACCTTGGAATTCACGACTTGATGCAATTGATTCCTGTGCTTGTTTTAAGAGGGATGAAATTAGTTTTGATCAAAGAAAGATAATGGTCCGAGTCAATGTTCGCACTTCTCAATGCTTTGACATTTAATATTTCTTGGCTGTTCCTTCTACTAATAGCTACATGATCTAGTTGCAATTCCCCAAGCATAGGGTTAGGACATCTTCACGTCATAACTTTTCTAGGAAGGCGTTTGAAAGCTGTAGATTGGAGGACTAAGTTGTAATTTCTCTTTTCCCATTCCTGTTGGTCCTCTTGTGAGCTGGGTATTCTCCATCTATGGTCTCAGATTTCCGTTCTCTACCAATCTGGGCATTAAAGTCCCCCCATCAAAATAGTTTCATGGTGCTTTGGAATCCGGTCCATCGTCTCTTCGATTACCCTCCAGAAGTTTTCCATACTTTCAACATCTTTCCTATTGGTGTCATTAGTAGGTGCATGAAAATTAACAATAAATTGTGTATGCTTTGTTGAGAGTTCTGAAGGCTATAGTGGACGTTCTGCTATTTGGAGATAAAAGGGAGATGATGGAGTTGATGTTTTGTTGTTGACAATGAAGCCTGTGCCCAAATGGGGCACATTCCTCATCACTCTTTCATTTGGCTGCCCTTTGTAGATTCTGTATCCCTGCGATTCTATTGGTTCTTCATCCATGAATCTGGTCTCTTGTAGAGAAGTTATCAGGAAGTTGTGGTCATTTAAAACATCTAATGTATGTTTTAGTTTTCCTGTCTCAAGGAGGGAATTGACGTTGATGGTTGCCAAAAATTTAAAACGTTTCTTCGTTTCACGTGAAAGTGGAAGCTCCTCAGACTCCGAAGGCTTGCTTGCCCCACCAAAGGTAGGGGTGGATTTTGTAGATTTTGTACCACCTGGGGTAGTTTTTCCATTGGCCGTTTTCTTCATGTTGCAAGAGTTAATGAAAAGTGTTTAGGGTGGTTACCCGCAGGTAACGAATTGTTAACTATCAAGGTTGTAAGCCTAATCGGCTCATTTATTTATTTATACTTGATGTGTTTCGGCCAACTAAGGACCACGTTACTTCAATTGGTTTCTGCGTCGAGCTTTAATATTCGCCCTGTACCGTCGCATGAATTCATGATGTTGTTGCTTCCTTTCTTCCGTCCACTTCATGCCTGTTTTAATCTTAGGTTTTTCTAGGAAACTCCGGTGAGTTGTTAGTACCATGTTAAGTGACACACGCTCCTGCACATCGTCACATGAAATCCCATTCTTGTAAATCTCTGCCTACCTCAGTGAACCTCAGTGGTTTGCTTCTCTAGAAAGTGGGTAAAGATCCTGTTGTCAATCTCTCAGAGCTCATTCGTGTCATGTGGCCATAAAATGAAATTCTTATTTTCCTCCATCACATCAGTTATTTTTTAACACGTGCGAAGAGCTCGCGGTTTTTTTTAATTATCGAATTTGGCCAACTATGGACCGCAAGGAACTCAAGACTTATTGGTGCACTTCCTTTCTCTTCTTTTCCCAGAACTTCTTCATCCTGGTACTTCTTTGTTTTCTCTCCTCCTCGGAAATGATCCGTTTGGGCCTCCTGCTTGGTGGTTTCTCCTGAAATGATTTTACTCCGTCAACTCGCCTGCGGAACTCTCTTCTATCGTAGGCCATCAGTGGAGTAATTCCAACTTCCGCTGCACCCCTCTTCACCTCATCTACCCATTTAGATGTGACCTTTAACCCCTTGATGTAGCTGAAGATCCTTTTGGTCAGCCTGCCTTCATCCATTTATTTATTTATGTACTTATTTATTCATTCATTCATTCATTTATTTATTTATTTATTTATTTAATGATTTATTAAATTATTTACTTATTTATTTATTTATATTATTTATTTATTTATATTATTTATTTATTTATTCAATCATTCATTTAATCATTTATTTATTTATTTATTTATTTTTAAAACAAGATTTTATAACTTGGTTTTCTACCATATATTATATTATTATCACTAATAGTGATAGAATCTTTAGTAGCCAGGCATACTCTAATGTAAGCATAATTAGATGACCCTGTATGTCACATGTCTATTGAAAAAAAAAAGGTTTTGTATCTGCTGTAAAATTAGCTTCAACGGAAATGACTGTTTTTTTAACTCTTCGATTCATTAGATTAGTGGGTAGCAGTGAGTTTATGTTTGTTTGGCGAAAGTATAATCTCATATTATTATTATAATTTCGTAATATTTGTTTCTTTTGGCGGAAATTTCATTATGATCATACAGTATTTTAAATAATTGTAATTTAGACACCAGGGACTATGTCCCCATTTGTAAATGAATTATACTATTCTATCTATTCCAAGTTGAGACAAAATCATTTAATAAGGACTAGAATTCTTCGTTGTATCTAACATACAGTCAATACAGCCTATACAGGTGTCCGCAAAAAGAGCTCCAATATTTAAAGAAGAGTTAGTATTGTACCCGTTCGTCCTGGGGATGCGATGACCCATCTGCTATTACATCGCATTCCTGGATTTCCAGGACAGAGCGGAGTTAAATGAACACCTAGTCAAATAAGGAATGTGTCGGAAATTCAGTTGAAATATCTCAAAAGCAGAGGGTAACACGAGATAAAGTATATCCAGGGTCGTTACGGGTTTAAATTTAATTTAAAAAATATAAATATCAATGTGCGCCATCAACTGAATCCCTAGCAAACCACATCCTTCCTGGTTAAGCCTTAATTAAGACAAGGAAAGAAGTAGGAAAATCACATCATCATCAGATCACAACTAAGATAAAAACAAATTTATTCAACTTTGATAGTCAGACAGACATATTAAACACCCATCCTACCTGAGAGCATGGTCGAATGCCAACGTTAAATTGTCATTGTCCAGAAAGTCGAACCATCTCTATTCCACTCAAAGCAGTGGCGACTGTTGATTTTTATCATGTGTAGGACGCAATATGACAGGCTTAACTTAAGATAGCCTAATTATTATAGCTGTGCTAAATTGAGATTTTAGTCTAATATTAATTATTCAGTCGCACAGCACTGTTACGAACACATTACTCAATACAATACAATCGAATACCACTCCAAAGATGTGCACACGTGAAAACAGACTATCCATTCTGACCGCGCGAAATCGTAACCAATAAGCCCGTAGTATTGGTTTAAATTCAACCAATAGCGAGACTTGAGGATCTCAGTCAACGTCCTCAGAGCGCCATTAAGCAGACCAAACCTGCCCCTTCCCCCTCAAGGGCTCCCAAACACGTGCTTTGAGGATGCAAGTCTTCCTTCCTCAAATTGCTACTCCGGACGATGAAGGTCACTTCACCCATCTAGGGGTGAAATGTAGAATTAGTTACAAGTACTGACAGTGACAGCGAGACAGGGCTTATCGAGAAGGCGCGCAAGGTAGCGGCAAATACTATTTTACAAAACAATCATTTTAATTTTTGAAACCAGTTCAGCTGAGTGCTGACTGTAGGATGATCCTCACGTCCTACAAGTAGGAATCGCCACCGACTCAAAGTATATTTAATCCACATAAAATAGGAAAAATTTCTAAAGTTCTCTTGGGTTCTCAGGATCACCGTAGCACTATGTCTTTGCGTCACTGACATTCGTGATAACTGAGACCTAACTTCTTTTTAAATTAACATCATGAATGTGGATGTAAAAATATTATTAATCAGTCTAAACACACATATTATAATCACATATTTTAAATATCACATAATTTATGGCTTGCATGGCATTATTCAAATACTGAATATGTTAGTAAAATGCTCCCAAACATCGAATAATTAATTTACACTGTCATTAATAATTGCTTGTTTGTGAATCACAGAAAATAATCATCATCATCATCATCAAAATTAAATATTTCTCACATTAGTTCTCATCTCAAAATTCAATATATTCATGTCAGAATAATTAATTCATTATCATCAAATCATTTAAACGAATATTATAATCATCAATTCTTCATGCTTTCTAATTATTCACACAATCTCATTTCATCATTTCCTTCAGATTAAATTGTCTTAAATCGTCAATATAAATTGTTTAATTCATCAACTCAAGTTGCAATTCTTCAAATCATTTCTCAATTAAATTTATTTAAATCCATTTAAATTCATTAATCATCAGCTTCTTTAATTAATTATCACCTTCTAATTCAGTTATTCATCATATATTTAATCATCTATTAATTTATTTAAATCAGCTTATTTATTCAATCTTTAATTCATCCATTTATTTAATTCATTGATCTATTCCAAAATTTAATTTATCAACTTATTTAAATTTTATTCATCTGGTTATTTAGATTTTTATTATTGCATCCAGTCATTCTGATTTTTATTTCATTAGATCAGATCATTAATATGCTTACATTTCAGATTATTATTTCATTAATTATTATTATCAGAAAATCTTGTATTATCAACATCATTTATTTGTTTAATTTCCTAACAAATTGTTTAATATGGGTTATAGAACGTTGTCTTACAGTTTTATCACTTCCAAGTTATATCTCGTATTCAATTATCATGCCAAAAATTGTTATTGCCTTCACAAATTCACGTTGGATCTCACTATCCACAACTACATTATATATTCTCACTTTATCAAATATCACATTTGAATACCACAATTATTCCACAAACTTCATAAATATTCAGCGCACAGCATGAATCTCAAAAATTATGCTAGACTGGGTTCGACAACCTCATGTCTGCTTCAAAATACATTAGCAATATTGCAACTTCCACTTGACAACTTCCACAAAATGCCTATCACAAACTTCACTTAATCACGTTGCATGATCTACAAAAAATATAACTGGCTTCAAATTATCAACGCACACAATCTCCAATAACTGTAATTAATCTGATCACATCTAGACAACTTCTTAAACAATTAGGAAAAATATTACCTTAGTAATCGAAATCAAATTCAAGATCTGCTTTCAAATAGCATAAATTCTCTTACAATTCACAAAATTCACTTCACAGAAAAACACCAATGTGCTATAATCTCTCAAATCAAAATATGCAATACTGATCTGCCTTAAAATAAATCTGACCATTAATGATTCATCTTACAAGATTCAATTACTTTAAATCCTTCTCAGAGGTATTAAACTCAATCATAAAAATTATCAAAAGCATCAGCTGTATCAGCTGTTAACTGAAAGTACTCTCAAATGAGTATAGCAACAAAATACTGGATTGGCAAACAAGAATTACAAAATGTAACCCTGCTGACATTTATTGTTAATTTATTTAACAAAATTCGACTGATATGTAACTAGTAGTTTCTTGTTTGATCCTCTTACAATCTCAAGTACACTCGGATGATAAAAATGAGTTCCTCAATGGCAAGTAAGATGAGTATCCACCACACAATCGTATAAATACGAAAGGCCTTGCCCCGTCGTCTAACATGATAATGCCCTGAACGATGGGTAAAGATGTGTACCACCACGCAATCGCCTAAAGCGAAAGGCCCCATCTCGTCGTCTGATGAGTGAATGTACCAGATTGGAATCAACAAGTCTCTAGTTGTCACATAAAAACGATATTCATTCACTTGAGTGAATAACATCTTAATATCTCCAAACAATCCAATGGAAAAATCCCTACTGATGAATAATACACACTCGCTAGTATGCAATGAACTGACGAAGTAATTTAAATAATCCAATTGCAGATCACGAGTTCGAAATACTCGCCACAAAAAAAATAACTATCCAAGAAAATTATCCTTACTGGAAAATGTCTAAAAGACCAAACATCTGCTTAATAAAGCCAACCAATGGTGAGAATTTCGTATAATGGTGCATGCCATATCATATGGTAACGCCATATTCTAGCAAAATTTGGAGCAAATAATGTATAAGCCATGTCTAAATAATCGTATAACTCCTACTAGAAAAATATACAAGTATGCCCAGTGCTCATGAAAATATCATATCAGAAAGTCATAACTCTTACAGTACCTTCTCATATCAGCTGTTAATATATTTCAAAGATCGTCGATTATCCTCGTGTGTAATAAATTTCTCGAAAGATCGACGTGAATCTCGTATCACCCACGCGATAACGATTGCCTTCATATCCCAAGTGAATCAGCTGTTAGACCTCCTCTTCTTCAGGAACCGAATCCATCGCTCTGTGGTGCCTTCGCGTCTCTGTCTTCGTTTACTCCGACATGATGAACTGCATGTTATCCATAGCGGATACTGTCCAAATCCTTACGTAAAAGTTCATAAAAGCAGCGTACCCCATATTCTTCTTCTAAGTTACGCCACTGTATCATACAATGTTCGGTTTGCTTGTTAAAAGTTCAATCTCCACAGCGGTTAAGTCTCACTTGCAGAAAATAAATTTTATTTATGAGAGTGTATATGTTTTTGAAACACCCTGTAGCTGTATTCGTACTCGATATTTTATGATAATTCATGAAAAGGAATTCTATTAATGCACGTGCCAATGTTCATAAGTGCATATAATTGTAACAGTTCGTTTGCTTAAAAGCGTTAATGTTATTTGGACCCCATGGTCGCTCTACATGTTCCGTTATGAAATGCATAGTCGTAATGTCATTTGAATATCTAAGTTCATTTGAAGTTCACTATTGCAGTATATTATGACTATCTGCCTGCACAATTCTATTACTGAATACAAGTCCCAACTCAATGTTGTATCTGAATGTTGAAATGAAGTTCAGCTTCTTTAATGTTGCCTGCGTATAAAAGTCGGAAACAGCCCGCTCGGATCTACTGCACTGTTCCAGAATGATCTACGCTTAAAGCCGGCCTCGCCATGCCGCTTCGCTGTACTGTTCTGCGTTACAAAAAGCAGCTCGAAATAAAGTTTCCAATCTCGTATTACAATGCTGTTCTGACCCCGGCTTTTCTCCTGCTTACACGGCCCGCACAGCTTGCCTCGTAACCGGTCCTCTCGCCGTCTACCGTGCTTTGCTCGCCTTGGCTCACTGACCTACTTCCGCTCTCCGCTTGGTTAAGTAATACTGTCGCTTTCACGCCACGTAACCAATGCTGTGCACCGCTCAACTCTGCCGTACGCTCTGCGCATGTGTACCACTCAGCCCTGACGACTGAACTCGACTGATGTCTCTAGACTGCATTGACCAGCTCCTACCTGGCGCTGTCACGTGATACTCCCCCACTTTCTACGGTCGTGCGTCACGAGTATAATCTCGACCACCTTCATCTCGGCTATTAAGTTATACAATAACTTAGGGATTCTCCGTCTCTCTTCAAGTTATTATCATATATAATGCTTGTCATTTCTTCTCTTCTGAGATGATATAATACTATGTTCCATTTAGATCTTAATAAAACTTTAATATTCTTCCCATAATTCCATCTGCTTGACTGTCAGTGCCTTCTTGATCCTTGGCCTTCTACGTCATTTCCTAGCATTCCTCTCGACTCGATGTGAGCGCTATCTTTACAATTCTTCCCATAAATCTCAACTACGGTTCAATGTCAGCTGGCGTAGCCGATAGCCTCAACTAGGTATCGGGTACATCTCTCCCGTACATCTCCTTTTTTTATCAGGCTTGAGAAAAAATACACTCTCAGGCATTCTATACACAACATATGTACACGATAGCTCTACAATCCTCTTATTCAGCATAATGATACTTTCTAATGCTAGCTGTGTTAAAAGTCCCCACAACTTCATTAGTATCCATTCCCTCGATGTACTATATCTCCTTAAATTAGATCCTCGTCTTTGACTTGCTATCTCTCAACAATGATGATTGATTTCCAATGATTAGTATCCTGATTTTTCGTTACTTTGTCGTTTATTTCTTCCTTCTGCACTCGTGCTTGCTCGATTGATATCTCTAGTTATATCTTCGGGTGGTGCACTAGGCTGTCTACTTTCTTGCCTTGATCTTCCATATTCTCGATTGTCTTGTCTTTCATTTGGATCATTTCTTCTGCCATCCTGCCTATCGTTCTGATTAGACTGCTGACCTTGGTTCCAGTTGTATCTACCACGATATCTATTATTGTACCTATTCCTATTTTGGTATCTGGAATTCTGATCATAGTTCCTGTATCTACTGTTTCTTGCGTCCTGATCGTATGGCCTCTCATATGGTCCTCGATATCGATCATTCCCACGAACGTTGTGAATGTTACCTCTATTCCCTTCGTTCCTTCTGTTTCCCCAGGAATCTCTTCTATCCGTCTGTGCTGCGTTATCGACAACTACCGCATTCACCTCTTGCGTGTTTCGATTATCGTTCCTTGCAGTTCTGGGTGTAATTTGAGCGCTTGTATAATCTAATCGGCGTAAAATATCGTCATAGTGCTCAAGTGTGTTCGCTCCCGATGCTATGAGTGATCGTTGTACCTCAATTGGCAACTGTCTTGCTATAGCTTGCAGAAGTTCTTCTTCTGGCAATGGAGGAATCAAAAACTGTAACTTAGCCAATTGCGAGGTAAAGTAATTAGCATAATGCGTTGGATGTGACGTAGAGTAACGTTTCGAATACATTTCTGCTCTTACGTTCAGCTGATCCTCTGCACTCCAAAATCTCCTTAAGAATGCTAAGGCAAATTGTTCCATATTCGCAAAATTGCTCCTGAATGCGCGAAACCAAGTTAACGCAGGCCCGTCTAAGGCGCGTTCGACTATCCTTAGTTCTCTTTCCTTGGCTACTCTATGTTCCGCCATGTAATCGCGAATATCTCTCAGAAATTCGACTGGTGTGACTCCTGTGTTCCCTGAAAACTTCCTTGGCTTATCATCCAGATTTCTGATGATGGTCACTGGACCTGAGTATCGTTCACTCGTACCAAACGTACTCCTATTCGAATTCGGATTATCTTGAGGGGTTGAACTAGTCCTTTCGAATGTTACATTCTGTTGCGTTTGACGGTCTTCTCCCAGGCTAACCTCTTGATTGTTCATACTGCGATCTATCGGTGTCTGATCTATCGATACTTCCCCCGTTGTAACATTTTGACTTGTGAAACTATCTATTATGGATCCTATTTTAGTCATCATATCTTCTGTTCTTTTTTCTACGGTCTTGACCTGAGTCTTCAAATCATCTAACGACGTAACATTCTGCGTTCTGTTACTCTCTTCTAAATCGTTCTTCAATTTGTCTATCTTGTCTTCGCATGTAGTCTTTACTGACGCGACTAGTTCCTTTAACTGATCAACATCTGTCCTAAACTGAGTTGAATCTATCTTCATCGCTTCCTTATTCTCAGTAAATCTCGCTTCCAAGTTCGCCATACCTGCGATTAATTTCTCATCCAACCCTGCACGTTTTTCTTTTGCTTCGGCATCGACCTCACTATACCCTTCTTCCACTATTGCACCGACTCTATTTTTGAATAAAGCTAAGTTTTCATTAACTTTCTGCTCTATATCATCATCAATTTTCCTAATGTCTATCTGCAATTGGTTTTCTAAGGATTTTAAGTTAGAATTAACCTCTCCTAAGACTTCCTCTTTAACGGTCCCAATTACTGACTTTAAACCTTTGATTTCATTAACTAGATTCATTTCTAGACCTTTGATTTTAGTTTCGAAAGATACTTCGGTAGACCACTCTTGTATTTTGCCTACATCTGCCACTAAACCATCAATGTCGAATCTCAACTTCGATACATCTGATTTAATGTCTTTCTGAATAGACATAACATCTGTTCTTAAATTAAGAATGTTTTCTTCTTCTCTAATTTCTAAATCAATAATATTCTTTCTTAACATTTGCACATTTTCCTCTCCTTTCATTTCTACTGCTTTTATATCTAATTGTAAAGCCTTAAAGATTTCATCATTCTTTAACGTTAATCTATTCTCCAAACTAGTTAAATTGTTTTTCAACTCTGTGTTATTCTCTTCACTACGAGCTTGTAATCTAGTTTCTAATAATTTAAAACTGTCTTTCAAGTTGCCTTCATTACTGGTTTGTAGTCTAGTCTCTAATGACTTCAATTCACCTTTACTATTAGACTGTAATCTATCCTCCAATAATTTCAATTCATCTTTACTACTGGACTGTAATCTGGTCTCTAATGACTTTAAATTATCTTCATTACTAGTCTGTAATAATTTCAAATCTTCCCTATTACTAGTTTGTAAAGCTTCCACATTTTCTTTACATCTAGCTTCTAACCTAGCTTCTGACTCATTTATCTGCTCTTTAACTTCTGTTTCCATTTTAGAAATAGTCACTGCAATACTAGACATGCCATTCTGTAACTCTCCTAACACCTTAGCTAAATCTTCCGGTAACATAATTATATTTTTCAATAAACGTTTTATTCAGAGACGTTAGATAACAACACATCACAATGTATCAATTCCTGCATTCACTTGGGTATAAGAAAAATGACTTATAACTAAACATGATATAACACTAATATGATTAACATGATCACTGGAATGGGCATACAAGTATATTGTCTGACTAAGTTTAATAAATTTTATAACACCATTAAATGAAATTGAGATCAATCTCTCCGTAATCTAAATCTGATGTGATTCCATAGAATAAACAAAATCGAAGCCCCACAGATGGGTAAAGCCAATTCTCCCTCTCTCTCTGTACCCGTTCGTCCTGGGGATGCGATGACCCATCTGATATTACATCGCATTCCTGGATTTCCAGGACAGAGCGGAGTTAAATGAACACCTAGTCAAATAAGGAATGTGTCGGAAATTCAGTTGAAATATCTCAAAAGAAGAGGGTAACACGAGATAAAGTATATCCAGGGTCGTTACGGGTTTAAATTTAATTTTAAAAAATATAAATATCAATGGGCGCCATCAACTGAATCCCTAGCAAACCACATCCTTCCTGGTTAAGCCTTAATTAAGACAAGGAAAGAAGTAGGAAAATCACATCATCATCAGATCACAACTAAGATAAAAACAAATTTATTCAACTTTGATAGTCAGACAGACATATTAAACACTCATCCTACCTGAGAGCATGGTCGAATGCCAACGTTAAATTGTCATTGTCCAGAAAATCGAACCATCTCTATTCTACTCAAAGTATATTTAATCCACATAAAAAAGGAAAAACTTCTAAAGTTCTCTTGGGTTCTCAGGATCACCGTAGCACTATGTCTTTGCGTCACTGACATTCGTGATAACTGAGACCTAACTTCTCTTTAAATTAACATCATGAATGTGGATGTAAAAATATTATTAATCTGTCTAAACACACATATTATAATCACATATTTTAAATATCACATAATTTATGGCTTGCATGGCATTATTCAAATACTGAATATGTTAGTAAAATGCTCCCAAACATCGAATAATTAATTTACACTATTTACACTGTCATTAATAATTGCTTGTTTGTGAATCACAGAAAATCCACTACTCATTGGTTATAATCATCATCATCATCAAAATTAAATATTTCTCACATTAGTTCTCATTCCAAAATTCAATATATTCATGTCAGAATAATTAATTCATTATCATCAAATCATTTAAACGAATATTATAATCATCAATTCTTCATGCTTTCTAATTATTCACACAATCTCATTTCATCATTTCCTTCAGATTAAATTGTCTTAAATCGTCAATATAAATTGTTTAATTCATCAACTCAAGTTGCAATTCTTCAAATCATTTCTCAATTAAATTTATTTAAATCCATTTAAATTCATTAATCATCAGCTTCTTTAATTAATTATCACCTTCTAATTCAGTTATTCATCATCTATTTAATCATCTATTAATTTATTTAAATCAGCTTATTTATTCAATCTTTAATTCATCCATTTATTTAATTCATTGATCTATTCCAAAATTTAATTTATCAACTTATTTAAATTTTATTCATCTGGTTATTTAGATTTTTAGTATTGCATCCAGTCATTCTGATTTTTATTTCATTAGGTCAGATCATTAATATGCTTACATTTCAGATTATTATTTCATTAATTATTATTATCAGAAAATCTTGTATTATCCACATCATTTATTTGTTTAATTTCCTAACAAATTGTTTAATATGGGTTATAGAACGTTGTCTTACAGTTTTATCACTTCCAAGTTATATCTCGTATTCAATTAACATGCCAAAAATTATTATTGCCTTCACAAATTCACGTTGGATCTCACTATCCACAACTACATTATATATTCTCACTTTATCAAATATCACATTTGAATACCACAATTATTCCACAAACTTCATAAATATTCAGCGCACAGCATGAATCTCAAAAATTATGCTAGACTGGGTTCGACAACCTCATGTCTGCTTCAAAATACATTAGCAATATTGCAACTTCCACTTGGCAACTTCCACAAAATGCCTATCACAAACTTCACTTAATCACGTTGCATGATCTACAAAAAATATAACTGGCTTCAAATTATCAACGCACACAATCTCCAATAACTGTAATTAATCTGATCACATCTAGACAACTTCTTAAACAATTAGGAAAAATATTACCTTAGTAATCGAAATCAAATTCAAGATCTGCTTTCAAATAGCATAAATTCTCTTAAAATTCTCATAATTCACTTCACAGAAAAACACCAATGTGCTATAATCTCTCATATCAAAATATGCAATACTGATCTGCCTTAAAATAAATCTTACAAGATTCAATTACTTTAAATCCTTCTCAAAGGTATTAAACTCAATCATAAAAATTATCAAAAGCATCAGCTGTATCAGCTGTTAACTGAAAGTACTCTCAAATGAGTATAGCAACAAAATACTGGATTGGCAAACAAGAATTACAAAATGTAACCCTGCTGACATTTATTGTTAATTTATTTAACAAAATTCGACTGATATGTAACTAGTAGTTTCTTGTTTGATCCTCTTACAATCTCAAGTACACTCGGATGATAAAAATGAGTTCCTCAATGGCAAGTAAGATGAGTATCCACCACACAATCGTATAAATACGAAAGGCCTTGCCCCGTCGTCTAACATGATAATGCCCTGAACGATGGGTAAAGATGTGTACCACCACGCAATCGCCTAAAGCGAAAGGCCCCATCTCGTCGGCTGATGAGTGAATGTACCAGATTGGAATCAACAAGTCTCTAGTTGTCACATAAAAGCGATATTCATTCACTTGAGTGAATAACATCTTAATATCTCCAAACAATCCAATGGAAAAATCCCTACTGATGAATAATACGCACTCGCTAGTATGCAATGAACTCACGAAGTAATTTAAATAATCCAATTGCAGATCACGAGTTCGAAATACTCGCCACAAAAAAACAAGTAGTTCCGTGAAGAACTATATAGCCTATTTTCATATATCCTGCTCATGTTAATTGCCTCTATCAACATACAAAATTTCAGTTTAATTGCTGTAACAGATTCGTAGATATTGAGAACCGTCTAAGTATTTAAGATGGTCGCCAGGTTGGATTTGTATTATTGTACAATTACATTAAGATTATTGTGTACGTGTGGTATTCAAACTTCAATCGCATGATTAGAACACAAGAAGTAAAAACGAGATTTTATAATTACGCACGGCAGCCATCTTGTGATTATGCAAACAATTGAAATAAATTAGATGCCAGTGGATCAACATTTGTATAAGCATTTAACGAGCAACGTTTCACGGTACTCGGATAGTTAATTCGCGAGAAACGTCCATTTAAATATTTATATTCGCGTCGCCGCCATGTTGGATTTGTGTTCACCAGGTTACTGAAAGTCCTATAGGTGATCATATGTTCATAGTCTCTAAGAACATAAAAAATTTCAGTTTGGTTGCTGTAAAAGATTCATAGATATTGAGAACCGTCCAAATATTTTGGAAGCTCGCCTTTTAGGATTGTTATATGTATAGGCCATAGAGTTACGTGCCATTCAAGGACAATTATTGCCTAGGTTCATTATTCAAACTTTCACTTCGATCGCATGATTACGACACAAGAAATAAAAACTTAATTTTAAAATTTCGCACAGCCGCCATCTTGAGGTTATGTAACCAATTGAATTAAATTCGATGGCAGTGCATTAAAATCTGCAATATCATTTACTGTACCGCATTTCACTGCGCTCAGAGAGTTAAATCACGAAAAAAGTCTATTAAATTATTTCAAATTCGCTTGGTCGCCATGTTCGTTTTGTACTTCACAGGTTTATGAAATATACATAGGTAAACTTGTATCAGTACCCTTTATCACCGTACAAAATTGCAGGGTGATATCTGTAATAGTTTCGGAGATATAGAATGTCAGTGAAATATTTCGCTCAACCGCCATTTTGAGGTTATGTAAACAATTGAACTAAATTAGACTCCAGTGCATTACAATGTGTATAAACAATTGCTGTACCAAGTTTCATTACGTTTGGATAGTTAAATCGCGAGAAAAGTCTATTTAAAATTCTCAAACTCGCTTGGCCGCCATGTTGGTTTTGAAGTCACCAGGTTTTTAAAAGTCTCATAGGTGAACTTTTAGTAGTGCCCTTTATCACCGTACACAATTTCAGGGCGATATCGGTAATAGTTTCAGAGATATTGAATGCTAGTGAAATATTTCGCACAGCCGCCATGTTGGATTGGTGAGACGTAACAAAATTTGAAGGGCACGGTCGAGGTCGCCGGGAATAGCGCTATGAACTTACCGAGTTTCATTGAAATCGCTCCAGGCATTTAGATTTTATTAGGGGGACACACACACACACCTCACACACACACACACACACACACACGCACACGCACACACACACACGGACAAAAGGTGATCTCATAAGCCTATTTTTTCAAAATTGAAAATAGGCTAATAACTATCCAAGAAAATTATCCTTACTGGAAAATGTCTAAAAGACCAAACATCTGCTTAATAAAGCCAACCAATGGTGAGAATTTCGTATAATGGTGCCTGCCATAGCATATGGTAACGCCATATTCTAGCAAAATTTGGAGCAAATATTGTATAAGCCATGTCTAAATAAGCGTATAACTCCTACTAGAAAAATATACAAGTATGCCCAGTGCTCATGAAATAATCATATCAGAAAGTCATAACTCTTACAGTACCTTCTCATATCAGCTGTTAATATATTTCAAAGATCGTCGATTATCCTCGTGTGTAATAAATTTCTCGAAAGATCGACGTGAATCTCGTATCACCCACGCGATAACGATTGCCTTCATATCCCAAGTGAATCAGCTGTTAGACCTCCTCTTCTTCAGGAACCGAATCCATCGCTCGGTGGTGCCATCGCGTCTCTGTCTTCGTTTACTCCGACATGATGAACTGCATGTTATCCATAGCGGATACTGTCCAAATCCTTACGTAAAAGTTCATAAAAGCAGCGTACCCCATATTCTTCTTCTAAGTTACGCCACTGTCTCATACAATGTTCGGTTTGCTTGTTAAAAGTTCAATCTCCACAGCGGTTAAGTCTCACTTGCAGAAAATAAATTTTATTTATGAGAGTGTATAAGTTTTTGAAACACCCTGTAGCTGTATTCGTACTCGATATTTTATGATAATTCATGAAAAGGAATTCTATTAATGCACGTGCCAATGTTCATAAGTGCATATAATTGTAACAGTTCGTTTGCTTAAAAGCGTTAATGTTATTTGGACCCCATGGTCGCTCTACATGTTCCGTTATGAAATGCATAGTCGTAATGTCATTTGAATATCTAAGTTCATTTGAAGTTCACTATTGCAGTATATTATGACTATCTGCCTGCACAATTCTATTACTGAATACAAGTCCCAACTCAATGTTGTAACTGAATGTTGAAATGAAGTTCATCTTCTTTAATGTTGCCTGCGTATAAAAGTCGGAAACAGCCCGCTCGGATCTACTGCACTGTTCCAGAATGATCTACGCTTAAAGCCGGCCTCGCCATGCCGCTTCGCTGTACTGTTCTGCGTTACAAAAAGCAGCTCGAAATAAAGTTTCCAATCTCGTATTACAATGCTGTTCTGACCCCGGCTTTTCTCCTGCTTACACGGCCCGCACAGCTTGCCTCGTAACCGGTCCTCTCGCCGTCTACCGTGCTTTGCTCGCCTTGGCTCACTGACCTACTTCCGCTCTCCGCTTGGTTAAGTAATACTGTCGCTTTCACGCCACGTAACAAATGCTGTGCACCGCTCAACTCTGCCGTACGCTCTGCGCATGTGTACCACTCAACCCTGACGACTGAACTCGACTGATGTCTCTAGACTGCATTGACCAGCTCCTACCTGGCGCTGTCACGTGATGCTCCCCCACTTTCTACGGTCGTGCGTCACAAGTATAATCTCGACCACCTTCATCTCGGCTATTAAGTTATACAATAACTTAAGGGATTATCCGTCTCTCTTCAAGTTATTATCATATATAATGCTTGTCATTTCTTCTCTTCTGAGATGATATAATACTATGTTCCATTTAGATCTTAATAAAACTTTAATATTCTTCCCATAATTCCATCTGCTTGACTGTCAGTGCCTTCTTGATCCTTGGCCTTCTACGTCATTTCCTAGCATTCCTCTCGACTCGATGTGAGCGCTATCTTTACAATTCTTCCCATAAATCTCAACTACGGTTCAATGTCAGCTGGCGTAGCCGATAGCCTCAACTAGGTATCGGGTACAGTATGCAACAAAAGAAGATTAAAGTTCCTCTAAATATTGCTCGTAAACATTATGGGGTTTGAAGCCATTTTTCAGTAAACAAAGGTTTGGTGCTTTTCAGTCGGTCAACCACAAATGTAACCCAACCCATTTGGGTAATGAAAAGCACCAAACCTTTGATTGCTCGTAAACTTAAAATCTTCTGAGTTATGGTCTTATGTTGTACGAGTTGTTGTTGGCTTAATGGGCCAAACATCGAGGTTATCGCCTATTTTTTACGAGGAGGATATCTTGCGCTCCAAAAATTTCGGCGCGAAACAAATGAGAAAACGTTGTACGAAGAGCATTCTTGCGCTCCGAAAACTTTGGCACAAAACAAATGAGAAAGCTCCGAATGCTTTGATACGAAACAAATGAGAAAATATTGTGCGAGGAGTATAGCTTGCACTCCGAGCACTTACTTTGGCACGAAACAAAATAATGAGGAAACATTGTACGAAGAACATACCTTGCGCTCCGAGCACTTTGGCCCGAAGCAAATGAGAAAGAACATACTGTATCTTGCATAATGTTGCACGTAGCCTAACTCGGAAGATGCGACCAAAGTTTATGGGAACTTTTTTTTCTTGTTTTGTTGCATTTACTGTTCTGTAAATATTGAACCTTTTTCTCGGACATCCCTTAGAACTGAAATGTGTTGTATAAGGTGCGTTCAAAAAGTAACGATCCGGAGGCATAATTACAGAAACCAGTACCTGTATGTTAGAAGTATTGGCCCTGGCTGTTGAGGCACTTGTCCCACTGTGACACGAGGCGGTGAATGGTGGTGATGTGAACCAGTTCCGCACGTACAGCTGGACGTCGGCATCCGAGGTGAATCGTTGGCCCCGCAGAGCCCTTTTTAGGGGACCAAACATGGCGTAATCACAGGGAGAGAGGTCGTGACTCTGTGGAGGGTGGCCGAGAACCTCCCATTGGGCACACACTTTGTGCAAGTGCACACTTCCGACGCTCAATCCGACCACGGCGGCTATGGCGTTCACTGTCACTCAGCGGTCCTGAGTAATGAGTGCATCAACCAGCTGGACGTTGTCATCGGTAATGCAGGGGGGTGCCCCAGACCGGGCATCATCGGCTAACGACACCCATCCTTCCCTGAAACGCTTGTTCCACGCCTTGACCCTTGCAAGGGACATGCAGTGTTCGCCGTACACTTGTGACATTCGGTGATGAATGTCCGTTCCCCCTACTCCTTTCGCTGTCAGAAACCAAACAACACCTCTTTGCTCTTCGTTTGACGCCTCCGTGTCACTGTTTGCAATGCGACTGGCAGCGTTGGATGACTGATGCATGCTTCTGCTCGTTTTGTATCGTCATGTGACGTGCACGCGTGCCCTCTAGCGACGGGCTGTGACCTTCCACGCTCTGGTCGGAACCACACCTCGTTACACACGCCACGATTAGCCGATGTCTTCACCGGTTTGCTCATGCCAGCCTCCGGCTCGTTACTTTTTGAACGCACCTTATATTTTGTTCGTTCAGTTGTATGAAATGTAATGAAAATGTTCATGAATTAATTTTATGGCAAAGACCATATTTAATTGTTTCTCTCTTTGCTCCATAGGTAAAGGAAACAATAGGATACGGACCTATAGAGGATTGGCTACCTGCAGAAGACATTCAGCCAGAAGAGGATTTATGTATCACAACTGACATGGAATGAAAATGGAAAATTGAACAAGAAATGTCCTTTATTATTAAGCAACAAGCGATGTAAATTACCAATTATTGGAATCCGTTGTGAAAGATGCATATCGCTCTGTAAAGAGCGTTATTGTCCAAACTAGAGCTTCGATTAAAATGAATGTTATGAGAATTTCAACGTGAAAGAACTGTATCTTTTTCTTCATTCCCATTACAAAAAAAATCTAATTAGCCACTATCCAACGAAAGCGACAGAAGCACTGCTTTGACTTCTACCCTTGTGGATCAATGTTGGATGGCTGCGACTATTTTTGAGCTTCACTAGTGCAGAGTTTCTCAAAGTGTGCTCCCAGGACGACCGCGACAAGCCTAAACAAATCAAAATATTTTAAAATGTTGGCCTTAAATAAAAGCCACACACATCGCGTATGATTAACAAAGTACGTAGATTTAACAAACAAAGCGCTAAAACATCTTATGCCTTTTTTCACTACTTGTTTGTGTAAGCAGGCATTTGCAACATTCAACTTGTAAGTAGAAGTCGTCTCAAGAATGTTAAAGCTTCATCCCTCCCACTGATACATGTTGAACTTTCTTCGACATCGCTGACTTAAAGCTTTGTGAAAGTTGGCATACCATAATTTTTAAAAGTACAGTATTTTTAGCCTACTTTCATTTTATGAAAAAAAAAAAAAATAGGCTTATGAGATCACCTTTTGTCCGTGTGTGTGTCTGTCTCTCTCTCTCTCTCTCTCTCTCTGTGTGTGTGTGTGTGTGTGTGTGTGTGTGTGTGTGTCTCCTAATAACTTCTGAACGGCTGGAGCGATTTTAATGAAACTCGGTAAGGTCATAGTACTAGCTTGGCCGACCACGACCCTGTCCTTCAAATTTAATTACGTCTTACCAATCCAACATGATGGCTGTGAGAAATATTTCACCGGCATTCCATATCTCCGTAACTATTTCTCATATCACCCTGAAATTTTGTACGGTGATAAAGTGCACTACTAGAAGTTTACCTATGGGACTTTCAAAAACCTGATAGGCCTAACTACAAAACGAACATGGCGGCCATGCGAAGTTGAAAATTTTAAATAGACTTTTCACGATTTAACCATCCAAACACAATGAAACTTGGTACAGCAAATGTTTAAATACATTGTAATGCACTGGCATCTAATTTAGTTCAATTGGGGCTGTGCGAAATATTTCACCGGCAATGCATATCTCTTAAACTGTTACTGATATTGAAATCGATTTATGAATAATAATATAATCGGGAGGGTGCCAGTTCATAAATAGATTACTTACGAACAAATAAAACATATACTACTTAGATAGAGAACACAAGAACTCTTCCAAATCAAGGGATGGTGTGTTTTGAACACCAACCACGACAGTTCAGTAAACAAGGTAAGTTCATATATACCGTAATTTAACTACAATTCATTGGAATATTACTTACTATTTGGGAAGGATTAAAGGATATAATATAAGAAGTAACAGTAACACTGTCACAATGAAATATGATTTCCAATTTGTAGCATATGGTTTTCACTTTTACTTTTTCTTTGGAGAAGGAGCTATATAATGAGCCGTGACATCATATAAGCAATGCAACGTAGTAATAAAATGCAGAATATCTCAAATTATATCCTCTTTCAGTATCAAGTGTAAATGCCTACAATCCTTTTTTCATAACCAATAATCACCCTCTATTGTCTCTCTCCTCTCTGGAATACTCAGAGTCAGGCCTATGAAACTCCAATGCACTTTCTCCGTCCGTTAAATAATTATTCTTGTGTTTGGGCCTGAACTCGGTAACTTTTGTTACCAACCTTGTTTTTCACTAGATTTTAGGGGCTTTCCGTTTATTTTGTTGGTCCTTGGGAAAATTATACAGTATTTCCATAGCAAGGTGATCATGGACGGTGATGGATACATGTGATGAGGAGTTCACAAATCAAGGTAATTATTACGTCTCGACATTTGGTGATTTACAGAAAGGTAATGGTAGTCTCAGTCGATAAAATGGCAGTATATTTATGGTTGTTTGTGTGTGAATTAAGTTCTGTTTTTGGTCGTGCTAAGTTTATAATACGGTAAGAGAGACTTAAAGAGAACCGGCCTTAAGCTCTCCAATATTTGATAATAATAATAATAATGCTAATGGTTTTACGTCCCTTTTAACTACTGTGGCTTTTAGAGACGCCGGGGTACCGGAATTTTGCCCCGAAGGGTATCTTTAACGTGCCAGTAAATCTACTAACACGGCTCCCTCGCATTCGCGCACCCTCAAATGCCAGCTGACTGCGCCAGGATACGAACCTGCAACCTTGGGGCCAGCAAGCGAGAACGTTACCGCTGAGCCACGCAGCCAGCCAAACCCCCTCCAATATTTGAGAAGTAATGATGGATGTGATGTGTGTTGTTCGTAATCCAGCCATCGGCTAGAAGTTTGGAAAATCTGCCCGCGTATGAATGAGAAATTGTTATATATATTGAAAATGTTTTAACACATACCAGTAGGCCTAAACTAGTTTTCTATTGGGATTAATCGTGTGCATTATATTTAGGGGAAGGATGAACATCCTCTTTATTCTCTACATGTAGCCTACTTTGTCATCATTTCTCAAACTTTTGTTTCTCTTGTTGTTCATGATGAATAGTCCGTCACTTTATTTCAGAATGACCATGCTGGGAAGAGGGTCGTGTAACTTACTGCTGTGAATTGTGATGGCGACAAACCAGCATAGGCACCTGTGTAGATTTCCCTTGGATTACCGTATGGTATAGTATTTGTATACAAATCCTTTGTATAAACCAGGTACAGTATTGTCCATTTTAGTCACCTTTATCTGTGATGTACATTTGTGTCTGTTCATCCCTGTGATGGACACCATCACTCGTGACCTGCAACGGAATGTTCCTTGGACCCTTCTGTATGCAGATGATATAATGGTTGCAGATGACACCCGAGAAAAACTCTAATGTCAAATTGAAGACTGGAATAACTGCCTCTCCCAGTATGGCCTATGTTTGAATGTGAAAAAGTCGGAGTATCTGGAGTTAAACCCAAGCGACGGTACCATTCAAGTCGCTGGACAAAATCTAGTCAAGACAGAATGCTTCAGGTACCTTGGATCTCGTCTTCAGAGTGATGGCAACTTCAATGATGAAGTAAGAGTCAGGATAAACGCAACCTGGTTGCGGTGGAAGGAGGTCACGGGTGTGCTTTGCGACAAGAAAATGCCACTTCGTCTCAAATCGAAAATATATCGGACATTGGTACGGCCAGTTGCGCTGTATGGAGTTGAATGTCGACCATCCGACAAAATTTCAGAACGTCGCCTGCACGCCATGGAAATGAGAATGCTTCGTTGGACAATGGGCATCTCCCTTATTGACCATGTCAGAAATGACACAATTCGGAAGCAAATGGGTGTCGCCCCAATTGTGGACAAAATGAGAGAAAAACGGCTCCGATGGTATGGCCATGCCCTGCGTGCAGCGCCTGATACTGTTACTAACTCTGTCCTTCATTTTGAGGTTGAAGGCCTAGGCCTACGCCCCAGAAGACGACCGAAGCAGCGTTGGCAAGACACTATAAATGGTGACTTAAAAATTACCGGCCTAAATCCAGCTGACGCACGAAACTGGACAAAATGGAGGTCAGTGACCAAAAAAGCGGACCCAATACCAGCGGGACAACGCTAGGAAGAAGAAGATCCCTGTAGTTAAGCTATTATCAGTCAGGTAGGTAGTTAGTTATTGAGATTTTAAGGGGCAGAACTACGAGGCCATCTGCCCCTATCAGTAGAGAGCGTAAGCTATACCCAGCTGTTTTTCATGAGGAAGTTGTGTTTCCGGTTTGACAAATCATGTTCATTATGTCTAAGTTGACACCTTGAAAGAATTATGCATGCAATTGCAAGTTTCCACGGTTAACATAGAGCCAAAAAATTAGACTTGTGACTGTTTGGAGTGTGATAAGTAGGGCTCGGACTTTTAGGTGCTAAAGATCGGGAAAATATTTCTTTGTTATGTATTAAAAATAGGCTACCTGAAATATGTGACAAAAAATATAAATACTTAATTATAATTTAGTTTATTAATGTGAGTATAAACAATATGCAGTACTCACGAATGCAATTTATTCTATGTCTCACTGACTGCTGAAGAATTACAATACACAACGAGATACATCTTCAGGTTGTCCATCACAAATAACCGACGGTTATCGCGAAACACTTCTTCTGAAGGCTCGAAACTGCGGCAATATGTTTCTTGCCCTTGAGGTGTTGTGTAACTTGAGATCGCTGTTCAGCCTTGATTGCTTTCCCACATGGTTGGCAGAACAGAACGCCCCCATCAGAAGTAAAATTATCTTCAGATATTTCAACAGACGATAACTTGTAGTTGTTTTTACTTTAGGCATCGTAGAACTGCCTTACAAGTTAAGAATAACACAGTTGCAAGTTGACATACGCTCTACATGAAAATTAGATAGCTCACAGGTTCTTCCCCTTTGAAGTAACACAGAACAAAAATCCAATTGAAAGACCTAGCATACTGATTTAAAAGAATGTAAATATTATGTCCTTTTCTGTGCTCATAAGTGAAAAGCAGGAATTTATTGGTTGGTCGGTTCCTTAGTTTAGGGGCTACGACAACGCGGTCATGTAGCCCCGTGTACTTTGGGTGTTTGTAGAATCTGTCTGATAACCAGTGTCAATTGTGGTGGTTGTATTAGTGTGTGTTTCTGTTTTCAATTCAAGTAAGGACTGCAGACATTGATTTTTTCAAGTAGTTCCTACGTTTGCCACCAAACGTCACCGTCAACGACTACTAGTTCAGAACTTGGTTACCAGACGCCACCGCAGTCGGCTCCTGGCGACGAACGTAGGAACCTAAGAGTTTGTCAAATGTTTAACTATAATTTAGCTTCATACAGGTGTAATTAGTGGACGGTTCTTTAACATGCCATAAATCTATGACATGGGACCGCCGGCTTTACTTCCCCTCCGAAGGAAGGCATACTGATGGATGTATGTATTTATAGAAGAAATTCTTAAAATATGTATTTACATTTAAAAATATTTATTTACCTAAAAATCCGAGTCCTAGTGATAAGTTATAAGCAGGGCCCGGATAATCGTGTACTTAACTCGCTCCTCCCAAATGCCTTGCTGTTCGGTGTGTTGTAATATCTGGACTTGTAGCGATGAATTCATAGACTTGCTACTATTACGAAATGCCTCTGGAGCTTTGTCCCTTCAGAGGTAGAAAATTCTTAATTGGAACAATCGTGGATGCCACTGCTATTGTAACCCGGATACCAATTGCCACATCAGGTATACTGCCACTTGCCGCACATCAACTATGCACAGTGACTGACCTTATACATAACTTCTTATCTGCCTCATTGTGTAGTGGCTACTACTCTTGGCTGTACCGCGGAGTCCCAGATTCGATTCCCAGCTCTGCCAAGAACAGGGTACACTCAGCCTTATGAAGCAAAAACTGACAAGAGGTGAGTTCCAATCCCACCTCAGCCATCCTGGAAGTGGCTTTCTGTGGTTTCCCCACTTCTATTCCAGGCGAATGCTCAATTAAGACCACAGCCGCCTCTTTCCTAATCCTCATCTGAGTTACAACTACACACACTAATACAGCCTTCACAATAATACAGGTTATCAGACAAACTCCACACACGCCTAAGTACACGGGGCCACTTGACCACAATGTCGCAAAGCCCCGAAATAAATCAACAACACAATATAATTTCTTTAGGTGGCTTCAACACTGCAGCCCCCTGTTGGTGGGGGTTTAGACTTCACCCATGGTATCCTCTGCCTATCCGACTAAAAGGAGCGACCTTGGCTATTCTTTGAGGCTTCCTACTGTCTTGTCTTATGAATTCCCCCTCCCAACCCAACCCCCCTCCCCTGGGTGGGAGGGTTGGAATACACCCTCAGGCAGAGTTGGACAGTTGGCACACGTGCTGTGAAGGTATTCTGGAAATATATATAATCTGGTGTAGCAGTATGTTAATGTTGTAGTAATTTCTAAAGGAGCTAGAATTTTTTACATAGCACTTTCAGTACATGTGTGTATAGTTAGTTAGTTATTGTTGTTTTAAGGGGCGGAACTACGAGGTCATCTGCCCCTCATGTGTGTATACTGTGTATAGTTTAGTGTAAAGTTTTTACATATTTGGCAGCTGCATTCATGTAAGTGCAGTGTTAGGCCAATCTTTCTGTCGACTGGTTTTGGGTTTTATTTTTTGTCAGGCTTACCATTTTCAACATCTCCCAATAGCCACCTCGCTTCATTCCAAAAGCTTGGTCACATTCATTTATTTAATATTTTTATCAGCTCCTTGTGATGTTGCCATCTGTTACGACATCCGGCTGTAAACATTGGCTAGTTGGAACCACATCGACTTAAATTAATGCAATATTCCAATGGCGGTAGTGATTTGGATGGCGGATCATTGAAATATTGTTTCAATTTTTATAGCAATTCATTGTATCTCATCTCCGATCCCTCTGGTGTAGGTATGCCGACAGCTAACGCGCAGCGTTCGGCCATGGGCCCAAGCTCTCTGCTGACTCGGTGGACGTGGGTTCGAGCCCCACCATCGGCCATCCTTGAAATGGTTTTCCGCGGTTCCCCATTTTCAACTCTAGGCAAATGCTGGGACGGTACCTTCCGACGGGCCACGGCCACTTCCTTCCACATCCTTCATTAATTTTTCTCTCATTCCGGTGCGCAGGTCACTCACGGGTGTTGACTAAAAAGACCTGCACTCGGCCTCTCAGGAGGCCACACGACAAAAAGATAAAAGGGGGTAGGTATACGTGCACAAGTTTTGAACTTCACCAGACCTTCTTCAACAAAGCAACAATGCCATCATTGCCTAACTGTAATATGATAGATTTTAGCATATAATGTGCACATCTCAAAACATACATGTTGTGAGATAATGGATGAGATTAAAGACCAATGTAAATTTATATTTAAAGGGCATAGAATATTTTCAAGATTATTGACAACTTGTCTGTAGGACACACTCTTTCCCCTCTCTCATTTATTACAATGGGCACAATTCCTGTGATGCAGATTTTTTCTGTGTATTTAACAGAAATATGATGTGGCTCCATACATTTGGTCTGCAGGGGTCCTTTTAACATGCCCGAAACAGGAGGTTTTAATAGCCATTAAACTAAGGTGGAGGGTATTGAATGCAATTGGTAATGTGTTGCACCATTACGTTTAACCACATCTTCTAATTGTCCCCTCTCTCTTATTTCTTGAAAGAAATGCTGTGTTAACTGGAATTGTGTTGCTTTACAGGCTGAAAATTCATGTTCACCAAAAATAATCCTGTTTGAGTTTACAGCTTCTTCAGCTTGAGGTTTTCCTGAGTTGGAGTGTACTTGGCTGTGGGTGATCAGTTGTTTTCCACCGTCCTGCAGCTTAGCCGATCATCTGAGTGCAGCTAGGCATGGTCTTCTTCAATCCTGTCTCCAGTCGACTAAGCCACATCAGAAGTTATGACTCACATGTGAAAGAATGTACAATGTGTATCATGACTGAACACACATTAATAAATCAATTGAAACTGCCTGTGAAATCAGCTTTCTCATTTCCTTGACCCTATTCTCTACCCTGCATATAGTTTTTCTGTCAGAAGAATGAGAAAGACTATCGAAAAGTCATGTAGCCATCCGTTCCATCTGGGTCCTAAACTATGTGTAGGCAAAATTTGCTTGAGATTGGTGGAACGGTGTAGATTTGTATACGGAACAAATATACATAGGCTACATGCATACATACATACATGCATACATACATACATACATACATACATACATACATACATACGTACATACAGACAGACAGACACACAGACCGACTTTCACTTTCATATATTAGATTGCATGATATACAATTTTAGTCTGATCTATTTTATGATAAAACTTACCGTTTGGCTGACAAACGCCATAAAAACATATTTGCGAACTTTGACCTTGAATAAATCTTTTTGCCGTTGTCGGACCGATGGGGACTTTTCACATTTCATTTATAATGGTGTTTCAACCATTCGTACAAATGTTCAGCTCTATACGAATTTTGGTAACCCTTACCCCTATTTTTGGGCTAACTTGACCGGGCTAGTAGCTACTATTGCTGTGATACACTTATGCAGTAAGCCCTAAAACTACAGTAGAATGTAAACTAATATGCGGAAATGAACTGCAAGTAACTTACTCTATTGTGGTGATTAAAAGCTATAACTACAACATAAAGTATCGTTTGCCTTCAAATTTAGTGATGTTATCACTGAGGTAGCCAGTGGCACATCAGGACATAAACTTACTTTGTAGGTTAGTAACGTGTGGAATCCACTGAAAAAAAAGACACGGATAGACAGTCTGAAAGACTGGACTTTATATCATTTTAAATGCTAGCAGCCGAGAACCAAGAAGGCAGTGCGAGAACAGAGTTTCAAGATTCTATTTTGTTTCTTCACTGCCTACTTGATTGTTCTCGCACTGCCTTCTTGAAACTCTGTTCTCGCACTGCCTTCATGGTACTCGGCTGCTACATCGTACTATGACGTCACACACCTCAGTGCATTCTCGGTACATTTCGTCCCGTCACCGTAACGTAACGCCAGACCTCAGCGTAACGACGAAGTCGACAAGATCATTTAAAACACGAAATTCAACTTCGGAGACTAGAAAGTCCAGACGAAGACTCAAACTGGGGGAAATGTTCAGGAACACCTAGAAAGAGGGTACTGTATAACAGGGCCCTGCGTAGCTAGTGCCTGTAGTATGTTCTATCCTGCTGCTTCCTTACGGGCAGTCTAAGATGTAAGCCACAAGCGCGTGACGTCATGACCTTGCCTCTCCCCACCTGCCGCTCGCTACATGTGCGAGCGAGCTGTGTATAGTATGGCGTAGTGCCCTGCAAGCCTGGCAAGTGCTTTTAGGGCTGTATGACCTAGCCTCACACTGTTAGCACTGTCTACGCTGGAACTCGTCAGTTCAGGCGCGCACGGCCAGCCCGTACCGACATGGTTTCGTAAAGCCGTTCTTATCTTCCCTTCATACTATTATTATTATTATTATTATTATTATTATTATTATTATTATTATTATTATTATTATTATTATTATTATTATGATACTATTAATATTAGCAATAAAATGTTATTGGGTACCAATAGACTACGTCTCATACTGTTCCCGACTACATTGAAGATGAATTTCTATTATTGAATGGATTCATTGATAGCAAAATTAGGTCATTTATACATGTACTTAGGCATACCCAAACTTGATGAGTGATTTAAAAATGTTGATGTTGATCCTCTCGCTTATTCGAAACGTACCGCAAGCTTTCACTTCTCTTTGAAGCCTATCGTTTTCTCTAAACGACCTGTTTTGTTATGCCGAAGTTTAATTCACATCTGATGGTGGGATCCAGCATAAATCTTGTATCCTTCTTATGGCCAATAACAATTATTATGCCCATTGTATTTTTGCTTCTAACACGAGAAAGACACAAAACATGGATCACGTAACATTTCTAAAATGTTACAGCTGTATCTTAGATCTATTTCGGTGATTCCTAACGTTTGTAGTAAATCCCCTTCTTAATTATGTTTTTGAACGTGAGCTAGGGTATCAGGCACTCCACAGTGTTTGTAGTATACAGAGTCCTGGCTACGCCCATGGAGGTCTCACACAAGAGCATCCTTTGCTTCCACCTATTTGTACTAGGCTACTCCCTTTCATGTCTACTTCTGGATTAGTCAATCTCCATAAAATATGGTGATTGGATAGTTTCTGTACTTTCGCAATGAACCTGCAATTTCATTTTGTGTTTACCATAGATCCGCTTCAGACTTAAGCATCGGTTATTTATATTCCCTTGGTTCCTAACTAATTAATCACCGTCTTCATCGTTATCACCATTTTCATCATCATCACCGTCCTGACAACCTCCTTCGTTGTACGAGCACAAATTACGCACTATGTCACCATGACTTCAAGCAATGCATGCTCTCTCTGGTACAGTCTCCCTACAAATGATGCTTACTATACTTTGGATGTTCATTCACTGAAAATTGCAAAATTAGCTTCGAGGTTTTCCTATACCCAGAACTTAGAATGCAATGAAAATCAAATTTCTTAAATACCATATCTGGATTAGCCTACATATACATATGCAATTGGATTAACTCATGAGGGCTACTTGTAGCATAGGACTTTGAGAATATTTTACGGAAGCTATTCTTACAACTCTACGGAGTGATGTGCTCTCAATTCGAATTGCAGAATAAGAATCTATAAAAAAGAAAACTCGTGCCCACTGGCCTGGCGCAAGTCCTCGAAATGAGCACCGCTTGGATGACTTACGTATCATCGATACAATTTCAGTACCCCAAACCGAAATTCAATTTCGTGGCAGTGCAGGGAATCAAACCCGGACCACCGGGGCGACAGCCAAGGATGTTAGCCGCTACACCACAAGGTGGTCTCTTTCATTGTCAGCGCAATCAATTGCACGATACCATGTAATCTCTACACTGGGCGAACTATAATAGTACACATTTCATCGTATTTTTGGCATCACATAGCCCCTGGTAAGTTAGGAAGACGGTTCGCGTACCATAACCCTAAAGTCGAATAGTTCTAAGAACTAACTAACAAACTAGGCACTCCACCTAAAGAAATACAGACAAGCTGGTAGAAAGACAGACACCATATTTTGTAATTTTCAGAGCAAAATAGGCTAATTGTTATATAATGAATAGCACTCTTGGTCTCCATAGTGTTGAAATAATGAATATTGTCCTAAAACTTGAAGGTTTGAAGGATTTCGTGTCTTCTTGCTTATTTTGCCGTAGCCTATATCTTATGTGTAGGTAAATTCCACGAGGTATTGTTTCAGGCCATGTTGAATATAAGAATTTTCTTTTTTTATCGTTTACCCTCCAGGGTTGGCTTTTCCCATGGACTAAGCGAGGGATCCCACCTTTACGGCCACTGGTAGTGTCCTGGAGCTTGAGACTCTGAGTCGGGGATACAACTGGGGAGTGTGACTAGCACGTCACCCAGTCAGCCTCACCTGCAAAGCGAACAAGGGCCTGATGAAGAGATGGGAAGAGTTGGAGGATTAGGCAAGGAAGAGGGAGGGAGGCGGCCGTGGCCTTACGTTAGGTACCACCACGGTATTTTCTCGAAGACGAAGTGGGAAACCACGGAAAACCACTTCGAGGATGGTTGAGGTGGGAGTCAAAACCCCTCAACTCATTTGGACCACCCGAGGCTGAGTAGACCCCAATCCAGTCCTCATACCACTTTTCAAATTGGTAATCGAACAGCGGACCTCCTGGGTGGCAGCTAATCATGCTGACCACTAAACCACGGAGGCGACTTGAATATAAGAATAAAAAACATAAATGACCTTAGATTGCGACGGAATATGTTTCTTTTTAAAATCCTGATGAATTTACTAACGCATGTTTCTCGAACTCACATATCCCTGAAGAGCATCAATCTAGTCATTTGGTGAATTCAGAATCTTGTTATTGAAATACAGTTTTATAGTCCTAATGTAGTTTTTTTTTTGGTTCTACCCATAATTATTCCGGTTGCTACTGTAACGGTACTGTTGGTTGTGTATGTAATTTTGGAACAATATATAAGATCAAAACCTGCCAGATTATTAATTTCTGTATCCATTTTTTTTTTACCTGACTTACCATTTGATATGACCCATCAGCGGTCACCGGATCTGAAGTTATATGTAAGAGTGTTGGGCGCCAAGGGTTCGATCTGAGAGCGATAACCCAATAAATCATAAATAATTTTACGTCCTAGCTCAGGTAGAACATTCACCAGACTCCATCGACTCAAGTCGTGGTATGACTTAGTCATTAACCTGAATAACATTTGCTTCGGGGAAAAGAGGATGGCTTATATCTATTTCTATCATCTAGAAAGGAGACAGACTGCATTTACTTTAAATAAAAATTTAATGGCATCAAAAACAAACAAGTTAGGAAAATGCATTAATTAATGACTTAACGTAGAAAGTAAACAAAAGAATTTAAGACAGGCAAAAGTTGCAAGAAAACGGAGGCGTTATGAATTTAATTTAATCTAGATCTGAATGTAATACTTTAGGTTGATTTATTCAAGAGTGAAGAAAGAGAGCTTGTGCATAAAGTCAATGAGCTTACCAAACGATGAATCGGCTTTATTGGAGAGTCTCTCCCCAAGAGAAAGCTGCTGTTGTAGGTGGTAGAAATCCATCTTCATACGAGGAATTTATCTTAAATAACTGGCTACTATTAATTCTGAGGTATGTAGGCTACTCAGAATGAATAATGGTGGTGGATTGTAAGTCCCTAAACCACTCTTATGATGTTGGCGAATGACACTGCCAACACCATAATGTATCGTACTGGCCTAAGTCTTGAATACCACTCCTGCAATACTGTTCTACCTGCGACTGTCTTCCACCAAGTCTCGTTGAGTTGTCCTCTTTTCACATAAAGGAGTCTCGTCCCAAGTCGTACCACGACCGTCTGTATTGTTCAGCTCACCTCTTTCCACTCATCTACCCTCGTCCTTGGCCGCACCCTTACTCATTACCGTGGGCTCGGCACGCGGCTATTGTTGTTGAGTAGGTACGCAGGTAAGTTATTCCTTCACATCGTGGTGTTCTGGGAGAAGACGTAAGCTCAAGAAATGACCCATAGTGCTCAAGCGCTAGCTAATTACAAAAACAGCCTCTGACTTCTGTCAACTTAATACCGTAACCAAAACCTAATCATGATAATACATTATATGGACTAAACCTACACTTAATAACTTGTGGCTAATTAACTGCCGAAATAACACATGATATAAATAACGAATGTCAAAATTTTGACATAACGTCAGTGGCGTAATCGTACCCTTCAAAATAAGGTTACATTCGTCCCGGAAAATCACGCAGACTATTGTTTACTATATTCCGCGTGATCTTCCTAAGACACGTGTAAATTAACATAGAACCCTAATATAACATAATACACATAATAAATTACCCTCATAGACATTTATATATACAATCAACATTTCTTCTTTTGGTTTAACACCAATGTTTTTTGCTTAGGCTTTTATGTCTCAATCGCATATAGCTTATTGTTTTCTTTTTATTGTCTTGCGGTCATTACCGCTCATTGTTTATTTTACCTATATGTGTAAAAAAAGACATATATGTGTTCTCTTATTTCCCCTTTGTCACATTTTCTTATTTCAAATCACACGAGTTCACTTTGTGATCTGCAGTTTGATTCCCCAAACCACCTTGTATTGCAAGTTCGTTGATTTTGGAATTCCCATTTTGAGTGCTTTGAGTGAGGTCAATCACACACACAATCACTAGTAATTTGGTTGTGCTATATGACTCTATCACCCAAACTCTCTCTCTCATATGTCATTACGTGTATATCACTGAAAAAAAAGAACAACACTAGAAATACATACAATCCATCATATTTCTGTCCTGTTTGTCCCTTTAGATATAACTCCCTTTAAGTACCAAACTCCATACCAGTTCTCCCTTCATCTCGATTCCCTCTCCTCTTTAACAGTTCATCTCACACAGATCAATGATACTGACCACATCTGATACCTTATTAATACCTAGGTATTTACCATTTTGATTTACCTGCTCAACAGCATAATGTTTGCAATATTGCCTGTTTCTGGGTCACTTAAGATATATACTTCCGAAGGCTATTTATGTTGTACGTGCCGTATAATCGAGTTGACGTATCGTCTTCTAGTACATAGGCAGTATTGCCTATACGTTTGCTAACCGTGTAAGGGCCTTCATATAAAAAAAAGAACTTGCTCATCACTTTCTCTAATTTATTCGACTGCTTCGGTACTCTTAACAGGACTCTGTCTCCCGGATTGAATAGGTCGAATTTCGTTTGCTTTTGTTGGCGAATTCTTTTTGCAGCTGACTTTGATAAATTATGTTTCGCCAACTGGACAATGTAATCCATCCCTGGTAGTTTCCCCTCATTTAAGCCCAATACTCTAGCTAGTTCATTCTGAGGTCTTTTACCGAAGTGAACTTCGTACGGTGTCATCTTCGTGCTCTCGTGCTGGACAGAATTCAGCCAAGTCTCGACTTTGGGAAGATGTCCAACCCAAGCCGAATGTTTGTCATTCACCAGAGTGCGAAAAAGACGAGCCACTTCCCTTAACGGTCTCTCCGCAGAATTTCTTTGGGGGTATCTTACAGAGGAATGAACCTGTGTGATACCAGCTTCCTGCATACTGGTTCTCCATTTCTTTGCAGTGAACTGTGGTCCACTGTCAGATAATATCCTGAGCGGAACGCCAAACTCGGGTATATACTTGTTAATGATCAGTCGGCTACATGCGAGTCCCGTGGCTTTCCTTAGCGCATACAGTTTGATGTATTTACTGAATGCATCAATAACTATGAATATATATTCGTAGCCGTACTGACCTCGAATGACTGGGCCAAATAGGTCCACACACAGTAGTTCGCCGGGACTACTTGTGAGAACTGCCTGTCTTTCCCCAACTAGATATCTTACTGGATACTTACTCCTCTGACAGGTGTCACACTTAGCTATGGTTTTTCTAATGTCCCTTCCCATTTTCTCCCAGATAAAGTCATGAGCAATTTCATAAAGTACTTTGCTGGCTCCAAAGTGTCCCAGCTCCTTATGCAAAAAACCATATTAATTCCTCCCTCAAAGTGCCCGGTACACATATTGCCCAGCGATCCTTCCTACATCTTCTTGCGAGAAGGCCGTCCTGCATTTTATATGCGAACCTTCCCACTTTCACTATGTCTGAGTTGCCCCCTTCCAACCTAGCGAGTGCCTCACCCAAGATTACATCATCACGCTGTTCCACTAGCATGTCTTTCAGTTTCTCTAACGATGCCTTATTGCCTTGATCTACACAAGCGCACAATAAAATCCCTTCTTCTGCTTTAATAATAGAATTATCCCTGCTTAGACTGGAGTCACGTGATAACATGTCGGCTAGGATATTATCTTTACCCTTAATGTGCATAACTGTGAAGTCATATTCTTGATTTGCTAGAATCCAACGGCTTACTCTATTTGAACTTAATTTGCATGTTTTCATGTACAACAATGCGTGGTGATCTGTGTGGATCTCAAATTTACTTCCGAGTAGATACATACGGAATTTCCCTAAACTAAATACTATCCCAAGTAGCTCTAATTCTGTGATGGTGTAGCGTTTCTCAGCGGCAGAAAGTCCACGCGAGGCTAAGGATACAATCCGTAAATTTCCCTCCGTATCTCTCTGGCACAAGACTCCTGCTATACCTATATGTGAGGCATCTGTCATCACCACATATTCCTGGTCTCTTATTGGATATTTTAAAACAACTGCTTGTTCAAAACCTCGTTTCAGAGCTTGAAATGCCTCGTCATGAGTCACATCCCATCTCCATCTGCTTCCTTGCTTTAAGAGGTCCCTGAATGGTTCTACTAACTTAGAATATTTTAACACAAAACGTCTAAAAAAATTACAGATTCCTAAATACGTCTTCAGCTGTTTAACATTTTGTGGCACACTTGCATCGAGGATTTTGTTAATCCGACTTTCTTCTGGAGTTACCCCTGAACGTGACACACTATGACCCAGGAAAGTTACTTGTGACTTACAAAACGTAGATTTTGACAATTTCAGGGTGAACCCTGCTTTATCTAGTCTCTTAAAAACCGTGTCCAAGTGAACCAAATGCTCTTCAAAAGTACGCGAACTAATTACAAGATCATCAATATATATAGTTACATAATCTCCCGTGTTATCACCTAAAGCTATGTTCAGTGCTCTTATCAGCGCTGCTGAACTACTCTTTAATCCATAGGGTACCCTGCAAAATTGGTACAGATTGTACTGATGACTAAAAGCGGTAAAGGCTCTATCTTCAACTTTAAGAGGAACTTGCCAGAAACTAGAACTTAAATCAACACACGTAAAAAATTGTTTTCCCTCAAAAGTTTGCATTAGCTCCTCTATAGACATAGATTTTAATTGGTCTGATGAAATGTGTGCATTAACTAAACGCGCGTCTAAACATATCCTGACTTTTCCATCTGCCTTAGGTACTGTAATAAGTGAATTTACATAGGGACTGTTAGAATACTCAATTATACCGTCCTGAAGCATCTGATTGATCTGACTTTCTACGGCTTTCTGATAGACAAAAGGCACAGGATAGCGGTGACCGGTAAATACCGAATTGTCAACAACGTTCAAAGAGTGGACATAACAATTGGCTCTACCAATTCGATCTTCAAATATCCTACTATTATTTGACAAAACATCGTAGAGAAGCATACACTTATCTTCCTCTACATCTCCAAGAAACGCAGCTTCACGTAACGAGTCATCGAGACTGTCGTTCGTAACCACACTGCCTACAAAAGTTACTGACTCTTGCTCTATAGCTTGAGACATCTCATTTAACGTACACATCACTCCTACTACGCTACTCCTATATTGTTCATTGAACGGTATCACCACTTCCGCACCACCAAATTTAAATGTAATACAGCACTCTTCATAACATATGTTTCCTGACACCCTAGTCAGCCAATCAGAACCCAAAATAACGTCGTACACTAGATTTGGAATTACAAGGCACACTTGCTTCTCTACGTAACTGTTTATATTTATTTCTATTAACACCTGCTTTGATATAATTTTAGACTTCCTACCCACGGCTGTGATTACAAAAGTACTCTTAATTGGCAATTCTTCGAAGTTAACCCCAGTTCCCTTTAATTTATCATAATAAGCATTGCTTATGCAACTTCTTACACAGCCACTGTCTATTAACACATTCGTACACGTCCCGGACACGTGTAACTTAATGATCGGACTTATATTACCCGCCACTGGTAATATTGCTTCGTCACATAGTTCACTTAACAAATCATTCCTTACGTTTAGGTCATAGTGTTCCTGTATCAGGGTTAAAACAGGGCACGTTGCGGACTGAGATCCTGACCTTATGATGCAGTCTGGCTCGCGTTTAAATTACTATTATTGTCTCTAGCTTCACAAGTGGTCACAACGCTGGTCTGGCTATTACTATTCACATTCTGTTGGTTACTATTTTCATTATTACCTACGGGATTACCTCTCCCATATCCTCGGTTCTGATTAACATTAGGGTTATTACCGTAGTTACCCTGCCCGTGTCCGTTGCGTCCATCATTACCCCTACCTTGATTTCCTCGCGAATCATAATTCCTGCCTTGCGAGTAATTATTCCTGTTTTGATAGGGCGTCACAAAATTATTACCCCGGTTTTGGTAATTGTTTCCACTCTGACCCCTATTTTGATAATTGCCTCCTTCGCCACTGTTTCTCTGCATTCCTTGATTTCTTGCATCCTGAGCCTGATTATTATAATTACCCTGGTTTCTAGTGACTGTTTCCTCACTTGAACCTTTCCCTAGCGCATCAAAGGTACCTAGTAAGTTCTCTACTTGCGTGACAGTTTTTACATTTTGTATGCATGCCGCCTCTTTGATCCGGTAAGGGAAATGCCTTAACAGGAGCCTTACCACATCTTTTTCCTCTCTCAGTCCATCCAAGTATTTACAAACCAACACTTGCCCCAGGAAATACTCCGTCATATTGAGATTACCCCTTGCGTTGTATTTTCCACACACGATTCCCTCACGATACCGTGATTGTATGCTCTCACTCCAAAACTTATCACAAAATTTATGTCTGAAGTCTGTGATATCTTCAAAACCGTCCCTATAAACTGCAAACCAGTTTTTGGTTTCCCCTACGAAGGCCTGTTCTAATATTTCAACAACATTACACCATTCGATGTTTCCGTCCTCCAATCTTTCTTTAAACCTCACTTCAATAGTATTTAGAAACTCCATGGGGCATCCTTGCCGATTGCTAAATTTCCCTAACTCTATTTCTTTATGCGTGCTATTCATATATGTCGTTCGACTCTGACCTGCTTCTTGTCTTATTCTAGACTTTAATTTATTTTCAAGCTCGGCAATTTTCTCCTCTGCTCGTTTCTCTATACTACTAACTTTTGCGTATATGCTCCCATCTGTTGCTTCAACTTTATCATTCAGCCTATTCTGTGTTTCTTGAATTTTACTTATACTTTCCTTACTCTGTTTCTTCAAATTTTCAACTTCTTTACTAATTTCTGCTTGAATCTTGTCGATTTTGCCGCCCAGCTGTTCTTCAATTTCCGTTGTTACTCCCTGAATCTTTTTAATTTCTCCCCCCAGCTGTTCTTTAACCTCCATAGTTGTACTCTGAACTTTTTCAATTTCTCCTCCCAATTGTTTCTTAATTTGCTTCGTCTCTAACTGTATTAACTCTTTAGATTCCTCTGCTCGCTTACTTATTTTATTCTCAAGTTCATCTTGCACCCTCCTCAATCTACTCTCCATGTCAGCTAGGATTTCTTTCGTCTTCTCTTCCATCACACCCCTGATTTCACCCTTAATTTGCTCAAATCTCTTATCCATCTCCTTACTGTTTTGATCCAATTTACTATTAAGTTCTTTATTACTATCGTTTAGTTTACTACTAATTTCTTTACTGTTTTCCTCCAATTTATCGTTTAGTTTACTACTAATTTCTTTACTGTTTTGATCAAATTTCGTATTTAATACCTGTATAAGACTCGCAAACATGCTCTTCATATCTCCCGGACTTTCTTTCTCACCATCATTACTGGGATTTACCTCCGACATCATCCCTGTGCTGCTTTCACCTTCCTCTACTAACTTACTACGTGCTTCATCCTCTTTCTCCTTCATCTTACTCCCTAGCTGTTTTTGACTACGTAGTAACATATCGTCTTCTGAATCACTCATTCTGACTCACGTTGATATATAAAATCCTCCAAAATGCAGGTACAGAAATATGTCACTTTTCCCTCCACAAATGTTATCAGGTTTTCGTCCCACGTTTATGGCGACAATGTATCGGGACTGTTGGTTGTGTATGTAATTTTGGAACAATATATAAGATCAAAACCTGCCAGATTATTAATTTCTGTATCCATTTTTTTTTACCTGACTTACCATTTGATATGACCCATCAGCGGTCACCGGATCTGAAGTTATATGTAAGAGTGTTGGGCGCCAAGGGTTCGATCTGAGAGCGATAACCCAATAAATCATAAATAATTTTACGTCCTAGCTCAGGTAGAACATTCACCAGACTCCATCGACTCAAGTCGTGGTATGACTTAGTCATTAACCTGAATAACATTTGCTTCGGGGAAAAGAGGATGGCTTATATCTATTTCTATCATCTAGAAAGGAGACAGACTGCATTTACTTTAAATAAAAATTTAATGGCATCAAAAACAAACAAGTTAGGAAAATGCATTAATTAATGACTTAACGTAGAAAGTAAACAAAAGAATTTAAGACAGGCAAAAGTTGCAAGAAAACGGAGGCGTTATGAATTTAATTTAATCTAGATCTGAATTTAATACTTTAGGTTGATTTATTCAAGAGTGAAGAAAGAGAGCTTGTGCATAAAGTCAATGAGCTTACCAAACGATGAATCGGCTTTGTTGGAGAGTCTCTCCCCAAGAGAAAGCTGCTGTTGTAGGTGGTAGAAATCCATCTTCATACGAGGAATTTATCTTAAATAACTGGCTACTATTAATTCTGAGGTATGTAGGCTACTCAGAATGAATAATGGTGGTGGATTGTAAGTCCCTAAACCACTCTTATGATGTTGGCGAATGACACTGCCAACACCATAATGTATCGTACTGGCCTAAGTCTTGAATACCACTCCTGCAATACTGTTCTACCTGCGACTGTCTTCCACCAAGTCTCGTTGAGTTGTCCTCTTTTCACATAAAGGAGTCTCGTCCCAAGTCGTACCACGACCGTCTGTATTGTTCAGCTCACCTCTTTCCACTCATCTACCCTCGTCCTTGGCCGCACCCTTACTCATTACCGTGGGCTCGGCACGCGGCTATTGTTGTTGAGTAGGTACGCAGGTAAGTTATTCCTTCACATCGTGGTGTTCTGGGAGAAGACGTAAGCTCAAGAAATGACCCATAGTGCTCAAGCGCTAGCTAATTACAAAAACAGCCTCTGACTTCTGTCAACTTAATACCGTAACCAAAACCTAATCATGATAATACATTATATGGACTAAACCTACACTTAATAACTTGTGGCTAATTAACTGCCGAAATAACACATGATATAAATAACGAATGTCAAAATTTTGACATAACGTCAGTGGCGTAATCGTACCCTTCAAAATAAGGTTACACTACGAGGTAGGGGATGTGGTGAGACCGTTTCCTTGTGGGAATGATTTCACGGATAGATGCCTTCATGACGCCAATCTCATGAGAGGAGTTAATGACAAATGAAATTAATGTAGTAATGTATGGAGTGGCTGTGTGTGGTCTTTCGAGTTTGGAGTAGTCTGACCATGCACGTTAACGTGTTTAGCTACCTCGGCTGATTTGTGACATTATGTCAACAAATTAAACAAGTAGTTCCGTGAAGAACTATACAGCCTATTTTCATATATCCTGATCATGTTAATTGCCTCTATCAACATACAAAATTTCAGTTTAATTGCTGTAACAGATTCGTAGATATTGAGAACCGTCTAAATATTTCAGATGGTCGCCAGGTTGGATTTTTATTGTACTATTACATTAAGATTATTGTGTACGTGTGGTATTCAAACTTCAATCGCATGATTAGAACACAAGAAGTAAAAACGAGATTTTAAAATTACGCACAGCAGCCATCTTGTGATTATGCAATCAATTGAAATAAATTAGATGCCAGTGGATCAACATTTGTATAAGCATTTAACGTGCAACGTTTCACGGCACTCGGATAGTTAATTCGCGAGAAACGTCCATTTAAATATTTATACTTCGCGTCGCGCCATGTTGGATTTGTGCTCACCAGGTTACTGAAAGTCCTATAGGTGGACATATGTTCATAGTCTCTATGAACATAAAAAAACAGTTTGGTTGCTGTAAAAGATTCATAGATATTGAGAACCGTTAAATATTTCGGAAGCTCGCCATTTAGGATTGTTATATGTATAGGCCATAGAGTTATCTACCATTCAAGGACAATTATTGCCTAGGTTCATTATTCAAACTTTCCCTTCGATCGCATGATTACGACACAAGAAATAAAAACTTAATTTTAAAATTTCGCACAGCCACCATCTTGAGGTTATGTAAACAATTGAATTAAATTAGATGGCAGTGCATTCCAATCTGCAAAATCATTTACTGTACCACATTTCACTGCGCTCAGAGAGTTAAATCACGAGAAAAGTCTATTAAAACATTTCAAATTCGCTTGGTCGCCATGTTCGTTTTGTACTTTACAGGTTTATGAAATATACATAGGTAAACTTGTATCAGTACCCTTTATCACAGTACAAAATTTCAGGGTGATATCTGTAATAGTTTCGGAGATATAGAATGTCAGTGAAATATTTCGCACAGCCGCCATTTTGAGGGTATGTAAACAATTGAACTAAATTAGACTCCAGTGCATTACAATGTGTATAAACATTTGCTGTACCAAGTTTCATTACGTTTGGATAGTTAAATCGCGAGAAAAGTCTATTTAAAAGTCTCAACTTCGCTTGATCGCCATGTTGGTTTTGTAGTCACCAGGTTTTTGAAAATCTCATAGGTGAACTTCCAGTAGTGCCCTTTATCACCGTACACAATTTCAGGGCGATATTGGTAATAGTTTCGGAGATATTGAATGCTAGTGAAATATTTCGCACAGCCGCCATGTTGGATTGGTGAGACGTAACAAAATTTGAAGGGCACGGTCGAGGTCGCCGGGAATAGTGCTATGAACTTACCGAGTTTCATCGAAATCGCTCCAGGGGGACACACACGCACACACACACACACGGACAAAAGGTGATCTCATACGCCTATTTTTTCAAAATTGAAAATAGGCTAAAAATGTATTTTAACTCTCCTGATTCCATACCGGCCCCTGATTCTATTTTAGGACTATTATATCTCGCTGCACCTGCTTCATCACCCAAAAAGTATGCAAATTTCTGTATCCTTGCTGCAGATCTGGTTCATGTGCGTCCAAATATCATGTTTTATATGTCTTCTGTTTGATTCATTAATGTGTGACTCTCCCACTATGCTATTTTTGTCCTCCCCACGTTATGAGCACGGCAGACCACACGCATAAGACACAATGTTGGCTCTAGTGCGGCTAGTGTGCAGGCTCCGCGCTCAGTACTAAACGTACTTCAGTACCCGGTCAAATGGACAGTGCTTGTGCGACTAAGCGCTGCAGTGCTAGTGTGCTGTCGTGCTGCACTGCTCAGAAATGGACAGAGTAGGGCTGCGCTCGGCCGGCACGAGTCAATTTCTCGCTAGCACTGCTTCACCTTGCCCATTGCACGACCCTGCTGTATAACATATGCCAGTGGGGCCACACTACTGTGGATAAAAATGTGTGCTAAAACTTAACATGCATTTAACAACAAAATGTAACAAATTGAGGAGGTTATGTTACAAATTGAGGAGGTTATGATACAAATTGAGGAGGTTATGTTACAAACTTAGGAGGTTGTGTTACAAATTGAGGAGATTGTGTTACAAATTGAGGAGATTGTGTTACAAATTGAGGAGGTTGTGATACAAATTGAGGAGGTTATGTTACAAATAGAGGAGGATGTGTTAGAAATTGAGGAGGTTGTGCTACAAATTGAGGATGCTATGTTACAAATTGAGGAAGTTGTGTTACAAATTGAGGACGTTATGTTACAAATTGAGGAGGTTGTGTTACAAACTGAGGAGGTTGTGTTACAAATTGAGGAGGCTGTATTACAAATTGAGGCGGCTATATTACAAATTGTGGAGGTTGTGTTACAAATTGAGGAGGGTTTGTAACAAACTGAGGAGGTTGTGTTACAAATTGAGGAGGTTATATTACAAATTGAGGAGGGTGTGTTACAAATTGAGAAGGTTATGTTACAAGTTGAGGAGGTTATGTTACAAATTGAGGAGGGTGTGTTACAAACTGAGGAGGTTGTGTTACAAATTGAGGAGGTTAGTCTACGTTACAAATTGAGGAGGTTGCTTTACAAATTGAGCAGGTTATTTTACAAATTGAGGAGGCTGTATTACAAATTCAGGAGGTTATGCAAAAAATTAAGGAAGTTGTGTTACAAATTGAGGAGGTTAGACTACGTTACAAATTGAGGAGGTTGTTTTACAAATTGAGGAGGTTGTTTTACAATTTGAGGGAGCTTTGTTAAAAATTGAGGAGGTTGTGTTACAAATTCAGGAGGTTATACAACAAATGGAGGAGGTTATTTTACAAATTGAGGATGGTTATGTTACAAATTGAGGAGGCTGTGTTAAAAATTGAGGAGGTGATGTTACAAACTGAGGAGGTTACTTTACAAATTGAGGAAGTTGTATTACAAATTGAGGAGGTTTGACTACATTACAAATTGAGGAGGCTGTTTTACAAAAATTGAGGAGGTTATGATACAAATTGAGGTGGTTGTGTTACAAATTGAGGAGGTTATGTAACAAATTGAGGAGGGTATGTTACAAATTGAGGAAGTTATATTACTAATTGAGGAGGTTATGTTACAAATTGAGGAGGTTATTTTACAAATTGAGGAAGTTGTATAACAAATTGAGGAGGTTTGACTATGTTACAAATTGAGGAGGTTGTTTTACAAATTGAGGAGGTTATGATACAAATTGAGGCGGTTATGTTACAAATTGAGGAGGTTATGTAACAAATTGAGGAGGGTATGTTGCAAATTGTGGAGGTTATGTTACAAATTGAGGAGGTTATGTTACAAATTTAGTAGGTTGTCTTACAAATTGAGGATGTTATGTTACAAATTGAGGTTATGTTACAAATTGTGGAGGTTGTATTATAAATTGAGTAGTTTATGTCACAAATTGAGGAGGTTGTGTTACAAATTGAGGAGGTTATGTTACAAATTTAGGAGGTTTGACTTCGTTACAAATTGAGGAGGTTGCTTTACAAATTGAGGGGGTTATTTTACAAATTGAGGAGGTTAGACTACGTTACAAATTGAGTAGGTTAGACTACGTTACAAATTGAGGAGGTGCTTTACAAATTGAGGATGTTATTTTACAAATTGAGGAGATTGTGTTACAAATTGAGGAGGGTGTGTTACAAACTGAGGAGATTGTGTTACAATTTGAGGAGGTTAGACTACGTTACAATTTGAGGAGGTTGATTTACAAATTGAGGAGGTTATTTTACAAATTGAGGAGGTTGTGTTACAAATTGAGGAGGTTGTGTTACAAATTCAGGAGGTAATGCAACAAATTGAGGAGGTTATTTTACAAATCGCACAATTCACAAACACGGTTATTCCCAGGGTCGTGAAAACACTTCATAAAGTATTAATCTCATGTAAATTAATTCCGATTATTGTTTAGACTCAAATGAAACTTAAATAGACGTTGTATTGATTGAAACAATATTAAACAATACATTTGATTGAATATCTGGGAGAATAAAAACGAGAGCATAATCTTTTACACCATATATGAAGTATATTATTAACATGATCTACACTCTGCTTACGTGACCTATGACTAGAGACCTCAGATTTTTGCAGTCGCGATAATAGTGATAAATTGTATATTGAAAAGGAAATGCAATTTCTTTGCGAATAATATGGTAGCAATGTCTAAAATTGCAATATTTTTACCGCAAATTTTTGCGATATACAGGGCAAGTCAAAATGATGGACCCGATTTCATAAATTAATTCTGTGAAATCTAATGAACGTATCGTAATGTGAGATACGCGCAAAGAAAGGCAAACTCTCGAAGTTTAGCTCCCTCCTGCGTGTTTCTATTGTCTACCATTACGAGTGCCCAGGAAGCAGTTAAAGAAAATGTCAGTGACTGGAAAAGATTTATGGGCCCTTTTCCTTCCTTGACCCTACTGTGGCAGGACATGTTTTTATTGATATGCTGCAATAATGGCTCCTTCCACAGCTCTAAGGGGATAGTGCTGATTTCATTCTTCAGCTTGATGGTGCCTCTCCGCATTACCATGGCTAAGTTTGGGACTATCTCAATGAGGCATTGGAACAACGCTGGATAGGCCGTGCATCTCAGGAGTATCAAACTCTATTCTTTGGCCACCTCGTTCCCCCGACTTGACCCTGTGTGATGGGGTTTCGCAAAGGATCATGTTTTCATACCACAACTTCCAACAACATTGGGTGACCTTCATTCCCGCATCACAGCGGCCATTGCAGATATTGACCGCAACACAAGGTTTGACAGGTGACTAACGGCTTGATGTGTGTCGTGTGCTCACATAGAACACTTGTGATATGACTTAAGAAAACTTTGAGAGTTTACCTTTCTTAGCACATGTCTCACATTATGGTAAGTTCATTATATTTCACAGAATAAAGTTATGAAATCGGGTCCATCATTTTGACTTGCTCTGTATATCTTTAATAGCAAGCTTATGATAGTGTCAACAGACAGAGCAAATGGAGGACAATAGAAGAATCGGGAATACATTTGAAACTGATTAGATTGACTAGAATGTGCATGGAGAAAACTAAGTGTAAAGTGAGGGTTGAGGGCAGGGAATCTGATAGTTTTAATGTCGTGACAGGATTAAAGCAGGGAGACAGCATCTCCTCCATCCTGTTAAATCTGGTATTGGAAAAGGCACTAAAGAAGGTGTCATCGATGGGAAGAGGTGTGAACATAGGTGTTGAGGTCAAACTGCTAGCATTTGCCCATCAAGAAAAAACGGAGTGTATGGTAGTTACAAGGGAGAATAAAGAAGAAGCGATGTGGGCAGTAGAGATAGGAAGCTTGCTGTTTAAGAAGACTGGATCCTTCAAATATCTAGGAAGCATCGTAAATTGGAATAACAACATGGAGGAAGAGATAATGAACCGTATAAAATCTTCAGAAAGATGCATGTTTACAATGAATAAACTATTCAGCAGTAAACTGTTATCAAGGACATCAAAACTCCGTGTTTATAAGACAATTGTACGACCAGTATTAATATAAGGGGCAGAGACATGGACACTGAGCAAGAAGATGGAGAGGAGAATATTGACCTTTGAAAACAAAGTGTTAAGAAAAATCTTCGGGTTGGTATTAGAGCAAGGAAACCTCAGAAGAAGAACAACCACAGAAATTCACGCACTGTATAACGAACCGGATGTGACAGAAGTAATAAGGAGCGGAAGAATAGAATGGCTGGGACATGTACTGTGAAGGGAAGAAGGGATTGTAAAAAGAGTGCTAGAAGGAAAACCACAAGGAAAAAGATCCCACAGTAGACCAAAGTTGAGATGGAAGGGTGGAGTCAGGAAAGACCTGGAGGGAGGCCCTGGGAGCCAACGAGAATATGGCCGGAGACAGAAGCAATGGAAGAGGCTAAAGAGTGAGGCAATGACCCGACTGCGGTTCGTGTGGCCAACCAAGTAAGTAGTATCTTTAATAGCGAAATAAACTATTTCGGCGGAAAAAAAGAGTGGAACTTATTGGCATATTGTATGCTTCTTTTAATATTCCATGCCCCTCTTAAATATTTGAACTTGTGAACATAATTTATTTGTTAGTGACTGTAGACGCAAAATGGAAGAAAATAATATAGTGACTTCTGCTATGCTTTCATTCAATTAATGAAAAAGCAGATCTGAGATCTTGAATTACTGTTTCTTCTTAGTACTGTAAAACTATGTATAATTTTATAGTTTAGAATAAACTTATGCATAAAGACATATTTGTGTGTGAGCCTCCATGGCTTAGGCGACAGCACGCCGGCCTCTCACCACTGGGTCCATGGTTCAAATCCCGGTCACTCCATGTGAGATTTGTGCTGGACAAAGCGGAGGCAGACAGGTTTTTCTCCGGCTACTCCGGTTGTCCCTGTCACAAATTTCATTCCAGCAACACTCTCCACTATAATTTCATTTCATCTGTCATTCATTTAATCATTGTCCCAGGGGAGTGCGACAGGCTTCGGCAGCCGGCATCGTTCATAATCTCGCCGCTAGATGAGGGCTTCATTCATTCCATACCCTGACCCGGTCAGTCGACTGGAAACAGGCTGTGGATTTTCATAAAGACATATTTGTCATAATTTGCACGCCTAATACCATCCATGCGTTATACAGTATAACGTTATTCAATTTACCTCAAATCCTTTTCAAATTTACACGAAATCATCGCAATAACCTTACAAACTATTTCGTGATAAAACGTGAAATATAATATTCATGTCGCGATTTTATTTTTGAAATTAATGCGAATTTCCGTGTTTTGTACCTATGACCACACAACCCCGAATAACAGCTCTAGAAAGATAAACCTTAGAGCCCTGTGTACCAAACTGGAAGACAGTGGTGTTGACACAGGAAGAACGTTGAAGCACTTCCGGAGCAATGATCACCATGCCATGTCGACACATCAGATCTGCAGAGTACTGAATGTCATTCATACTGACTCACTTCCGGTGTACCCTTCCGGAAGTTGTGTGTTGTCCTCGTCAAGTGTACTGTATAATACTGCTCGATTCCAAGCTCTGTGAACTTGCGGGATGAAGGGCACAGGCAGGGTAGGAGCAGGCGAGAATTGAGAAGCCTGTCGACAGCCCGCCGTGTTACCGACTTACTCGTCTATTCCAATACTGATGACATAGGGTCTTTTCTGAAACCAGTGTGGTGTTACGAATAAGTCAGTGAGTCACCGACCAATGTATTTGGTTCGGTACTATGCATGGACCGAGAAACCTCATCACTCGTCAACTCCATTTCTCAACGTCCGCGATGCACATTCCTCTCAGGTTCACGCAGCTTAGACTCGAGCGGTACACGCTGGGATATAGTTTGCGTGACAATACTACACTTTTTATCGTTGAACAGCTGGGTGCGGCGCCGATTACATACTGTGTTATCGCGTTCTCAGTGTCCAACCGCGAGGACGACGTGAATCTCGTAAAACGGTAGTTAGAGCAGGAGACTCATTCTATAGCAGGGCCAGGCAGGTTTGTGCACTCTCACTGTTCAGTAGAGCCCTGCGCGGGTCCGTCATCCTCAACTGCATCCGCGAATGTATGTGAATATCCAGGATATCACAATTATATCATTTTCCTATTAATAAAAGAAAATGGAAAAAAATGCATAGTAGGAGTAAAGATTCAAGGAGAAATAATGTCAACTCTGAGATTTGCTGATGACATCGTCATCTTAGCCGATAGCAGAGGAGTTGAATTAGTTTTTAAATAGTATGGATTCTGTCTTGAAGAAAGAATTCATGATGAAAATTAATAAATGTAAAACAAAAATATTGGAATGCAGTCCAAAGAAATCAGAAACCCCTATGGATGTCGAATTGGCAGGTGAACAGCTCAAGGTAGTAGGTGACGTCTGTTACTTGGGAAGCAAAATAACCAGTGATGGACGAGGCAAAGAGGATATATAATGTAGGTTAGCACAGGGAAGGAAAGCATTTCAAAAGAAAAGGAATCTGTTGACATCGAATATAGATTTAGGTATTAGAAACTCATTTTTGAAAGCCTTTGTCTAGAGCTTGGTACTTTATGGAAGTGAAACTTGGGAAAGAAGAGAATTGAAGTATTTTAAATGTGGTGTTACAGGAGAATGATGAAGATCAGATGGGTAGATAGGGTTACGAATGAAGGGGTATTAATGCGAGTGGGAGATGAGAGATATTTCTGGCAACTGCTAATGAACAGAAGAGATAGGTTGGTAGGACCCATACTAAGACACCAGGAATAGCAAACTTAGTTATAGAAGGAAGGGTCGAGGATGAGAACAGTAGGGGTAGACCAAGGTTAGAATATGTTAAACAGATTGCATCGGATGTAGGGTGTGGCAGCTATGTAGAGATGAAACGATTAGCTCAGGACAGGGAAGCATGGAGACCTGCATCAAACCAGTCGAAAGACGGAAGACTCAAACAACAACAACAACAACATTAATAAAATGGAATGCAGTTAGAATTAGTGATGTGAAGTCACCATCATCAGGAATGGCTTCCAGCGAGCCAGGTTGGATGTTTTAGAACGAAGTGCCTCCATTTATTACGGTCACTCTTCTCTCTCTACGGCATCCCATGTTTCTCCTCTCTTCTCAAGATCTTCTTTAATCTGGTCTAACCACCTTTTCTTAGGACATCCAATCGGCCTTCTTCCTGGAACGATCTTCTCAAAATACTCCCTTGGAGTTTGTGATAGCTGCATTCGCTTGACGTTTCCTAGCCATTTCAACCTTGCAACAATTAATATTTCTTCCATGGTCAGACCGATTTGAAAGTCTCCTCGGATTTGCTCATTCCAAATTCAGTCAATCCTTGTTTTCTGAACAGCAGATCTGAGGAAATTCATTTCAAAAGCTAGCAGTTGACTTACTTCTCTTCTATGAATGACGCGAAGTAAATCGGATTACACTAACGATTCTTTTTTGCTTTTTCCTGTTATCGTTCATCAGGATCATCACCATCTCTATCTTATTCCACATTTCGTAGATCAATGTTCTTGATTGCACAGCAGTTGCCAAATTATTAGAATTAAAATAAAACTTCTCAGTACATTAACAATTTGTAACCCTAATTAACACAGTAAGCGGTGTTTTCATTGAAGAGAGTGGAATTTCTATAATTTGAGTTATATAATATTTTTTGTTCGACCCTGCCGAAATGTAAATACAGTATTATATGTCAGAAAACTGTATCATAATGAGGGTCATTACAACATTATTTTTAATTATGAAACAGTTTCTCCCACCAATCTGAGCTCAGGAAACAGTTGCGTGACCAATTAGGTAAGGATAGCATCGCACCTGCGCTGACTTCCACGGCCTTCTATTTTAAAGTTCACTTCGTGGCTTTTAGTGTCATAGTGGGGTATTCCAAGAGGCCATGGTATTCTCTGCGACCCACGCGCTCTGTTCAGTACATAAAACTGGTGAAATCTCGACAGATATTTATTAATATTTATGTTTGAACATAAAATAGTTATAATTATCGTCGAACATAAACAGTCGTATGCAACTCGCCCATAATGGTACGGTAATTAAGACACTCGTATGGTAATTATAAAACTCGCTTCGCTCGTTTTATAAACATACTCTTGTCTTAATTATTGCCATTATAGGCTCGTTGCATAATGTACTATTATGTTCGACCAAGCCGAAATATAAATATTATTTGCCAGAAAACTGCATCTTAATGAGGATCATGACAGTTCAAGTTTCATTATAATAGAGGTGTTCCACCAATCAGAGCTTAAGATTTTTATTTCAATACAGCTCTTTGACCAATTAGGTAAGGATAGCTTCCTACCTGCACTCTACGTACTTGTTTCCAAAATCAAACATGTCAGACACAAGTGACAACATTGAGGTTATGATAACCTTCTACACATGTTTTTGTTTCAAAGTTTTTGAATCATATGACAATGTCAAGGTCTTTCATCCACGGAAAATCAATAACCCAGCGCATGCGCTCTGTTCAGTAAACGCAACTGGCGGAATCTCGACAGATATTTATGAATATTTGTGTGCGAACATAAAATAAAGTTATAATTATCGTCTAACATAAACAGTCGTATGCAACTCGCCTATTACAGTAATAATTATCATAATATCGTATGGCCTCGGGTGCCGGGTGCAAGCTTTGTTACCTGCTTTGTTGTTCCTTGAAGCACTATGAAAGTCAAGGAGGTTAGATATCTAAGCCCCTTGACACTATAGCGCTTTCTAATAGAGAAATGAGGAACTTTGTGTTGGCGGAAAATTCCGAGATTAATTTTTCCATTATGAACACGGCCTACTGAATTCAAATGGGTTCGTTGGCATGTCAACATCGTACGACATGCGTGTCGTAATTTTTGCCGCCTTTCAATAATAACTTACCACGGCCAGGAGCGAACCTGCAAGCTTGTGGTTAGTAATACGACAACATAACAACTCACCCACCGTGGCAAGCTACCTATTATGGTAATTAAGACACTCGTATGGAAATTATAAAACTCGCTTCGCTTAAATATTTCCATTATAGGCTTGTTGCATAATGTACTATTCTGCAATTGTATTGAGCCGAAGGGGTCTTCTCTACCCCATTGTTGTGTGAAAAATTATCACACATTTTCCTCCTTAATCCAAATATAGTTTAATTCAAAAAATAAACATTCTGAGAACAACAAATATTTCGGATAACTTCTTCATTTTTGCATGATTTCTCGATTTTCGACAATTTATCTTGGCTTCATCTGTTGGTCCATCAATATAAAACACAGGTTCTATTTGAAGTTCTCGTAATTTATTTACAAAATCCTTATTAAAGTGGATGAAATCTTTGAAGTGGCCTCCACACAGAGTCAGGCTCAATGTTGCCATGGAAGTAGAGTAAGTGGACAGGTTTCTTCCCAGTCTGGGCTGCTTGGCCAGTGCCCCTAAATGTACATCCTGGCAACATCCTTTGCTCTTCCTATTTTCCATAATACATGTTTTAATAACTAGCCAACATTGACTATGTATAAATATTTATAATCCAATAACATTAATAATTGTAAACAATAGTATGTTATGATTCATTTCCGACGTTTTTTGATCAAATGCTCCCAAAATAAATGCAAGGAATACATTTACTTCAAAATATACTGGTATGAAAATGCTGAGATTGTTCCTAACTTAAAGGCCAACAAACACCTCCTTCTCAATCCTAATCTGAATTTCAAATATGCACGCTAATATAGCCATCACAATAACACAGGTTATCACACAAATTCCATACGTATCCAAGTACACGGAGCTACAAGACCACGATGTTGCAAAGACCCTAAATAAAACAACAACAACAACAACAACAACAACAACAGGAAAAAGAAACTAATAGCGTGCATGTTTAAAAATGTTTCCTTGCGTAGATACTGAGCTATTTGTAATTTATGACTTAAAAGTCCATAAAAAGGCGGCTTCGGTGGCGTAGTTGGTAGCATGCTGAGCTTTTATGCCAAAGATCGCGGGTTCAAACCCGGCCAAAGTCGTTGGAATTTTAAGAGCGTTAAAAATCCCTCAGTATGGCTTCCTTCGTAGGGGAAGTAAAGCAGGCGGTCCCATGAAATGGATTTATGGCATGAAAAAGAACCTTCCACTAAGTACACTTGTGGAAGTTAAAATTTGTAGGTTAGTTTGATAACACTTTATTAGTTCCAACGTTCGCCGCCAGGTGGTGACTGCGGTGGCATTTAGCAGCCACGTCCGTAGCTAGGTGTCGTGAACTGCAGCATTTGGTAACAGAAGTAGGAACTACTTGAAAAAATTAATCGTCTGCAGTCATTCTACCTGAATCCCAGATAACACACACTAATACAGCCATCACAATTAACACCGGTTATCAGACAAATTCTACACACACCCAAAGTACACGGGGCTACATGACCGCGTTGTCGCAGCCCCTAAACTAAGGAACCAACCAACCAAACAAACTTTTGTTTACTAAGGCAAACCTGAAAAATGGCTTCAAACCCGCCAACAACCAAAGTCCATAAAACATTAATACATAATAAATTGCTTTGCTGGATTAACCTGAATGTATGTAGGCTACTGTACAATATTTTAATCGTGAATCAAGTATGGAAACTTTGGTAAAAAATCGTTCAGTGCTATGCGAATTACATGTAGTTTTACATGGAACCCTATAAGCCCATGTAGTTAGTAATAATAATAATATCAATAATAATATAGTATGGCCTCGGGTGCCGGGTGCAAGATTTGTAATTTGACACCAAGAGGGTAGCTTGCATGTCGAATTTCGTTGTTCCTTGAATCACTATGAAAGTCAAGGAGGCTAGATATCTAAGCTCCTTGAACACTTATGCGCTTTCTAGTAGAGAAATGAGGAACTTTGTGTTGGCGGAAACTCCCGAGATAAATTTTTCCATTATGAACACGGCCTACTGAATTCAAATGGGTTCTTTGACATGCCAACATCTTATGACATGCGTGTCGTAATTTTTGCCGCCTTTCAAAAATCACTTACCACGACCAGGAGCGAACCTGCAATCTTAGGGTTGGTAGACCGACACGCTATCCACTCACGCACCGTGGCAAGCTATGTAGTTAGTTTATTAGGTAGTTTGTTTGTTAGTTAGTTGGTTAGTTAGTTAGTTGGTTAGTTAGTTCGTTAGTTATTTAGTTAGTTACTCAGTTAGTTACTCAGTTAGTTAGTTAGTTCGTTAGTTAATTAGTTAGTTCGTTAGTTAGTTAGTTACTCAGTTAGTTACTCAGTTAGTTCGTTCGTTAGTTAATTAGTTAGTTCGTAAGTTAGTTAGTTACTCAGTTAGTTAGTAAGTTAGTTAGTTAGTTAGTTACTCAGTTAGTTACTCAGTTAGGTAGTTAGTAAGTTAGTTAGTTAGTTAGTTAGTTAGTTACTCAGTTAGTTACACAGTAAGTTAGTTAGTTAGTTATTTAGTTAGTTAGTTATTCAGTTAGTTACTCAGTTAGTTAGTTAGTTAGTTAGTTAGTTAGTTAGTAAGTTAGTTAGTTAGTTAGTTACTCAGTTAGATAATCAGTTAGTAAGTTAGTTAGTTAGTTTGTTAGTTAGTTGGTTATTGATGTTTTAAGGGGAGGAACAGCGAGGCCTTCTGTTCCAAACCGATGTAGATGTACGTTGGTAACACTGGCCGTTTATCTGAAATGTTGCCACCTAATAGTGCCTCAAGTTCAAAATTGGTTTCTTGCATAGATTGTGATGTGTGTTGTCTAGGGTTCACACGATTTGAAAGTAGGCTATTATACTCTAATTTAGAAAAGATGAACGGTGAAAGCTGTCATCCGCTTGAAGGGTGAGGTGTGGAGGGTAACGGTCTCCATAGCAACAGCGAGCAGTGTTGCAATGTATGCCAACACAGCCGTGAGCACTTGATTTGACTCAGTGTTCTACTGTGCCTTGAATCGTCACGGTCATTAGATCGCCAGGCAGGGGGGCTAACTTCCCCAGTATTTGTGTCTTCCTCCAAGTTTCTTGGCCGGCCCCGTGGTGTTGGGGTAGCGTGTCTGTCTCTCACCCGGAGGCCCCGGGTTCGATTTCCGGCTCCGTCAGGGATTTTAGATACTGACGTGAGGGTTGGAACAGGGGTGCACTCAGCCTCGTGAGGACAATTGAGTAGCTGTCTGACAGTGAGGCAGCGCCCCAATCACGAAAACCAAGATTAACGGCCGAGGGGACTCGATGCGCTGATCACGCGTCACCCCAATACCTGTAGGCCAAATGGCTGGGCAGCGGTCGCTTGGTCGGCCTAGGCCCTTCATGGGCTGTATAGGGCCAGGGGTTGATTTTTGTTTTGCAAGTTTCTTGGAATGTTATGAGTCATGATCTGCCTCAGTGGCAACGCAGCATTTCCCCACAAGCTAACTTTGACAGCTGTCAGCGATCATTATTGATAATACAGAGTATAGTAGACATGTGTTGTTATTTCATTTGAGGGGCTTGGATATGGTGGTCATTTAGCCCCATGTTGTGAGTAGAATTATGTCTGATAACCTGTGTTATTGTGATGGCTGTAGTAGTGTGTGTACTTGCAATTCAGGTGAGAATTGGGAAGGAAGTAGCCGTGGCCTTAAGTTAATAACCATCCCAGCATTTGCCTGGAATAGAAGTGGGGAAACCACGGAAAAACACTTCCAGAATAGCTGAGGTGGGAATCGAACCCACCTCTTCCCAGTTTGGCCTCACGAGGCGGAGTGTACCCCGAGCCAGCCCTTAGACCAGAATTAAATTTCTTGGCAGACCTGGGGGTCGAGCGTGGATCTCCGGGGTGACAGCCAAGTATGCAAGCCGCATACACCACCATTAATAGACAGTTGGGAGCGCTGATGACTCTGCAAAATAAACAGAGTAATAGCTCTTGAGGTATGCAATGTGTACACATAAACAGTGGCGGACGTATGATTTCTTTCTGGGGGCGGGGTCATTATTACAATAGGGTAATTGTGTACATTATTAAAGGGGCAGATGACCTTGCTGATCCGACTCTTAAACGACGGTTATCATCATAATTAAAATAATATTTCGATTAATATTCATTAAAAGGAGTCGCATATGATGTGTAACATCTGACATGTTATCCTACTCGTATACTACACAGCTTGGACATTCTTAAAATGTTAATTTACACTCCATTTTCATACTGGTACTATGATGAATGTATAGATTGAATTGGAGATATGCTACTGTCACATTTTTGTGGCGCAGCGGTCAAGCTGTAAGTCTCTCACCTAGGTAGACCGGGTTTGATTCCCGGTCAATACTTCTGAGATTTTCGAATTGAAATGCCATGTCCTGTGGTTCACATTCCACGTAAAAGGGAGGTACCGTGGATCATGATCGTGAGATTAACGGACACGCAAAACTACAAGCTTCCTTCCTTTTACATTAATAATTCATAATAACAAAGTGACACACAACGTCGACAGTACTCCCAAATACTGTGAGCACATTCCTCAGTAACTATAACATTCATTATTCTCTAGGCTCTCATACAGTTCGTCGTAAACAATCAAAACATGGCTTCCTATAATCATGAAATGACCTAGTCTCACATGATGAAAATACAGCTTTTATTCCACTCATATAACAACATTCTGTTATGCATTTAATATTTGACTACTCACCCACAGCTTGACAATAATGCCGCTTACTTAAATGTCATTTGTCGTCTTTGTCCTACCCCATGTGATATTCAACCTTGAACGTGAAGCTTCATAAACTGCTCAATGACAAATGAAAGTCGGTGAAACATTTGCCACTGTGCTCGTCAAACCAGTGCCTGCTAAATGCACTGCCTACTGTATTGCCATAACATTCTCGCGCTACAGAGCACACACTGCCTTGTTTCCAATACACACATTTTCAATTGTACATCCAGCTGGCAGTGCGTCTTCACTTCCGTCCGATCCACTTCTGTTCGATCCACTTCCGACCGATTCACTTCCGTCCCATTTTTCTGGCAGTGCATCTTCACTTCCGTCCTATCCACTTCCGTTCGATCCACTTCCGCCCGATTGACTTCCGTCCCCAATTTTCAAAATCACTCCCGCAAAACTATCCAGCAACCGAGCGGACAGATATTACACATCAAAAACAATAATGAAATAACCGTTCTCTTGCATGAAAACTATTTTAGGACTCATTGTTACGACACAGTCAAAAACTGAAAAAATATCTAACAAAAATATGGAAAACAGTAACTAAATATTAAAACTGAAAAGATGGAGTGGTATCACCATGACCATAGTAACGTGGTTGCTTATAATATTGATATTATGTGAGTGTTGGGATCTACACTCAGGGCTTGGCAATGATCTGGTGCATTGTGCTGTCCCCAGACGGCGCTAGTGCTGTGCTCTCCGTGACTGTTTGGAAGAAAGGTGCTGTAGTTCTTAGCTCCATGTTCGTTGTTGAGATACGAAGGAAGGGAAAAGAAACTGTATGAAACAAGATGTTCAGTAAAGAACGTATAGCCTACTTTCTCCTAAATGCATGGGTATTGTTATAACTCTTTGTCCTTTTCAAGGAGTATAATTGAATGTTGGTTGTAGTAGCTTGTTGAAATACAACGTGCTATAGGGATATTAAACATGAATATGAGGTGCCCTTTGCTAGTGCTACCTCTGTAAAAAAATTCATTCAATTCGGTTTCACCGTGTTTGAATTGATCTGGGGAATGGATTTGCACACATACATGGCCGCTATTTGCAAACTATTGGGCTGATGACCTTGTAGTCAGTCATAAGATGCTTTCCACAAAAAGGCATGTTGTTGCAAAATCCGGTAGAGATCAAATTATTAGGATGGTCGAAATTTGATTTAAGCTTTTAACATTTGGGTGGCCGTCATTCCGTTTCCGTCAAGATGGCGGCGATATAAAACATGACACTGAGGTGCCTTTTACTAGTGCTACCTCTGTACCAAATTTCGTTCAATTCGGTTTCACCGTGTTTGAATTGATAGGGGGAATCGATTTGCACACATACTTGGCCACCATCTGCTAACTATTGGGCTGATGATCTAGCAGTTTGGTCAGAATATGCTTCCCACATAAAGATTTGTTGTTGCAAAATTTGGTAGAGACTAGATTATTAGGTTGGTCGTAATTACATTTTAGCCTTTAACATTTGGGTGGCCGCGATTACGTTTCCGTCAAGATGGCGGTGATATAAAACATGACACTGAGGTGGCCTTTTCTAGTGCTACCTCTGTACCAAATTTCGTTCCATTCGGTTTCACCGTGTTCGAATTAATAGGGGGAATCGATTTTCACACAAAGAAGGCCGCCTCCGCAAAATATTAGGCTAATGACCTATTAGTTTGGTCAAAGGATGCTCCCTCCATAATGGTATGTTGATGCAAAATTTGGTAGAGATCGGATGATTAGGTTAATCGTAATTTGATTTAAGCTTTGAATATTTGTGTGGCCGCCATTACGTTTCCGTCAAGATGGCGGCGATATAAAACATGACACTGAGGTGCCCTTTGCTAGTGCTACCTCTGTACCAAATTTCATTCCATTCGGTTTCACCGTGTTCGAATTAATAGGGGTAATCGATTTTGACACAAAGATGGCCGCCATCCGCAAACTATTAGGCTAATGACCTATTAGATTTGTCAAAGGATGGTCCCTTCATAAAGGTATGTTGTTGCAAAATTTGGTAGAGATCGGATGATTAGGTTAGTCGTAATTTGATTTAAGCTTTGAACATTTGGGTGGCCGCCATTACGTTTCCGTCAAGATGGCGGCGATTTAAAACATGACACTGGGGTGCCCTTTGCTAGTACTACCTCTGTACCAAATTTCGTTCCATTCGGTTTCACCGTGTTCGAATTAATAGGGGCAATCGATTTTCACACAAAGATGGCCGCCATCCGCAAACTATTAGGCTGATGACCTATTAGTTTGGTCAAAGGATGCTGCCCCCATAAAGGTATGTTGTTGCAAAATTTGGTAGATATCGGATGATTAGGTTAGTCGTAATTTGAATTAAGCTTTGAACATTTGTGTGACCGCCATTACGTTTCCGTCAAGATGGCGGCGATATAAAACATGACTCTGAGGTGTCCTTTGCTAGTGCTACCTTTGTACCAAATTTCGTTCAATTTGCGCTCACCGTGTTCGAATTGATAGGGGGGGACAGACATGCAGAGTACACACACTCACACACACACACACACGCAGACTCACACACAACACACATACACACACACAGACAGACACACTTTTTTTCGCCCTGTAGTGATCTCATAAGTCTACTTTCATTTTTTGAAAAAATCGAAAGTAGGCTAAAAAAAACGGACGTTTGCCTCACGGTGATAATACGGCGGGAGCACACCACATAGCTTAAAAACAATTTCTACATAGGTTACAGAGCCTGTGAAGTAAACAAGTGTACCTAAGATGTGTTAAATATATATTATAATAATAATTTATTAGAGCAACCAATGGCCATACAAAAATAAAATTAAAATAAATATATGTATAAGTGCTTGTGTTACTCTGTGCTAAGCCTTGTCAGTGAGATGTTCCTCTTTTGACAGTCTAGGGCATGATATCGCCCACACTTCTGCCCACACCATTCACATGAACAATCCGTACCGGGTTCATGGAATTTCTTTATAGAACACACTTTGTGATGAAAGCCATGCACTGCGTATCTAGTGATGGCGTGTCTTAATTCGAAGCCGAATCCTGACCATTTGCTTGATTCATAGCGTCTGTCATGTAGAATTCGCTCCATATTTCTTGTTTCTTGTCTCTTAGCTCCTGTAGTAATTATCTGTAGCTGTCTGTAGAGGGAAGCATCAGCTGGTATCTCAGGTCCTCTAAGAAAAAGGGTTCTCTCGCCGTCTCGTATACCAGTCTTGATAGCGTAAACTTGGAGACCCCTAGAACTCTTTTCAGAAAAATTGCCTTAACTTTTTCAATGCAATTTAGATCTCTTTTGTTCAGATGTCCCCAAATTATTTCAAGTCCATATGTTTTAGTCTGAATAACTTCATTGCTGTTTTTAAGGATATCTGGTTGATTTGTGCAATATCAATTATTGCTATTGTGGCCGCTGAAGCTCTTTCTTTTATATGTGCGGAGAAAACGTTTCCGCGGGTCTGGAAAGTCATCCCCAGGTATTTGAACTTATTTACTATGTTTAGTTTTCTGCCGTTGCACATGATCCCTTCATGTGCTGATAACCTTCCTCCTCTCCTAAAGATCATTGTGACAGTTTAATCCTCATTTAGGTTCAGGTCATTTTGTTTTGACCATACTGTTAGTCCGTTGAAAGCTTCCTGAAGGCTGTCTTGGTGTTGTGATAATAGCACCTTGTCGTCTGCATACATGTAGAATTTTACACAGTCCTTACTGATTGCTTGGACGACATCATGAGTTGTCACATTAAATAGCAGAGGGCTAATCGGGTCTCCTTGCAATACGCCTATTATCTGTAGAATGGGACTTGATATGGTGATGTTATCACAAATCTTAACGTAGTTTTCGGATAGGATGCCCTTCAGCAGTCCTAGAATGTGATGTTTCCCAATCATGGCTTCTAACTTGTCAAGGATTATACTTCTGCTGATTGAGTCAAATGCCTTAGAGAAATCTATAAAGATGACGTAGAGCTTCCTCTTTGACATATTGAGGGCATCTTCGATATTGTCTTTCAGGCATTTAATGCCTTGTATGGTGGATCTCCCTGCTCTAAATCCGAACTGCTCTTCGGGAATGATGTGATCTACTAATTTTGTGAGACGATGTGTGACTAGTTTCGTTAATATATTTAGTAGATTGCTCTCCAGTGCTATCCCTCGGTAAGAGTTGGGGTTGCTAGCATCTCCCTTTCCTTAGAGCACCTTTAATATTGATTCTCTCCACCCATCTGGAATACTTCCTAGTGAGAGGCACCCATTAAATAGCTCCGTTATAGGCTCTTTGAGTACGGTCCAGCTGGCTTTAATGTGCTCGTTGAATAACTGATCTGGCCCTCCAGCTTTCCGGTCCTTTCCTTGCCGAACTACTTGTTCTACTTCTTCCATAGTGAATGGTTCAATGTGTATTTGAGTAACCTCATTGGATGCTCCTTGTGGTCTAGTCTCATTTGCTAGTAGGATATTAACGAAGTGTCTCTCCCATAATCCATTGGTAGTTGACGAGGAAATTTGGGTTGCCTTGGTTTGAGGATTTTGAAGGGATCTTTTTCTGCGGTGTCGATCAATTTCTCTTCTATTCTTTTCATGTGTTGGTCTTTTGCCTCCTTAAGTGCTTCTTTGTAAATCTTCCTTTTTGCGAGTATTCTGTAAAGTTCTCTGCCGTAGCGGATCTTTGAGCTTTATGTAGAGCTTTCAGAGCTTCCAGAGCGTCCTTTCTCTTTCTGTAGCAGATATGGTCAAACCAAGGTTTCGCTTTCCTCTTGCTAGGCGTGAACGGTGTTACAGCGTTTAAAATTAGGGTTTCTATGTCCCGCTGTGCTGTCTTGATGTCCCCCTTCTGGATTGTGTTTATAATTGCTGGAATATTAGCACTGCCTTCCTTTAACCTTTCGTAGTCCAATTGTCTGGGGATTATCTTTCGTTCTATGAGTTGAGTTGGTATTTCAGCCTTAATTTTGAACGTTGCTTCTACAGGAAGATGCTTTCTAATTACGACATTTCTTAGCACCTTAGTCGGGCCTTTTTCTAGTCCCTTCGTGTTGCTGAAGAATAGGTCTATTGAGCTACTTCCATTTGGTCCTCTGTAAGTCATTTCATTTTTGTCATTTAGTAGTGACAGTCCTTCTGATTCCAGGTAAGTGATCACCGTAGTTGTCTTGTTGTTTGCGGTTTAGATCCCCTGCCGTGATAGCAGTGCTAATTTCTTCTATTATGTCTTGTGGTGTCCAATCTGGTTGAAAATACACGCTAATTAGAAAGCATACTGACCAGCACATTTTCAGTTTGATGTATTTCTCTGAAGGGGGATATTCTTGGAGATATGAAACAAGTAATTCCTCCTTTTGGTCTTCCCTTATCCGCTTGAGATGCAAAACTATGAATTGCGTAATATGGCTCATGATCTGTCGATTCGGATGATAGGAAAGTCTCTGTGAGCATTACTGCATCATATCCAATCCAGTTGCTTCTGGGTACTAAATTTATAGCATTTCTGAGTCCTTCTATATTCCATAGTAAGCATCGTAGTTCTTTCGGTGAGGTGGATCTGTGCAGTTTTGTCTTGTAAATAGTTAGTTCCAGTTCTTAATGCTGTATCTCTTCTATTAGAGGTCGACTCCCTGAAACTGTCTACTATATGTGTAGCAAGAATATCAGTCATAATTAAAATGTCTTGATCATCCATGAGATTTGTCGGAGCTAATCCTTGAGTGCCTTTTAACCCTTCCACATTCCAAAGAGGGGAGTTAATCCTCAAACTTTGCTCCCTGCCTTTGCTGTTAAATATATATTGCATTTCAGTGTTCATAAACCACAGAGATCCTGAGATAGCATACCAGCGTACAGTCCACTTCCAGAATTACCTCACGTATTTCCCAGTCCCGAACATGTGAGAGAAAAATAATGTTTTGTTCTCCGTGTTCCTACTGCTAGTAGCCGGTTCAGTCCCACGAGTTCCATTCCCATGAGCTCCGAAAATAAATTTCTTAGGAAAAACGTCCCATGAGTTCCGAACGTCTCTGGAAAACCCATCTGTCAGTTCTGAGGTTTGAGGTTGGAACTATCAAAGAGATAGAAGAAGTATTTCCAAGAGTCCAAGTGCAAGGATTTTTTTTTTTTTCACTTAAGCCAAAGTATTTGGAGAAAAGTGCAGAAATTGGGCTTTCGGGTATGTGTAAAACTAGCCAGGAAATCAGAAACACTATCAAGCAGTGTGCTGCAATTGCATTCCTCAAACCAGAAAAAGTAGAAGACGTTTGGCTACACATTCATAGCACGGCCCCGGGCAATGAAAATTTAATCGAGTTTTTGATTACTTTGTCGAGCAATGGCTTGAAAACGTGCATATTCCGATTGAAATGTGGAATTGCCATGGGAAGAGGCATAGAACGAATAACTCTGTAGAAGGTTGGAACCATAAGCTGAATTTGAAATGCGGAAAACCACATCCTCGTGTAAGAGACTTGGTGTTGTGTTTGAAGAAGGAGTCTCAAAATTCAGACGAAAAAAATATGCGGGCAGAGTTGAATTTGCAAGCCACGAAAAGGAAAAGAAAATATGTTGCAATGGATGGCAGAATCCAAAGAGCAACTCAACAGTTTGAAGAGACCGGTGATTTAACAGTATTTTTAAGAAATGTTTATTTTGCTGTACATATTGATTAGAGTTAAAGAGAAGAATAATTCAGTTAATAGATTAATTTGACGAAGCTACGTGCTGATTACTAAATGACTTGTAAATAAGATAAAAGACAGTTCAAAGACGAAGCGACATGTTGATACTATTTTAAGAACTTTGTATATATAACTCAAAACGGGAGCTACCGGTCCATGACGTCCGCCCCCCTCCCCCCCTAACCCCCCTCGCCCCGCCCCCTCCCCCCCCCCCTCTGTTAGAGGAGCCAATTCATTAAAGAGGGCACGCACCCCCGGCTGGCGCTAACAATGGACCTTATTTGTTTCAGTAATAAACAAATTAATACAATTTTGCTATAGAAAACAAAGCTGGAACTCGCTCAGGTAGTGTGCGGAACTGATGGGACTCGCTCGGGTAGTGTGCGGAACTGATGGGACTCGCTCAGGTAGTGTGCGGAACTGATGGGACTCGCTCAGGTAGTGTGCGGAACTGATGGGACTCGCTCAGGTAGTGTGCGGAACTGATGGGACTCGCTTAGGTAGTGTGCGGAACTGATGGGACTCGCTCAGGTAGTGTTCGGAACTGATGGGACTCGCTCGGGTAGTGTGCGGAACTGATGGGACTCGCTCAGGTAGTGTGCGGAACTGATGGGACTCGCTCAGGTAGTGTGCGGAACTGATGGGACTCGCTCAGGTAGTGTGCGGAACTGATGGGACTCGCTCGGGTAGTGTGCGGAACTGATGGGACTCGCTCGGGTGGTGTGCGGAACTGATGGGACTCGCTCGGGTAGTGTGCGGAACTGATGGGACTCGCTCGGGTAGTGTGCGGAACTGATGGGACTCGCTCGGGTAGTGTGCGGAACTGATGGGACTCGCTCGGGTAGTGTGCGGAACTGATGGGACTCGCTCAGGTAGTGTGCGGAACTGATGGGACTCGCTCGGGTAGTGTGCGGAACTGATGGGACTCGCTCAGGTAGTGTGCGGAACTGATGGGACTCGCTCAGGTAGTGTGCGGAACTGATGGGACTCGCTCAGGTAGTGTGCGGAACTGATGGGACTCGCTCAGGTAGTGTGCGGAACTGATGGGACTCGCTCAGGTAGTGTGCGGAACTGAAGGGACTCGCTCAGGTAGTGTGCGGAACTGATGGGACTCGCTCAGGTAGTGTGCGGAACTGATGGGACTCGCTCGGGTAGTGTGCGGAACTGATGGGACTCGCTCAGGTAGTGTGCGGAACTGATGGGACTCGCTCGGGTAGTGTGCGGAACTGATGGGACTCGCTCGGGTAGTGTGCGGAACTGATGGGACTCGCTCAGGTAGTGTGCGGAACTGATGGGACTCGCTCGGGTAGTGTGCGGAACTGATGGGACTCGCTCGGGTAGTGTTCGGAACTGATGGGACTCGCTCAGGTAGTGTTCGGAACTGATGGGAGTAGTGGGATGATGAGAGAGCTGTCTCACTTTTTATTGAGCCACCCTCGTATTTGCCCCGAAGCTGATATCTCGCTAACCAAACATGGGATTAGAACATACAGGGTGTCCTAGCACTGCTAGTAATGCCCCCTACTTTCCTATAGGCTCTTTATTTAATGAAAAGACCAAAACTAAAAGGTCATTCGCGAGTAGTGGGGTAGTGTTGGTTTCCTGAAGTCGCGCTCGTGCTTGAATATGTATGCCTATGTTGGGAAAGGGTTAGGTGGTGGGGGAGGAGTAGGGTCGAGTGAGGGGTCGTTTAGATGGTATTTTTTCCGCTCTAGGTGATGGTGAGGTTATTTTTAAAAAATGGATGGAATTTGGAAAGGCCATTTGGGGTAAACATGTTGTTTTTTGACATTTTGGCGATGAATGTTTTTTATACGCATGCGCACTTGAGGAGTTTTGTAAGAGGGCGGGCTTTTTAAATGATGATTTATCAATGAGTGTTTTTTTAATATGTATTGAAATAAATCATAAAAACTAATAGGTCATCGGCTTTTGACTATCTCGCTAACCAATAATCGGATTTAAACGTATGAGGTGTCGTAGGACTCGTGGTGAACTCTCTTTTTCTATCGAAGGGGTATATCCACCCGAAAATAAAAACTACCCTTACCCGGGGGATGAAATAGTAATTCATTTTTGTATACCTACGAAATTGGCGGTTTTTGTAAAAGAGCGGGCTTTTTAAATGATGATTTATAAATGAGTGTTTTTTTAATACGTATTTAAATAAACCCAAAAAAAACTAGTAGGTCATCGGCTTTTTACTATCTCGCTAACCAATAATCGGATTTAAACGTATGAGGTGTCGTAGGACTCGTGGTGAACTCTCCTTTTCTATCGAAGGGGTATATCCACCCCAAAATAAAAACTACCCTTACCCGGGGGGTAAATAATATTTTTTGTATATGCGCATACGGACGGCTTTTGTCAAAAGGACCTAACTATACGTTTGTTAATATTTTCTGAACCCCTCATGGGATTTTGCCATAGGCAGTATCCTAACCCTGGGGGTGACACTCCGTTTTTGAATGTAGGATTCATTTTTGTCGAAAGGGCCTAACGACACTTTTGTTTATATCTCGCGAACCAATCATGCTAGGGACTTGTATGAGGGGTCCTAGCACTTGGGGCAACATTCCCTGTTTGGGGATGAAACTACCCCCCCAAAATTGAAAAATCCATATCTTGGAAACGAAGAATCCTAAAATTAGGTGTGATAGCTTAAAAAATAGGGGATGATATGGGCTTTTACCTCGATGGATCATTTCACCCCTAAAACAGTAAATAAATATGTTATGGGGGAAAAACGTGTTAAACACCTAAAAATGATAAATGAACCTAAGATCTTTTGTTTTTGATGAAAAATAGCAGGGGGGTGAAACTACCCCCCAAAATTGAAAAATCCATATCTCGGAAACGAAGAATCCTAAAATTAGGTGTGATAGCTTAAAAAATAGGGGATGATATAGGTTTTTACCTCGATGGATCATTTCACCCCTAAAACAGTAAATAGTCATGTTATGGGGAAAAAACGTGTTAAACACCTAAAAATGATAAATGAACCTAAGATCTTTTGTTTTTGATGAAAAATAGCAGGGGGGTGAAACTACCCCCCAAAATTGAAAAATCCCTATCTCGGAAACGAAGAATCCTAAAATTAGGTGTGATAGCTTAAAAAATAGGGGATGATATGGGCTTTTACCTCGATGGATCATTTCACCCCTAAAACAGTAAATAGTCATGTTATGGGAGAAAAACGTGTTAAACACCTAAAAATGATAAATGAACCTAAGATCTTTTGTTTTTGATGAAAAATAGCAGGGGGATGAAACTACCCCCCAAAATTGAAAAATCCCTATCTCGGAAACGAAGAATCCTAAAATTAGGTGTGATAGCTTAAAAAATAGGGGATGATATGGGCTTTTACCTCGATGGATCATTTCACCCCTAAAACAGTAAATAAATATGTTATGGGGGGAAAAACGTGTTAAACACCTAAAAATGATAAATGAACCTAAGATCTTTTGTTTTTCATGAAAAATAGCAGGGGGGTGAAACTACCCCCCAAAATTGAAAAATCCCTATCTCGGAAACGAAGAATCCTAAAATTAGGTGTGATAGCTTAAAAAATAGGGGATGATATAGGTTTTTACCTCGATGGATCATTTCACCCCTAAAACAGTAAATAGTCATGTTATGGGAGAAAAACGTGTTAAACACCTAAAAATGATAAATGAACCTAAGATCTTTTGTTTTTCATGAAAAATAGCAGGGGGGTGAAATTACCCCCCAAAATTGAAAAATCCCTATCTCGGAAACGAAGAAGCCTAAAATTAGGTGTGATAGCTTAAAAAATAGGGGATGATATGGGCATTTACCTCGATGGATCATTTCACCCCTAAAACAGTAAATAAATATGTTATGGGGGAAAAACGTGTTAAACACCTAAAAATGATAAATGAACCTAAGATCTTTTGTTTTTGATGAAAAATAGCAGGGGGGTGAAACTACCCCCCAAAATTGAAAAATCCCTATCTCGGAAACGAAGAATCCTAAAATTAGGTGTGATAGCTTAAAAAATAGGGGATGATATGGGCTTTTACCTCGATGGATCATTTCACTCCTAAAACAGTAAATAGTCATGTTATGAGGAAAAATGTGTTATACACCTAAAAGCATAAGCATCTTTGTGAAACCATGCTTTAATGGACATGTGTATGGAGGATGATTGTTATTATTATTATTAGGTAATTATGGATTAATGTGTGTATAGATAACTAACCTGTGGGGAGCGTGATGGCGCAGGTGCTTAGCTGCTCGTCTTTACCCGGACGGCTGGGGTTCAAATCCCGGTGACAGCGGGGGTTGGAATTTTCACTCGAAAAATCACGTGGCGTCAGGAAGGGCATTCGGCCTTAAATCCCGGGCCAAAACCAAAATGAGCCTGGTTGGCTCCGGCGACTCAAACTAATTGGGAAAAGCCGAAGAAAGAAAGGTAACTCACTAGTATTAGTAAACATTGGTTGGAGGTGTTGAAGAAGTCATGATGGCCAACCCTTTGCTAAAAAGTTTTACCTGTATATCCTGTTGCAGTCTTTAGAAAAAAAATCGAACCGGGGCCTCTGTGGTGACAGTGGAGCTATATTCATGATGATTTTTAAACAAATATACGCTTGCCTACTACCGCTGTGTTGAATCTGCACAGAGACACTGGCTATGGTTTGTCTAGTGTGTGCCTTGGCGATAACAGCACAGCGACCTTGTCAGTAAGTTTCATATTACTCATTTGCTTGATAGCGGACGTGCTCTGTACATGACTAGATCGTTGTTAGGTTTGACAAAGGCTTAGTGAAGCTTATGGCAACCTTGAAATGAATGTCATGGTATAGTCGGGGTTGGAAGCCAAGACCTTAGGGTTGACAACCAAGTAGGTTAACCACTACACGGTGAGATGGTCAAATAATAATGTAACAGAACATATAGAAACGTTTTCTATAGTTTAACGAATTGCCATACCATGAGAGGTGTAGGTAATGGAAATTGAATCCTTAGCTGATGATTATACTACTTTTCCATGCCCACGTATAAGCTATCATGGTAGAAAAAGAATGGTATGGCTTGTTTTAAACGGAGAATAATAATTGTGTTTACAGTGAAACACAAATCTGAATTTAAAATAATTAATTTAAAATTATCTAATTTAAAATTAACTAATTTAAAATTAGTTTAGTACGCTGAAGTTAAAATGAATAATGATCACGTTACAGACAGCCAGTTTCAAAGCCATGAGAACTAAGTGAACAAAGTATAAAATTCATGAGCCAGTGAGGAATTCAACATGCTGTCCTTTGGACAAGAGAGAAGCGTTCTACAGCGACCCTCAATGGTTTGGGTCATCGTAAAGATGAAAATTAAATCTAAGCTATATACTAGAAGAAGAAATGGAAAACAATTGGTCAAATAAAGGACAGAAGGAATAAAAAACGGCCCTCAACCCTCAAGCATAAGGATTGAGGGAGTTGGAAGGAAGGAGAGCCATGAAAGGCAGATAAAAAGTATAATAGGAGTGGCTTTACCCCAGAGGTAATGGAGGAAAACTGGACTCAGCTCAGAAATCCCTTGGGGTCGCCATCTTCCAAACTGATCAGCCCTTGAGGGTGTAGCCATAGGCAGAGTGCATCGCAAGTCGTGGGGCTAAATACACCCTACCTTCTTGAGGGGGCTTGGGCAAAAGACAGGAAATAACATGAAAATAAAAAAGCAAGGCTGCCTCCTCAGGATATCAGAAAAAATAAATAAACAAGGGCCAATGAAGTTTCAAAAGGAAGAGACTCCCTAGGCCTCGGATACTCTAATCATGTTGGGCTCGGTAGAGAACAAGAGTTGAGCAAGTGTGGTCGACAGGAAATAAGACAGAGAGGAGCCTAGCACAAGTTAGTGGAAGCAATGACGGTCTCAGCTGGGACTCCGTGATCGTCAACCTACATGACACTAGATATAACGCCCAGGGGTGGAATTAAAGACCTATTTTTGTTTTTTATCACTGGCTTTTAAGAACGCTAACACATGGCATGCCTTATAATGCAATACTGGTCCTAGGGTATGCAAAAATTGTATTAGAAACTCAGCTAATAATAGTGTGCTTGCCCATGATTTACCTTAAATTTTCCTAAAATTCACTACATTTTCCGCAAATTGACCAAATGACACAACATTCCAGAAAAATTCAACAAATGACTACCAGATTTATTGAAATTTCATTGATTTACCTAAGCATGGTTTAAACTATCTCAAATTCATATAAAATTAGACGAATATTGATGAAAATTCACTAAAATTTACCGAATTTAGCCAAGTGGTGTACAAACCATGACATTTATCCAATTTTTATTAAAATTGACTACATGTACTCGAAAATTCCATAATATTCCCTTTACATGTATGCTTTTTGTTGTTGTTGTTGTTGTTGTTGTTTCGTTTACCACACTCCCTGTAGACAAACACCTCAACATGACTTTCTCCTAGACTAGGAGCTTCACATTCGACATGATAGCTGAGTTTCATTTCCCATAAACTTGTCTCTGAGGTGGGTGTCAGGAAAAGGCATGCAGCTGTAAAAACCACACCCTCACGTAGACTTTCATAACCTCTTACGTTGAGGTTCCTTACACTAACGACATTGAATGATTGAACGGTTTCCTTTTCACGATTCCTGTCTATACTTTCCTCTTTAAGGTTGCAAGATGTTTGCAAGATTCCTAAAATGCAATTAAATGTAATAAATACCTTAAGATGGTTTCATTTGTTTAATGATATGATGTTGATGGTGGATATATACGTTAAGACTAATTTTTGTTAGGTCTTGACTGGCCTTGCAATTAGAAATTGACAAACCAAACATGGGTTATCTACCAGGGGAACACTTTGACCACTATATTGGTTATTGACCAGTAAGTACAGTTCTAGTAATGAGACAGAAATCCAACACAAACAATGAGCGCGCAATGCGGTGGAGATTGGTACCACGATGTACTGTCGGTTATGTAGCTATGTGGAATGTACATCACATATGGTTTACCTGAAGATTTGGAGGTTTCATTAAAGATATTTCTACAATAAACCATTTTCAAATGGCCATTCGTTGGTGTGAAAATATTTATTATATGGTATTTTATGAAAACAATTATGATTTATAAAAAAATTTATATGTTTACTGTATTCTTATTTAATGTAAGCACTAGAGGCACTATCGACCAAAATACAGTACTATCTGGAATGTATATTGCATACTTGAAGGTTTGGTGATCCCATTAAAGGTATTCCTACAATAAATGATTTTTAAGTTCTCGTTTTATGGCATGATTATTTAATATATGCTATTTGCTAATAGGATTTGACACTGGCATTATTTTACAAGTAGTTATTTTAATGACCAACAGAGTTTAATGTTAACAAGGCACAGCTCTATTTGAAATTTT